>CM040123.1:215549222-217035494 GCA_022559845.1 Amorphophallus konjac | reverse complement strand
AATAAACCAGCATATCACATGTTTCAATTGTAACAAGCCTGGTCACAAGGCTACTGATTGCTGGTTAGGTTCTCATAGAAGAAATTCTTCTTCTTGCTCTCACTATGGAAAGCATGGCCATACAGTCAAGGACTGTTGGCATGGTCAGGAAAAGTAATTTTATTCTAAATCTGGTTCTTCTGCATGCTTTGATTATGAAAAACCAGGCCATCGTACCTCTGAATGCTGCTCTACTAAAAGTAAAGGTAAGTTTCATTCTCATTATGTAAATCCTCATGAGAACTAGCATGTTGCGTGTTTCAATTGTGGTAAGCCAGGCCATAGGGCCATTGAGTGCTGGCATGCTCAGGGAAAGAAATTTGATTTTAAGTATTGATTTTTTATGCACAGTGTTAACTTTATTGACTGTATGTTAACCTGAATTGCATTTATATTTTATGAACAATATCTGGTATGAACAAATGAGCTCAAGCATGATGCATGCAACATGTGTGCAATAGAAATCATTTATACCATGAATAATTCAATCAAGCACAGAATTCATATGGTCCAAACACCTATGACATCATACACATATGAGTCATAGATTTTGATATCATCAAAACACAGAATCCTAACAATTTATAGATGCACATGTGTCCACCAGGCATGAATCCACGGACACTCCATTGATTTTTATCGAAACACACAATGCATATTTCCGAGCCTCCTTGGGGGCAAGCTCGTGGTCGTGAAACATGATAGCTGGTTGTGTGCTTGTTGGTGTCAATACTGCCGAGATCTTCTCTACAGGGAGGTCCTTATTCACCATAACCTTCTGAAGATACTACATCAAAGCATCCTGGTGGCATTTCAACCTCTTGATCAATTCCAGGATAGGGATCTGGGCGGGCGTCTTGTCCAAATGTTTCAATAAATCATATTGTGTCCCGGGAGTGGATTCTTCTAATTGCTCTTCAGTGCCTCTCTCTGGCTAGGACTGCTCGGGGGCCTGACTATTCTGGGGGAACACCAAGTGGAAGATCCTCCCACTCCGGAGCACCAGAGCCTGCGGTTTGTGCTGCACATCTATGGGGTTAGGTATGGGTTTTAGCAAAGGTTTGAGGGGTAGTGGTGGAGAAACAGTTGGCGGAACGGGGGTAATGAGGGGTAGTGGTGGAGAAACAGTTGGCGGAACGGGGGTAATGAGGGGTAGAGGGCTTCTAATGAGAGGCTTGTTTGGTGGAGGCGGAGTGGAAGTGGACGGGGCCTCGGATGGGTGGTAAATGATAAGAGGTTTGGAAGGCACGGGTGGAGGTGCGGTAGAGGTAGATGGGGCCTCGGATTGGCGATGGATGATAAGGGGTCTTGAGGGTGACGGTAGAGGTATGGTGGAAGTAGACGGTGAGATAAGCGGCCGGGGGATAATGAGAGGTTTCGACGGCGTAGGAGGAGTGGTGAAGGGTATTTGGTGATGGGTCAACAGGGAATTAGTGGTGGGGCCACGGATGAGAGGGCGCCACAGCTGTGGGAGTGAAGGGGGCCTAGCTTGGGGTTGTGACATGGATTGGGGAGAGAAGGGTATTGGCCGGATGAGGCGAGGGGGTTGGCTGGTGATAAGGTTGGCAGCAAAAACAGAGGTGCTTTCAGTATGGCAACCCTGCCCTCTTCCAACTTTCGGGAAAGAGGAGATGGGGTTGACCTGGTGGTTGGGTTGTTGGTGCTCCGGGAGTGGGTTGTGAATGATGCCCATGTTGGGCTGCTGTTGTGGGGCTTGTTGAGGCTGTTGTTGTTGCTATATTTGTTGATGTTGATGTTGTTGTTGTTGTTGTTGTTGTTGTTGTTGTTGTTGTTGTTGTTGTTGTTGTTGTTGTTGTTGTTGTTGTTGTTGTTGTTGTTGTTGTTGTTGTTGTTGTTGTTGTTGTAATTGTGGTCTAGGAGGAGGTATCCTGGCTTTGAGAGTGGTGATGTATCGCCTCATTTCATCCTAGTCAATACCACCTTGGTCATTCATATCATAAATGTAGTCTTTGAAATATAAATAGTTCTCCACTATATGACTCGGCTGTCTGTGGAAAACACATTATATGGAGGTTTCGACGTTCTGAGGCCATATGGGCTTCTCCTTGGGCAAGGTGAGTACATTGGCAGCCATGAGAGTATTGAACATGTCCGGCAAAGTTTTCGACAATGGTGGGTATTGAGCTCTCCTAGGGCCAATCGGCCTCCTCTGTTGCTGAGGGGAGCCATAATTTCCCGGGGGTGGAACCTGATGGTACTGAGGTGATGGTTGTTGGCATTGTTGCTGGGGATGGAAGGGTTGAGACATGTTGTTCTGGGGAAGGTTGTTTTGGGGTGGAGGACGATAGGGTTGTGGACCTTGCTGGAGGGGGAGTCGTGGCATTTGTGGAGGTCTTAGTTTGGCTGGCTGGTTGGGACTGCCAACTGCACTCTCTTGCTCATTTGTTACGACCCCTTCTGTCACTCCACCATGAACACCAGTGCTTGCCTTCCTAACCACCCTGGGCTTTGACGACTCGAACATGTGCATGAGAGGAGAATCTTTCAACTGAGTTTGGATGTACCGGGCTCTCTCGTATAGCTCCTCCATTGTTGTGAGCTTGTTCATGGCCAAGACGAGTAGGAATTGCGGAGTGGCATTGGACACTATCATCTTGACCTACTCCAGTTGCGAGAGGGTATCCCTCACCCTCTCTGCTAGGGACCTCCATCTGTCAACATATTGGATGAAATCTTCATCCGTACTCATCTTTTCGGCCAGTAGGTCGGTGATAGAAAGGGATGGACCGACCCGGTCCCGATACTTCTGAAGGAATTTTCTTTGTACCACATAAAAGTTCTCAGCCTCGCTCAGCTCTAAGGAATAGAACCATTCCAACGCGGGGCCATCCAATGATCTTCAGAAGAGATATGCCAGGAATCTCTTGTCGTTCTGCCAGAACGAGGACCCATACATAAAGTCCTTAAGATTAATGAAGGGGTTTCTAGTGTCGTTGTACCTGCGGTATGTAGGCATCTCAGAAGGGGGGAGATGGAATACCGGGAGGACCGGGAGGGAGACCTTAGGGGTGGATTTTACGTCCACCATCTTCTTCAAGTCCCGAAACTGCTCATCCATTTTATTTAATTTTGTGAGGAGGGATTGGGTGAGCGGGTCGGTAGGTGAGGGTGGCGCTTGCCACGGAGGAAGGATAGGCCTCCTAGAGGCCTGAGAAGGAAACCTCAAATGGGAGGGGTATTGTGGCCGGCCAGTGGGCGGACCTGGCTAAATTGGTGTTTGGTGAATGGCTAGGGTTTGAGACTACGAAGGGAATCGGAAAGATGGGGGCTGTTGACTCGCCTGCCCTTGAGGTGAAGGAGAGGGAATAGCCTGTACAGGGTCTTGGATGGGGGTGGTAGCCGGAGTCGGCCCTTGGGAAGAGTAGGAGACAGATTTCCCCTTTGCGATGGCCTGAAGGGCTTGGAGTTGCTCAAGACTGAGCTGTGCGTTGGCGAGGACATCTAGCAGGGAGGAGATGTCCTGGGAGGTGGATGCCTCCCCGGCAGTAGTTTGCACCTCATGTGAAGGTTCGTGGGATGGACCTGCCTCCACAGCATGAACGTATGGCTCAGTTTGGTAGCCATGATCCGGGTTGTATTCTTCATAAGAGCCCTAAGATGGGCGGTTCATCTGGAGCTCATACTCGAATTCGAAGGCCCCAGCCTCAAACTTCTCATAACCGTACCCGACCATCTTCACGACTTTGCTGGAACGCAGTAACATGCACCAGCAAACAATTGACAGAGATTAACAAACGAGTGGATGCTTTACACCCCCTTTTGTTTGTTTAAAGTTTTTTTAAAAAAAATCTGAAGTTCACACAAAATAGGAAGGACCCTAGTTACAACTTTGGTCACCACCGTGCCAACTAAGGTCACTCGCCTTACCACGAATGGGTAACTAACTCCGGGAACTTTAGTGGTACAACTAGCCTAGTGAACGAAGAGGGAATCCTTCGCTGTTGGGAACTTACGGAGGTCCCGATGGAGGAGATCCTAGTCCGTCGAGAGGAATTCCCGAACGGAGAGTCCTTCCTTCACCGAGAGAGGGTAATCCTTACAAAAGTGAAAAGAAAGGGGGGGAAGATGTATGCGATGCAGTGATGTATATATATATATAAAAACACATAGAACAGGAAGAACAGGAATTATGCAGAACAAAAATAGACTGAAGAAATGACCACAGACTGACTGAAGGAAGGAAGAATAAAGCAGGATTTTGACAACTTTAACACATTCAAATATGGCAATCATCTGAAATAAGGAACCAGATCTCTTTTTCCACAACACGTAAACCTCTCGATGAAACACAAGGGACTATGGGGGAAGTGCACGCGGTGCATGAGGGATGAAAATAAAAGTGCTGCTTGGAGCACAACTGCAGCACGCACAGGCGCGATAAGGAGGGGCACACGTGGGTGCCAAATGGAGGGGCACAAGTGGGTGCCGAAAACACACGGGTAACCAAAAGAAAGCAAAAGAAGTCCTACCATGATCGCCAAGAGATGTGAACGATGTCATGGGAAAGGAGACGGTGAAACACACGCGCCATGTGGAAACATGAAAAGAGAGACCACTGTGGGAGATTGCTTCCCACGGGGTTTAGACGGAAAATACACAGAATGCAAATTATGTAATTGAGAACCGCTGCGTGATGTTACTCTCTGTGGGTTGACTGGAATTGAAATGGGGAAGGGATTTTAACTGAAATTAAAAAAATAGGGGGAAGGGAATGTGACTGAAATTAAAATGGGGAAGGGAGTGTGTGGATTGGAAATTGCGTAAATAAAATGGGGAAGGGGTGTGCGGAATGGAAATTGTGTAAATAAAATGACCGCAACAGGATGTTACTCTCTACGAGTTTTGACTGGAATTGAAATGGGAAAGGGGAATGACAGAAATGAAATCGGGGAAAGGGAATGATAGAAATGAAATACTGGAATTAAATGGGGGAGGGAACAGCTGCGGGAAGTCACTCTTCGTGGGTCTTAACGGAAATGAAATAAAGTGGAAGGGGGACCACTGCAGGAAGTCACTCTCCGCGGGTGTTAACAAAAATGAAATAAAAGATAGACACGCGTGGGGGCGTACGTGATTCGTTGTGTGATCGTGAGGGGTTGAGGACCCCCAAATGAAATAGAGTGATCGCTTTTACCTCAGACGTGAAAAATGGTGTGGATTCCTTCTTCCTCTTCCTTCGGCCGACCGAAGAAGACGGCTTTCCTTCGGGTTGCCCTTGCAAGAAATGAAACAAACACCAAATGGATTAGAACAAAAGTAGCGTAGTATTAGTCCCTTGTGATGAAAAATGACGAAATCATGAACAAACACACACATGGTTGGTGTTGTTTTAAACCCCTCTCGGATGTGAAAGGGTAGAAAAATGAGATGATGAATAAAACAACGTGCAAAGATGCACGAAACAGTGCCCTCTCAGAGAGAGAAGCGTGATGCAAGTATAAATGACAAATGATGCATGCAGCTAACAGAGTGAAAATGAAAAGAACGAAGCGGAATAAAAGGCTTATGGGGATGCTGATGGCGGGCTTCGAGAAGAACTTCGGCAGCGTGAGGATGGCGTGCATGGACGGCTAGACGGAACGGCCTTCTCTCATGTGCGCGGGCACTTAGAAATCTGGCAGAACCTCCCATTTAGAACCCACGAGATCAAAAGCATATTTGGCATAGTATCCCCTCCTATTTTGAAGTTTGGAAGCCCTTTGTTTCATGGGAGGGGGTCCTCTATTTATAGACAAATTTTTGAAGGACGCGCCTGGGGTCTGGGACCCATTCATGTGACCGCCTCCCGTTTCCCAGGCGCGTCCTCCATTTAAAAAATAATTTTATTTCTTTAGACACGTCTAGGATCCTGGATGTGTTATTGAAATGCGTCCAGGATCCCTGACACGTCTAACCTTTTCCACAAAATCAGCGCCGAAAGCAACCGAAAGCGTCGAAAGCGATTGTTTTCAGCGCCTAACCTTGACTTTTTCAGGGCGCGTCTGGTCAGTAAGATGTCTTTGTATTTTTAATTTATTCGAACCGTCAAACTGAACGGCCTGGCTGGCACCGCCCGTGTGTAGCACGAGGGCTAAAGAAGGCGTCTTGGATCGTTGACGCCTTTACAAGAAGGCATCAGGGTCTGACATCGCGTTTAAGACTTTTTCCAAAAAAAATCATAAAAATGTGAAACAAATTCAGAAAAATAGAAAATCACTCAAATAACTCAAAATGTGAAAGTTGCTTTGGGGCATCATGGTGTAATATGAGATTTACTCAGTGTAATGTCAAAAACAGCGTGTCTACACCCACTTCTTTGGATGACCCTCCCGACATCATATGAGTGAGTGCTAACCCTTTGACCATAGGCTCGGAAGGTTGATTTGTGAGACCCTCGGGCATGCATCTTAATCTTTCATTCTTGTTCTTTTTCTCTTGGAGTCGGGACCCGCACCTTGGGCACCCATATTTGTTTGAATACGATTGGCTTAGGGGCCAACTCTCCCTTTGATTTGGACTCGAAGTAGTCTGTCTTGCTTTGAGCCAGGGCCTGGAAAGAGTTGTGTACCGGCACTGTGAAAATCACCCTATCGGGTGTGACCTTGGCTTGTTGGCCATTTAGAAAGACTCGGACGCCTCCAATGAGCATGGACTTGACCGAGGTTGAAAGCCGGCCCCGCAATGTGCCGATGTTCTTCTTGGCCGCCCTCCTGGCAGTCGGAGTGCGCCTCTTGCTTGAGGTGGAGTGGTGGGCGTGGTGGACGTGGTTGCCCACCGCTTCAGTCCTCTTTGGTGTCGCCGTTGCAGCAGCAACAGAGTCGTTCTCATGGACGTCCAGGTGTTCGACGAAGGCCACCCCGAAGAAGTAGGGGAAGCCCACAACAGGAGGAAAGCTGCCGAACCGAGTCATCATAGCAAGGTAGCCATGCTCGGCATGGCTGGCCAGCACAAGCGGTCCAAAGTGACTGCCGTCGTGCTCGTTGAAATTTAACCTACAATTTCAAATTGAGGAGGAGTTAGAATTTTAAGAAGAGGCTATGAGGCCCCAAATCTTCGCGAAAAGATGAAAGGTGGTCTAGTCCCACCGGGCGTGCCAAACTTGTGGACGCACTCAATTTCTTTAAATATTTTCTATCGGGGTATCATTTATCAGTTTTATCAAGTGCAAGGGACTGCCAGTCACATATGTGACAATCTGTTCGGGTTCTAGGACTGGGGTGGTCTGGAACCTAAGGTGCGCTCCGTCAGACTAACCAGACGATAGTGGGTATCGGGTCGGGACTAGAGACCTGCCGTGCCATAAAGGTCACAGCGTTAATTATATCCCCTCAGAGAGGGGATAGCCATTGATTAATCGCCAAGAAATGGGCCTCACGGCCTATATATATATAATTTATAAGTAGGGGGAATAGCATATTGGAAAGCATTGAAATTCCCCATATCGGGGTGCGAAAGGACATTTAAAATTATGTCGGTCATATATTGACCATTTCAAGTCCGGAAGGATGTCTGGGTTAAAAATCATTACAGGCATGTCGGTAAAATCAAAACATATGTATGCCGGGGCACGACAAGTTCAATATCTAAGGGAGTGACGAGATTCGATTGAATTCCGGCCAAACGGGGCAAATTCCGTAAATTATCAGCCCGGTGCGAGGTCATGCGATGGCCATAAAGGGGCAGTCCCTGAAAGCCGGGCATGACTTGCAAGGGCATCTTTGGTATTTTTCCTTACTCAGGGTCAACGGGAAGAAATCTAGACAACTCGCTGTTTGAAATATCTCCACGAGGGTATTTTTTATGGATTTTTATCTGATTATCATTTTTTTTCCTTTTTATATGATGATGTGTGCACATATATGCGTATGCATGAGGAAAAAAAGGAGGAAGGGAGGACAAGCCAGAGAGGCTGGCCAAGAGACAAGCCCACTAAGGCTGAAGGTAGGTTGACACACAAGGGCTCAGCTGGTTTTCTTATCTTTTCTTTTTTTTTTTAGACCAACTGGGCTACAGTTTTAGTTCGGGGTTCTCACAAATGGCTCAAACATGCACGCGCATGGAACTAAGATGCACATCATGCACAACTGTAGATGAAGGAAAGAGATGCATATGAAGTTTCTTTTCTTTTTCTTGTTTGAGACACATGAGTTTAAGTATGCATGTGAGCAATTTCGAACCATCACAGGCCCAAAAGTTACCATGCCTGCACAATGCATACACTTGACAATTATGAAGGACAATTGTGCACAATCTGTTAAATGTATGCCATGATAAATCTTTGTTCTCCCTTTCTTTTCTTTTTTGCTTTCTCCTCTTTTCTTTTTTTTAGGATAGTTCTGTTATAAAGAGCAGACCGGCATGAAGGGGAGTTGACTCCTATTCAGGCCGGGCTGAAACAGAACAAGGCCAAGGGGGAGTCGACTCCCTCCTGGTAGCAAGGGCAATTCAGTTTTTTTTAAAAAAACAAAGGACTAAGCCCTTTTCACCCCTAGACAGATATGCGTCCCTATGAAATTCCAATGAAGATTATGGGCAAACTCAAGGCATATGAATGCTGTTGGCCCGGTTAGGAATGCAATTGAGAGGGGGGGGGTGAATAGATTGTGCCCCTTTTCTAAAAACTAAATGCAGAGATGACAGAGGATATTTAGATAGCTGACCAAAAAGATTTAAATAGATGAAGAACAATCAACCTCTCACAACTCTCTAGCACAGTTTGATGAACCACTTGGATAGAATGTAAAGAGCGGACAAAATATGTGAACTCTCAGCTCACCGCATCACACTCGTAAACAGATCGGATAGAGTGTAACAGCAATCACACAATCAACAAACCATAGCACATGAGCTTTTTAGGTGGTTCGGATGCACTCGAGTGCAGTCCTACGTCCACCCCTCTCAACCCGAGAGGATTCCACTAACAACGCTGCACAACGGCAGCAAAACGACCACAAGGATCACACACGGGCATAACAGCCCCACACACAAGTGCGTTCTCGTACGATGACGAGAAACCACGCACACGAACACGATGCACCAAAAATGTTTATGAAAGAGAAATATATGGAAATACAAGCCCAGTCTAGATTTGATAAACTATGCTCAAATAGAAATGTATAAATTAGAAAACAAGAAATCCCCATTTGAGTCTTCAATCAATCTCGGAGATAAGATGAGGGGATGCACTAGAACTGATGAAACAGGGAGTGGAAGTAGCCGCCCCTTGTAGAATGAAACGCCCAAAGCAGTCGGCCGTGGAGAGCAGCAGTAGTAGCATCCAGATCGGAGCTCAGGCTTGTAGCTGGCGATCTTTGTGGCTTCTCCTTCCTCCTCCAGCAAGGGTGCGATACCCTCTCCTCCGTTCCTGTAAGAGTAGAACAATATTATCCTCAAGGAATGCCTCCTTCGATGGAGATCGCAGGTTATATATACTAGGTGAAAAGAAATGCAAGAGGACCAAAAAACCATTCGAAAACCTTTTAGAACCACACCCAATCAAGGGTAAAAACCCTAGGGGTAATGGGGTAAAAAATCAAGCCAATCGGATCTCAAAATGGAGGATACGAAATCAATCCGAAAATCACGATCCGGACGCGACAGAAGAAGTGTCGACTCTGTGAGTCAACACTTTCTTCAGCTCATTCTGTCAAAGCTTTAAACAAAGACATAGGACAAAAGTGTCGACTCACAGAGTCGACACATTTGTCAAGTGTTCTACCAAAACACTTAACAAGGCATCCGGAGCAAAATTGTCGACTTTGTGAGTCGACACTTTTTGCCACACGTTCTGCCATCTATAAAAATAAATGACCCATGCCAAAAGTGTTGACTCTCAGAGTCGACTCTCTTTGGTGGGAGTTCTGTCTGTAACGAAGACAGCACCCAGGCCAATAAGTGTCGACTCTCAGAGTTGACACTTGCTACCTGGTGCATCAAGGCAGCGAGCTGCCTAGCAAGTGTCGACTCTGAGAGTTGACACTTTTTGAGCAGAAATTGAAAAATGAAAATGCAACCAATTAAGTATCAAATACATTGAAAATGCATCAAATCCAATCTAGCTAAATTGAAATGCATTCATCCATAGATTCTAACCAAGATTGCAATGGATTGAGAGCTATTTAGACCCTGCATTAATTTAGTCTGACATCTCAATCTATAATCATATCAAATGACAAGCTCACTCATTTGACATAGCCCCTTTAACCTACATTTGAACTTATATTGAGATCAAATATCATATTTGAAAGAATAAGGGCTTTTTAAACCATACTTATCATAACCTCACATATCAGATGTGATGCAGGCAATCCATTCTTGAATTGAGTTCTACCAACCGCACATGAATTACAAGACCAGTCCATAAATTCAGTTTCAATCCAAGGGTGTCTGAACTCATTTGATATCAATATGAACTTAACATACAGTCCAGGATTAGTTGAAATGACATAGCCCATCAAAAACAAGGCCAATTGATTAATTGTAAGTAGTTCAGGTTGAGCTCAAGGTTGGCCAAACAAGTGACCAAACAAATAGACTCACATTCACAAAGGATATTCAATGCAAACCATACAACATAGATTAAGTTGTCTTCATCAAACTACATCGGGGCACAACAATCTCCCCCTTTTTGACGAAGATAAAACACCTTGAACAATCACAAAGATTTGCATGAATGAACCAGAACAACTATCAACTGTCACCCATTAAAACAGCCATCTCAAAAAAAAAGACAGAATCAACAACCATTCACCATCACAATCATGCAAAAGACCAGTTATTACTCCCCCTTTTTGTCAGAGTCACATAGGGGATTATGCAAGAAATGGAGAACATGGAAACTAGTTCGATTGCCTCATATGTACAATTAACTCAGTGGAATGCATGGATAGTGGAATGGATGATCACGCAAGCACACATGCAACCATAATAAGATATAAAGTCAGGCATATGCATTCGGGACTGGTTAAGAAATATGCGATCGATTTTGAGCATGATGTGCATGAGCAATATTATGAAGGATGTGCTTACAAAGAGATGGTAATATATTAACCATGAAGGATGACTGATTTATAAGGTACATTCACACAATCAAGCTAGAAGTGTAAAATGAGCAATGAAATCCATAGCAATATGGATTCTCAAATTTTCCAAGGAACACTGGAAAGAACCTTTCCTTCCTACACTTTCATACACAGTGCTCGACTTTTGGTAGCTTCGCACAGCCCCAAAATAATTTTTATTTTTATTGTTAATTAAGAACAAGATGACTAACATTTTGACACGAGTTATGTCCTTTGTTTCAGGGACATTTTCCGGTTACTCGGTTTCGTCACTTATTTGGATTGTGGTTATTTGTCACTTTTTGATCCGAGTTTTCTCCTTTGTTTCAGGGGGAATTCTCGGCTACTCGGTTACAAAACAACTTATTGAGATTTATGGTGGGGCTGACAACTTTTTCCTCACGAGACACGAGATTTTAATGTGAGAATTCAAGAGCCCTCAAAAGTGTTGAGTGGAATAACTGAAATCCTTATTAAACAGAGTCATTTATCTCAAAAAGAGCACATTGTAGAGAGATTGTATTGAATGTAATAGAAGAGTTAGTCTAATCATTGTTATGTCTCCCCCTAAATGTATGCACTGTTATAAAAAGAACCTCCCCCTTAATGTGTGCCGTGTAACAAACATGTCTGCACCATTGCAATTTAATTTAGCAAGGGAAAAGTCATAGGAGGGATCAAAGAGAAGGGTGAATTTTTATATACACTCAAACATGCATTTAGATGAAATTTTCACACAGGTTGATTAACGTTACGTGGCGGAGAACGTAGGTCCGAAGATCACCCTCACGCATGAGGAAAGCTTCCAGCTGGACTTAATCCAACCTTCAACAATCGGCATTTGATATACTGGACTAATCATGTCATTGAAGCACACATAAGTATGAGATATATGCATATATATACATGCGGATGCAACTGAATGAAGATATGAGTGAAAATCAAATGTTTTTCATTGTGTTATGCACAAAAAGGAAAGTTTGAAATGAAAGTGCAATGGAAAATCTCCTTATGTGCAAGAAAGTAAAACAATATGCACAAATGGATTTATTCAAAGTATCTACATTGAGATGAGCAAAAAGATTTTAACGCTCTAATATGCACAGTCCTAATTCTCTCCTAAGAAATGAAAACTGGTCAGAATTCAGAGGCTTTGTGAAAATATCAGCAAGTTGATGTTGTGTATCTACAAAAGATAGTTTAAAATTTCCTTTATTGATATGATCTCTAATAAAGAGGTGTCTAACTTCTATGTGTTTTGTACGAGAGTGTTGGACAGGATTTTTGGACAAATATATTGAAGAAACCAAAATGGGTGTGTTTTTCAAGCAAAAACCAAAATCTAACAACTGGTGTTGGATCCATAGAACCTGGGCCGCACAACTGCCTCCAGCCACATATTCGGCTTCAGTAGTTGATAAAGCCACACAGTGTTGTTTCTTTGAGGCCCATGAAACCATGCAGCCCCCTAGAAACTGGCAGTGACCGCTAGTGCTCTTACGATCTATTTTGCATCCAGCATAATCAGAATCAGTATAAGCAAGTAGATCAAAAGAAGCATTCTTAGGTTACCACAAACCAAGTTCAAGTGTTCCGTTCAAATACCTGAAAATTCTTTTCACGGCCGACAAATGAGATTCCATGGGACAAGATTGATATCTTGCGTAGAGACATACACTAAAATGAATATCAGGCCTACTGGCAGTAAGATATAGCAATGAACCTATCATACCCCTATAAAGCTTTTGATCCACAATATTACCTTTCTCATCTTCCAATTTGAGTGAGGTAGACATTGGTTGATGGGGGCATCTCTCGCCCTTCATATTTTTTTTCCACAGCTCTGATTGCTCACTGGCAGTACTCCATTGTGCCCGTCACATTTTCTGAGTCATGGCATGTAAATTTCATATTTTATTTGAGTCATATCATTGTAATTTTTCTTTTATTTGAGTCCAGTACCTAGGTTAGGCAGTCATTTACCTAAGTTTGAGTGTCATTATGTTGATTAGATTAGTTAATGGGCCCAATTCAATAGGCTAGGCCCAAGGGCGCCCCCTTCCCCCTTGGTTATTTGTCATTGTTCCTAAACACATGGACTTATTATAAATTGTGGGATCCTTATAAATAGGACCACACTCTCCCCATTTTTAGTTAATGAAGAATGACGGATGAATATTGAGTTCTAGAAAATTACATTTCTTTGGTGAGAAGCCATAGAGTGGAGTGAGAAGCTCCAACCCCTCTCTCTCTCTTCCCCCTCCCCCAAATTCAAATTTCTTCTCTCTCATCCACCTCCCGTTCACATCAGCCCTAGATCTGCCACCTAAGCTGCCACCTCAGCCACCTGGCCACTTCCCTAGGTGCATTAATTACCCCCACCAACTCCCACCAAACCTCTTCCCTCCCTAGGAGGATCTTGGCCTTCCCAATACAATCCCCCCTCTCCCCCATGCAATCTCTCACTCTCCCAAGACAGAACACCCCTCCCCAAGCACCCTTTCCCCTCCCCTAGGCCAACATTAACCCCACTCATTAAGCCAAATTCAAATCCACCTCCCTCTCCCTCCCAACACCAAATTCGTAGCTCCCCCTCCCACCATCTACTAGACCCCTCTCCAGACCCCATTCTCCCCCTCCCACACCTTGGAACACCCCCTCCCAAACCCCCTCACAGCCAGGGGTTGCCCCCACACACATCCACCTCATTTCCCCTCCCATCTACCCCATTCCCCCATTACCTATCTCCACCCTTTCATTCCAGATTCGTAGGTAGCAGAGAAGCCGCTGGTTGCAAAGCCTGCCATGACTTCATCCCGGAGCCCCTTGATGCAAAAGAGGTACTGTTGGAGGTGTCTCCTGGCCCTCTACGTAACGGTGTTTGTCTCGTCCCTATCTGAGTTCGTAGCTGCCCGAAAGAGCCGTCATCACCGGACTGCACATCTTCTTCCTGACAGTCAACCTGAAGCAACTTACAGAGGCTCCCATAGCCAACCTCTTGAAGTTCTAGAAGCGGAGCTTTGCTTAGATCTTCTACGATGAGTCGCCTTCCAGTACCAAGAAGCAGCACTCCGTTTGGCATCCAGAGATGTCAGTTACCAATTTTCTCCCCCAGGTGTGCAGGTATGTTCCCTCTGGAACTGACGTGATACCCGACCACTATTCGGGCCCTCGTTATCTCCTCCGACCACCTCCGGCATCCCCGTGGGTCTCCGTTCGAAGAGTATTTGACCATGAATCCAATGACACTAGCCACGCCTGAATCGAAGCCTGGGAGCATCCGTGGCGGCCTCGCCTTCCTAATGTAGTGGTGCATATGCGACCAGATCCAGAAGACAGAGCCCCTTTTCACGCCTTTTCCCCAACCATCATCGTCGACCAGAAATTCTCAAAAAAATCAGACGTACTCCTGAGCTAACCCAGGAGGTTTTGCCACTAGTTTCATAGTGAACGGAGTTCAGGAGAGGCCGCAGCGGTGCCGACATCGACTGTCTGTCTCCTATTCCAGAGAGCGGACAGAACCGGCAATCACCTCCATTTAGTTTCCTAGTTCAACTTTCCTCTCCCCGCCTGGCCGGCTGACCGCCCCTCCCTACGTGGAGGTACATTTTGGTTGTAATCTAATTCCCCACCCCCAGTCTAACCCCCTTGCAAGGCGCGTAGTGCATGTAACTTGAATTTTCATGTTGAAGCTCATCGGCGCCGCGTGCGGGTGAGCCTAGGCTTCCTCACTCGCCCTCGTCTCCGACCGGGATCAGTGTCTTCACACCGGCCAGGTGAGCTTCGGTTACCCCTTGCTGGTTTCATTCCATTGCTGGTTTAGTATTGCCGCTAGTGCCGTTGGACGGTAAGTGAGTGCCCGATCCCGAATTACTATTTTGTGAGTGACTACCGCGGGCAAGTTGTGAGAGATCCATTACATCCCACGCCCTTGGCGTGCTGGCGGCCCCAGAGAGTGGGCATCCCAGGGCCCCTAGGGGTTCAATCATAGGCTAGCCAACCCCCGGAGCAGCGAGGTCCCGTCCCGAACCCTCACCACCATCACCGGGTTGCCTACGGACACGAGAGTGCGCTTAGCGGGTAAGTCCGCTCGAGTGAAGTCACCGGTCCGTGCATTGCTTGCTTTCTAGGTCCAAGGTTCATTAGTCTTGTGGCTATCACCCCCAAGGTGGTGTCACATCAAGTGGTATCAGAGCAAGTTCTAGACTTGTCTCTACTAAGTCTTGTCCTAGGGTCATTGCATTTATCCCCCCGATAATCATGGCCACTTCCTACTTAGCCCACTCGCCACTGTTGACATGTTTTTCCTTCTCTTCCCCTTTTGATGACCCTTCCAACCACTTCTTTACTAGGGTAATGTGAAGAATTAAGCAATAAGTAAATAACAAGGGGAAGGGTATGGAGTGTGTGTGATCGCCACCAAGATGCCGAACGTGATGAACACGCCATACCTTGGAAAGAGGGGGAGAGATACTCGCCTTGAGAGCAGCGCTGAGAGGATGTACGGCTCAAGAGGAACTGCCTGTAAGGGCGAACGGCCACACCACAGGCCGTCTAAAGGTGCTACAGAGGACGCGATATGAGGAACCACTGGTAGATGAACGGCTCCAACCGAACCGCAGTATGAAAAAGAACGGTCCAGATTCCACCGCACGTCTCCTTGAGCGGACAGCTGGGAACCGCGCAAGACCACCACACCAGAAGTTGTAAAAGTCCAACCTCCACCCTTTCCGGCCAGCCAGAAAGGACGGGCCTTGCGTTAGTGTGTTGCTGACCTGCAAAATAACGTGTAGAACGCAAAGAAGAACCTAAATTAGAACTGTAAAGCACAGTAAATGCTCAAACGGAAGGAAATAAACATAACTAAATGGAATGGGGGATACCTGGGGATTTTTAAACCCCTGGAGCGTTAGAAAATGTAGGAAGATGTGTGCATGATAGTGCAAATGAAGGAAAATGTGGAGAATGAATGCGAAGAAGCAATCATGCAACTAGAGGAGGAGATGTCATGGCCAAGGTCTTTTTATCAGATCAAGGAGCAGCGAAGCTGAGTAGTATTTCAGAGGAGCAACTTTTAAATCATACACATTTGCCAAGGATAACAAAGCAGTTGGCAAATTATTCTTATCAGAATTCTACAAATCCTCTTATCATTAATTCTGATGAAATTTCAATTTTAGCTGAGTCTGAAAATTCTAAAATGATCACCCAATGCAGCAAACATCCAGTTAAAATCCCTCAAAGCAAAGATTCTTCTGAAATATCTGCAATACCTGGGGAATTATTTAGTTATGCTCGACTCACCAGAGCCAAAGCCAAGGTGCTGGCAACAAACTCCTTCACATAAATACATGATTGATTCAGCTCTAATATGGAATGTAAGAGGTATAGGGAATAAGGCGACTGTTAGAACTCTTGGTCAAATCATTAAAGCTAATAAAAATAGCTTGGTTGCTATTCTAGAACCTCGCATAGATTTTAGTCGTGTTAAAAAGGTAGCCTGTAAAATCAACCTTTACTCTATATGTGGGAATAATGGATCTTTTTCCAATATTTGGCTGTTTCATTCCACTGACGCTTGCATTGAGGTTACTGAGCAACATCCTCAATTTATTACTGTGGCACTGAAGGAAGATAATAATATCTACATGTATTTTACTGCAGTATATGCATCTTGTAATGCTTATGCTCGTAGGGAGTTGTTTGATGCTCTTATGGCTCTAAGCCCTGAGATTTCTGTCCCTTGGCTTATTGGTGGGGATTTAATTGTATTATATCTCCAGAAGAAAAGTTTGGAGGTTTAATGTCTTCAGCTAATGCAATGCTAGACTTTCAATGTTTTATCACTGCTACAGGATTAATTGATGCTGGATTTTCTGGATCATCTTATACTTGGACCAATAATCAAATTCGAGCTAACCATATTCGGGCAAGACTTGATAGGGTCTTATATAATGAAAGCTGGCTAAATTCCAGTTTCAATGTATCTGTTCAACACCTCATTAGAGGCCCTTCTGATCATGCTCCTCTGCTATTAAATATGTGTCCTAGTTATGCTCTTCCTGGGAGGTTCATTTATCATCAAATGTGGCAGACTCACCCTGAGTTTTTGGATTTGGTTAAATCCAAATGGAGCAAGTCAGATGATGTTTGTCATCCCTTTCTCTCCTTTCAGAACAAGCTTAAACATTTGAAAGAGGCTCTGAAAAAGTGGAACAAAGAGACTTTTGGTGACATTCAGCTAGCTAAGGAGGTGGCTGAGACACATATTCTGTCAATTCAAGATGCTTATGATGAAAGTCCCTCTATAGAAAATCGGGAGAGATTGAATAAAGCCAATGCTGAATTGAGACTTGTTTTACACAGAGAAGAAATGTTTTGGTTACAGAAATCCAGAGTTCAGTGGCTTAATTGTGGTGATCGTAATACTAAATTTTTTCATCACTATACTAAAGTCAGAAGACAACGGAATCATATCCAGAAGTTGAAGATCAATGACATCTGGGTGGACGATCAGACAGAGTTATTAAATGGAGCAATAAACTCTTTAAATCTATTCTATCCACTGAACCACACACTATCAATGAGCAGCTCATCTCTGGCATTCCTACTATGATTACAGAAGAACAGAATCACTATCTCTGCTCCATCCCATCGAAAATGGAAATTAAAAACATTGTATTCTCCTCAAATGGCAGTAGTTCCCCTGGTCCTGATGGGTTTACAGGTAACTTCTACACCTACTGTTGGGAAATTATAGGAGAAGATGTAATATCTACAGTCCAGAGTTTTTTTCATGGATGGGGTCTTCCGAAAGGAACTACTTCAACAATTTTATGCCTGATTCCTAAGGTCAGAAACCCCACTACCTTTGCCGACTTCAGACCGATTAGTCTATGCAATTTTTCTTGTAAGGTGGTTTCCAAAGTTATTAGCAATCGGCTGAGGAGTATTCTGCCTTTGATTGTTTCAGAACATCAAAGTGGATTTGTGAGTGGTAGAGGTATCACTGATAATTTTTTGTTGGCTAGAGAACTATTCATGGAAATAGATAGACCAGTTAGAGGCCATAATATGCTTATTAAATTAGATATGGCCAAAGCATATGACCGCATTGAATGGGATTTCATTCTTCTTGTGCTGAGAAAATTTGGCTTCTCCAGCAGATATACTTCATTCATAGCTCAGTTATTGATGAATTGTTGGTTCTCTATTTCATTCAATGGCCAAATTCAAGGCTACTTTAAATCTACTCGGGGGGTGAGACAAGGAGATCCCCTAGCTCCTGCTCTCTTCATATTGGTCGAAGAGGTTCTGAGTAGGGGCTTAATTTAGCTGTTTCAGTCAGGACAATGCAAATATTTTCATTTATCTCATAATGTCATGCCCATCTCCCATATTCTCTTTGCGGATGATTCCATTATTTTCTTGAATGGTGGACTTCCATCCATCAAGGCCTTGTTGAGATTATTGAAACAGTATGAAGAATCTTCAGGACAGCAGATCAATTCTCGCAAAAGCTCATTTATGGTCTCTAAACACATGAGAAGTCAGGCTATTGAAAGGATCATCCAAGTGACAGGATTCCAACATAAAACTGGTAGTATTATCTACCTTGGCATCCCACTTTTTAAAGGTAGAACTAGAATTCCTCATTTTAAATACTTGCTAGATAAAATCAACAATAAGCTGGCCGGTTGGCAGAGCAAATTTCTATCTCAAGCTGGTAGAGTTGCTCTTGTTAAATCTGTTCTGTCGGCTATTCCTATATATACTGCTAGCTCTGCAAATATACCTTATACCATTATCAAGCAAGTGGAAAGCATTTGTGCTAATTTTCTCTGGCAAGGTCTGGAGTCGGCTCACAGGAAACATTGGGTATCATGGGATAAAGTATGCTACCCCCATCCAGAGGGTGGGCTGGGCATACGAAGACTGTTGGATATTCAGCAATGCTCTCAGGTCAAACAATTATGGAATTCTCTTCATAGCAACTCTCTTTGGGCTAGATTTATCAGGATGAAATACATTCATGGTCAGCACATCTCAGATTGCAAGTCTCCATTTCCTGCTGGAATTAAAATCAGAGACTTTGAAAAAGCTAGATCGATCCTCTTGGCTGGTATGAGGAAAATTGTCTTCAATGGTGCTACCACCAATTTCATTAAAGACACATGGTACAAGGGAATATCTCTGCAAGACAATTTTCAATTTCAGGTAATTTCTCAAGCAGAAAACTATTCAGTTCAAGAAGCTTTGGCAAATCCCCAGCACCCTATATGGCAGAGGATCACTGATTCCAATCTGAGAACTGAGTTATCCAAATATGTGATTGAAGAAGGAGAAGACATCCCTATATGGTCATTTACCAGATCGGGCAAATTTGACTTCAAATCCACATATAGCTATATTAAAGGGCAACATGTTAATGCTCATTCAGCAAAGCTTCGGCACCAAAGCTATCCCCCTCGAGCCTCACTGTTTTACTGAAAATTGCTCAATCATGCAGTTCCTGTTGATGAAAGAATACAGAACTGTGGCATTCAATTAGCATCTTGTTGCAATTGTTGTCAGGTCTCTTCCTCTATTGAAAGCCTGGATCATCTTTTTATTAGCAGTGAGCTAGCTTCCTTTTTGTGGACAAAGTTTAGCAACCTTGTTGACAGTCCTTACATGAATATTTCCTCCATCAACAGTAGATTACAGTTGATCATTAGTGAATCTGCCATATTTAATCTGCAGGGTTATATCAACATATTAATGACTATGCTTATTATTTGGGAAATCTGGAAGCAAAGATGCCGAAGCAGATTTGAGGGAATTAAGACTAATCCTGCTAGAATCGCTCTGCATATACAAGAGGATGCCATGCAAGTGCTTCGGCAGATTACTTTTAAACAGGGACCCAGTCGATATCTATTAAAGAATATCCATGACATGGGCTTAATCATCAAATACAAAACTCTTCAAGCATTCACAGTATGCTGGTAGGCTCCTATTGTGGCTTATTCTCTTAATGTAGATGGTTCAAGTAAGGGAAATCCTGGGTTATCCGGAGGTGGTAGCTATTTTAGAGACACCTGAGGCAATCTGTTGCTAGGTTTCTCATACTATTATGGTTATGGCTCAAGCATGGTGGCAGAGGGGAGAGCTCTGCTTGATGGTCTTAGGTTGGCTCGTCTTCATAGCATTCCTCTTTCTATTATATATACAGATTCCATGGCATTGGCTGAACTACTTAAAGGCAAAAGAATCCCACCGTGGTCTTTTCTCCCATGGTGGAAGCATCTTCAAGATCTCTTTACTTCATTCCAATGCCCTTTAGTCCATATCTACAGGGAAGCTAATCAGTTAGCCGATTCATTGGCAAAGCACGCTACGAGTATTGGATATAATTCTGAGTTTTTGTCAAGGAGAGAGCTGCCTATATTGGCCAGAGGTTATCTTAAAGCTGATGTCTCATGATTTCTGAACATTCATGTTCGGCGAGTTTAGATTGTACCATCTTTACTTTTCTCTCTGTATCTCAGGGGCATGCTAACCCCTCTTGTACTCTTTACAATTCCAATATTCAATAAAATCACATCTAGTGGTGAGTTGGTGGAGTGAGAACATTTCTTTCCTTTGGAAAGGGGTGCACTCTCCCTTTGTCCTACTAGATGCTTTGTGGTGAAAAAAAAAGACTACTCCCTGAATCGGAGGCCTGTATGGACGTAGAGGCCTCCTTCCCTGGTGCTAGGTCGCTCAAAGGTTCGGTAGCACTTCGCCGTCGACCAAAAATCTCCCCCCTTTCAAAGCTGGGCCTCAAGGTCTATTTATAGAGCACCCGAAGTCATAGGTCGAAATTAGTGTTTCTATGCATTTTTAGGTCTAGATAATGAAAGAAAAGTTGAAGATAATTGAATTATCTTTCAACCAGAAGAAACGGAACCCAATTTGACTCAATATTCGTGGAGAAATAGTTTGAGGAAGTTGGGGATAGATCCATGAATGGAGAGTGAAAATCCGTTAATCCTTCAGGATGCGAGCATTTAAACGGTCCCACGATAGACCACCCATCTAGTTGAGCGGTTACACAAAGGCCATTTATCCCTGTCAGTGGAAATTCAAATATAAAAGAATTATTCATCAATTTATCTATTAAAGCA
The DNA here is from genome assembly GCA_022559845.1 of Amorphophallus konjac. NCBI lineage: Eukaryota > Viridiplantae > Streptophyta > Magnoliopsida > Alismatales > Araceae > Amorphophallus > Amorphophallus konjac. The sequence continues at coordinate 217,014,247 of CM040123.1, read as the reverse complement.
ACTGAGAATCTCGTCGTTGGACTTTGACAGATGAACGGCCAATTGAAGACCGCCCATGAATAAGAGCGGCTGAGGACCAACCATTTGTACTTTATCGGTGATAAATAGATAATTGGATAACTATCTTAGAACCGACCGATCTTAGGACTCTGGGAGTTAGAACGGCTACTATTAGCCCGCCCATCAGTTTGAACGGCTAATATGGGACCGTATGAAAGCGTATTGGTGGCAATTCAGAAAATCAACCAAAATATCCCATAAATATATGAACGACCCATAGGCGACCGCTGAAATGGTTGTGCGCCTGGGGATGAACCGTACATGTTTCGGGATACTAGAATTTCTCAAAAGTGCTTAATTAACCAAAATCAAGGCCCATTAAGCCTTGAATTGAAGGAGACCTAGCCAGGGAGGGAGGCTAACCATAAAGTAAGCCCAGAGATGTTGCCTGAAAATTAACCCAACGAGTAACAAATAACTCAAGGCATCAATAAATGGGAGTAAGAGGAATGACTCAACTTATCGGCAAAAAATGGGTGTCAACAGATGCCCCTCCTTAACGTCCGCTTTGTAAGGAGGCGAGCGGAGGTGAAGCGAAAGTGACATGGAACATGGAGGTGAAGCGGAAATAAAGCGGAGTGGACTGAAAAGCGAGCGCTAAGGTACAAGACACATGTTTTCACCAACAAGCAATGGGAATCTTCCGGAAAACTCCAAACCATTCACGAGGAATGGCTAGACTAAAAGTGACACCAATCTGGAGGAATCAAACTAAATAAAAATAAACACACGATCAACCTCATGGGGGACACAATCCCTCGGACCAATGAGGAGACTGGAATAAGCAGCGAAAAAGTAAAGAAACAGACTGAAACTCCAGACGGGGACCTCTTAATCAACCAAACCAAGCGAATCGACCAAAGTGAACCTTCCAACTTAGAGTGGAATTGTTCCTCTTACCCAAACACTGAACGCACAGCCATCCATCACTGATGGGACATTTTGCAGGTAAACCATGGGTCATGAATGCTCAAAAGATGCGCATGATGCATGCTGGGCTAAAATGAAAGAAATCATTAAAACAAATGCAAAGAAAATCACAAAAATAGAAAATACTCGAGAATAATATTGCTAGGCTGGGGGAGTCAGAGTCAAGACACTACATGCAACCACGACGTGCAAGATAGAACCATCCTCCCCATGCCATCCTAACGGCCTATCCGAAGATCAAACACGTGAACCTGGATCATCATCATTTTTGTTAAAGGGGAACATCAGATCCTGGAACACATGAACAACCAACCGGTTCTCGAGATAATATAGCATATAATACCATATAGTAATGCAGTAAGGAATAGAGATAGAAAGCCATACCTGACCTGTCTGTGCATGCGAAACGGCAAGTGAAAAGGTGATGCTACAAGAAATGTCAGTAGCAAGATTTGCAAGGATATCATCAAATAACCATATTTATCAATTGGGCACAAAGTGTGGGAAACCATTTTCTCTAGCTCATGAACAGTCAAATATAAACAACCCAAAGTGAAGAACGGCTAGGTATTAGCCGTCTAAAAACACGGAATCTGAACCGGGCTTAGGCAGCATACCGTTTGCGAAGAACGGCCAAGTATCAACCGCGCAAATGGTGAACGGTCTATAGTTAGACCGTATAATTCCTGGAGTTTCAAAACAAAAAACCCCTTTGTCTCCCTCTTCCCCACCGTAACCGCCGGTGGGAGAGGGAGGACGAAGGGAACCAAAGCACCCTCACCTCCCCCTCTCTCAATCTCACACTCTCTCATTCCCTTCCTCAAACCCTCAAGCATGCGGACGAAGCACCAAGCTTCCCGTCCCGCGACGGCCGGAGAAGACGGAGGCCCACCGCCGACGGTGGCGGCCATGGAGGAGGAAGCAGCACCGTCTACCGGGGAGGGAACGAACGCACCGGAGGTGATGTCGGCATCCGCGGCCGACGAAGAGGCGAACACAGCCACCGTTGACGTCGGAGAGGACCCTCAAGCACCACCGGCCGCGGCGGCGAAGGCACGGGACCCGGAGGTAGGTTCCCCTAATCCTAGCCCCCTTTTAAGCATTTTTCTTTTAATTTTAATTTATGCATGTTAGTCCCCTAGCGAAAATGGGAGGGTTAGAACGCTTAGGAACCAGTTTGGGGGCCCATGGGGGGCCACCGTCAGTGAGAAGGCCCTCACCATCGTCGGGGAAGATGACGGTTGAGCGGTTCTCAGGAAACCGCACAACCACAAACATGCGGCCCACATAGAGCCGCCTAAAATGCGCGCGGCCCATGGGTGGCCGTTTAAAACCTGAAGATCATAGAACTCAACAAAAGGATGAACGGTGGAAAGCCTACCGCACAACACAAGAATGTGCCACAATGGGCCATCCAAACCTAGAAGCAATAAGGCTAATCACGTAGAGGAACGGCGGGATGCCCACCGCCTAATGTGAAAACGGGCCCAAAGGGGCCGTTCAAACACTGCAGACTCAGAACTAAGCGGCCCATATCGGACCGCGTATCAGGAACAGTGGCCCATAGGGAACCGCCCTTATGATAGAAATGCAACCTTTATTGTTTTCATTTATTTGTTGGATAAAAAAGTTTGAACCTTTTATTAAATGCACAAAATTAATGAATGAAATGCAGGGAAAGCGCAGGACCCGCATCTCGTGGCTGTAGGTCCACGCGGTGTATTTAGCACTGCCGGACTTCCAGCGGGAGCGGCTGGCTGCCATGGGGTTCGCCCCATTCCTGAGTATCGAGGTGTGTCGGTTTTACACAGCTCTACTCTACGCCCTGCACGACCGCTAGGACTCAGTGAGTCGTACGTTCCTCTTCCCATGGGGGCATATGGTCCCCACGCTGGAGGACGTAGCCAGACTCACTAGTCTACAGGTGCACGCGCTACTGGTCAGCGGGACCACCTTTCCCGACTACCGGGCGATGGCTCGGGAGCTGTTGGGCCTAGAGCTACGGTGCCCCGAGAGGCAGTCGACCCTCCTACCCCGGGCTAGTCTTCAGGACAGCTTGGGATTTCGACGAGCGGGGATAGCGATTGGAGAGTAGCCGGAGCAGCACCTACAGCGGCTGATGAACCTGGCGAGACAGATAGTAGCAGCAGAGCCAGGAGCAGAGGCAGATAGAGTGTTGCGGAGATTCTTGATGTTGTTGTTCGGGTGACTTCTCTTCTCAACTCGAGCGGACGTGATGAGCTACCGCTTCCTTCCCTTCCACGGGGAGTTCAGCCACGTGGGCGACTATGCGTGGGGAGCGGTGATCCTCACCTTTCTGTTCGATACGCTGAGCTCGATGGCCCGTCGGACCATGCTCGGGGGCTTCTCCCCCTTACTCCAGGTATGACTCCTACTCTAGACTTAATTATGCAATTCTACATGTTTCCCAGATACTGACACGATGCCGTGATGTAGGTGTGGGTCTACATGCACTTACGTGGGCTAGGTAGAGGCGAGGAGACGCGTCCTTGGCTCCTTCCTATGGCTCGGAGGTGGACAGCACCTCAAGAGACCGCAGCTCTCAGGAGACAGGTCCGAGAGTTGCAGGACGACCTGGATGCTCTACCATTTGCCTCAGTATGCTTTTAAACTTAAACTCTTTAATTAGATGCAATTCTATATGATGATGCTGATGCAATTCTTTACTTTTACAGGTACGGTGGACACCATACACGGAGGAGGGACAGGAGGGTCAGCCCTAGGTGGTAGGGGCCCCCACCTTCTCGGGACGAGACGTGTGGCTCTATTGCATGAACGTGGTGGAGCCACTACACTTCCGGCTGGTGATGAGGACCATTCGGGTCCATCAGCCAGCAGTGGAGTTTCCGACAACAGAGGGGCCCAGGGAGCGCGTCACACGGACGACCCACGGTATAGGAGCTGCCTTCGATTGGACCACGAGGAATGTCGCGTAGATAGTGGACTGGTCAGCGCTTGGGTGGGTGGTGACCGCCCGAGCAGACAGCGACTCAACGTACTACTCCGCGTACGCTAGACACTACCGGAACCAGGTGTTCCGGGGTGCCCACCGACCGGTACGACTTCTAAACTCAAACTCTACTTATTGTGCTTATGATTTCTATATGATGATGCACTGACACTTGGACCTCTAAATGTAGATTGACCTTGAGGGATGACTTGCGGAGCTGCAGGGGCTCCTGCACTCCACGATCAGGGAGCGGGACGAGGCCCGGTAGGCCCTGGCCTTACTGGTGAGTTTTTTAAACCCTAAACTCTTTAAATTATGCAAATGTCTACGATTATGATTATGCGTGTGACTGACCTGGAGTTTTGGATGCAGCGCGCCGAGGGGGCCCAGCGACAGGGGGCCGATGCTCCTTCTTCTTCACAGACCCAGACTCCCGCAGACCGGGCTGAGCGGGAGGCCGACTTCACTCGGATGGTAGCGCGGGCCAAGGTGGCCGAGGTGGCACTTACCGAGAGGGTACGTAAATCACTACACTTTCCCTTATTGTTTATGCTTATAAAATGTATGAAATGCAATTGACTGAGAATGATACGTGTATGCAGACGATGGAGCTGACCCTGCTGAGATCAGAGCTCCAGTAGAGCCGGGCAGCGTCTCAGGAGTAGGTGGCGCACTTGAGGGAGGAGACCGCCCGACTGCGAGAGGAGCTTGCACGGGGCCGATCGGCTGACACCCTTGAGACGACGCTTCTGCGGGCGGAGCTCGAGCGGCTTCGAGCTAGCGCTACCGAGGCGAAGCACTATAGGACCAAGGCGGAGCAGGCTCGGCGCCAGGTTTCCATATTGGAGGGCATGGTGGAGGTCCTCCGAGAGGTGAGTCAGCGACCAGGGAGAAGCGGGGTTCCGAGTGGGACACATGGCTCCTACATGACCTACCTGACGGGTTCCTTCGGCCACCAGAGGAACGAGGAGGAGGAGCGGCGGTGGCGCCGATGAGACGAGGTGACTTCCTCGATGGCCCCGCCATCGTAGAGGCCTGAGGGCGGAGGTGACAGCGACATGCCGGAGGGAGAGGGCCCGGCTTGACTTTGTACTACGACTCTACTTTGTACACATGATATGATATGATATGATAGTGGTATGCATTTTTTTCTTTTCATTTTTATGCATGAATGTATGAGAGAATGAATAAATACTAACCACGACTACTGACTCGACCCGAGTGAGATGACACACGCGAGTGAGAGACGACTGCGGGTGAGATGCGACTACGGGTGCGACGATGCGACTACGAGTGAGACGACTATGAGTTAGAGACACCGACTTTGAGTGAGAGAGCGAGACGCCGACTCAGAGCGGGAGAGACGCCAACTGAGTGAGAAGGGCAACGCCAAATGAGTGAGAAGAGTGACACCAAATGAGTGAGAAGAGCGACGCCAAATGAGTGAGAAAAGTGAGAGACTACAAGTTGAATGGCGTAGGTACAAAATAGGTTAAAAGCAAAGCTTTAGATGCTTGCACGGTCTCCACATAGACCGCCCCAAGAGACGCACGGTCAAATATAGACCACACAAGAAAGATGAAAAATCCATCCTCATCTTACCGTTCAAACGATAGAACTGTCTATAAACGACCGTGTGATTTGTAAAGCGGTCAACTTTAGTCCACTCAAACTCCAGAACTCGGGGTCTCTAGATGTAGCAACCCTAATAAATGAATAATTGAAATGAATTAAAACATATATATTACTGAAGTAATATATAAAAGGAATAGGGTTAATTGGATGAAATAAAACAAAATTAAAAATAACGCCTCTTATTAAGGCGTTAATTTATAAAGAAACGCCTCTACCAATGGCGTGACTAAAGAAAGGACGCCCACACATGCGGTCGTCAGTTCTCATGCGACCAAATGGGTAAGTAAAAGAAACGCCTCTATCTTGGGCGTGTTTTAAAACACGAAACGCCCTTCTTCAAGGCGCTTTTTAAGAAACGCCCTAAAGTAAGGCGTCAATTAACGAATACACGCCCTTACCAAAGGCGTTAATTCAGTTCGTGACCCGATCGAACCCAGAACTTATCCAAGGAAAGATTAACCTAATCTAGTAAGTGTCTATTAGAGTAAGGACTCTATTGGGGATATGTTACCCTCAATCAAACACTACTTTTAATAGGACTTCCATAACCCTATAAATAATCTACTGCTCGAACCCGTGAACGCTATTTGGCGTTCGAGTTCTCTGAAGGTAATTACAGAGCAATAGCTCTTCCTTCCCTCTGTCCCTTTTTGATTTGGTGGACGGTCATTAATTCGACTTCTTCCTTCTTCCAGGTTGAAGAAACATTGGGGTTGTGAAGAACAAAGGTAATAATCTTTCTTTTACCTTCGGTCAGGAAGTATGAAGAAATACTAATATTTCTTCTTCTGTTCTCGTAGGAATTACAGGACCGAAGAACTAGAGCTCCTCTTCTCACAGTTCAAATCATCAAATTATCATAAGGTAGGATTTTCTCAAGTTATTGTAGCCCAAATAAGAATTAATGCAAGATATCTATACATACGTATATGAGCATGGCATGCATACTGTTTATAAGGTTTTATTACGTTTTCTGCAAAATTTTGAAAGAAACGCCCTTGATTAAGGCGCTAATTTAAAAGAAACGACCATGCTAGTGGTCGTCAATTTAATATTTGACGCCCTCTACGCAGGCGTTAATTTCATAAGAATCGCATGTTGTTAATAATTGATCCTGTTTAAAAATTACAATACATATGAAATATTGATTTTTAATATCCTGCATGACTCTGCGAATTCCTGTTAAATCTTACTGCCATGACATGTCTCCTGTCTCTCGAAATATTATTTATTAAAATATCGTAAATCCCTTGAAATTCACGACTTGGACAAAGTCGTTTTCCATATTCTAACGCCCCAGTACAAGGCGTGAATATTAAAAGTAACGCCCCTTCCTAGGGCGTGTATCTGTTAAAAACCTGAAATTCACATATTCTGTAAAAATGGAATTAGAAAGTAACGCCCCTTCCAAGGGCGCGTTTTTGATACATTTCTGAGAATAATTATATCCTGTCGAATATGTAAATGATGAGACGCCTGCCTCTGCAGTCGTCAACTTTTAAGAAACGCCCCCAGGAAAGGCGTGTTTTTGATAAATTAATGAAATAATGGAAATTCTGCAAATTGGCAATATATGTAAACGCCCTTCAGTTAGGCGTTAATTACTTGAGACACGACTTGACCTAAGTCGTTATTTTACTGTAAACTGATTTTTCCTCTGATTTGCTAACCGATGGTTTATATATTATACATATATATATATCGGCACTATTCTCCACTCCGTGAGTATAGTCCCACGTTTCATGTTGATTTATCGATCACACTCAACTCTCATTGACATACAAGCTCTCCATTGGACATTCCGTTCCTTTGGACTAGCAAGTTAGTCATAGAGACCTCCGTAAGACTCCTCGTAGCCTTGGATTCCCTCAAGGCCGACTGAGCTGGTTGTACCCTAAAAACCCATTACACAGTTTTTGCCATGTCAATCTAAAGAAACATGGTATACCGGCCCTTATGATTATACAAAGAGTATATCATAAGAAATTCTTGATGGGATGATGATATCATGCCATATCGTGTCATTCTTGTAAACCCCAATTCTATGATAAGAATGAGGGTATCTTGCTTGATCTAATGTTCATGTGGACCTCAATTCTATATAAAGAATGTCCATATTGATTTGTCATGGTACCTAAGTTAAGGGAACCATATTCTACCTAGTTTTACCGACATCGTGATTATACCGTTATTATCGCCATTCTATGTCCTTTGTCATATTTTGGACTCTATTCTATCAAAGTTGTCATACGTATCTACAAGCTTGATTATTGAAATTCTATATTGGCTATATAAACAAGAGTGGATGTCAAAACACATGATAAATGCCTGCGCATATAGGGCCCGATCTGGTCCTGGGAGGAGCACCCGAAAGTACTTGTGCCCATGGGAGTTAAAATGATAAGGTATCTGGCATTATACCGAGTACTTGACTTGCTTGATTGGACATTCCACACACATCTTGTACTTGACTCGTACTTGACATGAAATGAAATGCGTGGCCCGAAAAAGGGTAATTTACTTGCTTGATACATGATAGCCAAAGTTCTTGACATGACTCGATAATGGTACTTGCTTGAATATCTTGAATAACTTGTATCTTGTTCATGAAAGTTCATCTTATTTTCTTGATATTACATTCTCTCTATCTTGTCGTTTCATGCGAGCATGCATAGCTTTATTGCATCCATGAAAATGTAATTACTTAAACCACTTGCTAGTACTTGAGATATAATTTCCTACTGAGCGTTCGCTCATCCCGTTTGTCCCTTTTTACTTTTCAGGTAAGTCCGACGACGATGGAAGTCAATCGGATGGGAATGGTCAAGAGTGAAAGTGATAGAGCTTCTACAAGTGTCGTCTAGTCTTTTCTATAGTTTCTTGAGTCAAATATGTATTCTTTTCCTTTTTATTAAACAGAGTATTGGATTTGTAATAGTCTATCCATTATGAAATAAAGGATTGGGTTATCTTGCTATTTTGCGCATCTCTGTCTTTGTGTCGAATACACGACCACTCTGATTGACATGATTGATATAGACACGTCGCGCATCTCCGGGTATCTTCCGCGCTCGGGGCGTGACACTAGAAGATGTTAAACGGTCCCCATCGGACCGCGCATTGAGATAGGCGGTCTATCGCGACACCGTCCAAATGGAATCCCTGCGAATTTGAATGGAACTCTCCTGGAGAGTCTTAAACTGAGGATAAACCACTTTAACCCAATCCAAAGCCATCTTATCCCATCTTAAACTTATCCAACCTCTCTCCTAAGGAATGTAGGCTCCTAACCAAGCCCTATAAGTAGGAGGGGAGTCTAAATTCGTGATTCACACATCGTCCCTCTTCTAAGCCTTGAAGCCTTTATTATTCATCACAAAATCATTATGAAAAGGGCCTTGGAGGGAAGTTCCATGGAGGGAGCGGCGCTTGAAGGGCCAAGACCGACCAGAAAGGATCGGGAAGTGCTCCAACGGCTGACCGCAATCCCATGACATCTCAGCTCGAGCCTGTTGACACCCATTTTATGCCGATAAGTTGAGTCGTTTCTCTTACTCCCTTTTGTTGATGCCCCGAATTGCCCATCACTCGTTGGGGCTATTTTCAAGTGTATTTTGGGCCAGTTTTATGTGTACCCTCCCTCCTTGGTTGAGTCCGTATCGATTCGGGGCTTAATGGGCCTTGGTTCTTGGTAAATTGAACATGTTTACGAAAATCAAGTGTCCAGGAGCATGTACGGTTCAACCTCAGCCGTTCAACACTGGGGCGGTTAAATACAGACCGTTCACACATTTATGGTTGATTTCTGAGGATTTTCTGAATTATCACCGACAGGATTTTGTGCAGCCCTCTTCTAGTCGTTCAACATAATGGACGGACTGATTATGACCGCTTATATCTCAGAGTCCTACGCTTGGTAATTTTCCCAGATAATTATCCAAGTAATTGAATTATCACCGACAAGGATAGAACGGTTTGTCGTTGGCCGCGCTACATTTGAACGGTCTCAATAGAGCCGTTCATCTCTCAGAGTCCAATCGCGGGCGTTTCGATCAGTTCGAGGGATAATTGGGATTATTTTCTAATTATTTTGAATTTCCACCGACGGGTTTGGACGGTTGGTAGGTGACCACCCATCCTGTTGAGCGGTCTATCGTAAGACCGTTCATACCGTCGACTATTGAATTTTAACAGATTTTAATCCTTTTATCCATGGTTTTATCCCCAACTTCTTTCATCAATTTCTTCATGGATAATCAACCATTTTGAGTGCCGTTTCGACTGGATGAGAGATAATTCTATTATCTATGATTTATCTTCAATAATCTCGTCCCGAAAATGGCTCTAAACCCTAGTTCGGGGCTAGCTTTCTAGGCTCTATATATAGACCCTAAAGGCCGACTTTGAAAAGGGGGAGATTTTGGTCGACGACGAAGCCCTGCCGTATTCTTGAGGGACCTAGCACCAAGGAGGGAGGCTCTCTACGTCCATACGAGCCTCTGGTCCAGGGAGTAGTTATGTCTTGAGTCGTATGTGTTTTTATAGCTTTCGTTATTGTTCATGGCATGCATTGTTTTCTCCCCACGTCCTCCTTCGTTTTCATCATCATGCACACATCCACCTATGTTTTTGTCATCCTAGGGGTTTAAAACCCCCCAGGTATCCCCCTTTCCTTTTATTAATGTTCGTCTCCTCCTATCTTGACATTTACTACACCATTTAGTTCTAATCTGGGTGTTATTCTTGTGTCTTTACGTTGTTTTGCAGGTCAGCACTTCATCAGCACGAGGCCCATCCCCTCTGGCCGGCTGGAGGAGGTGAGCCCTTTTGCAACTCTTGGGGTGGTGTACTTGAGCGGCTCTTGACTGCCCGTTCAAGAAGATGAGTGGCTCTTACTGCACCGCCCTTCTTCTCCTTGCGGTCTACTTCAAGCCGTCCATCCTCCAGGAGCGCTTCCTCCCGCATGTTCTACAGCACCCCTATGCGGTCTATCGTAAGACCACGTGTCATTTTAGGCAGTCCCTCCTCAACCGCGCGTCTACCCAGTGCTGCATCTAGGCGAGTGTCTCCCCTTCCTTTCTAAAGCACGGCGTGCTCATCACGTCCGGCGCTTTGGTGGCGATCACGGTCACTTTCATTTTCCTTTCTCTTCTTACTGTTCTTCATTTACTTATTCATCGCATTGTTGATCTACTCATAGCATATCTTCCATTAAGTGAGAGGAGAAAAATATATCTACACCCTCCTTTTGTGGCGATCACGGTGGGACAACAAGTGCCCATCGTGCTTGTGATTTGCTGACCCCTCTTTCATTGTGTTAGTCCCCTTTTGGAGTGATTGCAGGTTAAGTTGCATTTTCTACCTTCTGGAACGTGAGCGGTTCTCACAGAGCCGCTCAAGATTTGGGTGGCTGATCATCCACCGTCCTTCCCTACGAACAGCGCTAGTTCTCCTACGAGCGTCCTGTCATATACGGCCCCCCCGTCGACCGTCCAAACCGAAGAACGGTCTGTTCCTGACCGTTCATATTTCTAGCACATGTATGCTTCTGGGTGTTCTGACTGTAGGTACACGGTTTGTGAGGATCCGTTCCATAGCTTACGCGGCTATATACAAACCGCTCTTCTTAGTATGTTTCTTATCTCTACCGCCCTTCATTTCCAGCACTCTGTGATTCTTTTACAGTTATTTTTTAGTTCTGTTGCTCCCTAGATTATGTGGTCCACCCCAGACCGTTTAGCTTATTGTGCGGTCTCCCACAGACCGTCCTTCTGATGCCACAGTGCACCCGAGGTTACTTTGATTGCCATATCTATAGTGTCTTTTTTCTCCTTGGTGCCATCTATTGATCTTCCCCTTGTTATATGTTATTGCTGTCTACTTGTTTTCATCCTCGCGTGTTTATTTTGGTCATTGGTTGTTAGTTTCTAGGTTAGATTTTGCATGCACTCTGGTGCACATAGGACTCATGCATTTCATTCACATCTAGCTGCATTCCTACCGAGGTGGGGTTTCCTCTCATCTCCATATTCCTTGGAGCCGACTAGGGGCCTTGCCGAGGACCTCCGTAAGTCCCCGTGAGCCGTGGATTACCACACGGACGCCGGGCAGGTTGTACCATACCACCTCCCAATCTAGGGTCGGCATTCGTGCGAGAGAGAGTCCTTTAGAGTCTGCCAATTCTCCATTCTCACCCTATTTAGGTACCTTGTGGTTGAGTGAACTCATATTTTAATTAATCCACTAAGGTCCTAAGAGAACTTATAAAAATCTTCGCGCATCATTTGGAATTTGTTTGGCTAATTGGTTGATTCTTTTCTCATCTCTCTTCTCCATTGTATGTTGCATAGTGTCATCATTCGCATCTTTTGGTCAAATTAGGCTCATCAGGTCTAGTTCATCTTTGTGTGTCTCCATTTGGATGCATTTGTCTTAGGTTCATTCCCCTCCTTGTATTCATTTGAAATTCACTGTATAAAGTCTTTATTTTCCCCATGGAGCATTTCTCCCCTGTACTTTATTCCTGCACCTCTCCATCTTCTTACCCCCGCGTGGATTCCTCTTCCCATGTAGACCCGTCTCCTTATTCCTCCATTGGACCCCATTCCTTAAACGGGCCTTCTTACCCCGCCCGTGTTGCTACTAGTCCAATCAATCCTCATTCCCACTCACATGATCCATCCAGGCCCATGCATTCCTCCATTCTTGGAATGGGCTTTCCTTCTTCTCAGGCCAGATCCCCTTATCCAGCCCGTCAACATTATCCTGGTCCAAATTCATCGTCTCTTGCTCAAGCTGGCCCATATCCTTCTCGGACTTTTCCTACCGAGGAGATGATCGCTCAGGCCCAACGTCAGCTTGATGAATTACAACGACAAATCAATCCTCAAACTTCTTTGGATATCCCGTTTGCATTCCGAGGTCTTCAGCTTCCACCACGTCCACAGATTCCCACCTATCGTCGCTATGGTGGAGTCGGTGACCCCTACGTGCATTTGAAGGAGTTCTTACGTAAGTCGGCCCAGTTTCAACATGATCAACGCTTGATGGCCTATTTGTTTGGCCTATCTTTAGAGGGCTCGGCCAAGGATTGGTTCTTCACATTACCGCATGAGCAGATGATGAATTTTCAAGCCGTCCAAGCAATGTTTATTCAGCAGTACCGAGACCAGGTGGGGCCCAGATATTCTATGGTTGATCTGGCCCAAGAGAAGATGAAGCCCGGCGAAGAATTCTCCGTGTTTTCCGACCGCTGGCGTCGCCTAGCTGCGTAAGTCCCGGGGCATATTACAGAAGGCGAGCAGATCAAGATGGTTATTTCTAATGCAATGCCCGAGCTTAGGTGCATTTTAGCCTTGAATGATATTACATCCTAGCAACAACTTTACAATAGAGCCCGCTTTGTTAACCAACAACTCCTAGTCTATTTGACCATCAGCCTCCTCCACCGTCACCTTCTACATACACTTTCCCTCTGCCCTCCACCGCGAGTCAGCCCTCCACTACATATCCCTCCATGAGTCGGCCTTCAGCCCCCACACACCCCTATACCTCCATGCGTTACACCTTACATCCCTCCATGAGTCAGCCCTCCGCTATTTCATCTCACCACACCCCTCCACCTCCGGTCAAGGAAACACTACACCCAGAATGGGTAGATGCCCTTCATTACATTCCCACCCCCTCCACTCCTCCACATCATTATACCCTCCGCCTTTGCCTACGCAGTCCCCCTTGCCTACGCCACCCCCGCTACCATCTCCATTACCTTTTCACACCCCTCGGCATCCACCTTGCCCTAAGCAGACTTCTCACTCCCCATTGCTGGAGTCTTTTACAGACATCTTCAGGGCTTTGATGGCCACCCATGCATTACAGCTCCCTCCGGTTATGCCTTGCCGACCTGCGGTCGGGAATTTGCTCCATTTCTATGAATTCCATCGTCAACAAGGGCATTTGATTGAGAATTGCCCCAAGTTCTGGGAACTTGTTTACAGTCTGGAAGGTAAGAAGATGATTGTTTGGGCTATCATGCGCCAAGTTATTTCAGAACACATCAGCAAGCAGCAGCAGCAGCAGCAAGCCATGCCGCCTAGGCAACCATCTCCACTACAAGACCAGGGGCACCCTGGTGTTTCTCTAATTGATAAGGTACCTGCTCCGTTACCCACTTCTTCCTCTATCCCATCTCCTCCACCACCTTTGCCTACGCCAGCCTCCGCTCGGGCAACTTCTCCTTCACCCTCCTGTTCCATCACCACACCTGTCCCCAACACCTCTCGACGTGTTGTAAAGATACACTGAAAAGCGCCACCACCCACCACTTCCTCCATTACGCCACTACCTCCTTCCCCTCCTTCTTCCCCTTCACCATCTCCATCAACCATATCACTCCCTTTGCCACTACCTCCTTCTCCTCCTTCTTCCCCTTCACCATCTCCATCAACCATATCACCCCCTTTGCCACCACCTTCTCCACCTCCACCTTCGCCGCCTCCATTGGCCACATCTCCATCATCACCTTCTCCATCATCCCCATTACCGTCACCACTGCCTTCATCACCTACCCTTGTAATAATCCCTGTCCCGTCACCTTCACTGATGCCACTTCTTTCGCCATCATCCTCTGAGCCCGAGCAGGCCGACCCTAAACCCATACCTCCACTTTTTCCTTTACCTCCACCCATGCCCATCATCATCAGTATTTCCCCATCGCTTGCACCATCGCCACCCGCGCCCTTCAAACCTCTTCCTTCTAACCTCCCTCTGCCACTTCCCACTTCGCGAAGCAGGTACACGCTACCTTCGGTGCCCCTCGGGTCTAGTCCCCAGGGAGAAAAGGAGCCGAGCCAAGCTTTGATTATGCATTACAAGCCTCATGATTTCATTAGCCGCATGCCGGTCCAAGTCCTGGTTCCTGTCCATTTTAGGGGTAATGAGCCTGCATTTACTACGAGAACGGTTGCAAAGAAGAGTTCCCTTGTGTTGGTGCCAGTTTCTTCAAAGGCAAGGCTGGTAGCAATCTCTTTGCTTGCCGGGAAGTTCATCATTAATGCTGTTATTACCTCGCGCTCGATTGCTGTTCAGTTCACTGGCCGAGAGGGGTTCTCTACTCGGATTATGCTAACACATACGGCCGCCCGGAGCCTGATGGATTCTCTATTCAAGGGGCAATTGGCTGCATCTTCTGCATTCTCCAAGGACATTCTGCACTTGCTGTGCAACCTCCCTTAATTTATTAGCATGCCGGCCACGTCAACGCCGCGCATTGATCTCCCTCAGCTTTGTCCTGCTCCTCTAGTACGGGAGTTAGGCTTCAAGCCTGATTGCCGAGTGGAGTTGCCGAACCTCTATGTTCTAGTGCCAAGAGAAAAAACTCCGTGGCTTCATGATATTCATTCAGTTAAGAAGCTGTTTGCCCAAGAATGTCTACATCTTGTTAGCACTGGGGGTTTAGGGGCAGCCGCCCCAACGAAGCTGCATATTCATGACCGAGCCAGGCCATCTGCCAGGTGGGCCCGCTATTTGAGAAGAAATTATAGATTGAGGAGCCCGGGAAGCCGAGCCCATGCCAGGCGACGTTGTTTCAAGAAGATTGCGGCTAAGAAGAGGCAGCGACGTAAGTTCAAGGGCCGACAGTTGTGCACTCGGGGGTCCACTGCCTCATCTCCTTCTTCCGTCCATTCGTCTTTTATGTTGCTCAGTTCTTATCCGTGGGTGGTGTACCTTTCACCGCCTGACCATATTTCCACCATCTTTTCCTATCCTCGCCATTCTAGGCCTTGGCCTATGTCTTCCTCTTCCCCTGAGTCAGCGGCATCTTCTAGTTTTTCTTCCTAGACACGTCCGAATTTCACTGCTCGTCTCTTTCCCCCGACCGTGTTGGGAATCCCTTACGCTCATTCCCTGACCGTGTCGGGTGGTTTTTCTGATCCTTCCCCGATTTTGTCAGGTGGTTTACATTTCTTTTCCCCGACCTTGTCGGGTGTTCATACATTCTCTTCCCCGCCTCTGTCGGGTGATCGCTATTCCTTTTCTCCGACCACGTCGGATGATCATTATCCGTATTCCTTATCTTCACAGTTATCTTTTCGTCATCTTTCTGTTCTTTCTGTCTCACCTTTTCGGGGTCATTACCCTTTTTCTTGTTGTTTTCGAGACTTTAGCCCGCCTTGATCTCAGTTAATCCCTGGTTATTCTGTACTTGGTTCCTTGTTATCAGGGCCTCAGTGCCTTAACGAGGGAGTTCTAGCCCTCGTCTCTCTTTCTTTTTTATCCCTTCTTCGTCCAGTATGAGGTCTGCCACTCCTCTATATCGAGGAATCTAATCATTTGCTCTCCTTTCATCCTTTATCTTGACAAGCAAGGAAAATAAAGTTCGCACCCCTCAAAGCTCGATGATCAAAATTGCTTCAGGAGGCCGATTTCCACGCCTTGGATCTGCAAAGGTATCTTTGATTTTGTGCCAGAACATGTAATCATTGCTATTACTCTGTTATTTCTGCACGCGCTTAAAATGTTGGTTCCTTAAAACATGGTTGAGTAGCCTTAGGCTTTAGTTAGTTTGCTTAGTCAAATGAGTTCGCTTCTGCAGCATCCCTTAGGCTAGTGATAGCTCCGCGCTGGGAGTCTAATTTCTTTCCCCGATTGTTGAGGGTGACCTTTGAGTATGGATTTTTTTTCACACACTACATGGTGAGCCATAGCCTATCTCTCTAAGGCACACCGTTGCTGCTTTGGCCATACATTGGGTATGCACGAAGGCATTTTCTCTTCTCTGCTCGGCCAAGTGTAGGGACAAGAGATTGATGGATAAGATGACCAACCTAGGCGCTCCCCAATACGAGAGAGGTCTCAAATAGGGGCAGTCTTGACCTTCTTCAAAAATAAGCTTTCATGCAATATCTGGCCAATAAGGGCTCTCAAAATCAATGATGAATCAATATAGCAAAAATATGAAAATCAAAGGCATGGCAAGAGTGGCAGTACAGTTCCCCGCGGGACGTCATGAGCCCGGTCGCATGCGTGCCTGATAAATATGGGTCTAAAAATAAAAGACACAAAGCCCCAGCGCAATAGGCTATCTCTTTGATCAAAGAAAGACTGCAAATTGCTCAGTCTAGACAAAAGGCTTATGCTGACACAAGAAGGAGAGATCTTGAATTCCAAGTTGGAGATCATGTATTTCTCAAGATATCGCCTGGACGTGGAATACGGAGATTTGGTGTTAAGGGCAAGCTTACACCAAGATTTATCGGACCTTTTGAGATACTAGAAAGAGTTGGCGAGGTTGCTTATCGCATCGCATTGCCACCTCAATTGTCCGAGATACATAATGTGTTCCACATATCCATGTTGAAGAAGTATGTACACGATCCATCACATATTATCGAACATGGAGACCTAGTAATCCAGAAGGATCTCACGTATGAACAGAAGCCTATGAAGATCTTAGATCGAGAAGTACGTACCCTAAGGAATAAGGTTATTCCCATGCTAAAAGTACAATGGAATAAGAATTCAGAACAAGAAGCTACATGGGAAACCGAGAACTCTATGATGAAGCGATTTCCAGACTTATTTTAGAAGGTACATACTCTACACTCTCCATATGCAAATGTATGATATGGAATTTGGGGACCAAATTCTTTTTAAGTGGGGGAGGGTGTAGCAACCCTGATAAATTTAAAAGGAATAAATAAATCAAAATAGATTAAAAGATTTAGTAAATAAACGAAAGAGCTTGGAATAAAAATAATTAAACCCTGATGAAAATAACGCCTCAGATATAGGCGCTGCTTTACAATAAAACGCCTTCACCTAAGGCGTGTTTTGAAGAAAGGACGCCCACACGTCAAGGCGTCAAATTTCAAACGACCAAAATAAATAAAAAGGGCAAGTTAGCGTAACGTCCCTTGCGTGGACGCGTTTCAACAAGAAACGACGCCTGACAAGGCGTCAATTTAAATTCGACGCCCTGACCTAGGTCGCTAATTCAGTTGAGTTTCGTTCGACCCAGGAGTCTATCCAGGGTAAGTTGATAACTATGAGAAAGAGTTCGAATGTAGTAATAACTCTAATATGGAAGTGTTACTTCCAATCAAACACTAACTCTATTAGGATTCTAGAAATCCTATAAATAACCTACTGCTTGAACCGAGAACGCTATTTGGCGTTAGACTATTCTACGGTATGTGAAGAACCAAGGTTCTTTCTTCTTCTTTTCTGTTTATGATGGTATGAAGAACATTAACAGGTTCTTCGTCTTCTTCTCTTCTTACAGGTTAAGAAGATTAACGTTGTGAAGAACAAAAGGGTAAGTTCTTCTTTCCTCTACCTTCAGTAAGTATTATGAAGAAAAACTAATGTTTCTTCATCTTATTTCTCTGTAGGGAAGTCATCATAACCTACTGAAGAATTGAGGGTTCTTCATCTACATCCTCTCAATTACCCTTGCTGCTGCTATTAGGATCGAAAGCTTCAAAAAGACTCTGTTTGTAAAACAGAGTATCGTTCTTTCTTCACAGAACCTGCATCCGTTCATCTCCAGATCAACTATTAAGGTAGGTTTTCTCAAGCAACGTAGCCCAAACAAATTAAATTCATAGTAACACATCATGCATGTCATGTATATAAGTTTCCTTATGGTTTCTACACGTTTCTGTAATATTTTTGCAAGAGACGCCCGTGTCCAGGGCGCTACTTTAAAAGAAACGACCTGCACCAGGTCGTCAATTTCAGATTTGACGCCCTGCCCTGTAGGCGTTAATCTCATGAAAATCACATGTAATTAATAATTGATCCACGTTTAAAAATTCAATAGATATGAAATATCCAATCTAATATATATTGCATGACTCGACCTGTGAATTCCTGCTAATTTTCTGTCATGATCATGTCTCTTGTCTCTTGGAATTTTATTTCCTGAAATATAGTAAATTCTTGAATTCACGACCCTGTATAGGTCGTCTCTCACATGACTAACGCCCCTGTTCAGGACGTGAATTGAAAAGTAACGCCCCTGTCCAGGGCGTGTTTTTGATAAATTACTGAAAATATATATTCTGCAAAAATAGAAGTAAAGAATGAACGACCATTGTATACATCGTCAAATTGTAAATAAACGCCCTTCACCAAGGCGCGTTTTTGGTAAAATACTGAAATATTGAAATCTTGCAAAAATGTAAAACAGATAAACGCCCTTACGGAAGGCGTTAATTAATTGAGTAGTGACTTTACTTAAGTCGTTATTTTCCTGTAAAAATGTTTTTACCTATTTCTGATAACCGATGGTTTCAGTATACCTATATATATATATATCGGCACTATATCTCCACTCCGTGAGTATAGTCCCACGTTTCATGATGTTTTATCGATCACCCTCAACTCTCATTGACATACAAGCTCTCCATTGGACATTCCGTTCCTTTGGACTAGCGAGTTAGTCTTAGAGACCTCCGTAAGACTCCTCGTACCTTGGATTCCCTCAAGGTCGACTGAGCTGGTTGTACCCTAAAAACCCATTACACTATTGAATATCATGTCACTCTAAAGAAACATGGTATACCGGCCCTTATGATATGCAAAGAGTATATCACGAGAATTCTTAATGGGATGATGATGTCATGCCATTTGTTGATGTTCTTGTGGACCTCAATTCTATAATAAGAATGAGGGTATCTTGCCTTTGATATACTGTTCATGTGGACCTCAATTCTATATAAAGAATGTCCATACTTGTTTGTCATGGTACCCGAGTTAAGGGAACCTAATTCTACCTAGTTTCAACGATAAATTGTGTTTTATACCGTTGTTATCGCCTATCTATGTTCAATGTCGTATTTTTGGACTCCATTCTCTCAAAGTTATCCCACGGGTCTACAAGCTTAAATTGTTGAAATTCCATATTGGCTATATATATATACAAGAGTGGATGTCAAATATACATGATAAATGCCTGCGCATATAGGGCCCGATCTGGTCCTGGGAGGAGCACCCGAAAGTATTTGTGCCCATGGGAGTTGAATGATAAGGTGTCTGGCATTATACCGAGTGCATGACTAGCTTGATTGAACATTCCACACAAATCTTGTACTTGACTCGTACTTGACATGACATGAATTGCGTGACCCGAAAAAGGGTAATTACTTGTTTGCTTGATACATGATAGCCAAAGTTCTTGACATGACTTGCTAAAAAGTACTTGCTTGAATATCTTGTTATCTTTTCTTGAAAGCTCATGACTAGTTCATCTTGCTATCTTATTGATAAATTCTCTCTCTATCTTGTCGTTTTATGCGAGCATGCATAGCTATAGTGCATTCATGAAAGATATAAATACTTAAACCCCTTGCTAGTTGCTGAGATATAATTTCCTACTGAGCGTTCGCTCACTCCGTGTTTGTCCCTTACTTTTCAGGTAATTCCGACGACGAGGGAAGTCAATCGGATGGGAATGGTCAAGAGTGAAAGAGCTAGAGCTTTTCCAAGTGTCATCTAGTCTTTTTCCTATTTTCTTGAGTCAACTATGTACTTTTCCTTTTTAATCGAATAGAGTATTGGATTTGTAATAGTCTATCTATTATGAAATAAAGGATTAGGTTATCTTTCTATTTTGCGCATCTCTGTTTTAGTGTTGAATACACTACTACTCTGATTGACATGATTGATATAAACTCGTCGCGCACCTCCGGGTATCTTCCGCGCTCGGGGCGTGACATATGAACAGTGTCTTCCAGCCATATTTAGATCAGTTCATCGTCGTCTTCATCGATGATATCCTGATATACTCTAAGATAAAAGAAGAACATGAAGAACATCTAAGGATAGCCTTGCAAACACTTAGAGAACGTAAACGTTATGCCAAACTCAATAAGTGTGAATTTTGGCTCAAGGAAGTCTCATTCCTAGGCCACATTATTTCAAAAGAAGGTATTGATGTGGATCCTTCTAAGGTAAAAGCTGTAGAGATTGGAGTCGACTAACGACTGTGTCTGAAGTTAGAAGCCTTTTGGGTCTAGCAGGTTATTATAGAAGATTCATAAATGACTTTTCAAAGATCGCGGTTCCTTTAACTAGACTTACCAGAAAAGAAAATCCTTTTATCTGGTCGAAGGACTGTGAAAAGAGTTTCCAAAGTCTTAAGAATCATCTTACAACAGCCCCTGTTTTGTCACTACCAATAGAGGGTGCTGGATTTGAAGTATATACGGATGCATCTGGAATTGGCTTAGGATGTGTCCTTATGCAAGATGGAAATGTGATTTGCTATTCTTCAAGATAATTGAAACGTCACAAAGAAAATTATCATGTACATGATTTGGAATTAGCAGTAGTTATTTTCACCTTGAAAATTTGGCGTCATTATCTTTATGGAGAAAAGTTCACGATCCATTCAGACCATAAGAGTTTGAAATATTTATTTTCTCAAAAAGAGCTTAACATGAGGCAGAGGAGATGGTTGGAATATCTTAAAGACTTCGATTTCGCTATTCAATATCACCCTGGCAAGGCAAATGCTGTAGCAGATGCACTCAGCAGGAAACCAATGGGTATGTTATCAAGTCTCATGATTAGTATGACTAACCTTGTTCCTCAATTTGCTCAATTGAATCTAGATGTTGATATTAAGGAAGAAGATTGCTTCATAGTTAATATCCGAGCTCAACCTACATTGATAGAGGATTTGGCCAAGTTACAAGAGGATGACATAATTTTATTAGAAATTAAGGCCAATATTGAACAAAGATCGGATTTTTCTATATCCGAAGATGGAAGAATGCTATTCAAGGGCCGAATGTGTATACTCGATCATGAAGATACAAAGAAATTGATCTTAGAAGAAGCACATAAATCAAATTATACCATTCATCCAGGAGGTACAAAAATGTATCAGGATCTTAAAAGAAACTTTTGGTGGCCCAATATGAAGAGGGAAATAGCTGACTTCGTATCTTGGTGTCTCACATGTCAACAAGTGAAGGCGGAACATTTCAGACCCGCAGGTAAATTACATCCCGTAAGTATTTCGGAATGGAAATGGGAGAGCATAGGAATGGATTTCATTATGGGACTACCTAAGACAAGAGGTGGACACAATGGAATATGGGTAATTATAGACCGATTGACTAAATCCGCACATTTCATACCAATAAAAAGTCGATGGTCTGTAGATATTCTAGCAGCACTATACATAAAAGAAATTGTCAAGTTACATGGAGTCCCTGTCGCTATTGTATCAGATAGAGATCCCCGATTCACATCACAATTCTGGAAGAGCCTACAACATTCACTTGGGACTAGATTGAATTTTAGCACCGCTTTCCATCCACAAACTGATGGTCAAATAGAAAGGACAAACCAAGTGGTAGAAGATATGCTCAGGGCTTGTGTCATTGATTTTGGAGGAAGTTGGCATGATCACTTGCCTTTGGTAGAATTTGCATATAACAACAGCTATCAAGCAAGCATACAAATGGCACCTTTTGAAGCTCTATATGGAAAAAGTTGTCGATCACCAATAGGTTGGAATGAAATAGGGGAAAGGCAATTTCTAGGCCCCGATTTAATCAGGGATTCTACAGAGAAAATCAAGCTCATTCAGGAAAGGATGAAAATGGCACAAGATAGGTAGAAATCTTATGCTGACAATCGAAGGCGCGACTTGGAATTTCAATTAGGAGAACATGTATATCTAAAGGTTTCTCCGGGTCGTGGTATTCGAAGATTTGGCATTAAAGGAAAGCTAACTCCAAAATTTATCGGTCCATTTGAAATCCTCGAAAGGATCGGTGAAGTGGCTTATAAATTGACTTTGCCATCACAGTTAGCAGGAGTTCATGACGTATTTCACGTCCCGATGCTGAAGAAGTATGTGTATGATCCAGATCACATTATCACTTATGACAATCTGGAGATTCAGAAGGACTTGACATATGAACAAACACCAATAAAGATTCTGGATTGGGAAGTGCGTCAACTCAGAAATAAGGTCATTCCTATGGTTAAGATTCAATGGAAGAAAGCATGGCCTTATGAAGCAACATGGGAAACCGAATCAGCTATGAAGAAAAGATTTCTGGAATTATTTAATTGTAAGTACACTCTCCTCAATCCATGAATTAAATTTGGGGACCAAATTCTTCTAAGTGGGGGAGGGTGTAGAGCCCCAAAATTTATAAAAGTAATTTCTAGTTATTTAAATAATATTCTGGCATTAATTGGGCTAAATAATCAATATAAGGCCAAAATTGTGTTAATCAATTAACCCAACCCACTTAATTGAAGTCCAAAAGGGTTTAGGACCTAGACCATTAGGTTTGGCCCATATTCTAGAAGGTATTTAAGCCTATCCACGGATATTAAGGATAAATACTAATAATATAAAATAATTATTTAGATAATTAACAAAAGAGTTTTTATAAATTAAAACTCTTAGCTACGATGACTGTAACGGTCTATCGTAAGACCGCCACAGCCATGTAACGCATGGGCACTCGACCGTTACATTCCTGTTAGTTCCGTAAGTGAAGGGACTCATGAAAAGATTGGAACTTGATGTTCCTATCCACTATGGATCGACTTGGGAAGGATTGTAAAGACTCTAAAGACTCTTAGAGATTAGGATTTGATGAAATAAGGACTCTAAACTCGATCTAATCCTCAAACCCTAGCCTAAACTCTATAAATAGGGCATAGTTCTGAACTGTGCGACCCTTACTTTTTGGACGTAAAGAAGCAAGGTAAGGAGTCATTATCTCAGGTAAGTTCTTTAGAGGTATTTGTTTAGAATACTTTAGACTAACTACCCTCCGAATTTCACATCTCTAGGTCAAGAGGGCATGGAGTTAGAGCCTAAAGAAGTTGCTGAAGAAGTCACAAGAGAAAGAAGGGATCTAGGACAAGGTTCTCAACCAAATTCAGAAACTACAGTCTAAGTAAGAGGTAGGTTATCTCATGAACGGCAAAATAGCATGATAGGACTAAAAGCCTTCTGGTTTGATTGAATTCCACGCATTATAGAGCATTGATTTCATGTTTTATTTGTTCTATGCACATCATGCACCTCTTAACCAAATTAAGAAATTAAAACATGACTATTCATCTATTCATAATTACCTATGCATGTAGATGGCCTTACTTCGTTAACATGATTAGAAACTCATCATGTTTTGATAAAAGACATGGTGTGAGTTGATCTCTTAGTTCCTATGATTATTTTCTGTTAGCAGATACTGTAATGCACTAGCATAGGACCGTCACTTTCAAGTAACGGCCCTACTACAGACAGTTACAAACTCTGTAGTATTTGAATTGCACTGATGTTTCTAACGCGCTTGGACAGACGTGTTACTTTCAAGTAACGGCTTGATCATGACCGTCACTTTCACTGTGACGCCCCCTCTTAAGATCATTATATCCTGCGTTCTGTCAACCCTAAGACAGAATATAACCTGCCAATCTTGTTTTGGTTAAAACCTAGTTACCTAAGTTTTAAACATAATCATGTGATTTTAAGGATATTTGATTATTCATGTTAGGTATTGCATGTTTTGTCATCTCTTCTACTTAAGTTATGTTAAACCAAATTCCATAGTTTTGTACTATAAAGCATGACTTTTTAACATTGTATTGACGGAGTTTTTATCATGATTTTCACGTTGGTTATACATATCTCTCTCTGTCAATAGAGTCAATTCTATACGTACATGGCACATATTCCGGTATGTTGTCATTAGTTCACACTATGCACTATAGGAACACAATCTTGAACATGAGGACCTCTCTATTGGATAATCCTTCCAATGGACTAGGAAATCATTGTTTCAAGGCCTCTGTAATTCTCCGTAAGCCTGGGATTCCCACTAGGATGCCGAGTTGGTTGTACCAATAAAAGCCCATTAATTAGAACACTCTATCGTGGTTTTGATTCTTGAAATGTAACGGCCTTGAACTGGACCGTCAGGCTCTTGTAACGGCACAGTGCCAGACCGTCACATTCCTCTGAGTCTATTTTTATCCTTCTGGACTCGGATCACTGTAACGGCCTATTACTGGCGCGTTACATAATGTAACGGCCCAGCCAATGACCGTTACATAGCTTGTTTATGTTAACCCAAGGTTTGACCAAGGGATTGATATTTCAATGATTCTAGACAAACCTTGATGATCTAGAACTTATCATATTGTCAATGGACTTAATATAATGGATGAAAGTTAAGGAAATATACCGTTATGCTGCCGATTTATTCTATAAGCATAACTTAGTTTAAATGTCATTCTTGATCTCATATATTCAAAATTGAAGCATTCATTCATTGATTATTGTTATCATGGAATTATTGGAATTGTACATTCTTGGCCATACTTTACTGTTATACTGCGTGGAAGTAGCTTAATTTATAACTGAAGATGCGATCGAGCACTGATTGTGTTCAAGGGCTCTATGCTAGTCCCCTCGGCTGATTGTCGGAAACATACTATTTTATAAACCATGGGGTATGATGCTACTGGCGTCGCATTGCACTAGGAGTACTATTTCTATAAATAAGTGAAGATCCACGGCACGACATGACATTCTTGCTTGATATTCCACAGAAATTCACGAAGCACTTGCTCTTCAGCATAAGATGCTAAAGTGAGGAATATGTGGCTTGCTAGTACAATCTCGTTACATTCTTGTTCATGGAAGGCCAATATCATGTTCTTGTTATATTCTTGCTAGCTCATTCTTGATCATTCCATCTTACATGGTTATCTTGTTTCTATTGATTTGATCGCATGATTGATTAGCATTCGCAGGATTTTACCTTATTTCTTTAGAGCTAAAATTATAATTACTTAAATAGTGCCTTCATGTTGATGCGAAGATACCTACTGGGCAAGTGTGCTCATGACCTACTTTCCAATGTTTTTCAGGAGATGGAAATTGTTCGTATTCGGATTCGGGCTATACTAGTAGCGAGTCCGGAAGTGAGTGAAAGTGTTATAAAGATGAGAGTAAAGACTTAGGAAGTTAAAGTGTCTAGATTGAGTCAATATAATTTTCCTATTTCTTGAGTCTAGTAGAATGGAAATCAAATTAGTGATTGTATCTTGAATATTGAGCATTATGAAATAAAGTTGAAGTTTGATTAAATCTTGTGCAATTGCATTTACTTGTGTGATTGTCTTGCGCTCTGATTGATTATTGCTTGCAAGAGGCTTACCATGTCGGCTGTCCGTGCTCCTCGAGCGAGTCTTCCGCTGTAATAAAGGCTCGGGGCGTGACACGGCCGTACGAGCACTTCGTCACAAAAGCGAACTTGAGGGATACCTCTGATCGCAGAACTTCTTCCTTAGAAAAAAACATGGCAGGCTCCCCAGCATCCATGAACGCCGGTGGACGTAGTTCCAAAGCAACCCTCCGAGGTCGCAATGCAGAAACCAGCGCCTGCGTGAAAGTAGTCAGAGTACAGAAGGTAGGGACCTCCGTGCTAGACCCTGGTAGGGAACCAGTACGGGGATCCCCCCCCAGAGGGGGAGGAGGAAGAAGCCACGATGGAACCTCACGAAACCTCACGAAGGAAGGGGAAACCTCGGATGAAATTCATTCATAAGGAGGATGTTACTACAGCTAGCCGGATCTTCGGGAGCCACCCCCTCTTCTTCATAGGTGGCGCATTCGGATTCTCTCCATAGGTAGAGTGCAGGACGGCAGAGAAGAAGACTTGGGATGAGTGGCGATTGCACATCAACAGGCTACCCCTGGATTGGTTCGTGATGCACCCGGACTTCCTCCACGACACCACTGTCAGAGTTCCCAGGAGGCCAGGCTTGGATCTGAGGCTCATGAGCGACACCACACTAGCGATGTACAGCCTGCACCAGTGCTACCTATAGGTTGGACTACTCCGGACTGTTCTACCAGCACTACCCCACCTTCCCGCACTCTAGGCGAGGAGGATTGGTACAGAGGAGGACGAGCAGGCGATCAGGAGTGCCCTGATCATGTGGGAGGTGAGCAGGGTGCTTACCCGACCAGCAGAGGTTGCAGAGATTCTGGCGACACGCCAGGCCTATGTTAGAGAGCTGAGAGAGATTCATCCCCGCGGGGATCCCCATCGGAGGACTGAGTGATTTTCTTTTCTTCTTTTCATGATGATATTGATGTAGAGATTTATGCTTAAAGATGTTTGATATATGAATGAATAAAGCTGATGTTTTGGATTGGTGTTGAGTTTGGGCTTTGCTGGTGTGAATGAGTGAGTTGGGATATGAATGCAGCATTTACGCGGTCGTGGACTGCTTGAACCTTCAACTTCAACCTGCCCCTGCACACAAAAAACAAAAAGACAGATTAAATCTATTTTAGGCTTAACCCCTTGCCTGTAGCAAGTTAGCAAATGACCAGTTCTTGATTTTTGGTCAAGGGGGTAAGCCTTATTAACTAGGCAAGAATGACAATGGATGCAATGGATGCTATGAATGCAAATCAAAAAACCTTTTTGTAATTTTGAAAATATATATTTTTTTTTAGATTTTAGAATGTTTGATCTTTTTGAGTTTTGAAATATTTGATTTTTTTGGGTTTTGAAATATTTGATTTTTTTGAGTTTTGAAATATTTAATTTTTTTGGGTTGTGAAAATATCTGATTTTTTTGGGTTTTGAAATTATTTGATTTTTTTGTTGGGTTTTAAAATATTTGATTTTTTTGGGTTTTGAAAATATTCGATTTTTTTGGGTTTTGAAAATATTCAATTTTTTTGGGTTTTGGAAACCAGTTTAAACCTGACGACGGGGAACCTCCTGTCCCACTGGGGGTCTCCCAGGTCCAACGTGTGCTAAAAGGGACCGCCCGTGGCCGGGGCCAATTTCGCTTAACGATGTCTCTACCGAGGCCATACCCGGGGCGGGATCCATTCCCCGAAAAATAAAACAGAATTTAGCGAAAAAGCTGGAGAAAGGTATAGGGGTTTTTAGGGCTTGAGTTCTTCTCATGACACCCCCTTTTCAAAGAATCTGGTCTGTTGCGCCGGGGATTTGTGTCCGTCATCGAACCTACATCCGCTCTAGGCAAGCATACGACCGGGCTCATAACGTCCCGCGGGAAAACTATATTGCCACTCTTGCCATGCCTAGTTTCATTATTTTGGGGACTTTCATACTTTCGAGAGCTTCGAGCTTGCGAGCTTTCAGCTTTGATTTTTGATTTTTGCCCCTTTCCATCTCTATTTCTTTTCTTTCTTTTTGTTTCCCTTTCATCCTGCGGAATAAGGTCGTAACGGACTGCCCCTATTTGAGACCTCTTTTATTGGGGGGTCTAGATCAGTTCTCGCCCCCTTATTCACCACTTGCCCCTGTTTTGAACCGAGATAGAAGAAAAACAAGGATCTTTACCCTCCCCTAAGCATGGCCAAGGGAGAAACGGTGTTGCACAAAAGAAGGAAACCGAACCACAGGCGATCGTGTAGTGTGTGAGAGGTTGGACCGGGGCTCTCCTTTCGTGATCAGGTGAAGGCATACCCCGCCGTCGGGCTATCGCTGGCTTGACTCTAAGGATAAAAGCGTTTTAAATATAGCCCATTCCACGGATTCGGCAGTTCATTACCCTCCGCATTGACTAAGCGATACGCGTTACCCCGATAGACTTCCTTAACTACAAACGGCCCTTCCCAGTTGGGTTGCAGTTTAGACCTGGGACCTGCTGATCTGATAAATTTACGTTTCAAAATCATATTACCCACTTGGAACTTTCTTTCAATAACCTTCTTTAGAAAATAGCGTGAGACACGTTTTTGATAAACCGAGACATGATTGGCCGCGTTAAGCCTGTTCTCGTGTAAGAGTTCCAGTTGAACTAGCAACGCCTCTCGACGCTCGTCGAGATTAAGTTCCTTGTCTAGCTGCACTCTTAGAGAAGGGATCAGGATCTCGTATGAGAGTACCGCCTCCATTCCATAGGTGAGAGCAAAAGGAGTTTGCCCCGTGGGGCTACGGACGGAGGTGCGATAAGCCCATAGAGCTTCTACCAGTTTGTCAGCCCAATCAGCAAATTTGTGTGACTCGCATGTTTTCTTGATGATTTTAAGAAGGGTTTTGTTTGTGGCCTCATCCTGACCATTACCTTGGGGGTAGTATGGTGATGAATGATGTAATGAAATATCAAATCTCTTACAGAGGTCCCGGAGTTCTTGAGAAATAAATTGAGGCCTGTTGTCGGTGACGATATCACTTGGCACTCCGAACCGCGAGATGATATTCTTCAGGATGAAGTGGCATACCGTGGTGGCTTTGGTCTCTGCATAAGCTTCAGCTTCCGCCCACTTGGTGAAGTATTCTGTAGCCATTAGGATAAAGGACTTATGCTTGACAGCGGAATTTGGATCACCGAGAGGTCCAATGATATCAAAGGCCCACATGGAGAATGGCTAAGGAGCAGAAAAAGGATGGAGAGAAGAAGCAGGAGCATGGATCTTGTCAGCATGGAGCAGGCATTGAAGGCACCTACGGACATAGGTGGAGCAATCTTCTTCTAGGGTTGGCCAGTAATAGCCATGCCTAAGAATATTCTTCACCAACGCCTGCCCATTTACGTGCCCTCCACACTCACTGGAGTGAGCTGCTTCTACTACTTTCCAATCCTCATCGTCATCCAAACACCTTATCAGAACTCCATTGAGAGCCCTCCTATACAATTCTCCAGCAATAATCATGTATCTGGAGGCGGCTCGTTGAATGGCCTTGCGCTGCTCGGCCTTTGCTATCTCAGGAAAGGAACCATCCCTGCAATACTGCTCAATCTCATAATACCACATCAATTCTTCTTCTTCTATGATCTCCTCAAGCTCAGTTAACGAAACTTCTTTCACCTCTTCCCTTTCTGCCTTCCTTTCTATAGATTTCCTAAGGTTGTCCAACCAGGGATCCAGAAGAGAAGGAGCATCTAGTTGCTGGACCACAATGGTCTCAGTGGCGCAGCTGAGGGGAAATGAAAGAGAAGAAGTGAGTGATACAAGTGCATCAGCCAGGATGTTCTGAGAACGAGGAGTATGGATATAGATAAGTTTCGGAATTGCCTAGCCAAGAGCGTGACCAGATCTTGATAGGGCTTGAGCTTGGGGTCACGGGTGTGGTAAGTTGACAGAACTTGACGCAGCACCAACTGAGAGTCTCCAATGATGTTAAGATATCGCGCCCATGAGGTAGGCGTGTTTCAGACTGGCAAGGAGAGCCTCGTACTCGGCTATATTATTCGTGGTAGGAAAAGAGAGTTGATAGGCAATAGG
This sequence comes from Amorphophallus konjac, assembly GCA_022559845.1. Classification (NCBI taxonomy): domain Eukaryota; kingdom Viridiplantae; phylum Streptophyta; class Magnoliopsida; order Alismatales; family Araceae; genus Amorphophallus; species Amorphophallus konjac. The sequence goes on along the minus strand of CM040123.1, from coordinate 216,984,383 downwards.
GATGGTTACTCCTTCCGGAGTGAGGAGAACGACGCCGATTCCATGACCCTGAGAATTTAGAGCACCATTGAAACGAAGAGACCAAAAAGGAAGATGAGTGATTACTGCCGATTCCATGGCCATGAGATTAGCCTATTCCTTGGATGGATCAGAAGGACCACGGGAAGATGGGCCCGCGTGGGAAGAGGATTCCATGCGGGAATAGGAAGAAGATTGAGGAAAAGAATGATACAAGGGGTTGGAATGATGCTCCATGAGGGCAAATGGAGACTTAATACAAGAAGATCAAGGACAATACAAATGGGGAAGCAAGGGCTTAATGGGCTTGAGAACAAGGGGGGCTGACCAACTAATGTAAAGACGAATGGACAATAGACCACGGGACAATAGACTGGACAATGAACCAACAAAATGGACAGACTTAAGTGGGCCTAACAACAACAAAACATGTGGATGCAGCACAAAACACCACTAATGGGCTTGGACAAGCCCAAACAACATAAACAATGCAATGTGAAAGTTTTCACCTAAGTCAAACAAGTTAATATGATGGGAAATCTTTTAGGGGTTTTAATAGACCTTTTAATGATTTGAATTAGGAAAAATTCCCTCAAGATAGGAATCCTATGGGAATAAGCTCCAAACTTTGTGTTGACCAAGGTTAACTCCCTCACACGTATGCAAATGCAAACCTAAGGTGTGGAAAGGTACAACCGGCCGGCGTCCGTGTGGGAATCCACGGCTCGCGGGGACTTATGGAGGTCCCGGATAAGATCACCTAGTCGAGCCCAAGGAATATGGGAGCGAGAGGATCACTTACCAAGGTAGGAAATGTAACTATGATATGAAATGTATGACCCTATGTGCACCGGGAGTGCATGTAATTTCTAGCCTAAAACTAGAAAATCAAGACAAAATTAAACTATGCAAACATGATCCAAATAAGACAAATAGTATATGTATGGAAAGACAATACAAAGGTCTACACAACGAGCCCAAGAACAGATCAATCTGACCCCGGGAGGTCAATCAAATCAATGAGTAAAGATGTACCTGTGAACCTATGCGCAGACCACATGCAGATTTTATGGACAAAATGCTAAAATGATGACAATTTTTAACTAAGCAAACGTGACCCAAATGATGCAAGTAGTATATGGATGGAAATGCAATACAAAGGACTATCCAATGGAACAAAAATTAGTGCAATCAGACATCGGGAAGGCAATCAAATCACTGAGTAAAGATGTAGCTGTGAACCTGTCCCTGAGCCTGCCTGCAGAACTTATGCACAAAACTCAAAAAGTTGGATAATATTAGAATATGCAAATGTTAACCAAATGATGTAAATGATATATGGATGGAAAGACAATACAAAGGGCTATCCAACGCAACAAGAATCAGCTCAATCGGACTCCGGGATCCAAAGTTATGCCCCGACGAACACGGCCCTGTGAGCATGTGCGCAAGGCTGCCAAAAGCTGTAACGGTCTACCAAATGACCGTTACACTGCTCTGACGGTCTACTATAGGACCGTCACACTACCAGAGCCCTTAAAACCCCCCAAACAGTGGAAGAATGGATAAAATATCACCCAAACATGCACATGCACACACCCAACTCATAAAAGAGCATGAAAACAAACGTGATGGGCATTATTGTCCCACCGTGATCGCCAAAAAAGTGTTGATTTGTTTTAATTAGATTCCTATCCCGCCCCCTTTAAATACATACATGCATAAACATGTGAATCAAATACAAGGGGGATGAAAGGATGAGAATTACTAACCGTGATCGCCACCAAGGTTCCAACAACGCCAAAGGATGAAGAAGTGTAAAGAACGGCGCCGTGTATCTTGGAAAGAAAACTTGATCGCGCTTGAAACGGGGTGCGGGGAATTTGTGGATTCAAACCTCCTCTCCTTCCAGCTGGCTAGATGAAGAGGGCCTCACATTGTATTCATGCTCTCCTGTAAAACAAAGGTGAAACACAAAGGTAAAAACCCATTAGAACATGAAGTGTAGAAATCTGCCCAAAGTGATAAAATAGCAGGAATAAAAGGGGGAGAACGCACCGGGGGGAGGTTGTTAACCCCTGTGGAAGGGTGGAAAAGATAGGTGGGTGTGTTGTGCATGCATGAGATTTGAAACCACGAGATTTGATTGAGAGAATAGAGAGGAAACGATGATGCAAAACGGAGAAAAACGCATGTGTAGCAGAAAGTGCATGAAACTGTGATGATTTGTGATTTTGAGGGGAGGAGAACTAAGAATGTAGACCATGAAATCAAGCCCAGAAGGATGGAATGAAAAGCCAATACTTCCCTCTTCAAGCGAAGGTCGAAGTTGTGAGTTGGCGGTGCAGCATGGCTTCGCCCCACGTCCGGAAAGAGCCCCCCGTCGCGACTGCGAACTGGGCAGTTTTTATAGAGTTTTGTAAGAAAGCCTCATCTTCTTATCACGATTTCTAGAGATAGAGTCCAAGATAAATCAAGTTCTCTAGATCAAACTCGAGATAATACTAAGGACAAGAGATAGGAACAAACGGGGATCAATTCGGAGGAGGATTCTAGAAGATATGGCTCTTGGAAGGTAGCCCCGGAGTCTTATCTGCAGAGTTTTAGTTGAACTAGGATACTTAAATCCTAATCTTTTGAGCATGATTCTGAGCAAGATAGCCAATGAAATTTGGAGTTCTTTGAACTGAATTCAAGATAATACCAAGGAGAAACCATAGGAATAAACGGCGCTCAATTCGGAGTAGAATTCAAGAAGTAATAGACTCTACAAGAGGGCCACTGCGCACAGAAACAGAGCAGAGTCCAGCACGAATTCGACTCTCAGGTGTGTGTAACGGTCTATCGTACGACCGTCAGAGTTATGTAACGGACTAGGGTAGGTCCGTCACACTCTTGGGGTCAAACATGATGATTTCGGATAAGTTTCGGTGTAACGCACCCATACTAGACCGTCACATGGACTCTGACGGTCTAGGGTAGGACCGCCACGCTCTAGGGGTCGAAAAGGGTGATTTCAGGCAAGTTTCGGTGTGACGGTCTATTGTAGGACCGTCATACTGCTCTAACGCACCTATGTAGGGTCGTCACACTGATGGAGGAAAAATTCTAGGAAGACTGCGCATGACTTCAGAAATTGAAGTGTATCTCTCAAACGGTGTAGAACTAGTGAAAGTGGTAGAAAAAGAAATTGTAGATAGCTGAGAGAGGAACAACTTTCATGAATAAAGAAATATGAGAAAATGATCATAAGATGGAGAAAATGGGGCTGGAAGAGAGAAGAAAATTCTAGGATGTTGGTGAACAACATAGCACGATGGAAGAATGTAAATAGCTCACAATCGGGGCAGAACTGGCCAATGGCGTAGACAAATAAGTTGTAGATCTTTGAAAGATGAACAACTTTGATGAAGACAACTTTTTGAAAAGAGAAACAGAAGGAGATGAAAAAGGACCACTTTCAGGACCGCGCAGTGAGAGAGAACCGATTACTTGAGGGAAGCCAGCCTAAATGGGCCGTAAGTTTGACTTGGAAGCTGGAATTTGATAAAATAAGCTCCAAGGCTCTAGGAAATCATGATCTCCAAGACTTAAAGGATATGAAATGGTAAGAATGGGTTTGAAATCCATCCGAGAAAGCTCCAAAACAATGGCTAATTCGGGGCATCAAAAATGATGAATAAGAGAAATGACGTAACTTGTGGGCTAAAATAGGTGTCAACAGTGGTTAGAGAGAGAAAAGCCAATCTTGACTGGCACAAGAGGACTTGCACCTTATGCCCACCTTACCTACCCGGCAAGATCATCCTTAAGGACAGGGCTCAGTCGAGTACCCTCATATGTCCAGCCACCCAACCCCAGTGGCCCACTCCACATTCGGAAACATCATGCTTGGAGCCACCTCACCCCGAGCCACCCGTGTTTCTTACGGGGACATTATACATAGCCAAGCCACTTCTTAGTTGGCTCAAGGATGGCTTGGTCCCATGTCCTTACCCTTCTATGGACCCCACCTTACCTATAGTGCCCGTCAACTCCTTCCACACTACCTTTCGGTCTAGTCACCATATTGATACATTTGATGACTTTATTATGGGATTAGACACGCAATGGAAGTTGACGCATTCCTTGGCCCGAAGCTTCGACCAACCCACTAGTCTTAGCTTCACCCATCCGGCCTTAGGGTCCATTACCTCCGTGTGCACCGTGGGTTGTGTTGTGCCCCTGTGGTTTTGATGATTGATTTTGATGTGAGTTAAGCACTGTGAGTCACCATGTGATATTCAGTCATTTTAGTCATTCTGATGTTCAATCATTTTATCAGAGCATAAAGTATTGCATTGCTGTTCAGTTAGTTTATCAGATCTAAGGCATTGCATTTGATGTTCAGTCATGTTATTTGCTGCATAAAACATTCATATACATATACATCAGTTGCTTTACTCTGCTTGTGGAAGTCAGTACAGGCTAAACATCCATGCATCATCACACTCAGCATAGTCTGGACAGAAGTGAGTTGACCCCCTTTCTAGATGCGTCGACTCCCCAGATAAGTGTAGTCTATACACTGCATGCATTTACATAGTCTGCACATTAGCATCACGCAGCAAGTATGTACATCGCCTTGTGTAGGCATGACAAGTCCACACACTGCATTGCATGCGAGACTTCAAAGTCTGCACATTGCACAGCATGCAACAACTCCAAGTCTACACACTACATTGCATGCAAGACTTCAAGTCTATACATCGCACAGCTTGCAAGAATTCAAAGTGTGTACATTGCATAGCACGCAAGACTTCAAAGTCTATACACTGCATCAAGTCTAGACATTGTCCTATAGCTAGCACGAAGCCAAGTCTATACATTGTCCTTCGTCTCATGCATCATCTTCCAAAGTGTATACAGCCATTTCCAAGTCTGTACATTAGCCTTCAAGCTTTCCAAATCTGTACATTGGCCTTCAAGATTCTCAAGTCTGTATAGCCTGCATTATTGCTACAATGTCTATACATTGGCCTGGCACTCGCAAAGTCTGTACATCGACTTGGCGCTAGCAAAGTCTATACATTCATGAGCCTTGGCTGTTCATCGTCTGCTGCATGCCACTCCAAGTCTATACATTGCATAAACTGCAGGCATTAGAAGTGTGTACATTGCATAGCATGCAGGTGGTCTAAGTCTATACATTGGCCTAGTGTCGCAACACTAAGTCTGTACATCGCAAGCAGAGCGAGCGTCCAAGTCTATACACTGTTGTGTGTTCACAAAGTCTATACAATGTCTACTTTACCTACGTTAAAGTCTATACATTATTCACCGTCTCATGCATCGTCTCACTCGAAGTCTGTACAGTCTGGCAGCGTCTCATGCATCGTCTTAGCAAGTCTGTACAGCGTTGGCATAGTTCTTAGGCATCGTCTCATGCAAGTCTGTATAGCCTGTTGCATTGCACATCATCAAGTCTATACACTGGCAGTAGCAATGCTCGCACAACACTAAGTCCATACATTGTACAAGTCTGAACATTGGTATCTTTACCTACGTTCAAGTCTGTACATCCATATGTGCATTGTGCATTGATCAAGCCAAAGTCTGTACATTGATATGTTGCTTTGATGCCGTAGCAAGTCTATACACTCGCTATTGTGGATATGCATAGTCTATACATTGTTGAGCTTCACACACATATCTTCTAAGTCTATACATTGTGTGCATCGAGCTGCTAAGTATGTACATCCCTTGACTGCATGCCTGAGCATCCCTTGTCGTTGTGCATACTTAGTTAGATGCTAAGTCTATACATTCTCATGCATCTTTACTTAAAGTCTATACATCCGTTTGCTCCTTTATCATGCATGCATTATAGCAAGTCTGAACATTGCCTCATGCATTACCTTCAGCAAAGTCCATACATGGTGAGGCAGCCTGCACAGCAAGTATATACATCCTCTGCCAGCCTCCAAGCAGCAAGTCTAAACATCGACTGGCAGCCTACAGCAAAGTCTAAACATTGCTTCAGCGTTGGCTTCAGCCAAGTCTATACATCGACTGGCAGTCTTCAACAAAGTCTGAACATTGCATCATTATGCATGCATTGCTTTCATCAAGCCTATACACTGCATCATATGCATTCTACAGCATCTGTTATCAAGTCTATACACTCGTCCTCCTTCACACGACTAACTCTATACATCCATTGTCTTGCCTGCTGATTAAAGTCTGTACACTATCTTCAGCTGATATTATTCATCGACTGAACTCTTCATTAATCTTGCAGGTGTCTGGGCACGTGATCTGAGGTTGGCACCTAGCACGTGACCCGAGGATAAAGAGGGCACAAGCCCAGCACACGCCCTAGTTGCTGCTGCTATAAATGTGAAGCTTCTTCTCCTGAAGAAGACTGATCGAGTGCTGATAAAAGAAAGAGTGTCTGCACGATCCAGCAAGAAGAAAAAGAGAGCAGCAGAGAGTGATAGAAGAAGAGAGCAGCAGAGAGCAGAAGAAGAAGAAGAAAGAAGAAGAGTGAGCATGAGCAGAAGAATAGAGAGAGCAGAAGAGAGATCGAGAAAGAGAAAGACAGTGAGAGAGAAAAGGAGAGCAGAGAAGAGAAAGAGAGAGTGTGAGTTGAGAAGAAGAAGAAGAGAAGTAGCAGAAGAAGTTCCTACTGGACCATGGATCAGATCCAGGCCAGTCAGCTCCGTTGAGAGCCACATTGTGCATTTGATTTTCCAGCTTTCTGTTTGCTGTGTTATTTTCATTTCTTATTTTTCCTTTTGTTACTCTGATTACTTTTGTTCTTCCGATACTAAGTAGTGAGGTCGGGTTCCTCCTGTGGACTCAGGAGAAGGAAGATCTGATATCCAGTTCGCTGGTGACTGTGTGTCATTAGTGGTTCCCTCCTGGTCTGGAGGAAGAGAGGTCTGTGACCTCTGGTTTGCTGGTGACGGGGAGTCACTGGTGGGTTCCTTCCTGGTTTGGAGGAAGAAAGACCTAGTATCTGGTTCCAAGTGGTTGGGAGTCACTTGGGGTGTCCCTCCGGTCTGGAGGAAGAGGGGAGGTTGTTCCCCTGGTCAAGCTGTTTGGCAGCACCTGTTGCAGACAGAGTCTGCGGTTTCTAGCTTGTGCTAGTGGAAGCCTCACTCCGGTTGGGAGTGAGGGGTGGACGTAGGTCTGTGGACCGAACCACCTAAACAATTATCTATGCAGTGGTTTGATTGCCTTGCTTTGCTTCCGCTAGATGATTGCTTAGGCGCGCTCCATGTGTTTGTTCATGAGTTCAATTGAATTAGTTTTATTCTGGGACTGTGTCTAGCATCCATGTTTTAATTTGGGCATTATTGGTAGAGGGATACATTCACCCCCCTCTGTATCTGGGCCTAGCACCCTATCAGGTTGTATCACCATGGAGGTTCTCTTATTCCTCCCCATGTCGGCCGAACCCGACTTTATACCCTTTCGCCCGAGGGAGGAACCATACATCCTACACATGATCACCGTTCCACCTACAATGCATGAAGGTGACTATCCACACCTTTGAGACCTCTACATCGGGGACCGTGACTTATGGGAACCCACCACAAGGGGTCATACCTTCTTTGATCCCTTTGACCCATTCCTTAGTGGACCCTTAGACCCTCCATATATACTTCACTTCTTAGAGGGAGTCCACTATCACACTCCTACCGCACGGCCGGGTCATCTACACCCACCAAGCCCATCCATGATACACCAACATCCGGTTCTTCTAGCCCTCTCAAGTCTCCAAAATCCAAAGGGCCGTCCATGCGTGACTGGGTCAAACTTGGACGTTTAGATGTTCCCCATGCCACCCATCTCCGGTTACATAACATGCATGCATGGCACACATTCGGGTGTCCTGGTCCGCCATCACCCATGTACGGGTCGGGCTAACAATAGGTTTGTCTAGAGTCATGCATGAGTCCGTTTCTTGTTTGTACGGTTTGCATGCGTATGTTAGTGCATGGTGAGTCTGCATGTGTCTTGTGCAAGCTCATTGTCGATCTCTTATGAGTAAGACGCGAGTGGACTCGCTCAATGAGTATGGGATCAGTTCTACATCCATGTCCCGGATCTAGTCACCTATAGGGACTCAGCGGTGATTCCTAGTGAGTCTTCGAGCCGCCTCCTTCCCCTTGAGAGTGACCCCACCCCGGAGTGTTCCACCACTAGCCTCTTCCCATAGCAACATACGCATATCGAGTATATACGGAATGAGTAGGTGACGATCACTTGGAGTGGAGCGTACCCGCGCTACTTGGTACGATGACGGATCCGTCGGAGCTACTCGAGCAGTCACCCCCTTTACTCGACAGGGTCGAGTTCTTCCCACCCGGGAAGAGTTGATGGGGACATCGAAGCAAGACCGTCCACATTTTGTTTACATTTATGTCCTTTTATATTTGTATGTATACCCTTATGTTATATGGGTACGCAATTGTAAGTCCTAGTGGGTTTATATGCAAAATTCCAGTAGGTCCAAGCAAGGGGGCCCCCAGCCCTTTCCCATTGGTCCACCTAGGCCATGTGGGGCTGGTCAAACCATCCTAGATGGCCATCTAGAAGGTTGAATGTCAAATGACACATGGGTAGACAAAGGGATTAAAAATTCAAAGGTAGGCTACCTACCTTTCAATCTTGTCCCCCCCTTGGTCAAGGGGGCGCCCCCCTCCCTTTTTTTCATTTTATTTTTTGTAAAATTTGATTAGAAAAAATTAGTTCTAAACCCTAGATCTAGGGGCATTAGAGGTCTTTTTCCCTTTACTATATATAGCATGTATTTATCATTTTGTGGAATTAATGAAGAAGAAAATCCATTTGGAGCATTGGTGATTTGCGCCCCCCCCCTCTTCCTTCCTCTGGTTTCATCTTCCCCCCATTTCTAGAGTGGTATCTCTTCTATCTCCTCCCCCCTACCTCTGATCCTCATCTTCGGTGCCGCCGCCGCCGCCGCCGTTCGTGCCGCCATCGTGCCGCCGTGAAGTCGATTTTGGAGTGCTGTCCTGCTGGATAAAGGTGTCCTACGAGAATTTCTGCTCTCCACCTCGACGTCCTCTTGAGCGAAAATTTTCAGAGTGTGTTCTTACCTTGAGTCCCCTTCTCCACATAACTTTTCACGTCCAAATTCCTTCTTTTGTTATTTTCCCATTTTCGGTCTTCAAATCATCCCAGATCTGCCAGGTTTCTGTCTACAGTGACAGCAACCCCGATTTTTCCATCTCCCGACCACTTTTTGATTTTCACAGGAGCTTCCAAATTTACTGGACGTTCTGTCCACCTTCCCCTATCACCACGAATTTTATTGATGCTTCTTCAGCCCTCCACATATTTTATAAAATTTGCCCAAGTTCCCAAATCTGTTCTGTCTACCTCAGTCCAGATCCGACCCTTCGCCAGTATAAACTCTATAGAAAATCCAAACGTCCATATTTTCCAGATCTAAAAATATCTATGGTTTCCTCTCTTGAACCTCTACAACATTTCTGAAAAAGCCAACTTCAGATTCGGAGGTCTACCTACAGGTCAATGCCAACTGTCAGGAAAATCAGTTTCTTTTTGAGCAGATCTGAAATGGGGAACAGCAGCCTTCAAAATTCGTCCACCAGAAATACAGAGCTGATGATTTTTATGTGATCCCATAGGGTCGAAGCCCTTCAAAGCAGCTTTCCAACGGCGCTAGTTTCGTCACATTCTGACATCGGTGCTGGTCACAGTGAGCGATCTCGCCGAGTCGCGCGCTTGAAAACAGCAAGTGCAGGTCCGTGGCCGATTATTCCGGCGGGTGACGATCGGAGCCGCCCGGCTTCCGACCGACGTTCCAGCGTGCCGCCACCCTAGGGGAGTACTCCTCCAGGCGTCCCCACTACAGCAGTGTGGCCCGGTCCCACACGGCCCCTCCGACCAGTACGTGGGCCCCACGGTAGCGAGTACGTGTGCTGCCGAAACGTCGCAAGAAGCTGCCCGTCAATCCGAAATCGGTCCTCCCGGGCCCACTTGTGTAGCCCTTTACCTCCCTACGTGGAGTGGGTAGTAGTTCTTGGCAGTCATATTTGTGTATTACTTGTCCCGGGAGTACGAGTTAGGCCGGGTCCGTCTTCCCCACTCCGACAGCGTGGAGGTATCGTGTTCGCTCCTATACTTGGCATTTACTTTATTCATATATACTTTTTTATGCCGCTGCTAGATACCATGCTAGGATCATAGCTCGCTATATTTTGTGATATCACCACTGCTGCGAGAGAGAGCGTGACCATCCCGTGACCCGATCCGGGCACAAGAGAGAATCGACCACCCTAGCTCACTGCCGGTTTCTCAACCGCGCACGTCCGACGCTTCCCTCGAAAAGGGACAATCATGAGCTTGTTTAGAGTCTGAGGATCGCATATCCATTTGGAGTCGAGTCCGTGGTCCGTCCCGCATCAACAGGTGTTGTCCCTAGTTTAAGAATCAATCGATGTTCAACCAACGTGGGGTCAAGACCCGACATGTCCTCATAGGACCAGGCAAAAGAATCGATGTACTCCCTCAACACCTTGATTAGCTCCTGCTCAACCTGAGGAGGGAGATTAGCAGAAATAAGTATGGGCCTAGGATCCTCTTCTATTCCGAGATTAATTTCTTTAGTGGGTTCATCCACTGCCGAGGACGGTTCGTCAAACCTCTTCAAACCTTGCGCGTACAAATCGACAATGTCATCCACATCGCTTTCCTCATCATCGGCCGGGTCCTTCCAATCTACAATTTCATACACTCCCAATCCGTCATTGCTCCACACCCCTCCCAATTCCTCATCATCCTCTAAAATAATTACGGTCTCTACAAACTCCGGGCACTTAAGAAGGGCATGGCATCTCTGGGCCAAATCTTGCATAAACCTATCAGGGATGGATTTAGGATGACGCATCACAGGGTGCGCCGCAGACATGGATGGGCTAACAAGACTAGAACTAGACTCTACCCCAACTGACTCAACTAACCTAGGAGATTCTGCACACTACACATCTAACCTAGGAGATAAGAAATCTACTTGGAAAGAAGCAGGGTTCTCGTGCCCCTGGGAAGAGGATGGACTGAAAACAACGTAATCTTCCATAGAAACCTCCATTTTAAAATTGGCATTTTTTTTTGGAATTTGGAGAGATCACGCAACAAGAAGAAGGAGACGGGGGAGGAGGGAGTTGCATGGGAAATAGATCTGGGAAGATGCAATCGAAGAATGGATTAGAGGATCGAAACCACATCTCGTGGAGTTGGCAATTGGGGGGAGGAGGAGTAAACAGAGTTGAAAGATCAATAGGTGGGCAGAGCCCACATGCACATGGCACGAACAAAATTTTAGGTGGTCGTTCCGTGAAGTACGGGTCGACCATAATCGGAGGGGAGCGGGGGAGAAATTCCAATTGTAGAAATAGAGAGGCAAGACGGGATGGGGACAGAGAAAAGGTGGTGATAGAGCTCCCCGCTTCCCGTGGCCTCTGGCGGACTAGCTGCATTGGAGAATGCTTCACCAGTTGCATCTCCTTCTTCTTCGGTCGGTCTTCTTCTTTATTGAACATCTTTTCAAAGCAGACACAAAAATCTTCCATATCACCCACCAGCCTCTTCAGCGGTAGCGGTGGGTCAGCAACATCACAGGTGGCATCAATCTTCTTCTCAGGGTAGGGTGGCGGCTTCTTCAAAGTGCCGGGCTGCAGCGGGCCTTTCACAAAGTGTTGACGGTAATCCCACGTCAGTGGCCCGGAGTCTCCCAGAATGGACAATGCTATCTCGCGGTAGCCAAGGCCTCGGCGGCCCATCTTCCTACCTTTGGGGATGGGCTTAGTTCGCCCCTGTAGTTGTGCGTCGAGACCCAAGCCCGGCTGATAACCCAACTTTAAGATCATGCGCCACCCTTTCGATTCTCTAATCTTGGACTTAATTTTTACATTGACTGGCGCAGTGACGGGCTTGCGTGACGCATATGCCCATGAGTAGTTTAAGTCCATCACAGAAAGAACTGGCATGTTACTCGGCCATAGAGTAGGGAGAATCTTACCTGCTATCGCATCAACATTCTGGACAGTGGAAATACTCTTCACCTTGACCACCCGCCCTTGGAATGGAAACTTCAAACACTGGTGGGTAGTCGAGGGCACGGCATTCAGACTGTTTATCCATGGACGACCCAGAATTGCTTTGAACATTAGGTCTATGTCCAATACGTAAAATTCCACGTCCATGACCAAAGTCCCTAGCTCGGCCTAAACAGTTACGACCCCATGACAAGCATGCCTGGAGTTATCATACGCTGCTATTGTGGTCGGTGTGGGCTTTAACATTTCTTCTGAGATGTTGCAGGCACGGAGGGTACTTAATGGACACACATTTATTGATGCTCCCGTGTCCACAAGGGCTGATTCCACTGCCACCTTATTCAAAGAAATTGTGATACAAAGTGGCATCTGTCGTGCCTCCGGGGGTGCTAGTTCTGTCTCAGAAAATAAAATAGAGGGCCCCCTCGTAATAGTTGCCAACACCGTAGGTAGACTATCCGCAGCTACATCTTCATTTACCATAACTTTTTGCAAAAAGGTCTTCAAGGCGTCTTGATGTAGTGGTGACCTCTTAATCAACTCCAAAACTGAGATCTTGGCCGGCATCCGGTCCAAGTGCTGTAGCAAGTCGTACTTCGTGCCCAGCACGGGGTCTACTTCTTCTACTTCAGCCGTAGGGGAAGGAACTTGGGGGTTGGGTGCAGACGCACCAGAGGAAGGGTAAACTCTATGAAATGGACTCCCGCTCCGAAGGGTGCAATGTCGTGCCTGCACGGCTTGGGACGGGCCCCCGCTTGGCCCAATGGGGTATGTGGAGGGGGTAGAAATGGAAGTGAGGGTGACGGGGGTTGGCCTGATGGGCCCTGGTGGAGGGGTGATGGGTGAAGGGTTAAGTGGAGGGGTGATGATGGAAGGCACGGAGGGTGATGGCTCAATGACTGGCGGCATGGTGGGGAATGTGGTGGGCGTGATGAGTGGTCGGGAAGGGATAGTGGGTGGAGAGGTATTGAAGGTGGTGGGTCGGAGGATGGAGGGAACGGAAGGCGCGGGGCTAGTGTGGTGGAAGGCCAGGAGATGGGTGGGGGTCTCATCATCAAAGGACCATCCAGCGTTGGGGGCTGGGCGGTGGACTGCATTAACTTGAGCCGGTGCCGGTGGTTGTTGTTGTGGTTGCTGCTGAGGAGGGGGTGTATGTACTGGTATGGGATTCTGGTGAATCCCGAGGTCTTGCTACTGCTGTTGTAGGGGTTGTTGTTGTTGTTGTTGGAGGGGTTGTTGTTGGAACTGATGTTGCTGGGGTGCCGCCTGCTGTGGCCTTGCTTGTCTTTGTCTCTCCTTTATATCTTCAATTATCTTATGCATTTGGGCCCAATAAATCCTCTGGCCCTCATGCAGTTCATACAACAAATCTCTAAACTGAAAGCATCTTTCTATGGTGTGCCCGGGCTGCCGATGGTATATGCAATACCTGGACTGATCGGCTGCCGGATTCCAATTCTGACGTTCCGGAGGCAATTGGATGTCACAAGTGTACATTAGAGTTGAAAATATGTCAGTGAGGGTTTCTGGCAGTGGTGGATAATTAGCCCTTTTGGGCCCCGGCCGAGCAGGCCCATAACCAGCGGGTGGGGGAACATTATGGTACTGGGGTGGCTGTTGCGGCTGTTGAGGTGGTGGTGGTTGTTGTGGATGCTGAGGAGCTTGGAAAGTGGGCCGGGGAGCTTGTCGGGCGGCGAACTGGGGGTTGCGTGGTGGTTGCTGGAAACAGGGTGAAGCAGGCTGGTTAGGGAATTGAACAGCCTGACCTGCTCGTTGACTTGGACTCCCTCATTAACTGGGCCGTGGGATTTTCTGGTAGTCTTGGATTTCTGGGCTTCAAACAATGAATGGATGGGGGAGTCCTTAAATTGAGTCTGGATAAACCGGGCCCGACTGTACAACTGGTGCATGTTAGAAATGTCGTTCATTACCAAAATATTCCGGAACGTCGGAGTAGCATTAGAAATCAGCAACTTTACTTTTTCTTCTTCCGGGATCTGCCCGGGCACACGCGAGGCCTTCTGCCTCCATCTATCTGCATATACATCAAAGTCTTCATCCGGCTTCATCTTTTCTACAACCAGGTCGGTGAAAGAATATTCAGGATTGACCCGATCTTAGAATCTGGTGATGAATTTCTTCTTCACGGTCTTGAAACTGTCGGCCTCCTCCAAAGGTAATGTGTAGAACTACTCAAGGGCGACCCCTTCCAAGGATCGACAAAACAAATATGCCATCAGACGGTCGTCATGCTGGAACTACACCGACTCGTAAAGAAACTCCATGATCTGAATGAACGGGTTGCCATTCCTGTCATACTTCCGATACACAGGGAGCTCGGACTGAGGAGGCAATTGGATATCCTGGAAGTTAGGAATAGGGACATCCGCAATGGATTGAGGGCCTACCCGCTTATGGAGGAGGTCAATTTGCTGCTGCATAGTAGCCCATTTATCAAGGAGGTCCCGTTCCCGGGAAGGAGGAGACTGAGCAGGAAAGACGGAGCCCGGATGAGGAAATGATGGGTGAACCGGCTGGGAGGGGAGCCCATAGGATGGATAATGGGCCAAGGAAGGGCCCATATCCGCATGAGCCAATTGGGCGGCCCCGGGTTGTAAATGAGTGAAATCCGCCAGGGCCAGAGGGGCCTGCGGCGATGGAGAGATTGTAGTGTATGGATCAAGATAAGAACCAGAGGGGACCTGGGCCTTCCCCTTATCAAGATACTGATGGGCCGAGGTGGAGGCCTGGCCCGCTTCCATATTGGGATATCGGAGCACTTGGGAACGGATGGGAGTGAGATCAATGGGGGCAGCAGGGATGGGTGCTGACTCAACAATAGGAGACATAGTGGTGGTGGCGGTAGTCACGCCATAGGAAGAAACTGAGGGCGGGGCGTCGGCCCCTTGCAGAGCTTTTCGTATAAGGTGGAGCTGGGAGGGATCAAGTTGGGCCATCAAATTAAGAATTTGAGTGGCCAAATTTTGTGTGGAGGAACCAGGAAGGGAGGGCTGAGAGCCCTCGATGGCAATGGTTGGGAGAGGAGGGGCAGTCCCCTCTCCTCCCTGCACATGGGCGACCCTAGGCGGGTCCTCAAGAAGACCGCTAGGGAGAGAATCCTCGTGGGAATGGGAGAAATCGTAGGACGACATGATGGGTGGTGAATAAAATAGGGGATTAAAGTAGGAGATGAAGTGAGAGTTGCCCCCAGATGATGATCCTATGGGGAAGAAACAACTCCGCATGCACTGATGATAATGGGGAAGGGGGAGGCAAACAGCCCTAAGTAGAGAGCTAAAACAAACAACTCAAATGAAATGCACACAATGGAGAAGCGCGATGAGAGGAGAATCATCCAATTAATGCAATGAAGTTTCAAATGATGCGCGCAGGATTTTATAAGCTATCCTTTTTTGCCCTTGGTGAATTAAATAAGATTTAAGTTCACTCGACCAAGGGGTTCCTAGCCAAGGTAGGGAATAGGGCAACTGGCTGACACTAGAGGACTCTCTCTCCCTCTGATGAAAACCCTAGACTGGGGGGTGGTGACGGTACAACCTGCCCGGCGTCTGTGTGGGAATCCACGGCTCACTGGGGCTTACGGAGGTCCTCGGCAAGGTCCCTTAGTCGGTTCCAAGTAGTATGGAGACGAGAGGAAACCCTACCTCGGTAGGAATGCAACTACTATGAAAAGAATGTATGCCCCTATGTGCACCGGAGTGCATGCAAAGTCTAGCCTAGCAACTAGCAATCAATGATCCATCAAATATGTAAGCAATGAAAGCAAGCATGCAATGATGGTATAAGAGCAAGGGGAGATCAATAATTAGCACCAAATATCATGACAATCATATAACATGGCAATCAAAGTGAATCATAAGTGCACTGTAGCACGACAAGGATGGCCTCTGGTAGACCGCTCAGGGAGATATACGGTCCTAGTTGAACCGTTCACACCAAGGAGTAACGACAAAGTAACAAAAAAAATAAGGAAATGCTGGAATGAAAGAAGACGGAAATGGGAAACGTACCAGAAGGAACGGTCTATTGACAACCGCTTAAGCACTGGAACGGACCTGTAGCAACCGTGCAAAAGCAACCAAATCAACAGTATGAAGACAGAGGCGTACCTGTGCCAGCACGGTGGATGGCCAAACACGGGCCGTAGGGATGATGAACGGGCGGTAGGAGACCGCTCGCGATCGCAGGCTGGGAGGAGAAGTGGCACTGTTCGCAGAGAAGGACTGTGAATCTTCAGCCACACAAACGTCGGACGGCCATGGGAGAGCCGTTCAAGTTCTAGAGGACAAAGAACACGACCCAACCTGCAACCACTTCAAGAAAAGGACTAACACAGCAATAGAAAGGGTCAGCAACTCACTAACACGATGGGCACTAGGTGTCCCACCGTGATCGCCAAAAAATGGGCTGTTGATATGTTTTTACTTACGCTTCATTTCTTTACCGGCTTAAAATATGTCTTACTATCCCTTCTACTAAATTGATGTGAGAAATAAATGAAAATAGAAGGGGTATAGAAGCAAGTAAACAAGGGTGATAGCCACCAAGGTGCCTAATGTGATTGACACACCGTACCTTGGAAATAGAGGGAGACACTCACCTTATGAGCAGCACTGCAGGGATGCGCGGCCTGTGAAGAACCACCTTTAAGGTCTCTCGTTGCATGTGGAGTTGCTTCCATCCTCTAGAATCTTCATCACCTGGGGGCGATTCCCTTTCCTCATCCTACTTCAATCCACTCTTTGAATCCACCATGGCTTCTTTCGATCTTCCCCGTTCCCAAGAGGAGTCTCTTCCTCAAGGGCTTCTAGAGGATCCCTCTAAGGTTATCTCGTTCCAACCTAAGAGGGGCACAAGCCTCCTTCGTCCTCCATCCCGATGGAGGGCGCCCAATCCACTCAAGCTCTTCTTCCTCCTTTCGCTAATTCTATTCTTCAGATGATGGCCCAATTAGACCCGGCCCAACTTCAGGTGGTTTATCAGGCCATGCAAGGGTCCAACACCCCACCTTCCCTGATTATGCAAGGTCAGGCCAATCCTTCCATTGCTCAGCCTAGGGCCGATGGGTCTGCCGTCTAACCCATTCCCATTGACCTCACTCCGGTCCAACCTAGGACCCTCAGATTCTCTAATCTTGAGATGGGCCAGTCTTCTGGTTCGGCCCAGCAATTTTTGGATAAGGGGAAGACCGTTGTCCCTCCTTCTTTTTCAGCAGATCATCATATTGTTGATATGTTTTTACTTACCCTTCATTTTTTTACCGGCTTAAAAGATGTCTTCCTATCCCTTCTACTAAATCAATGTAAGAAATAAATGAAAATAGAAGGAGTATAGAAGCAAGTAAACAAGGGTGATCGCCACCAAGGTGCCTAATGTGATTGACACACCGTACCTTGGAAAGAGAGGGAGACACTCGCCTTATGAGCAGCACTGCAGGGATGCGCAGCCTGTGAAGAACCGCCATTCATGTTGAACGGTCGCACGATAGACCGCTCATCAATGCTGCAGAGGACGCGGGATGTAGAACCACTGGCTGATGAACGGCTCCAAGATAACCGCAGTTGGAAGAAGAACGGTCAAAGATTCACCGCACCTCCCCTTGAACGGACGTAGGAGAACCGCGCAAGACCACCATGCCAGAAGTTGTAAGAGTCCAACCTCCACCCTTTCTGACCGGCCAGAAAGGATGGGCCTCGTGCTAGTGGGTTACTGACCTACGAAACAGAGTGTAGAACACGAAGAAAAACCGAATATCAGAATTGTGAAGCATAGAAAATGCTCAAACGGAAAGAAATAAACATAACTAAATGATGTGGGGGGATACCTGGGGGGTTTTAAACCCCTATGGGCGTCAGAAAACGTAGGAGAGTGTGTGCATGGCAGTGCAAACAAAGAAAACGTGGGAGAATGGACGTGTAAGAGAAAAGAGAAAAAATGGGACTATCAAATGTAAAAGACTCAAAACTAGGACTACTCCCTGAACCGGAGGCCTGTGTGGGTGTAGAAGCCCACCCTCCTTGGTGCTAGGTCGCTCAAAATTTCAGCAGGGCTTCGCCATCGACCAAAATTCTCCCCCCTTTTCAAGCCCGGCCCCTAGGGTCCATTTATAGAGCACCTAAAGTCCTAGCCCAAAATTAGGGTTTCTAGCCATTTTCAGGTCAAGATTATCAAAGAAAAGATGTAGATAATCGAATTAACTTTCACCCGAAGAAACGGAGCTCAAAATGGTTAAAGATTCACAGAGAAATCATCGGAGAAAGATTGGGAGAAAAACCACAAATGATAAGAAAAAGCCTTAACCACTTTCTGGTCTGAGAGGATAAACGGTCTTACGATAGACCGCACAAATGATGAGCGGCCAGACATGGGCCATTCAACCCTGTCGGTGGAAATTCAAATAAATCATCAAATAATTAATTTATCCACTGAACTGACCGATAAATACGCAGTTGGACTCTCTCATAGTTGAACGGCTAACAGGGAACTGCCCAAGCCTGTCGGTGATAAATAAAAAGATAAATAGGTAATTATCTGAATAGTTAACCGACGCTGGGAGACTTGAGACATAGACGGCTTAGTGTAGACCGTACAATGGTCTTATGCGGCTAAAGATGGGCCGTATATTTGCTTGTCGGTGATAATTTAGAAAATCAGCCAAATATCCCATAAATATATGAACGACCCAATATCAACCGCACATATGGTTGAGCGGCTAGAGGTTGACCGCACATGTACATGGGTGCTTGGAATTCATAAAAAAGCTCAATCAACCAAAACCAAGCCCATTAAGCCCTAAATCAACTCGGACCAAGTCAGGGAGGGAGGCCAACCATAAAATTGGCCCAGAACATGCCAGAAAATAGCCCAGCGAGTGATGGACAACTCGAGACATCAATAAATGGGAGTAATAGAAATGACTCAACTTTATAGGCAAAAAATGGGTCTCAACACATATGGCTGGCCCATCTATGCCGTAGGTTCTTATTGGCCCGAATGATTTCATGCGCCCTCAGCAAGGGGCAGCCCAAGTTCACACCAGCATGGGTCTTCCTTCGACCCAATATCCTTCCTATGGGCCGCCCCCTCCATCTGCTTATCCATCTGCTCCTCAAATTCCATTTTTCAATATCCCTACTCCGTCCAGAGAGCAGGAATTACTCGATAAATGGGCCGCCATGCAACAACAACTTGACTTCCTCCAGAAGTGGGTTGGCCCACAATCCTAGGCAAACGTTCCGGTCTCGAGTTTCCAGAACATTCGGTTCCCTCCACAATCCAAGCTCCCTAATTACAGGAAATATGATGGGAACAGCAATCCCTTTATTCATGTGAGGGACTTCTTGTATGAATCAGTGCAGTTCCAATATGATGATCACCTTATGGCGTATCTATTCCGTCGATCGTTAGATGGGGTCGCCCTTGAATGGTTCTACTCTCTGCCACTAGAGGATGCCGAAAGCTTCAAGATAGTGAAAGATAAGTTCATTCAACAGTTTCAAGATATGGTCGGCCCGGAATATTCATTCACAGACTTAGTGGCCGAGAAATGAAGCCCGATGAGGAGCTTGCAACCTATGCTGACAGGTGGAGACAGATGGCCGCCAGGGTGCCATGCCACATTCCGGAGGAAGAGAAGGTCAAGCTACTCATCTCTAACGCTACCCCGACCTTCCGTAACATTCTGGCCATGAATGATATAGCTAACATGCACCAACTTTATAGCCGGGCGCGGTTTATTCAAACACAATTCAAGGACTCTCCCATACACTCTCTCTTTGAGAATCAAAAGCCTAAATACCACAACAAACCTCAAGGGTCGATCACCGAGGGGGTCCAGACCAACGAGCAAGTTCAAGCCGTTACCTTCCCTTTCCAAGCCGCACCTTTCCGCTTTCCGTAAAACCCTCGTGCTCCTCAAAACCCCACTCCCCAAAACCCTCCGCTAGCCTACTCCACCCCACAAAACCCTCCGCAAAACCCCTTTGCCGCTCCGCAACAACCTCCACAGCCTCCTCAATACCATAATGTCTCTCCACCAAACGGCTACAACAACAATAGTAAGCACCTGGCTCCGAAAAGAGCACAGTACCCACCCCTGCCGGAAACCCTCACGGACATCTTCTCAGCTCTTATGTCCATTAATGCTATACAACTCCCTCCGGAACGGCCCAATTGGAACCCGACCGTTGATCAGACAAAGTATTGTATGTTCCACAGGCAACCGGGACATACTATCGAAGGGTATTTTTAGTTCAGGGATTTGGTCTATGATCTCCATGAAGGACAAAGGATTGATTGGGCCGAAATGTATAGGGCCATTACAGAAATTAAAGAGAAAAGAAGGTAGCCGCCGAGGCAGCAAGTGCAGCAACAGCAGGCACCGTAGCCGCAGCAGCAGCCGCAACAGCAACAGCAGCCGGTTCAAGATTTGGGGATCCACCAGAACCCAATGCCGAACCATCCTCCCGCTCCACAGCCTCAGCTGCCGGCACCGGCCCAGGTCAATGTAGTTCAACCCCCGGCCCCCGACGCCGGGTGGTCCTTTGACGATGACGGCTCCGCACCACAAGTCATGGCCCTCCACCACAACTACCGCACTCCTTCCACTCCCACCATCCTTACACTCACACACCAAAACCCTCCTCCGCCTGCTAGACCACTCATCCTTTCACCCGTTTCTACCCCACCATCTGTCTCTCACCCGTTACTCACCCCCGCTATCACCACGCCTCCATCTAACCCTCCGCTCATTACACCTCCGCTTACCACCCCACTTTCGCTCACATCAACTACCACCATACCCATAACTAACCCTCCACCCATTATTCTGTCATCACAACCCGTTACCTCCATTCCCACTCCCATTATTACCTCCACACCTTCCTCTGTACCATTCATTCACCCCACTGGGCCTATTAAGTCACTTATTTTGAGCCCATCCGAGGCCGCGGCAGCTTATAATTGTGCCCTACGGAGCGGGCGTACATTTCATCACAATTTTGCTTCTATTTCAAATCCCCAGTCTTCGCAACCGGCTGCCGAACAGGAAGAAGCAGAGCCACTGCCGGGAACCCAATATGATCTGCTACATCATTTGGATCGGGTCCCCGCCAAGATATCCGTGCTGGAGCTTATCAAAAGATCTACCCTTCACCAAGATGCTCTTAGGAACTTTCTTCAGAAGGTGATGGTTAGTGAAGATGTGGCAGCCGACAGTTTACCCACAGCACTGGCAACTATCTCTAAAGGTCCGGCAATCACCTTCTCTGAAAATGAGCTTGCACCACCGGAAGCTCGGTAAATGCCGCTTTGCATCACAATAATCTTGAACAAAGTCAACATCGACGCGGCATTAGTTGACACAGGGGCATCTATCAATGTATGTCCACTCAGCACTCTCAGGGCCTATAACTTGTCAGTGGAACTTTTACGCCCAACCCCCACTACCATAGCTGCATATGATAACTCACGAAGAGCATGTCACGGGACTGTTACTATTCAAGCTAAGCTCGGGCCTCTCACTATGCCCATTAAATTTTATGTGCTAGACATTGACCCTATGTTTAAGGCTATCTTGGGTCGACCGTGGATCGATACTCTCAGTGCCGTGCCATCCATCGTGCATCAATGTCTTTAATTCCCTTTTCAAGGAAGGGTGGTGAAACTCAAAAGCTTATCCACGGTCTAGTCTGTTAAAGCTATCTCAGAGAAGATCTTGCCTACACTATGGCCCAGCAGTCGGCTTGTTATCTCGATATTGGATCTGGACTTTCCTTGGGCTTATGCACCTCGCAGGCCCGCCACTACACATGTTAATATCAAAGCAAAACCCCAGATCCAAGATTCCAAGGGCTGGGATATTATATTGAAATTGGGCTACCAACCGGGGAGAGGCCTCAGTGCGCAATTACAAGGGTGAACTAAGCACATTCCCAAAGGTAGAAAAATGAGTCGACGGGGTCTTGGCTACCGAGAGTCTGCACTTTCAATGATGGAAGACTCAAGACGGCTTACATGGGACTACCGCCAACACTTTGTTAAAGGCCCTCTCCAGCCAGGAACACTTCAGCCACAGCCAGCACCGTCAGAGAAGAAAGATTCACAATTGTCGATCTGCCTCTACTACCAAAGGGGCCTGTTGATGATATGCCAGATTTCAGTCAGTCATTTGCCAGAATGTTGAGCGAGCCAGATAGTTATGGTCAGAAGAAGAAGCACGAGGTACGGCTTGTTCAGTGGACACCAAAGCCAGCATGCCGTCCACCGGAAACAGTGAGCTCTCCAATTGTTGTTTCTTTATCTCCTTCCTGCCTAAGCGCATTATTCCGTACGCTGGACTTTATTCCCCGTCCTCCTTCAATCGTGATTGATCCACTTAGTCCAATATCTCCGTTCCGGTACGACTTGCTGACAGAATTCTCAATAAGCCACTCTCCTTGTGGGAATTCCCCACCTCTTAATTCCCCATCTTCTATCTTTTCCTCATCTGATTCTCCCCTCAATTTTCTCTATTCCTCTCTTCTCACACTCCCTCCTCCACCATCTCCTCCATCCTGCTATATGATCTCCACTGATCTCCAAAAAAAAACGTCAAATTTGAAATGGAGATTTCGGTGGAAGATTACACTATCTTGTCTTCATCATCCTCCCAGGGGCACGAGTCCCCTGCTCCTTCCTTTCCACTAGATTTCATTTCTCCTAGGTTAGGCATAGGGTCCGTCGAGTCTAGGGAAGTAGAGTCAGTTAGGTCTAGAGAAGTAGGGTCCTGTTCTAGGTCGTTCAATGCCTCCGAGCCTGAGCCGCGCCCGCTTACGCGTCATTCCAAGTCCATCCCTGATAGGTTCTTGCAGGATCTAGCTCAGCGATGTCATGCTCTTTTGAACTACCCGGAATTTGTCGCCACGACGATTGTGATAGAAGACTATGAAGAGGAACAAGACGGGGTGTGGAGCGATGACGGACTAGGTGTGTACGAAGTCCTGGATGAAAAAGACCCGATTGATGATGAGGACAGCAACGTAGATGACACTGTCGATCTGTATGTGCAAGGATTAAAGAGGTTCGATGAGCCATCATCAACATTGGATGAACCTACGAAGGAAATAAATTTGGGAACTGAAGAAGACCCAAGGCCCATCATTATTGCCGCTAACCTCCCTCCGCAAGTAGAAGAAGATCTAATCAAGGTTCTAAGAGAGTATAGCGATTCTTTCACCTGGTCTTATAAGGACATGCCGGGTCTTGACCTCTCTTTAGTGGAACACCGACTAGTGCTTAAACCAGGGGCAACACCCGTAAAACAAAGGTCAAGAAGATTTCACCCCCACATGGCCTTGAAGATTAAGGAAGAGGTCGATAAATTGTACAAGGCCAGATTCATTAGAGTTGTGCTATATCCTCAATGGGTGGCAAACATAGTCCATGTCATCAAGAAGGATGGAAAGGTGCATATTTGCATTGATTTCAGGGATCTTAACAAGGCATGTCCCAAAGATGATTTCCCGCTGCCTCACATAGACGTCTTGGTCGATGACACTACCAGGTACGAAGCTTTATCATTCATAGATGGTTATTCTGGCTACAATCAGATTCATCTCGCTTGAGTTAGATATACACATTCTCATCATTCAAAATGAGAACGTGCACATCAATCCCAAAGTCTTGAACGGGTAGATTGATTGACACGGGTTTAACACGCTCTCCTAAGATGCGTGCAATGTTAGGTTGCACCCACGCATCTCAGCTCACATACAACACCCAACTAATTAAATATTGACAAGATAATAACACATTCTAAAAACATAGCAGTAACATGTTAAAATAAAATTCATGCTCTTATGAATGTGCTGGAAATGCTGCAAGTAACACCCAACTATCTCTAGCTTCATATATAATTACTATTTTAGAAATGCTACAAGTCTAAATAATAAAAAAGAAAAAATAAACAACGGAACAGTGGTCTTCAGACACAGTATTCTGATTAGACAGAGCATGGATATATTGCAAGATACGTGATCAAACTGCCCAGCATCTAAATAAGGTTAGGTGCATCATTCTGTTTTAGAAATCTGATTAGAAGCGCCACAGGATCACAAGAGCCTTCTTTAGGAATTCTCATCCTCATGATTATATGCCAACTGAATTACAATTCATAAAGAAAAAATAAAATCAGCAGCAAACTCTCTACATCATAAGGTTGTGATAGTCAGATATATATCTTGCATATCATTCCATTTGGACTACGGACAAGGGAAAAAGGAAAAAAGATTCTGACTGAGTGCATGCATACGAATCTATGATCCACTCCCACAAACACATGAAGAAATCATGCTGCCAGATGCTTTTGAACATAATTGAATCTTTAGATCCAGGCTAAGGATGAACAGGTCTGATTTTGGTGCAGATATGGGGTGCGGGTGCATCCAAATCCAAGTCAACAAGGAAACTACCATCTTAAACTGTCTTATAAGACCCTATAGTTCTATCGAAAAGCTACAGTATTATAGGTATCATATAAATATCAGATAATTGAATAATACTTAAATTACTATTTTATCCTTTAATATCATCCATTAATTTAATCTAATGATCAAGTATACATAAAATAAAATTTAAACATCATATTAATACCTATTATATTAGTTTATTTATTTTGGGTACACCACTGATTATCAGCTCCAAATACATATACATCCATTACCAGGATTCTTCTTTCCCTACAACAGCAGTTGCTTTCACCTTAGGACTTGGAAAAGAAAAATAAAGGCATCTAATCTCATGTGCATCCATTTATTGGATAACGTGATGAATTCTAAAATTGAATACATCATCTGAAAAGCAAGGAAAAGGAAGTAACTTGTTCTATCGACCCACTCGGGGTCCTCAGAATGCATAATGCATTGCTCACCACTGTTAAGTATCAACATAATGTAGCCAATTAAGGCTCAGAAGAAGGCTCAAAAATGGTTAAAATTGGGAGCATGTACACAAATGGAAATTAAGGAACCCCAATGTGACTAGCTTGTCTAATTGTGAAAGCAAGTACATGATCAGCATCCCCTGAGCCCCAAACCACATGCACATGCATGAACAAGTCAAATTGTACATATACATTATACATGTGGAAATGTAACCTACCCAGCCAAATGCAAAAGGAAGATTGTTCCCAGTTCCTAATGGTACTGTAGCAACAGGAGGTGGGTGGGCTAGTTTGAGATCAGAGACCACTCCAAGCATGAATTTTATTTTAACATCCAACACATTCATAAGAGCAGAAATCAAATATAGCAGGATATTAAAATTCAATACCGGAGCCGGAGGGGGGGACCGGAGCCGGAGGGGGGGCCCTGCGGAGGGGGGACCGGAGCCGGAGGGGGGACCGGATGGGGAGGGGAGAGCCGCGCCGGAGGGGGAAACCAGATGGGGAGGGGAGAGCAGCGCCGGAGGGGGAGGGGGGGCTCGGGTGGGAGGGGGCCGCAGGGGGAGGGGGGGCTCGGGCGGAGAGGGGCTCGGGCGGGAGAGGGGCCACAAGGGGAGGGGGGGCTCGGGCGGAGGGGGGCTCCGGCGGGAGGGGGCCGCAGGGGGAGGGGGGGCTCGGGCGGAGAGGGGCTCGGGCGGGAGGGGGCCGCAGGGGGAGGGGGGGCTCGGGCGGAGGGGGGCTCCGACGGGGGTCCGCCTCACTTACCTCCGATGGCCGGTCCCCTTCGCCGCTCGCAGTCGTCCGTCCACCGCCGCTCGCCACGCCACTCGCAATCGTCCGTCCACCGCCGATGGGAGCTGGTCGCGGGGGGGAGATGGGGGGGCCGCAGAGGGAGGGGGGGCTCGGGCGGGAGGGGGCAGCAGGGGGAGGGGGGGCTAGGGCGGGAGGGGGCAGCAGGGGGAGGGGGGGCTAGGGCGGAGAGGGGCTCGGACGGGAGGGCGCCGCAGGGGGAGGGGGGGCTCGGGCGGGAGAGGGGCCGCAAGGGGAGGGGGGGGCTCGGGCGGAGGGGGGCTCCGGCGGGAGGGGGCCGCAGGGGGAGGGGGGGCTCGGGCGGAGAGGGGCTCGGGCGGGAGGGGGCAGCAGGGGGAGGGGGGGCTAGGGCGGAGAGGGGCTCGGACGGGAGGGGGCCGCAGGGGGAGGGGGGGCTAGGGCGGAGAGGGGCTCGGACGGGAGGGGGCCGCAGGGGGAGGGGGGGCTAGGGCGGAGAGGGGCTCGGGCGGGAGGGGGCCGCAGGGGGAGGGGGGGCTCGGGCGGAGGGGGGATCGGGCGGGAGGGGAGGGGGCCGCAGGGGGAGGGGGGGCTAGGGCGGAGAGGGGCTCGGGCGGGAGGGGGCCGCAGGGGGAGGGGGGGCTCGGGCGGAGGGGGGCTCGGGCGGGAGGGGGCCGCAGGGGGGAGGGGGGGGACGCGGGGGGGAGGGGGGGAGCTGGTGGCGGGGGGGGGGGAGATGAGTGATCCGCGACCGCTTCGCGACCTAAATAAATTCGGTCGCAAGATCAGCGACCGATTAGAGACCGAAATAAATTCGGTCGCAAAATGGGTCTCAGACGTGCGACCGATTATATCGGTCGCTATATGGTCGCTATTTGGGACCGACTAGCGACCGATTTATTCGGTCTCTAATTCGGTCGCTATTGCCACTTTTTCTTGTAGTGTCTGCCTCGTGTAGAAACTGGCTCGGATAAAGGATAATCGACCCCGTTGGCTCGGGCAACTCTGGACAAAGGTGACAGAGGGATTAGGAAGGAGAAGGCTACCTTCCAAGTTGAACTTGGAAGAGAAGGGGGAGAGGGAATGCATATGAAAGCATCCTCCCCGCCAACCTGCCAACTCTTTGGAAGATAGAGAGTGCAGGCACCCTCCGAAGAGTGAAAGAAAGGAGGAGCAGAGCAGAAGAGGGAAAAAGAGGCTGTGGGGGGGAGAAAGAAACCAGTAGAGCTGGAGGAGGAGGCAGGGGAAAGCCCGGAAAGAAGGGAGCTTAATTTGCTTCCTCCTCCCCTCCGTGGAGCGAGCAGAAAGGGACGGGCGGCAGGGATGCCCGATGCCCCCATCCATCCACCATCTCGCTCCCCTGCAAGCGCCGCCAGAACTGATAAAAAGAAGATGACGTGCCTCCACACGTCAAACCCTCTTTAAGTCTGTCCGCCGGCCGTCGAACCTTCTTTAAACCCGAAGCAGCGAGAACTCTCTGCCCCCCATCGTCGGCAGCCTCATCTTCCGGAGCGTCTTCCATGCTCCAAGTACAATGGCACAACGCTACGTGAAGAAAGAATGAGGAAAGACTGTCAGGAAAACCCCTAAGCGATGGAGAGGAAGGGACGCCCTTCAGACCTTTATAGGCGAAGGGTGGCTATTTGCCTTAAATGATTCTCTCCTCAAAAACACGCCAAAGGGATCTCTCCCTACGAACGGTCACCTCAAACTTCTCATTTTCCGCCCCAGCGGGATACATGAAGCGGCCAGGCATTCAAAGCATGAGAAAATGGAAAGACACCCTGTCAGACGCTCACCCAACCATCAGGCGAGATCCACGCAGAAAGTATCGGCTCTTTCCAACCACTACAATTACGCTGAACAAAATACGACAATGGCGATATGGAACAGATAAGTCTTCATCATGACGCTACTGCCTTATCTATTTTTTTACACAAAAGAGGAAGTTTTTCTTCTTCAAAAAGGAAGAAGACATACAAAAAGAGGAAGCAAAATAGATACATCAGTCCTCCGGCCGACCTTGAAGCCCAGAAGTGGAGGGCTCAAACGGTCTGCCCCCGGCATCTTCGGTGACGGCCGACCCTGGCACTGACCCCACCGGCATGGTAACTACCTCGGTTGCGTGCCCTCCCGCGGCATCCGAAGTTGGCGACCCCTCGAACGATGAGCCCCCGTGATCCTCTTCATCCTGTGCCGAAGCAGAGGAACTGGAGGATGACAAGTCCGAGTCATAACATTGCCCGGACGGGAAGTCAACTACTCCGGACGCCTGCTCCTCGGTGTAAGAGACGGCCCGGTCGTAGCCTTGCTTGAACCCCTTGCGGATGCCCCGGTGAAGTCCTAGCTCGTAGTAGGGGAGTGCAGCCTCTTTAAGGTCGACCCGGTAGGCCTCTGAGCTTTTGTACTGCTCGAGAGCCTCCGCCCTGGCCGATCCCATCCTACCAGCAAGCTCGGCCTTCTCCCGCTCCGCCTCCGTTGACTTCCGCTCGGCCTCAGCCGTCCGCTCTTCGGCCTCCACCGCCTGCTTCTCCACCTCGGCCCGATCCGCCTCGGCCTCCCGCCGAAGGCGCTCGGCTTCCTCCGCTCGGTCTACCAGCTCTGCACGTTCGGTCACTCACCGGCCATCCAGCTCAACACGTGCAAGGCGCTCCTCTTCAAGAAGCATGTTCTTCCTCTCGAGCGATTCGCGGGCGTTGGCTAGCTGCTCGGTTAGCACCCGGGTCTCCACCTGGCTCGACCGCACAAGCTCCCTGACTGAGGAAAGCTCCCGCCGAAGCCCATCACGCTCCTCGGCAAGCCGTGCCAACCTCCTGTCAGATCCACCAAGGGTCCAATCCAGGTTCGCTCGCTCCCACTCCGACCGAGCGTACGCTTCTGCTAGAGCAGCCCCCATCTGGGCCAGGGCCAGGCCACCCTCCATAACCCCAGCGAGGGCCACGGATGGAGAGTATTGCCTACCTCCCCCTCTCACCTTCGCGGTTATACCGTGGCATACCTGGTGCAGAGGGCCCGAGATACCAAGCCTCTCCAAGGCCGCCGGAACAGAGAACCCCCCATCGCCCGGCTCCCCACCGAGTGGCTCGAACCGAGCCCCAGCCTCGGTCGCCTTTCCCGCCTCTACCGGATTTTCTTGCGGCCCCCCAACCTGGACCGGCTCGGCACCTGCACCACCACCTGAAGCGCCAGCATCAGCCACGGCCCCAGCATCTTCCGCCTCGGCCACGGCCCCCTCGGCTTCTACCGAGGGGAGAGCCGGGCCAGCACCGTTGCCAGTCGCAAGAGCAGCCCCGGCCCCCTCGGCTCCGGCCGAAGGAAGAGCAAGCCCGCATCGTCGCCGCCCGCAGGAGCAGCCCCAACCTCCTCGGCCCCCTCTTGCCTGGCGGGTGGGAGAGCTCGCCTGATAGGGTCGGCCCCATCATGCTCGGCGGAGGGGCGAGCCGCGGCAAGGTCGCCTTCGACTACGGGTATGACCTCGGCCTTCTTGGCCCACTTCCTGGCCTTCGCGGCGGCCCGGATCATGCCTTCCATGGGGTCCTTGCGCTTGGACCCCCGCGACCTGGAGGATTCACCCTGGGCCGCCCTCTTGCCCTTATCTCTGGGTCGGGAGCGACCCGGGGGAACAGCCGATTCATCGGCAGCTGAATCATTGCCAAGCTCAATCACCTCTGCGGCCTCCTTCAAAGCCTCTCGCCTGGTGTCTGTATGAAGAGGAAGACATATTCAGGAAAATAAAAATGACCCCTACATTCAAAGAAGAGCCTAGTTTGTGGCACCTGAGCCCGACGGATGCAGCCGCGTAAGAAGACACCGCTCGATATTCTCTGGGGTAACCAGCTCTTCGGTGGATTGGCGGTGCTTCTGCAAGATGGCCGCATATTTCTCCACATGTAGAGGGAACTCATCCTGCCTGGGAGGGATATTCGGGTGGAAATTGGGGATTACTAGACACCTCCAAGTTTCCTCCACTGAACAAATCCCCACCCAGAAGAATTGAGTTTTCCACCCCTTATGCGAAGAATCCTTCACCGCCAAGGAGATACAACTCCTATTCTGCCTTGCCTGGATGAAGTGGAAGCCCTTCCCGGCCGAAGGATGTGCTTTCAACTCAAAGAAATAGTGAAAGAGGTCCAAGGAAGGAGGAACTCCACACTGGCGGCAGAGAATGCGGAAGGCGGAAAGGAGAAGATAAGAGTTGGCTACCAACTGAATGGGCGCCAACAAAAAAAAATTGAGAAGCTGAAGAACGAAAGGTTCGAAGGGAAGGCAAAACCCACCCTTCCACGATAGAAGGAAAGTACAGATGTGGCCTGTACGAGAGTCCAGGCACGTATCGTGTGGGGAAGCTGTGACAAAGTGAAACTTGTGGGGCAGGCGATACTGGTGTTGCATCCTTCTCACATCCGCCTCCCCCAGTTCACTGCAGTTTGGAACCGGCGCCTTCACCACTGGCTCGTCCTCCCACTCCTCACCATCTGAGCGCTGGTCCGCCATGGTGCCCGGAGAAGACTCTAAGGAAAGGCGATCTGGGGACCCCGAAGATTCTGGGGGTAGAGGAAGCTGCTGGACTGGCTCCGCGGTTATCTCTGCCAACTCCACGAACGCCGCTGCAAGCCTCTGCTCTCCCATCGTGTCCTCACGACGCATCGAAGAGCCCAAAAGCAAGAACGAAGAAGGGCCAAAACCCTAAAGATGGAGGAAATCTGGAATGACAGGAAGCGCCCAACGCCTATATCCCCACGTAGGAGGCGGCGCGTCGTTCCGACCTCCGAGAAAAGGGGGCCCCTTCAGTTCAAATCCGTCAGGATCATCATTATTACGGGCCCAGGTGACCACGACACATGGCTTCCTAACACCGCCAGATCTCCACCCACCTGAGCCACGCTGGTCTAAAACCCCAACAGCTACTCTTCCAAGCTTAGTAAAGCTCGGGAGTAGGAGGGAGACAAGTGGATAGGGGGATTTCTGTAGCCCATCTAACAGCAGCCAAACTAGGTCCATCGGGACCAAATGAGGCTAAGCTCATCCAAGTGACAGCCCCATAGGGCCCACTTAGGCTAAAAACTCCAATAAGATTACTCGAAATCTCATCCTTCCTCGGCGGCCCTTAGGCTCAGAAGGCCCGAGCGACGGTCAGAACGGAGGAAGACCCATGCCCGAGTTATCCCCTCATCGGGATAGAGGCAAGCGCTCAGCGCCCACTCTGACCTATCTTCATCCAAGCTATTCCTATCGCCCAGACAGGGTTGACACCTTTATTGCTCGGACCGACCGATGACTACTTATCCACGCTGCCGTTGAGAGCCCTTTATGAGCAGGAGTTTATGAGGATAAGAGACCCATGATCCCTCAAGGCTATGAAGATCCCACGATGAGGACTTAAAGATCCCACGATGAGGACGTAACTCCCGCCTGAAACTCCTCAGCTTACGTGACTCATAAGGTGAGCACACTATATAAACCTGGGATTCCCTCCAGTGAAAGGTAAGGGCAATACACGTCTAAAATCCCCTGAGCAGGAACCACTTCACCACCTTGGTGTTGGGGGATCTCATGCACCTCTTTCTACCTCCCTCCATATCTTCCACCATTGCTCTACTGACTTAAGCATCGGAGGGTTTTCCCCAGGGAACCATCCCTGGGCCCCCTGATCCATTTCCCTTTCTCTACAGTTCACTATTCGGTGATCATCCTCCCAGCTCAGGAGCCGCGCGAGATCACGCCCCTTCAGTTGGGAAAGCATATATTTAACTGGATAAGCCCTTGATATCAGCTGTATTTCATGTGATAGCATGTAGTGCCTCATCTTCTTGACCGCAAAGACCAATGCAAGGTAGACTTTCTCGATCGGGGTATACTTTCCTTCTGACCCGACCAGTCTTCGACTGAGGTAGTAAAGGGCCTGCTCCTTCCCTTCGTCGTAATTCTGGGCCAGCATTGCCCCAGTGAATATTCAGTGGCGGCTATGTAGAGAATCAATCGCCGCCCTTTAATAGTTTCCCCCAGCACTGGCGGGGTCTTCAAATATTCTTTCAACTAGTTAAAAGCCCTTTGGCATTCTTGATTCCAACAGAATGGTGCATCTTTCACCATCAGCTTGTGGAACGGCTGACATCGCCCGGATAGATTTGAGATGAATCTATGAATGTAGGCTAATCGGCCTTGCAATGATGGAAGTTCTATTAAATTCCTTGGAGGAGGCAGCTCCTAGATGGCTCTTATCTTGGAGGGGTCTATTTCAATTCCTCGATATCGGACATTGAAGCCCAAGAACTTCCCTGTGGAAACACCGAAGGCGCATTTCATTGGGTTCATCTTGAGCTCATATTGTTGAAGCCTTTTGAATATGATTCTGAGGTCACTCAGGTGGTCCTCTCTTTTCCTGGTCTTGACGACCAAGTCATCGATGTAGCATTCGACTTTATCATAGAGCAGCTCATCGAATATCTTTGTCATCGCCCTCTGGTAAGTGGCGCTAGCATTTTTGAGGCCGAAAGGCATTCTTTTATCGTGGGATATCCCCTTGGGTGATAAGAAAGCCGTATGGATTCTTTCATGCTCAGCTATCCATATCTGGTTGTATCCGGACGACCCATCCATAAAAGATAGAGCTTCGTGGCCAATAGTGTCATCAATCATGACTTCAATCATAGGCACTGAAAAATCATGTTTTGGGCATGCTTTGTTCAAGTCCCGAAAGTCCACACATGTTCTGATATGGCAATTCTTCTTCTTGACAGGCACAATGTTGGCTAGCCAAGTGGTGTATTGATTTTTCACTATGAAGTTGACGTCTATAAGCTTTTAGACCTCTTTGCAAACCTGGCTTATCAGTTTTGGCCTCATTTGCTGAGGTGATTACTTCACCGATTCGGCTTTGGGGTCGATAGCCTATATATGTTGAGCGACTTCTGGATTGAGGCCCGACATCTCTTTATAGTTCCAAGCAAAGCAGTCCCGGAACTCTTGGAGGAGCTTTATGTATCACTCCGTCTTGTGGATGCACTTTCGGGATTTTGTATGTTTATTCATTTGTTTGTTTGTTTATTTAGTGCGTCGGCATGCTAGTCACAGAGTGACAGTTTATTCGGACTCTAAAGAAGCCACTAGTGCGCGCCGTCTGACTGATCGGATGATAGTGAGTGTCGTGTTGGGACCAAAACCAGCCATGCCGTAAAGGCAACGACGTTAATTACATCTCCTCGGAGGGGAGAAAACCCTTGATTGATCACCAAGAAAAGGGGCCCTATGGCCTAAAATTAACATTGATGAAATGAGATAATGAAATTTGCGAACTACGTTAGAATGCCCCTAGATTGGGGTGTAAACTTTCAAATCATGTTGGTCGCTTATCGACTATTTCGTGTTCAGACAGAAGTCCGTGTTGAAAACGCGACGAAGATGGTGGTAAAACCCATGCAAATGTGTGCCGAGTGTACGGCAAGTTTGATAAGAGAGCGAGATTAGATCCTAGTAGAAACGGGTCAGGGTTTCATAGCTATCGGCCCGGGGTAATATCAGGTCATGGCCATATCGGGGTGGTTTCCGAGATCCAAACCTGATTTACCGGGGCGTCATTGATATTGCTTTCATACCGAGTCCGGGCAAGCGAGGGCTCTAGAGTGAACATTTTCTTTTTGTGTCAATCTCTTGTTATTTAATCCCATTTGAATGAATGCATGCATTTTTTTGTTTATTCAACCACATATACATTTGTTCATTTATTATTATTGTTCATTTTTTGTTATTATTACAATTTTCTTTGACTATTGTTATTATTGTTATTTTAAATTTTTTTCTTGGTTATTCTTTTGACTGTTTATTTATTTATTCACTTGTCACTTTGTTGTTGTTGTTGTTTTGTTGTTTGATGGACTTTTTTTATTTAGATGCATGGGCGCATTTTTTTATTTTTTTTGTTTGATCGTTCACCAGTTTGAAAAGTTGTTTTGTCTTATTTTTGTTATTGTTTTTCTTTTGTTCTACTTCTCTTTTGTGTTTTTTCTTGTTTAGGAAACATGAGAGGGAGGGTGAATCGGCGGGAAGAGAGACAGAAGAGAGGAGGGTGGTGATCCAGCACGCAAACTACCACCGGATCACTTCCCACCTTTCTCTTTTTTTTATGAGAGGGTGAATCAGTGGGAGGAGAGAGAGATAGAGAGAGAGAGAGAAGAGAGGAGGGTAGTGATCCGACACGCAAACTGCCGCTGGATCACTTCCCACTTTCCCCCCTTTTTTTATGAGAGGGTGAATCGGCAGGATGGGGATCCACCGTGGAGGTGATACGATGCGAGAAGGGTCTTAGCTTCCGATTCACTGCTTTGTTGGAGGAGTCGACGCGGGAGCGTGGGGAGTCGACTCCATCGACGTAGAGGCCAACTGGGAGAAGAAAGGGGTCGACGCAGGGAACTTGAGGTCGACGCAGAGGCCAACTGGAAGAAGAAAGGGGTTGACATAGAGAGATTGAGGTCAACGTAGAGGCCAACTGGGAGAAGAGAGAGGTCGATGCAAAGGCTTTGGTGTCGACTCAGCGCGCGGGGAATATGACTGATACAGTGACATTGCCCAGGTGGGCTAAGGTTTTCCTTTTCTTATTTAAAAACTGCACGTGTTTTCCATAACAGCAAACAGTATGCATGGGGGTCTATTATACATTAATGAGCATATGACTCAATGCTAAAGAGAATACATGATACGCTTGACATTGCAATAAACACATGAAGTCCCTGTTAGTGCTTGTTCACGAAGATACATTAGTAAATGTATATGCAACTTAATGTGTGCATGGGGCCTTTACTGGTGTCTATAGGAGCTAAGTAAGAATATGCCATGCTGGTGATGGGTGCGCGACTCCATAAGCACGAAGGGGAGATATTCAACATGCATAAATGTTCAAGGATGCATACGGCCTCTGCTCTCGGTCCATGAGAGTTCAGTAGAAATATTCATGCCAATACATATGTGCAACTGGGTTTCAAGTTTGCTAATAGTTTTATCTGCCTTTACGTTTGTTCTTCATTCTACAGTTTTTGTTGCCACTCTCGTATTTTATCCCTGTCCCATTCTGTTTACATTTTTTTTATGACAAGTTCAGCAATTAGTTTGAGTCCGCGGTGGGAATCCGACAGTATTTCCCCTAGATCCACTACGTCGAGGGGAGTTAGATGGGTGTTCGTCCAAAAAAGTCCAAGACGGCCCCAGATTGACAGGGTGAGCCGAAGGCGGCTACCCCATGACCCGACTTGGGTGAGGAAACCCCGAGGACTAGCCTACGAGGGGCTCTGATAACCCACGGGCTACCACGACCTTGATACCGAGGCATAGACTTAGACTGTGGCCGCTAATATTTGCTCCTTCAATAGGGCATTCTATGGGGACAATGCTAGGGAGAAGCAAGCCCCCGGGAACCCCGGAGTGATCAGAAAACCCTATTGCCGAAAAGAAGATAGTTATTGCCATGGTGTAAGAAGTGGCAGCCAGAACGGTGCTCGTGTGTGACCGGCCTAAGAGCCAGGATGATTACTGCAGAAATGGATGATGACAACTGTGGAAAAGAAGAAAAAAATACGCCAAGGACTGAGAGAGAGGGGATGGGAAGCCATACACGATACAAAGGAACGGGCCAAAATGAAAACCCGTAACATTCACCACAACTGGGCTTTTTATTCAGCATAGGAGAAGCCAACATAGGGGAGATATACATCATAGTAAAAAGAATAAAAACTAAAGCAGAAAGTAGAGAAATACAATGGTGGGAGGGGGGATGGAGCATTGGCACTTCCCCCCGGACCTCACCTCTCCTACTCTATTTTCTCCTTTTTCTTCACCCTATAGACACAGGTGCAGGTGACTGCTCTACTCTCTTTTTTTCCTTTGCTTCTCTTCAGGGTTTTTTTCCAGCGATCTCTTCTCTTCTTGCCCAACCTCCTCTCCAATGAAGCTTGTGTTCTTTTTATAGGAGTGGACGTAGGGACCTTCGAACCCCCAGTCCTCCTACTTCTTCTTCTTCACTCTTCTCTTTTTCCCGCTCGGAGCCTTTTGAGAGCCTTCACGTAGGGGGGGTAGGAGGTAGGCGAGGATGTCTCCCTGGGATTGGCTGGAGTTGGCCGATGCAACACCGACGTCTTTCGCCGCTCCGTAGCAGTTCTCGAAGATTACCATTTTGGGGTGTCTGAGGTGATGGTTTGTAGGGGAGAACCATTCGGACAGGGGGCAGGTCCCTTGCCAGGTGAGAGGACAATCGAGGGTCCGCAGGGTCGAGGGTGTGGCCACCAGCTGGGGGCCTCCAGGTGAGGGCCTCAAATCCCTTTTCTCTTTCTTCTTCTTCCTCTATTCTTCTTGCTATTTTGCCTGATGTGATCCGGCGTGAAACACAGCCCCGTGTTGGGATGAACAGTGCTGCGAAGTGGCATTTCTCACTTCTTGTCTTCTTCTGCCGCTAGTTTACTTGTTTTTTTTGTTTTCCTTTTGCTTTTGTTCGCTGCCGACTCAAGAAGGGCATGGGCCCTTGGCCGCTGATTCAATGGTTTTGTTTTTACCATTTTTTTCTCTTGCTTTTGTTCACCGCTGACTCAAGAAGGTCATGGGCCCTTGGCCGCCGGTTCAATGATGTCGCTGGATGGGTGGAGGGCGTGCCGACTCATGTTGTGTTGGGCCTTTGGCCGCCGATTCCACTATTTTCTCCCCATTTCTTGCCTTTTGTTCCATTTTTTTTCTTTTCTCATTTCATCATTTTTGGTTCTACCGTCGGATCAAGGGGTTGAGGGCCTTGCCGCCGGTTCACCCTTTTCATTCTCTCTTCTTTCTCTTTTTTTTTGAAGTGGATCTGCATGTGCGTCGACGCAGGGGCGAGGGTGTGTCGACACACCAAGCTGCCTTCTCCTAATTTGCAGCAGCTTGAGGCTCCTGGTGGTGAATTCTGGGTGTCCACAAATGCCCCCCACTTGCAGGTGGCGCAAACGAGGGACGAGTGATCGAGGCCCGCGGGTGTAGACTTCTTCATCATATCACCTCCTTTCATGAGCCGATAGACCGTCGATCTGGTGTAGGTTCGCGGGAAAGCACCCACCCCTTCAGCGAAAGGATGAGGGGTTCACTTCACCGCAACGAGCACTTGGGCCAAGAAGCTTAGCCCTAAAGAGGTTTAGTCCACCACGTGGGGTCGATGCCAAAGCGAAGATATAGGTTTTCATGCGTTGACCTAAATGGAAGGTCTAAGCTAACGGGGGTGGGGTCAATCCGGTGGGACTGACGGCTAGTATTGGGTCAAAGAAGAATGTTTATTCATCGACGTCAGATGTGAGGTCTAAGTCAAAGGCTTTGTGACGAGCCCGATGGGGCAGGAAAAGTTTGTGTGTTCGTTGGTTTGGGCGAAGGGTTCGAGTCAAAGTTTATTTGTTAGTGTCGACAGGGAGTCGGGTGCTGATGTAGTTTATTCATTGACACGGGATGAGTGTCAAAGCAAGGGGTCTTTTATTCATGGCTTCAAATGAAAGGTCTGGGCCACAAGTTTATTCGTCAGTGCCGACAGGGTGTCGGAGGCTGACGTGGTTTATTCATTGACATGGGATTAGTGTCAAAGCAAGGGATCTTTTTGTTCATGGCTTCAGACAGAAGGTCTGGGCCACCGATTTATTTGTCAGTGCCCATAGGGAGTCGGGACCAACATGGTTTATTCATTGACATGTGGTTAGTGTCAAAGCAAGGGGTCTTGTTGTTCATGGCTTCAGACGGAAGGTCTGGGCCACAAGTTTATTCGTCAATGCCGACAGGGTGCCGTAGGTTCACTTGGTTTATTCATTGACACGGGGTTAGTGTCAAAGCAAGGGTCTTTTTGTTCATAGCTTCAGACGAAATGTCTAGGCCATAGGAAGGAGGTCTTTTTAGTCATCGACTTAGACGGAAGGTCCGAATCAAAGGTTTAATCGTCAGTGTCGACAGGGAGTCAGGAGCTGACGTGGTTTATTCATTGGCACATGATAAGTGTCAAAGCAAGGGGTCTTTTTGTACATGGCTTTAGACAGAAGGTCCAGGCCACATGT
This sequence comes from Amorphophallus konjac, assembly GCA_022559845.1. Classification (NCBI taxonomy): domain Eukaryota; kingdom Viridiplantae; phylum Streptophyta; class Magnoliopsida; order Alismatales; family Araceae; genus Amorphophallus; species Amorphophallus konjac. The sequence goes on along the minus strand of CM040123.1, from coordinate 216,946,524 downwards.
ATATTCATCTGTGGGACAAAGTGTTGTAACATCGAGCTGTATTTGAGGCTTTTGCTACTGCATGGAGTGTAGTTGTTTGGTCATTCGGCCAAGATGACTAGTCCTGGCTGGAGGAGATTTTTTGTAAATTACGGTGAGACTTGATAAATTGATATCCCCCGGTGACTTTGATGATGTTTTTTTCTCTTCTTTTGTTATTCTTCCCTTTTTTTTCACTTCATCTTCTCTTTTTTTTTCTTTTTTTGGGTACCAGATCAATGTCGAAGCAAGAGAGGAAAGGTTTTATGTATCGAGGGGAACCTTGGTAGGACAAGGGGTCAGTAGTAACCAAAGTAGAGTCATCTACATCGGTGACTCAGACGGAGGCTCTGGGCCAAGGGTAGGATAATTGTTGGCTTAGGTGAAATGTTTAGGCCGAAAAGGAGGAAGGTGGGCTTCCACGGAATATCTGGGCTGCCGGTTGGGCATCTGTCGACTTAAACACCAATGATCACACATATGTCGGCTTAATCACCGATGGTTACACATCTGTCAGCTTGAGCGCTGATGGCTTGGACATCTGTTGGGTCAATTTTTGATGATTGCACATCTGTTGACCTGATCGCCAATGGCTGAACATCCGTCGGTGTGGTTACCAATGGTTAAACAATTAACATCAATTGGCTTGAGTGCCGATGGTTGATCATCTATTGGCTTGATCGCCAATAGTTGAACATCTATCGGTGTGGCAACCGATGGTTGATTGTCTGTTGGCCTGATCGCCAATGACTAAACATCTGTTGGTGTGACTACCGATGGTTGCATATCTGTCGGCTTGCGCACCGATGGCTTATCATATGTTGGCTTGATCGCCAATGGTTGAACATTTATCGGTGTGACTACGGATGGTCAAATAATTGACATCGATCGGCTTGAGCGCCGGTAGTCGATCATCTGTTTGCTTGATCGCCAATGGTTGATCATCTGTTGACTTGATCGCCAATGGCTGAACATCCATCGGTGTGGTTCCCGATGGTTAAACAGTTAACATCTATCGGCTTGAGTGCCGATGCTTGATCATCTATTGGCTTCATCGCCAATAGTTGAACATCTGTCGGTGTGGCAACCGATGGTTGATTCTCTATTGGCCTGATCACCAATGACTGAACATCTATCGGCGTGACTACCGATGGTTGCATATCTGTCGACTTGCACGCCGATGGCTTATCATATGTTGGCTTGATCGCCAATGGTTGGACATTTATCGGTGTGACTACCGATGGTTGAATAGTTGACATCTGTCGGCTTGAGCGTCGGTGGTCGATCATCTGTTTGCTTGATCGCCAATGGTTGATCATCTATTGACTTGATCGCCAATGGCTGAACATCCATCGGTGTAGTTACCGATGGTTAAACAGTTAACATCTATCGGCTTGAGTGCCGATGCTTGATGATCTATTGGCTTCATCGCCAATAGTTGAACATCTGTCGGTGTGGCAACCGATGGTTGATTCTCTGTTGGCCTGATCGCCAATGACTGAACATCTATCGGCGTGACTACCGATGGTTGCATATTTGTCGGCTTGCGCGCCGATGGCTTATCATATGTTGGCTTGATCGCCAATGGTTGGACATTTATCGGTGTGACTACCGATGGTCGAATAGTTGACATCTGTCGGCTTGAGCACCGGTGGTCGATCATCTGTTTGCTTGATCGCCAATGGTTGATCATCTGTTGACTTGATCACCAATGGTTGGACATCTGTCGGTGTGACTATCGATGGTTGCACATCTGTCGGCCCATGTGCCGATGGTTGATCATCTGTTGGCTTGATCGCCAATAAACTACCGATGGTTGCACATCTATCAGCCTGCGTGCCGATGGTTGATCATCTGTTGGCTTGATCGCCAATGGTTGAACATCTGTCGGTGTTGTTGGGTCCGGGGCAACGAAAATCAAGAGGGGGATGAATTGATTGGGCCACTAAAAACTAATTTCCAAATAATTAAGACCAATTTAGAAGATCGATACATAGTTGAGCAATTAAATTCTACAAGACTAGACAAACAATTAACGAGATATAGGAAGTTGAATTACGCACTCAACACTGACTCGCGTGTGATTAGAATTGATGTGAATTTATGAGTGAATGGAACGTTGTACCGAGACCACAAATAGCGAAGAACTAAAATAGAGGAATTGCAAACCACAAGCAAACCACAAGGCACTGAGATTTTTAGGTGGTTCGGCCACACAACTTTATGCACCTATGTCCACCCCTTACGAAACCCGGTGAGGATTCTGTTGGATCCCTTGGATGCCAACGGATCTAGAAGGGGGGTTGAATAGATCTGGTACGAACTTCACCCAATAAAAAACTAAGCTCAAATGAAAGACAAACTACAATGGACAGTGGAAATGATTCAAGGCAATAGAGTAAGACACACATCACACGAAGTCAACAAGTTGCTGAAAGGGAGAAGGTTGAGGTCGACGTAGTAGAGTAGAAGGTTCGACGCAGCCTTTCTATGCGATTGGCTGTTAGATAGATTTGCTGCTCATCCGATCCCTAGAGTGTGTGTGTACAAAATAACTTGCCCCGGGCCTGGTTGGACACCCTAGTGCTTGTAAGGAAGGGTGCAGAAATCAACTAAGGAAATCCAAGTGCTGTGAAGAAGTTATATAGTGTACAAATCTAAATGTTATCGTGTGCGATGAAGAAAACAATCAGATATGAATTAGTTAATGTTGGCACAGAAACCTGTGAATGGGGAAAGAAGACATGGAACAATCACACAAGTCACAGCCCATTGCACAGGAAATTTTAAGGTGGTTCAGTCTACAAATCCACAGACCTACGTCCACCCCTCACCAAATCCGGTGAGGCTTTCCCCACACGAGCACGAAGTCCTCAAAACAGACACAGGGATGAGATCCACCACACACACACACACACACACACATGCACACAGACAAAAGAAAAGAACAAGCTGCAAGTGCAGCAAACACACTTTCGGTCTCTCACAAGAGCATCGGACACACACGGTTTACAGATTGCAAATACATAAGTAAAAACAAAAAGATCAAAATAATGAGAAGGCAACGGTGGCTTCAGATCGAAGTCTTGAAGCTGGAACAGGCTCAGACCGGCTACAAGGAGGGGTTGCACTTCTTTCAGCTTCTTCTTCTTCCTTTCTCACAACTAGTTTGACTCGAACCAGGGCTAGGCTGCTCTCCACACTCCTTTCTTTTCATTCTCACAGGTTTCTATTGAAGGCTCAAGGGAGACGTGGGCTTTTCTCTTCAATGCAGCAGCTATAGAAGCTTCTTCAAAAGAAGCTTCAAATATATATATGAGAGGTGGGTAGAAGGATTTCCCTCCAATAAAACTGCAATAAGACTGATTCAAATTTGAAGTATTTTCCTTGAGCTCTGACCTTCTTTCAATGGTGCTTGACTTGATCCACCGGGTATAAGAGAGCAGATGGGAGAGGAATTTCCCCCCCAAAATTCTCTATTGGCTTGATGTAGATGCTTTGCCGGATGTTGACTTTGAGCTGGCATTGCTTCTCAGACCAGTCCTAGGATAGGACGGTGGCAGGCAGAGAGTGGACTATATTTGAAGTCTTGTAGCAGAGGGAATGGCTTTGTCTAATTTTCATTAGTGGGCAGACCACTTGATCAGTCCTTTCTTAGGACAGAAGAGACCGAACTCTGACAGAAGGGACTTCCACAGATTTTGGTGGCTGACCAAGTCTTCTCCAAGAAAATGTTCTGAGCTATTATAATTAAATCGTAGAACCTCTGACCTAGGATCTTCTTCCAGACCTTAAAAGAGGTGTTTTTGGAGGCTTGTGCCTACAATTAATGCTCTCTGGATGACATGACGTACTTGACAGAATGAGAAGAGAAGCTTCTGGAAGACACATGAGGTCGACCTGCTGTAAAGGTAGTGTTGACCTATCTTAAGAAAACTGCCAGTATAACAGGTTCTGGAAGACATATGAGGTCGACCTGCTGTAAATGTAGTGTCGGCCCGTCTTAAGAAAACTATCAATATAGCAGGTTCTGGAAGACACATGAGGTTTACCTACTGTAAATGTAGTGTTGACTTGTCTTAAGAAGACTGTCAGTATAACTGGTTATGGAAGACACATGAGGTCGACCTGTTGTAAATGTAGTGTCGACCTGTCTTAAGAAGACTGCCAGTATAACAGGTTTTGGAAGACACATGAGGTCGACCTGCTGTAAATCTAGTGTTGACCTATCTTTAGAAGTTGCCCACTCCTTTGTAGCTGATGTTGGAGCAGCGTGAGACTAGGTCAGAGTAGCTCTGCTGTGAGGTTGAAGCAGTTCTCTTGAACTTACAATTCTCTGCTGAATTCTGCCTTTGCACCTAGAGTTACTTTCTATTGTTGTAGTAGAATAGATAAGCTAGAGGGGGGGTGAATAGATTATCACCCACTTGTCACGAACTTGCTATCTATAAGACTATGTAAACGATTAGGAGATGAAAGATGAAATGCTAGAACAGAAGTATGATAGATTCGAGGCTAAGCATTCATCTAACTATTCTAAAGATGCAAACCATATCAAGCAAACCACATAGAGACACAAGGCTTTTAGGTGGTTCGGTCTCAACCTTGAGACCTACGTCCACCCCCCACTGAAACCAGTGAGGCTTCATGCTGCCATACAGCTTGAACAAAGAGGAACAAATCCTCAAACACCGGCCGAGCTTCACAGCTTGATGTGAAGTGGAACAGATCCTCTCCAAACGATGTGCCTCACTGCTTGCACTGCTACCAAACAGCTTGAACATAGGCACACAGGGCCCAAACACACAGATTTGAGATACCCACTCAGTCTGTCTTCCTACCCACCGGGAAGGGATAGTTCACAAGGTTCAGAATAAGGAAACCAAAGAACAAGAACAAAAGTGCTAAATAAATAGACAAGCACTATCGATAAGACACAAGATAGAAATCTCTTATCTGTACGCTGGAAGATGTCTTTGATGCTTCCAGGGTGGTGGCCTCCGTTCCAGATAGCTTTGGATGCAGATGGATGAAGCTTTTCTCCTTCGCCGTTGATGTTAGGAGATGGGTCCTCCCTTGCTCCTCGATGAGCTAGCCTTGCTAGGAAGAAGGGGTCATTTTTCTCTATGTTCTCCTTTTCTCCCTTCTCTTCTCCTCTCTTCGATGCTCTCTATTGGGCTCTTTCTTCTCCTTCAAGCATATCCACATGCACTCTTCTCTCATGCTCTTTTCATGTGCACTCCACACGCCCGGATCAAAAAGGTCATCGAATCACCTGTGGAACCTCTGTGGATAAACATCAAAAAGCCAGGGAATAATTTCCTTATCAGGCCTGCTTCGAGAACATCCTTCCTCACACGAACAGGGTCACTCATAATACGTGCAGATTCAAGACCCAATAGGGTGTTCAGTAAGTGTTCGACTGACTTCGGAACTAATAAGAGGCTATTTGGGTGTCTGAAATCGGACCAAGCTATTTGTCACCGCAACATAGCTTCTTGTCACCCTTATCTAGCATATGTTACCCTTACTGAGCCATTTGTCACTCTTATCATCCGACAACCATCACCTTCCTTGTTCTTCTTTCAGCTTTGATTATGAACTGGAGTCACACAGAAGTGAAGCTAGTTGGCTCCGGCATTTTCAGTGAAGGCTTAAAACCTTCGACGCCAGCTCTTGAGTGCCATGACAAGCCTTTGTAATCCCTTGTTCTATAATCATTTACCTTGAGCAATGGTTGTCGTAGAATTCTCTACAACTCCATCTGTTAGCACTGACAGGTATTTGTCATAACTGTATGTCTGCAATTTCACCTTGAAGCTTATAAGACTTTTCTCTTGTGGCACTGCTTTCACATCTGCTCAAGTTGTGCTTTGTTCTTCTCATCTTGTATAGGAGCAAACCACACGAGAATCCATAAGGTAGCTTCTGCAGAACTATCATAGTAGGATTCCTTATATACCAAGAATGAAAGTCTTCCATGGATTTTGAAAAGGTTTACCAGTGACGTCCAGGACTTAGGAAGCTTCAATTCTGGCATGAAAGGGTTTAGAGATCCATACATAGCCATCTTCAAGGAAGAACGAAGATATTCTTTAAATTTCACTACAATAAGCTATTTGTCTCTATCAGATGGCTATTTTTCACAGATAATGGCCATTTATCAGCTCTAACGAGCTATTTGTCACCCTTATATCCCAATAGCCTTCACCTTTAGTTTTGACACTTATATTTTGCGAGTTGTCTGTGCCTGCATCGACACCAAGGTCCTATTGTGTTGACGCAGCCTTAACACTTTTCACTGCTTTCACCGTTTTCACCCAGCCGAGCCATTATTCACCCTTACCTGGTCATTTGTCAGCCTTGTCTTCTATTTGTCACCAACATCCAGCTATTTGTCACCACTAATGGGATATTAGTCGTCACCTTTGAGCGCCATTATCTGCCTTAGCCTCATCTGCCGATGCCTTGCCTTCATGGCCTATTTGTCAACCTTAGGCTTACAATTTTCATGACTGTGTGACTCTTCTTCACAGTTAAGGACTCATTTGTCTGCCTTAGTGTCTGTTCTTCACAGATATAAGGTCCTTCAGCTCTTCTTGTAATATAGCTCACCCGTTAGCCTTTTGACTTTACCTTACTGACAATTGAAATTGACTTTGATTGGATCAGATTTGACTGGGTCAACATAAAAAAGATTTGCCTCTAACTAGGTCAACTTTTGACTTGGCCAACCTTGACTTTATCAACACACTGACTGGCCTTGACTAGAGTCAAACTCTTTCCATCATTCAACACTTCTAGCTCTGATAGCCACTGCCAACGCTAGAAGTCATATATCACCTTATGGAACCTATTTGTCTACCTTACTGCCCCATTTCTTAGCCTTACCAAGGCATTTATCACCTTTAGGATCCTTAAGCTGTCGCCATTTCCATGGGCACATAGCATTGGCGCATCTTCTTTACTATCCAAGGCTTTCACACTGGTGAGCTATATTTCACCTCTAGTGACCTATTTGTCACCCTTATCGAGCATTTTACACCCTTAACAGGTTATATGTCAGTGATAGCTCGGGTGCAATCTTGCTTGGAGTTTTGGCTTGAGGTTCATACATCTGACCCTTGCTTTGTTCAAATACTAACCTATCTTCACAAAGCTCATACATGTTCATGTAATAACTGATGCGGGACAGACACGGGAGACGACACTATTAGGTGCCACCCTCGGACTCTACATGAAGACGCGACCAGCAGCACACACCAGGGAGACACTAAGCCCGACACTACGAGCTCCTAGTGGCGAAACGTCGCTAACAGAAGTGGAAGCTCACTCGTCGTCCCAAGCGAGGGAAAGCGCGGACCGTGCGCGATTAAGGAACCGGCGGAGATCAAGGGTAGTCCGACTCAACTTCCGGACTCGGATCGAGTCACGGGACGGGTCACACTCACTCTCACAGCGGTGACATGGACACACGGGCTAGTACCTACGCTCTCGGCAGCGGCAAAGACCGTATACTGGCTAAGCAAATGAACGCCAAGAGGTTCGGACCATTACCTCCACGCACCCGGCGTGGCGAAGACAACCCCGGCCGAATCACGGACTCTCGGTTAAACAATATTACAGCAATACAATAATTTGACCCACTCCACGCAGGGAGGTAAAAGGTCACATGCGGGGCCCGGGAATCACGCGAATTGGGTTGACGGGCAGCATCTTGATGTCGCCCGGCGGTGCCGAACTCCACGTTTTCGTGCTTTCCGAACGGCGGGTTCTGCGGGCCCGCGGGACCCACGGATGGCGCTGTCCTCCGAATCTGCGGGGGTGGGACCCACTATGATGGGGACCCCTGGTGGCGCGCCTCCACGGACGGCGGTCGGCCGGGAACACCGATCGGGGGTCGATCGGCCCCGATCCCCAATTGTTGAACTAGCTGCCCACGGATTTTGATTTCTGTTTTCCGGCGCACGCTCCGGCGAAAACGGCCGCTGCGACCAATCCCGACGTCGGATCGGGACGCATGAGCTATCGTTGGAAAGCTCTATTCAAATGCTTCAATCTAGACTCAGAGAGATCTGCTGGATCTGGTCGGATCAGAACTTTAATGAATTTACAAGCCCCTATTGTACAGTAACCGAAATATCAGATCAGCATATGAGTTTCCTGTAAATGGCCGTTGACCGACTGCTTGCCGTTGGAATCAGACTTCAAGCTCTTCTTCAACGTTGTAGGGAATCAAACCACTAAACTGGGGAAATTTTTGGAATTGGATTTGGAGGTGGTGGCGATTTGATATGTTTTTCGGAGTGACTGGTGGTCGGATCTGGGAACAGGTGGACAGAACTGTAGATGGGACTGAAAATGATTTTTAGAAAATATGAAATGGGCGAACCAGAAATTTAGAAAAATTGTGGATGAATGGGTGGATGGGTGGAATCCCAAATAAAATTGGGCGAACCAACATAAATCAAAAAGTGGACTTAAGACTTGAAACTCAGGGCGGATGGGAACCTAGACAAAACTTTGGCAGAACCGAAGTGGAAGAGTGGACGAAAATCTAAAATTATGAAACGGGATCTGAATGACAAACCAAAATTTGTGGATAGTTCTTGAACCTCTGGAACATCCAGTAAAATGCCCAAGTCGATCTGAGCTCGTGGTTGATGGCTGAATTTCGTGGAAGCTACTGTGGTACTGCGTAGGCAGAACTTCGTTGATGGCGGTGGCGGTGCGGTGGCGGCTCGTGGCGGCGGCGGCGGCGACCGGAACTGATAGGGTGGAGTCTCACCACCAAGAAGCAACCTTCACAGCTGCAAGGGGAGAGGGAGGGGCGCACCAAGCTGGAGCTCCAAGGTATTTTCTTCCAAATGAATGCATTAATTCATCAAAATTGAAAATTACAAGCATATATAGGTCATATGTCTAATCAACCCTCAACCGTTGGATCTAGGGGTGTGAGATGGAGGGTTGGGATATCATGTGACCATCCACACAAATTAAAATAAAAAAATACAAGGAAGGGGGCGGCCTATTGACTAGAATGGCAAGGGGGACATGGTAGGTGGAAGGTTGGTGGAATTGTTGACCATTTTGGTCCCTTGTCCCCCATGTGAACAATTGACTAGTCCAAGGCTTCTAGATGTCCACATAGGATATTGACCAACCTCACATGGGGCCCTATGGCTGAGGTGGATCAATGGGAGGGGCCTGGGGGGCCCGTGCGGCCCACGGGGTCCAAATTGTACATAAGCCCCTCTTACAATCAAAATAGTAAACCGAATACAATGAAATAAACACAAATTACACACACATAAAGTCTAACTAAATATGATAAATGGGGAGGCTCAAGGTGGAGTCTCCAGGCTGTCTCCGAGCCAGATGGATGCTGAGGTGGCTCGAGTCGTGCTCCGTGTGCGGTACCGGTGGCTCGGCGTATCACGCCGCTCAACTGCTCTGGTGTCCGCACCATTTCTCCCCGGGTGGGAGAAACTCGACCCTGTCGAGTAAGGGTCTGCATCGCTCCTGTATCGCTCCAGAAGGTCCGGATCAATCCGCTGCAACTCACCATGTGTGATCCATGTGTCCTCGGTAGCGGGCCGTCCTCTCCATCGCACTAGGTAGCGCGGGTAGGATCCACTCCTGGTAACTGTCACTTGCTCATCCAGTATACGATCTATATGCTCACGCTGCTGTGAAAAAGGGGCTGGAGGTGGAAGTGGACACTCAGGTGTGGGATCACTCTCAAGGGGAGGAGATGGTCAAAAGGCTCACTAGGGATCACCGCTGGGTCCCTATATGCAACAAGATCCGATACATTAAAGGTAGAGCTTATACCATATTCCTCGGGCAGGTCCACAACATACGCATTGGATCCCACGCGTTTCAACACTCTAAAGGGACCGGCTCCGCGAGCTTGCAACTTCTTAACGGTTCCAGAGGGAAACCGTTCAGGTCTTACCCTGATCATGACATATTCACCCTCTTGGAACTCTCGGTGGTGTCGATGGACATCGGCTAACTCCTTGTACCGTGCATTGCTGGCCTCAACTGTGACGACGGACATCGTCATGCAGACTCCTAACATGTTTAGCAAAAGAAAAGAAACACAGGATGCACACACGACCTAACATGTTTACCAAAAGAAAAGAAACACACGGATGCACACACGACCCTAAACAACCCTACAGTTAGTAAAACCCAATCATATGCAAGGTGGTCCAGGACATCCGAATGTGTGCCATGCATGCATTTGACATAACCGGAGGTTAATGTCATGGTGGACTCCTAGACATCCTACGATGCACCAACCATGGACATGGGGTTTGGATGTGGGAAGTCCGGGAGGTTTGGGTGGTTGAGGTGGCCCGGGGAAACCAAAGTCCTCATTACCCCCAAATGACGGTTCGGACCTATTGCCATGTAAAGGTTGCCAGGCCCGAGTAGGAGGGGTGTGATAGTGGACTTCCTTAAAGAGGTGGAATGGAGGTTGTGGGCCAAAGGGCCCATGAAGAAAGGGATCGAAGGGATCAAAGAATGTGTGACCCCTCGATATGGATTCCCTCATTTCAAGGTCCCATGTGTGGAATTCTAGAAGGTGTTGATGGTCACCTTCATCCGTGAAGGGAGATGAGACGGTGGGGGTATGATGGTGGACTCTCTCGAAAAGGTGGTGTAAATATGGTGGGTCACGGAGTCCATAAGAGAATGGGTCGAAGGGATCAAAGAAGGTATGACCCCTCGGACTAGGCTTCGACAAATCACTGTCCCACATTTGAAATCTTGGAGGTGTAAATGATCACCTTCATTCATTGCGAGAGATGGGACGACAGTCATAGGTAGAAAGTAAGATTCCTCCATTGGGCAAAGGGGAATGAAGTTGGACTCGGCCGGCAAAGGGAGGATTAGAAGAACCTCCGTGGTAACATGACCCACAGTGTACACGGAGGTGATGGACCCTAGGGATGGATGTGTGAAGCTACGACCTGTAGGTCGGTCGAAGCGTGGGGCCAACAAATGCGCAAATGTCAACTGCCGGTCTAATCCTTTAAGAAGATCATCTAATGTATCCACATGGTGACTAGACCGGAAGGTGGTATGGAATGAGTTAACCGGCACTAATGGTAGGGTAGGGTCCATGGATGGGAGGAGAGATGGGGCCAAGCCGTTCTTGAGCCATCTAAGAAGTGGTTCGGCTATGAAAAGTGTACCCGTTAGAAACACGGGTGGCTCGGGCTTTGGCGGCTCCAAATGAGAGGGCTCCGAAATAAGATCGGAAGGTGAGGTTTCTCCAACCCCTTTATCCCCTAGGGCTAGAGATGTCCGAGTGGGACACTGTCCGGCAAAGTGGCCAAACCCCTGGCAGCGATAACACTGTTGTCGTGATCCTCTACGCTCCTTGATAAGTGGGTCCCTACCCTTATCCTCCTGACGGACAGGGGGTGTAGGCAATGGGGCTCTCGTGGGTGAGGGAAGAGGATCCACCAAGATGGGGAGAGGACCTCGGGATGGCACTCTAGATGACACTGGATTGGGACTACCGATTGCTACCTCCTTAGGGTCATGCTTGGTTCTATCTCGGCTAGGAGGTAGGCAAGGGGGAAGCAGGGACTCAATATAATCACACTTCCTATCCACCTTATCCAAAATGATTTGGAAGAGTTCGGCAATGGTGGGGTTTGGAGTAAGAGCGATGTGATGGACTCCCCCATATGAAGTCGGCCTAGTCGTGGACCTAGGCTCTTCTACATGCGCGGCGCGTTGCCTCCGATTATGGCCCACTTGGGTGGATGTGATTGGGTGGGGTCGGTTGGAGGTGACCGGGCCGGGTAGGTAGACCTTCCTAAGTTCGTCCTTCATCTCATGCCACGACTCGATGGGCCTTTGCCTCCTAACCTCTCTCATGCGCTCAATGCTCTCCCATTTCCAGGCGGCTTTGTGGACAAGCCTCTCTCGAGCAAAACTAACTTGCATGGCATCGGACATAGTATAACAATCAAAGTATGTGTCCATGGCGGCTTCCCACTTGAGGTAGTCACCTGGGTCATTGGAGCCATAAAAGTCCGAGGCTTCGGGCCTACGGAAGTGGAGGGGATGGTTGCCAAGCCCATGGGTGGACCAACGGCCATATTGCCCGGGTGATGAGGAATCCATGGGAAATTGGAGACTATACGATGGACATGCCGACACAAAGGGACAAGACAAACCGACTAATGCAAACACACACTAGATGATGCACTTAGACCTAACCAATATCCGGTACGTGGCGGAGAGAAGTGACCCGAAGATCACTCGCGCAAGTACGCTACCTTCCCGATAGGCATAACCTAATGTTCGGGCAACGCCTTTTAATATACCGGGCTATTGGGTGAAATGCAATTTGAAACACTCTTTTTTTGTTGTTTTGAAATGATGATCCTAGACTCGACTTATACCATGATGCATGTAAGACATATCCAATGACTACCCTAGACTCAACTCGCTCTGATACCAAACTGATGCGGGACGGACACGGGAGACGACACTATTAGGTGCCACCCTCGGACTCTACATGAAGACGCGACCAGCAGCACACACCAGGGAGACACTAAGCCTGACACTACGAGCTCCTAGTGGCGAAACGTCGCTAACAGAAGTGGAAGCTCACTCGTCGTCCCAAGCGAGGGAAAGCGCGGACCGTGCGCGGTTAAGGAACCGGCGGAGGTCAAGGGTAGTCTGACTCAACTTCCGGACTCGGATCGAGTCACGGGATGGGTCACACTCACTCTCACAGCGGTGACATGGACACACGGGCTAGTACCTACGCTCTCGGCAGCGGCAAAGACCGTATACTGGCTAAGCAAATGAACGCCAAGAGGTTCGGACCATTACCTCCACGCACCCGGCGTGGCGAAGACAACCCCGGCCGAATCACGGACTCCCGGTTAAACAATATTACAGCAATACAATAATTTGACCCACTCCACGCAGGGAGGTAAAAGGTCACATGCGGGGCCCGGGAATCACGCGAATTGGGTTGACGGGCAGCATCTTGATGTCGCCCGGCGGTGCCGAACTCCACGTTTTCGTGCTTTCCGAACGGCGGGTTCTGCGGGCCCGCGGGACCCACGGATGGCGCTATCCTCCGAATCTGCGGGGGTGGGACCCACTATGATGGGGACCCCTGGTGGCGCGCCTCCATGGACGGCGATCGGCCGGGAACACCGATCGGGGGTTTATCGGCCCCGATCCCCAATTGTTGAACTAGCTGCCCACGGATTTTGATTTCTGTTTTCTGGCGCACGCTCCGGCGAAAACGGCCGCTGCGACCAATCCCGACGTCGGATCGGGACGCATGAGCTATCGTTGGAAAGCTCTCTTCAAATGCTTCAATCTAGACCCAGAGAGATCTGCTGGATCTGGTCGGATCAGAACTTTCATGAATTTACAAGCCCCTGTTGTATAGTAACCGAAATATCAGATCAGCATATGAGTTTCCTGTAAATGGCCGTTGACCGCCTGCTGGCCTTTGGAATCAGACTTCGAGCTCTTCTTCAACGTTGTAGGGAATCAAACCAAAAAACTGGGGAAATTTTTGGAATTAGATTTGGAGATGGTGGCGATTTGATATGTTTTTTGGAGTGACTAGTGGTCGGATCTGGGAACAGGTGGATAGAACTGTAGATGTGACTGAAAATGATTTTTAGAAAATATGAAATGGGCGAACCAGAAATTTATAAAAATTTCAGATGAAGGGGGGGATGGGTGGAATCCCAAATAAAATTGGGCGAACCAACATAAATCAAAAAGTGGACTTAAGACTTGAAACTCAGGGCGGATGGGAACCTGGACAGAACTTTGGCAGAACCGAAGTGGAAGAGTGGACGAAAATCTAAAATTATGAAACGGGATCTGAATGACAAACCAAAATTTGTGGATAGTTCTTGACACCTCTGGAACATCCAGTAAAATGCCCAAGTCGATCTGAGCTCGTGGTTGATGGCTGAATTTCGTGGAAGCTGCTGTGGTACTGCACAGGCAGAACTTCGTTGATGGCGGTGGCGGTGCGGTGGCGGCTCGTGGCGGCGGCGGCGGCGACCGGAACTGATAGGGTGGAGTCTCACCACCAAGAAGCAACCTTCACAGCTGCAAGGGGAGAGGGAGGGGCGCACCAAGCTGGAGCTCCAAGGTATTTTCTTCCAAATGAATGCATTAATTCATCAAAATTGAAAATTACAAGCATATATAGGTCATATGTCTAATCAACCCTCAACCGTTGGATCTAGGGGTGTGAGATGGAGGGTTGGGATAGCATGTGACCATCCACACAAATTAAAATAAAAAAATACAAGGAAGGGGGTGGCCTATTGACTAGAATGGCAAGGGGGACATGGTAGGTGGAAGGTTGGTGGAATTGTTGACCATTTTGGTCCCTTGTCCCCCAGAACAATTGACTAGTCCAAGTCTTCTAGATGTCCACATAGGATATTGACCAACCCCACATGGGGCCCTATGGCTGAGGTGGATCAATGGGAGGGGCCTGGGGGGCCCGTGGGGCCCACGGGGTCCAAATTGTACATAAGCCCCTCTTACAATCAAAATAGCAAACCGAATACAATGAAATAAACACAAATTATACACACATAAAGTCTAACTAAATATGATAAATGGGGAGGCTCAAGGTGGAGTCTCCAGACTGTCTCCGAGCCAGATGGATGCTGAGGTGGCTCGAGTCGTGCTCCGTGTGCGGTACCGGTGGCTCGGCGTATCATGCCGCTCAACTGCTCGGGTGTCCGCACCAATAACACTCTCAAGAACATTTGTTAGCAACAAAATCATATGAACATCAAGGATCAAACGAATATATGAACTGAATATATGAAGCTCAAGAATGGAAAACCCGTGAAGAATAAATTTGACACATCGCGTTGACATCATCAAAACATCATCAAAACACAGGGACACAACAATCTCCCCATTAATGATGATGGCAACACTGTGAGTCATGATAGTGAAATTGAGGTAATTTAGTATGATCAAATGGAGACAATTCATCCAGAATGTATGCATAGCTCAATGATAAGCAGTATGAATAGCTCAATGACTCTCATCAGCTATTCTCCCCCTTTGACATCAACAAAAAGAGAAACAGGAACTGCAAATGCCAGATGGGAATTTTGAGATATATGAGACAAGAGGACTTGGAAGGGTGAGCAAAAAAATACCAAAGGGTGATTTCAGCAGAATAGAAGGGTGAAGTCAATCAAAAGGTGCAAGAGAAATTCTCAATCTCATACAAATTTCATAAATCAGAAATGAATAAAATGCAGAGTCTCCTAGTATAATTCATTTATGAAATGTGCCTTATGTATTTGCATGGTTCAAATCTAATAAGTTTTGAGTTTATTAAAGATACCAAAAAATATGTGCATTCAAATTTAATAGAAATGAACCAAGATTTCATGCTAAAACTCAGTTTAACTTCATATATCTTACTTACTCAAAAAATAATGACTCCCTCAAGAGTTACACAGGTTTGTATTGAAGTTAAACAACCGAGATTGTCTGAACTCATTTCAGGATTTCAACAAAAATTCAGTTAAGCTTTAGCTACCAATTTTTTTTTGAAAATTTTTCTTTGATCAACAGAGATATAGAGCAATCAAGTTCAGTGTAGACCTTGCATCTAGAGGATAAATGTTCTTTAGTTGCCAATATCTCTAAGAGCTTAGTATGACTAACTATCATGCTTCATTTGAACAGAGGTAGCTATGTCACCTCATGACATATCTCAGCTTACTTCATTGATAAGAGAGATATATTTCTCAGTGAACCTGTCATTGCTCTGCCTTGATATTTCAATAATTTCTTCAGAGTTGATAGCGGCACTTCATGACACATCCCACTAGATTTCAAAGATCAAGGAACATGGTTTCTCAGTGAACAAGTGTCATTGCTCTATGAGAAAGAAATACCCTCTAAGAGTTTTCAGAATTTTTTGATGTTTAAAACAATGCTCAAGCTAAGTACCTCAACCAAGGTTGCCATATGATTAGAATTTTCAGATAACAGAAAATTAACCCGGACACAACATGCAAAAGATGGTTAAGGCCTATTAAAGCTGAATGCACATATTTTTTCAAGATATTTATCTTTAAAGTCACTAAAAACATTAAACTTAAACCAGTAAAATTTATTTTGGACAGACATAAATTTGTATAATATAAGATTCCGTATTGGAGTTGTTCTCAGATTTATGGTCATGGTATGTAGATTGGTATCTCCTTACTCATCAGATAGTTCAAGAAGATTAAAAGACTGGCCAAAAATTCAGTCAGCAGACATAGAATATGATGATTTTCAAGAGTGTTGAGAGTACAAAAGAGTTCAACTAAGTGTCAAGCAAGAGAGGCTTTCAATTGAGTTGGGTATGACATCAAAAAGGTTTGTGCACATGAGAGTCGAAATAGATTGAATTAGTGAAAAACTCAAATCAGTCGACCGAAAAGTTACAGGATTCTAACCAATCAGTTCTGGCTAAATTGGTCGACCGGCCCCAGCCTTTTGGTTGACCAAACTCATGCAGAATGCAATGTAAGTTTGCATGCCTGGACTTTTCCCTTTTGACAAATCCGATCAAAAGGTTTCTGATGAGACTCTCCCTTGATGTGTGCATGGAATTTTAAACACAACCCAAGAACAAATTTATGCAATTTGAGATGCAGTTGATTCTTAGAAACAAACTGTATGCATGATCAGATCAAAGTGCGCAATAACTCCCCCTATCTAAATGTACTTCATGCTTTATGCAAATTGATTAATGGTACTTGGTGGAGAATTTAGATCAATAGATCTCTTTCACACATGGTATTAGTTTCTAGACAGGCTAACCTACCCTTCCACATGTAACCATTTGATATACCATTTAGTCATTTTCATTATATGCTATGCAATGGAAGTTGATGAATATGAAACCTCCCCCTTAGCAAGGCAGATATAAAATGTCATGTGTTTCACTTCAGGCAAGACCAATCATTATTTTAGACAGAAAAACCACATCAAATGGCCATAGTATCCAAACAAATCAGTTTTCAATTCAAAGCAGAATTGTGAGGTCTACAAGGACCAAGTTCTCTTCTTAAGGTGGTGAACTTGTCATTGTTGAGAGGCTTGGTAAAGATATGAGCAAGTTGATTTTTAGATTCAACAAATATTAATTCAAAGCTCTTTTTACAGACCTCATTACGTAAGAAATGGTGTCTGATATCTATGTGTTTGGTCCTAGAGTGCTGAACTGGATTTTTAGCCAAATTGATAGTACTAGTGTTATTGCACAAAATTTGGACACAAACAACATCAACAAGGTAATCCTGGAGTTGGTGCTTTATCCAAAGAACTTGTGTGCTACAACTCCCAGCAGCGACATATTCTGCCTCTACTGTAGAGAGAGCCACCGAATGTTGCTTCTTTGAAGCCCAAGATATTAAGCACCCTCCCAAAAATTGGCAATAGTCACTAGTACTCTTCCTATCCAGTTTGCAGCCAGCATAATCAGCATCTGTATAAGAAACAAGTGTAAAAGCACAAGATGCTAGATACCACATTCCCAAATCTTGAGTTCCAGCAACATATCTAAAGATACGCTTGACAACACTTAAGTGGGATTCTCTATGATCAGATTGAAATCAAGCACATAGACACATAGTAAAATGGATATCAGGTCTAGATG
Organism: Amorphophallus konjac; assembly: GCA_022559845.1. Taxonomy (NCBI): domain Eukaryota; kingdom Viridiplantae; phylum Streptophyta; class Magnoliopsida; order Alismatales; family Araceae; genus Amorphophallus; species Amorphophallus konjac. The sequence goes on along the minus strand of CM040123.1, from coordinate 216,928,802 downwards.
TAGTAAGATAGAGGAGTGAGACAATCATACCTCTATAGTTCTTTGCATCCACGGATTTTCCTGTTTGATCAGCATCCAGAGTTGTATTTGGACTCATTGGTGTGGTCGTAGTCTTACAATTCTCCATGCTTTATCTCTTTAGCAGCTCTGAAAGATATTTATCCTGGCTAATGAAACATCCCTCCTTGCCTTGGGTGATTTGAAGACCTAGAAAGAATTGTAACTCACCCATTAGGCTCCTTTCAAATTAAGTAGTCATTAAAACTGCAAATTCCTCACACATCATGGATTTAGTGGAACCGAACACTATATCATCAACATAAATATGAACCACAAGAATATCAATTCTGTGTACCTTTGTGAAGAGTGTTTGGTCCACTTTACCTCGTCAGTAGCCTTTGTCCATGAGGAATGAACTCAGCCTATCATACAAGGCCCTTGGAGCCAACTTTAACCCATACAATGCCTTGTCTAATCTAAAAACATGATTGGGAAAATCAGCATGCTCAAAACCAGGGGGTTGTTCAACATACACCTCCTCTTTTATTACACCATTTAGGAAAACACTTTTAACATCCATTTGGTGAAGTTTTACGCCATGACTACATGCAAATGCAAGTAACAACCTAATGGCATCTAATCTAGCTACTGGAGCAAAAGATTATTCAAAATCAATTTCTAACTCCTGATTGTAGCCTTGAGCCACAAGTCTAGCTTTATTTCTAACTATCTTGCCCTCTTCATTTAACTTATTTCTAAAGACCCATTTTGCACCAATGACAGGATGTGATTTGGGTCTAGAAACTAAATGCCATACTTTATTTCTTTCAAATTGATTTAATTTCTCATGTATGGCATTTATCCAAAATTCATCTTTTAATGCATCTTCAAAATTTTTAGGTTCTAATTGGGAGACAAGAGCTAAGTGATCAGTTTCTTCATTATCTCTGAAATGAGATATAGTCCTTGTAGGATCATGCAAACTACCAATGATGTTGCCTAAAGGATGATCTCTAAGCAATCTTATATTAGTAAGAGTGTTACCTTCATTGGCATTGATGTTCCCTTGTCCACTGGACTCACCTAGATCTTCATTTGTCCTTGCCTCCCCTTCTTGTGGAACATGCTTGTCTTTTGATTCCATAAACTCCCCATCATCTTCTTTCCTGCAAGAAGCATCATCATAAGATTTAGAGTTGAATTCATCAAATGTGATGTTGGGGGTTTCTTCGACAACTTGACTTTTAGTTATAAAAACCTTATAAGCCCTAGAATGATGAGAGTAACCGAGGAAGATACCTGGGTCACTCTTTGGTTCAAATTTATCTAGCTCCTTTTTGTCATTATTATGTAAAAAACATTTAGTTCCAAAAATTCTGAAATGAGCTAGTGATGGTTTCTTACCTTTGAGTAGCTCATATGGTGTCTTTTTAAATGAAGGTCTTACCATGGCTCGATTGACAATGCAACATGTTGTGTTCACTGCCTCACCCAAAATCTTCTTGGTAACTGACCTTCAATGAGCATAGTTCTAGCCATCTCCACAAGGGTTCTATTTCTTCTCTCCACTACTCCATTCTGCTCGAAAGTTCTTGGTGAAGAATACTTGTGTATTATCCAATGTTCCTTGTAGAAATCATCAAAGGTAGTATTATCAAATTCTCCTCCATGATCTGAAAGAATAGAAGAAAGTTTAAATTTTCCTTCTTGCTTTATTCTCAGAAAGAAGGCTTGAAACTCATCAAATGCTTCATTTTTATGTGACAAAAAGAAGAGCCAAGTGTATCTAGAAAAATCATCTACAGGAACATAGCCATATCTACTACCATTTAGACTAGTGGTTCGTATGGGACCAAATAAATCCATGTACACTAGTTCAAGTTGTCTTGTAGATTGATTCTCAGCTTTGCTTTTAAAAGATTTTATTGTTTATTTCCCTTGGGTGCAGACATTGCAAACTTTATCAGAGTATTTGAAATAAATTTCAGGTAGACCCCTAAACATGTTATGCTTCACTAACATGTGCATGATAGTGTAGTTAGCATGTCCTAGTCTACGATGCCAAAGCCATTTTAAATCTTCTTTATTTGTAGCAAGACACATATTCTTATGTGAAGGGTCATCAAGATCAACCATGTAGATGTTGTTGACTCTTTTACCATCAAATTTAACAGATTCAGAATTTTGCTCATAAATGGTGCAAGCAAGAGAATCAAACATTACCTTATGACCTTTATCACACAATTGGCTGATGCTTAACAAGTTATATGCTAACCCTTCAACTAAAAGAACATCTTCAATAGAGTTCAAAGGATTCTTACCAACTTTTCTTTTTCCAAGGATCTTTCCTTTATTGTTACTCCAAAAGTAACATGTCCACTTTCTTTCTCGATCAAAAAATAGAATTTAGCCTTATCCCCTGTCATGTGCCTTGAACAGCACTATCAAGATACCATCTATTATATTCAACTGCAAGGCATTCCTGCAAAACAAATCAAGCACATAACTTTGGAACCCGAAAATAATTGGGTCCCATGAGACCAGTCAAGCCATTCAAACATGATAAAACTTGTTTTGGAACCCACATTTTCTTGGTGGGTTGAGAGTTGACAGATTTGGTTTGATTTTCTATTTTCACAAAGGCATGTTGTTTTTGTGTCTTTGAATTTCTTGAAGCCCTTTTATTTGTTGGCACATTTGAATTTCTATTCCATTTGTTTTTCCAAGTGGCATTGGAATAAGTGGACCTACTGGGATACCCTTGATGGTCAGACCTATATGATGCATGAACATTGTAAGGTCTTGACATTAATGGCATTTGCCTATGATACTGACTGTGCTGGTGTGGCCATTGTTTTCTAGGAATAAAAGAGTTTTGGAACCAATGATTCAGTGGTGCACTGTAGACATTGAAAGGCCTTGACCTATATTGACCCATGTTCCCCTTTCCATAGAAATTTTTTTTTGGGAACCTTGACCATTCAGACTTGGTGCTCTTTTGAGTTTGTTGCACCTTAGGCCTAGATTGGGTGCTAGTGTGACCTGAGGGCTTGGACTTCAGTGCAGATGTGTGCTGGTTTTGGTCCCTAGACATGTTCATTTTTCCTTTGCCATTGTCCTTAATGTTTCCTTGGCCTTGTTGGTTTTTCATCCCAATTTTTCTTTGTTCATTTTCATTGAAGTTCATTTTTATCAATGGCTTTTGCTTGGAGGTGCCTTGTTCAGAGACAAATGTAACAGTTTTGATTCCAAAGCTCTTTTTGTTGGTGGGATTAAATCCAAGGCCCTCTTTTCTGAAATTACTCTTAACTTCCATTATAGCTTCCAAATTATCTTTTCCTTCAACCATTTTCTCAAGAGAGTTTTGAGTGTTTTCATTTTCTTTTTGGAGGTTCTTGAGTTCTTCTTGAAGTGTTTTGTTTACTTCCTTGACATCATCAAATTTTTCATTAGCAATTTTGGTCTCTTCCTCAAATTTTTGCATTCTAATTTTCAGCTCATCAATCACTTCCATTAAATGTTCATTTTCATTTCTTAATTAGGTCCCTGACCATAATTTTATCACTGTCAATTTTAGCAAGCCTTTTCTTCAAATCAACAATTTCATTTTCCAATTCAACATTCTTTTCATTCAGGGTTTTATAGGTAGCAAGGTTGTTCATCTTTTTCTTCAGGGATTTGTTTTCCTTTTTGATATTATCATATTTATCAAGCAATTCTTCATAAGCGTCCTCCCAATCACTACAAGTAAAGTTATCAAGGAAAGAATTTACCTCATCATCATCATCTCCATTTGCCATCAAACAGAACTTCCCTTTACTCTCTTCCTCGGAGGTACTTTCTTCTTCTTCATCCTCCTCCTCGTCACTCCAGGTGGTCACCATTGCCTTAGCCCTTTTTCCTTTCCATTTGGGGTGAGTTTTCTTTATGAGGTCTGGGCGTTCAGACTTGACATGCCCGAGCTTCCTGCAATGGTAACAAGTAAGCTTATCAATTTTCTTAAAATTTTTAGGCTTGAACATGGAAAATCTTTTTACCTGTGACCTTTTCTTCATGAGGCCCTTACCTTCCCTTCTCAGGAATTTTCTAAACTTCCTGGTTAGCATAGAAATTTGTTCAGAGTCCTCCTCTTTACTGGATGACTCGCTCTCACCTGATGATCCTTGATTTGATGGAGTTGCCTTCAAAGCAAGGGGCTTCTGTTGAGTTATGGTTTTGATGATTATTGCGATTGTTAAGTTATGGTTTTGATGATAACTAAACTTAATGTGTGATTAAGTGATGATAACTAAACTTGTGGTTGATTGCTCATGCTCTTGTTATCTATGTATGGCTGAGATGGCAAATGGCAACGGTTACATGGTCTTGATCCTTGGTTTGCATATGTTGGTTTTACAAGAGGCAAGAGGTTTCATAACCTCTTTAATGTGAACAAGCATGGTATTAACCCTGACTATCTTGCTTGTAGGATTAAACTCATGGCAGTCACCTGGTGAATCAAACGTGTGGATACTCACCCTGCTCCTTTACAATCCAAAACAGGTGGTATATGTCATGTACTGTCAAAGAACCATTGGTGAGACTCTTACCTTGTCTTAGCATCGATCTCACCATGTATATCTCATATACCTCTCCTTAATACACCTAATTCATGCATATCAAACATGAAACCCTTCTGGCCATCGTGCGCCCTCGCCTACGGATCGACCTGCACGGTCAGGTCTGAAACCCTTTTGATTATAGGGAAGAGTGAGCATTGAACTTGTTTTAGACAATCTCATGTAATGACAAGTACTCATTTGCTTTGAAGTTTCCCAATGCATAAACCAAGTTGAATCCAATCCCAAAATGCATGGATTTGATATGGACATGAAGCTCTTGACTTATGGACATGTTTTTTTGGGCTAACACTTCATTTTTACCGATATAGGTCTTTCCGGTCGACCAACACACCTTGGCCGGTCGACCAGATTTTCCAGAGACGAAGAACTTCAGAATTTACAGGTTTCGGTCGACCAGTGGGTAGTGGGCGGTCGACCAGTTCTTCCAGAAATGAAAAACTCTAATTTTTACAGGTTCGGTCGACCGCCACTATAGGGCCGGTCGACCGATTTTGCCAGAGCCTAAAAGTTCTGGCTACAGCAGGTTCCGTTCGACCGCCCCATGCCTTCCGGTCGACCACCAGTCCCGAGCCCCCTTTTGTTGACTTCGATTTCAAGCTCGTGGAGAGGAATCTTTCACCCATTTGTTTAATCCCAATGACCCCAATTACACCAGGATTTGTGGATCTGGTCTAGAGGTTGTCCATGAACCATTCAAAGGTTATAAGACATCTCATTGGAGCCAATAACCCTAACCATCTAAGAGGGCTTCAAGTGAGATCAAGAGGAGGCTATCCAAGGAGGAAGGAGAGGGTACTGTAGCTCCGTGAACAGTACCTCGTGCAACAAGATCTTCATCCATCTCCAAGGTTTTTGAAGCCAAATCTGAAGCTAGCATCCTCCAAGGGAGTGAAGAAGCAAGCAAGCATTCAAGGAAGATCAAGGGGAGACCGTCCAAGGAGGAAGAAGGGAAGAAGCAAGTAAGCAAGCAAGAGATGAAGGGAAGACTGCCAAAGGGAGAAAGAACAAGGTTTTCACAACCCATCCAAAGCCATTCAAGCAAAGAAGGAATCAACGCAAGATCTGCATCATACATTCAAAAGGAACCCAAATCAGGAGTTTTCTAAACTAAGCCTCATCGTCTTTATGTTTTGGATGTTGTAATTATGTTCATCATAAACTGTAAGAACTTGTGTGTGTGTGGATCGTTGTTGGATTCGTGGTCGTGTGTGTGTGTGTCGTATTTGATTCATGTGTATGCGTGGATCTTCCTAGATCTGCGTTTGTGTGTGTGAGGGTCTTTTAGATCCGTTCTGTCTCGTGTGTGTGGATTGCTGCACTTGTGGCAGCGGGTGTTTGTGTTGGTGATCCGCTTGTTGGATCGTGTTGGAGACCTCATCTCCGTCTGTGTGTGTGTGTTGGGGTGCATCCCCGTGTGTGTGGCAGGTGTCGTCCTGTGTGTGTGTTTGGAGTGTCGTCTCCGTTTGGGGATTTATCCCCGAGTGAAGCCTCACCGAGTTTGGTGAGGGGTGGACATAGGATTGCCGTCGTTGCATCCGAACCACCTTAAAAACCGATGTGCATTGTGTTTTGTATTATGTGGTTTGGTCCTTTTCTTCTACCTCCATTCTACATGAGTGATTAGTATATTTGTGATTCCATATTTATTCACGTATATCTTGCATAATCTACTTCATCATCTAATTAAGTTTGATAAATCCGATTTGTGATCATATAGTTTTGAATCTCTTAACTAGCATTATATCACATATTTCAAAAATGACAAAAGTTTTTGTAAAATTGGAAAACACCCAATTCACCCCCCTCTTGGGTGTCATTGATCACGGCACTTCAGCTTCTTCTTCTTCACTTCTTCCTCCTGTCTTTTCAAGTTAATTTCATAAGTCATTAAGGAACCTATCAACTCATCTACTATAGTAGTAGCTAAGTTTCTTGATTCTTCAATAGCCATGGCCTTAGTATGCCAAATAGGAGTGAGAGATCTTAAAATCTTTCTAACAAGCTCATATTATGAATAAACTTTCTCTAGACTTTGAAGACCATTTGTTAATTGTGTTAGTCTACCATACATTTCACTTATGGTCTCGTCATATTTCATTTTGAAAGCTTCATATTTAGAAACGAGCATGTTGGCTTTTGTTTCCCTTACCTCATGGGTACCTTCGTAGATTACCTCAAGGCGATCCCACATCTCCTTCGCAGTTAAGCAGGATGAAATCCTTGAATAATCATTTGGGTGCAAAGAGCATTGCATAATGTTCATTGCCTGCCAGTTGATATTTGCTCGTCTGATTTGTTCTCTTATGTATGCATCTTCATCCTCAGGTAGCTGATAGGGACCCCAACTTACTACTCTCCACACTTCATGGTCTTGAGCCCGTAGGAAGACCTGCATGCGATTTTTCCAATACCCATAGTCAGTCCCAGTAAAATATGGTGGCCTATTAACAGAGTGCCCTTTGGCCATTAACCCTTTAGACTCCATTCCACTTAGTCTCTCTGGGTTGTGAAACCCAAAACAGAATAGCCTAGCTTTGATACCACGTGTTGTTGTAGTAGAATAGATAACCTAGAGGGGGGTGAATAGATTATCACCCACTTCTCGTGAACTTGCTATCTATAAGACTATGTAAATGATTAGAGATGAAAGATGAAATGCTAGAACAGAAGTATAATAGATTCGAGCATAAGCATTCATCTAACGGTTCTAAACAGGCAACCCATATCAAGCAAACCACATAGAGACACAAGGCTTTTAGGTGGTTCGGTCTCAACCTAGAGACCTATGTCCACCCCCCACAGAAACTAGTGAGGCTTCCTGCTGCCACACAGCTTGAATAAAGAGAAACAAATCCTCAAACACCGGCTGAGCTTTGCAGCTTGCTATCAAGAGGAACATATCCTCTCCAAACGCTATGCCTTATAGCTTACACTGCTGCCAAACAGCTTGAACACGGGCACACAGGGCCCGAACACACAGATCTGAGATACCCACTTAGTCTGTCTTCCTATACATCGGGTAGGGACAGTTCACAAGGTTCAGAATATGAAAACCAAAGAAGAAGAGCAAAAGTGCTAAATAAATAGACCAGCACTATCGATAAGACATAAGATAGAAAGCTCTTGTCCGTAGGCTGGAAGATGTCTCCGATGCTTCCAGGGTGGTGGCCTCCTCTCCAGATAGCTTTGGATGTATATGGATGAAGCTTTTCTCCTTCGTTACTGATGTCTGGAGATGGGTCCGCCCTTGCTCCTCGATGAGCTTGCCTTGCTAGGAAGAAGGCGTCATTTTTCTCTATGCTCTCCTTTTCTCCCTTCTCTTCTCCTCTCTTCGATGCTCTCCATTGGGCTCTTTCTTCTACGTCAAGCATATCCACATGCACTCTTCTCTTGTACTCTTTTCATGCGCACTCCACACGCCTGGATAAAAAAGGTGATCAAATCTCCTGTGGGACCTCTGTGGATAAATGCCAAAAAGCCAAAGAATAATTTCCTTATCAAGCATGCTTTGAGAACATCCTTCCTCATACGAATAGGGTCACTCATAATGCGTGCGGGTTCAAGACCCAATAGGGTGTTCAATAAGTGTTTGACTGTCTTCGCAACTGACAAGAGGCTATTTGGGTGTCTAAAATTGGACCAAGCTATTTGTCATGACAATATAGCTTTTTGTCACCCTTATCTGGAATATGTTACCCTTATCGAGCCATTTGTCACCCTTATCATCCAACAGTTGTCACCTTCCTTGTTCTACTTTCAGCTTTGATTCTGAACTGGGGTCACACAGAAGTGAAGCCAGTTGGCTCCAGCATTACCAGTGAAGGCTTAAAACCTTCGACACTAGCTCTTAAGTGCCATGACAAGCCTTTATAATCGCTTGTTCTATAATCCATTACCTTGAGCAATGGTTGCCATAGAATGCTTTGTAACTCCATCTATTAGCATTGTCACGCCCCGAGCTTTTATTACAGCGGAAGATGATCTCGAGAAACGTGAACAGCCGGTATGGTAAGCCTCTTCCAAGCAAGAATAATCAGAGCGCAATAACAATCACACAATAAGTTACTCAAACCTTCACTTTTATTAATAAGGAGAATAACTCCAATACATCAACTAGTCAACTCTTTCAAATCTACTTGACTCAATAAAAAGGAAGATTACATGGACTCGATCTAGATAATATCGACTCCTAAGTCTTCACTCTCAATTTCATGTGACTTTCATTCGCTCTCGGACTCATCACTTGAATAACTTGAATCCGAATCCGAATCCGAACTAATTGCATCTCTTGAAAAGATTGAAAATAGGTAATGAGCACACTTGCCCAGTAGGAATCTTCGCATCAACATGATTGGCAATATTAAAGTGATTAGCATTTTAGCTCTAAGGAATAAGGTAAAATCATGCCAAATGCGATCAAACATGCGATTCTAACCACAATAATAAGATATAATCAAGCTTAAAATATGAGAACATGAATCGATCAAGTATAATCAAGCAAGAATGTAGTAATGGCCTTTCATGAACAAGAATTTACTAGAAAGTCATGTAACAAGCAAGAATGTACTCTTCACTTAGTAGCAAGTACTTCGTGAATTTCTGTGGAATATCACTTTGTGGATAATTATGTGATTACCGTGATTTTCGTGATGCCGTGGATCTTCACTTATTTATAAATAAAGTACTCCCATCGTAATGCGACGCCAGTAGGATCATACCCCATGGTTTATAATAGTATTTTTCTGACAATCAGCCGAGGGGACTAGCATAGAGCCATTGAACACAATCAGTGCTCGACCCGCATCTTCAAGTATAAATCAAGCTACTTCCACGCATGTAAATAATGTGGCCAAGAATGTTCAATTTCAAATATAGTACATGATAAAGTAACCAAAAATAATGAACGCTTGTACAAGGAAATAAGGAATTTCAATAAATACTTTAGTGACTAGGTTATGCCATGGAAATAAATCGGCAGTATAACAGTACATTTCTTAACTTCCATAACTTAGTTGAACCATCTTGATAAAGGTGACATGTCCCAGAGATTTAATAGTCTTTCTAGGATCTTATGGATATTAACCCTTGGGTCAAACCTTGGGTTAACTGAACTCAAGAATTTAGCAGTCTATAGCTGGGCCGTTACATGAATATAGCGGTCTAGTTCTGGACCGTTAAGTATAAGACTATTTGATATTTGAAAATAGGCTCTCTGGAGTCTTTGGCGGTCAAGGGTATATCCGTCATGGTCCATTTAGCGGTCTATATAAGGCGCGCTAGAAAACTATGGTGGTCAAATATTGGGCCGCTAAGATCCAGAAATACAAAACATTGGTAATGCTTTCTTGACAAATGGGTTTTAATGGTACAACCAACTCGGCGTCCTAGTGGGAATCCCAGGCTCGCGGAGAATTACAGAGGCCTTGAAACAAGATTTCATAGTCCATTAGAAGGAATATCCAAAGGAGAGGTTATCATGTCCAAGATTATGTTCCTATAGTGCAAAGTGCAAAACTAATGGTCATATATCGGAATATATGCCATGACCTTATAGAAATGACTCTGAGATAAGAATAGAATGTTTACAGTGAAAAATCAGCGTTAAATCTCATCAATACAAGCATTCAAACCATCATTTAATACAAAATTGTATGGTTTTTGGCACAAAATACCCTATGCTTAAAATAATCCTAAGTACCACAAAGAAACATGAACTCACTGTATATGAATCAGGAATTAATATTTAGAGTAACATATACCATTAAAACAGGTTAGTATATAGTTAACTAAGCTTAATTATAAGTTATATGGCTGTTCTTAAATCTATCTCGTGTCGATAGAAAATAGCACATTGGCGATCTATCATAGAGCCGTTACAGGACGCTGGCGGTTTATCGTAAGGCCGCCACATAGATAAAATGGTCTATTTCTGGTCCGCTAGAGGTTTCATAAGAATTGAATTGACAGAAGGTCTAGCGGTTTATCGTAGGGCCGATGCATGCTGTTGGCGGTCGAACAGTAGGCCGCTAGAGTACGACTGACAGTAACTTAAGTAGAAAAAATCTAATGTTTAAACATATCATGTCTGTAAATCAGCATATTTATAAAGCTACTACATGATAGAACGAGAAATAGCTGTAATATGCATGGGAATCATGTATTGGAATAAGAGAATTTATTTGGTTCATTAAGGTTAAGGAATATGCATGAATGAAATACTAAGTGCATAGGTCCTATTAAAACATGAAATTCTCTACACATAAAGCATGAAATTGAGTAAAACCAGAGGGCTTTTATCCCTAGAGTAGTACTTTTGCCATTCATGAGATGACCTACCTCTGCTAAAGTCTTTAAACTTTGAATTTGATGCTAGATGCTACATTTAGTCCCTTGTACTCCTTATGACAAATCAACAACTTCAAGCTGCTCTATCTCCTTACTCTTTTGACCTAATGATGTGAAATTCGGAGGGTAGGAAGTAGATACTAAGGGGAACAAAAAGTTCTAAAGGCACTTAGGCTAATTACCTCGATTTGGTTCTCTAATCCTTTGATCTTTACTGGACCCTTGCACAGTTTCCTAGGTCGCTAAGATGGAACCAACAACTTTGTAAGTTTCTATCTCCTTGTGTACTTGATCTCCTAGCACGAAATTTTGGGAGATGTTAGTCCTATGTATTATCAATAAAAACTTCTAAAGAACCTACCTGAAATAATGTTGTCTTACCTTGATTCCACGCGAGCCAATGTAAGGGTTGCATAGGTCAAAACTAGGTCCTATTTATAGGGTTTTGCTAGGGTTTGAGGATGAGATCAATTCTAGAGTCATTGTTAAACCTTAGATCAACTTTATATAGTCCTAACCATGATTACTAGTCCTCCCACCTAGATCCCTAAGAGATAGACTAGCAAAAATCCCATCTTTTTACTCTTTCTTCAATTCACGGAACTGACAGGAAATAGCAGTCGAAGCTTGGTCCGCTACATGCTTTTAGCGGTTTTACGATAGACCGCTACAGGTCCTGCGTGCCGAATTTAGATGAGTTCAAACTCTAATTTCATCTTATCCATTAATTAATGGGTATTTATCCCTATAATTCGTGAATAAGCTAATTAACCTTCTAGAATATGGGCCAAACTTCATGGGCTTGGTCCATAAGTCCTTTGGGCTTCATTTAAATAGGCTAGGTTAATGGTTCACAATAATTGGGCCTTAATAGTGATTTATTTAACCTAATATTTATTTATTAATCTATTTTGGTCTTTAAAATTCCTAAAAATACTTCAATCTTCCAGAAATAATTTATAAAAATTCGGGCCTTACACCCTCCCCTACTTAAGAGAATTTGGTCCCCAAATTGAATACACGGATTGTGGAGAGTGTACTTACATTCAAATAATTCTGGAAATCTTTTGCGCATAGCATCTTCGGTTTCCCATATTTCTCCCGATTTTGTCCACTGGATTTTGAATATAGGAATAGTCTTATTCTGAAGTTGACGTACCACTCGTTCAACGATTTTAATTGGTTTCTGTACATATGTCAAATCCTTCTTAATCTCCAGATTGTCGTAAGTGATGACATGGAAAGATCAGGAACATACTTCTTGAGCATCGAGACGTGAAATACATCATGAACTTCAGATAGTTGAGGAGGTAAAGCAATTCGATAAGCCACTTCACCGACTCTTTCCAGAATTTTAAAAGGACCAATAAATCTTGGAGTAAGCTTGCCCTTAATACCAAATCTTTGAATTCCTCGACCTGGAGAAATCTTAAGAAATACATGATCTCCTACTTGAAACTCCAAGTCACGCCTTCGATTGTCAGCATATGATTTCTGCCTATCTTGGGCTATCTGAAGTCTTTCACGAATGAGTTTAATCTTCTCGGTAGTATCCCTAATAATGTCGGGACCGAGAAATTGCCTTTCTCCTACTTCATTCCAACAGATAGGGGAACGACAACTCCTTCCATAAAGAGCTTCAAACGGTGCCATCTGTATACTAGCATGGTAGCTATTGTTGTATGCAAATTCCACTAGAGGCAAGTGATCATGCCAACTTCCTCCAAAGTCAAAAGCACAAGCCCTGAGCATATCTTCCACCACTTGATTCATCCTCTCTGTTTGACCATCAGTTTGTGGATGGAATGCTGTGCTAAAGTTTAGTCGGGTCCCTAGAGAATGTTGAAGACCCTTCCAAAATTGTGATGTGAATCGGGGATCTCTATCAGATATAATAGTGACAGGGAGACCATGCAATTTGATGATTTCCCTTATGTATAAGGCTGCGAGAATATCCACAGACCATCTACTTTTTATTGGCAGAAAATGTGCAGACTTAGTTAATCGATCTATGATTACCCATATACCATCGTGTCCTCCTCTTGTTTTAGGTAAATCCATAATGAAATCCATCCCTATACTTTTCCATTTCCACTTGGGAATATTTAAGGGGTGTAATTTACTTGTGGGTCTTAAATGCTCTGCCTTTACTTGTTGACAAGTGAGACAGCGGGACATGAAATCTGCCACTTCTCTTTTCATGTTAGGTCACTAGACGTTCCTTTTAAGATCCTGATACATTTTTGTACCACCGGGATGAATGGTATATTTGGAATTGTGAGCTTCATCCAGAATCAGTTTTTTAGTATCAACATGATTTGGTATACAAATTCGATCCCTGAATAATAATCTTCCATCGTCGGCAATAGAGAAATCCAGCCTTTGCTCAATATTGGCTTTAATCTCCAGTAATACTGGATTATTGTGTTGTAGCTTGACGAGATTTGCTATTAATGTAGGTTGAGTTCGAATACTGGCCATAAAGTAATCTTCTTCCTTAATGCAATATCTAAATTCAACTAAGCAAATTGAGGAATGAGATTAGTCATGCTAATCATGAGTCTTGATAGCTTTCCCATTAGTTTTCTGCTGAGTGCATCCGCTACAGCATTAGCCTTACCAGGATGATATTAAATAGTAAAATCAAAGTCTTTTAGGTATTCTAACCATCTTCTTTGCCTCATATTCAACTCCTTTTGGGAGAACAAATACTTCAAACTTTTATGGTCTGAATAAACCGTAAATTTTTCACCGTAAAGGTAGTGACGCCAAATTTTTAAGACAAATATAATAGCCGCCAATTCTAAATCATGCACAGGATAATTCTCTTCGTGATGTTTCAATTGTCTTGAAGAATAGCAAATTAGCTTTCCATTTTGCATAAGAACGCACCATAAGCCAATACCAGATGCATCTGCATATACTTCAAATCCACCACCCTCTGTCGGTAGTGTTAAAATTGGTGCAGTAGTGAGGTCACCCTTAAGAGTTAGGAAACTCTCCTCGCAGTCCTTCGACCATATAAAAGGATTTTCTTTTCTTGTAAGTCTAGTCAAAGGAACAACGATCTTGGAGAAATCCTTAATAAATCTTCTGTAATAACCAGCAAGGCCCAGAAAACTTCTAACTTCTGACACGGTCGTTGGCCGGCTCCAATTTTTGACAGCTTCCACTTTAGAAGGATCCACATCGATTCCTTCCTTTAAATAATATGTCCAAGAAATGAGACTTCCTTAAGCCAGAACTCACATTTACTAAGTTTGACATAAAGCTTATGTTCTCTTAAAGTCTGCAAGGCTATCCTTAAATGTTCTTCATGTTCTTCCTTTGTTTTGGAATATATGAGAATGTCATCAATGAATACGACTAGAAATTGGTCGAGATACAGTCTTAAGATGTTATTCATAAGTTACATAATTACGGTCGGGGCATTAGTTAACCCAAACGGCATTACCACAAAGTCATAGTGGCCATAACGACTCCGGAAAGTCATCTTGTATATGTCTTCATCCTTGATCTTGAGTTGATGATAGCCTGACTTGAGGTCTATTTTGGAAAAACACTCTGCTCCCGAAAGCTGATCAAAGAGCTCATCGATACACGGCAACGGATACTTGTTTTTGATAGTAAGCTGATTCAGTCGCCGATAATCGATACATAACCTGAGAGATCCATCCTTCTTCTTGACAAAAAAAATCGGCGCACCCCAAGGGGATGTGCTAGGTCGAATAAAACCCTTGTCTAGTAGCTCCTGTAGTTATCTTTTTAATTCCTTGAGTTCTGTGGGGGACATCGTGTAGAGAGCTATTGAAATAGGTGCCGCTCTCGGAATGAGTTCAATGAAAACGTTTACTTCACTTTAGGGCGGTAAACCGGGTAAATCTGCTAGAAATACATCTGGAAAATTATTAACAATCTGGATATCTTCTAAGATGATCTCCTTGGATTCAGTGAGGATAATGGAAGCAAGAAAAGCTACACATCTTTGCGAAATTAATTTGCCAACGTGCAGGGATGAAATAATGGTAGGATGCTTCCTATATTTGACACCAAGGAAGGAAAGCCTTGGAAGACCAGGTTTGCAAAAGGATATTATCATATTCTGGCAATTTATGTAGACATCATGGTCAACAAGCCAATCTATGCCTAGAATAGCATCGTAGCCCTCTATATTAAGGCATACAGGATTTTCAAGAAGATTATGTTCTTCTACCCTTACCTTACTATTTGGATAATAGTTGGTGAGTTTGGTTCCGGGGCCTAAAGGTGTAGTAATATGAAGGTCCGAAGATAAGGGAATTGATGAAATCGGCAATGTTTTTGCAAAAGTGGTGGATATGAAGGAATAAGAAGCACTAGTATCAAATAGCACAAATGCAGGACGGGAATAAATGTGAACAGTACCTTCCATAAGCCCATCATTTGGGGGTGCTTCCTTATCTTCTAGAACAGCATTGAGGTGAGCCTGCCATTTATGTCCACTTCCAGAAGATAGCTCTTTCATAAGGGGGCAATCCGGCATACGGTGCTCCCTGCTGCTACAACGGAGACAAGAGCCAAGGTGCTTCCAGCATTCTTCGGCCGAATGACCGAACTTCTCACAGAAGGTACAAGCCGTGGTGACCTGCTTATCTTCTTCCTTGACTTTCTTGTTCTTGTGGTAGCCACTACCACTCCCATTTCGGAATCTTTTCTGGCTATCACGAGATTTGTAGGGTTCTGTGATGCTGAACTTCTTCTTCTTATCATGCCGATTAGACCTTCGGCTCGGTTCCTCTCCTTTTCCTTTTAATTTCTCTACTTTTTCTAAGGTCCTCTTGCATAAATGCGCCCGCTGGACCATCTCTGTATAAGTACGGATATTCTGAGTCCTCAGTTGCTGAATATACCTGGGCCTTAATCCATCCATAAACCAATTAGCCTTTAGCAAATTAGTGCTAATCAAGTGCGGAGCATATGGTGCCAGCCTCAAAAATTGTAGTTCATACTCAGCCACCGACATCATGCCCTGGCGCAGAGAAGCAAACTCCATAGCCTTCCGCTCTTTGATGTGCTCAGAAAAGTACTTGGCTTGAAAGAGCATAAGGAAGCCTTCCCATGTGTATGGTGCATCGGCTGGGGGTGTAGGAACGAACTTCCACCACATACGTGCATCTTTATTCAATTGAAAGGTAGCAAGGCGAACCTTTTATTGATCCGCACATTGCATAACTTCAAATATGCGGTTCATTTCGTCTATCCAGTTTTCAACTTCATCTGAATTTGAGGAACCAGAAAATCTTGGAGGGTTTAAGCTCCGAAAATTATGATGTAGGTCTCCAGCTCTCGCTCCTGCGCCAGCTTGCGCCATGGTTTGTAGTGCTTGTGTTAGACCAGCGACGGTCTCTTGCATGCCATTCCAATCTACGCGATGAGCCATTGTAAATAAGAATAAGGTACCTGAGAGAATAACAAATTGTTAATTATCATGAAAATTTTGAAAGGGTTAATCTAAAGCTAAATTATTATCCTCTCTTAGGCTCTACCCAATTCTCGCATAGGTGGGGAATTTCTTTCCTAGTTTTCATAGGTGTGGGTTTTTAACCTTGGACTTAGCCTTATGACATGACCTTTTCCCCTAAGTCCTTGGACTTAGGCTCTGATACCAACTTAACTGTCACGCCCCGAGCTTGTATTATAGCGGAAGATGATATCGGGAAACGTGAACAGTCGGCATAGTAAGCCTCTTGCAAGCAAGAATAATCAGAGCGCAATAACAATCACACATAAAATGCAATTGCACAATAAGTTACTCAAACCTTCACTTTTATTAACAAGGATAATAACTCTAATACATCAACTAGTCAACCTTTTCAAATGTACTTGACTCAATAAAAAGGAAGATTACATGGACTCGATCTAGACAATATCGACTCCTAAGTCTTCACTCTCAATTTCATGTGACTTTCATTCTCCCTCAGACCCATCACTTGAATAACTTGAATCCGAATCCGAACTACTTGCATCTCCTAAAAAGATTGAAAATAGGTAATGAGCACACTTGTCCAGTAGGTATGTTCGCATCAACATGATTGGTAATATTAAAGTGATTAGCATTTTAACTCTAAGGAATAAGGTAAAATCATGCGAAATGCGATCAAACATGCGATTCTAACCAAAATAACAAGATATAATCAAGCTTAAAATATGAGAACATGAATCGATCAAGTATAATCTAGCAAGAATGTAGTAATGGCCTTTCATGAACAAGAATGTACTAGAAAGTCATGTAACAAGCAAGAATGTACTCTTCACTTAGTAGCAAGTACTTCATGAATTTCTGTGGAATATCACTTTGTGGATAATTCTGTGATTACCGTGATTTGCGTGATGCCGTGGATTTTCACTTATTTATAAAGAAAGTACTCCCAGCGCAATGCGACGCCACTAGGATCATACCCCATGATTTATAATATTATGTTTCTGACAATCAGTCGAGGGGACTAGCATAGAGCCCTTGAACACAAACAGTGCTCGATCCGCATCTTCAAGTATAAATCAAGCTACTTCCACGCATGTAAATAATGTGGCCAAGAATGTTCAAGTTCAAAGATAGTTCATGATAAAGTAACCAAAAAGAACGAACGCTTGTACAAGGAAATAAGAAATTTCAATAAATACTTTAGTGACTAGGTTATGCCATGAAAATAAATCGGCAGCATAACGGTACATTTATTAACTTCCATAATTTAGTTAAACCATCTTGATAAATGTGACATGTCCCAGAGATTTGATAGTCTTTCTAGGATCTTATGGATATTAACCCTTGGGTTAACAGAACTCAAGAATTTAGCAGTCTATAACTGGGCCGTTACATGAATATAGCGGTCTAGTTCTGGACCGTTAAGTACAAGACTGTTCGATATTTGAAAACGGGCTCTCTAGAGTCTTTGGCAGTCAAGGGTAGATCCGTCAAGGTCCATTTAGCGGTCTATATAAGGCGCGCTAGAAGACTATGGCGGTCAAATATTGGGCCGCTAAGATCCAGAAATACAAAACATCGGTAATGCTTTCTTGACAAATGGGTTTTAATGGTACAACCAACTCAGCATCCTAGTGGGAATCTCAGGCTCGCGGAGAATTACGGAGGCCTTGAAATAAGATTTCCTAGTCCATTGGAAGGAATATCTGAAGGAGAGGTTATAATGTCCAAGATTATGTTCCTATAGTGCAAAGTGCATAACTAATGGTCAAATACCGGAATATATGCCATGAACTTATAGAAATGACTCTGAGATAAGAATAGAATGTGTGCAGTGAAAAATCAGCATTAAATCTCGTCAATACAAGCATTCAAACCATCATTTAATACAAAATTATATGATTTTTGGCACAAAATACCCTATGCTTAAAATAATCCTAAGTACCACAAAGAAACATGAACTCACTGTATATGAATGAGGAATTAAAATTCAAAGTAACATATACCATTAAAACAGGTTAGTATATAGTTAACTAGGCTTAATTATAAGTTATATGGCTGTTCTTAAATCTATCTCGTGTTGATAGAAAATAGCACAATGGCGGTCTATCATAGAGCCGTTACAGGACGCTGGCGGTTTATCGTAAGGCCGTCACATAGATAAAACGGTCTATTTCTAGTCCGCCGGAGGTTTCATAAGAATCGAATTGACAGAAGGTCTAGCGATTTATCGTAGGGCCGTTGCATGCTGTCGGCGGTCAAACAGTAGGCCGCTAGAGCACGACTGACAGTAACTTAAGTAGAAAAAATCTAATGTTTAAACATATCATGTCTGGAAATCAGCATATTTATAAAGCTCTACATGATAGAACCAGAAATAGGCTGTAATATGCATGGGAATCATGTATTGGAATAAGGGAATTTATTTGGTTCATTAAGGTTAAGGAATATGTATGAATTAAATACTAAGTGCATAGGTCCTATTAAAACATGAAATTCTCCACACATAAAGTATGAAATCGAGTAAAACCAGAGGGCTTTTATCCCTAGAGTAGTACTTTTGTCATTCATGAGATGACCTACCTCTGCTAAAGTCTTTAAACTTCGACTTTGATGCTAGATGCTACCCTTAGTCCCTTGTACTCCTTGTGACAAATCAGCAAATTCAAGCTGCTCTATCTCCTTACTCTCTTGACCTAATGATGTGAAATTCGGAGGGTAAGAAGTAGATACTAAGGGGAACGAAAAGTTCTAAAGGCACTTAGAATAAATACCTCGATTTGGTTCTCTAATCCTTTGATCTTCACCGGACCCTTGCACAGTTTCCTGGGTAGCTAAGATGGAACCAGCAACTTTGCAAGCTTCTATCTCCTTGTGTGCTTGATCTCCTAGCACGAAATTTTGAGAGATGTTATTCCTATGTATTATCAATAAAAAATTCTTAAAGAACCTACCTGAAATAATGTCGTCTTACCTTGATTCCATGTGAGCCAATGTAAGGGTCGCGCAGGTGAAAACTAAGTCCTATTCATAGGGTTTTGCTAGGGTTTGAGGATTAGATCGATCATAGAGTCCTTGTTAAACCTTAGATTAACTTCAGAGAGTCCTAAACATGATTACTAGTTCTCCCATCTCGATCCCTAAGAGATAGACTAACAAAAATCCCATCTTTTTGCTCTTTCTTCAATTCACGGAAGTGACAGGAAATAGCCGTCGATGCTTGGTCTGCCACATGGTTTTAGCGGTTTTACGATAGACCGCTACAGGTCTTGGGTGCCGAATTTAGATGAGTTCAAACTCTATTTTCATCTTATCCATTAATTAATGGGTATTTATCCCTATAATTCGTGAATAAGCCAATTAACCTTCTAGAATATGGGCCAAACTTCAAGGGCCTTGTCCATAAGTCCTTTGGGCTTCATTTAAATTGGCTAGGTTAATGGTTCACCATAATTGGGCCTTAATAGTGATTTATTTAACCTAATATATATTTATTAATCTATTTTGGTATTTAAAATTCCCCAAAAATACTTAAATCTTCTAGAAATAATTTATAAAAATTCTGGGGCATTACAAGCACTGACGGGTATTTGTCATAACTGTATGTCTGCAATTTCACCTTGAAGCTTATAAGACTTTTCTCTTGCGACACTGCTTTCAGATCAGCTCAAGTTGTGCTTTGTTCTTCACATCTTGTGCAGGAACAAACCTCACGAGACTCCACAGGGTAGCTTCTGCAGAACTGTCATAGCAGGATTCCTTATATACCAAGAATGAAAGTCTTCCATGGATTTTGAAAAGGTTTACCAGTGTCGTCCAGGACTTAGGAAGCTTCAATTATGGCATCAAAGGGTTTAGAGATCCATACATAGCCATCTTCAAGGAAGAACGAAGATATTCTTTAAATTTCACTACTATTGCGTTGATGCATCCTTAACACTTTTCACTTCTTTCATCGTTTTCACCCAGCCGAGCCATTATTCACCTTTACCTGGTCATTTGTCGGCCTTGTCTTCTATTTGTCACCAACATCCAGCTATTTGTCACCACTAATGGGATATGAGCCGTCACCTTTGAGCGCCATTATCTGCCTTAGCCTCATCTGCCGATGCCTTGCCTTCATGGCCTATTTGTCAGCCTTAGCCTTATAATTTTCACCACTCTGTGACTCTTCTTCACAGTTAAGGACTCATTTGTCTGCCTTAGTGTCTATTCTTCGTAGATATAAGGTCCTTTAGCTCTTCTTGTAATATAGCTCACCCGTTGACCTTTTGACTTTATCATGCTCATAGTTAAAGTTGACTTTGACTAGATCAGATTTGACAAGGTCAACATAAACAAGATTTGCCTCCAACTTGGTCAATTTTTGACTTGGTCAACCTTGACTTGGTCAACACACTGACTGGCCTTGACTGGACTCAAACTCTTTCCATCCGTCAACACTTCTAGCTCTGATAGCCACTGCCAACGCTAGAAGTCATATATCACCTTATGGAACCTATTTGTCTACATTACTGCCCCATTTCTTAGCCTTACCAAGACCTTTATCACCTTTAGGATCCTTAAGCCGTCGCCACTTCCACAGGCACATAGCATTGGCGCATCTTCTTTACTATCCAAGGCTTTCACACTGTCGAGCTAATTTTTACCTCTAGTGATCGACCTATTTGTCACCCTTATCGAGCATTTTACACCCTTAACATGTTATATGCCAACGATAGATCGGGTGCAATCTTGCTTGGAGTTGTGGCTTGAGGTTCACACACCTGACCCTTGCTTTGTTGAAATACTAACTTGTCTTCACAAAGCTCATACATGTTCATGTAATAACACTCTAAAGAACATTTGTTAGCAACAAAATCATATGAACATCAAGGATCAAACAAATATATGAACTAAATATATGAAGCTCAAGAATGAAAAACACATGAAGTACAAAGATGACACATAGGTTGGCATCATCAAAACATCATCAAAACATAGGGACACAACACTTTCAACCTTGGCAACTAAGTTCCATCATATGCAAGCTCCTTGTCCTTTGATGTTCTTTCCACTTATTTTCAACCTCATATCAATATGGGGAAAGCCCTTGTCACCTTAGAATGAACATGTACAAAGCTTCTCATTTGAACTGCCATTTCTACTGCTGATCTTGCTGTTGCTTGCAGTTGCTCCCCAAGTCAACTTGGTTGAGTGCCTTGTACTCAAAGAGTCTTTTCATGATGAGCATAGCATGGAGGTATGAACAACATTTATCATGCATGTTGAAGCATACTTGAATCAATTCAATAGAGGTGTAATGAATCAAACTCAAACATCATCAAAACAACATATATCCAACATACTCCCCCTTTTTGATGATGGAAACTATGCGACAATATGAGACACCTTAATAGTAGAATCATGAAATAGATGATGACTCAACAAACCTTCTCTCCCCTTTGAATAGATGTTGATTCATCAGCACATCTCTCCCCCTTTGCCATCAACAAAGAGGATGACATGAAATTAAAGAGACATCTTCCCATTTCAAGCAGATACTAAAATAAGCTTGTGAATCAACTCCCTCTATTGAAATGATCAAGACATGCATAGTCAAGCCAATGAAATAATAGAGGATGATCAAATATAACAGTGAAGCCAATGAACAAATCGAGTTGCAGCCATGAGAGTTAGGTCCCTTTGCAATGTTAGGTCCCTAAATTGAGTGTTCGGTCCTTCTTGAATGAAAGTAAAGCTGGGATTATGCAGAGAGAAGGGCGTGTAGACACGGAGTTGATACCACTTGTTGGTGACTAATGCCAAGTGTTTAGAGAGCAAGTGATACCAATGGTTAATGAGCAAGCGCAGAATAGAGCCATAGAAATAGAATGGAAAGCACTCATTTGTCAACAAGGTAGTTGTACAAATTTTCAGAGATGGTTCATTCCATTGAAATGTGATGCCACTAAAGATAGAGCGAAAAATTTCAGTCTGAGGCATTGTTCAAAAATGGAGTTGTAGATTTGTCAGAATCTCCAATTACAAAATATCAATGATGAGGCCCTTTTCTTGAGATTGGTTTAATTCTAATGAATTCTAAGTTTTTCTAGGTAAGTTGAGAAAAATTTTTGCATTCAAAATTAATAGATGCAAACCAATGTTATGTATAAGGTACCACGTTAGCCTCCTCTCATCCTACTCATTCACCTTCCATCGGCCCTTTGGAAGAAACAACCACTAGTATTGAGATTAAGCACACTGTAAAGTTTCTGATTTAATCCATGGAGCACTGCCAACTTCGAATTTCTCTTTTGATGCCAATTGTTATTATTTTTCAATTTTTCAAGAGCATTCAGGTGGAGCATGCACCTTTTGATGTGAGGATGCACGTTGATTAGACGCCAGCATCCCTAGTTACCCAGTGTCACTCACCATTATGCTTCATTTTGAACATTGGTAGCAAGGCAGTTCATGACACTATCCGCTTCACTTCATTGATGAAGGGACTTGGTTTCTCAGTGAATCCATTTGCCATTGCTCTGCCTAAGACTAATGAATTTTTAGTGCACACCTTTTTGCATGAGGATACACGTTTATCAGACGCCAGTATCCCCAGTTACTCAGTATGACTGAAGTTCATTGCATTTTTCTGAATACCCCTTATAGAATTGTTCAGATTTTCATGATGATTAAGAACAATACTGAACTGAAGTTTCTCACCCAAGGATGCTCTTGAACTAAAATAAACTTTCAGAATTAAGAAGGCATAGCAAGATATTACATGAAAAACTAGTTTAAGTCTATTAAGATTGAATACAACCACTTTCATGAAAGTTTAGTTCAAAACTCATGAACCCATTAACCTTAAACCAACAGTTTTATATCCTGGGCAATCATAGAACTCTATAAGAGAATATTCCTCTTGAAGATTTACTCTGATAAATGAACTCAACGATAGATAGAAAATCCTCCAAGGAGTTCAAGGCATTCAAAGAATTTTGGAAACAGGCAACCAAGCATTAAGATACAGATGACAGATTTTCAGGAATATCAAGGAGATTCAGATTTCAATATTTCAGCTCCAAGGGAGAATCACAGCAACATGATGCAAAGAGCTGGTTTAAACAGAGAATGCAGTTGGGAGGAGAGTGAGAAAGGACAGTGAATTCTCCCCCTGAGGATATGCAGTGAGCTCAGACTAGGATAAGTGAAGAGGGCCAGCATGTGTATAGAAGTGTTGACGTAGGCACCTCATGGTGTCGAGGCACTGAGCTTAGTCATAGAGCAATTTTCAAAAGGATCAGCCATGGTGTCGACCTTAGTTGATCTAAGGTCGACCTGATCAACAGCAAACGATATTTTAACATATTTATCTCAGAATCAAAATAAGAATCATGCACATCTCCATTTCACACAAGTGACAACTGAGATTATTAACATTCAGGGAAAGACTCAGACAATATTTTGTTTAACGATTAGACTCCTCCTTAAAAACTTAAACTGCATGAAGCACACATGAAAGTATACAATGGCAAGTGTGAACAGTTTTAACAAACAAAAAAAGCTCCCCCTAAGAAGATGCAGTCAATACATATGTCAACCAAATGTGCAAGGATGCGGACAAGACTTTTAAGTTGACTCCCCCTAAACTTGTGCATGGGTCACAGAATGCCTTCACGAGCATTAAGAAGAGGGTATGATGTCCCTTAACGTGATATGCATTGGAGTGCATGAAAACACAAGATGATGCTAGATGTCCACAACACATGTAGATATAAGACATTAGCAATGCATTCTAAACCGAGATGCAAATTCTTAGACTCGCCCTGAGTCCCAAGCATATGGACGTTAGGACACTCAAACAACAGGATATATGTGTCCACATGAATGAGGAGTTGAATTAAATGCAGCCATGACAGAGATCATCAAAACCAATGGTTAACACTGGTAGACAAGCAAATCATATGGTCGCCAAGTTAGGAGTAGCAACAAGCTAAACCCCAAACATGCAAGTTATCAATAGCAACTCATGATTATATCAATTTCATCATCAACAATTTCAGCATGATTTTTCATGAGTCAAGCACATACGTTTCTAATTTCCAGTACGAGGTGGAGAACTTAGATCAGAAGATCACTTCACGTAAAGTGTTGTCTTCCTGATAGGCTTAACCCATCATTCCAACATACACCTTTTGATATACTAGAAATTCAGTCATTTTCAACAGCAAGATTTTCAATTTTGGTCATGGAAGAATTTTAGATGTTCAGAGGAGAGGTTTTCAGACTGCATGGTTTACTGAAGGCAAGAAGAATACCTAAATGCAAAAACTAGAAGAGTAACTATCATGCAGATCAAGACACGACTTCAAGGAAAGACCTATTTACAAACATGTGCATTGAGCTTCCATTTTAAGCTAATCTTTTGTTCAGCTCCAAAGCACCCTGCTCCCAAAGTTCTCATTTGGAGTTTTTAGGTACCCAAGTTTTCTTGGGTCCTTGAAGGTCAGCAACATGCCTAGCATGCAAAATTTTTTCTCTTCTATAGTCAGTTCATCACTTCTCATCCAATGACAATTATCAAGGATGTGACCATACTCACCACAATAATAGCAGCACACATGATAGTTACCATTTCTCTTGTGTGCATGGACATTGAGCTTTCAGGAATGGGCATGGAGGTTACCCTTATTGGCATGAGAGTGGCTTCTTCCTTTCAGATGCCAATAGTCCTTGACTGTGTGGCCAAACATTCCACAGTGGAAGCAACAAGGAGGAATTTTTCTTTTGGCGGTCATGGAATGCGTCGACCTGTCCTGGGGGGTGCATCGACGCATCAAGCCATCTCTTAGCTTTTGAACAGGTGTGTGCTGAGCATGCTTCCTGCCAGCGTAGACCTTTCCCTAGCTAGTGCTTCCTACATTATTTCTCGTGTTCTTTCCTGCTCTTAATTCATCATTCTTCAAGGCACGATAGTCATGCATTATATGCCCAATTTTACCACAATAATGATAGGAAATTCTCTTGGTGTATGCATGTGAATGTCCTCGAGATTTGTGTATAGCATGCACAGTGGTAGCAAAAAAATTCCTGGGGTTGTTTTGCAAAATATTACTCTTTTTCAGTTTTTCAATTTGGTTCTGATTTTTCTGAGTAGCAGGTTGCTTCTAACCCTTCTGGGTAGTGAACTGAAACAAGGGTGGATTTAAACTACTGGTTGATTCAAAACTACACATAAAAGATGTGTAGAGTTTATTTTCAAAACTCTTTTTGTTCATTGGGTTGTAACCCAGTCCCTCTGTCACGTCCCGACGCGGAATATCGAGGGTGCGACGAGTCGTAAACACGCGTGTCGATCAGAGCATGTACAATTTTATTTCTAAAGTCAGAAATGAACGGGAAAATGATACTTTTATTCCATCAAAATGAAGTTACATCACTAATTCATAAGCCATAAAGGCAATTACAAACTTCCAATCCCAAAGTACATCATTCTTGTAAAACACTAATGATCTACATAAACCTAGGTAAAAAGGAAAATCACTCTCTCACTCTTGTCCATTCCCTTGTACATTTTCATTTCCTGCAACAATTAACCAAAACGTAGGGTGAGCTAAAAGCTTAGTAGGATTTTATATCTCTATGAACCAGGCAATCTTTAAGTGTTAGCAATTTAAACAATTTTCTAACTTGTATCGGGAAGTGTATAAACATGAATAGAATTTCCAAGTAATTGAGATGATATGATATCAAGATGAATTTTCAAGTAATGACTTTGAACAAGTAAAGAATTTCATGTAATTGGCCATTTTCACGCAAGTCAAGTAATTCATGTAATTTTCAAGTAAACAAGTAACAAGTAAACAAGTACGCATAGTGGAATGCCGTATCAAGTAAATCTATCATGCACTTCGGTGCAATGCCACACCGTTGGTCAATCAACTCCCATGGGCACAAGACCAGACCGGGCCCCATTAATGCCAGGCATTGAGTCATATGGATCCGAAGATCCCAAGTACGTTTAGACATCCACTTTAATGTATATGGCCAAGAATTTTTAAGAATATGCTGTTTGTAATAAGCACAGATTTGACACAATTTCAGAAGTTGCAAGAAAAGTGGATAACAATTTAAGGCATAATGTTTAACGACATTAAGTCGTGGAGTTCAAAAATGAACGGTAAGTAGGAAGAAAATTTAAGATAGTAATTGATTAGAATTAATTTTTGAATATCTTAGCTAAATCTCAAAATCATAAAACATAGAGTTTTAGTTATGAAAATATATGCTTTATGAATTACAACCATGAGTTTAGATATTAGTACTTAATCATACATTAATTAACCGTATGATAATAAAATAGAATTTTATGTCAAAAATAACTCTAATTCGCTGAAAATAATCTTAACATGTTGAAAATGATTTTTATATGTTACTTTACTGATAAGATGGTTAAAATAAAATTTTCATGCTGGATTTAATTTTTAACATGCTAGAAATTAATATTTAACATGCTAAAATTAATACATAACATGCTAAAATAATTCTCATACATTAACTTACTGATAGGATGATAAGATAAGTTTACCATGCTGATTACAGAAATTCCATGATGACAACATAATTTTTATCATGCTAAAAATCATTTTTCTATATTTCTTTGCTAATTATTTGATAGGAAAAGAGAATTATCATGCTGAAAAATAGTTTTAATACACTGAAAATAATTCTACCATGCTAAAAATAATTCTAACATGTTGGAATAATTTCACCATACTGGAAGAAATTTTATCATGCTGGAAGTAATTTTCATGCATCATTTTACTAATTATTTATTAGGAAATTAGGTTTCATATGCACAAAAATAGCTTTAAATAGATTTTAACATGCTGAAAATAATTTTTATATCTCAGTATGTATAAAATAATTTTATCATATTGGAAGTCATTTTTAACATGCTGGAAATAGTTTTAACACGTTTGGAAACAATTTTTAGTATGTATAAACTAATATGGTAAAAATTAGATTTTTACATGTAAAAATAATTTCATTCTACAAAAATAAATTTTTAACATACTGTAAGAATTAAAACATGTTAATATTACCTTTTCTTACTTTTGGTGACTAAATGCGTACAATTAATGTGAATTTTCAAAGGGTATAGTTCCTATTGTATAGTGACTTAAGTTTAGTCCCACATTGGAAGTTACAAAAACTTGCATGGCTTTATATGTTGGAGGGCTCACCCTTGGGTCAGGACCCAAGGGGCATAGGATGTGGGCTTGAGTTGTGAGTTGATACAAGACTAATAATATTTATTTATTTATTTGTGCCGAGCCGAGGTGAGGTGCGGTGCAGCTAGTTTTGGTTTTTGTTTACACGTTCATAATAGATATATATATATATTTATACCCAAAAAAATTATTTTCTTTTTTTTTCTTTGAACGCGCTGCCCTTGGCCAAATAATTTTTGAACGCGCTGCCCTTTTCTATAATTTTTTTTATTGAAATAATTTGGGAACGTGAAAATACATTGTATGAACGCGCTATATCGGGCCAGCGCGTTCAGAACGCGCTACTGATGTATAGCGCGTTCTGGACATGATGAAAACACGGGAATACTCCTCCAATAAAATGACCATAACTTGCTGATTTCATAACAGAATTTAACAAATGAGCTATCAATGGAAATAGGACAGAAAAATGAACAAGATGGCATGATTTAATTGAAGTTTAGCCTGAGAGACACCTACCTTTAGACGGATCTAAAGAAATATCCCCAAATATAAGAAAACCCTTTGATCTTCCAAATCTTTCTTCAAATCTCCACCAATCTTCGCAGCAGCGTATACTTAACTTACAGGGATGGTTTGAGGGTCGAATGGGGTTCTATTTATAGCCAAAACTTGGCCAAATGTGTCAAGATTCCTTGCCTAACAATGCCAAACTTTCCAACTCCGAATTAGAAGAAAATTCTAATTTCTCCTCTTAACCTAGCCTCCATTCGGTGTGAAACCAATGTAAAAACGGCTGGTCCAATGTGGGCTGTTAGGTAAGGGTCGATTTTTGTACCAACCTTCTAGAAATTAGGTTATTATAATCCCTTAAATATCATATTAAACACATGTTACGAATTTAAGGTTAATTTAACCTTTATTGAATCCTTTAACCATTAATTCAGCCCATTATGAATTATCCAATGGGCCAATTGTAAACCTAATCTATTACATGGACTTTTATTGGGGTTACTATGATTTATCTAAGGTCTAAAGCATTTAATATCTATTTAATTCTAGTTAATTCAAGTAAATTTAATAATCTAGCTTATTTCATATAGTAAAAATATAATTTGATTATTACATGAAAATTTTAATTACATAATGAAATTGAAAATTTTATTTCTCATTTTTAAATTTTGGGTTTCTACACCCTCTCTTTGGAAGTTCACCTTACTTCCAAGAAGTTTATCTAAGTTATCCTTCCCACATACAAATTTAGCTAGAGAGTTGTTTAATTTAAAATTTTCAGACTCAAGGTTTGAGATGTGAAGCTCATAGCTGGCTATTTCTTCTTCATGAGAGGCAGCCTTCTCATTCAACATTTTATTGACAGTTTTGAAACATTCCATCTCACTTTCTAGCTTTTCCAATTTTTCAGAGTCTGCTTTATCCAAGACTGATTTTACTTTTTCAAGTGAAAGCAATCTATCGGACATGGCCGTGTTCAAATCATTGAGCTTCCTGTTTTGTTCTTTCAAATTTTCAACTTCTTCGACATATTTTTCAACATTGGGCATTGAGCTTAATTTTTCTTCTAGCTCCTCCTCCACTTGTTCAAGTTCTAATTTCTTATCTAGCAGGTCTTTATTTTCTTATCTTAAACGAGCAATTAGGTCTTTCTGCCATTCAAGATCTGAGTGGAGATGTTCATTCGATTCCTTCAAAAATGAACACTTAAGATAAGCAGAATTAGCAGACCTTGCATTTTCAACTTCTTTTCTTAGTTTTCTATTTTGAGTTTCAAATTTTTCAAGGTTTTTCTGAAGTTCTGTATTTACTACCACAATAGCTTCCAATTTTTCAAGAATCAAATTATTTTCTTCCTCAAGATTTTTAAATTTCTTTTTAGCTTTTTCAATTTCATTTCCAAGATATTCATTTTCATATTTCAAGGCTTTCAAGCCTTCATTGTCAGAATCAATGTGAGTTGAATTATTTAACTTCTTGTTCAAGGATTTATTCTATTTTCTTGATTTTTCATGCATGTCAAGCAATTCAACATAAGTATTTTGCCAATCTTCCATGGAGAAGTTCTTAAAAATAGAGCTTACCTCTTCACATTCTCCATTGCTTGTTTGATCACTTCCTTTGGCCATCATGCATTTGTAATTCTCCTTTTGATAGATGGCAGTTAGATCATCCAAGATTTCTTTGGCAGAGCTGCATGAAGATAAGGAAGGAAGGACAGTAAAATTCACGGTAGCTTTCATCATTTGTAGAGCCTTCATATTATGTCTATTTTTCAATTTATGATCCTCAGTCCATTTGGACTTCTCCTTAGGCAATTTATGTGCCCATGAGAAATTAAGGTCCATAGGTTTGGATCTGCAGTAATCACAAACTTGCACATCCTACCTAACCAGGTAGAGAAGTTGGAGCCATCAAACATCGGCAAGCAATCCACAAACATGGTTCAGGGAATTAAATAATGACGAGCTCCGGAATCTTTTCTCTGTAGATTATTAAATCTGATAATGTTAGAGCCCTCTCTGATACCAATTGTTGGGTCCCTTGGGTGCCAACAGATCTAAAAGGGAGGGTTGAATAGATCCGATACAAACTTCGTCGAATTAAAAACTAAGCTCAAATGAAACACAAACTACAACAGACAACGGAAATGATTCAATGCAATAGAATAAGACACACAGTACAAGAAGTCAACAAGTTGCTGAAAGAGAGAAGGCTGAGGTCGACGTAGCCTTTCTATGCGATTGGTTGTTAGACAGATTAGCTGCTCATCCGATCCCTAGAGTGTGTGTGAACAAAATAACTTGCCCTGGGCCTGGGTGGACTCCCTGGTGCTTGTGACCAAGGGTGCAACAAGAAACTAAGGAAATCCAAGTGTAGTGAATGAGATATAAGGTGTACAGATCCAAATGTTAGAGTGTGCGATGAAGAAAGCAATCAGATATGAATAAGTTAATGTTAGCACACAAACCTGTGAATGGGGAAAGAAGACATGGAACAATCACACAAGTCATAGCCCATTGCACAGGAAATTTGAAGGTGGTTCAGTCTGTAAACCCGCAGACCTACGTCCACCCCTCACCAAATCTTGTTAGGCTTTCTCCACATGAGGACAAAGTCCTCAACACATACACGGGGATGAAATCCACAACACACACACACACCGGGATGAGATACACCACACACACACACACATACACACACACACACACAAAAGAAAAGAACAAGCTGCAAGTGCAACAAACACACTTTCGATCTCTCACAAGAGGACCGGACAACACGGTTTATAGATTGCAAATACATAAGTAAAAATAGAAAGATCAACACAATGAGAAGGCAATGGTGGCTTCAGATCGAAGTCTTGAAGCTTTAACAAGCTCAGGCCGGCTGCATGGAGGGGCTGCACTCCTTTCAACTTCTTATTCCTCATTTCTCACAACCGGTTTGACTCGAACCAGGGCTAGGCTTCTATCCACACTCCTTTCTTTTCTTTCTCACAGGTTTCTAGTGAAGGCTCAAGGGAGACATGGGCTTTTCTCTTCAAGGCAGCAACTACAACAGCTTCTTCAACAGAAGCTTCAAATATATATATATGAGAGGTGGGTAGAAGGATTTCCCTCCAAGAAAACTGCAATAAGACTGATTCAAATTTGAAGTATTTTCCTTGAGCTCTGACCTTTTTTCGGTGGTGCTTGACTTCATCCACCGGGTATAAGGGAGTAGATGGGAGAGGAATTTTCCCTTCAAAATTCTCTCTTGGCTTGAGGTAGATGCTCTGCAGGATGTTCACTTTGAGCTGGCATTGCTTCTCTAACCAGTCCTAGGATAGGACGGTGGCAGGCAAAGAGTGGACTATATTTGAAGTCTTGTGGCAGAGGGAATGTCTTTGTCCAGTGTTCATTAGAGGGCAGACCACCTGACCAGTCCTTTCTTTGGATAGAAGAGACAAAAGTCTGGCAGAAGGGACTTTCTCAGATTTTGGTGGCTGAACAAGTCTTCTCCAAGAAGATGTTCTGAGCTATTATAATAAAATGGCAGAACCTCTAACCTGGGATGTCACGCCCTGAGCTTTTAATACAGCGGAAGGAATCTCGGTAATGTGGACAGTCGGCATGGTAAGCCTCTCGCAAGCAAGAAATCAGAGCGCAAGATAATCACATAAAAGTAATTGCAAAAGTAATTGCTTAAAACTCCAACGTTATTTCATAATAATAATAACCAAAAGTACATAAGACCATTGCTTTTGACATCCTTACATCATATGACTCAAGAAATTGAAAATTACAATATGACTCGACTAGACACGAGATAACTAGGGCTTCTCTCATTTCAATGGACCATCAATCGCTCTAGGACCCGCTACTTGCATAATCCGAATCCGATTCACTAGTATTTTTCAAAAGGATGAGAAAGTAGATATGAGCACACTTGCCCAACAGGTATCTTCGTATCAACATGAAGGTAATATTTAAATGATTAATATTTTAGCTCTAGAATTAAGATAAAGTGAGAATGTGGTAAATCATACGGCATAAACCAAAATAACCAAGAGTATAGAGTCATGAGATATCTGAGCAAGTAGACATGATTGAGTATATAACATGAACAAGCAAGATTTAATCATGTTGATGTAAATTTGGCCTTTCATGAATAAGAAAGTACGAGCATGTAACCAGAAAGTACTTACACAACCTTGTAAAGGCTATGTACTAGAAAGTCATTAACAAGCATGTAATTTCCATCTTAAGCCTCGTGGTTTTCACTCGTCTATAAAAAAGGTACCCTCAGCGCAATGCGATGCCAATGCT
Organism: Amorphophallus konjac; assembly: GCA_022559845.1. NCBI lineage: Eukaryota > Viridiplantae > Streptophyta > Magnoliopsida > Alismatales > Araceae > Amorphophallus > Amorphophallus konjac. The sequence goes on along the minus strand of CM040123.1, from coordinate 216,896,335 downwards.
CATCGTACCCCATGGTTTTCAGCACGTTTCCGGCCATCGACCGTGGGGGCTAGTGTCGAGCCTTTGGACACCGTCCACGCCCACTCTTGCATATTCAAGTTACAGATCAAGCTATTTCCACGAGATAACAATAATTTCGGCCAATAATTTCAATTTCAAATAATAGGTTTCTTGACCAAGTAACCAAGGTATAGAACGTTCCAAAACTGATATGAGATTTTAAGAAAGAATTAAAAGAACATTATGCTACGATGGCATTTTGACAACATAACGGTACATTAATTAAGTTCCATAACTTAACATTAACTTGTTATACATAGGTTTAGGATCCAAATAATCCTAAGATCATCCAAGAACATAATTTAAACAACCCTTATGTCAAACCTCGGGTTATGAAATTGACAGAAATAGACGGTCATTTACTAGTCCATTTCATGTAGAAGACGGTTACAGTCAGGCCGCTTAAACAATACTAGCGGTCCGGTGAAGGCTGCAACTAAACTATGTCAACCAAAATGAAGGGAAGGTCGACACTTGAGAAATTCTGGAACAATAGCGGTCTCAAGGTGGCCGTTTCATGACAAAGACGGTCTGAGTAGGACCGCTAATTAACAATGACGGTCTCCTAGAGGGCTACAATTAACCAGGATACAGAAAGTAAAACATCGGTCACGTGAATGCTCTCTAGACAATTTGGGCTTTAAGGGTACAACCAACTCGGTGTTCTAGTGGGAATCCTAGGGTCGCGGAGTCTTATAGAGGTCTTGAAACATGATCCCCTATTCCGACAGAAGAAATATCTAGTGGAGAGGTTCACAAGTCCAAGAGATGTGCCTATAAGTGCAACGTGTATCTAATGGTCGCATACCGGAGCATACACCATGTACTTTAGAAAATGACTCAAGAGATGAGAGTGGATCGTGTGAAAATAGCGATCAAAACAGCGTTCTAAATACCACCATGAATAAATAAAGGAGGAATATTTAATTACAAAACTATAATAATTTTGGCATGAAATTAACATAACGATGAAAATATGGTTCTTAATCTTGCTCATGCATGTCCAGGGTGCTTAAAATGAATCAAGGCATAATTAAATAAAACATGGCATATTTATAATAAATAATATCATGGAAAATATATTGAGTTCGAACTGGTTCCTAGAACCAGGTTGTAGTCAAGATCTGGCCGCAAGGGTGTCATAAACGGTCTTGCGATAGACCTCTATTAGATGCAGCGGTCACTTTATTGACCGTTTTCTATCTGAAAGACAGAAGCTGTAAAATAGTTAAATAAAACACTAATATAGGGCATGTTATGCATGGAAAATGACGTAACCTCATAGCTAAGACATGTTAGATGATAATTAGGCCATGAATATGCATAGGTTGTGAGAATTAGACAAGAATTTCATCTTAATTGCATTAGGGCTAAGTTCATGCATGGAAAATGAGCTAACTTGTGCAGTCTCAATAAAACACAAAATACTCCACGCACCATGCATGAAAACGACTGGAAATTGAGGGCTTTTACTCCTAACATCAAGTTTAAGCCGTTCATGAGATAACCTAACTCTAGACAAAGCTCGAAACTTTAAATTTTGAGGTGGAAGTCAACCCTAACTCTTGTTTGTCCCAAATCGAATCAGCAACTTCGTGGCCTTCTAACTTCGGATCTTATTCAGCTATGACCACGAAACTTAGAGGGTAAGAAGAGGGTACTAAAAGGAACAAATAATTCGAAAGAACCCATATCTAAATACCTCATTTATGGCTTCTAATTCGCTGATCAATCTAGCACAGTCGCATAATCTCCTGGGTTTCTTGCACCGACCCAGCGCCTTTGGAAGCCTTGTCCTCCCTGATGGCTCAATCTCCTAATGTGAAATTCAAAGGGAAGTTAGACCTTACTATCATGAACAAATTCTTCAAAAGAATTTACCTCTAATTTGGCCCCTTTACCTTAGTTCCATGCTAGCTAAAAGTAAGGGTTGCGCAGGTGAGACTTAAGGTCTATTGATAGGGTTTAGCTAGGGTTTTGAAGATTCGGACAACCCTAGAGTCCTAATTAGGTCACCATACTGATCCTAATCCGTTCTAGAGCCTTCTAGCTAACAGATTGCATCGATCTCAAGGGATTGAAGTCCCGCGATCAATGACACCCAAGGGGGGGGTGAATTGGGTGATAAAAAATTTTAAGAAAACTTTTGGCTTTTTACAAAATATGTGATAAACAATAATTAGCAATTGAAAACTAATTAACCAATTCTCTCAATTTTTCCATTCCCACACGACCATACAACGAAAACAATCAAACCACACAAACAACACACAATGCACAGCGGTTTTTAAGGTGGTTCGGATACAACGACGGTAATCCTACGTCCACCCCTCACCAAACCTAGTGAGACTTCACTTGGGGATAAATCCCCAAACGGAGAAAACGCTCCAAACACACACGCAGGACGACGCCTGCCCACACACACGGGACGTGCCCCAATATACACACACACACGGAGATGAAGTCTCCAACACGATCCTGCAAGCGGATGAACAAAACAAACACCTGTTGCCACAAGTGCAACACTCCACACACACAAACACAAGATCTGGATAAATCCACACACACACGTAGATCTAAGAAGACCTATGCACACATGAATAGAAAACCATGACCACACACGACCACGGATCTAACTTGATCCACACACACACATATATCTTCAGATTACAAAGAACAAGACTTGAAATTCAAAACACCAAGACGAATAGAGAAGAGTTTAGAAATCTCTTGGTTTGGTTTCCCCCTGAATGTATGATGTAGAACTTGGAACAATGCTTCCTGCTTCACTTAAATGGCTTGGTTGATCTCCCTTGAATGATTGCTTCCCTCTTCACTTCCTTGATGGTTGCTAGCTTCAGATCTAACCTTGAGTCACCTTGAATCACCTTGAATCACCTTGGGTTGAAAGAGAGATTTAAGGATGCAGATTTGATCTCCCTTGAGGGCTTGTTTGCTTCTAAACTTGCTTGGAGATTGATGGCTTCAGATCTAACCTTGAATCCCTTGGAATGGATGAAGAACTCCAGCTCGAAGCACTATTCACGAAGGTGCTACAGTACCCGTGAATCACCTCCTCTAGCCTCCCTTGATCTCTCTTGTTCCAATTGAAGCATTAGGGTTTCCAACCCTTCTTGTGTAGGTTTTATAACGTTTGAATGGTCCTTGGACATCCTCCAGACCAGATCCACGTTTTGTGGATGATTTGGTGTCATTAGGATTAAAGAAATACAAAGAGAATGGATCTTCTCGAAGTGGAGAACAAAGTCAACTTTTGTTGGCTCGGGGCTGGCGGTCGACCTGTGGAAGCTGGCGGTCGACTGTTACTGAGAAACCCTGTAGAAATTTGATCTCTGGAATTTCCGGTCGACCTTGGGCGGTAGACCGCTGCTGCCGGTCGACCTGGGGCGGTCGACTGCCAGTTCTACAGTATGAGACTTTTCACATTTGGCGATTCTGGTTGACCGAAATGACCTAGTCCTGCAAAGTTGAAGTGTTAGCCCAATGAAATATTCCAAATAACAATGACTTTAAGTAGATGTTTATTTCATACATTTGGGGGTTGGATTTCACTTGGTTTATGCATTAGAAACATCAAGACCATTTGGGCATGTTACCATGATTGGAATGAGAAACTAATACATTTGAAGAGTGAGCTTGTAAGTTATCAAACCAAGTTATCATTGTGAATCTCAAATATAATGAATGAAGTTTAGAAATGAGAGGTATATGGAATACCCATGGTGAGATTGATGACTATGACAAGGTAAGAATCTTACCAATGGTGCTTGACAGTAAATGACATATAGCACCTGTAATGAATTGTAGAGGAGCAAGGGGTGCTTATCCACACGTTTGGTTCACCAGGTTACTGCCATGAGTTTGATCCTGCATGCAAGATAGTCAGGGTTAATGCCATGCTTGTTGACATTAAAGAGGTTATGAAACCTCTTGCCTCTTGTAAAACCAACATATTCAACCATCATAAATAACAAGATGAATGAACACAATCATCAAGAACATGTGTAATCAACTATAAGTTTAGTTATCATCACGTAATCACACATTAAGTTTAGTTATCATCAAAACCATAACTCAACAATCCCCCCCTTTTTGATGATGACAAACTTAGTGATGATGATAAACTTAATGATAAACTTATGATGATATAACAGAATGGCACAAATGTTCTTCTCCCCTTGTCACACACAATCATCAATTTTTGTCCCCCTTTGACATAATCAAAAAGCGGGATAATGCAACTCTTTCTCCCACAATAACAGTATCAAGCGAGCTGGAAGGAGCCAAATAAGGAAGAACAAGATTAACTCCCTTTGAAAATAGCAATAGCCCATCATATCAAATCAGAAGAAGCAAGGGTAAATCATGGACGAGCAAAGTAATATGATTCTAATCAGAAGAAACCAATTGGTGATTATTCTCACAAATCAATATGATATCATCCAAAGCAAATACAGTCAAGCATGTATTGATACCAATTGAAGGTGGTGATTGGCCTCAAGAATATGAATCAATGGAGGAAGATGTGCACAGGATGAGGTGTTCAGCATGATAGTATTAAAAAAAATCTAGATCACATGTCAGATTTTCACAACAAACAAGAGCAGGAGGGCATATCAAAAGGATTTTCTTTGATTTTCAAATTTTTTGATTTTTATATTTTGGTTTGAAATGCATGAAATGTAACACATGCAAGTGATGCCATATGAGATGTACAATCAAACAAATACGTATATGTACATGCAACTCAGCTCCCCCGTACTTATTTAAGAGAGGATAGGTATAGGAAGGGTGCATGAGGGTCATGACAATCGGAATGCACATGTGTAGCACATGGGAGATTGTGCAATCATATAGGAGATTCATGCAATTGCTAATGCAGTCAATCAATTTTCTGAATACATAATAAATCAAATTTCCAGATGTGTATGTGAGTAACATGAAAAGTGATAGTTACAATATGGATATTCAGATTTTTAGATTAACACAAGGAGACATTTTACAAACTGCAATTCAATTCTGAGAACAGCATATTGGAGGCTACGCTCTACCACAATGAGTTTTCACCAACATTTTTTAACTCAACCAATATCACATGATTGTCAAAATTTTTCAAGAGTAATCAGGTTCAAATAATACTTTTTTACGCGTGTAGACGCATGGAGCTCATGCCAGAATCCCCGATTACTCAGAATACTGAACCATTTCACCTCATTTTGAATAGAGATACTAGTCAACACTTTTCAGATATGAACCACATCACGTCTAAGGTGACATGTGCCCAGTTTACTCAGTGCGACCGAGCATTGCTCTATCTTTCATTTACATTTCAGATTTTTCAACAAGGATGGGTAGGAAGCTTTTTTCTCAGCTGTCTCTTAAACATACATGCAGCAAGTTTAACATCTCGAGAGTGTTGAAAAGAAATTCATATATCCTTATCATTAACACTCATTTTCATATTTTGTGCATGAAGTGTGCGAATTTGATTCAGCATGTATACGAAAATAACATGAATACATAACAGTGCAACTCCCCCTAAATAGATGCACTTATGAAATAAGAACTCTCCCAGAGTGTACGACATGAAACACTCCAATAATGACTCAAATGCAACATTATTTATCAAGAAGACATAAGGCCATAGAAATACCAAGGGATGGGGGTGAATAGCATATAATATCAAGCAAGCACACAGAGTGAATGTATGCAACATGCAATACAAGTATGCAACTGATACCAATCAAATAGATACCAATTGAATGAACTGAATGCAGCTAAGGCATGAGTTCTATTGCAATGCAGCATTTAACATGGGTGCAAAATGTGAGTTTTTTGTTTTTCATTTGAGTGAATTAAATGCACCTAATGCATTGGGTTCTGATGCATGCATCCTATAGTTGTATGAGAATGGAATGCAAGATGAAAAATGACACTTTATACAAGAGAGGAGTTCAGATTTGAAAGATGAGCATGGAACATTATTTATCACAAGTGATTTATATACAAAAATGCAGAAATCATTTGGCATGCAATAGAGACCATTTATTGTCAGAGATTGTTAAGAACAGACTTTCAAAGGTTTTGAAATCAATCACAAGTCATTCAGGAGTTGACATTTCCATTGCAGAACTCTTCACTACCACATGCATCAATTTTAGAAATTTTGAAGCAATTCATCATGAGCATGTTACAAGTTTCAATTGAAGATCACTCAGTCAATAGAGAATGAAATAGCATTCATTTCAACTTGTTTAGCTAGCAAGACCCCCTTTGACAAAAACATGAATCTCAGAACAATTTAGTGAAAGTGCAATGTTTCTCTTATGACATGGGGCAAGCTAACAAGGAGCAAATAATAGCATCAGAAAATTCTTTCAAGGCCAAACAATCGATTTCTTCCAATTCTGGTACAAGACAGAGAACTTTGGTCCAAAGACCAACTCACGCATAGTGAGAGTTTCCAAGTGAAGATAATCCACCTTTTCACTACTCAGTATTTGATATACCAGATACTCAATTAGGCTTAAATGCGCTCAAGCAATTAGATTGAAGGATGTTCAAGGGTCAACACAAAGTTCAATATTTTCAGTTTCATTCAACCAATAAGCAAGTTAATCACAGCAGAATGGAGGAGCAATCATTTCAGGTATGTAGAAATAATACCTGTCATCAGAATAACATCACAAAGTCCCATAGACTAATGCATGAATTTCCATTTCCATAGTAAGAGGGTGTATTACCTTAGTTAAGAAGATAATACCGTAGGCCTTCAAGCACCAAAATCACTAACCTCACAAAGGTTAGTATTTCAGATTTTTGTTTTCTTACTTTGGCCTTGAGAATGTATTTTGATCCAAGCCTTCCACCTATTTAACATGTTCTGAATCAAAAATGCGGGCTTTTCATACCATGCCTTGGGTACTTGCTTTAGCACGTACAAGGACTTTCACCAGCTTGTACTTGAGTCAATCCTGGAGGTTGTTCAAGTTTTGATATCCCATCTCCTGGTGGCAATTGAGAATGTTCTCATCATTTCTCATCCTTGCAAGGTATATCTTTAGCTGATTCAAGCCTGACTATAGATGGCCAGCATCACTTGGACTTGGGGAGTGTAATCTGCATCCAAAGAACAAAAGACTTGATTTGTCAATTTCGATTCAAATTCATTAGCAATAGGATGATAAATTATTTAAACAACCAACATCCTCTAGACAGCTCTAGATGCAATGCATGACTCATGTGTGAGCCTAAACATTAAGCTCATATGACGAATGTGGTTTCTCCCCCTTAGTGTGTGCATGAATGCAAGATGTTCAGTAACAATCCAATGACATATGCAGCCTTTTAAGTACATGACTCATAGTGCCAGGCGAAGAACTTAGATCCGAAGATCACCTCACGCGTTGTGATAGTTTTCAGACAGGCTTAACCTACCCTTCCATATGTCACCATTTGATATACTATGTAGTCGAGAATGATGAAGGCAGGAGGATTTGCAATGCATTATGGCATGAATACACAATGTTCAACTTTTGCATGATAGAGTATGAAAGTGTATGCAAACTCAATATATGTAGTGAAATCATGAACTGAAGAATCTTCAAGCTCTCCTACAACAAGATGCTATATGACAAGTGATATGCGCACAAATATGCAAAAAAATTATGAATGAAATGCATGTTCAGACATATGCAAGATTACATAACTATATGACACAAGATAAGTTAAAACATGACAGAGTCACTACAGAAAGTAGGAGGGATATCACCTGATCTATAAATTCAGTTTTTGATTTTTCTTCTAACCTGACTTATGCCCCTTGGCCCGTGTCCCTTACCTTCTTGATAAAGATAGATTTCATACTTTTCATTCACATGGCACACCTGCAAAACAGATTTCTCATTTGACATTCTTAGGTACCCAAACCATCTTGGGTCCTTGTGGGTTAGTAGCAACATGGGCATGTGGTTTCCAACTTTTGACAACATTCAAATCATTATTTTTATTCAGAAAATAATCATGCTTAACATTCCCAGATTTACCAAAGTGATGGTAGAAGGCACGTGACATTACATTCTTCCTTCTCATGGGTTCTGCTGATTTGTGTGTGTTAGCATGATGTGTTGAGTTGGAGTTCTTTCTCTTCAATAAGAACCAGTAAGGTGAAGTTGTATGACCCATTTTACCACAGTGATTGCAATGCATGGAAGATTTTTTGGTGAAGACTTTCTTAGCATTTTTCAAAACAGCTTGGTTCCTACATGCTCTGAAGTCATCATTCTTCATAATGAAGTAATAATGCATTGCATGTCCATGTTTTCCACAATAAAAATATGTGAGTTTCTTTCTAGTTGGTTGTGTGTGTGTGGAAACATGATTTATTTTTTTCAGATTTTGATTTGATGTGCTGGCTATGTTTGAACTATGCATAAAAGATGTATAAGCTTTATTTTCAAACTTCTTTTTATTCACAAGATTATAGCCCAGTCCTTCCCTTTGAAAATTCACTTTCATCCCCAACAATTTATTCAAATTTTCTTGACCATCTACAAATCTAGATAATGAAACATTCAAGTCAGAGATTTCTCTTTCAAGTGATGAAATGTGTAATTCATAGGAAGCCATCTTATGTTCACAAGAGTTAACTTGATCATGTAGAGTAGCATTGATGATTTTATGACTTTAAATTTTTTGCAACAATTCATCCACTCTTTCAAATTCATGAAGATTTATAGATTTTCCTTTTTCAAGAGCAAGCAATCTTTCAGAAATGGTTCTATTCAATTACTCCAGCTTCTCATTTTCTATTTCAAGATTTTTATCATGAGCAAACTCATTTTGACCATTATTCATAAGACTTACTCTCTCTCTCAGCTCATTATTTTCATTTCTCAAAGAAGAAATTTAATCTTTATGAATTTCAATGTCGAACACATGACCATCAATCAATTCCTTCAAGTGTGAGCATTCTTTACATGGAGAATCACATTTATTTTATCCAACATTCTTTTTCAATTTTTTATTTTTTGACTTAACCTTCTTGTATTTATCAGCAAGCTCATTATATGTAATCAATAACTCCTCATAGCTAAATTCATCTTCATTATCAGAATTAGAATTTACCTTTGAACTTGATTCAACTTGCTGATCACTCCCTTGATCACTCGTGCCTGCCACAAGACATTGGTCTTCATGCTCTTCCCGGACTTGGGTTAAGTCAACCAAGATATCCTTCGCGGATCTGCAATGGGAGACAAAAGGGAAATCATTAGAATCAACTGCAGCAATAAGCAATTTTAGAACCAAACAAGTTTGATCATGTTTAAGCTTGGAATCTACGATCCAGACAGATTTGTCTTTAGGCAACTCATAAGGACCATGTGAGATAAGCTTCCATAGCTTAGGATCGTATGAGTTGACTAGACTGCACATCCTTCCTAACCACAAATCAAAATTGTAGTCATCAAATACCGGTGGAGAGTTCAAGGTGTACATCATGGTAGTCATTGATCTGGATCACTCTAGATCGTTAGATCTATGAAATTAGAGCCTTTGCTCTGATACCAATTGAAGTCTCGCGATCAATGACACCCAAGAGGGAGGTGAATTGGGTGATAACAAATTTTAAGAGAACTTTTGGCTTTTTACAAAATATGTGATAAATAATAATTAGCAATTGAAAACTAATTAACCAATTCTCTCAATCTTTTCGTTCCCACACGACCATACAACGAAAATAATCAAACCACACAAATAACACACAATGCATAGCGATTTTTAAGGTGGTTCGGATGCAACGACGGCAATCCTACGTCCTCCCCTCACTAAACCCGGTGAGGCTTCACTCGGGGATAAATCCCCAAACGGAGATAATGCTCCAAACACACATGCAAGACGACACCTGCCCACACACACGGGGACGCGCCCCAATACACACACACACGGAGACGAAGTCTCGAACATGATCCAACAAGCGGATCAACAAAACAAACACCCGCTGCCACAAGTGCAGCACTCCACACACACAAACACAAGATCTGGATAAATCCACACACACACGTAGATCTAAGAAGACCTACGCACACACGAATAGAACACCACGACCACACATGACCACAGATCTAACTTGATCCACACACACACATATATCTTCAGATTACAAAGAACAAGACTTGAAATTCAAAACACCAAGACGAATAGAGCAGAGTTTAGAAATCTCCTGGTTTGGTTTCCCCCTGAATGTATGATGTTGAACTTGGAACAATGCTTCCTGCTTCACTTAAATGGCTTGGTTAATCTCCCTTGAATGCTTGCTTGCTTCTTCACTTCCTTGAAGGTTGCTAGCTTCAGATCTAACCTTGAGTCACCTTGAATCATCTTGAATCACCTTGGGTTGATGGATAGATTTAAGGATGCAGATTTGATCTCCCTTGAGGGCTTGCTTGCTTCTAAACTTGCTTGGAGATTGATGGCTTCAGATCTAACCTTGAATCCCTTGGAATGGATGAAGAACTCCAGCCCGAAGCACTGTTCACGAAGGTGCTACAGTACCCATGAATCACCTCCTCTAGTCTCCCTTGATCTCTCTTGTTCCAATTGAAGCATTAGGGTTTTCAACCCTTCTTGTGTAGGTTTTGTAACCTTTGAATGGTCCTTGGACATCCTCCAGACCAGATCAACATTTTGTGGATGATTGGGTCTCATTAGGATTAAAGAAATACAAGGAGAATGGCTCTTCTCGTAGTGGAGAACAAAGTCAACTTTTGTTGGCTCGGGGCTGACGGACGACCTGTGGAAGCTGGCGGTCGACAGCTACTGAGAAACCCTTTAGAAATTTGTTCCCTGGAATTTCCGATCGATCTTGGGCGGTCGACCGCCAGTTCTGCAGTATGAGACTTTTCACGTTTGGCGATTTTGGTTTACCAGAATGACCTAGTCCTGCAAAGTTGAAGTGTTAGCCTAATGAAATACATCCAAATAATAATGACTTTAAGTAGATGTTTATTTCATACATTTGGGGGTTGGATTTCACTTGGTTTATGCATTAGGAACATCAAGACCATTTGAGAATGTTACCATGATTGGAATGAGAAACTAATGCATTTGAAGAGTGAGCTTGTAAGTTATCAAACCAAGTTATCATTGTGAACCTCAAATATCATGAATGAAGTTTAGAAATGAGAGGTATATGGAATACCCATGGTGAGATTGATGACTATGACAAGGTAAGAATCTTACCAATGGTGCTTGATAATAAATGACATATACCACCTGTAATGAATTGTAGAGGAGCATGGGGTGCTTATCCACACGTTTGGTTCACCAGGTTACTGCCATGAGTTTGATCCTTCATGCAAGATAGTCAGGGTTAATGCCATGCTTGTTGACATTAAAGAGGTTATGAAACCTCTTGCCTCTTGTAAAACCAACATATGCAACCAACATAAACAACAAGATGAATGAACACAATCATCAAGAACATGTGTAATCAACCATAAGTTTAGTTATCATCACGTAATCATACATTAAGTTTAGTTATCATCAAAACCATAACTCAACATGGATTTGGCCTGATGAAATCGGAGTTTTTCACGCGATCAAACTGCTCGCCATCGGACTTGAAGAGGCCTACTCTCGCACTGATCCTAAGTCATGAGATCCTGGAGGAATCCTTGATCACAGCCACCATGCATATATGAACTATAAGGTAGGAAACAGATCAGGGGTGCCCAGGGATGAAACCCTGGAGAAAACCCTCCGATGCTTAAGTCAATGAATATGATAGAGCACGGGTGCGAGGGGAGGTGGTAGGAAAAGAAGAGGGCGCAAGATTGTTCTCCACCAAGAGATATGGTGGTTCTCACTCAAGATCGTTGCTTACCACTTCCGGGAGTCTCCCTGGGGTTTATATAGCGATCTGTTTAATGTAGGAGTCCAAGGAGTCGAGGGGATTCAGGGGGGGTTATGTCCTCGTCGTGGGCTCTTTATGGCACGAGGACTCTTGCTCTCTGTTATCCTTTGGAGTTCCCTGCTCCTGAAGGATGCGTAACAGACACTTGGATAAGCTTCTGACAGTCGGTCCGAGCTTGGGACGCTTGCTCAGAGTTTTCTCTCGAGCAATGGGTGCGTATCTCGGATAGGTTACGCTGGGTCCCTGCAGGGGCCTTCTCGACCGATCTGTCGCTCAGACTTCCAGACCTGGGGGTCGCCTGGGAAGTGTTGGTCTGAGTGAGTTTTGGGCTTAAAGTAAGTGGGCCTAAAATGGGACTGTCACTTTGGGGAGTCGGTCCTAGTTTGGTCAAATTGGACCTAGTTGGGCCGTGCTCTTGGGCGGTGGATTTTCCCCCTTTCCACTTGTCCCCCTTCTACTCCCGAGCCAAAATTGGGCTCGGATGAGTAGCATTTGTGGGGATTGTGTTGGTGGCTTGATTTGGGTCAGGAATTTTTTTCGGCAGGGGCCATTTAATGTGGATGTCCTGTGAATACGCCCGCGATGATGACTCTTTTGAGTTGACGTGAGGAGCCCCTTTTTAGAGTTCGGAACGACACGCGACCTCCCGCCAAGCCTTTGGGAGTATAAACATCACGTGTGCTTGAGATCCATGCCTCCTTCGTTTAGGGCTTTTTCTCTTCATCGCGCTTGTATTTTGAAACGGCTCATCCGCTGCGAGGGTGGTCATGAGGAGCGATGAATCGTGGAGGCCTTTACGGAGTTAGCAGAGATCACGGCGGTGCCGATCCATCAGCTTCCACCTCCTCCTGAATCGTCTGACTCGACGCTCTCCTCCTCCTCTTCCTGTTCTTCTTGTCCTTCCATGGCAGAGCAACACCTCGCAACCAAGGTGCAGGAAGCCAAACAATGCACGGGGAGATTAGTGCTACAGTCTAAGCACCCTATGCACAGCGAGTTGGGCGAGGCTGAAGTGATAAAGATGGAGAGGCGTTATGGGTTGCCATGGCAATACTATTTATCTCCTCCTAAGCCTCATGAGTCTAGTCTGGACACTCATTCGAGCCTTTTCTGCACTTTCCTCTTGGCTTGGAAGTGTGGGTGTCGCCTGCCTCTCTATCCCTTTGTCACGCAACTGCTTCAGTTTTACAGACTGGCTCCTGTCCAGTTGGTCTCCAACTCTTATACTTTTATCTTTTCTTTTATCTTTCTCTACTGTTCGTGCGGGATTCGCACTTCGTTGAACCTTTTCGATTCCTTCTTTGAGTTGAAGGAGCAGACCCATGCTGGCAAGGGCTTTTTCTATCTTTAGGCGAAGAGGGGAAGGAGCTGTGTGTCCCTCTCTGCTAGAGATTCCTCTCACAAGGGGTGGAAGACCCAGTTTTTCTGGGTGGGCTTATCTAAAGATGGTGTTTCCTGGGACTTCCTGACGGAGCCCAACTTCCATCCGCTTCTCCCTCCGAAGCAAGCGGTGGTTTCCCGGAGCTAAGGAGGAGGTCGGGATTCTCCAGGAGAATCGCCAGTAGACCGCCAAGTTGATGACTGTGGTTAACATCGAGGATTATCACTCCCGCACGGTGCCACCTCAAGGTAAGAACCTTAGGGTCCTGCATTGTGCTTCTGGGTCGGACAGGTAGGCCTCCTTCAGATGATCTGACTTCTGTTGTTTAGATTCGAGGCGGACGGATGATGAGGGGGAGCAACCGTTAGAGCAGGAGATCGTCGACTTGGAGGAGACGCCTGCTCCGAGCGAACCCCGAACCTCTGGGGGCCCTTCTTGCGCCCGAGATAAGGGTAAGCAGATTGCCCAGGGTGATGCCCCCGAGCGCCGTGGGGCCAAACGCAAGGACCCTGGGGAGCGGCTGCTGCTGTCATCAATGAAGGCCCTGACCTCTGAGAAGAAGCGTTAAAGAAGGCGGGGGTTGCCCTCCCGGTTGAGAAGCGTGCCCACCCGGTCGAGGAGCCCTCAGTCGAGGAAATTTGCCATCTGGATCTCCCGTCTATCTAGCCAAAGATGGATACTACTGGTGGGAAAACCGTTGCCGAGACTGCCAGACTGCAGGCAGAGGCGGTCAGTCCTGAAGTCCCGCCCGAGGCTGAGGGGGCGCGGGGCGAGGCAACAACCGAGCACGAGCCAAGCGTTTCCGTCCCAAAAATGGGGACACTCGGGGGGGGGGGGGATGCTCCAGTCCCGATTCTTCCAAAAAGGACTCTTCCCCCTTCGGCTGGTGCCTCCACCATTCTGGCTTCTCTATACCAAAGATGCCGATCCTTACCGCCTTCATTGATTCAGAAAGAATTCAGACATAGTCCCCCCTCCCTACTCTTTGAGAAGGTCATGGAGGGTGGCTTGATCATGGCCCAGCTGGGGGCCGAGATAGTCGATTTCTTCGCACAGCTGCATACTGAGAAGAGGTCTCTCTCTCGGGTCCGCGCTGAGTCCGATCGGAGGATCGGGCAATTGAATTCCTAGCTTGAAGTCTTTCGGCGAGAGGTAGCCTCGCTTCGGGCACAGACTCAGTCAAGCTAGTAGGAGGCTCGGACACTGGGTGAGGAGCTGGCCGAAGCTCGCTATATAGCCTACCTGAAGAGCAAACTCCTGGAAGAGTAGCGTCAAGCTCAGGTCGAGCACTACGAGCAGTGGAAGGCCGAGCGGGAGGAGCTCAACAGCCAAGACTGAGGGGTCGAGCGAGTGTAGGGAGAAGCTGAGGTCGCGCGGACTTTGGCCGAGGCAAAGCTGTCTGAGGTCGAGATGAAGTTGTTCGAGGACAAGCAGAGGGTGGCCGAGCTTGAGAAGAAAGCGGAGCAAGCTGCGACGGAGGCGATCGAACGATATAGAAGCTCAGAGGGCTATCATGCTGCTCTTCAGAAGGCCTCCTTCTCATACTACGTGCCAGGATATTGTTGGGGGCTGTGGAAGGGATTCACCCAAGTCTTCCATCGAGCGGTCGTGGAGGCCCAGCAGTAGGTGCTCGACGAGCTCATTTTTGCTCCCGGGCAGCGCTATGACTTGGATGAGGATACCACAGATTCTTCTTCTCTGACGTCGAGTGAAGGGGGAGGCAAGGATGCCTCCGCTTCAGTAGAGGGATTGCCAACTCCGGTTGCCTCAGGAGGGCACACGATCGAGGCAATTCCCACACGAGTGGGGTCAGAGCCTGGACCGGCCGTCACCGAGGATACCAGGGGCAGATCTCCTGGAGCTGAGGATCCTTCATCCGCCGAGCCTTAGCAAAGGCCAAGGGCCTCTCCAAGTCCCCCCATCTCCATAGATTAGGAGGAAAATGGGCTCGATGTGTTAGCTCTTTTTCTTTTCCTTTTTTGAATGTTGCCATGTAAGATTTTTCATTTCTATATATATAATGGCAGTAATATTCAGAAATGGATGGACTATTCCTTATCGCCTTTGGTGTGATTTGACTACCGTATCTGCAGTTGCTAGAAAAGCAGAGATTTTATTTACAGGCATCTCGCGTGCTAATCGGCCAGGCGGCTGACGTGGCACTAGCACCTTTCTGCCTTTCCGTGCTTTGAATGACTTGCCATTTCGCGTGTCTCTATGGGAGGGCCATTGAGGGAAACAGAGTTACTGCCCTTAGGGAAGGGTTCCTGCCTTTCGCGCTTTTTCAAGGGGAGAGTCAATTAAGGCGAGGGTTCCCCTTTTGGCCTATAAAAGGTCCCGAAGGGCGTCTCCACCTCTCTTCATCGCTTAAGGCTTCCCTTGCAGTCTTTCCTCTTTCTCCCTTTTTGTGAAGCGTATATCTTTTGTGCTAAGGGATTGTCAGCGAAACATAGAGGGCGATTCGGAAGATGATGACCCTGGCGGCCGCCGAGGTGTTCATGCTGCTCCGGCGTAGGAGAAGGAAAGAGGACGAGGTGAACAGCGTAGGAGAAAGAAGGAGGCCTGGTGACGGGCTCGCTCCTTACCTCAGGACCGCCGCTTGACGGCATACAAGGAGGAAGGACGCTTGGCCACAGGCTCTCTCCTGCTTTCCGGGCCGTCACCCCACTTGAGAAGGACTGATGATACAACGTCATTGGTTCTCCTTTCTTTCCAACCCCGTCACCCCTCTCACCTCTTCAAGGGGGTGCTCGGTCTCTCCCCCTCTTCTGCTCTTCAACCAACTTCTTTTATTTTCGTTCACTCTTTGAAGGATGACTTTAACTTTTATCCTTGCTTGCACCACTCGGAGGTGCTTGCTTTTTGTTCGGCTTCCGGCCTTGTTCCCTTCCAAAGAGTTGGCAGAGGAGGTCTTCTCTTGTTTTCCTAGCATCCAGGTATTCCTTCCCTTTCTTCCTCTCTTCCTCTGATATCTTTTCTGTGTGTTTCCCGAGCAAACAGGGTGAGCCATCCTGTTATCCAAGCCAGTTTCTACACTAGGTTGAGTCAGTGGCTCAGCTTAGGGGTGCTAGCCGTGTTCGCGCTGAGTAATCAGCTCGTGTTATAGTACTAGTGGATGTAGCATCTTTATTTTTGATATGCATTGTATTGGCTGTGGCCTATCAGATGTACAAAAAAACATTAACGAAAGGAAAATGAGAGCTGTTATTGCCATATGTCGCTTACATGTTTGAGAAAAGCTTAAAAATAGAGCTTTCGTAATGTTGTCGCATTCCTTGTCCGAGCGATAGGCGCTCCTTCCATGGTAGACAATCGATACGCCCCCTTCCCGAGCGTCTCGACCACTCGGTAGGAGCCTTCCCAATAAGGGGCCAACTTTCCCACCGCCTCCAGTGGTCGAGAGGCTTCGACTTTCCTTAGGATAAAGTCTCTTGTGTGGAAGTGCCTGTCTCAGACTTTGGCGTTGTAATATCCAGTGACGCGTTGCTGATATTTTGTGGCTCGGATGCTTGTGATCTCTCGTATCTCGCTTGCCATACCAAGGTTCTCTAGCAGTTTCTGCTCATTTGCCTCGGGCGATAAGTTGATGACTCGGAGAGATGGGCTGCTGATTTCTAAAGGTATCACGACGTCTCTGCCATACACCAACTGGAAAGGAGTCTCACCGGTGGCAGTTCTCGGAGTAGTTCGATGCGACCATAGTACGCTTGGCAATTCCTCGAGCCAACTTCCCTTGGCCTTACCGAGCCTGGCCTTAATGCCTTTCAATACAGTTTTGTTTGCATTTTTGACCAGTCGGTTAACCTGGGGGTGGGCTACAGAAGTGAAGTGGTTGCGAATGTGTAGGTCAGCACATCTGTTTCTCAAGTAATGAGAATCAAATTGCCGACCATTATTGCTCACAATCACTCGAGGAATACCGAAACGACAAATGATCGACTTCCAAACGAAGCTCCATATGACAGACTCGAAAATCCTAGCGGTGTCTTCGGCTTCAATCCACATGGTAAAATAATCGATGGCGACGTTGACGAACTTCTTCTGGGACTGGGCCGTAGGAAATGGCCCTAGGATGTTGATCCCCCATCGAGCAAAAGGGTACGGCTCGATAAGGGTGACGAGCTCTGAGGTAGGCTGATGGACTAGATGATCGAAACGCTGGCATCGGTCGCACCTTTGAACATAGGCCAAGCAGTCGCGCTGGAGAGTTGGCCACCAGTAGCCTTGCCATAGCAAGATCCTGGGGAGCGATCTTCCTCCTTGATGCGCGCCGCAGACACCTTCGTGGACCTCTTGAATTGCTCGATGGGCCTCATCGGTATCGAGGCACTTGAGGAGGGGACCGGAAAAAGACCTTCGGTACAAGGCTTCGTCCAAGATTACGAAGCACCGAGCTTGATACTTCAGTCTTCGAGTTTCTCGATGGTCGGGGGGCTCCTGAGAATCCCGGAGCCATGATATATATGGGGTCCGCCAGTCGCTTGGTGATGCCCGATCAATGGTCATGAGCTCCGCTTCTATGCTCGGTCGCTCTAGCTCTTCCAGGAAAACCGATCGAGTACCTTCTGGGCCAACAGAGGAGGCCAGTCGAGAGAGGGCATCTGCCCGGGAGTTCTCCTCCCGAGTTATTCGGATGACCTGAAAACTCTCGAATAGTGGGGCAATTCCTCTTACCAATTGAGGGTATTTGATCATCGGTGTTTCCCAAGCTTCGTAGTCACCGTTGACCTGGCTGGCGACCAACTGGGAGTCAGTATGAATCCTGACTCGTTCGGCCCACAATCGTCGTGCCATCCGGGCTCCCGAGATGAGAGCCTCATACTCGAAGACGTTGTTGGATGCCAAAAAGTTGAACTTCAAGGTGTACAGCAATTCCGCTCCTTTTGGGGATCTAAGAAGGACACCGGCGCCGCTGCCGACCGAGTTGGAGGATCCGTCAACGAAAAGATCCCAGGTGGGCCCAGGCGCCAGCGGATGGGCTTCCTCTGTTAGGACGGTGCTCTTTGCGATGAAGTCCGTGAGTGCCTGTCCCTTGATGGTCGAGCGAGGGCGATAGGAGATGTCGTAAGCCCCGAGCATTATGGCCCACTGGACGAGGCGGCCCGAAGCTTCAGGGTGAAGTGAGGATCTTCTTTAGGGGTTCGTTGGTCAATATCACGATGAAGTGCCCTTAGAAGTAGGGCCGGAGGCTCTTGGCCGAGGTCACCAACACTAGCACGAGTTTCTCGGTTGCGGGATACCATCTTTTGGCCTCGTTGAGCACCTTGCTAGTGTAGTATACTGGTCTCTGCACTCCTACGTCATCTCAAACTAGGACTGAGCCCACTATGGAAGCAGTCGATGAGAGGTAAAGGTGCAGTGTTTCGCCCGAGATCAGTTTTGAAAACACCGGGGGCGAGGCCAGAAACTCCTTTAGCTTTGCAAAAGCCTTCTGACATTCCTCATCCCAGGCAAAGGGGGTGGATGCCAATTTGGGCCCTCTCAACAATTTGAAGAAAGGTAGGCATCGTTTGGCCGCTCGGGACAAAAAATGGTTGAGCACAGCAATTCACCCAGTCAGGCGCTGGACGTCCTTGACGAAAACGGGTGGCCACATGTTCAGGATGGCCTGAACCTTATCGGGGTTGGCCTCGATCCCACGTTGAGTCACTAGGAAACCCAGGAATTTCCTAGATCGAACCACAAAGGCGCATTTAGTTGGGTTGAGCTTCATGTTGCACCTTAGGAGGGTGCAAAAGGTTTCAGCTAGGTCGGCGAAGTGGTCCTCGGCCTTAGGTGTTTTGACGAGCATGTCGTCGATGTAGTCTTTGATGTTCCGACCGATTTGTCCTTAGAAAATGTGGTTAATCAGCCTCGAGTACTGTCACGCCCCGACGCCAAATATCAGGACTGGCAGTAGAAACAAGTAATAATAATATGTTAATTTACAGACATGATATGCTAAAGCTAAAAGATCACACACCACTATAAACAGAAATGAACTTCATTCACTAAATAATAGTTACATAATCCAGATTCCAATCACATAACTCCTTAAACACCCTTTTTGACAACATCTTCTTAACACTATTACATTTGCTGACTGGGATTACAATTCTTTCAAACACACACTCTAAAACATAAACAGACACAAAACTATGAGTAGATCCACAGGCTTCAAACTGGTTCGCTCCATTGCCATCACTCTTGCCCGTCCCCATCAGTCTGTGAATCCTCACCTTAGCGACCTGAAAAAGGGGGAATAACTGGGTGAGCGATCGCTCAGTAGGTAATAACAGGCAAGTTTAAGTAATTAACCAATTATTTTGTATTTTTAAGAGCGAAAATAAAGAACGAAATAAAATGACAATATGATGAAACAATATAGTAAGAAGAAAAGCAAGAACACGATATAACTGGACATTGGCCAACAAGCAAGAACTAACCAAGTCAAAAGAAGATTCAAGTAATAGATTATTGTCGTAGACATCACGCTAGTCATGCACTCGGTGCAATACCTCACCATGTCATTCAAACTCCCCGGGGCACAAGTACTTTTCGGGTGCTCCTCCCAGGACCAGACCGGGCCCTTATGATGTGTTGGCGTTGATTTGTTGGATCCAAGATCCCAAGTTATGTCTAGACATTAATCAAGTTAAATGGCCAATAATGTCAAGGTATGCTTACCTCGGAGGATCCCAAGGATAGGTTGAAGAGATATTTTGACCAAAAATTCAAGTTATCAAGAACCAATCAGGTCCTTGGGTTCAAAAACGAATAATCACGGAAAAATCACTTCTGGATGATAAGCGGTTTACACTGGGCCGCTCAACAAATACACGGTCGATACTGGACCGTTCAGGACAGAAATGGGCTGAGGATCAGCCTCACGGAAGTCAAGGATAAACTGTCAATCTGGGGCCGCTCTAGATAGAACGGTCAAGAATGGGGCGCACGTAGCTAGAACGATTGGAAGCCCAAGAACACGGTAAATGGGCCTTATAGGGCCGCTCAACGGATGGACGGTCCAATAAGATCCGCTCTATGACGTGGGCGGTTCAAATTAGTCCGTTCAACAGAACTTAGCACAAGGAAATAGAAATCTACCCAAATGGGCTCCGGGCTGTCATATGTGGGGCAGAAGTGAACCGGGTCCAGCCTACTATCCATTGGTCAGTCTAGGGCTTATCGGGTCAATCCAAACATGATTTGGTCGAAGATACAACAAGGTTAATCAACCAAGGTAAGTGGCACTTGGCCAGGGTTGCACGGTTCTTAATGGGCCGCCCAGTGAGCCAGACGGTCCCTGTCGGGCCGCACAAAGCTCAGGGGGTCCAAGTTGAGCCGTGACTCACAACACGATAATCCATGCGATTCGATCATGTACACAGGTTCAAGCTTTGGTGGTACAACCTGCCCGACGTCCTAGTGGGAATCCCAGGCTCGCGGGGGCTTACAGAGGTCCCATAATGAAGGTCCTAGTCCGACGGAAGGAATATCCGGCGGAGAGTCCCAATCATTACAACGAAATGAGGCTATCAAATCATCGGAAATCAGTATGGCGGTTAGTCAATCCTACCGGAATAGAACGACTGTCAAAGAATCCTAATAGCATGAAATCATGGTTGAATTAACATATTGAAATAAATTAAGGCTATGAAGAAAGAATAATCAAACATTATGAAATCTGTTCTCACATATGTTCCTTTTTCTTATGGGTTATTAACCTATCATTAGCCAAAAATATACTAAGTTAAATCATGCTAAAAAGAAAAACAAGCAGTTCTGTACAATTGGGCGGTTCTGTCTGAGCCGCTCACTGTCCTCAGCGGTCGCACGACAGGCCGTTCAGCCCTTTCGGTCCGAAGGCCAGCTAGGGTGGAGCAGTCTGTAATGTGCCGCTGGGGAGCAGTGCACGGTGTAGGACTAGCCGCTTAAAGAGAAGGGCGGTTAGGGTTCTGCCGTACATTCCATAAAATCGATCAAATTAAAACACATGGACGGTCAGGAACTAGCCGCCTTCACTAGTTGGGCGGTCTATCGTGAGGCCGCGCTAACCAACTCAATCCGCCACCCCTTTGCCTTGCCCGTCACCGGCAGGGTTGGCTAGGGTTAGCAATAGGAACTAAATACACATGATACAAGGCATAAAAATTAGGGATTTTATAGTCAAAAGAACAAGCATGAAAAGTTTTACAAGATAGCATGACCAATTTCATGTTTAGTGCCTGAAATCCCTACGTAAATCAAGATGGAACAATGTTAACCCTTGTTCAGGCATGCTTCCACTAAACCTCGAAATACTAACAGGATACTAGATTAAAATTGGGGCTTTCTAGACCAATCGAAAGAGGACAGAACAACGCTTCTATTGATGTATCACACTTAGGGTTTGGCTTGCTATCACCTACCTTATTCGAAGGATGAAGGAAGAAGAGGGATGTCGATGCGCTACGTACACACCGCCAAAAATCACCGGAATTCTCCCTCGATCGAGCTCCTCTCCGGCCGCCACAGCAACTAAACGATTCTAGGGTTGCTAAGGGTCATTTTTATAGGTTCAATTGAGTCTAGGGAGTCATAATTGCGAAGATAGAGTCCTATCATCGTTGACGTGCGAGATTTGTGCGAGACAGAGTCTATCCACTACTCCGCCGCCAAATACTCCTCCTAGGGTTAGGGTTTCGAAGATTAATCAGAGGGGAAATGAAGAGTTAATATTATCCTTTCATTTGCATCCGGTTTTAGCTTAAATGGTCAGGTATTGGGCTCGAATTTCACATTTTAAGATCCGATTAGGCTAAGTGTGGTTTTGGGCCTTAATCTGTTAATTCGACTTAGTTAAAAAAATTGTTTGGGCTGGTCATAGAAGACAATTTTACTAAGCGCTTTATCTACTACGAGATTCTAATTTTCAATTTTTTATAAAATGGTCGAATTTTGACTTATCTTATTTCTTAAGGAATCTTTTATTAATTTTCTCGAAATTTTTATTCTTTAATAAAACGGGGTGCTACACCCTCCCCCACTTAAAAAAATTTGGTCCTCCAAATTTCTTGCACTTAATAGAACGAGGAACGAGATAACTCACCTAGAATAAATCGGGATATTGCTTCCACATGGTTTCTTCGGATTCTCAAGTAGCTTCTTCAGTTCCACGCCGACTCCACTGAACTTTAACCATGGGTATGTTGGTTTATGCCAGCGTCTCCTTGGATTTGGTGTGTACCACGTGGGGTATGGGACCCACGTGGGACCATCGGTGCTTGGCAGCCCAACCCGCCGCATGGATTATGGGGTCCATGTGCGAAGCCCCTCATGCCCGCCCACAGCACGTCATAGACGTGGGGCTCTGCGCTGCCATAAGGAAATATGGTCTAACCTTCGCTACCAGCTCGAGCTTTTAACGCAACGGTAGGGGCTTGATCCTGTAAACTGGTATCAGAGCGAGGTCGCGGGTTCAAATCCCAGGTGCCGCTGGGGGGGAGATTGTTGGTTTATGCCAGCGTCTCCTTGGATTTGGTGTGTACCACGTGGGGTATGGGACCCACGTGGGACCATCGGTGCTTGGCAGCCCAACCCGCCGCATGGATTATGGGGTCCATGTGCGAAGCCCCTCATGCCCGCCCACAGCACGTCATAGACGTGGGGCTCTGCGCTGCCATAAGGAAATACGGTCTAACCTTCGCTACCAGCTCGAGCTTTTAGCGCAACGGTAGGGGCTTGATCCTGTAAACCAATTGTTGTGCCCCTTGTGCTTTGTTGATGATGTGGTGTTTTAATGATAGCAACATGAATGAGTCACCACATTGTCTTGAATATGTCTGACCTTTTCTGTGGGAGATTGCATAAGTGTGCCATGTCTGAATTGTGAAGAATGCATGTGTATGCTTGAGTCATGCTGTGATATATTGGCTTGTGCTTGATTTCTGTTCTGTGCATTGCTTCTCTGCTGATATGTTCATGCATTATATTAGGCTAAGTCTGTACAGCCTACGTCTCTTGTAGCGTCAACGCTGTGAGCATTCTCAAGTCTGCAGCGTCAACGCTGTGAGTATGCACTTTGTTTCAGGTTCTTCAAGTCTATACAGACTTTAGCGTCTCATTTAGCGTCTAAGGCAAAGTCTACACATTGGCTAAGTGTGTAAATCGCTTACATTTTTTTGAGACCAAGTCCATACAACGTGAAAGTCTATACACTCCTCTTGGCCTTAGCATCTGTTTTGAAGTCCATACATTGGTCTTCAGTTCAAGTCTGTACAGCGTTACGTTCTCTTTGGAAAGTCTGTACAGCGTCAAGTCTGCACATTGGGGTTTCACGAGAAGTCTACACATTGGTCTCCTCCTGAAGTCTATACATTGGCTAAGGGTCTTCAAGTCCATACACAGTTGTCTGATGCATATTATTTGAAGTCTGTACAACATGCCTTGTTATTCACAACTTTCTTGTTTGTGACTTCCCTAGTGTTTTGATGATGAGCATCACTATGTTAAGTATTCTCATTTTAATCAGATATCTTGCGTAATGTTATGCATTTGAAATTTTCATGATTAACAGGAAAACTGCTATGAGGTAGTACTTTGTGTGTCCGTATTGTTTCTTTCATACTTCGTGTTGATTTCCTGTAACTTCGAGTCGCTTCACCTTCTGTCTTCGTGATGTTTACTGAAGCAGCTCGAATTATTCTGACGAACTTCGAGTCGTTTCCCTGTGAACCTAGTGTCATTTCCTTAGTATTTAGTTGCTCATCTCGAGTCATCCTTTAGGTTTGCTCTTGTGCTTTCGTGTCACTTACTGTTGTTCCTCGAGTAGTTCTTTCCTGGTTTCACTGCTTCATCACGTGTTGTGATAGCCGTGTCTGTCTTCTGTCTTCGTGTTGATTTTGCTTCGTGCATTCTTCTCTAAATTCAAGCTTTAAGTGTCTCAAGTCGAGTCTGACTGTGTTGTCTCCATGTCGTCCTTAGTTCGAGTCGTTTCTTTGTTATTTCTATCTTCGTGTTGCTTTTCCTAGACCTCGTGTCTTTCTTGTTTTGTAACCACACTTCGTGTCGGTTTCTGTTTTCATCTTCGAGTTGTTGTCATCCCGTGTCGTCCTCGTCTTCGAGTCGTTCGTACGTTCGAGCAGTTTAGTACTCGAGTTGTTTTCGTGTGTATTCAAGTCCTTTTAGTAAAGTGTCGTTTCACCTCGTGCCGTTCTCTTTGTTGCTTGTTATGTCGTGTTGTTTTTGCATTCGTGTCTTCGTGTTGCTTTTGTATTCGTGTCTTCGTGTTATTCTTGCGTTTATGTCCTCGTGTTGTTTCTTTCTATCTTCGTCCAAGGTTCCTTTGATCGCGTGTTTCTATCGTTTGTACTCCGTGTTATTTCCTTCTCCGTACCTCGTGTCGTTCTCAGTATAGTGCACCTATTGTTGTTCCTACACACCTCGTGCAGTTTTAGTTTTTGTGGCCCTAAGTTTTAATCGTTTTAATTCTTTGCAGGAGAAGAAGAAAAACAAAAAGAAGAAGGTGGTCCGAGGAAGAATATTCCTCAGTGAATGGGAGGCACGTGATCCGAGGCTGGAAGGGCAGATAGAATTGTGACACGTGTGCTGAAGCTGGCTGAGAGACTGACACGTGGCCACAAGTTCTGGGCGGGAAATGAGGAAGCCACACGTGCCCAGTGCTGCCCTCCTGCTGGCTGCTGCTTATAAAAGGAAGCCTTCATCCAACTAATGAAGCATATCGAAGAAGAAGCCTGGAGAGCAAAAAGTCCTTCGATCCAGAAAAAGAAAAGAGGAAGAAAAAAGAGAAGAAGAGAGAATAGCAGAGAGCGTGAGCCGAAGAGAATAGAGAAAAAGAGATCGAGAGAGTGAAAGAGCAGAAGAAGAAGAGAAGAGAAGAGACAGAGAGAGCCTGCGAAAGAAGAAGAAAAGAAAGAGAAGAAGAGCAGAAGGAAAAGAAGAGAAAGAGAGAGTTAGAGAGCTCGTGAGGGTTAAGAGAAAAAGAAAGTGAGAGAGAAGAGAAGAGGAAGAGAAGCTTACCTGAAGATCTGTCTACTGGACCGTGGATCAGATCTAGGCCAGTCAGCTCCGTTGAGAGCCACATTGTGCATTTCATTTTTCAGCGTTCTGTTTGCTGAAGTTATTTTCATTTCGTGTTTTTATTTTTCCCCTTTTTGTTTGGTTATCCTTGTTCTTCCGATTCTCAGTAGTGAGGTCGGGTTCCTCCTGTGGATCAGGAGAAGGGAGATCAGATCTCCGGTTGCAAGTAGCTGGGAGCTACTTGTGGGTTCCCTCCGGTTGGAGGAAGGGAGACTTGTCTCCGGTTCTGGGCTTGCGGGTTGCAAGTCCAGGGGTCCCTCCGGTTGGAGGAAGAGAGGTCTTCGACCTCTGGTTTGCTGGTGACTGGAAGTCACTGGTTGGTTCCCTCCTGGTCTGGAGGAAGAGAGACTTTGCGTCTCTGGTTTCCAAGTGACTGGGAGTCACTTGGGGTGTCCCTCTGGTTGGGAGGAAGAGGGGAGTTTGTTCCCCTGGTCAAGCTGTGTGTCAGCACCTGTTGCAGACTGAGTCTGCTTGGTTCTAGCTTTGGCTAGTGAAGCCTCACTCCGGTTGGGAGTGAGGGGTGGATGTAGGTCTGAAGGACCGAACCACCTTAAAACTATTTGTGCAGTGGTTTGCCTTGCGTTAGCTCCATATCTTCTACCTCCATTCACAGGTTGCGCATGCTTGGCTAGTTGCATTATCTAGAGAGTTAATTTTTGAGCATTATATTATGCTTAGTGTGTTTGCGTTGTTTAGCTCTGTCTTCGTTTCTGGTTGATCAGGTGGCTGCATTGTTGCAGTCCAACTGTTTGTCCATGTGTTGCCTTATCATTTCATCTTGGAAAGCTCATTAGTCTTATTCCGCATATCTGAGCTTTAATATTTTAATTTGGGCTATATTTTATAGAGGGTTACATTCACCCCCCCTCTGTATCCGGGCCTAGCACCCTAACATTTGGTATCAGAGCGGGTTTCTGCTTAGAAGGTCCAGCGACCTGCAGATCCGATCTTGTAGTCTTGGGTGATAATTTGTTTTTAGTGCATCAATATTCCTGTTGAATTAATCTGTTGTGTTCTCATGGCTCATCCTCCACTATTCAGTAGTTCAAATATTAAATTCTGGCTATATCGTATGCACAAGCACGTTAACTCTATTAATCCACAATTGTGGAAGGTTATCTCTCACAGTCCACATGAACTTCCTAAGGATAAGTCCAAGTGGACTCATGTTCACAAGTTGAAAAATGATGATAATGTGAGAGCTCTAAATTTAATGAAGGCTGCAATCGATTCTGATGATTTTTCCTCTTTCTCAGGTTGTAGCTCGGCAAAGGAGATATTGGATGAATTGCTTCGCATCCACAATGGAAAGGAAGAAGAATGTCTCATGGCAAGAAGGAGTGATCAATCAGATAAGTCCTCATCCCAGGTAAACTCTGAGACCGAGTATATTAGTCATGATGATTTAGTTGCCATCCATAAGCATCTACTGGAAAAATATGAAAGAATTAAGTCAGAAAAGAGAAAATTAAGAAAAGAGAAAAATGCTGAAATCACAAGTCTAAAGGCTGAAAATGAAAATTTAAAATCTGAATTGAAATTGGAAGAAGAATTTGAAAACAAGTTGATTGAAGAAAATTTTCATCTAAAAGATCAAAATAAAAGACTAATGGTTCTTAATACTGTCTTTTCTGAAAAATGGTTGTCATTTGAAAAAGAAAAATCTACTGATAAGGAAATTCAATGTGAGAATGAATTGAAACTGAAACAGGAACTAGAAATAGTTAAAAATTTGAATGATGTCATGCAGAGACAAATTATCACATGTGAGGAAGACATGACTAATTCAGAACTCAAAATTTGTTCTCTCCAATCTGAAATAAGTAAACTTGTTCGTTCCATGTCTAAATCTATCAAGGGAAAAGAGAAAATGAATGTTCCTTTGTGTGATAACGCCATTAAATCAAGTGGAGAGCAAGGATGCAAATCCCAAATTTAAAAATCTATTAAGAAAAAGTTGTACACTACTTTTGTTCGCAGCTCTGACATTGCAAGCTGCTCTGGGCCTCCTAAAATATCTACATCATCTATTTTCCAATTCAAGGCCCAGAAAAATGAAGAACAAATAAAAGGTGTGAACAAGGGTAAACAAATGAGCAAAAATGGTAAGAAAAACAAGGATAAAAATGTCCCTACTTGTGTCTTTAAATCTGCTACCTGTACTGCATCTGATGACTCAATGCATACTACTCATAGCTCAATTAATTATCCGTATGCATCTGATAAGAGTGTCTCATGCCATTATTGTGGCAAGGTAGGCCATGTAATGGATGATTGCAGATTATTGATTGAAGATGGGCATACAAGTGAAACATTACATTCGAGAAATTCATTTGGTAGAAATCATGCTACTAGGAAGTCTGATACATCTTGTCATTACTGTGGTAGGCATGGTCATCTCATGGATGCCTGTTTCATCATGAAACAAGATGATGAAATGCAGGTCTTCTGTTCATCATCACCCCAAAAGAAGTATGTATGCTTCAAACCAACACATCATTTGTTATAACTGTAATAAACGTGGTCATAAAGCTGTTGAGTGTTGGTTCAGGACTTCATGGGGATATAATGGTTCAAGAGGTAAGCACCTAAGGTGTTTTGAATGTGGCAAGTATGGGCATGCAGTCAAGGACTGCTGGTATGCTCAGGGAAAATATTTTAATTCCAAATTTGATAAATTCCCTGAAAATAGAAATTTTCTTGGCAGAAATAAACCTATTTTTAAAGAAAAGATTCTTGTATGTTTTGAATGTGGAAAACCTGGCCACCGAGCTTCTGAATGCTTGTGGGCAGGCAATGCTAAATCAACACCTCATGCAAGTAACAAAAAATTTCATGCAAACTCACATAGATTCCATGATGATAATAATGTCCACAAAAAGAATTCAAGGTTTGCTATATCATGTAGAGATTGTGGAAATTTTGGTCATTTCATGGATAACTGTTACCTGGTGGATCATGATGATAATACTGCTAAGAAATTGCTTAGAACACTTGTTAGGGATAAAACAGGACCCAAGGCTGCTTGGGTTCCTGCAAGATCAAAGTGATTGTTTTGCAGGTGTGCCTTGGGACTGGAATAAAAGGGGTAATGATCCAAGACACTCTAGGATGAATAACCCCATTTTCACATTGTTCAGGTAAGCTTCTCTTCATTTCATGTTTTGAAATTCTTCTAGTGCATGCATGCTAAATCTGTTCTTGCATATTCAGTCATCATCTGCCAGTTGCATTATGTTCTAATCATGCACTCTGAAATTTCTGAAAATCTAAACTGCATCTGAATGGTGTCTGAAATCTGTCCATTGCTTTCTGAAAAATCTGATAGGACAGTCTGATTGTGCACAAGTCACAATATCAATTGGTTTCATATGTTCAGTTTTCAGTGCAAACATTGCATGTTTTCAGGGGGAGTTAATTGCATGTCTTTGCATAGCATTCAGTGTTGAGTCTTTGCATGCATGTAGTTAATTGCATTACATTTCATGAAAAATGCCAAAAAGATTGTCTGAATGCATAGTGTTAGGGGGAGTCAATGCATCGCATATAGGTTGTCAAATGCATACTCATGTGAAAATTCATTGCATATCCTTTCATTGATTCTCTTTGACCAAACCTTGAGCATATTTTTGAAATCATTAAGCTTCAAAATCTCTCCTATCAATTGATAACAATTGGTATCATTTGGTATCAGAATTTCTATCAGTCATTCATGAAGATTTCAATGGGACTATCTCGATCATAAATCTGAAAATTCTTGAACTAGAAATCTTCTATTATACATTTTTATGAATGTCTGAAATAACTCATGTGGTTTAAGCTTAATGTATTCATGGAGTTTAACTTTAAAATCTCTTAACATATCTGAAGCATGTTTAATAAACCTGAACCATCTGGTTCATGTTGAGTCTTGTGAAAACTTCTGAAATCTGCACTCTTGAATACATGACTTCAACTGATTAAGTACATGAAATTATTATTGACTTGAAGCAATGAATTTTTTCTGAAAAGTCTAAAGGGTAATATCTGTCAGAGCAATGACCTTGGTCACTAAGAAACACATGTCCAAAGGACTGTGTCATGAGGTACCATAGTTAACTCTGATTAAGAATTCATTGAAATTCAGGCAGAGCAATGCACACTGAGAAATACAATTCACTCATCAAGAAATGATTTGCAGTGTGTCATGATGTGTATATGCTATCTCTGTTCATATAAAGCATGACAGTTAGTCACACTAAGTGCTTAGGGATATTGGCCTCTGATCAAGGTATATCCTCTAGTTACAAGGTGTGCACTGAACTAGAGTGCTCGTAAAAGTTGTAGCATGAAAATTGTTGAACGAATTGAAATATCTGAATATTGATGTAAAAATCAAATTACTACAACCCTAGACAAAATCATATGACTTCATAATTGCTTGATTTCAATACTGATGCATGTAATTCTGAAAGAAGTCAATAAATTTGATTGTGTAAGACAAAGGGAGGATAATCAAGATAAATATGAGGGCTTGGTTCATTTTTATTAAAACATGGTTTTAGATATCAATACAGAATTTTATTGATAAAATCTGCATACATCATGTTTAAACCATGCTGTTCAAAAAGCTCATTCATAAGCCCCTATAATGGAAGACTTTGAAAACTTATGTTTTGGATTTATGAGAATGACATTTCCTTGAAAATCTGACTGAAATTCTTGTAGTTGAAGCCACTTTAGAAATCTACTAATTGAACCTGTTCTTGGCTCATTGACCTGAACTTCTCCTTATTTGCCCCTATGGTCTCCTCTCATCTATCTCATAAGATTTCACTTATTGAGGGGGAGCCTCCATGTCATGCATCACTTGCATATCAATTGGCATCTATTCAGGGGGAGCAATCCTTGTCACACTGAATCATGTTCATATCATTTGTGACCTTGCATTCAAATCCCTCATGATCAGATTTATGCATGATCAACAAAAACTGTATAGTCAACTCCTTTCTTATCAGTTGACTGATTCTATCTGTATTTTTATGACCATACAAATGTGAGGTGCCACTCCCATTATTACCTTGTTCACTTGCAGCCTTCTGAACCTCAGAATCTTTATAATGGTGGATTTTAGATTGATTAATTGGATAACCAGAGTCCATTCCTGTGCTTCAGGGGGAGTTATGGTTTATTATCACCTAAGGGGAGAGTAGTCAATCATGCATGTTGATAGGGGGAGAACTGTTTCACTGTCATAAGGTAGATCTTCATTTTAAAGAACCTTGACTCATTCTCTGCATTGTTGTTCTGCTTTTGACTATCAAACCATTTCCCTTCTTTTTGATTATGTCAAAGGGGGAGAATAGTTTGATGAGTCAGTGTGACTCATTATGTTGCCATCATCAAAAAGGGGGAGATTGTTGTGCCCCTTGTGCTTTGTTGATGATGTGGTGTTTTAATGATAGCAACATGAATGAGTCACCACATTGTCTTGAATATGTCTGACCTTTTCTGTGGGAGATTGCATAAGTGTGCCATGTCTGAATTGTGAAGAATGCATGTGTATGCTTGAGTCATGCTGTGATATATTGGCTTATGCTTGATTTCTGTTCTGTGCATTGCTTCTCTGCTGATATGTTCATGCATTATATTAGGCTAAGTCTGTACAGCCTACGTCTCTTGCAGCGTCAACGCTGTGAGCATTCTCAAGTCTGCAGCGTCAACGCTGTGAGTATGCACTTTGTTTCAGGTTCTTCAAGTCTATACAGACTTTAGCGTCTCATTTAGCGTCTAAGGTAAAGTCTACACATTGGATAAGTGTGTACATCGCTTACATTTTTTTTGAGACCAAGTCCATACATAGTGAAAGTCTATACACTCCTCTTGGCCTTAGCATCTGTTTTGAAGTCCATACATTGGTCTTCAGTTCAAGTCTGTACAGCGTTACGTTCTCTTTGGAAAGTCTGTACAGCGTCAAGTCTGCACATTGGGGTTTCACGAGAAGTCTACACATTGGTCTCCTCTTGAAGTCTATACATTGGCTAAGGGTCTTCAAGTCCATACACAGTTATCTGATGCATATTGTTTGAAGTCTGTACAACATGCCTTGTTATTCACAACTTTCTTGTTTGTGACTTCCCTAGTGTTTTGATGATGAGCATCACTATGTTAAGTATTCTCATTTTAATCAGATATCTTGCGTAATGTTATGCATTTGAAATTTTCATGATTAACAGGAAAACTGCTATGAGGTAGTACTTTGTGTGTCCGTATTGTTTCTTTCATACTTCGAGTTGATTTCCTGTAACTTCGAGTCGCTTCACCTTCTGTCTTCATGATGTTTACTGAAGCAGCTCGAATTGTTCTGATGAACTTCGAGTCGTTTCCCTGTGAACCTAGTGTCGTTTCCTCAGTATTTAGTTGCTCATCTCGAGTCATCCTCTATGTTTGCTCTTGTGTTTTTGTGTCACTTACTGTTGTTCCTCGAGTAGTTCTTTCCTGGTTTCACTGCTTCATCACGTGTCGTGATAGCCGTGTCTGTCTTCTGTCTTCGTGTTGATTTTACTTCGTGCATTCTTCTCTATATTCAAGCTTTAAGTGTCTCAAGTCGAGTCTGACTGTGTTGTCTCCATGTCATCCTTAGTTCAAGTCGTTTCTTTGTTATTTCTATCTTCGTGTTGCTTTTCCTAGACCTCGTGTCTTTCTTGTTTTGTAACCACACTTCGTGTCGATTTCTATTTTCGTCTTCGAGTTGTTGTCAGCCCGTGTCGTCCTCGTCTTCGAGTCGTTCGTACGTTCGAGCAGCTTAGTACTCGAGTTGTTTTCGTGTGTATTCAAGTCCTTTTAGTAAAGTGTCGTTTCACCTCGTGTCGTTCTCTTTGCTGCTTGTTATGTCATGTTATTTTTGTATTCGTGTCTTCGTGTTGCTTTTGTATTCGTGTCTTCGTGTTATTCTTGTGTTTATGTCCTCGTGTTGTTTCTTTCTATCTTCGTCCAAGGTTCCTTTGATCGCGTGTTTCTATCGTTTTTACTCCGTGTTATTTCCTTCTCCGTACCTCGTGTCGTTCTCAGTATAGTGCACCTATTGTTGTTCCTACACACCTCGTGCAGTTTTAGTTTTTGTGGCCCTGAGTTTTAATCGTTTTAATTCTTTTCAGAGAAGAAGAAAAACAAAAAGAAGAAGGTGGTCCGAGGAAGAATATTCCTCAGTGAATGGGAGGCACGTGATCCGAGGCTGGAAGGGCAGACAGGATTGTGACACGTGTGTTGAAGCTGGCTGAGAGACTGACACGTGGCCACAAGTTCTGGGCGGGAAATGAGGAAGCCACACGCGCCCAGTGCTGCCCTCCTGCTGGCTGCTGCTTATAAAAGGAAGCCTTCATCCAATAGATGAAGCGTATCGAAGAAGAAGCCTAGAGAGCAAAAAGTCCTTCGATCCAGAAAAAGAAAAGAGGAAGAAAAAAGAGAAGAAGAGAGAATAGCAGAGAGCGTGAGCCGAAGAGAATAGAGAAAAAGAGATCGAGAGAGTGAAAGAGCAGAAGAAGAAGAGAAGAGAAGAGACAGAGAGAGCCTGCGAAAGAAGAAGAAAAGAAAGAGAAGAAGAGCAGAAGGAAAAGAAGAAAAAGAGAGAGTTAGAGAGCTCGTGAGGGTTAAGAGAAAAAGAAAGTGAGAGAGAAGAGAAGAGGAAGAGGAAGAGGAAGAGAAGCTTACCTGAAGATCTATCTACTGGACCGTGGATCAGATCCAGGCCAGTCAGCTCCGTTGAGAGCCACATTGTGCATTTCATTTTTCAGCGTTCTGTTTGCTGAAGTTATTTTCATTTCGTGTTTCTGTTTTTCCCCTTTTTGTTTGGTTATCCTTGTTCTTCCGATTCTCAGTAGTGAGGTCGGGTTCCTCCTATGGATCAAGAGAAGGGAGATCAGATCTCCGGTTGCAAGTAGCTGGGAGCTACTTGTGGGTTCCCTCCGGTTGGAGGAAGGGAGACTTGTCTCCGGTTCTGGGCTTGCGGGTTGCAAGTCCAGGGGTCCCTCCGGTTGGAGGAAGAGAGGTCTTCGACCTCTGGTTTGCTGGTGACTGGAAGTCACTGGTTGGTTCCCTCCTGGTCTGGAGGAAGAGAGACTTTGCGTCTCTGGTTTCCAAGTGACTGGGAGTCACTTGGGGTGTCCCTCCGGTTGGGAGGAAGAGGGGAGTTTGTTCCCTTGGTCAAGCTGTGTGTCAGCACCTGTTGCAGACTGAGTCTGCTTGGTTCTAGCTTTGGCTAGTGAAGCCTCACTCCGGTTGGGAGTGAGGGGTGGATGTAGGTCTGAAGGACCGAACAACCTTAAAACTATTTGTGCAGTGGTTTGCCTTGCGTTAGCTCCATATCTTCTACCTCCCATTCACAGGTTGCGCATGCTTGGCTAGTTGCATTATCTAGAGAGTTAATTTTTGAGCATTATATTCTGCTTAGTGTGTTTGCGTTGTTTAGCTCTGCCTTCGTTTCTGGTTGATCAGGTGGCTGCATTGTTGCAGTCCAACTGTTTGTCCATGTGTTGCCTTATCATTTCATCTTGGAAAGCTCATTAGTCTTATTCCGCATATCTGAGCTTTAATGTTTTAATTTGGGCTATATTTTCTAGAGGGTTACATTCACCCCCCCTCTGTATCCGGGCCTAGCACCCTAACAGGGTATAGAACGACTTCTGAGATGCTACGGTTTACGATCCAGAATCTTGATAGGTCTTTCTTCATAAGTCAAATCTTCCTTCAGTTTCAAATCCACATGCTGAATGACATGAGTGGGGTCATACACGTATTTTCGCAGCATAGACACATGGAAGACATTGTGTACTCCGGATAACTAAGGTGGTAGTGCTAAACGGTAAGCCACCTCCCCCACTCTTTCCAGAACTTCGAATGGACCCACATATCTTGGACTCAACTTGCCTTGAATACCAAACCTGCGAATCCCTCTCATGGGAGAAACCTTCAAAAACACATGATCACCAACCTGAAACTCCAAGGCTCTCATTCTGTTGTCGACATAACTCTTTTGTCTTGATTGTGCTACTAGCAACCGATCTATAATAACATGGATATTCTTGGACGATTCAGAAATGAGATCTGGTCCCAGCCATTGCTTCTCACCTACCTCCTCCCAACATAACGGAGATCGACAGCTTCTTCCATACAATGCTTCAAACGGAGCCATCTGAATGCTGGACTGATAACTATTATTGTAGGTGAATTCAATCAAAGCCAAGTGATCACTCCAACTACCTCCAAAGTCAATCATGCAGGCTCTAAGCATATCTTCCACTATCTGGTTGGTTCTTTTAGTCTATCCGTCTATTTTTGGATGAAAAGTAGTACTGAAATTCAGACAGATTCCCAGAGATTCTTGCAGCCCTTTCCAAAAATGTTAGGTGAATCTGGGATCTCTATCAGACACAATGCTGATCGAAATACCATGGAGTCTTACAACTTCCTTCATATATAAAGCCGCCAAGACGTCAACTGTCCACTTGGACTTAATGGATAGGAAATGAGCAGACTTCATCAATCTGTCAATAATAACCCACATTGCATCGAATCCACTGCGAGTCTACCCATAATAAAGTTCATACCAATACTCTCCCACTTCCATTGGGGTATATCAAGTGGTTTCAGTTTTCCTGCGGGTCTGAAATGCTCAGCCTTGACTTGCTGACACACTAAGCATCTACTCACGAATTCTGCAATTTCCTTCTTCATATTCGGCCACCAAAAGGATCTTTTCAAATCCTTGAACATCTTAGTACCTCCAGGATGAATAGTGTATATGGATCTATGAGCTTCTTCGAGAATCTTATTCTTGATTTCTACTATATCAGGTAAACAGGTCCTTCCTTGAAACAACAATCGGCCGTCATCAGCTACCATGAAATCAGGTCTGCTACTCAAACTCATCTTGATCTCTACCAACTCTGGGTCATTGTCTTGTAAGGACTTGATTTCCATTAACAATTCTGGTCTGAGTTGAATCTGAGCGATCGTAACCCGATCCTTCTCAACATTGAGATCCAAACTAGCTAACTGTCCCAACAGCCTCCATTCTTGTAACATAAGATGCGACAACTTAGCTATTGACTTGCGACTCAAGGCATATGCTACTACATTCCCTTTTCCAGGATGGTATTCTATAGAGAAGTCAAAGTCCTTTAAATACTCAAGCCATCTCCTCTGCCTCATATTGAGTTCCTTCTGAGAAAACAAATATTTCAGGCTCTTATGATCTGAGAACACCGTAAACGTCTCTTCATACAAGTAGTGCCTCTATATCTTTAAGGCAAACACCACCGCTGCAAGTTCCAAATCATGAACAGGATAGTTCTCTTCATGCTTCCTTAACTACCTAGAAGAATAGGCTATCACTTTCCCATGCTGCATGAGCACACAACCTAGACCAATGCCTGAAGCATCCGTATACACCATGAAACCTCCTTCTCATGATGGTAAAGCCAACACAGGGGCAATAGTTAGACATTCCTTCATGGTCTGAAAACTTCTCTCGCAATCCTCGGACCAATCAAATTTGTTCTCCTTGCTGGTTAATCTTGTTAAAGGTACCGTAATCTTGGAGAAATCCTTAATAAACCTCCGATAATAACCTACTAGGCCTAGGAAACTTCTAACTTCAATCACACTAGCAGACCTATACCAATTCTTCACTGCCTCTACCTTCGAGGGGTCAACGGAAATACCTTCCTTTATAATAATATGCCCTACAAAGGACACCTCTTGCAGCCAGAATTTACACTTACTAAAGTTGGCATATAGCTGATGGTCTCTCAATAATTTCAACGCCATCCTCAGATGTTTAGCATGCTCCTTGTCGCTCTTGGAATAAATCAAGATGTCATCAATAAACACCACGACCCATCAATCAAGATAGGGCCGAAACACATTGTTCATCAACTGCATGAAAGCTGCGGGTGCATTCGTTAGTCCAAAAGGCATAACCACAAATTCAAAATGCCCATACCTGCTACGGAATGCCGTCTTATAAATATCTTCATCCTTGATTCGCAACTGACGATATCCTGATCGGAGATCAATCTTAAAAAAATGTTGAGCTCCTGCAATCTGATCAAATAATTCATCAATTCTCGGCAATGTGTACTTGTTCTTGATAGTCAACTGGTTCAATTACTGATAATCGATGCACAACCTCATCGAACCATCCTTCTTCCGAACGAACAAAATTGGGGCTCCCCACGGGGATGTACTTGGACGAATGAACCCCTTCTCAAGTAATTTCATTAGCTGTTGCTTCAATTCCCTCAGCTCCACGGGAGACATACGATAAGGAGCTTTGGAAACAGGGTTCCCTCCAGGAACTAAATCAATAGAAAAGATAACCTCCCTCTCTGGCGAAAGTCCTAACAATTCCTCAGGAAAGACATCTCGAAAATCTTGAACGACAAGAATATACTTAATATCGATCCTCTTCTCAGGGGTCGCATAAACAAAAGATAGAAAAGCCTGACATCGCCTGACATCCTCTCCTCATCAACTTATCAGCTCGGAGGGCCGAAATAAGTGGCAAAGGCTTATGGTGCCTAACCCCTATAAAAGAAAGTCCCGAGTGTCTAGAAAAAGACACGGAACTTGAACTACAATGAACATTGGCCTCATGCTTAGCCAACCAATCTGCTCCTAGAATTACATCATAATCTTTCATATCCATACAAACTAAATCAGCTGGCAAGTTTTGTTCATTAATCATAACCTTACTAGAAGGATAGAAATACTTAATTACTGAACTAGAACCAATAGGGGTTGAAATCTCTAACGGGGAATTCATCAAGACCGGCTTCACAGCTAAAGACTTGGCAAATTTTTGAGAAACAAAAGAATGAGTGGCACCGGTATCACAGAGAACGAATGCTGGCTTATCATGAATAACAAGAGTACCTTCATCAAGTCCACCCTCCTTGGTGGTTCCTGCATCATCTTCTTGTAGGGCTTGGAGCTTGCCCTGCTGCTTCTTGTGTCCTTGCGACTTAGTCGGAGTCGCTTGATCTGACAAAAGGGGACACTCAGGAATACGATTGTCCCTACTACCACAACGCAGACAAGCGCCTAGCTTGTGCCAGCACTCTTCCATCCTCTGACCTGAGCGGTCACAAAACTTGTACACGCCCTTAAACGGCACGATCGGGCCATGCTTCTTGTCTTCATTCTTCGAAACCTTGCCCTTCCACGAACCAGACCCTCCATTGGGCCTTTTCTTGCCATTGTCGGGTTTAGGGTTCCCGGATCCAGTAGGTTGCTCCTTCTTAACATTCTTCCCACGGATTCTCTCCGTCATCTCCAAGGAGTCTTCCAAACCTTGAGCTTTCCTTACCATCTCCGCATATGTCTGAATTTCCATTGGCGCCAATTGATTAATATAATGTAACTTCAGCCCGTTTAGGAAACGCTTGGCCTTCATCTTCTCCATGGATATCAAGTGAGTGGCATAACGAGACAATCGAGAAAACTGAGATTCATATTCTGCCATAGATAGATTTCGCTACTTCAAAGCAGCAAACTCGGCCGCTTTCTTCTCTTGAATTCGATCAGAAAAATATTTACCATTGAAGAGTTCCTCGAACTCCTTCCATGAGACTTGTCTATCACCGAGGGTAGCTTTCACTGCATCCCACCATGTTCTCACATCACGTTCTAGTTGGAAAGTCGTTAGAAGAACACGCTCCTGGTCACTGCACTGCATCACTTCGAAGATCCTCTCCATCTCCTTCAACCAGTGCTCGGCTTCATCAGGGTCGGTCGAGCCTCCAAAACACGGGGGATTCATCCCACGGAAATTTCGGTGAAGATCGACAGCTCCATGATTTGCCGCTCCGCCTTGGTCCACTTGCTGCAAGGCCCGAGTGAGTCCTTGAACTGTTCGTTGCATATCTCGCCATTGGGCACGTTCAGCCACCATTAGAACGTCCTATACGTAGAATAAATTATTTAGGATCATTCAGAAGGAATAGTTTAGAATTTGTTTATTAACTCAACCCAAGTCTCTACCCAATTCTCACTAGGTTGGATTCTTAGACTTATAACAAGGTTGTAGGTTCTACGACATCACTTAGAATCCTAGCACTTAGAAAACCTAGGAATATTAAAAACCTAGGCTCTGATACCACCTAACTGTCACGCCCCGACGTGGAATATCGGGACTGGCAGTAGAAACAAGTAATAATAATATGTTAATTTACAGACATGATATACTAAAGCTAAAATATCACACACCACTATAAACAGAAATCAACTCCATTCACTAAATAATATTTACATAATCTAGATTCCAATCACATAACTCCTTAAACACCCTTTTTGACAACATCTTCTTAACACTATTACATTTGCTGACTGGGATTACAATTCTTTCAAACACATACTCTAAAACATAAATAGACACAAAACTACGACTAGATCCACAGGCTTCAAACTGGTTCGATCCATTGCCATCACTCTTACCCATCCCCATCAGTCTGTGAATCCTCACCTGAGCTACCTGAAAAAGGGGGAGCAATTGGGTGAGTGAACGCTCAGTAGATAATAACAGGCAAGTTTAAGTAATTAACCAATTAAGTTGCATTTTTAAGCGTGAAAATAAAGAACGAAATAAAATGACAATATGACAAAACAATATAGTAAGAAGAAAAGCAAGAACACGATATAACTGGACATTGGCCAACAAGCAAGAACAAACCAAGTAAAAAGAAGATTCAAGTAATATATTATTATCGTAGACATCACACTAGTCATGCACTCGGTGCAATGTCTCACCATGTCATTCAAACTCCCCGGGGCACAAGTACTTTTCGGGCGCTCCTCCTAGGACCAGACCGGGCCCTTATAATGCGTTGGCATTGATTTGTTGGATCCAAGATCCCAAGTTATGTCTAGACATTAATCAAGTTAAATTGCCAATAATGTCAAGGTATACTTACCTCAGAGGATCCCAAGGATAAGTTGAAGAGATATTTTGACAAAAAATTCAAGTTATCAAGAACCAATCATGTCCTTGGGTTCAAACACGAATAATCATAGAAAAATCACTTCTGGATGATAAGCGGTTTACACTGGGTCGCTCAACAAATACACTGTCGATATTGGACCGTTCAGGACAAAAATGGGCTGAAGATCAGCCTCACCGAAGTCAAGGATAAATGGTCCATCTGGGGCCGCTCTAGATAGAATGGTCAAGAATGGGCCGCACGTAGCTAGAACGACTGGAAGCCCAAGAACACGGTAAACGGGCCTTATAGGGCCGCTCAACGGATGGATGGTCCAATAAGATCCGCTCTATGATGTGGGTGGTTCAAATTAGTCTGTTCAAAAGAACTTAGCACAAGGAAATAAAAATCTACCCAAATGGGCTCCGGGCTGTCATAAGTGGGGCAGAACTGAACCAGGTCCAGCCTACTATCCACTGGTCAGCCTAAGGCTTATCGGGTCGATCCAAACATGATTTGGTCGAAATAGAACAAGGTTAATCGACCAAGGTAAGTGGCACCTGGCCAGGGTTACACAGTTCTTAATGGGCCGCCCAGTGAGCCAGATGGTCCCTGTCGGGCCGCACAAACCTCAGGGGGTCCAAGTTGAGCCGTGACTCACAACACGATAATCCAAGCGATTCGATCACGTACACAGGTTCAGGCTTTGGTGGTACAACCTGCCCGACGTCCTAGTGGGAATCCCAGGCTCGCGGGGGCTTACGGAGGACCCGTAATGAAGGTCCTACTCTGATGGAAGGAATATCCGGCGGAGAGTCCCAATCATTACAAGGAAATGAGGCTATCAAATCATCAAAAATCAGTATGGCGGTTAGTCAATCCTACCGGAATAGAACGACTGTCAAACAATCCTAATAGCATGAAATCATGGTTGAATTAACATATTGAAATAAATTAAGGCTATGAAGAAAGAATAATCAAACATTATGAAATTTGTTCTCACATGTGTTCCTTTTTCTTATAGGTTATTAACCTATCATTAGCCAAAATTCTACTAAGTTAAATAATGCTAAAAAGGAAAACAAGTAGTTCTGTACAATTGGGCAGTTCTGTCTGAGCCGCTCACTATCCTCGGCGGTCGCACGACAGGCCGTTCAGCCCTTTCGGTCCGAAGGCCAGCTAGGGTGGAGTGGTCTGTAATGTGCCGCTGGGGAGCAGTGCACGGTCTGGGACTAGCCGCTTAAAGAGAAGGGCGGTTAGGGTTCTGCTGCGCATTCCACAAAACCGATCAAATTAAAACACATGGACGGTCAGGAACTAGCCGCCTTCACTAGTTGGGCGGTCTATCGTGAGGCCGTGCAAACCAACTCAATCCGCCACCCCTTTGCCTTGCCCGTCGCCGGCGGGGTTGGCTAGGGTTAGCAATAGGAACTAAATACACATGATACAAGGCATAAAAATTAGGGCTTTATAGTCAAAAGAACAAGCATGAAAAGTTTTACAAGATAGCATGACCAATTTCATGTTTAGTGCCTGAAATCCCTACGTAAATCAAGATGGAACAATGTTAACCCAAGTTCAGGCATGCTTCCACTAAACCTCGAAATACTAACAAGATAGGAGATTAAAATTGGTGCTTTCTAGACCAATCGAAAGAGGATAGAACAATGCTTCTATTGATGTATGACACTTAGGGTTTGGCTTGCTATCACCTACCTTATTCGAAGATGAAGGAAGAAGAGGGATGTCGACGCGCTAGGTACACACCGCCAAAGATCGCCGAAAT
The DNA here is from genome assembly GCA_022559845.1 of Amorphophallus konjac. Taxonomy (NCBI): domain Eukaryota; kingdom Viridiplantae; phylum Streptophyta; class Magnoliopsida; order Alismatales; family Araceae; genus Amorphophallus; species Amorphophallus konjac. Next base: position 216,855,158 of record CM040123.1, on the reverse strand, counting down.
TCTCCCTCGATCGAGCTCCTCTCCTGCCGCCACAGTAACTAAACGATTATAGGGTTGCTAAGGGTCATTTTTATAGGTTCAATTGAGTCTAGGGAGTCCTAATCGCGAAGGTAGAGTCCTATCATCATGGACGTGCGAGATTCGTGTGAGACCGAGTCTATCCACTACTCCGTCGCCAAATACTCCTCCTAGGGTTAGGGTTTCAAAAATTAATCAGAGGGGAAACGAAGAGTTAATCTTAGCCTTTCATTTGCATCTGGTTTTAGCTTAAATGGTCAGGTATTGGGCTCGAATTTCACATTTTAAGGTCCGATTAGGCTAAGTGTGGTTTTGCGCCTTAATATGTTAATTCGACTTGGTTAAAAATTTTATTTGGGCTAGTTATAGAAGACAATTTTACTAAGCGCTTTATCCACTACGCGATTCTAATTTTTCCATATTTTTATAAAATGGTCAAATATTGACTTATCTTATTTCTTAAGGAATCTCTTATTAATTTTCTCAAAATGTTTATTCTTTAATAAATCAGGGTGCTACAGGTACATTGCTCCGGCGTTCTTCAGCCAGAAAGGCATTCAGGTGTAGCAGTGTACGCCGAAGTCGGTGATAAATACTGTCTTCTCGATGTCTTAAGGATCCATTCAGATCTGATGGTAGCCGGAGTAGGCATTCAAAAAAATGAGCAATTGGTTATAGGAGGTCGAGTCGACTAGCTGGTCGATGTTCGGCAGTGGGTAACAATCTTTCGGAGTGGCTTTATTGAGGTCGGTGAAGTCCACACACATTCTCCATTTGCCTGAAGCTTTTAGTACTAAGATGACATTGGCGAGCCATGTCGGGTAAAGGACCGGACGAAATAGGCTGGTTTTCTTCCCCTTAACAATTTGCTCTTTGATGATCGTCTGCTTCTCTGGGGCATCCTTTCTTCTACGTTGCTGGACAGGTTTCACCGACGGGTCAAGGTTGAGCTTGTGTACCACCATCTCCCTAGGGATCCTGAGAAGATGCTCATCAGACCACGCAAAGACTTGGATATACTCTAAAAGAAAATCATTATATTGCTCTCATACATAAGGTGGTAAATCAGCTTCAATCTTTACTCCTTGGGTCGGGTCACCTTTGGGGAAGACCGTTAGCAACTCGCCGCCAGGCTCGGATGTTGTTGGTTTATCCTCGGCTCCCCCGGCCCCTTTCTTTTTCCCTTATGGCTGTATGGCTTCGACCGAGATTATGTAGCACCTTCTAGCCATTACATGGTTATCTCGGACTTCCCCGATGCCGTATTTGGTGGGAAACTACATTTTTTCGTGATAGGTGGAGGGCACTGCCTTTGTTCGACTGAGGATACCTCGGCCGAAGATGGCATTATAGGCCAACATCCCCTTAATCACTATGAAGTCCACCATAACCTTGACGATCTTAGGAGGGGTACCAATAGTGACTGGTAGGCTTAGGACTCCCTCGGGATAGGTTGCCTGGCCATTGAACCCATAGAGGGGGGTTCGAATTAAGTGGAGCTTGGATGGGTTTTCACCCATCTTAAGGTAATATTCGTACGAGAGTACATCAGGGGTGCTGCCATTGCCAACCAATATCCTATCTACATTACAATGGTTTATAGTAGCTGATACTACAAGAGCATCGTCGTGTGGGGTAGCTAACCCTTCCAGGTCTTGGTCAAAGAACACCAGGGCTTGCTGCTTGCTCGCTGGCGTGGCTTTGGGGGGCTCGGAGGCCTTGCTCACCCGTTTAGCGTGACGCTTCCTTCCTCGGCTACTGTCTCCTCCTGATGTCGTGCCGCCAGAAATAACATTGATATGGACTCCGTGGGGGTGATTGTCAATTTCTTCTGGTACGCCACGATCCTCCTTCTAGCGCTCGGACACGTATCGAGATAAGTGCCCCTGGTGGATGAGATGCTCGATCTCATCCTTGATCTGGTGAGAATCTCCAGTATGGTGCCCGTGGTCATTGTGAAACTGAAAATGCTTGCAGCGGCTGTGGTGCTTTGGGTTGGCCTTCATAGGCTGGGGTTGGCGGAGAAGGCCCGAGCCCATGATGTCTTCGTATATCTCGTAGACGGGGGCGGATAGAGGAGTGTACCACTCGTATTTCCAAGGGGGCTCCCTGTGGTCTCCGTCTTGATTTCACTTTTTCCCCTGGCCCGAGCCTTGCTTGGATGGTCGCTTCTTATCCCCTTCTCGACCCGAGCCCGTTGTGCCGCAGCAAGCGCTGAGGACTTCCTCGCACTCTGCGTGACGCAGGGCTAGGGTCACCGGATCGGCGAGAGAGGTGGGGGGATGGAGGACTAGTTCTCGCTGGAGATTCTCATCGCTGGTGCCTCTGGTCAATGCGGTGATGGCTGAGGTGACATCCAGGCGAGGGATATGCAGGGCTTTCGATTTGAATCGATTAATATAAGCCCGGAGCTTTTCCCCCTATGCCTACTTTAGTGCGAATAGCCCCGCTACTGACCTTGGAGGGCCACTGCCAGCGAAGCTTTCCTTAAATACTAGCCCGAACTGCCTGAAGTCATGAATACTACCGGGGGCGAGTGCTCGGAACCAAGCTTGAGTGCCCTGGACAAAGGTGGTCACGAACGCTCGGCACTTGATAGTGTCGAAAGCCCCGTGTAGGGTCATTAAGGCGTCGAAGCTATCGTAGTTGCCGGCCGGGTCTCCCTGGCCGTCATATGACTTAAAGGTTGGCAGTGACAGTATGGGGAAGATCTCGGCCTTCAAGATTTAGTCGGAGAACGGGGATTGCTCTTCATCCTCCTTGGTGGAAGTCTTCTGTAAGGCGTGGAGGGCGGGCTCTTATTCCGTGAAACGTCGTTCGAAGTCTCGCAATCGGAGGGATAACTCCGGTTGCCGCTGGGCCGAGGGGCTGTGAGGGCATCCTTACTGGCTGCCTCGTCGTCCCTCGGGGGCATCAGTCTCCGGGAGCTGCTGGCGCGTCCCAGGCCTTTCTCTTCTCAAGGTACAGGAGGCTTCTTGCTCTGGAGGAGGGGCGTGCGAAGGTCCTCCCGACCTGTTGCGTGTAAGTCATCATCCCCGGAGGGTGAAGCAGCCTCCGGCTATTTGTTGGGAAGCTTCTCCACGAGGGGGGCTTTCCCGGGGAAGTCGTGGCTTCTCCTCCCTAGCCGCCTGGGTCCTCATTAATTCTACGAGGATATCCAGTTTTGCGTTGAGAGTTTGGAGAGCGTCAGAACTCCCATTAGGGGGTTGCACCCCCGTGGCTGATGGAGGTAGCTCGTCGGCTTGGTTTTTGTCATTAGGGGGGAGGTTCTCCATGGGATGGGAAGGCACAGATTCTCCTTCCTCTGTCACCATGGTCCTTCCCTTGTCGCCGGTGGTCCTCCTACCGGAATTTCTTCGCACCATGATGGCTCTTCGCTCATTTCCCACAGACAACGCCAGATGAAGAGGTGAAATCTCCCGTTGATCCTAAGTTGTGAGATCTTGGAGGAATCCTTGATCACAACCACCACGCATATATGAACTGCAAGGCAGGAAATAGATCAGGGGTGCCCAAGGAAGAAACCTTGGGGAAAACCCTCCGATACTTAAGTCAGCAAATATGATAGAGCATGGGTACGAGGGGAGGTGGTAGGAGAAGAAGAGGGTGCGAGATTGTTCTCCGCCAAGAGATGTGGTGGTTCTCACTCAGGATCGTTGCTTACCTCTTCGGAGAGTCTCCCTGGGGTTTATATATCGATCCGTTTAATGTAGGAGTCCAGGGAGTCGGGGGGATTCAGGGGGGGTTACATCCTCGTCGTGGGCTCTTTATGGCATGAGGACTCTTGCTCTCTCTTATCCCTTGGAGTTCCCTACTCCTAAAGGATGCGTAACAGACGCTTGGATAAGCTTTCGATAGTAAGTCCGGGCTTGGGATGCTTGCTCGGAGTTTTCTCTCGAGCGATGGGTGCATAGCTCGGATAGGTTGTGCTGGGCCCCCATAGGGGCCTTCTCGACCGATTTGTCGCTCAAACTTCCAGACCCGGGGGTTACCTAGGAAGTGTTGGTCCGGGTGAGTTTTGGGCTAAAAGTAAGTGGGCCCAAAATGGGGCTGTCACTTTGGGGAGCCGGGCCTGGTTTGGTCAAATTGGACCTAGTTGGGCCGTGCTCTTAGGAGGTGGATTTTCCCCCTCTCCAGGACTCTTGAAGGCGGTCCAATTTTGACAGTTTCTTATTCATGGCAGTCGCTCGATATACCGCAATTAACCTTGGGCGCCGAATTTCAATTACTTCAAACTCTTTCGTTATTTATCCCTTTTGTTATCCGATAAGTAGTAAATTTATCCCCTATATTCCGTAAATACATAATTTAAGCTTCTAGAAGATGGGCCAAATCTTGTGGGCTTGGATTTAGGTCCTTTGGGCTTTTTTAGAAGGGCCATGTCAATCAATGAATATAGGGTCTTAATATTTTGCTTTAATTAAACCAATTTCATCTAATAATCTATTTATTTCTAGTCAAATCTTAGAAAATCTTTAAAAAATTCTAGAAAACTTCTAAAACACTTTACATAAATTTTGGGGTATTACACCCGCCCCCACTTAAGAGAATGTGGTCCCCAAATTCAATACATAGATTTTATGGAGAGCGTACATACAGTTGAATAGCTCGGGAAATCTCATGCGCATGGCTTCTTCTGTCTCCCATGTAGCATCTTGATCCGATCCTTTATTCCACCAAATTTTTATCATGGGAATAGTTTTTTTTTGAAGTTAACGTACCACTTGATCAATGATTTTGATAGGGTGCAAGGCCCGGATACAGAGGGGGGGTGAATGTATCCCTCTTCAAATATAGCCTAATTAAATCTCTAATGCACAGATATGTGGAATTAAAAAGCTGTTGCAGAAATATACTGAGAATACTTAGATGGATCAAAGCAAGACAATAATTCAAGTAGCCCTCACACGATCCTAAGCAAGCATCTAATGAGCGCAGCAATGAAAAGAACACATAAGGAAAATCAGACCACAAGTGAACACCAAGATTTTTTAGGTGGTTCGGTCCACAGACATACGTCCACCCCTCACTCCAAACCGGAGTGAGGCTTACGCTAGCAAGGCTAGAACAGCATACTCAATATGCAACAATTGCTGCCAAACAGCTTGACAAACCTAGGGAAACAAATCCCTCAACCCAAGCTCTGCAACCCACAGAAGCTTGACACTTGGACTTGCTACCCACAAGACCAGAACCGGAGATGAATCTCCCTTCCTCCAAACCGGAGGGGAACTGCTAGTGACAGCCCGTCACTGGCAAACCAGAGATCACAGATCTCTCTTCCTCAACGAACCCAGAGGGAACCCACAAGTGACTCCCAGCCACTTGCAACCCAGAGGTCTCGGACCTCCCTTCCTCCAAACCGGAGGGGAACCACCAGTGACACCCAGTCACAGGCAACCAGAGACGCAAGTCTCTCTTCCTCCAAACTGGAGGGAACCCGACCTCAAACCAGAGGATCGGAAGAACAACTGTGAACAGTTAAAAAGAGAAACAAAAAATACAGCGACTGAAAGCTGGAAAATGAAATGCACAAGGTAGCTCTCGCAGGAGCAAACTGGATTGGATCTAATCCAAGGTCTAGTGAAGACAATGAAGCTTCTCTTCTTCTTCACGAGCTCTCCGTCTCTCTTTCTCTTTTTCTTTTTCTTCTTCTGCTCTCTCACTCTGGCTCCTAGCTTCTCTCTTCTTCTTCTTTTCTTTCTTCTGCTACTTCTGATATTTTCCTCTCTACTTCGATCACTCTTCCTTGATCTCTGCTCTATCTGTCTTCTTCTGAGGAAGAAGCTCCATATTTATACCAGCAGCAGCTAGGGCATGTGCAGGGCTTGTGCCCTCTTTGTCCTCGGATCATGTTCCAGGTGCCAACCTCGGATCACGTGCCTAGACACCTTTCTTCTCGAAGGATATACCTGTCACATAGTCATAAGAAAATATCAGAGAGATGTACAGACTTGCTGGGTAACACAAGACCGCCGTGTACAGATTTAGTATGAAAGGTAGAATGTACAGACTTAGAAATAAAGAATGTACAGACTTTGTCTTGAAGGAGATGCACATATGCACTGAAGTGTGTACAGTCTTCACTGAAGGATGTTCAGACTTTAAGTGCTGAAGTGTGTACAGACTCTGCTGAAGAACGTTCAGACTTTAAGTGCTGAAGTGTGTACAGACTTGTTTGTTCGTGCATGCCACAATGTGTAGACTTTGTGTAGCAGACAATGTATAGACTTAAGAACTGATGCAGACACAGGCTGTACAGACTTGATCGATGCACAAACAAGCGGCAATGTATAGACATTCCAGCAACGAATGTATGGACTTAGTGTGCACGGCAGACAATGTGTAGACTTTAGAGTGAATGCAAAGCTAGAGCATAGCAACACACAATGTGCAGACTTCATGCAATGCATGGACTATGCACAACGAATGTATAGACTTGACAGATGCACAAGCATGTGCAATGTATAGACTTGGATGAGCTGCAAAGGCTGTACAGACTTGACGAAATGCATGCAGCGATGACAATGAATGACTTGTGTGTGCAGGCTGTACAGACTTGATAGCGTGCATGCTACAAGGCAATGGCTGTACCGACTTGACCGATCTGGCTGTACAGACTTGATGTGTGTGTGCTAGACAATGTATAGACTTTGGAAAGCTTGAAGCACAGAGACGCTAAGAAGACGCACCGATGTACAGACTTTGAGATGAATGCATGAACAAGTCGATGTATAGACTTACACGATGTATGGACTTGCCAAAGGAGTGATGCATGAGCAGGCAATCAATGTATAGACTTCATGTGTAGAATGTACAGACTTGCCGAATGCAATGTTCACAAGACTGGACGATTTACAGACTTGAGCTATGCAAACTACGGGGAAATGTATGGACTTTGAATGTGAGTGATGCAGCGATGTATAGACTTTGCATATGTGAGACACTGTACAGACTTTCAGCAATACACGATGTACAGACTTTCTAGGCATGAAGGCAACCGCTGTACAGACTTCGTGTGCAATGGCCAGACAATGTATAGACTTGATGAACATGCAAGTGAGCGATGTACAGACTTGCTAAATGATGCATGCGACAATGTATAGACTTAACGATGCAAGCGATGTATAGACTTTGCCAGACGATGCATGCACAAGCCAACCGATGTATAGCCTTTGCCAGATGATGCATGCACAAGCCAACCGATGTATAGACTTGATGACTAGTGCAATAAGGCTCTGTACAGACTTGGCCAATGTACAGACTTAGCAGCGAGATGCACAGGATGTATAGACTTAGTGTTCTGAACGTAGGTGAAGATAAGGTCTGTATAGACTTAGCGTGCCTAAAGTAGGGCAATGTACAGACTTGCCACCAATGTACAAACTTGCTATGACATGTGTGCAGACGACACCAATGTGCAGACTTGGAAATGCTTGAAGCACACGATGTATAGACTTGTTCAATTAACAACTGATGGTTGTATAGACTTAGGCAAACGCTGTACAGACTTTAAGTATGCAAGACTATTGCATGTACAGACTTTGTGTGGCCTTATGCAAAGACAATGTACAGACTTGATGCACGAACTGTGCACATGAATGAAGACCACTGTGTAGACTTGTGTGTTCATGCTGCAATGAAATGTGTAGACTTTTTATGCTGACGATGTTCAGACTAGACTGCAATGTGTAGACTTGGCAAAAGCATGAAGATAACAGCAGAGAGTGTATGGTCTTGCTGTATGCATGAACTACCCTGTACAATTCATATGCCTAAAGCAGAACAATCATTCAGACACAGATTCATGATATGCTATCATCAAAATCATGGAGATCAAAATCATGTCACAGATGTTCAGATAACTCATAGTGTTTGCTATCATCAAAATAACAGGGGCACAACAATCTCCCCCTTTTTGATGATGGCAACACTATGAGTCACACTTACTCATGTCAAACTATTCTCCCCCTTTGATTTCATCAAAAAGAAAAATAGTTTGAGATGAGAAATACAAGCATACATGATATGAATAAAGAAAATACTCCCCCTTTGACTCAGTCATTTAGACATGAAAGACACAGAGGCAGTTAAACAATGAAGCACAAAACAAGTCAATGATGCAGCAGAATGCACTCCTATACCATCCAGATCAAATCATGCACAACATGTGACAAGCAGGTTAATATCCCCCTTAAAGCCAGAAAGGAGTTGAGGTATGTCAAGAAAAGATAAGCATCTATCAGCAAAAGCACATAGGCACTCAAGGATTACCACAATCTGTAAGCACAATGAATAAATGAGGAAGAAGGATTTTCATTAGCACACCAAATTCATAAATCTTTGTAAACGAATTTCAGATTCTTCAATTATAATAGATTATGAATGAGTTTAAACTTACCATCATGATTTAATAGTGATGTATTCAAAGTTTATCAAGAAAATTCAATACTCATATCTGAAACACCTTTTAATAGAAATGAACCAAAAACTCATCTAATATTCATGTTTAACCTCCTTCCATCTTACTCATTTAAATTCAATGACTCCTATGGAAGTTACACAAGATAACATTGAGATTAAACAGAGATAAATGTGTTTGAACTTGTCTTTAGTTTTTCAGAATTTTCTGATACCAATTGAGCAGCACTGATTTTTCCTGAGCAAGTTTGGTTCAGTCAACACCTTTTTACATGAGGCACAACACGTCTTAGGTGAAGTGACCCAGTTACTCAGTGTGACAACCATATTGCCTCTCAAGGAGAACAGAGTTAGCAATGGAGTATCTTTTTACATGAGGAGACACCTTGATCAGAGGCCAGAATCCCCAGTTACTCAACACAACCATGCCATTGCTTTGCCAGATTTTCAATCATTTTTATAAGAGAGGTAACTATGGCTCTTCATGACATGGGCTTACTCTATTTCTTTGATAGAGAACCCAGTTTCTATGTGACCAAAGTCATTGCTCTAGCATAATTTTCTTTCTTATATTTTCAAGTTTTCCAGACAAAGCTCAGTACACTTAATTATTTAAGAACAATATTTTCTAGATGTATCTTAACCAAAGATAGCCATGTCTTTTAAAAATTTCAGATTTCAGAAGGTTTTGCAAGAAGTTCATGAGACAATTGGTTAAGATTTATTAAGCATGATGATTCAGATATTTTCAAGAATTCTTAATCTAGACTTAGGAAATACATTAGACTTAAATCAATTTGATTTATCAAAATATTCTTAAGCCAGTATAATAGAAGATTCTTCTTTTCAGAATATGTCTGATTTATGACTAGGGTGCACTGACTAAAATCTTTCCTCAATCAGATGAATCATTGACATTGTCAGGAAATCAATGGAGTCAACAAAGCATTTTTATTGAGAGAATAGAAGAAATGTGAATGATCGGAACAAGCTAGCAATTGAATTCACAGCAGGCAAAATCAATAGCTGAGTCTGGAATACAGACAGAACAGCTACACAAGTATAGACAGCAGGGAATTCAAGTGAACCACACAATTGCCAAGAGAATGGATCAGATTGCTAGATAGAAGGAGTTCAAGAGGTGAAGAAGTGATCAACCAGGAATACTCTCCCTGTCTAGATGCAATGAGTCATTTCTTTTTAGATTTTTCAATGTAAGGAAACGCAATGCAAAGACATGCAATGTTTGCAATGAGGGCTGAACGTATGACTATGTGACTCATGCTCATACAGACTGCCCTATCAAGCAATATGACCCATGGTATTAGGCGGAGATCTTGGTCTAAAAGACCATCTCACACATAGTAAGAACCTCCAGATAGATTTCACCTGCGTTTTAGTAGCTTACCATTTAATATACCAGGGTTATGCAAAGTGATGCAGTGCCAATGCAGTTCTATATGTAGTCAGTTACTTCTTTTTGGAGATTTCAGAATGATGATGTGCAATGCATTCACTATATGTATGCATATGCAATTTCAGACAATCATTAATATGCAAATCATGTATGAGGAGAGTTCAGAAAATTCAAATCTGACAATGTTGAACAATAAAGAATGTGCAAAAACAGATTTAACATGCTATGCAGTAAATCTAAGAACATGAAGTGCAGAGAATCTACCTGAAAGGGGCTTTATCAACTTGGGTGCCTTGGTTTAATTTACCCCACTTTATTCCTCAGTCCAAGGCACACCTGCAAAGTTTTTGATCATTTTGATCCTGCATTAGCCCTGACAGGTGTTCTAAAGAAATTCTTAGCAACATGGTCATCATGAACCATCAGGTAGCAATTGTCCACAGAGTGACCATACTTTCCACAATATCTACATGATGTGACTGGTTTCTGGTTCTTATGATGCATAGTAACAGCAGTATGAGGTTTATAAACATGATCATAAGATTTTCTGTTGTATGCATGAGCAGTTTGATTCTTATTCTTAATCAGCTAACATTCAGCAGATTTGTGACCTTGATTACCACAGTTATAGCATGAGAATTTTGCAAATAGTTTTGCAGGGAATTTGACAACATAGGGGTTAACATAGTTCTTCTGAACATGCCAACAGTTCTTGACTGTATGGCCATTCTTCCTACAGTGAGAGCAAGCAAAAGAATTTCTTCTATGAAGACCATTTTTACTCCAAGTGGATCCAAACCAGCACTCAGCAGCCTTGTGCCCAGGCTTATTGCAGTTAAAGCACACAATGTGCTGACTAGACTTGTGTTTAGTTCCATATGGACCATGAAGATGCATGGAAGACCTGGCATGCAATTTATTATCTTCTTTCATGATAAAGCATTCATTCATGAGATGACCATACTTACCACAATAATAACATGAATCATCATGCTTCTTAGTAGCATGGTTTCAATCAGAAAAATTTCTAGAATGCAATGTTCCACTAGCATGCTCATCCTTTAACATCAATCTGCAATCTTCCATTATGTGACCTACTTTCCCACAATAATAACATGACCCCTTTTTAATATGAGTGTGTGAGAGATCATGTGTCTTGTGTGCAACTTTCTTTGTACTAACAGAGACATCTTTGTCCTTTTTCAGTGAATTTTCATTCTTTTTCAGTTTTTGAATTTGTTCTACAGATTTGGAATTGACAGTGGACTTTTGTGCAGTGAATTGAAAAACAGAAGGAGCAGAGGTTGTGTTCTGATTAGAGGCTTTTACAAACACAGTAGACGTTTTATTCCCATTACTCCTTTTGTTTGTCAGACTGTAACCCAGTCCCTCTCTCTGAAAACTAACATTATTTCCAAGAAGCTTATTCAGATTGTCCTTTCCTTTGACAAATTTTGATAGAGAATTTTTTAAATCTTGAATCTCAGAGTTTAAGATAGCAATATTAGCTTCATATTTGGATAGATCTGTTTCACAGGAAATGACTTGTTGATGCAAGGCATCATTCAGACTTTTGAGTTTTTCTACTTCCTGTTTTAACTTTATTTCATTGTCAGCTTCAGATAGGGACCTGTTAAAATCATCAACTTCTTGTTGAAGGGATATGATTGTAAGCTCATAGTTAGCTATCTTTTCTTCACAGCAAGTGACATTTCCACTCAGCATTTGGTTGATGGTTTTTAAACTCTCAATTTCTTGTTCAGCATTCACCAACCTATCAGAATTATCCATGCTCACACACTTGCCTTTTTCCATTGTCAATAACCTATCTGACAATGTGGTGTTCAGATGTTTCAGCTTGTTGATTTCCTCTTTTAATTTATTGTTTTACTCTAGGAGTTCATCATCAAGCATCCAATCATCTAAGGAAAACTGACATTCATAAAACATTTCTTGTTGTTTTTCAGATTGAGGTTAGTTGAAGTTTTTCTGAAGCTCTAGATTCGTTGCTTTTTCAGCTTCCAATTTCTCAGAAATCAGTCTATTTTCTTTTTCAAGATTTATTGATTTGTGTTCAAATTCCTTGAGCTAGTTTTTGAGTATTTCATTTTCAGATTTCATGTTTTCCAATTCAGAGTTGACAAGCTCTAAGTTTCTCACCAGTTCTTCATTTTGAACAACATCATTGTTATGAGCCTGATCATCATCAGTTAAGCTAAGTCTTTCCTTTAGTTCAGCAATTTCACAAACAAGCTCTTGATTCTCTTTTTGTGTAATCCAATTTGTTTCATAAGAGTTTATTTTTCAGATTTCAAATGATCTAAATCTGAACTAATAGAATCAAAATCTGTTAACTGTCTTCTAAATATGTCATTTTCAGTTTTCAGAATTTCAGGATTTTCACCTCGAGATTTAACATCCACATGATTCTTTAGCTTCTTTATCAGTTTTTTATTCTTCTTCTCTAGTTTTTCATAGAATTCTAACATATTGGCATAGGCATCTTCCCAGTCGTCTAAAGTGTAACTAGAGAAAGGATTGGTTACCTCTTCAGCATCTTCGAATTCATCTTGATCACTGCCATGGTTGCTCTTGTTAGCCATCAGGCAGCAGTCCTCATTTCTCCTCTAAGATAGCTTCAACTTATCCAGAATGTCCTTAGCGGACCTGTAGTCATAAAAATAAGAATGTAGAGCCTTGTCAGTAGCTTCTTTCATTAGATTCAAAACTCTCTGATTCTCTCCATGTCTTGATCTGTGACTGTCAGTCCATTTGGACTCTTTCTTTGGTAGTCTGTGAAGACCGTGTGAGATTAACTTCCACAGATCCGGATCCATCAATTTCACATAGTTATGGAGACTGCTAACCCATGAGTTAAAATTAGACCCATTGAAAACCGGTAGAGAACCCATTGAATAAATCGGCATACAGATCAATGCACCAGAGGGTAAGTTCAGAAATGCACCAAAGATGACGGGATCCTCTGCAGATCATTGGATCTGATCAGTTAGAGACCCGCTCTGATACCAATTGATAGGGTGCAAGGCCCAGATACAGAGGGGGGGTGAATGTATCCCTCTTCAAATATAGCCTAATTAAATCTCTAATGCACAGATATGCAGAATTAAAAAGTTGTTACAGAAATATACTGAGAATACTTAGAAGGATCAAAGCAAGACAACAATTCAAGTAGCCCTCACACGATCCTAAGCAAGCATCTAATGAGCGCAGCAATGAAAAGAACACGTAAGGAAAATCAGACCACAAGTGAACACCAGGATTTTTTAGGTGGTTCGGTCCACAGACCTACGTCCACCCCTCACTCCAAACTGGAGTGAGGCTTCCACTAGTAAGGCTAGAACAGTAGACTCAGTCTGCAACAATTGCTGCCAAATAGCTTGACAAAACGAGGGAAATAAATCCCTCAACCCAAGCTCTGTAACCCACAGAAGCTTGACACCTGGACTTGCTACCCACAAGACCAGAACTGGAGACGAATCTCCCTTCCTCCAAACCGGAGGGGAACTGCTAGTGACAGCCCGTCACTGGCAAACCAGAGATCACAGATCTCTCTTCCTCTGCGAACCGAGAGAGAACCCACAAGTGACTCCCAGCCACTTGCAACCCAGAGGTCTCGGACCTCCCTTCCTCCAAACCGGAGGGGAACCACCTGTGACACCCAGTCACAGGCAACCAGAGACGCAAGTCTCTCTTCCTCCATACTGGAGGGAACCTGACCTCAAACAAGAGGATCGGAAGAACAACTATGAACAGTTAAAAAGAGAAATAAAAAACGCAGCGACTGAAAGCTAGAAAATGAAATGCACAAGGTAGCTCTCGCAGGAGCAAACTGGATTGGATCTGATCCAAGGTCCAGTGAAGATAATGAAGCTTCTCTTCTTCTTCACGAGCTCTCCATCTCTCTTTCTCTTTTTCTTTTTCTTCTTCTGCTCTCTCACTCTGGCTCCTAGCTTCTCTCTTCTTCTTCTTTTCTGTCTTCTGCTACTTTTGCTCTTTTCCTCTCTACTTCGATCACTCTTCCTTGATCTCTGCTCTATCTGTCTTCTTCTGAGGAAGAAGCTCCATATTTATACCAGCAGCAGCTAGGGCGTGTGCAGGGCGTGTGCCCTTTTTATCCTTGGATCACATGCCAGGTGCGAACCTCAGATCACGTGCCCAGACACCTTTCTTCTCGAAGGATATACCTGTCACACAGTCATAAGAAAATATTAGAGAGATGTACAGACTTGATGGGTAACACAAGACCGCCGTGTACAGACTTAGTATGAAAGATAGAATGTATAGACTTAGAAATAAAGAATGTACAGACTTTATCTTGAAGGAGATGCACATATGCACTGAAGTGTGTACAGTCTTCACTGAAGGATGTTCAAACTTTAGGTGCTGAAGTATGTACAGACTCTACTGAAGAACGTTCAGACTTTAAGTGCTGAAGTGTGTACAGACTTGTTTGTTCGTGCATGCCACAATATGTAGACTTAGTGTTTGTGCAGCAGATAATGTATAGACTTATGAACTGATGCAAACACAGGCTGTACAGGCTTGATCGATGCACAAACAAGCGGCGATGTATAGACATTCCAGCAACGAATGTATGGACTTAGTGTGCACGGCAGACAATGTGTAGACTTTAGAGTGAATACAAAGCTAGAGCATAGCAACACACAATGTGCAGACTTCATGCAATGCATGGACTATGCACAATGAATGTATAGACTTGAGAGATGCACAACCATGTGCAATGCATAGACTTGGATGAGCTGCAAAGGCTGTACAGACTTGACGAAATGCATGCAGCGATGACAAAGAATGGACTTGTGTGTGCAGGCTGTACAGACTTGATAGCGTTCATGCTGCAAGGCAATGACTGTACAGACTTGACCGATCTGGCTGTACAGACTTGATGTGTGTGTGCTAGACAATGTATAGACTTTGGAAAGCTTGAAGCACAGAGATGCTAAGAAGACGCACCGATGTACAGACTTTGAGATGAATGCATGAACAAGCCGATGTATAGACTTACACGATGTATGGACTTGCCAAAGGAGTGATGCATGAGCAGGCAATCAATGTATAGACTTCATGTGCAGAATGTACAGACTTGCCGAATGCAATGTTCACAAGACTGGACGATGTACAGACTTGAGCTATGCAAGCTACAGGGTAATGTATGGACTTTGAATGTGAGTGATGCAGCGATGTATAGACTTTGCATATGTGAGACACTGTATAGACTTTTAGCAACACACGATGTACAGACTTTCTAGGCATGAAGGCAACTGCTGTACAGACTTCGTGTGCAATGGCCAGACAATGTATAGACTTGATGAACATGCAAGTGAGCGATGTACAAACTTGCTAAATGATGCATGCGACAATGTATAGACTTAACGATGCAAGCGATGTATAGACTTTGCCAGACGATGCATGCATAAGCCAACCGATGTACAACCTTTGCCAGACGATGCATGCACAAGCCAACCGATGTATAGACTTGATGACCAGTGCAATAAGACTCTGTACAGACTTGGCCAATGCACATACTTAGCAGCGAGATGCACACGATGTATAGACTTAGTGTCTGAACGTAGGTGAAGATAAGGTCTATATAGACTTAGCGTGCCTGAAGCAGGGCAATGTACAGACTTGCCACCAATGTACAGACTTGCTATGACATGTGTGCAAACGACACCAATGTGCAGACTTGGAAATGCTTGAAGCACACGATGTATAGACTTGTTCAATTAACAACTTATGGTTGTATAGACTTAGACAAACGCTGTATAGACTTTAAGTATGCAAGACTATTGCATGTACAGACTTTGTGTGGCCTTATGCAAAGATAATGTACAGACTTGATGCACGAACTGTGCACATGAATGAAGACCACTGTGTAGACTTGTGTGTGCATGCTGCAATGAAATGTGTAGACTTTCTATGCTGACGATGTTCAGACTAGACTGCAATGTGTAGACTTGGCAAAAGCATGAAGATAACAGCAGAGAGTGTATGGACTTGCTGTATGCATGAACTACCCTGTACAGTTCATATGCCCAAAGCAGAACAATCATTCAAACACAGATTCATGATATGCTATCATCAAAATCATGGAGATCAAAATCATGTCACGGATGTTCAGATAACTCATAATCTTTGCTATCATCAAAATCACAGGGGCACAACAGATTTTGTAAGGCCTTTGCTCGTACGTCAAATCTTTTTGAATCTCCAGATTATCATAAGTGATAACGTGGAACGGATCATAGACATATTCTTTTAACATAGAGACATGGAATATATCATGAACCCTTGCTAGTTGTGGAGGAAATGCTAGACGATACCCCACTTCTCCCACTCTTTCAAGAATTGCAAAAGGGCCAATGAATCTTGGTATAAGCTTGCCTTTAATACCAAACCTGCGAATACCACGAGCAAAGGAAACGTTGAGAAATACATGATCTCCCACCTGAAATTCCAGGTCTCACCTTCGGTTATTAACATAAGACTTTTGCCTATCTTGGGCCATCTTGAGTCTTTCTCTAATCACTTTCACCTTGTCGGCTGTATCTCGAACAAGGTCAGGGCCTTGAATTTGTCTTTCACTGACCTCGTCCCAGCATATAGGTGTATGGCAACTTCTTTCATATAATGCCTCAAACGGTGCCATTTGAATGCTAGCTTGGTAGCTATTGCTATAGGCAAATTCCACTAAAGGTAAATGGTCGTGCCAACTTCCACCGAAGTCTATAACACATGCTCTTAGCATATCTTCCACCACTTGATTGGTCCTTTTGGTTTGTCCATCAGTTTATGGATGAAACACAGTGCTAAAATTCAATCAGGTCCCTAAAGAAAATTGTAGACCCTTCCAGAATTGTGAAGCAAATCAAGGGTCTCGATCAGAAATAATGGTGACAGGGACACCATGTAATTTAACAATCTCCTTTATATATAAAGAAGCCAAGATATCTACAGACCATCGACTTTTAATATGTAGAAAATGAGCTGATTTTGTTAAACGGTCTATGATCAGCCATATCCCATCTTGTCCACCTCTTGATTTAAGCAGGCCCATGATAAAATCCATCACTATACTCTCCCATTTCCATTCCGAAATTTCCAAGGGATGTAGTTTTCCAACGGGCTTTTGATGTTCTGCCTTAATTTATTGACAAGTAAGGTGATGTGACACATAGTCCACTATCTCTCTCATCATATTGGGCCACCAATAATTTCTTTTAAGGTTTTGATACATCTTGGCAGCACCACGGTGAATAGTATACTTAGATTTATGAGCTTCTTCTAAGATCATCTTCTTAGTATCATTATGATCTGGAATGTAAATACGACCTCGAAACAATAATCTTCCGTCATTTGTAATAACAAAATCCGGTCGTTGCTCCATATCAGCCTTAATCTCTAATAATATAGGGTCATTCTCTTGTAACTTGACTAGATCTTCAATCAATGTAGGTTGTGTCCGGATATTGGCTATAAAGCAATCTTCTTTCTTCATATCAACATCTAAATTCAACCGAGCAAATTGAGAAATAAGATTAGTCATACCTTTCAGAAGACTTGATAGCTTTCCCACTGGTTTTCTACTGAGCGCATCAGCTATAGCATTTACGTTGCCTGGATGATATTGAATATCAAAATCAAAGTCCTTGAGATACTCCAGCCATCCCCTTTGCCTCATATTCAACTCCTTTTGAGAAAAGAGGTATTTCAGGCTCTTGTGTTCTGAATATACAGTAAATTTCTCCCCATATAGATAATGACGCCAAATCTTCAAGGCGAATATGACAGCAGCCCGCTCCAGGTCATGAACATGATAATTCTCCTCATGCCACTTCAATTGTCTTGAAGCATAGCAAATCACCTTGCCATTTTGCATGAGCACGCACCCTAGGCCAATGCCGGATGCATCATTGTAAATTTAAAATCTACCACCTTCAACAGGCGATGCCAGTACATGTGCCATGGTGAGATGCTCCTTAAAGTCAAGAAATTTTCTTTACATTCCTTGGTCCACTCAAAAGGATTTTCCTTCCTAGTGAGTCTTGTTAAAGGAGTGGCGATTTTGGAGAAATATTTGATAAACCGCCAATAGTAACCAGCCAGGCCCATGAAACTCCGAACTTCAGATACTGTGTTCGGTCAGCTCCAATTCTTAACAGCTTCAACTTTAGAAGGATCTACCGCAATGCCTTCTTTAGAAATAATGTGGCTAAGAAAAGAACCCCCCTTAAGCCAAAATTAACATTTGTTCAACTTAGCATAGAGTTGGTGTTCCCGTAAGGTTCGCAAAGTAACCCTTAGATGTTCCTCGTGCTCCTCCTTTGTCTTAGAATAGATAAGGATATCATCAATGAAGATGATCATAAATTGGTCAAGATAAGGCCGGAACACATTGTTCATTAGTTGCATAAATGCTGTCGGGGCATTAGTTAACCTGAACGGCATTACCACGAATTCATAGCGCCCATATCTACTTTGGAAAGCAATCTTGTGAATATCTTCCTCCTTGATCCTTAGTTGATGATAGCCCGACCTGAGGTCGATCTTGGAGAAGTACTCCGCGACACAAAGTTGGTCAAATAGCTCATCAATACGCGGCAGTCGGTATTTGTTCTCGATGGTAAGTTGATTCAACTGCTGGTAGTCGATGCATAACCTGAGGGAACCGTCCTTCCTCTTGACAAATAAGACCGGCGCATCCCAAGGGGATGTGCTAGGTCTAATGAAGTCTTTTTCTAGCAGCTCTTGAAGTTGCTTCTTTAATTCCTTCAACTCTGTGGGGGACATCTTGTAAGGAGCTATTGACACGGGTGTTGCTCTGGGAACGAGTTCAATGGAGAAGTTTACTTCTCTTTCGGGTGGAAAATCGGGTAGATCTGATGGGAATACATCGGGAAACTCATTCACAAGGGGAATATCTTATAAGATGATTTCCTTGGATTCAGTGGTGACTACAGAGGCAAGAAAAGCTTCACATCCTTGCAAAATGAGTTTTCAAGCATGAAGAGATGAAATAAGGGTAGGATGTTTCCTATACTTGATGCCAAGGAATGAAAATCGCGGGAGACCTGGTTTCCGAAAAGAGATTATCCTATTGCAACAATTTATATAGGCATCATGGTCTACAAGCCAATCTACACCTAGGATAGCATCGTAGCCTTCCATGTCAAGGCATACGAGGTTTGCAGGGAGATTATGACCTTCTACTATTACCTCACTATCGGGGTAGTGAGTTGTAAGTTTAGTTCCAGGACCTAAGGGTATGGTGATAGCTAGGTCCGAGGGTAGAGGAGCTGATCAAACTGGCAAGGTTTTTGTAAAAGCAGTAGATATAAAAGAATTAGAAGCACCAGTATCAAATAACACAAATGTAGGATGGGAATAGATTTGAACAGTACTTTCCATTAGCTCATCATTCTTGGGCACTTCTTCATCATCAAGAACAGCGTTAAGACGAGCCTGTCGCTTGCGTCCACCGCTGGAAGATTGATCCTTCATAAGGGGGTAATCCGGCATGCGGTGCTCCCGGCTTCCACATCTTAAGCAAGTGCCGAGACGCTTCCAGCACTCCTGGGCCGCGTGGCCAAATTTCTCGTAAAATGTGCAAGCCGCCATGACTTGCTTAATGTAGCAACCTTGATAAAATAAAAAGAATAAATAAATCAAAATAGATTAGAAGATTTAATAAAATAAACGAAAGAGCTTGGAAGAAAAAGAATTAAACCCTGATGAAAATAACGTCTCAGATAAAGGCGCTACTTTACAAGAAACGCCCTCACCTAAGGCGTGAATTAAAGAAAGGACGCCCAAATAATAAGGCGTCAAATTTCAAACGACCAAAATAAAAATAAAAAGGGCAAGATAGCGTAACGCCCTTTGAGTGGACACGTTTCAACAAGTAACGACGCTTGACAAGGCGTCAATTTAAATTCGACGCCCTTACTTAGGACGCTAATTCAGTTTGAGTTCCGTTCGACCCAGGAGTCTATCCAGGGTAAGTTGATAATTATGAGAAAGAGTTCGAATGTAGTAATAATTCTATCTTGGAAGTATTACTTCCAATCAAACACTACCTTTGTTAGGATTTCCAAAGTCCCTATAAGTAACCCCCGTCAAACCCTAAAAGATCTATTTGGACGACCTACTGCTGTTACGGTATGTGAAGAACAGTGAGTTCTTCTTGTATCTTTCCCTCTGTCTTTTTGATTTCATGAAGGATATTAATCTTTCATCTTCTTCCTCTAATACAGGTTAAGCGATCAATTGCGTACGTAAAGAACAAGGTAATGTTCTTCAATCTTTTCCCTAACTTCGGATATATTCTCATCATCCTTCCTCTTTCTTCCCCTACAGGTTGATCGAAGATCATCATCTTCATCATCCTCATCAAACGTCTTCTGTATTACCACCTTCTGTCTTGCTGCTGACTGTTAGAAGCTTCAGAGCATCAGTTTCTAACCAAGCCTTCGTCCGTTCATCAGATAATTCTCATAAGGTAGGTTTTCTCAAGCACTGTAGCCCAAATCACCATAATAACTATGTTAAACCATATATATGAGTTCATGCATATAGTTTTTACGAGTTTTAAAAGTTTCTATTGTTGGAAAGAAACGCCCTTTCCAAGGGCGCTAATTGTATACGCGACCCAGACAAGGGCGCTACCTTGAAAGAAACGACCATGACAAGGTCGTCAATTCCAGATTTGACGCCCGGTACACGGACGTCAATTTTCTCAATTGTTAATTACCCATGTTAATTATCCAATATTCACTTAAACATGATTCTAAATCAGTGCACAATCATATTTACTTGAATCCCGATAAATTTCCTGTCATGACCATGTCTCTTGTTTCTGGAAATTATATACTTGAAATCTGAAAATTCTTGAATTCACGACCCTGTATAGGTCGTCTCTCACTTGACTAACGCCCCTGTTCAGGGCGTGAATTGAAAAGTAATGCCCCTGTCCAGGGCGTGTTTTTGATAAATTTCTGAATATATATATATTGATAAAAATAGAAGTAAAGAATGAACGCCCACTGTATACGTCGTCAACTTGTAAATAAACGCCCCTTACCAGGGCGCGTTTTTGGTAAAATACTGAAATATTAAAATTTTGCAAAAATATAAAATAGATAAACGCCCTTACTGAAGGCGTTAATTACTTGAGTAGTGACTTTACTTAAGTCGTTATTTTCCTGTAAAAATGTTTTACCTGTTTCTGACAACCGATGGTTTCAGTATATCTATATATATGTATATCGGCACTATATCTCCACTCCATGAGTATAGTCCCACGTTTCATGATATTTTATCGATCACCCTCAATTCTCATTGACATACAAGCTCTCCATTGGACATTCCGTTCCTTTGGACTAGCGAGTTAGTCATAGAGACCTCCGTAAGACTCCTCGAGCCTTGGATTCCCTCAAGGCCGACTGAGCTGGTTGTACCCTAAAAACCCATTACACTATTGAATGCCATGTCACTCTAAAGAAACATGCTATACCGGCCCTTATGATATGCAAAGAGCATATCATGAGAATTCTTAATGGGATGATGATATCATGCCATTTGTTGATGTTCTTGTGGACCTCAATTCTATAATAAGAATGAGGGTATCTTGCCTTTGATACACTGTTCATGTGGACCTCAATTCTATATAAAGAATGTCCATACTTGTCATGGTACCCGAGTTAAGGGAACCTAATTCCACCTAATTTCATCGTTCATCGTGATTGTACCGTTGTTATCATCTATCTATGTCCAATGTTATATTTTTTGACTCCATTCTCTCAAAGTTATCCTACGTGTCTACAAGCTTAAATTGTTGAAATTCCATATTGGCTATATATATATATACAAGAGTGGATGTCAAAAATACATGATAAATGCCTGCGCATATAGGGCCCGATCTGGTCCTGGGAGAAGCACCCGAAAGTACTTGTGCCCATGGGAGTTGAATGATAAGATATCTGGCATTATACCGAGTGCATGACTAGCTTGATTGGACATTCCACACAAAATCTTGTACTCGACTCGTGCTTGACATGACATGAATTGCGTGACCCGAGAAAGGGTAATTACTTGCTTGCTTGATACATGATAGCCAAAGTTCTTGACATGACTTGCTAAAAAGTACTTGCTTGAATATCTGTTATCTTTTCTTGAAAGCTCATGACTAGTTCATCTTGCTGTCTTATTGATAAATTCTCTCTCTATCTTGTCGTTTATGCGAGCATGCATAGCTATAGTACATTCATGAAAAATGTAATTACTTAAACCCCTTGCTAAGCGCTTGAGATATAATTTCCTACTGGGCCTTCGCTCACTCCGTGTGTTCCCTACTTTTCAGGTAATTCCGACGACGAGGGAAGTCAATCGGATGGGAATGGTCAAGAGTGAAAGTGATAGAACTTTTCCAAGTGTCATCTAGTCTTTTTCCTATTTTCTTGAGTCAACTATGTACTTTTCCTTTTTAATTGAATAGAGTATTAGATTTGTAATAGTCTATCCATTATGAAATAAAGGATTGGGTTATCTTTCTATTTTGCGCATCTCTGTTTTGGAGTCGAATACACTACTACTCTGATTGACATGATTGATATAAACTCGTCGCGCACATCCGAGTATCTTCCACGCTCAGGGCGTGATAGTTTTTGTGGTATCAGAGCCTAGGGTATTCAATTTCTAGGAAAACCCAAGTCCAAGGATATGTTCAAACCTTTAACCAGTGAGATTGGGTAGAACCAAGGGTTAAAGTTAACATAGAATGCTAGTCTTTAAGATACAAATCACGTATTAATCTAGTTATTATAATTGTAGGATAATGGTTGCCGAACGTGCTCAATGGCGCAACATGCAGCGTACACTGCAAGGCATGACTCAAGTGCTGCAACAAGTAACACAAGGAGGTGGACAACGAGCAGGAAGTCTCCACCAGACTTTCAAGAACATGAACCCGCCCAAGTTCACGGGTTCTACTAATCCAGATGACGCTGAACACTGGATTAGGGAAACAGAACGAATATTCTGTGTTATGCAATGCACGGATCAAGATAAGGTCTTATTAGCTACTTTTCAGTTATAAAGGGATGCTAGATGCTGGTGGGAATCAATAGAGGCTACTATAAATCAAGATCAGGTTTCGTGGGAGGAATTCATTGAACACTTCAATGCAAAATATTTCTCGGACCGAGTTCAGGAAAAGAAGGCTGCAGAATTTGCTGCATTAAAGCAACGATCTTTGTTAGTGGCCGAGTATGAGGCCCAATTCTCTAGATTGTCTCGGTATGCCAAGCATCTAGTTAGCACCGAGAAAATGAAAGCTAGGAGGTTTCTTAATGGGCTCAGGCCCCAAGCTATTACTCAACTGGCGCCGATGGACATTCAAGTCTACTCGGAGATAGTACGCCGAGCTCAACTATTAGAAGATGCCACGGAACTGTCTGATAGGATTCGTGGAAAGGATAAGAAGGAACAAGTTACAGGATCGGGTTCCTTTAAACCCAACTTCAAAAAAAGGCCTAGCAATGGAGGAGCATCCTCACAAGACCAAAAGTTCAAGAAGACCAAGCCCTTCTCTATCACCACTACCTCTCCAAATACAGTGTGCAAACATTGTGATAAAGCGGGTCATAGAGCAGAAGAATGCTGGAGGAAACTAGGAGCATGTCTCCGTTGTGGGAGTCGTGAGCATCGGATTCCCGATTGCCCATTACTTAACGAGCAAGCCGTTGACGGAAAGCGCCCAGTAACCAAGAATGCTCATCTTCATGCAATCAATGAGACCGAGCAAGAAGAAGAAGGCGGCTTAGTGGAAGGTACATTGAAAGTTTGTTCCAGGAATGCATATGTCTTAATTGATACTGGTGCATCGCATTCTATTGTTTCTAAGAAGTTTGCTGACCCATTACCCCTAGAACCGGAATGGATAAAGTTAGTTTTGTCTACTCCTCTAGATGATGAGACTGATATTACACATCATTACCAAAACTGCGAAGTATTGGTTCAGGGTAGAAATCTCCCTATTGATCTCATATGTTTAGATCTGAAAGAGTATGATGTTATACTAGGGGCAGATTGGTTATCCAAGTATCAGGCAACAGTTGATTGCCGCAATAGTAAGGTTACATTCAAGGAATTTCCAGAACTAATCTTGACTAACCCCAAGGGTCGGAGCAGATCCCCTCTTATTTCAGCTCTCCGAGCTAGCAAGCTCATCAAGAAAGGATGTGCATCTTTCCTTGCCTTGTCACAGTTAAAGAAGCTAAGGAAGCTAAGCTAGAAGACATTCCAGTGGTACAAGAATTTCCGGACGTGTTTCCGGAAGATTTACCGGGATTACCCCCGCAAAGAGAAGTGGCCTTCACCATTGACTTAGTCCCTGGTGCTGGTCCGATTTCAAAGGCACCTTATAGGATGTCACCTGCTGAACTCAAGGAGTTAAACGAGCAATTGATGGAACTCATTAAGAAAGGATTCATTAGACCAAGTACTTCCCCGTGGGGAGCGCCTGTATTATTTGTAAAGAAGAAAGACGGATCCATGAGGTTATGCATCGACTATCGACAGTTGAATCATCTCACTATCAAGAACAAGTATCCACTGCCGAGAATCGATGAATTGTTTGATCAAATTTCAGGATCCATGTACTTTTCCAAAATTGATCTTAGGTCCGGATATCACCAACTAAGAATCAAGGACGAGGATATTCACAAAACCGCATTCAGAAGCAGGTATGGCCATTATGAATTTGTTGTTATGCCTTTCGGACTAACGAATGCCCCTGCTGCCTTTATGCAGTTAATGAATAGTATATTCAGGCCTTATTTGGATCAATTCGTGGTGGTCTTTATTGATGATATATTGATTTATTCCAAGACCAAGGAAGAGCATGAGGAACATTTGAGGATTGCATTACAAATATTAAGGACAAACCAATTATATGCAAAACTTAGCAAGTGTGAATTCTGGCTTGAAGAAGTGACTTTTCTCGGACATGTTATATCAAAGGATGGCTTGTCTGTAGACCCATCAAAGGTTGAAGCTGTAAGGAACTGGGAAAGACCGACCAATGCTAGCGAGATCTGAAGTTTCTTAGGTCTTGCCGGCTATTACAGGCGATTCATCAAGGATTTCTCAAAAATCGCCGTGCCGCTTACGAGGTTAACTCGCAAGGAGATCCGTTATGAATGGGATGAGGAATGTGAAAGAAGCTTCCAAACTCTCAAGGATCATCTTACTACAGCTCCTATCTTAGCATTGCCAATTGAAGGAGAAAAGTTCGAGGTATACACTGATGCTTCTGGCATTGGCCTCGGGTGTGTTCTAATGCAACAAGGGAAGGTTATAGCCTACTCTTCTCGTCAATTAAAGAACCATGAAGAGAACTACCCCGTCCATGACTTAGAATTGGCCGCGGTAGTATTTGCACTTAAGATATGGAGACATTATCTTTATGGAGTACAATTTACTGTATACTCCGATCACAAGAGTCTCAAATATCTTTTCTCACAAAAGGAGTTAAATATGAGGCAAAGACGATGGCTGGAATATCTCAAGGACTTCGACTTCAATATACAATATCATCCCGGAAAGGGTAATCATGTAGCCGATGCCCTTAGTCGAAAGTCGAGAGCACTGTTAGCCAATTGTCTGATTCAAGAATGGAAATTGCTGGAACAATTCTCTGAACTCAATATAAGCATGGACACGGACCCTAGATGTGTCACATTATCTCATGTAAGCATACAGTCAGATTTATTGTCTGAAATACAAGCACTTCAAAATGATGATCCTGTATTAGTAGAAATCAAGGGCAGATTAGAAGGACAATCGGATTTCCAATTAGCTTCTGATGGAAGATTAATGTTCAAGAATAGAACTTGTATACCGGACTGCCCAGAATTGAAGAAGAAGGTCTTAGATGAAGCTCATAGGTCAAGGTATACGATTCATCCTGGATCTACCAAAATGTACCAAGATGTACAAAGAAATTTTTGGTGGCCCAACATGAAAAGAGAAATAGCGGACTACGTATCACGCTGTCTCACGTGCCAACAAGTCAAGGCGGAACACCAAAAGCCTGCTGGAAAATTACATCCTCTAGATATCCCTAAATGGAAGTGGGAGGATATTGGTATGGATTTCATCATGGGTTTATCTAAATCAAAAAGAGGACATGATGGAATATGGGTTATCATTTACCGATTGACTAAATCAGCGCATTTCTTGCCAATCAAGAGTCGATGGTCAGTTGATGTCTTAGCTGCACTATACATCAAGGAAATAGTCAGATTACATGGTATTCCTGTTTCAATCGTGTCTGACAGAGATCCCCGTTTTACTTCTCATTTTTGGAAAGGACTACAACATTCGTTGGGAACGAGACTTAACTTTAGCACAGCCTTTCATCCTCAAACGGATGGTCAGACCGAGAGAACCAATCAAGTAGTCGAAGATATGCTAAGAGCATGCATTACTGATTTTGATGGAAACTGGCATGATCACTTGCCTCTGGTCGAATTTGCATACAATAATAGCTACCAGGCAAGTATACAACTGGCACCTTTTGAAGCCTTATACGGAAGGAGTTGTCGATCACCCTTATGCTGGGACGAAGTTGGAGAGAAACAACTGTTAGGTCTAGAAATGGTAAGGGACACTACCGAGAAGATACAATTCATCAAAGAAAGACTGCAAGTTGCTCAGTCTAGACAAAAGGCTTATGCTGACACAAGAAGGAGAGATCTTGAATTCCAAGTTAGAGATCATGTATTTCTCAAGATATCGCCTAGACGTGGAATACGGAGATTTGGTGTTAAGGGCAAGCTTACACCAAGATTTATCGGACCTTTTGAGATACTAGAAAGAGTTGGCGAGGGTGCTTATCGCATCGCATTGCCACCTCAACTGTCCGAAGTACATGATGTATTCCACATATCTATGTTGAAGAAGTATGTGCATGATCCATCACATATTATTGAGCATGGAGATCTAGTGATCCAGAAAGATCTCACATATGAGCAGAAGCCCATACGAATACTAGATCGAGAAGTATGAACCCTAAGGAATAAGGCTATTCCCATGCTAAAAGTACAATGGAATAAGAATTCAGAACATGAAGCTACATGGGAGACCGAGGAATCTATGAGGAAGCGATTTCCAGAGTTATTTTAGAAGGTATGAACTCTACACTCTCCATATGTAAATATATGCTAGGAATTTGGGGACCAAATTCTTTTTAAGTGGGGGAGGGTGTAGCAACCCTGATAAAATAAAAAGGAATAAATAAATCAAAATAGATTAGAAGATTTAATAAAATAAACGAAAGAGCTTGGAAGAAAAAGAATTAAACCCTGATGAAAATAACGCCTCAGATAAAGGCGCTACTTTACAAGAAACGCCCTCACCTACGGCGTGAATTAAAGAAAGGACGCCCAAATAATAAGGCATCAAATTTCAAACGACCAAAATAAAAATAAAAAGGGCAAGATAGCGTAACGCCCTTTGAGTGGACGCGTTTCAACAAGTAACGACGCTTGACAAGGCGTCAATTTAAATTCGACGCCCTTACTTAGGACGCTAATTCAGTTTGAGTTCCGTTCGACCCAGGAGTCTATCCAGGGTAAGTTGATAACTATGAGAAAGAGTTCGAATGTAGTAATAATTCTATCTTGGAAGTATTACTTCCAATCAAACACTACCTTTGTTAGGATTTCCAAAGTCCCTATAAGTAACCCCCGTCGAACCCTAAAAGATCTATTTGGATGACCTACTGCTGTTACGGTATGTGAAGAACAGTGAGTTCTTCTTGTATCTTTCCCTCTGTCTTTTTGATTTCATGAAGGATATTAATCTTTCATCTTCTTCCTCTAATACAGGTTAAGCGATCAATTGCGTACGTAAAGAACAAGGTAATGTTCTTCAATCTTTTCCCTAACTTTGGATATATTCTCATCATCCTTCCTTTTTCTTCCCCTACAGGTTGATCGAAGATCATCATCTTCATCATCCTCATCAAACGTCTTCTGTATTACCACCTTCTGTCTTGCTGCTGACTGTTAGAAGCTTCAGAGCATCAGTTTCTAACCAAGCCTTCGTCCGTTCATCAGATAATTCTCATAAGGTAGGTTTTCTCAAGCACTGTAGCCCAAATCACCATAATAACTATGTTAAACCATATATATGAGTTCATGCATATAGTTTTCATGAGTTTTAAAAGTTTCTATTGTTGGAAAGAAACGCCCTTTCCAAGGGCGCTAATTGTATACGCGACCCAGACAAGGGCGCTACCTTGAAAGAAACGACCATGACAAGGTCGTCAATTCCAGATTTGACGCCCGGTACACGGACGTCAATTTTCTCAATTGTTAATTACCCATGTTAATTATCCAATATTCACTTAAACATGATTCAAAATCAGTGCACAATCATATTTACTTGAATCCCGATAAATTTCCTGTCATGACCATGTCTCTTGTTTCTGGAAATTATATACTTGAAATCTGAAAATTCTTGAATTCACGACCCTGTATAGGTCGTCTCTCACTTGACTAACGCCCCTGTTCAGGGCATGAATTGAAAAGTAACGCCCCTATCCAGGGCGTGTTTTTGATAAATTTCTGAATATATATATATTGCAAAAAATAGAAGTAAAGAATGAAGGCCCACTGTATACGTCGTCAACTTGTAAATAAACGCCCCTTACCAGGGCGCGTTTTTGGTAAAATACTGAAATATTAAAATTTTGCAAAAATGTAAAATAGATAAACGCCCTTACTGAAGGCGTTAATTACTTGAGTAGTGACTTTACTTAAGTCGTTATTTTCCTGTAAAAATATTTTACCTGTTTCTGACAACCGATGGTTTCAGTATATCTATATATATGTATATCGGCACTATATCTCCACTCCGTGAGTATAGTCCCACGTTTCATGATATTTTATCGATCACCCTCAATTCTCATTGACATACAAGCTCTCCATTGGACATTCCGTTCCTTTGGACTAGCGAGTTAGTCATAGAGACCTCCGTAAGACTCCTCGAGCCTTGGATTCCCTCAAGGCCGACTGAGCTGGTTGTACCCTAAAAACCCATTACACTATTGAATGCCATGTCACTCTAAAGAAACATGCTATACCGGCCCTTATGATATGCAAAGAGCATATCATGAGAATTCTTAATGGGATGATGATATCTTGCCATTTGTTGATGTTCTTGTGGACCTCAATTCTATAATAAGAATGAGGGTATCTTGCCTTTGATACACTGTTCATGTGGACCTCAATTCTATATAAAGAATGTCCATACTTGTCATGGTACCCGAGTTAAGGGAACCTAATTCCACCTATTTTCATCGTTCATCGTGATTGTACCGTTGTTATCATCTATCTATGTCCAATGTTATATTTTTTGACTCCATTCTCTCAAAGTTATCCTACGTGTCTACAAGCTTAAATTGTTGAAATTCCATATTGGCTATATATATATATACAAGAGTGGATGTCAAAATACATGATAAATGTCTGCGCATATAGGGCCCGATCTGGTCCTGGGAGGAGCACCCGAAAGTACTTGTGCCCATGGGAGTTGAATGATAAGGTATCTGGCATTATACCGAGTGCATGACTAGCTTGATTAGACATTCCACACAAAATCTTGTACTCGACTCGTGCTTGACATGACATGAATTGCGTGACCCGAGAAAGGGTAATTACTTGCTTGCTTGATACATGATAGCCAAAGTTCTTGACATGACTTGCTAAAAAGTACTTGCTTGAATATCTGTTATCTTTTCTTGAAAGCTCATGACTAGTTCATCTTGCTGTCTTATTGATAAATTCTCTCTCTATCTTGTCGTTTATGCGAGCATGCATAGCTATAGTACATTCATGAAAAATGTAATTACTTAAACCCCTTGCTAAGCACTTGAGATACAATTTCCTACTGAGCGTTCGCTCACTCCGTGTGTTTCCTACTTTTCAGGTAATTCCGACGACGAGGGAAGTCAATCGGATGGGAATGGTCAAGAGTGAAAGTGATAGAACTTTTCCAAGTGTCATCTAGTCTTTTTCCTATTTTCTTGAGTCAACTATGTACTTTTCCTTTTTAATTGAATAGAGTATTGGATTTGTAATAGTCTATCCATTATGAAATAAAAGATTGGGTTATCTTTCTATTTTGCGCATCTCTGTTTTGGAGTCGAATACACTACTACTCTGATTGACATGATTGATATAAACTCGTCGCGCACATCCGAGTATCTTCCACGCTCGGGGCGTGACACTTAACTTCCTTCTTCACCTTTTTGTTCTTGTGGTAGTGACTACCACTCCTTTTCCAGGATCTCTTCTTACTATCACGGGATTTGTAAGGGTTTGTGATGCTGAACTTCTCCTTCTTTCCACGCCGATCAGACTTTTGGCTCGGCTCCTCCCCTTTGCCTTTTAGTTTATCGACCTTCTCCAAGGTTCGTTCACACAAGTGTGCCCGTTGGACCATCTCTGCATAGGTCCAGATATTTTGCGAGCCAAGTTGCTGGATGAAGATGGGTCGTGGCCCGTCCATGAAGCGATTAGCTTTGAGAAGTTCCATGCTCACTAAATGTTGAGCATATGGTGCTAGGCAAGAGAATTGTAACTCATACTCCGCCATCGTCATCATGCCTTGACGCAAAAAGGCGAACTCCGCCGCCTTCCTCTCCTTGACATGTTCGGAGAAGTATTTTGCTCGGAAGAGTGTGAGAAATCCCTCCCAAGTGTGTGGTGCGTCTTGAGGCGGGGCCGGAATAGACTTCCACCAAGTGCGTGCATCCTTCTTGAGTTAGAACGTGGTGAGATAAACCTTCTCTTGATTGGCACATTGCATGACCTCGAATATATGGTTCATTTCATCTATCCATTTTTCAACCTCATCTTGGTTGGAAGAACTTGAAAATTGCGGAGGATTTAAACTCCAAATGTTGCGGTGCAGATCACCAGCACCAGCCCTCGCGCCGACTTGAGCCATATTTTGTAAGGCCTGAGTGAGACCCGCAATAGTTTGTTGCATTCCACCCCAATCAACACGGTGAGCCATTGTAAGAATGTGGTACCTGAGAAGAGTAATAGATTTGTTAATTCTAATGGAATTGGTGGGGTTAATCTTAGAGATAATTTCTAATTACTATCTCATCCCAGGCTCTACCCAATTGCTCTCATGGGTTGGGAATTTCTTTCCTTGTTTCATAGGTAGGGGTCCTTAAGCCATGGACTTAACCTTTGACATGCCATCTTTCCTAAGAATAAGTAAGTCCTAAGACCTATGCTCTGATACCACTTTAATTGTCACGCCCCGAGTTTTTAATACAGCAGAAGGAAACTCGGGAACGTTGACAGCCGGCATGCTAAGTCTCTCACAAGCAAGAAATCAGAGTGCAAGACAATCACATAAAAGTAATTGCACAAGTAATTACTCAAAACTCCAACTTTATTTCATAATAATAATAACCAAAAGTACATAAGAACATTGCTTTTGACATCCTTACATCATATGACTCAAGAAATCAAAAAGTACAATATGATTCGACTAGACACTAGATAACTAGGGCTTCTCTCATTCCAATGGACCATCAATCGCTCTCTGACCCGCTACTTGAATAATCTTAATCCGATTCACTAGTATTTCCTGAAAAAATGAGAAAGTAGGTATGAGCACACTTGCCCAGCAGGTATCTTCATATCAACATGAAGGTAATATTTAAATGATTAATGTTTTAGCTCCAGAATTAGAATAAAATGAGAATGCGGCAAATCATATGGCATAAACCAAAATAACCAAGAGTATAGAGTCATGAGATATCTAAGCAAGTAGACATGATTGAGTATATAACATGAACAAGCAAGATTTAATCATGTAGATGTAAATTTGGCCTTTCATGAACAAGAAAGTATGAGCATGTAACCAAAAAGTACTTACACAACCTTATAAAGGCTATGTACTAGAAAGTCATTAACAAGCATGTAATTTCCATCTTAAGCCTCGTGGTTTTCACTCGTCTATAAAAAAGGTACTTTCGGCATAATGCAACGCCAGTGTTCATTATACCCCATTATTTTCAGCACGTTTCCAACAATCGGCCGTGGGGACTAGTGTCGAGCCCTTGGTCATCGTCCGAGCCCGCTCTTGCATCTTCAACTTATAGATCAAGCTATTTCCACGAGATAGCAACAATTTCGGACAATAATTTCAATTTCAAATAATAGGTTTCATGTCTAAGTAACCAAGGTATAGAACGTTCCAAAACCGATATGAGATTTCAAAGAAGAATTAAAAGAACATTATGCTACGATGGCATTCCGGCAGCATAACGGTACATTAATTAAGTTTCATAACTTAACATTAACCTGTTACACATAGGTTTGGGATCTAGATAATCCTAAGATCATCCAAGAATAGAATTTAAACAACCCTTAGGTCAAAACACGGGCTATGAACCAGACAGAAATAGACGGTCATTTACTGGTCCGTTTCATGCAGAAGACAGTCATAGTCAGGCCGCTTAAACAATACTAGCGGTCCAGTGAAGGCCACAACTAAACTGTGTCAACAAGAACGAAGGGAAGGTCAACACTTGAGGAATTCTGGAACAATAGCGGTCTCAAGGTGGCCATTTCATGACAAAGATGATCTGAGTAGGACCGTAAAGTAACAGTGACGGTCTCCTAGAGGGCGGCAATTAACCAGGGTACAGAAAGTAAAACATCGGTCACGTGAATGCTCTCTAGACAATTTGGGCTTTAAGGGTACAACCAGCTCGGCGTCCTAGTGATAATCTCAGGCTCGCGGAGTATTACGAAGGCCTTGAAACATGATCCCCTAGTCCAACAGAAGGAATATCTAGTGGAGAGGTTCACAAGTCCAAGAGATGTGCCTATAAGTGCAACGTGTATCTAATGGTCACATACCAGAGCATACGTCATGTACTTAAGAAAATGACTCAAGAGATGAGAGTGGATCGTGTGAAAACAACGATCAAAACAGCGTTCTAAATACCACCATGAATAAATATAGGAGGAATATTTAATTACAAAACTATAAAAATTTTGGCATGAAATTAACATAACGATGAAAATAAGGTTCTTAATCTTGCTCACGCATGTCCAGGGTGCCTAACATGAATCATGGCATAATTAAATGAAACAGGGCATATGTATAATAAATAATATCATGGAAAATAGATTGAGTTCGAACTGGTTCCCAGAACTAGGTTGCGGTCTAGATCTGGCAGGAAGGGTGTCATAAACGGTCTTGTGATAGACCGCTGTTAGATGTAGCGGTCACTTTATTGATCATTTTCTATCTGAAAGATAAAAGCTATAAAATAGTTAAATAAAATGCTTATCTATGGCATGTTTTGAATGGAAAATGATGTAACATCGTAGCTAAGACATGTTAGAGGGTAATTAGGCCATGAATATGGATAGGTTGTGAGAATTAGACAAGAATTTCATCTTAATTGCATTAGGGCTAAGTTCATGTATGGAAAATGAGCTAACTTGCGTAGTCTCAATAAAACACAAAATACTCCACGTACCATGCATGAAAACAACTGTAAATCGAGGGATTTTACTCTTAACATCAAGTTTAAGCCATTCATGAGATAACCTACCTTTAGATAGAGCTCTAAACTTCAAATTTTGAGCTAGAACTCGACCCTAATTCATGTTTGTCCCAAATCGAATCAGCAACTTCGTGGCGTTCTAACTTCTGATCTTCTTCACCTATTACCATGAAACTTAGAGGGTAAGAAGAGGGTACTAAAAGGAACAAATAATTCCAAAGAACTCATATGTAATTACCTCATTTATGGCTTCTAATTCGCTGATCAATCTGGCTCGATCACACAATCTCCTGTATTTCTTGTACCGAACCAGTGTCTTTGGAAGCCTTGTCCCCCATGATGGCTAGATATCCTAATGTGAAATTTAGAGGGAAGCTAGACCTTACTATCATGAACAAATTCTTCTAAAGAACTTACCTCTAATTCGGCATCTTTACCTTAGTTCCACACAAGCCAAAAGTAAGGGTCACGCAGGTGAGACTTAAGGTCTATTTATAGAGTTTAGCTAGGGTTTTAAGGATTTGGATGACCCTAGAGTCCTAATTATGTCACCATACTGATCCTAATCCGTTCTAGAGCCTTCTAGCTAACAGATTACATCGATCTCAAGGGATTTGGCATGATGAAATCGGAGTTGTTCACGCGATCAAACTGCTCGCGATCGGACTCTTGAAGGCTGTCCAATTGGGACCGTTTCTGATTCTAGGCGATCGCTCGATAGACCGCAATTAACCTTAGCCGCCGAATTTCAATTACTTCAAACTCTTTTGTTATTTATCCCTTTTCTTATCTGATAAGTAGTAAATTTATCTCCTATATTTTGTAAATACAAAATTTAAGCTTCTAGAAGATGGGCCAAATCTTGTGAGCTTGGATTTAGGTCCTTTGGGCTTATTTAAAAGGGCCAGGTCAATCAATGAATATATGGTCTTAATATTTTGTTTTAATTAAACCAATTTCATTTAATAATCTATTTATTTCTAGAAAAATCTTAGAAAATCTAAAAAAATTCTAGAAAAATTCTAAAATACTTTACATAAATTTTGGCGTATTATATGGGATCTTCTTCCAGACCTCAAAAGAGGTGTTTTTGGAGATTTGCACATGCAATTAATGCTCTCTGGATGACCTGGCGTACTTGACAGAATGAGAAGAGAAGCTTCTGGAAATAACATGAGGTCGACCTGCTATAACGGTAGTGTCGACCTGTCTTAAGAAAATTGCCAGTATAATAGGTTCTGGAAGACATATGAGGTCGACCTGCTATAAATGTAATGTCGACCAATCTTAAGATAATTGTCAGTATAACATGTTCTGAAAGACACATGAGGTCGACCTGTTGTAAATGTAGTGTCGACCTGTCTTAAGAAGACTGTCAGTATAACAGGTTCTGGAAGACACCTGAGGTCGACCTGCTGTAAATGTAGTGTCGACCTGTCTTAAGAAGACTACCAGTATAACAGGTTCTGGAAGACACATGAGGTCGACCTGCTGTAAATGTAGTGTCAACTTATCTTAAGAAGCTGCCCACTCCTTTGTAGCTGATGTTGGAGTAGTGTGAGACGAGGTCGGAGTAGCTTTGCTGTGAGGTCGGAGCAGTTCTCTTGAACTTGCAATTCTCAGCTGAATTCTGCCTTTGCACCTTGAGTTACTTTCAACCTTGGTAACTAAGTTCCACCATATGCACGCTCCTTGTTCTTTGATGTTCTTTCCACTTATTTTCAGCCTCATATCAATATGGGGAAAGCCTTTATCACCTTAGAGTGAACATGTACAAAGCTTCACATTTGAAATGTCATTTCTACAGCTGATCTTGTTATTGCTTGCAGTTGATCCCCAAGTCAACTTGGCCGAGTGCCTTGTACTCAAGAGTGTCTTTTCATGATGAGCATAGCGTGGAGCTATGAACAACATTTATCATGCATGCTGAAGCATAGTTGAATCAATTCAATAGACTTGTAATGAATCAAACTCAGACATCATCAAAATAACATATATCCAACAGATTCCACTATCTTATAATTTCCCTAGAAGACATCACACACAGAGCGACGCTCCAACACACACGCAGGACGACACCTACACAGACATGGGAGGTAACTACCAAACACACACGGGGAACAACCCCCCAAACCACATGTGGAGATCCTCCACACAAAACGACGCACAAGTGTCAACACAGACACTCGGAGTTCAAATCTCCGAACACCCACACAATATATTCGTTTAGAAATTAATGAAATGTGCACAAATAGATACGATGAGCCCAAGACAAATTCTTAAGATTGAGACAAAGAAGATCTATCAAGTGTAAAGCTCCCCCTTCTTGGTATGTTCAGGTTCTTCTTGGTTCATTGTCGGATGGTGGCGATTTCAGCATCCTCACGTTCCTCTCTTCAATGCGCTTCACTTTCTCTTCTTCCACAAGCTCCAAAAATCACTTGAAGTATATGAATTCTCCTCCTCTTGAGCTCCTTTCTTTCTTCGCTTTCTTCTCCTACAAGAAAGAACAAGTTAGCACAATAGGGTTCACAATCTCAAATTCGGAGTAAACATATATATAGCGCAAGGAGTGACCAAATGACCCATATACCCCTTCTAAAATGTGTTAAAAACACCCACATATGTCAAGGAACCTTTTGGGGGTAATATGGTAAAGTTTCCAAGGGTTTACAATGGGTTTAAGTGACTTTTACAAGTCCCGTCCGGAAAGGGTCGACTCTTGAGAATTCTCAACCCAGAACATAGCAAATAGAAGCCAGTGCACTGGGGGTCGACTTCTATAGGTTTCTAACCCTGGAACCCTTCAAATAGAGCCAGACCCAGTGTGTGTTGACCCTATGGGTCGACCCATGCCAGAATGGGTTAAAAAATACTTCAAACCTCCATCTTCACAAGGAGAAAACAAGTGATTAGATATTACCATTTTCTTCTAAATTTGGGAAGGTTTAATGACCATCCTAGAACTTGCAGAATCACAAGAACATCAAGTTAATATAGGTATCAAGATTAAGGACTCATAACATTTAAACCTGATTCTTCCTCATTAAAAATCCACAACTTCACAACCATCAAAACACACATTACACCAAGAAGTGTTTCCATGAATACTTAAGTCATAGGCTTTGGAATTTGATGAACTTTGAATCTTCCATTGCATCCAAGGCATGTACAATGGTATGGGAGCTCAATCATTCAATTAGCATTTGTCGTAGTACGCATACATATCATGAGACTCAATTTGACATGTTCATAGAGTTCAAGTGTAGTCTATTTGGAATAAACCAAAACACACATACAAATCATGAGACTGACTTTGACATGTTCACGTAGTTCAAGTGCAATCAACTTGGAACAGAAGAGGTGTAGCCCATCAGACTCATGCACTATACACACACATACAAATATGCATTCATGCAAGCATGTTTTCACAACTTTCACAATCATTCTCATCTCATGAAAAGTCACATGCATCATATCACATGCATCACTATACATTCATGTACACATGTTTCTACAATTTCATTCTCATTCAGTACAACACTTTCTCACACATACATAAAGTTTTGTTGTCATCAAAATCACACACATAGCACAACAATCTTCCCCTTTTTGATGATGTCAAAACTTTATGACAAATGATTCCTCTCCCCCTTTGGCACAATCAAACTGTAGGACATTATGCAAGAAACAGAGCATTTAGTTTCAGAACCATAAGATCACATGACAGTTTGAATTTAGCACATTGTTCCATACATCAAAAGAGCTTGAATTTGATGCTTACATGCCAAAATGAGTTGCTAAGTTGTCATGACTGATATCAATTGTTAGGAACCGAAACACCACTTGTTGAAGATGAAACATCAAGTATGTGAGATATGCACATTAAATTTCCCACTCAGAGCTTTCAATGCAACATTCAAAAGATCATGCAGTATAGAAGAACTTCATGGATCAAAATTTCATGCATATTCATAGTTCTAAGGACACAGATCTGTCCCCCTTTGTCAACAACAAAAGCTAGGCTGAGGGGAATAAATGCAAATTATGATCATGCAGGGGAATGAAATGCAAGCATGCAAGCATTGTTTATAGACATGCAAATACACATATAGATAAGGTAGATCTCCCTTAGAGAGTGGGATAATAACGCTTTGCAATAGATTCAAAGGCTAGAAGTATAGCATGACCCAAAACTAAAGTAACTATGCATGTACAAAGAGTTTGTTTAATCATGTATATATATAAATTCACAATATATGCCCAAAACAAAAACTCTGTAAAGTGCATGTGCTCAAGAGTGTGCAATGAATCTTAAACATAAAGATATACAAAATTTTCAAATAACACTAATCGATGTCTTTTCACTCTACAATTTTATTTTAGATCCTCGACTATCGGTAGCTTAACACAGTCCCTTTCTTTTTTAAAAAATTCGACTTCACCGTTTGACGCGAGTCTCCTCATGTGTGTCAATGGGGATTCTCGGTTACTAGGATCCATCAATCATTGCATTTTTCTTGTGAAATTTTGTTTCACCATTTCACACAAGTTTCCTCATTTGTTTCAGTGGGGCTCCCAGGCTACTTGGATCCACATTCCACTTATTCAATTTTTGTAGGGACAGACAGATTTTTCCTCACGATTACTCCTATTGTCCATGTAGAGTTTCCAATATCATGTAAGTGTTAGAACAAATTTTAAATATTTTTATGGTTAAAAGACATTAAACACAAGTTTTTCAATATGTGGGGGTTTTGTTTCAAGTATATACTATGAATTATGCTAGAGACATGAGATTTCCTCCCCCTGAGTATATGCACTCACCATATTAGGCTTCTCCCCCCTTAATATATGTCATGTAATACACATAGATTGAATCAGTGCAAGATTTATTTATGAAGGAGTGCAAGGCCATAGAATTGTTCAAGAAATGATTTTATAAGCTAAGTACATGCAAACATACAAGGATTCAGGAAGACATTTGTGCAAGGTGATATGTAACCACACATGATTCAAAATATGCATGAGATGATTCAGCAAAAGTTGTGCATGATTTAGAATATGAAGAAGATGTGAATGATATGCAGAAATACCAATGACTTTTTATGTAATTTTTAGTTCATATGAACATTTGATCTCATTCACAAAATCTGTAGTGTGTATACAGGTTAATCAAGAAACCATTAGGTGCAAGAGATGAAAATTCATGAAACTAAACCATGAACTTTTGTTTCAAGCTTCTTCATGAAAACCATTTGAACCCAGATCTTTAGAAATGATCATTCAAGAAACAATGTTGCAACAAATAGTGAGGAATTTTGTAGATAAAACATTATCGACTTTCTTGAACAGGAGAATTTTTAGATTCAATTTAAAAGCATTGCAAAGCAATGGCAAATTGAGTTCATTCAGAATAAAAGCTTCTGCAACAGCCAAAGAAATTGAATTTTTAAATTTTGGTACTAGGCGGCTAACTTTGATCCTAAGATCACCTCACGCATAGTGATAGCTTGCTGACAGACTTGATCCGTCATTTCACATATCACCAGTTGATATGCCAAATATTCATTCAATGAGATCATGTATGACTTGTGAAAAAATTGCGACATGATACCAACAACAGAAGTAAGAGATGTAAAAACATAAAAATCACCAATTTTGACAATTAAGAAAGGCATGGAAGGTCAGGGTTTTAACAAATGAGTGTGCCATGTTCATGTTTATTGGGACCCCTTTATTCTTTATTTTCTCAAGGCACACCTACATCAACACCAATTCATTTGATAGATGTAGGCACCCAAGTCTTCTTGGGTCCCAGGAGGTTAGTAGCATTACTACCAAATACTTTCTTCCACATTTCCATTGCTTCCATATCATCATTTTTCATGATTCTGCAATCCTCAACCACATGTGCATAGTTTCCATAATAAAAATAATGAGGAGAAACTCTAGCAAAAGACTTCTTTTTATGAGCAAAAGAGTTTTCAAAAGCATTCATCTTTTATTTGCAAAAGCTCCAGATTTAGCAAAATTAAACATAGCATTCATCCTAGAAGCACGAGAATCATGATTTTTCTTTGGCCAATAATATTTTATCATGTGACCACATTTTCCACAATACAAGCAACAAGAGTGGGTGGTCTTTCCAAAAAAATTTCTTTTATGAGATGCAACTCATTTTTCATGCACGATGTGCTCAGTATTAAATTTATTTTGATGAGTAGATTTCACATTCATAGCATGCACGTCATCATGTTTCTTTGAAAAATAATTTTCCATGATGTGACCAAGCAATCCATAGTAAAAGTAAGAAACATTTCTTTATCTTTTGAAAAGAGATTTATCTTCGCATCCATGTTGGTCATCTTTCTTCATGACATTACAATCATCCATGACATGGCCATACATACCACAATAAAAGCATTCAACATTAGTTTTCATTTTTCGCCCACCTTGAACTTTTTGAAATCTATTTTACATTGTGGGCTTTGTGTTGACATTTTTCTTTTTCTTAAACTTATTTTTAGAATTTTTCATTTGTGCAATAGGAGGAGGTGCTTTGGAAGTGCTGGGTATATCAAACGCATGAACAAATGAAGTTTTCAATTTACATTCAAATGACTTTTTTGTTGACAGGGATATATCCAAGACCTTCTTTATTAAAATTCACTTTGACACCCAATACTTTATCTAAATTTTCTTTCCCCTTTACAAATCTTGACAAGTCATCTTTTAGTCTTCGCAGTTCTTCTTCTAGAGTAGAAATATGCAATTCACCACTAGTCATTTCTTCCACGCAAGCACACACTTTATCACTTAACAGACAATTCATAGTTTTGAAGTTTTCATTTTCCTTCATGAGTACCTTGTTTTTAGCATTTATAGATTGCAATTTTTCATTTAGCTGTTCAAGGACTTTCTCTGTTTTAACAAACTTTGAAACCTTTACCATGAGCTATTCATTTTCAGACTTCAACAATGAATTTTCTTTTTCAATTTCATCAAAGCTTTTCAAACTGCTTTCAACTAGAGAAATTTGAATTAACATGACATTATTTTTCTTTTTAAGTTCTTCATTTTTAGCCATGATGCTCTTACTCTCAATTTCAATGTCAAGCAGTTTTTCAAATATTTTCTCAACATTAGATAAGGAAGCTAGCTTGTTCTTAAAATATTTTTCATTTTTCTCAAGCAAAGAAATTTTACATAACAAGGATTTGTTCTACTCACGCAATTCATGACATTCTTCTTCTAATGTAAGTGAGTTATCAGATTTTTCAAGCAAAGCATATTCTTCACGCATGTCAGAAGTCTCTTCTTCAAACAATCTTGATTTGGATTCCAAAAGTTCATTTTTGTACTCTAGATCTTCAATTTGTGACTCTAATGTTTTGCAATTTTCACAAGAAGGATTAGCATGCACAATGTCTTCAATTTTCTTTTTCAATGTTTTATTTTCAGACTTGAGTTTCTTATTTTTGTCATATAGATCAGCATATGCTAATTGCCATTCCTCAATTGAAAGTTCCTCAAAATCAGAATTTACCTCATCATTGCTTTCTCGTTGAGCCATCGTGCATGCATCTATCGTGTTTTCCTCATATTTGTACGCCAACTCGTCCCAAAGGTCTCTTGCAGACCTGCACATTGGAAATAGTGAAAGTACATTAGATTCTATGCTATTCTTCAAAAAATTTATTACACTAACATTTATCGCATTTTTCTTGATGTGTTTTTCATTCCATTTGGTTTCTTTTGGAGGGAGGTTATATGGACCTTCATAGATAACTTTCCACATTTCAGGCTCATACACTCCAAGATAAGTACACCTTTTATTTCTCCAAGAAATGTAATTGTGACCATCAAAACATGAAGGAAGGGTAGTCATACTACTTTCAGCCATATTGCTCGAGACTGCCATTGACTAGGATCACTCTATAGATCGTGAGATCTCAAGACAAATAGAGTCGAGGCTCTAATACCAATTGTTAGGTCTGGGGCAACGGCAATCAAGAGGGGGGGTGAATTGATTGGGCCTCTAAAAACTAATTTCCAAATAATTAAGACCAATTTAGAAGATCGATACACAATTGAGCAATTAAATTCCATAATACTAGACAAACAATTAACGAGATATAGCAAGTTGAATTACGCACTCAACACTCACTTGCGTGTGATTAGAATTGATGTGAATAGGTGAATGAATGGAACGCTGTGCCGAGATCACAAATAGTGAAGAACTAAAATAGAGGAATTACAAACCAC
This sequence comes from Amorphophallus konjac, assembly GCA_022559845.1. Taxonomy (NCBI): domain Eukaryota; kingdom Viridiplantae; phylum Streptophyta; class Magnoliopsida; order Alismatales; family Araceae; genus Amorphophallus; species Amorphophallus konjac. The sequence goes on along the minus strand of CM040123.1, from coordinate 216,813,387 downwards.
AAGCCAACCACAAAGCACAGACATTTTTAGGTGATTTGGCCACACCACTTTGTGTGCCTACGTCTACCCCTCACCAAACCCGGTGAGGATTCCACTATCTTGTAATTTTCCTACAAGACATCACACACGGAGCGACGCTCCAACAAACACACAGGACGACGCCTGCACACACACGAGATGTAACTCCCAAACACACATGGGGAACAACCCCCCAAACCACACGCGGAGATCCTCCGCACAAAACAACGCGCAAGCATCAACACACACACTCAGAGATCAAATCTCCTAACACCCACACAAAATATTCATTTAGAAATTAACAAAGTGTGCACAAATAGCTACAATGAGCTCAAGACAAATTCTAAAGACTAAGACAAATAAGATATTTCAAGTGTAAAGCTCCCCCTTCTTGGAATGTTTAGGTTCTTCTTGATTCGTAGTCAGATGGTGGCAATTTCAGCATCGTCACGTTCCTCTCTTCAATCAGCTTCACTTTCTCTTCTTCCACGAGCTTCAAAAATCACTTGAAGTAGATGAAATCTTCTCTTCTTGAGCTCCTTCTTTCCTTCTTCCCTTTCTTCTCCTACAAGAAAGAATAAGTTAGCACAATAGGGTTCACAATCACAAATTCAGAGTAAACATATATATATAGAAAGAAGTGACCAAATGACCCATATACCCCTTCTAAAATGTGTTAAAAACACCCACATATGTCTAGGAACCTTTTGGGGGTAATATGGTAAAGTTTCGAATGGTTTACAATGGGTTTAATTGACTTTTGCAAGTCCCGTCCGGAAAGGGTTGACTCTATGGGTCGACTGCTGAGACTTCTCAGACCATAACACAGTAAACAGAAGCCAGTGCACTGGGGGTCGACCCCTGTAGGTTTCTGGTCTAGAACCCTTCAAACAGAGCCTGACCCAGCCAGAATGGGTTAAAAAACACTTCAAACCTCCATCTTTTTAAGGGGAAAACAAGTGATTAGGTATTACCATTTTCTTCTAAATTTGGGAATGTTTAAAGACCATCCTTGAACCTGCAGAATCACAAGAACATCAATATAGGTATCAAGATTAAGGACTCCTAATATTTAAACTTGATTCTTCCTCGTTAAAAATCCACAACTTCACAACCATCAAAACACGCATTACACGAAGAAGTGTTTCCATAAATACTAATGTCACAGGCTTTGGCGTTTGATGAACTTTGAATCTTCCATTGCATCGAAGGCATGTACAATGGTATGGGAGCTCAATCATTCAATTAGCATTTGCCGAAGTATGCATACATATCATGAGGCTCAATTTGACATGTGCATAGAGTTCAAGTGCAGTCTATTTGGAATAAACCAAAACACACATACAAATCATGAGACTCACTTTGACATGTTCACACAGTTCAAGTGCAATCAACTTGGAACGAAAGAGGTGTAGACCATCAGACTCATGCACTCTACACACACATGCAAATATGCATTCATGCAAGCATGTTTCCACAACTTTCACAATCATTCTCATCTCATGAAAAATCACATGCATCGCATCACATGCATCACTATGCATTCATGTGCACATGTGTCTACGATTTCTTTCTCATATAGTACAAGGCTTTCTCAACCATACTTTCTAACACATACATAAAGTTTTGTTGTCGTCAAAATCACACACATAGCACAACAGGTGTGAATACCGATGGTTGATTAGTTGACATCTGTCGGCTTGAGCGTCGATGGTTGATCATCTGTTGGCTTGATCACCAATGGTTGAGCATTTTTCAGTGTGACTACCGATGGTTGATCATCTGTCAACCTATGTGCCGATGGTTGATCATCTGTTGGCTTGATAGCCAATGGTTGGATCATCTTGAAACATTGTTGAATTTCTTCTAACATAGTTGAATTCTGCTGAACATCCATCGGCCTGAATGCCGACGATTGGGCATCTTGAATAGCTTTAAATGTTGTCGAATATCTATCGGCATGAACGCCGATGGTGGACATCTTGAACGTCCTCTGAAAATTGTTGAACATCTATCGGCCTGAACACCGATGGTTGGATCATGTTTGGTATTTCTGAACATTGTTGAGCATCCATCGGCTTGGGCACCGGTGCATTCGTCATTCTCATCTTTGAGTGTTATCGAACATCTATCGGCTTGAACGCCGATGATCAGACGTCTTGAATATCTTGGAGGATTATCGAACATCTATCGGCCTGATTGCCGATGGTTAGACATCTTGGGCATCAATAAATATGGCTAAGCATCTATCGGCCCGAAGGTCGATGGCTAGACATATTGAACATTTGTGAACGTTGTTGGGCATCTATTGGCCTGAATGCCAATGATTGCATGTTTATGAGCATCTATCGGCCTGAACGTCAATAACATCTTCTTTTTGGTTATCGATCATCATCTTCATGTATTCATCATTCCTTCACCGATCCCCGACCATCATTCATCATGATTTTCATCGTTATTTCCATCATTTTTTCATCATCATTTTTTTATCATTTCCATCGGTATCTGGAACTTCATCATTTGGATAGCCCCTGTGATTAGCAGTAGTTGTATAGCATAGAGATCTGCAATAGAACGGACTTTGATAGGCCTATATCATCATCATTTCATTCATTTTTTCATTGCTGTTACAAGTGATCATTGCCTCTGGGGGATATATTTGTCAACAGCCGTGTATATAATCATTGGTGTTTCATACATCTTCCCCAAGAATAGGGTGGCATCTATATCTTGCATTTCACTTCCGGCTTCCTACCGAAATCAGAGAAACTCGAGATGCCTTTTAGAGCGCATGGTCTTTTGGCCGACATATCGAGGCCATGTTGGCCGCCTTCTTAAAGTCGAGCATCTGATGAGGGCGAGGTAGATGCACCCTATACTCGCCCATTTGTAGTTCACCTTTCTTGATCAACGGAATGCCCCAACCTTTGATGATAAAGGTAGAATTGGGGATCATCCCTTCTTTCGACATCGCTCGGTCCCTTCAGCTTTGGGAGCATAACTTTACTGTATTCTTGGGCCCACTTGAAGAGGCTCCGAGTCTTATCTTTTGGGAAAGAGTATGGTATTTTCATTTTATCCCTTAATGAGGGTCCTTGTTTGGCAGGCTTAGGGGAAAGAGCCTCATCTACCTCTTTTGCTTTTTCCGGTTGTTGCTCGAAGGCCTTAAAATCTGAGATGTAGATCTCTTCTTGCGCTGGATGCTTGTCAGCTGGTTCATTCTTCCGACCTAAGGCAGCAGTAGCCGGGCAATATTTTGCCAGGAAGGCCTCAATATCGGCCACCAAATCATTTAGTTGTTCAATGGTTTTGACTTCAATGCCCATCACCCTTTGTAAGATCTCATTCTTCATATTTCTTTTGCAGATTTGAACGGCGTCCTCATAACTCGGTGGACGCATGCATCCCTCACGGAGGTATCTACATCTTCTTATGTAGTCCATGGCGGACTCATCATCTCTTTGCATGGTCATTTGTAATTCAGCCTCGATGACTTCTCCCTCGACCAGCTTCATTTTATCTGCTCGCTCCACCCCCGGCTTGTTCATCACCGCCGGACCTATCAAACTCGGGTGCGAGTCAGCTGATTACAGAAGTGGGTTTATCCATGGTGTTGTATGAGGTATTGTATCTGACCCTTGATGTGTTTGGGAAGTCAAAGGTGTATGCTGTAGCCGTTGGAAGAGGGTGCCGCCTGCATAATCATGTGCTATCTAGGGCATAGCCGACTGCGATGAGGCTTCGAGTTACTCAGCACCACCCTGCAAAGCCTCCAATGAGGGCCCAGCCTGCCCGGGTATAGCCAGGTATAAACCCATCTGGTTTAATTTTGTTCTTAGCACTTCAACTTCTTGCAGCCATTGATATAGCTCTGCTACCACAGCAGGGTCAGGTTGGGAACAGCCAGTAGTGCTGCCTTCCGCCTTGATTTTAGGTAGAACCAGTGGAATCTTATCATCATCGCCGTAAACATCTCGTCCCTGAGAGGCCGATGTTTCTGCCCATGTACCCTCACGTGGAGGAGGGGTGCGATAACATGCCCCCTTGTAAGGAGGTGGAAGGCATATTTATTCATTTTTTTCTTCATCGGCTTGGCTCATGTCGGGCAGGGTCGATAGCATATTTGATGCGGGATGGACACGCGACCTGGGACTCTAGCTCGCGATCGTCCCTAAGCGAGGGAAGACGTGGGACCGTGCGCGGTTGAGAAACCGACAGTGAGTCTCAGGTATCGGCTTTCCGCGTGTACTCGGATCGAGTCACGGGACGGGTCACACTCACTCTCTCGCAGCGGTGATAAAAATAGATATCAAGCTAGTTACCTATCACATGCAGCGGCATATACGAATAAATATGAGTAAAGCAAACGTCGAGTAAGAGAGCGAACACGATACCTCCACGCTCCGGGCATGGGGAAGACGACCCCGGCCAGTTACGGTAACTCCCGGTACAATGGTAAAAACTTAATTACAATAGTGAATTTTATTGCCCACTCCATGCAGGGAGGTAAAGGGCTACAAGTGGGGCCCGGGAGGACCGTCTCTGTGTTGACAGGTAGTAAACTGGGAGAGTTCTTGGGGTGAACTCGGCTAGGCAGCAAGCTGTTGCCTCCAAAGGAATGTTGTCTTCCTGGGATCTTCTGAAGGCGCTGCTTGGCTGGGATGATGGTTGGACGTCCCTGAACGACTCCCTGAAGTGGCGGTCGCTGAAGTTGACTTTTGATATTTATTTGTGAATTTCTCCCGTACTGCTATTTCGGACCTACACAGGGAACAGATTTGCGTGCCTTGGCGGAAGGAATTAATTCTCTCAGATCCGGAATCAGATCGAGGTGAGACCAGTGGCGTTGGAAAGAGGACTCCCAGATCTACAACATATACTATTTGTAGGTCGATCCAACAAAGGGATGAGAAACGGGAGGCTCTGCAACATTATGTTTTTTCTGTGGATCTGATTACTGACACTCAGGACAGAAAGGGATCTGCCTGAAACTGACCTTTGACCGGTGGGTAGGGAAATTTTATGGGTGCTGATAAAATTACTAGTGGAAGGGGTGGATGTTAGGAACACCTGAGAATGTTTATGGATTTTCTGAAAATTTATAAGGGGGTGGGAAAAATACAAAAAAGGAACACTGTCCCTGGATCTACAGAATGGCAGATTACAGGGGGGGACAAGATATATGGGAAAAATACTAAACGATGTCCAAATGGCACGAAATTTAAACTGGAGACTAGAAGCGACAGGTAAAACAAGCCCTCAAAGTTTGGGCTTGATCAGAAAACAAGAACAAAAGATAAAATTCCGGATTTGAGGTTCTATACTGATTGGGATAGAACTCCGGCGATGGTGGCGACGGCGCAATGGCGGCGGTGGCAGCGGCAGAAACAGAAATCAGAGAATAAGAGGGAGAGATAGAATGGGTCTCACACCCTGGAAGGCTGGAGGAGGAAGAAACACAGTAGGGAGAGAGGGGAGAGGGGCGCACCCTTCAAGGAGCTCCAACCAAATTCACAATTTTTTCTTCATTTATTCTACTAAAATGTGAATTACATTCTATTTATATGAAATGCAAAATGACCCTAATTAACCTCAGATCTAAATTGGGGAGGGGTAAAATAGGGAGTTCAAATATTATTCTCCCATGTGGTTTGGAACCACATTAAAAAATAATAAATGGGGGGCACCCCCTTGACCAAGGGGGTTGGAATCTTGACATTTTGTTCCACTGGTCCCCTTTGAATGTCAAACTATCTAGAAGCCCACCTAGGACTTTGACCAACCCCACGTGGACCCCCAAGATGCCACTTGGACCAATGAGCAAGGGGTGGAGGGTCTTGCAGGGCCTACATGGACTTTTACACTAAAACCCAAACAATCCTAAGGAATGACAAATTGGCTTATAAAGCCTTACAATTGCATACATATTTTCCCAATGATATAAATGTAAATAAAAGGACTCAAATGCAAAATAAAAAGTAAGTGGTCTTGCTCTGATGTCCCCATCAATTCTCACTGGGTGGGAAGAACTCGACCCCGTCGAGTAAGGGGTGTGGCTGCTCGTGACGCCGGCGGATCACTCATTGTACCCGGAAGCGCGGAGTACGCTCCACTCCAAGTAATCGACACCTGCTCATCCCGTATATATTTGATATGCTCACGCTGCTAGGGAGGAGTTAGAAGTGGACACTCCAGGGTGGGGTCACTCTCAAATGAAGGGGAGGCGGCTCAAAGACTCACTAGGAATTACCGCTTACCCCTTATGTGACTAGATCCAATATGTGAAGTAGAACCAATCCCAAAGTCCGACAAGTCTCGCACTCGACAAGGACTAACAATGCTATCGTACATAAGATCGACTCAACTCGATGTATGCACAGACACACAAGACCCTAGACACACCTAATGTTAGTCTGACCTACGCATAGGCGATGGTGGACCAGGACACCCGAATGTGTGCCTTGCATGCATTAGACGTAACCGGTGGTTGGCGGAATGGAGGACTCCTAGACATCCTAAGATGTACCACTCATGCATTGGTGACTTATGGGATTTGGGTGGGGAAGGGCTAGGAGATCCAAAACTATCTTCGTCATCACCCTTAGACGTAGGTAAGGCTTGCCAACTAGACCGAGGGGTAGGGGTGTGATAGTGAACTCCTTGGAAGAAGTGGAGTGAATATGATTACTCGGGAGGTTCACTAGTGAAGGGGTCAAAAGGGTCAAAGAAGGTACATCCCCATGAGAAGGGCTCCCATATGACACGGTCCCAATTGTGAAATTCTTGAAGGTGTGGGTTGTCACCTTAATCCATCATGGTGAATGGGACGGTGGTCATGTGAAAAAAATAAGATTCCTCTCTTGGGCAAAAGGGAATGAAGTCGGGCTCGGTCGGCATAGGGAGGAACAAGAGGATCTCCGTGGTGACACAACCCACGGTGCACACAGAGGTAATGGACCCTAAGGCCAGATGAGTGAAGGTACGACTAGTGGGTTGGTCGAAGCCTCGGGCCAATAAGTGCGTCAACGTCCATTGCCGGTGTAAACCCATAATAAGGTCACCCAAGGTATCAACATGGTGACTAGACCAGAATGTCATGTGGTAGGAGTTGATGGGCACTAGTGGTAGGGTGGGGTCCATAGATGGGTAAGGAGGTGGGACCAAGCCATCCTTGAGCCAACTAAGAAGCGGCTCGGTGATGAAAAGTGTACCCGTTAGAAATACGGGTGGCTCGGGCTTTGGTGGCTCCAAATATGATGGCTCCGAATGAGGGTCAGAAGTGGAGGGTAGCAATGGAGCACTCGTGGGTGGTGAAGGAGCACGTGTCCTTTCAATCCTATCCAACCGGTCCGTAAACATTTTCAAGAGTTTGGCAAAGGTGCGGGTTGGAGTAAGGGCCTCGTGGTGGACTCGCTCTTCGTCTCTTGGCCCGGGTGTGGACCTAGGCTCGGCTATAAGTGGGACTTCCACTTGGTTGGAGGTGCTTGGGTGGGATGGGACGGAGGTGCCAAGGGGAGGTTGGTTGGAGGTGACTGGGTGGGCCACTTGATTGGGAGTGCTTTGGTGGGCTTGGATGGAGGTGATGGGGCGGGGTTGGTTGGAGGTGTGGCCCACTTGATTGTGGGTGAGTTGGTGGGGTTGGCTAGTGGTATGACCCCCGTGGTTGGAGGTAGGTGGGCGGGGAAGGTAGACCCTCCTAAGCGCTCTCTTCATATCCCACCATGACTCATTGGGCCTTAGCCTCCTATCTTCCCGGAAGTATTTAATGTCCCTCCATGTTTTGGCGGCTTCATAGAAAAGTCACCTTTTGGCAAAGTCGACTTGCATGGGACCGGACATAATGTACACCTCAAAGTAGTCGTCCATAATGGCTTCCCACTCTAGGTAGTCACTCGGGTTTTCGGAGCCATAGAGGTCCCGGGCTATAGGTCTACGGGGGTGGTCCGGGTGGTTCTCCCATCTTAGATAGTATCGCCACCATGCATAAGATGCGGGCCCTTGGTAATCCATGGGACACGGGGAAGCTAGTGGATGGCCATGCCGACACTCGGACAAAACACTAGACACGACCCTAACTAATGCAAAGTTGGAATGAGACTCGACTACCAACCTAGACACAACCAAGATCCGGTACAAGGCGGAGGTTCGATCCGAAGAACTCCTCACGCGAGTGTGCGGCCTTCCCGATAGGCGTAACCTAACGTTCGGGCGACACCTTTTGATATACCGAACAATGGTATGCAAATGCACCCTTAGACTTAGACACTTTTTTTTTATGGACTTAGACACATAGACTACCCTAGACTCAACTGGCGCTCTGATACCAAACTGATGCGGGACGGACACGCGACCTGGGACTCTAGCTCGCGATCGCCCCTAAGCGAGGGAAGACGTAGGACCGTGCGTGGTTGAGAAACTGGCAGTGAGTCTCGGGTATCGGATTTCCGCGTGTACTCGAAAAGAGTCATGGGACGGGTCACTCACTCTCTCTCTCTCTCGCATTTGCTTTACTCGTATCTATTTGTATATGCCACTGTGAGTGTTAGGATTCTTAGCCCGATATATTGTTATCACCACTGCGAGAGAGCGAGAGTGAGTGACCCATCCCGTGACTCGATCTGAGTACACGCGGAAAGCCGATACCCGAGACTCACTATCGATTTCTCAATTGCACACGGTCCCACGTCTTCCCTCGCTTAGGGCAATCGCGAGCTAGAGTCCCAGGTCGCGTGTCCATCCCGCATCAATATTGCAAGAGAGAACAATGCCTCTTCTTCTATCCTTTGACTTCTTCTTCCTCTTCCCTTCTATGGCCGGCATCTGCCCCCACCGCGGGTCATCTGGTGCCCGTGGCACTCCTGATTTCTTTTTTGCATCTTGTATCAGGTTCAAGAATTCGAAGTGTTCCCATGGGACATATGCATAGGTGTGGATCATACAAGCTTTCAACACCTCTTCAGACAACTACTGATATATAGATACCATGTTGACCGCTCTTTTGAGATCAGGTAGTTCATGAGGGCGTGGAGGATCCACCTTATGTTCGCCCATCTGGAGCTCTCCCTTCCTGATCAGGCCTTCAATAGTACCTTCAAACACATAATAATCTTCAATGGGGTGCCCAAGTGCCTGGTGATATGGGCAGAATCGGGGATCATCTTTTCTTCGGGCATCACCGAGCCTCTTCGGCTCCAGTGGAGTAATCTTGTTGAATTTCGTGGCCCATTCAAACAGGACTTGAGTCCTCTCCTTAGGAAAGGAGTAGAGCTTACTCATCCTGGCTCGCGAGGAGGAGCCTTCCTGTCATTCAACCGGCTTAGCGGGGGGAGGGTGGGCAACCCCTTTATCCTTTTGCTGCTCGAACACCTTGAAGTCGACTTCATGAACCTCCTTAGGCGCGGGCCACTTATCAACTGATTTGGCCTTCTGGCTTGCGGCAGCAGGGACAGAGGAACCACTGAAGAGGAATGCCTCGATCTCTACCACCACATTGTTTAGCCGGTCGAAAGACCTAATTTCTGTTCTGATCATCTTCTCGAGGATCTGTCTCCTCATATTTTGTTTATAGATTTGAACTGCATCTTCTTGATGGGGCGGACGGCTCCATCTCATGCTAAGATTCCGTCATCTTTTAATGTACTCCAAGGCTGTTTCATCATTCTTCTGCTTGGAGGCATATAGTTCGGCCACAGTGACCTCCCTTTTAACAACATGGAACCGTTCCTGAAATTTTCGTTGCATATCTGGCCAGTTGTTGATAGACCCGACTGGGAGGTTTGAGTACCACTCGAACGCGAGGCCCATAAGAGAGGATCCAAAGAACTTCAGCAAGTAGGAATTCTCCATTGCCAGCTCGCCCATCACATTAAAATAGCAGGCTATGTGTTCTTTGGGCCATCCTTACCCATTGAATTTATCAAACTTTGGAGGCTTGTTGATGCCAGGAGGTAGCCTTTTGGCAGCATGGTGGACTGGGTATGGCACCTTGTATACTTCAAATGAAGCATAGTCATCACCCCCTCGATCGGCCAGCTTCCTCTTGATCATTTGTTATATCATCATTGTATTCATCATCGCCGGGTCGACTGGGCCTGGGCAGAAGTGAGCTTGCTACATTTACGGCATCACCGACATCGTTTCATGAGGTATAGCAGCAGCCCCTTGATGCTGAGGAGCATGCTGCGGTGTCGGGGTCATGCCCCCAATGTAATTAGGTGCCAGTTGAGAGGCTGTCATTGGAAGGGAAGCTTCGACATCATCAGCACCTCGCTGTGAGGTTTCAGGAGGGACCTGGACTTGTTTCGAGGCCGCAGGATACATGCTTAGCTTGTTGAGTTACTTTTTAACATCTCAACTTCTTATTGATAATCACAGCCAGATCGAGCATGAAGGAGATAGGACCCTGACCTCCTGCTTCCGATGGAACATCTAGAGAATGCACTGGCCCTTCGCCGTCATCTTTGGCGGTGATCACATTTGTAGTCATCGTGATCAGATCCGCACTGGTTTCTTCAAAGCGGGCTTGTGATGTCTCAGTTGTAGCCTCCCCTATTATGGTAGTACGATATGGCCCTCCAGCGAGCCTGGTCATCTCATCATGATCTTCATGCAGAGTTGCATAGTGGCTAGCCACTACAGTCATGTTACATGTAAAGACTTGGAGTGGCTTGATTCTTTGAATCACCTTCTTGGTTTGCTGACTAGGGAACGTTAGTCTAGTGAACACCAAAATCCTCGACGCAGCTTGCTTGTAGAGGAGTGGCCCGTAGCATCTCGAGCCGGCATCTTTCATTTCTTCCCAGTCGGCACATCGCTCTCTGCGTTTTTTCGCGAGGCTCATATCTTCTAAGGGTCCCCGCGTCCCCAGAGAAGTGTCATGGGAGTGCCCCCAGACAGCTTGAGTAGTATCATTTTGCCCTTTAGCAGGGCTGATCACATATCGTGGCACTTCGACTTAGTGCCGGAGACTTGTAGGTGCAGCGGCCTTGTCTGGTTGCCTTGCCACGGTTCTCATCATATAGGTAGATATTTTCCCATAGAATGCAACTCCAGGATGGTAGTTCAAGACGCGGCTGGACCGGCATCTCGATCTTTTCTTCTTGTTCTTCTCTTCTTCTTGTGGGTCCACTAGCCATGACAGGCCTTAGTGGAGCTGAAATCGGGGCCCGTGCTTGTTTGGGCACCCAAATTTGCTTGTATTTGGTCGGCTTTGGGGCCAAACCGCCCTTCATCTTTGACTCAGAATGATCCATCTTGATTTGAGCCAGTGTTTGGAAAGAATTGCACACGGGCGTTGTTGGAACCACCCTATTGGGTGTAATCCTGGCCTGCCAGCCATTCAAGAATACTCGGACGCCTCCGATGAGCGCGGACTTGCCTGAGGTGGATAGCTGGCTTTGCAGTGTATCGGCGTTCCTCTTGGCCACCCTCCTGGTAGCCGGTGTGAGCCTCTTGCTACTTGAGGCACATGAGTCGGTATGGAAGACGTGCCAGCCCACCACCTTTGTTGTCCTTGGTGCCTCTGTGACATTGGAGGCTTCAAGCTCCATCTCTTAGGTGGCCAAGAGCTCCACAAAGGCGACCCCTAGGAAGTTGTTGAAGCCCACGATAGGAGGAAAATCACCGAACCTAGTTGGCACCGCTAAATAACCATGCTCATCATTGCTCGGGACAACAAGGGGTCCAAATGTCACCGCCATCGCAGTTGTCGGAATGCAATCTGCAAGATTAAATTAGACAGTTAGAATTTGAAGAAGAGGCCATTGGGCCCCTAATCCTGGCGAGGAGATGAAGGAAAGTTTTGTCCCACCGGGCATGCCAGACTTGTGGATGCACTTTTGGGATTTAGTCTGTTTATTCATTTGTTTGTTTATTTATTTCATTTATTTAGTGTGTGGGCGTGCCAGTCACAAAGTGATAGTTTATTCGGGCACCGAAGAAGGCACTGGTGCACGCCGTCTGACTGATCATACGATAGTGAGTGTCATGTCTAGACCAAAACCCGCCGTGTCGTAAAGGCCACAACATTAGTTACATCTCCCAGAGGGGAGAAAACCCTTGATTGATCGCTAAGAAAAGGGGCCCTATGGCCTAAAATTAACATTGGTGAAATGAGATAATGAAATTCACGAACTACGTTACAATCCCCCCAGATTGGGGTCTAAATGTTCAAATCATGTTGGTCGCTTATCGACCATTTCGTGTTCGGACAGAAGTCCGTGTTAAAAGTGCGGCGAAGATGGAGGTAAAACATGTGCAAATGTCTGCCGAGTGTACGGCAAGTTTGATAAGAGAGTGGGATTAGATCCCATTGGAAACATGTCAGGTTTACTGAGCTACGGGCTCGGGGAAATATATGGTCATGGCCATATCAGGGTGGTTTTCGAGGTCCAAACCCGATTTACCGGGGTGCCATTAATATTCCTTTCATACCGAGTCCGGGGAAGCGAGGGCTTCGGAGTCGACATTTTCTTTTTGTTGCTCTCTTTTGTTATTTGATCCCATTTGAATGAATGAATGCATTTTTTTTTGTTTAATCAACCACATATACATTTGTTCATTTATTATTATTTTTCATTTTTTGTTATTATTACAATTTCCTTTGACTATTGTTATTATTATTAATTTAAAATTTTTTTCTTGGTTATTCTTTTGACCGTTTATTTATTTATTAATTTGTCACTTTTTTATTGTTGTTGTTTTGTTGTTTGATTGATTTTTTTATTTAGATGCATGGGTGCACTTTTTTATTTGTTATTATTGTTGTTTTTTTGTTTGATCGTTCATCACTTTGAATGTTGCTTTGTCTTATTTTTGTTATTGTTTTTTTTGTTCTACTTCTCTTTTGTGTTTTTTCTTGTTTAGGAAACAAGAGAGGGAGGGTGAATCGGCGAGAAGAGAGAGAGATAGAGAGAGAGAAGAGAGGAGGGTGGTGATCCGACGTGCAAACTTCCACCGGATCACTTCCCACTTTTCCTTTTTTTATGAGAGGGTGAATCGGTGGGAGGGGGATCCGCTGTGGAGGTGATACGGCGCGAGAAGGGTCATAGCCGCCGATTCACTGCTTTGTTGGAGGAGTTGACACGGGAGCGTGGGGAGTCGACTCCATCGACGTAGAGGCCAACTGGGAGAAGAAAGGGGTCGATGCAAGGAGCTTGAGGTCGATGCAGAGGCCAACTGAGTAAAGAAAGGGGTCGACGCAGAGGCCAACTGGGAGAAGAGAGTGGTCGACACAATGGCTTTGGGGTCGACTCAACGCGCTGGGAATATGACTGATACAGTGACATTGCCTAGGTGGGCTAAGGTTTTCCTTTTCTTATTTGAAAACTACACGTGCTTTCCATAACAACATACAATATGCATGGGGGTTTATTATACATTCATGAGCATATGACTCAATGCAAAAGAGAATACATGATACGCTTGATTTTGCTATGAACACATGAAGCCCCTATTAGTGCTTGTTCATGAAGATACAATAGTAAATGTATATGCCACTTAACGTGTGCATGGGACCTTTACTGGTGTCCATAGTAGCTAAGTGAGAATATGCCATGCTGGTGATGGGTGCGCAACTCCATACGCACGAAGGGGAGATATTCAACATGCACAAATGTTCAGGGATGCAGAGGGCCTCTGCTCTCGATCCATGAGAGTTTAGCAGAAATATTCATGCCAATGCATATGTGCAACTAGGTTTCAAGTTTGATAACAGTTTTATCTACCTTTACATTTGTTTTTCATTCTACAGTTGTTGTTGCCATTCTAGTATTTTATCCCTGTCCCATTATGTTTACAATTTTTATGACAAGTTCAGCAATTAGTTCGAGTCCGCGGCAAGAATCCGACAGCATTTCCATTAGATCCATGGTGTCGAGGCGAGTAAAATGGGTGTCCATCCATGGAAGTCCGAGACGGCCCCAGATTGGCAGGGTGAGCCGAAGGTAGCTACCCTAAGACCCAACTTCAGTGTGAAAACTATGAGGACCAGCCTACGAGGGGATCCAATAACCCCCAGGCTACCATGACATTGATACCAAGGCGTGGACGTAGACTGTGGCTGCTAATATTCGCTCCTTCAAGAGGGTGTTCTCTGGGGACCATCCTAGGGAGAAGCAAGCCCCTGGGAACCCCGAGGTGATCAGGAAACTAGGTTGTTGAAAAGAAGACAGTTATTGCCATGGTGTAGGAAGCCACCGCCAGAATTGTGCCCGTGTGTGATCGGCCTAAGAGCCGGGATGATTACTGTAGAAATGGATGATGGCAACTATGGAAAAGAAGAAAAAAATACACCCAGGACTGAGTGAGAGGGGATGGAAAGCCATATGCGAGACTGAGGAAGTGGCCAAAATAAAAACCCGTAACATTTGTTACAATTGGGCTTTTTATTCACTATAGGAGCAACCAGCACAAGGGAGATATACATCATAGTAAAAATAAAAGAAAATAAAGCAGAAAGTAGAGAAATACAACGGTGGGAGGGTGGACAGAGCATTGGCACTTCCCCCCGGACGTCACCTCTCCTACTCTTTTTTCTCCTTTTTCTTCACCCTGTAGACACAGGTGTAGGCGAGCTCTCTACTCTCTTTTTTTCCTTTGCTTCTCTTCAGGTTTTTTTCTAGCGATCTCTTCTCTTCTTGCCCAACCTCTTCTCTGATGGAGCTTGTGTTCTTTTTATAAGAGTGGACGTGGGGACCTTTGAACCCCCACTCCTCCTCCTTCTTCTTCTTCTCTCTTCTCCATTTCCTGCTCGGAGCCTTTTGAGAGCCTGCACGTAGGGGGGGAGAAGGTAGGCGAGGATGTGTCACGCCCAGAACCGATAACAGCGGAACGTGTAGTTCGGAGCGTGGCAGTGATACAGTCGTGAATAATCAGAGCAAACATAAGTCATAATATTCCAAGCCTAGACCATGTTGACAAAATATAAATCTCTATTGATAATCAAATGTCAATTACATAACTTGACTCCACTTACATGAGAAAAAGAAAAGACTCAAATGCTTTAACAAGGGAAGAAGACTCAAGGACAAGATAAGACTCAAGATAACTAAAAGACACCGGCTTGCTTTTTCCACAACACTCAACACTCTTGCCCTTCCCCATCTGATGGACTATCTTCAATGTCATTACCTGAAAAATGTTGAAAATAGGCTGGTGAGCAAAAAGCTCAGTAGGAATTACATTTCTCATCAAGCAGAATATACGTGATTAGCCAATTAACATGTTCATGACGATGCAAGGCATGGAACTAGAAAATCATGATGATCAATCTAACGGGAAAGATGAATATTAAAGTCAAAGGTAGTTACGAGTTCAAGAGAAATAGGGATGAATTCCCATGCAGAGTCAAGGACAAGCTATCAGAATATAAAAAGGACAGATACTTAGATGAACATAACTTCAGAATTGGCCAGAATACAACAGAGTTCCAATAAATATAAGAAATCTAGCAGAATATCTATATTATCAGAATAACCGAGCAATAAATTATCAGAATAACAGAATTAACAGAGTTTGCAGAATAACATATATAACAGAATAACAGAATATAACAGATGTACAGAGTTTGGTGCAATGCCACACCCAGATTTCCCATGGTTTACAGAATTGGACTTCCGTCCTACCTGGCACTGAAAAGTCGCGGACCCACAGCCCTTAATGTTTCAGAATCAGATTTGGCCAAATACAGAGTCAAAGGGTTATGTTCTCAACTTGATGACAGGAAGATTCCAAAAGGAGTAGAGTGTCAAGACTAACGGAAAACCAAAGTGACATGGATCAGATTCAGGATTTTTTTAGGGTACAACCAGCTCGGCTGCCTTGAGGGAATCCAAGGCTAGCGGAGACTTACGGAGGTCCCAATGACTAACTTGCCAGTCTGAAGGAATGGAATGTCCAATGGAGGGCTCGTATGTCACCGAGAGTTGAGGTGTATAACGTGAACCAATCATGAAAAAGGGGCTCCATCTACGGACGTGAGATGAGAGTGCCAAAAGACCCGAGGTATGGGTCAAATCGGAAGAAAACAGTGAGAACATGAATACGTTAATTATAGAATTGACGTCCATCCAATTCTATAATTAACTATAATTAAATAAAATTATTTTAATTGACATCCGTGAGTAGTGTCATTTATTAATTAGGGTCCACTTGGAGGGACGTTAATTCTATGATTTTTAACTTAATTTATTTAACAAGAATTCACGTCAATATCTATTTAATTGAATAATTTCAAAAATATACATTCAAAGACACATTTATTTATTTAAAATGATTTAGAGAAATAAAATATATGATAATTAGGAGAAAAATATGAGAATTCCAGATATATGATTTTTATAATTTTATGTTATATAATTTAGTAGATATGAATTTTCAAAGATATAGATACAAGTTATCTATATATATATATATATATATATATATATATATATAAATGATTTAACGCCTTCGCAGAGTGTCGTTGAAAGAATTCAACGACACTAAGTATGTCGTCATTTATAAAAATGAATAGTGCCAATTTTTTTAACCTCCCGTTCTAGATGTACACATGTCAGAATTGCGTAATCCATATACCAAAATGAAGGGCTCGAAAAACTCTACCTAACCAGACGTTCATAATAATTTTTCGTTGAGAGATGGGGGATCTTGAGATAGGAGGCATGGAAAACGATGCAACCACTCTCACTACCTCGGTCTCCACCCCAATAACATACCCATAAAATTTCATGAATAAAGGTCACTCCGACGCCCACGAACAGGCCGACAAATCAGAAACTCCAAAACTAACTAGTTATAATGTTCAGCGTATAAACTTGATAGTTTATTAAATTTCAAGATAATTCACAAAGCTATTGACGACATGGTTAATGTCGCCCAATTGAAATGACGGAAGAGATTCTGCCGTTATTCACTGATTTCGTGACCATATAAAGGTCGCTATTTCTTTCATCATGCAGGCTACTAATCTCCTGATACAAAACATGCTAAAACATGCTAAATCGATTAATAACTACATATATGCAGATTTTATGTGCACGTTTCAGGAGATCTCTAGCCATCGGAGAGGATACCCAGGGATGCACTAGATGATCAAGATATACGCATGCAGAAATCACATTAAGGCTTAACAGGTATTAACGGTTTAGCTTGTTGCTGAGAACACCTAACAACCATGAGAATTTGTGCAGGTAATTAACATGTTTAGGCTTGGAGAGATCACCTACGGATACGTTAAAGATTATGGTACGTGTAGATGTTATATTAAGGTTTAATATTAAACGTTTTAGCTTCATGTCGAGAACATCTACGTAAAATCAACAATAGCATGATCATGCCAATTTTATTATTAAATATTTTTACTTGAGAGAGATCACATACGGATATGTTAAAGATTATGATACATGTAGATGTTATATTAAGGTTTAATATTAAACGTTTTAGCTTCATGTCGAGAACACCTACGTAAAATCAACAATAGCATGATCATGCCAATTTTATTATTAAATATTTTTACTTGAGAGAGATCACATACGGATATGTTAAAGATTATGATACATGTAGATGTTATATTAAGGTTTAATATTAAACGTTTTAGCTTCATGTCGAGAACACCTACGTAAAATCAACAATAGCATGATCATGCCAATTTTATTATTAAATATTTTTACTTGAGAGAGATCACCTACCACGGTTCGTGTTTGAACGAGGAAGAAGGATAAAGGGAGCAAGAAGAGGAAGAAGCAGCAACGGCTTCTTCACAGATAGGTCGACGCAAAGGAAGAAGAGTTCCCACGGCTTCCTCCTTCGATCACGAACGGCAGCAGCAGAAACAACGCTTGGAACATGCCCAGCAGTAGCATTAACATGTGGCCTCGTAGAGGGCTTATTTATATAGGGTTCATGGCCATAAGAGTCTCACTGGAGATACGAGTCCTAAATGGATTTTAAATTTCCTATGTGTGATCGTATCACTTCCTATTTTGGGTTTTCTTTCTAAAACCACCGCCACCCTTCCCACGTTGCTCGTAGGAATCCTATAAAGCTTTGGAACTTCCCATGCTAATCTCCCCATCCAAGTTTGAATCCGTCCTTCCTATTTGGACATAACCTTAAAGCCCACCTATTTTAGCTCTCTATGAACAAGGCATTAGCTGAAGGCCCATTAAGGGTTTTTTTTAAGGCTTTTCAAGCCCACTAGGTATTAATTTATTCTCAGCCCATTAATTGACTTAAAAGCTTTGGACCCTTTTAATTATAAGGATCATATATTCAAGTATTATAGATATATATATTGTATATATTTTTAGTATTAGCTAGATGCTCAAATATAGTTTAATATATACTATGCACGTGTAATATTCATATATATATATATGGTTTTTCTCTAGATATATATATATATTTATATATGGGGTTGATATATATATACATATATCTTATTGTATTATAACTACACACACATAAATATGTGGGTAGTTTCTTCACAGTGTCTCAAGGCTTGGCATGCATAATATACCACATATGTATATAGTTTTTAAAGCTTGTATAATGGATTTTTGAATTAAGGCATGTTAAATTATACCGGCATTATATATGTGTATATATATTATATAGGTGTGCTTAAAAGTTTGGGTAAAAGACCTTTGGATGGCACATGAGGTTTGGATCCATAGATTTATTTTAACTATTTTCATTTTTCATATATCATAATTATTTCCTTTTCCAGTTCTTGAATAATTGTTGTCACTTATTCTCGTCGTTAAAATTCTCGAGGTGCTACAGGATGTCTGCCTGGGATTGGCTGGAGTTGGCCAATGCGATGCCGACGTCTTTCACCGCTCCGTAGAGGTTCACGAAGATTACTATTTTGGGGTGTTGGCGATGCACTCTTTTAGGTGGTTTTATTATTATTATTATGTTGTCTATTTGGGTTTTATTTGCTTTATAGGCATGCCAGTCACTTTCGTGATAAATTTATTATGTGCTCGATCTGACTTGGTCAGACGAAAGTGAAGTCCGTGTCAGGACCAGAAGTCCGCCGCACCATATAGTTCTCGACGTTAATTACATCCTCCCGGGATGAGGAAAACCCTTGATTAATCGCCAGGATAGAGGGCCACCGGGGCTAAACAGATGTGGGTGCATACGCGAATCTAAGAGACAATATCACGCAATACAAAACCCGGGCATGCATTCAAGCATGCAATGCTATCATATTTATTAATCTGACCCTCGATAGATGGTGGAGAACTTAGGTCCGAAGACCACCATTGCACTTAGTGAGAGCTTTCAGCCAGACCTAATCTGGCATTCCGCAGATCACCATTTGATATATCGAGAGATCGGAGTAGGCGAACATGCAGTAGGAATAAACGTATGTATCCTTATATATATATGTATATATATATATATATATATATATATATAGATGCATGTGTATGCATGAAGAGAGCAAACTCATTATAGATTCAATGTTGGTTTTATTATTATTCTTATTTTTTATTCCTGAGATGACAGTGGGCCAAGCCAGAAAAGGGACGGTTAGTGGGTTGATAGGGGCGAAAGTCAACTCGGGCTTACCGAAGTAAACCCATGAGATATGGTGTTGAAACGGCGCAGAAGAATGCATAATGGTAAAAAGAAGCCTTAGTGGTGAAAACGGCACACATAAAGGTTACAAATGAGTTTTATTGGCGAAAAATGCATGGGCATGATTGACAAATGAGTGAAGCGGCGACAGCTAACATAAGAGTTAACTGTGACAAGTAACTGGCATCGGTGACAAATAGGCCGTAGTGGTGCAAAATACCCACATTAGGGTGACAAATAGGTAGGGTGTCGATGGTTGAGGTGATGACCATGGAGATGCGAATGAAGGGTGATCCGGCGTGGCCAATGGAGCACCAGATTAACCCACGCCGTTTTAGTTGGGTGGGGAGATGAGAGAGGATAAGGCAAGAGAGGAGGTTGATCCGACGCAGGGGATTGCGTGCCAGATTAGCCCACACCGGGTGGAAGGGTAGCGACGCCAGTTTAGGGGAGAAAGTCTTCAGACTTTTAAGCAAACTCGTTTTGAGGCCCAGTCCAGACCCTGGACTTCCTTTATGAGAATTTATGATTTATTCAATCATCAAACATCAAATTCATTAGAGCAGTAGTTGATCAATCCAATTTCGTGCGAGGTTCATACTCAAGCACAATTTTATTCCGGTTTAAGGCGGGCACGGATGCACTACGCCATATGACTATTCACAAAATCATCCCACGTTTGTTAACCGTTATAGGTAACTCAATCACTTGTTAGGATCATCGTTCAATAAAAGAATGATCACATGAGCCGACATATCGCTGGTAAATTTCGGCAGCATTTCCCCTTATCCCGGAGGGTCATGGGGGAAAAGTAGAGGCTCACCCACGAGGTTCTCGGGGCAAGTTCCTAACTGTCGGGAGGCCAAACACGCGATCGGTGAACCCAAATGGACGGAGACCCTGAGGGATAGCGTGCGAGCGGTCCCGATGATCCATGGGTCATCAACACAATTTCCACCGAATAACTGAATAGGACATAGACCCCGAGGGCTAGCCTGCGAGGGGTTCCATGGGCCCACGGGTTACCACAATCCCAATTGGGAGATGTCGACTTGATCTCTGTCGGATGAGATGATCAATTTGAATTTGCTCCTAGGGACTCACCGGGCTCCATGTTATGAGAGAATGGGTCCCCATGGTCCACGAGCGATTCGGAAGAAAATAGATTGATGAGCTCATTTGATAGGGAATGTTTCCACTTCCCGGCCGATAAATTCGTATTCACATCGGTAAACAATCATAGCAATCAAGGACAACATTCATGTTGTCCCAAGCGAAAGGAGGGCAGTGAATTATGCTAACGAACTCATACCCACCCCCTCTCGGGGATGAAGAAAACTTCGGTAAATAATCATAGATTAGCCTTACGGTAACGTGTGTGCGAACACATTCGTTCATCAGGAGATTAATAGCAAATAGAGAACATAGGGGATTGAACTCCTACAGTCTGGGTTGGTTATGTAGATGCACAGGCTAAGTGAAACGGACCACTAGGCTCACAGTGGGGAAAGTATAGAGATGAAACTCTGTCAAACAATTGGCCAAACACTTAAAGGGGGGAATGCATAGGCAGCAAGGTCTAGAGCTCCTGGCAGGACAGAGTGCAACTGGAATGGCCGCCATTATCATGAGGTTGAATTAAAGAAATGACATCCTTGCTGTGGGAATTGGCCATACCCCATCCGACTCATGACTGTAAGTGAAGGGGCAGTAGTAGATTCCATTCCAAAAGCTAGTAGGAACTGTGTATCCTTGACAAGAAGGGGAATTGGCATTAAACACATAGGGTAACTCACGCGTCATAAATTCATTGAAGAAACCTCGGGGAGGGGGGAGCGTGAGATTAATGTAGCCCTTAAGGATGGACAAGGGCACGTTCTGCAACGAAAATGCAGACATAACGAAAGCATGCAGAATGACTGGGAAGAACATTGAAGGCACAATGGGGAGGCATAACAGATATGAGAGGAAATATTGATGGGTAGAGAAGGATGCATTATCAAAAATAAATGCAAATAGCATGTGAACATTCAGATCCAATTTCATTACATAGAGGAGGCATTTAAGGCCCCCATCACATTCGCAACGAAGGATCAATCTCTTCTTGCACTGAAGAGCTCTTAAAGATGCAAATAGCTATATCCTTAGAAAGAATGTAGAAGCCAAAGGGAGGAATGATTTGCAAAGGGATAGAGAGGAATTTATACCCAAATACAAGCATATTGCCAGAGAACGGCCAAAACATCACATATGCAAACACGGCCTAGAATTTGTCACCCAGAGATTGACCATATTCCATTAAACCATCAAAAAATGGTGGGGTATACAGAGAGTAAATGCTATAAAAAGGAAAATAAACAGAGAAGGGAGATTATGGGTCTCATATCATCGCCCTTTACATTGTCGGAGTCGAAAGAGGATCAAAAGAAAAGAGCAATAAGATAATCAGAGCTCTGATACGCGGTCACAACGGGAACCCACCTATGGTCACTAAAATAGAGTATTGAAAGTTGAGTAATCCCTCTGTACTCTTCGAGCTCTCTTAGAGAAAAATTGGGGTGGCGGCTGCTCACTTGAGTGTTTCTTTTCTATGGGGAACCCTTTCTCCCAATTGCCTCTCTTTCTTTTTTTGTTCTCTCCGATCCCCTTTCTGCTGTCGAATTGGGCATTTTTATAGCGAAATGGGGGTGAAACGGCGGGGATGATCCCATGTTGGATTAGCACGAACCCCATTTCTCACATCATTTTGGCATTTGGGCACTCCGTTTCAAGCATCATGGCCACCCCATTTCAGCAGAGCTCCTATGGGGTGCGCCGGTTTAATGCGGCGCCATTTTAGCAGTGACCATGCCGTTTTAACGTCTCTTCCCGTTGGTTAGTTCGGGTCGGGTCCGCTCTTGGGCCCTAGATCAGCCCCAGGGGATACTTCAGACTTGAGACTACCCCGAACTTACTGAATCATTGTGGGAGGTACTCCCGAGGCTTTCAGACTTTTAATAGATGACTTCTAGCATGAGCCGTGCTTTAATCCGAACACTCTAGTTTTCCTGCTGATACGCCCCTCGAAAACCCGTATTGTTGGACCAGAGATAGCTTTTCACCTCGGAAGGTGCTTTCTTCAGGTGGCGGACCACCAAGGGTTCTTTTTGTCCTTGTGGATAGGGTTTGTTGGGTACGATTGAGTTGGTACCGGTTTGTTGGTCTCGGCCTACTGTTCAGCATCACCGAGCTGTTAGAGGGATAAATTGAGGGACCCCTAGTCTTTCTTCAGATATCTTAGGGCTTCAGCAGTTCGAGTGAAACTTCTTTGTCAATTTTATTCGGCTATCGTTCATCGGTGGGCCGCATTCTTTCATTGTTCTAGGAATATTGTCACCCAGTTATATTTCGGGTGCCTACAAGTGTCTAAGGCGATGGGCGAGTGTTGACACCCATTTTTTGCCTATGAGTTGGGTCATTCCTCTTATCACCATTTGTTGATGCCTTGAGTTGTCCATTACTCATTGGGCCATTTCCAGGCACGTCTTTGGGCTTATTCTATAGGTATCTCCCTCCCTAGCTAGGTCTGCTCTTGGAATCAGACTTATTGGGCCTTGACTTCACTTGGTTTTTGGGTAAATGGGCTTGTTTATCCCATTTTCTTTATTTCAAACGTCCAGCCTGTACGCGGTCTAGCGATGGGCCGTGCAGTGTCTGAGCGGTCTGTTTAGAACCGTTTACATACTCTAAGCGATTTATTGGGTATTTATTTGATTTTCCTAAATTTTCACCGACAACCCTTTGCACAGTCTGAGTTCAGCCGTTTACTCCCATTAAACGGCCTGTCTTTAAACCGTTCACTTCCTAGAGTCCTAAGTCAGTTGATTTTTCAGATAATTATCTATTTATCCTATTTTATTGGATTTATCACTGACATGTTTTGCACGGCCTAGCATTGACCGTGCCATTTATTGAGTGGTCTAGCATGATACCATTTTTCCAACGGCGTGATAGCCGGTCTGTTCGTGGGATAATTGGATAATTTATCATTTTCTTTATTTATCACCGACACCTATAGGCGGTCTAGCAATGGATCGCGTATTGAGCTAGGCAGCCTGTCGATCAACTACGTATGAGACCGATAACCCTAGTTTTCACAGAATTTCTCTCTCCATTCATGGTCGAATGGGTTGTTTAATCCTCATTTTCTCCCCGGATTCTCAGCCAAATTGAGTTCTGTTTGATCCCGGTGAAAGCTGGTACTATTACCTTTGATTTATCTTTCATAATCTCGGGCTAATTTTCTCTGAAAACCCCTCAATTTGACTAGACTTTCAGGGGTCTATAAATAGAACCCTTAGTCCAAGCTTCAAAAGGGGGGAGATTTTGGCGTTCGCGACGAAGTGCTGCCAAATTCTTGAGCAAATTGTAGTCAGAGAGGAAGGCTTTCTACATCCATTCAAGCCTTCGGTTCGGGGAGTAGTGTTAATTTAGTGTTTTGCTCTAAGGGCTCAAGTCATTTCTTTCATACATTCCATGCTTATTTTCTTCCCATTTTCCTTCACGTTTTTTTCACTGTCACGTCCATTCTATCACCCCACCTATTGTTTTTTTCACGCCCCATAGGGGTTAACAAACCCAACCCCATTTATTCCCCATTCCAATTACATGTGTATTCTTTCATTCTTTTATAGATACTACACATCCATGGGCTAATTTGGGTTGTGTTTCCCTGTTCTTTGTGTTGTTTTGTAGGTCAACAGAAGTTTAGCGTGAGGCCCATCCCCTCTGGCCGGCCGGAAGGAGTAGAGGGATACATCCCACATCTTGGGGTCTGACGTCATAGGCGGTCTACCTCCGTCCATTCTCAGACTTGCATGGCTCTCCACAGACCGTCCAAAGCTGTCAGCGGCCTACCAAGGACCGTGTGAGCACCAGCCTGTTCTTCATCCGCGTTCCTTCTCAACACTGTGAACGGCTTATCGAGTGGCCGTGTACTTTCTTGCACGGTCTCCACCGGACCGTTTATATCCTGTTCCAGTGCTGCTTCATTGGTGAGTGCCTCATCTCCCCTTTTCCAAGGTACGTAGTGCTTCTCTTTTACACTTCGTGTCTTGGTGGCGATCACAATCCATTCTCACATTTTTCACCCCAACCAGCATTATTTCATTCTCATATCTTGATTTCAAAAGGAGGGAAAAGAAAGAAAAGAGGAAGGAAAATATATCTACATCCCAATTTTGTGGCGATCACGGTGGGACACCTTGTGCCCATCATGTTGTTGTTTTGTTGACCTACGTTCCTGTGTTTGGTTAGGGTTTTGTTTCAAGTTCTTTCAAGTTGCTATCTCGTCCAATGCGGGTTTTTGTTCCCGGAGTTGTACGCGGTTCTCCCAGGATCGCGTACATCTTCCTGCAGTCGGGCGATAGGCCGTTCTGTCAGGTCTCAGGTGTGTTCTTCTTCTGGTTTGTGTCACGCTGTTATTGATTACGTGGTCTACTTCAGGCTGCTCCTCTGTTTCCACGATCGGACGATGGAATGTTCCTTTCCATCTCAAGAGCGTTTGCGTGTCTGTGAGCCTGATAGTTTCAGCGGTCCTCCTTGAGCCATCCACTGGTTTCAACGGTCTGTAAATGCTCCGTGCACATCGACTGGCTCAGGTACGTGCTGGTCTTCATACTCTTGTGGGTTTACTGACTTCCTGCGGTCTGTCCAGGGCCGTTCCAAAGTTTGCACGGTCGATCGATAGACCGTCCAGTCCCCTCAGGTATGTTCAGTTTCTGATTATTTCAGTTCGTGCTAGTTCTAGTCTTTAGTTTTTTTTACTGCACCCTGTCGCTGCACGGTTCTCCCCAGAGCCATTTATCTCCCCGAGCGATCTCCATCAGACCGCGGTTGAGCTACAGTGCACCTGGGATTATCATTTTGATTATTATTTCACGTCATCTCATATTGGTTTGGGTGCTATTTTGACCTCCCCTGATTATCATGTGTTTTGCATGATTATTGCCATACTTGTCATCATTGTTTGATCATTGTTGTTAGATTTAGGCTAGATTCTGCATGCACTCCGGTGCACATAGGACCATACATCTTTTCATATTAGTTGCATTCCTACCTTGGTAGGGGATCCTCTCGTCTCCATATTCCTTGGAGCCGACTAGGTGACCTTACCCAGGACCTCCGTAAGCCCCCGTGAGCCGTGGATTCCCACACGGACACCGGGCAGGTTGTACCTTACCACACTGAGTCTAGGATTGCATCCGCGAGAGAGATACTACCTTTACAATCAACCAAGTCCCCATTCCACTCCTACTAGGAACCTTATTGTTGAGAGAATCTCATTTAATTCAATTCATTAAGGTTCTAAAAGGGGAAACACATAAAAAACTTTTGCGCAACATCTTAATTTGGTTGATAATTGGTTGCCTCACATCTCTTCTTTGATTGTGCATGTTTGTTAGTCATCTCTAGTTAGGTGTTCATTAGGTATTGTATTCTCTTAGTTTTAGGGTATCCATTGTATGTAGAGTTGCTTCACTCCCATAGGATCGTCTCCTAGGGGCAATTCCCATTTCTTTTCCTACTTCAACCCGTTGTTTGATTCTTCTCCTACCATGTCTTCCTATAATTTCTCCCACTCCCACGAGGACTCTCTTCCTCAGGGACTTCTGGAGGACCCACCTAGGGTCACCGCTGTGTAAGGGAGAGAGGGGTCCGCCCCTCCTCTTCCGACCGTTGTTGTTGAGGGTGGTCAACCCTCCCATTCCAATTCCTCTACCCACAATTCAGCCAATCATGTTCTCCACATGATGGCTCAGTTGGATCCTACTCAGCTCCACCTTCTTCGTCAGGCATTGCAGGGGCAGGATGCCCCGTCTTCCATTCATTTCTCTTCATGGCGTGTCTGCTGCCGCCACTCCATCTCCAGTTGTTGGGTTAGGGGCCGCCACTGTTGCGCCCATCGATCTCACTCCGGTCCATCCCCGGACCCTCCGATTTTCCAGTATGGAAGTGGGCCAGGCTTCTACCTCGGCCCATCAGGCTTTTGACAAGGGGAAGACCCAGATCCCCTTGTCGTCTTATTCTGATCCTTATACCACCACCTCTCCAGCGCCGCAGGCTCTCGTGGCCCCGACTAATTTTGTTCATATTCAAGCTGGGGCTGCCTAGCTTGCTCATGCCGATATGGGCCCTTCCCTGGCCCATTATCCTTCCTATGGGCTTCCTCCTATGTCGGTTTATCCCTCGGCCCCTTATGCCGGGTCCACTCTCCCACTTTCGTCTCCTCCTTCCTGGGAACAGGAACTTCTTGATATGTGGGCTTCCATGCAACAGCAAATTGACCTTCTTCATAAATGGCTCGGCCCATAGTCTCTCGCTGATGTCCCCGTTCCTAACTTCCAGGACATTCGTTTCCCTCCACAGCCTGAGCTCCCCACGTACCGGAAGTACGACGGGAATGGCAACCCATTCATTCATTTAAGGGAGTTTCTATACGAATCAGCGCAGTTCCAGCATGACGACTGCCTTATGTTATATCTCCTCCACCGGTCATTGGAGGGGGTTGCAATAGAATGGTTTTACACTCTGCCATTGGAGGAGGCGGAGAGTTTCAAGATCGTCAAGGAGAAGTTTATATAGCGATTTCAAGACCGGGTGGGCCCGAAATATTCATTCACCGACTTAGTGGCCAAAAAGATGAAGGCCGATGAAGGCTTTGCAACTTATGCAGATAGATGGAGGCAGATGGCCTCTCGTGTGCCCGGGCAAATACCGGACAAAGAGAAGGTAAAATTATTGATTTCAAATGCTACACCTACGTTCCGGAACTTTCAGGCAATGAATGATATATCAAATATGCACCAGTTGTACAGCAGGACCCGTTTTATCCAAACCCAGTTTAAGGACTCCCCCATCCATTCCCTATTTAAGGCCCAAAAGCCCAAAACCGCCAGAAAGCCTCAAGGCCGAGTCACTGAAGGAGTCCAGAGAAACGAGCAGGTACATGTTGTCCAATTCTCCAACCAACCTGCTTCACCACGCTTCCAGTAACCTCCCCGCAATCCCCAGTTCACCGGTCCATCAAATACCCAACCATCATTTCCTGCTCCTCGTCCACAACAACCACCACCACAGCAGCCACAACAGCCACCGCAGTACCATAACATCCCGCCACCCAATGGTTACGCACCTGCTCGGCCGGGTCCCAAGAGAGTCCATTACCCTCCACTTCCCGAAACTCTCCCAGATATTTTCTCGGCCCTGATGTACACTGGTGATCTGGAGCTCCCTCCGGAACGCCCGAATTGGAATCCGGCCGCCAACCAGTCTAAGTATTGCATATATCATCGGCAGCCCGGGCACACTATAGAAATGTGCTATCAATTCCGTGATTTAGTGTATGATTTGCATGAAGGGCAAAGGATTGACTGGGCCCAGATGCATAAGTTGATAGAAGGTATCAAGGAGAGAAGAAGACAGGCACCCAGGCCGCAGTAGCCAGCACCGGAGCAATAATAACCTCAGCAACCACAACCCCAGCAGCAACAGCAGCCTGCACCTAAACTCAGGATTCACCAAAATCCCATGCCGAATCACCAGCCCACTCTGCAGCCTCAACAGTAGCCGCTGGCACCGGACCAAGTCAATGTGGTTCACCGCCCAGCTCCCAATGTTGGGTGGTCTTATGACGATGAGATCCTGCTCATCTTCTGGCCTTCCACCACACATACACCAACTCCCCTTCGCCTTCTGTTCCTTCCATCATCCGGCCCGCCACTCTAACTCCCATCACACCCACTATTCTTTCTAGGTCACACATTACACCCACCACATCACCAATCCCCACGCCATCACCCGTCATACCCTCCATCGTTACCCCTCTATTTAACCTTTCACCCGTCATCCCTCCGCCAGGGCCTGTCCGACCCACCTCCGCCATCATCACCCCTATTTCCATCCCTTCTACTCGCCCCACCGGGCAAATCTAGAGTCCATCTAGTGCCGTGCCGGCATAGAATCTTGTCCTCAAGAGCGGGCGCTTGTTTCAAAGAAATTACCCCTCTACCGATGCACCTGCACCCAATCTCCCAATTCCTTCCTCAGCAGTTGAAGCAAAAGAGTCGGACCCCTTACCTGGCACGAAATATGATTTGTTACAGCACTTGGACCAAATGCTGGCCAAGATTTCAGTCTTGGAGTTAATCAAGAGGTCCACACTACACCAAGATGCCCTAAGGGCTTTTCTACAGAAAGTCATGGTTAGCGAGGATGTAGCGATACACAGTCTGCCATCGGTATTGGCCACTATCACAAAGGGGCCGTCTATTTCCTTTTCTGAGTCAGAGTTAGCTCCCCCGGAGGCACGCTAGATGCCACAACGCATTTCCATTACATTAAATAAGGTGGCCGTTGATGCAGCTCTAGTGGACACGGGAGCTTCTATTAATGTCTGTCCCTTGAGCACTTTGCGTGCCTGCAACATCTCTGAAGACATGCTAAGGCCGACACCGACAACTATTACAACATATGATAACTCCAAGAGAGCGTGCCATGGGGTTGTAACAGTCCAGGCCAAACTAGGGCCTTTGACTATGGCCGTGGAATTCTATGTGTTGGACATAGACCCAATGTTTAAGGCTATTCTGGGTCGTCCATGGATTGACAGCTTGAATGAAGTACCCTCGACCGCTCACCAATGCCTCAAATTTCCATTTATGGGGCGGGTGGTCAAGGTAAAGAGTGTTTCTATGGTACAGACAGTCGAAGCCATTTCTGATAAGATTTTGCCAACTCTCTGGCTGAGCAATAGGCCGGTTCTTTCTGTTATGGACTTGGATTTTCCCTAGGCATATGCATCATGCAAGCCCGCCACTATACCTATCAATGTAAAATCTAAGTCCAAGATACGAGATTCCAAGGGCTGGAACATGATTCTGAAGTTAGGTTACCACCGAGGCATGGGTCTCGAAGCCTAGTTGCAGGGGCGGATTACGCCCATCCCAAGGGGAAGAAAGATGAGCAGAAGAGGCCTCGGCAACCGAGAGTCAGCATTGTCAATTCTGGGAGATTCTGGGCCACTGACGTGGGATTATCGTCAGCATTTTGCAAAGGGCCTGTTGCAGCCAGGTACTGTGAAGAGGCCGCCCTGTTCAGATGTGAAAAGCGATGCTGCTTGTGCTGTTGCTAACCCGCCGCCGCCGCTGAAGGGGCTAGTGGGTGATATGAAAGTTTTTTGTAATAGTTTTGAGAAGATGTTTTCTGAAGAAGAAGTTTGTCTGAAGAAATCGGAGACGCAGCTTGTGAAGTGCTCTCCGTCAGAACCAGTTTACCGGAGGCTGCAAGAAGAGGGGAGCTCCATCATTGCTTTTTCTTGGTATCCTTCCCGCCTTGCCTCCCTTTTTCAAGAACTTGAATCCATTCCTCGTTCACCTCCAATTATGGTCGTTCCGTTTTGTACGGAAAATCCATTCGAGATTTTGTTTGTGCCTTGTGCATGTGGGCAATGCCCACCTATTGATCTCTCCACCATGTTTTCCCCTTCTTCTGATCTCTCCAACATGTGGTTTTCTTCATCTGATCCGTTCTTCGATGTTTTATTTCTGTCTCTCTTCCCCCGTCAACTTTCTCCTCCTCCTTCATCCTCTAACCTCTCCTGTTGCATGATCTCCTCCAATCTCCAAAAAAAAATGCTAATTTTAAAACTGAGATTTCAATGGAGGATTATGCTGTGTTTTGTCCACATCCATCCCAGGGGCACGAGACCCCTATTTCTTTTCCTGTTGATTTTCTATCCCCTAGGTTAGATGTAGGACTGGTGGAGCTTAGGGAAGTAGAGTCGATTGAGTCTATTGAGTTAGGGTCTTGTTCTAGTGTCTCCTGCCCTTCCACACTTGCTATGCGCCCGATGACGCGTCATGATAAAACTATTCTTGATAGGTTCCTCCAGGACCTTGCCCAGCGTTGTCACGCCCTCCGTAAGTGTCCTGAGTTTGTAGAGACAGCAATTGTCTTGGAGGGTGATGAAGAGCTAGATGGGGTGTGGAGCGATGATGGATTAGGGGTTTATGAAATCATAGATGAGAAGGACCCTGTCGATGATGAAGATAGTGGCGTGGATGACGCTGCCGATTTGTACACATAGGGTATGAAGAGATTCGATG
Source organism: Amorphophallus konjac (assembly GCA_022559845.1). Taxonomy (NCBI): domain Eukaryota; kingdom Viridiplantae; phylum Streptophyta; class Magnoliopsida; order Alismatales; family Araceae; genus Amorphophallus; species Amorphophallus konjac. The sequence goes on along the minus strand of CM040123.1, from coordinate 216,782,635 downwards.
AACCGCCGTCGGCAGTGGATGAACCCACGAAAGAGATTAACCTTGGAACTGAAGAGGATCCCAGGCTCATAAATATTTCTGCTAATCTCCCTCCTTAGGTTGAAGAGGAGCTAATCAAGGTTTTGAGGGAATATAGCGATTCATTTGCCTGGTCCTACGAGGACATGCCAGGCCTTGACCCCACTCTGGTAGAGCATAGATTGGTACTTAAACCAGGGGCAACGCCCGTTAAGTAAAAATCAAGAAGATTCCACCCTCAAATGGCCTTAAGGATAAAAGAAGAAGTTGATAAATTGCATAAGGCCAAGTTCCTTAGAGTTGTGTTATATCCTCAATGGGTGGCGAATATTTTCCCTATGGTGAAAAAGGATGGAATAATTCGAATTTGCATCGATTTCATGGACGTAAATAAGGCATGTCTGAAAGATGATTTTCCACTTCCTCACATTGACGTGTTGGTGGACAACACAGTTGGGTATGAAGCCCTGTCATTTATGGACGGTTATTCAGGCCATAATCAAATCTGCCTCGCTCCCGAAGATCAAGAAAAGACCTCATTCACCACGCCCTGGGGCACTTGCTGCTACGTGGTCATGCCGTTTGGATTGAAGAATGCGGGTGCCACATACCAACGGGAGATGATGGCAATCTTCCACAACCTGATGCATGTTTATATGGAAACCTACGTGGATGATATTCTGGTGAAATCGAGGTCAAAAGAGGAGCACCCTGCTATCTTAGCCAAGGTGTTGCAAAGGGCTAGGGAGTATAAGTTGAAAATGAACCCGAAGAAATGTGTGTTTGGGGTAGCATCAGGGAAGTTGCTAGGCTTTATAGTTAGTAAGTGGGGGATTCGGATTGATCCGAACAAGGCAAAGGCCATTATGGACAAGCCTCCGCCAAAGAACATTACAGAGCTCCGAGGTCTGATTGGGCATTTGCAATTTATTCGAAGGTTCATATCTCAACACTTGCAAAGATGCCGCCCATTTTATGAATTGTTGAAGGGGCGGGCCAAGTTTTAATAAAACGAGCAATGTCAAAAGGCCTACGAAGATCTTAAGGTTTATCTATCTAATCCCTCGGTTCTGCAACCACCTGTCCCTGGGAAACCCCTGATATTATACATTTCTATTATCGAGGACTCCCTATGAGGTGTCCTGGCTCAAGTGGATGACGAAGGAAAGCAAAGGGCAGCATACTATCTCTCTAGATTGTTTAATCCTACTGAAGCAAAGTATACTGCCATGGAGAAGACCTACGCAGCCTTAGTATGGGTAGCCCAGAAATTGACACCTTATTTACTTGCCCATGAGGTTAAGTTGATCTCTAGAATAGACCCAATTCGCTATTTTTTAGAGAAGCCTATCCTTTCTAGTTGGTTAGCTCGCTGGCAGAGCTTTCTCTCTCAATTTGATATCACCTTCACCATTCAGAAAGTGATCAAGGGATACACGATTGCTGAACATCTTGCTCATTCTCCGATCCCTTGTACAGATTCTATCCAGGATGAGTTTCCTGATGAACACCTGGCTGTGCTCACTCATCACCCGTTCTGGTCGCTACACTTTGATGGCGCTCTCAATTCTCAGGGCTGAGGGATCGATGCTGTTCTTCTCACTCCAGAGGGAGTGACCATTCCCATCGCATACCAGCTCTCTTTTCCCGCTACCAATAACATAGCCGAGTATGAGGCTCTCCTTGCCGGATTAAAGCATGCCTACATCATGGGCGCGTGATACTTAAATATCATAAGAGATTCTCAGTTGGTGCTGCGTCAAGTTCTTTCCACTTATCGCACCTGTGACCCTAAGCTCAAGCCTTATCAAGATTTGGTTATGCTCTTGGCTAAGCAATTCCATAAGCTGATTTACATTCACACCCCTCGGTCTCAGAATATTCTTGGTGATGCTCTCACATCGCTTGCTTCCTCACTTTCCTTTCCTCTCAGTCATTCCACTAAGACTATTGTGGTCCAGCGGTTAGACGCTCCTTCCCTCTAGGATCCATGGTTTAATAACCTTAGGAAAACTGTAGAGAAGAAGGCTGAAAAGGAGGATTTGAAAGAAGTATCTTTAACTGAGCTCGAGAAAATTTTAGAAGAAGAGGAATTGCCTTGGTACCATGAGATCGAGCAGTATTGCAGGGATGGGTCATTCCCAGAATCGGCCAACGCCGCGCAACGTAAGGCCATTAGAAGAATCGCCTCCAGATACACCATCATTGCAGAAGAGTTGTATAGGCGAGCTCTTAATGGAGTTTTGATGAGATGTTTAGATGATGACGAGGCTTGGAAGGTTGTAGAAGTAGTCCATTCGAAAGAATGTGGAGGACATGTCAATGGGCAGGTGGTGGCGAAAAAGATCCTTAGGTAGGGCTATTACTGGCCAACCCTAGAGGAAGATTGTTCTGCCTATGTCCGTAGGTGCGTCCAGTGCCAACTCCACGCCGACAAAATCCACGCTCCTGCTTCATCACTCCATCCTCTTTCGGCTCCTTGGCCATTCTCCATGTGGGCCTTTGATATTATAGGCCCGCTAGGTGATCCCACCTCCTAGATGAAACAGAAATCCTTCATCCTTACAACTACGGAGTATTTCACCAAGTGGGCAGAAGCTGAAGCATATGCAGAAATCAAAGCCACCACAGCGTGCCGCTTCATCCTGAAGAACATTATTTCACGGTTTGGAGTGCCAAGCGACATCGGCACCGATAATGGACCATAGTTTATGTCTCAAGAACTCCAGGACCTCTGTAAGAAATTCAACATTGCATTGCATCATTCATCACCCTACTACCCTCAAGGCAACGGCCAGGCCGAAGCCACCAACAAGACACTTTTGAAACTTATCAAGAAAACTTGCGAGTCACACAAATTTACTGATTGGCTTGAAAGACTTGTTGAAGCTCTATGGGCATATCGCACCTCCGTCCGCATTCCCATTGGGCAGACTCCTTTTGCCCTGACTTATGGGATGGAGGCGATACTTCCATACGAGATTTTGATCCCTTCCCTAAGAGTACAACTGGATAAGGAACTTAATCTCGACGAACGTCGAGAGGCGTTACTGGTATAGTTGGAACTCTTAGACGAGAAGAGGCTTAACACAGTCAATCATGTCTTCGTTTATCAAAAGAGAGTCTCGCGTCATTTTCAAAGGAAAGTCATTGAACGAAAGTTTCATGGGTAACATGGTGTTGAAACGTAAATTTATTAGAACTGGAGGTCCTAGGTCTAAGTTGCAACCCAATTGGGAAGGTCCTTTCATTGTCAAGGAGGTTTATCCTGGGAACGCGTGCCATCTAGTCAATGCCGAGGGCGAAGAATTATCTAATCTGTGGAATGGGTTGTATCTTAAATGTTTTTTCCTTAGAGTCAAGCCAATGAAGGATCGGCAGCAAGATGACCCGTGCCTCGATCATAAAAGAAAGATCCCGTGTCTGGCATTCACACGCCTCACGACGTCCCTAGTCAGGTACCCTAGCCCTGTGTAACACTGTTTCTCCCTGGCCATGCCCGGGGGAAGTAAAGACCCTTGTATGTTTCTCCCTTCAGCAGAATCTGAGGGCAAGTGGTGAGTAAGGGGGCGATGACTGATCTAGGTACCCTGATGAGGAAAAGTCTCAAATAGGGGCAGTCCGTTATGACCTCATTCCACAATAGAGAAAAGAAGAGAAAAGAAAAGAAAGAAAATGGATCAAAACCAAAGGCAAGAATTGAAAAGTTTGTCTATAGACTCAAAACTCAAGAATCTTGATGCTCCATCAAAATAAAACTAGGCATGGCAAGAGTGCCAGTACAGTTTTCCCACGGGATGTTATGAGCCTGGTCGTATGCGTGCCTAGTGTGGATAAAGGTTCGATGATGGACACAAAGCCCCGGCGCAACAGGCTGGACCTCTGAAAGGGTAGCCATGAGAAGAACTCAAAACCCTAAAAACTCCTACACTTGGCCTAGGCTTACCTCCTTAATTCTCTTTTACTTTCAGGGACCGACGCTGTACCCCAGGCATGACCTCGGTAGAAGCAGCGCTGTGACGAACGGCCCTCGGCCAGGGATTGTCACCTTTAAAGCACGTCGGGCGCCAGTGATTCCTAGTGGGACGGGTAGGGCTCTTGTTGCTAGGACGGAGTTGGCTTATCAAAATCCAAAAAATCACAAATTTCAAAATCCAAAAAAATCACATATTTCAAAATCTAAAAAATCAAATATTTCAAGCTCCAAAAAAAATCACATATTTCAAAATCTAAAAAAATTTAGATATTTAAAAATCTAAAAAAAATCAAATATTTTCAAAACCATAATAAAGTATATATCATCACTTGCATTTTCATGGCATGTATTGCATCCTTTCCTTTTTGTCATTTTGCCTATTTAATAAGGCTTACCCCCTTGACCAAAAATCAAGAAATGGCCATTTCCTAAATTACTGCAGGCAATGGGTTAAGCCTAAAATAGATTTAATCTATTTTTATTATTTTTGTGTGTGCAGGGGCAGGTATGGAGACAAGTTCAGCATTTCTATCCATACACGGTCCTCGGGCGACTGTTGGAATCTCTTCAATGGTCAAAAGAATGACCGTTTCAATTCATGCACAGTCTCAGGGGGACCGCTTACATTCCTAGAACTTACACTCAAGAGCCCGTGGCTCTTTTCTAAACTCAGGGTCCAACGGTCTTCATCCGACCGCTTATTAATTTGAACGGTTCATTCACGGCCGTGCCACCTCCTCCACGCTCCATCGATAGGCCGTTGTCTTTTCAGAGGCCCATATCCCGAACCCCTTCTCTTGATCTTCTACGCGGTTCATTTTTGGTCGTTTATCATTCCTCGACGGTTAGACCCTAACCGTTTACTTCATTCAGTGGTCTCCTAATGGACTGCGTTTATCCCGAGATCCCACCTTAATCCATAATCACAAGAAACAAAGGCCAATCTCATCGAAGCATCCCATTCTTAATTCTAAATCATTCAAAATCAAAATCAATCCAAGGTCTGCATACAACATAGAAGAATCACTCAATCCTCAGCCGGGCATCCCCGGGAGGACGAATCTCTCTCAGCTCTCTCATGTAAGCTTGATAGCCCTCCTGACACTCTGTCACCTCCGTAGGAAGGATGCTGGTCTTGGCGATCTCCCACATGATCAGGGCGCTCCTGACCGCCTGCTCATCCTCCTTTGACCCGAACCTCCTCGCCTGTAGTGCGGGATGATGGGGTAGCACTGGAAGTGTAGTCCGGGGTAGTCCAATCTGTAGGAAACACCGGTGCGAGCTGTACATCGCCAAAGCGGTGTCACCCACGAGCCTCAAGACCGAACCAGGCCTCCTAGGGAGCCTGAGGGTGGTACCGTGAAGGAAGAACGGGTGCATCACGAACCGGTCCAGGGGCAGAGTGTTGATATAGAGGCGCCACTCATCTCTAGACTTCTTGTCTGCTGTCCGACACTCCACTTGCTGAGAGAACCTGAAAGAACCGCCAATGAAAAATAGTGGATGACTCCTGAAGATCCGACTGATAGAAGTGATATCCTCCCTGGGCATGAATTTCAACCTGACACCCATCCAGCACTCCAAAAGAATCATAGAGCCAAAGAGTGGACCTCCAAGAGTAGCTAAAATAAGACCCTCACATAGGTAAGCAAGGACGGCCTGAGAGATGGAAAGACTCTACCACAGACCACTGATGGTGCTAAGGAAAGGGACATCTAAGACATGGTCGGCAGAAGGGAAGAGTATGGCCCCGCACAAGCAAATAGAGGCGGCCTTAGTTATGGCCTCATCCCACCCACACTTATTCTTATAATGTGCTATCACCCACTGGCTGAGAGGTAGTAAATGGATCTGGTGTGGGCCCACTATGGTGCGAATGTCCTTACTACTAGGTATAAACTCCCCTAAGATGAGGGTAGGATCTATAGGGGCAACAATGTGGCAGACTAAATCCTCCTCACCCACCTTGGACCTAGGAAAAGACAGGTAGGTCTCTACCACTGCTAGAAGGATGGTGGCCTGATAAGTGTGTATTTTTATATGTGAATTTATGATATACACACTTTTTATGAGCTTTAATATTAATAATTATGCACCTATCACACTTAAAAATCAATTTTTGATCAAAATACTTAGTTTGATGAAATTTATTATAATTTGAGTAATAAATATGTTATTTTACAGACACTCGACAAGAACTCCACAAGTCTGCGCAAGAATGGGCCAAATATCATGAAACATGAAAAGAAAAAGAGATATAAATAAATAAAAATCAAAATCAAAACATTGATACCTCTATATAAATATTATGAGATTCATCTATTATATATATATTCACTTATATATTATATGAATATAATATATTCTTAATATATATATACCTGTATATAGATATATATTCATATTAAGAATATATATATTCTTAATATCTATATATACTATACATATTCATATAATCTATACATCTTATATATAAACTCAATATCTTTATATGTATAACCCCTCCTATGACATCTATATCACCATGTGTTTACATATCTATATGTTTATATGCATGTGGCTAAAGGAGATTCACCCAAGGCTTCTCACATAAGGCTTTCAACAAAGCATAATATATAAAGCATGCATAGCCTTGCGTAAGCTTCAGGAGCCAAAAGGCAGCGTCACATGCATGGGCTCCATGGCATATGGTGCATGGTGCGGCCAAGGCAGTGGCAGGTGGCCAAGAATGGCACGGGTTCACGCAGGACGGCTTCGACACGAAAAAACACACAACGCTGGCAAGCGCGGCCAGCACCTAGGCTGTCACGCCCTGTACTCTATACCGTCGAGATATTATCCGCTTTGACCTATCGGCCTCATGGTTTTGTCTATTTCTAACAGTGATCGGCTCAGAATAGAGGACTTCCCGGGCAGGTCACCCATCCCAGTACTACTCCCCATTAAGCACGCTTAAATTCAGAGTTCTTTTTCAAGACTGAGCCGATACTTCAAAAGATGCCTCGGTGATATAGAGAACAACTTAGCTATACTTGAGGGTGTTACAATCTACCCCTCTTATATAGGCGACGTCCTCATCGCTGGGCACATATAGCACACAATCAAACCCCCAGGCAGGTAGGATTCTAGAGGTGGCCCTTACGGGCTCAAGAGGCAAGAGGTGGCTCCCACTATGTAGCACTTTGTCCCATTGCGGGTTCAAGAGGTGACTCCCATAGCGTAGCACTTTGCCCTGCATGGCACTTAGTTCCCACACTTCCGACTAGGGTATAGCTCTGATACCATTCTGTCACGCCCCGTACTCTATACTGTCGAGGTATTGTCCGCTTTGACCTACCGGCCTCACAGTTTTATCCCTTTCTAACAGTGATCGGTTCTAGAATGGAGGACTTCCCGGGCAGGTCACCCATCCTAGTACTACTCCCCATTAAGCATGCTTAACTTCGGAGTTCTTTTTTAAGACTGAGCCGATACTTCAAAAGGCACCTCGGTGATATAGAGAACAACTTAGCTATATTTGAGGGTAGAAGTCGGCAAAAGATGCTTCAACAGCATTCTCATGGCAACCGCCCCCTCCATCCATGCAACCACTCCTCCCTCTTGCAGCTTGGACGTGGACCCACATGCATGCAACAGACCTCTCCATGGCAAGCTCCTCATGGCCAAGGCAACGGTGGCTGCATGATCTTCACGCTGCAACCCACGTTCACACGAGCACTCCCACGCGGTCTCCAATGGCAGAGGCCCCCATGGCCATTCCTCACCACGGCAGCTGGAGACCAGGGGCTTCAACGCAGAGAGCGGCAGGCGGCCTTGGCAGCAGCGGTGTTTGGACTTTGGAGGCTTCTCTCGTTGACACGACGGCGCGTTCTCAGCAAGATTCTTCACGTTGGCGGCCAAAGTCTCCCTATTAACTCACTCCATTCCCACGATGGCTGCCTCCCTCTCCATGGGCTTCTCCACGTAAGATCCCTCTGCAGCACTCTCTCTCACCTCCAAGGCAGCCACAGCACCTTCAAGCCAACACCGGCCTTCACACCGCATCCTCCATTCTCATGCTGACGTGCCTTCAACAAGAGGTGGCTCTCTTTCATGCGGTGGATGACAGTCCCCCATGGCGGCTTCACACGGAAAAATGCGGAGACGGCCGATGCAGAAGTGTAGAGAGAGAGAGAGAAGGCAGAAGTGTAGAGAGAGAGAGAAGGCAGGCTTCGGCGGTGGCCACCATCACGCGGCCAAGTCGGCCGTCCATCTCATGCACGTGGGCAGGGTGATCTTCATGCGGCCAAGCCCCATCTTCAACACACAGTAAACCCCCTCTTCAAACGTCGCTGTTCTTCACGTGGAGGGCGACTTTCACAACAGCAGCCACCTTCATCCTCCCACTTGATCAAAGCGGTAGCAGCAGGAATGACGGCAGCCCCCCTTCACACAAGCTCCCTCCATACACGAAGCCTCTCCGTTCAACAAGCCCACACGGAAGCCCACACTTCGAGGTGGATGGTGTCTTCAACAGCTCAACCGTGGCCCATGCATGCACTCAGTTGCCATACAAAAGTCAGCGACTGCCCTCCCTTGCGGCTTGAACATGATGGACAAAGAAGATAGAGAGAAGAGAAGACAAATATACGTGATTTACTCTCGACAATAGGCTTCTCACGGCAGTAGGCAGAAGATCCTTCAGCCAGCACCCTCTTCACGCATGACGGGCGAGCAGCATTCAACAAAGGCGGCCGGCCCCTTTCCATGCAAGGCCCGTTCACATAGTGAGAGGAAGGAAGAGAGGGAGAGAGAGAGGATAGTGAAGGCTATAAAAGGGAGTGTTGTTTGGCAAGTTGGGAGTTCCGTTGGTTGGGTTTTGGAGAGTTTTTGGCTGAGTTCCGGGAGGTGATAATTTGGGAGTTTTGTTCTTTGGAGCTTAGAGAGATAAAATTCTAGTTTTAGAGTGTTGTTGTTTAGTTTTATTGGGTGACGTGGGGGTTACTTTTCAGAGAGTTTTTAAGGTGTGCTTTATGTACATGTGCTGTGGGGTTCGGTGGTTGCTATTCTAAGTTACTTTGAGAAGCTTGTTTGAGTTCTGTTTGTAGAGTTTTGAGAAGAAGGAAGAGAGCGAGAGAGGGCAAGGGCCCCTTCATGCTACAATCTTTGTCACTCTTATTGTTCTGTTTAAATTTCTTTCTTTGTTTCTTGCAATATTTCTTCTGTTAGATTATGTTAGTTATTTTGTCCATGATTTAAGTTTTCTTGCTATGCAATTATAATATTGTCTCTTGAGTTGAGTGGTATTGATATTATCGTACTCCTTCTCTATTTCTTTGACTCATCTGTTTATTCTTCTGGCTAAAAGTTTGGTGATTGTGATCATTCTGTCACTTTCTGTTCAATTGCCTCATTCATTCTTAAGCCTGGGTTTTCATTGTTCTTTCACTTAATTTCTCAATTTCAAAATTAAGTGTTCAACCCAACTCTCACAGTTTTCAATCTTAAAAATTCAAGGTTTTCAACTCTAAGATCTAAAACTTCTCGTGGGTTCGACTCGGTCTCACCACTTAGCTATTCTATGTAATTTGTGGGCCGAATATTTAAATTTGGTAGCGGGATGTATTAACGACGTGCATTTTCCCGCAATCAATTTTGGCGCCATTGTCAGGGAGTTTATAATTTTTATGTTGATTATTTTATGTTTTTGTACATAAATTGACATTAACAATTTTTATTTTTGTTTTGCAGAAAAACATAAAAAGGGGGAAATCAATCCTAGAAAAATCCAAAAAAAGGGAATATGCCGAGGTAAGTCTTCTCTCCCTTTGCCTCTTCTAGAAAAAAAAAGAAAAAGGACGAGGGATCGATATCAAGTAAGTATCCTAACTTTCTCTCTCTTGATCTAATTTTTTTTTCATATTCATATTATTAACTTTCATTGTGAGAAAATTCAAAAAAAATAATCTTGTTGGCTAGATAGCGTCATTAACTAAAAAAAACACTTGATCCCAAAAATAAAAAAAATTCTTCATTCCAAGATTAGAAACCACACATTATGTTCTAGGTCATGCATCATGTAGGTTGCAATAATTTTTGTTCCATGTTTATGTCTTGGAAAATAATTATTCATGCATTTGTATCTTAAACCCCTTGTTTGAACATGTTTGTTGCATGCCATTTTTCAAAACACTCTAAGGGCAATACCCCTAAATAACATAAGGTGGGATTTCATCACCCTTCCTTGACCCACAAACCACAAACTTCTTTGCATCTTTTGCATCATCCCCAGCCTAATAAAAATCAGTAGACATTGGCCCTAGGAAATCACACTGTGATTTTAGTACGATTTGAGTTTATCCTCTTGTGGAAACCGGTGTCTAAGGTAAGACGGTCGGACGGCAAACGCCTTAAGCGGGCTAGTGGTTATTTAATTAGGTCCCTACGAAAGTAGGGGGAGCCTCCCACTACCCCACCCTTTACCTGGCTGGTGGAAATTTTAAGGATGAACTTGCATTGTATTTTACTCACTTTGTGAAACCCCACTGGAAGATTCAGAGTACCCTAGGTGTCATAGGTTAAATTGTGTGATAACTTGTTTTTGTCATCACGAAACAAACAAAAAAAATTCAATAAAAAAGGCAACAACAAAAAGAGGGGGGGGGTTATTTTGGGTATAATTCAATCCAACTTTGATTTAAGGAGCTCGAGTGTATGCATGGTAGGAGGTCTCTTTGTCCTGACCTAGCTCAGCCTAATTGTGAGATTGAGAGAACCTACATCACAGCCTTAGAACCACTAGGGTTGATCGGTCTGTGGAGATGGAGGCCCAAGAAGAAGGAATTGTCGCCCATCCTAGAACATTGAAAGATTACATGTATCCTTCAAGGGCTAGCCAACCCTCTTGCATCTAGTTACCTGAACATAATGGGCATTTTGAGCTTAAATCAGGAATTATCCAGATGTTGCCTATCTTTAGAGGGGAGGAAGCTGAGAACCCATATCATCGTGTGAGAGACTTCGAGGAAATTTGTAGTACAATGAGCTTCACTCACCTAAGTGATGAGTCCCTTAAGCTAAGATTGTTCCCATTTTCTTTAAGGGATAAAGCCAAGAATTGGTTGTACTCATTACGGCCTCGGTCAATTACAACATGGGATGGCCTCTCCACTGAATTTTTGAGGAAATTTTTTCCAAACCACAAGACTGCCACCATTAGACAAAAACTCAATAGCTTTATCCAACTTGATGGTGAAACTCTGTGGAGAAAGATTCAATGATCTTTTACTGCAATGCCCTTACCATGGATTTGAACCATGGAGATTAGTCCAAATTCTATATGAAGGGTTGGATTTCGATACTAAGACTATGTTAGAGTCCATGTGTAATGGGGGGTTCACCAATAAGGGAGCGGAAAAAGCTTGGGCATTTTTAGATGAAATTGCTGAAAAATCACAACAGTGGGAAACTATTAGGGATCCTAGAAAGGTAATCACGAGGGGAGGTTTGTTCTAGGTGGACAAAGAAGTTGATATGGAGGTCAAAATGGGAGCATTGGCAGAAAGACTGGAAGCCTTAGAAATGACAAGAATTGGGAAAACTTATGAAACTGCCAAAAGTGTTGAGCCTTCTATGGGTGTGTTGTACAATGGTTCAGATCACCTGGTTGAAAATTGCTCTGAAATCCAAACCTTTATGGAGACTAGGGCACAAGCCAATTCATATCAAAGACCTAACAACAATCCCTATCGTGACACCTATAACCCAGGTTGGAGGAACCATCCCAACTTCTCTTGGAAGTCCCAACAAGCTCAGGCCCAAAATTCCCAAGCCCATGACTTTCCAAATAAGGCCCAATATCAGACCAACTTCCAAAACCAGGCTTTTAACAGAGGTCAACCTGCACACCCACTACCTGCACTACCGCATCAACAATCTGTCCTGCCCACTTATGGCCAATCATCTCAAGCTCAGACATCCACTCCAAATGAGGATAGGCTTTTACAATAATTCCAACAACTTCTTTCGGCTCAACAACAATCTTTTACTGCCCAACTTCAACAAGTTGTTTCTAGGATGGAGGCCCAGGTTGGTCAGATGGCTGAGGCCAATATGAGGAGGGAACCAGGTCAATTTCCTAGCCAACCCATAGCAAATCCTAGGAACCACCCGCCTGGCTTTGATCCACAACCAACCTTGCAACCCAAGAACCCTCATGTTGAGAAATCTAAGGCTGTCACTACATTAAGAAGTGGAAAGATTCTTGAGGACCTATATGAAGAGGGAAGAAGTGAAGCCAGCTCAAGCAAACCCAAGATTTTAGACCTTAAGGATAAGGAGCCCATGCCTACTTCCACCACTACAATGGGTCTAGAGGGGAATAAGAAGGAAAAAGGGAATGCTCAAGTTAAGGATACCCTTGAGATTTATCAACCCAAAATCCCTTTTCCATCAGCCCTAGAAATAAAAAAGGAGAAAAAGGAACAATAGGCTCAGGCCCGTAATGAACAAATGATGGAACTATTCAAGCAAGTCCACATTAACATCCCACTTTTAGATGCCATCCAACATGTGCCTGCATATGCCAAATTCCTCAAAGATCTGTGCACACAAAAGAGGGAGCCTAGGACAGCCACTAGAAAAATTCTACTGTCAGAGGATGTGAGTGCTGTCTTATTGAATCAACTCCCACAAAAAATGAAAGATCCTGGTGCACCTCTCATCTCTTGTGTCATTGGGGGCATCACCATTGAAAAGGCCCTACTGGACTTAGGGGCTAGTTTGAATTTACTGCCAACATCTGTTTATCAAAAGTTTAGGATAGGAGAGCTTAAACCAACCTCGGTGATTCTCCAATTAGCAGACAGATCTGTTAGGACACCTAGGGGGCTGGTAGAGAACGTCCTTGTCAGGATAGACACTTGCTACTTTCCTGTAGACTTTTTGATCCTTGACATGGAACCTAGCCATGATCTGGCTCACAGTCCTATCATATTGGGTCGACCCTTCATGGCCACTGCCGCTGCTAATATCAATTGTAAGTCGGGGCTTATGGATATCTCTTTTGGTGATCAGAAGATCACTCTCAATGTCTTCAAGGCCTCTAAACACATGGGGAACGAGGAGGGCTGTTACATAGTTGATGTTATTGAGGACCTACTTGAAATCTGTTCTCCCTTGGTCCTAGATGAACCCTCTGATTTAGATGAGCCTCATGATAATGAATCCACTGATGATGTCCATATGATTGACTCAAGGAACAAGGCATTGTGGGCCACCAAAGCTGAACCTTTGCCAAAACTCAAAGCTAAGCCTGCGTTGCCTTCAATCCAAGCCCCACCACAGTTGGAACTCAAACCCTTGCCTAAGTCTTTGAAGTATGCATTTCTAGGACCCAAGGAGACTTTACCTATGATAATTGCTTCTGACTTGTCTCCCACACAAGATGCCCAACTACAAGAAGTCCTCAAAGCTCATAAAGGTGCCATTGGGTGGACTGTGGCCGACCTCAAAGGCATTAGCCCCTCAATCTGCATGCATCACATCTACTCTGAGCAAGATGCTAAGCCTGTTAGAGAGTTGCAAAGAAGACTAAATCCCCACATGAGAGAAGTGGTGAAGAAGGAGGTGGTCAAATGGTTAGATGCTAGAATCATTTACCCCATCTCTGATAGCAGTTGGGTGAGCCCTATGCAAGTCGTTCCCAAGAAGTCAGGACTTATGGTCATCCAAAATGAACAAGGTGAGTCTTTGCATACCCGATTGACTACGGGATGGAGGGTGTGTATAGATTACATAAAATTAAATACAGTCACCAAGAAAGATCACTTCCCTTTACCTTTTATTGACCAAATCCTGGAGAAACTTGCTGGACAAAAGTATTTTTGCTTTTTGGATGGTTATTCAGGATACAATCAAGTGGCCATGTACCCATAGGATCAATAGAAGACCACCTTCACATGTTCATATGGTACATTTGCTTTTAGAAGAATGCCTTTCGGATTGTGTAATGCACCAGCCACTTTTCAAAGGTGCATGATGGCTATCTTTTCTGACATGGTGGGGGATTTTTTTGAAATTTTTATGGATGATTTCTCTATTTTTGGGGATTCATTTGAGACATGTTTAAAAAATTTGGAAAGAATCTTGAAGAGGTGTATAGAGACAAATATGGTTTTGAGTTGGGAAAAGAGCCATTTCATGGTAAAGGAAGGAATTGTGTTAGGGCATGTTATTTCTGAAAGGGGAATCGAAGTTGATAATGCCAAAATTGATTTGATTTCTAATTTGCCTCCCCCAACATCGGTCAAACAAATCTGATCTTTTTTAGGCTACGTTGGTTTCTACCGACGATTCATTAAGGACTTTTAAAAGATCTCTCGTCCTTTATACAACTTGTTGGCCAAGGATACACCTTTCCACCTTGATGATTCATGTCTTCAAGCTTATAAATTTTTGAAAAAGGCGGTGACTCAAGCTCCAATCCTGCAAACCCCAGATTGGTCACTACCTTTTGAAATTATGTGTGATGCTTCGAACTATGCCATGGGGGCGGTCTTGGGCCAAAGGGTTAACAAAAACCCAGTTGTGATTTACTATGCCACTCGAACCCTGGCTGAGGCCCAAAAGAACTATACCACAACTGAGAAAGAGCTTTTGGCTGTAGTCTTTGCACTAGAGAAGTTCCGATCCTATCTTTTAGGATCCAAAGTCATCATCTATTCGGATCATTCCGCTCTGAGATAGCTATTGTCCAAAAAGGAGGCCAAACCACATTTGATCAGGTGGATCTTGCTCTTGCAAGAATTTGACATTGAGATTCGGGACAAAAGAGGGTCAGAAAATGTTGTAGCCGACCACCTATCCAGGATCCTCGTGCAAGAAAGTGAACATGTTCAAGAATCCTTCCATGATGAACAACTCCTGACCATTTCACAGATGAAACCTCCATGGTTTGCTGATATTGTTAACTATTTGGCTGTAGGATTAATCCCGGATGGATAGTCCAAACAAGGGAAAGATCGATTTCTCGCTCAGATAAAATATTACTTTTGGGAGGACTCGGAACTTTTCTGAATCTGTGCTGATAATGTCATTAGAAGGTGCATCCCAGAAAATGAACATCAAAGCATTCTCATCTTTTGTCATACTCTTTCATGCGGGGGACATTTTTCTGGGAAGAAAACTACAGCAAAAATTCTAGAAAGTGGCTTATACTGGCCCACTCACTTCAAGGATGCCCACACATTCAGTCAATCTTGTCCTAAGTGTCAAACCATGGGAAACATTTCAAAGAGAGACATGATGCCATTAAACCATATCCTTGTGGTTGAAATCTTTGATGTTTGGGGGATTGATTTCATGGGTCCATTTCCACCATCCTTTGGACATGAGTACATACTTGTGGCTGTTGATTATGTTTCTAAATGGATTGAGGCAGTGGCTACTAGAACCAATGATCATAAAGTGGTTACAAAGTTCATCCATAAAAATATCTTTTCCAGGTTTGGGTTCCCGAGAGCAATAATCAGTGATGGGGGTAGCCATTTCACCAACTCCCAGTTCAAAACCTTGCTTAGAAATTATGGGATCAACCACAAGGTAGCCACGCCTTACCATCCTCAAACAAGTGGACAAGTGGAAGTCTCTAATAGAGAGATCAAGAACATTCTCTAAAAAATAGTCAGACCTGATAGAAAGGATTGGTCAGAAAGACTAGATGATGCTCTATGGGCTTATAGGACAGCCTACAAGACCCCCATTGGGATGTCACCTTTTAGGTTGATTTACGAGAAAGCATGTCACCTTCCGGTATAATTGGAACACAAAGCATACTGGGCTGTAAAGCAATTCAATTTGGACTTGGCCCAAGCAGGAGAAAATCGGGCATTACAATTAAATGAGCTGGATGAGTTACGGAGAGAATGTTATGAGAATTCCAAGATTTCCAAGGCCAAAATGAAAGCTTTTCATGACAAACACATCTCTCGAAAAACTTTTGAGCCTAACCAACGAGTTTGGTTGTTCAACTCCAGGCTCAAACTTTTTCCTGGAAAGCTTAGATCTAGGTGAGATGGTCCTTTCATAGTGCACTCGGTGTCCCCCCACGGTGCAGTTGAAATTCTTGATCCTAAGAGTGGGACTATTTTTAAAGTAAATGGCCAAAGACTCAAACCTTATGTTGAGGGAGTTTCAGTTGACATGCGTATTGATGAGGTACACTTCACAAACTCACTATGAGCTGCATTGCGTCTGGCTGAAGACGTAAAACTTAGCACTTTTTGGGAGGCAACCCAAAGTTTTGGTGATTTTCGTGTGCTAATAAATGGCTTCTTGGGAGGCAACCCAAGTTTTTATTGTGATTTTATTTTTCAGGTGTGAATAAAAGGATAAGTTGGGGGGAGAGAGAGGAGATTGATTACACTACCAAGCTGTCATAAGCCAAACCCGTCGAAGTACACCACCATCAAGTTGTACCGTTCCTTCACACATTTCATGTCTACATTGTTCTATTATTTTATATTGTCTGTGCCATTGAGGATAATGTCATTTAAGTTGGGGGGACGACAATCATGCCATTGCACATGTTGCATCTCATTTAGCCAAAATGAAAAAATCATGCCATTGCACATGTTGCATCTCATTTAGCCAAAATGAAAAAAAAATATGTATAGAAAAAAAATACATTTTGAGTTTCATGATTCATGTTTCCATTGAAAGTAATTCTGGAATAGAAAAGGCTGGGATAAGAATGGTGGAAAATTTATTTAATCTAGCTATGGAAAACTGATCTAAGAATCTCTTTAAAGTTCATGTGCACTTTAGACAAATGAAAATCACTTGCACGCTAATGAAACATGACCGAACAAGCCTTCTACTATTTTGAGTATGTTGCTTGATATTCTGTACTTCGTAAAAAAGAGATCATTTATAAGCTTTTTGCCAAGTTATCTATCAAAAAAAAATTTAGTGCAAAAGCACAATTGAAAAATATTTTGTGAAAATAAAACATCATGAAAAATGCTCCGAATCTGAGTAACCTGGCCTACTTCACCTAAGACGTGTTGAGGTTCGCGTCCAAAGGATAAGGGAACCTTGATCTGTGAAACCAGACTTGCTTCGAGGTTCGCGTTAAACAGTGAAGGGTAGTGCAGCATCATGTGTGTAGAAAAATAAAAAGATCCCTCAGGGATGAAGCAATAAGGCAGACAAAAAGCTAATATGCTTAATGCTCTGATTAAGAGGTGCAGAGTGAAAGGCACTTATTTGGAATAGCAAATGGGGGACGTAATTGTCTATATTGTGAATTTAGTATTACACATACACAAGTGCTATTGAACTTTAATTTGGCTCCTTGATCATGTACCTTAATTTCTAAATCTAGGGCTAGTGTGTGTTAATGCTTCCAGATCTCTAATCTTTGGTTGACTCTATGAAAGATCCTATGGAAATGAGGAATGGATATTTTCAAACTCTTGTTGGTCCAAAATTTTTAATTGTTTGCATTACTAAGGGACTAGCAATGAGTAAGTTGGGGGGTGTGATAAGTGTGTATTTTTATATGTGAATTTATGATATACATAATTTTTATGAGCTTTAATATTAATAATTATGCACTTATCACACTTAAAAATCAATTTTTGATCAAAATACTTAGTTTGATGAAATTTATTATAATTTGAGTAATAAATATGTTATTTTGCAGGCACTCGACAAGAACTCCACAAGTATGCGTAAGAATGGGCCAAATATCATGAAACATGAAAAGAAAAATAAATAAAAATCAAAATCAAAACATTGATACCTCTATATAAATATTATGAGATTCATCTACTATATATATATTCACTTATATATTATATGAATATATATATATATATATATATTCTTAATATATATATACCTATATATAGATATATATATTCACATTCATAATATATATATTCTTAATATCTATATATACTATATATATTCATATAATCTATACATCATATATATAATCTTAATATCTTTATATATATAACCCCACCTACGATATCTATATCACCATGTGTTTACATATCTATATGTTTATATGCAGGTGGCTAAAGTAGGTTCATGCAAGGCTTCTCACGTAAGGCTTTCAACAAAGCATAATATATAAAGCATGCATGGCCTTGCGTAAGCTTCAGGAGCCAAAAGGCAGCGTCACGTGCATGGGCTCCACGGCATATGGTGCATGGTGCGGCTAAGGTAGTGGCAGGTGGCCAAGAATGGCACGGGCTCACGCAGGAGGGCTTCGACACGGGAAAACACACAACGCTGGCAGGCGCGGCTAGCACCCAGGTGAAGTCAGCAAAAGACGCTTCAACAACATTCTCATGGCAACCACCCCCTCCATCCATGCAACACCTCCTCCCTCTTGCAGCTTCGACGTGGACCCACATGCATGCAGCAGACCTCTCCACGGCAAGCTCCTCATGGCCAAGGCAACGGTGGCTGCATGATCTTCACGCCGCAACCCACCTTAACACGAGCACTCCCATGCGGTCTCCAATGGAAGAGGCCCCCATGGCCATTCCTCACCACAGTAGCTGGAGACTAGGGGCTTCAACGCATAGAGCGGCAGGCGGCCTTGCCAACAACAGTGTTTGGACTTTGGAGGCTTCTCTCGTTGGCACGACGGCACGTTCTCAGCAAGATTCTTCACATTGGCGGCCAAAGTCTCTCTATCAACTCACTCCATTCCCATGATGGCTGCCTCCCTCTCCATGGGCTTCTCTACGTAAGATCCCTCTGCAGCACTCTCTCTCACTGCCAAGGCAGCCACAGCACCTTCAAGCCAACGCCGGTCTTCACACGGCATCCTCCATTCTCATGCGGACGTGCGTTCAACGAGAGGTGGCTCTCTTTCATGCGGTGGATGGAAGTCCCCCTTGGTTGCTTCACACGGCAAAAAGTGAAGACGGTCGACGCAGAAGTGTAGAGAGAGAGAGAAGGCAGAAGTGTAGAGAGAGAAAGAAGGCAGGCTTCGGCGGTGGCCACCATCACGCGGCCAAGTCGGTCGTCCATCTCATGCACGTGGGCAGGGCGATCTTCATGCGGCCAAGCCCCATCTTCAACACAGCCGCAAACCCCCTCTTCAAACGTCGCTGTTCTTCACGTGGAGGGCGACTTTCACAACGGCAGCCACCTTCATCCTCCCACTTGATCAAAGCGGCAGCAGTAGGAATGACGGTAGCCCCCCTTCACACGAGCTCCCTCCATACACGAAGCCTCTCCATTCAACAAGCCCACACAGGAGCCCACACTTCAAGGTGGATGGTGTCTTCAACAGCTCAGCCGTGGCCCATGCATGCACTCAGCTGCCATACAAAAGTCAGCGACTGCCCTCCTTTACGGCTTGAACATGATGGACAAAGAAGAGAGAGAGAAGAGAAGCCAAATATACGTGATTTACTCTCGACAGTAGACTTCTCATGGCAGTCGGCAGATGATCCTTCAGCCAACACCCTCTTCACGCATGACGGGCGAGCAGCATTCAACAAATGCGATCGGCCCCTTTCCATGCAGGCCCGTTCACATAGTGAGAGGAAGGAAGAGAGGGAGAGAGAGAGGATAGTGAAGGCTATAAAAGGGAGTGTTGTTTGGCAAGTTGGGAGTTCCGTTGGTTGGGTTTTGGAGAGTCTTTGGCTGAGTTCCGGGAGGTGATAATTTAGGAGTTCTGTTCTTTGGAGCTTAGAGAGATAAAATTCTAGTTTTAGAGTGTTGTTGTTTAGTTTTATTGGGTGACGTGGGGGTTGCTTTTCAGAGAGTTTTTGGGGAGTGCTTGTTGGATACGGACTGAATAGATCTAGAGGGGGGGTGAATAGATCTTTCCCCCTTTTTGATAATTTACTGACTATTGACCAGATGAGCTACTGGTAATTAATGAATCATAGAACTAATGCGGATAGTAAAGATGCAAGCATACGTATAGGAAATCAAACACACACAAGCACACCACAAGAAAGGATTTTTAAGGTGGTTCAGTCTCTTCCTGAGACTTACATCCACCCCTTGCTTAACTCAAGCAAGGCTTCACTATGAGAATCTCTGATCTCAACCAAAACACAGCTGACGCACAGCTTGTACCTGCTGACACACAGCTTGATTCTGCTGCCTCACAGCTTGACAATAATTGTAATCAGAAATGAAAAGATGATAAGAACAGGTAATGAAAGACAGGACTGAATATTGGCGTGTGTAGAAGAATAGGTGTTCAGCCTGGGACTTGATCACGCTTATGAAGAAGCCTAGACTCCCTGTTGATCTTCCAGTCAGTTGCCTTCGATTGTTCTGCTGCTGGAGATCGCACAGTCTTGAGCTAAGTCTTCCTTCTGCAGCAACGAGATTGCCTTTAACCTTTCTGCAGATTTTTGATTGGTGGAGAGCTCCTTCTTCCTCTTCTGTGTGTATCTTCCTTGGCTTCTATTCCGTGCTCTCTCACTGCTCCCTTGTTTGTGATGTGTGTTCTTTTTGTTTTTCATACAGCCCTTTTATCAAGAGTAAAACTCTTCCCGCTCAATTTTCAGATCGAGCGCCAATCTGCTAGAAAACAGGGATCGGTTTAAATCCAATCGTTAGAACGAGTTTGACCACTTCTAAGCAAGATTGTTTCCTTGATTCCCGTGCGGAATCTTATCTCCTGAGCAGCCCAACAACCTGCAACAACCATCTGCAGGTTTTAAGGAACCAAAACAGAATTCGGTTAGAGTTCGGTTTTGGATGATATAAAAACCCGTGGTCGACCATGACCCTGTCGCTGGTCGACAATGGGCAGTCCCCAGACGGCCGGTTCTTCTGGCTGAAACTCACGTCGCCCGTTGGTCGACCACAGCCTGGTCGCTGGTCGACAGGGGGCAGTTTCCAGATGGCCAGCAGTTCTGTCTGTTGCTTCTGTCTTTTCTGTGGTCGACCAGAGGCGGGGCTTTGGTCGACAGCCAAGATGCTTCCAGAAGACAGATGATCTGATGCTTTTCTGGTTGAGTTCGTTGGTCGACCATAACCACTTCCCTGGTCGACAAGCGGCCTTTGACACTTCTTCTGATTTGTTGATTCCACTTGGATTTCAGTGGACCTGAAATTACTTAACTTATCAGGGGTAAATTGAATGAGTCCAATACTTTGAAGGAACAATCAAACCACTTGTATTTGTTATGAAACAAGATAGAACTTGATTGATCAAACATATCCTATTGTCATCATCAAAACCAAGGGATGCACAACATTCTCCCCCTTTTTGATGATGACAACCATGAGTCATTGTGACAAACAACAGATTATAAAATTCATTTGATATTGCATGCAAGGCTATCATAGCACAGATTTCATTCAGACAATTCGTTTGATGTGTCTTTCAAAAACAATAGCACTAATTACATGAGAGACTCAAAAAAGGATAAAGACACTGAGGACACGTAGACAAAGTAAACTTGACATCTAGACACACATCACACATCTAGGCACACAATGACACATAAGCTTCTCTCTCCCCCTTTGTCAACAGCAAAAAGTGAACCAACGCGATGAAACAAACGAGCGGTCAGGATTTAATCAGCATAACTCATATTTTGAGAAATTATTGAAGTGTACCCCCTTTCTTTAATAAGACAATTAAGTAACCTTTCCTCCCTTTCTCAAAGACCACCTTGTGACAAATTTGAGTGGGTCTTGTGGTTCAAAGAATTTGAAAGTATTGCCCCAATAAATTGACTCCCCATATCCACTTTCTTACTCACGGCTCCTTAAACTTATAATATTGTTCATGAGATAATTTTACTAGCTGAACAAGCTGAACAGTGTTTTATGCCTCTATTTGCATATAGTGCATTAGGTCAACCATTTTTGTTGCCTTTTCGTTTTGAAATATTTAAGAGCTGTGGTCAGGTTTATCACATGCTTTTCCACACGAGGAGACACGCTTTTTACACGCCAGAAACCCCGGCTACTTAGCATGCCTAACCATTCCATTTTTAACTGGGACACACTTTTTATCCGTGAGGATATACGTTTATCAGACGCCAATATCCCCAGTTACTCAGGATGCCCAATTAATAATTTTGAGAGTGGCAGAGGTAGATTGAGTCTTCATGACATACATGTCTCCCACTTAATTTTTCAGCCAATTTTGCTTTGTGATAGAGAACAGTAGTTTCTCAGAACTCAGTCCATTGCTCTACCAAGAAGGCAGAATTATGGCGTATTCCATATACATTCATGCTATAGCAGCGTTTATTTTCACTGTCCAACACAGACACAGGTAGAGAAACAGTCTCATTACTAAAAACATAAGTTCTCAATAGTCTTGAGTCAGAGTCATAGTTATGGTTTGAATTTATTACAGTAGTACAGGTCAAATTCTCATTACTACACTTAACCTTTACTCTCATTGATGACTTTGGTGATTTTCTTGTAAGATATGGTTAGGTTGTTCAATGATTTATTAAGGAATGAGTTTACACTTTTTACTCCCCCTCAATTTGTGAGTCCTTGCTGAAGATAGAAAATAATAAGTTGGCCACAAAGAGATATAGAGACACAAGGAATAGGAAGTGTGAACAAGGATGAGTGAGTAAAGCAAAACTGAGCTCAGAGTCCAAAGAGTTCAGAAGATTTCCCACCAAAGCCAGCAGCTTGATTAGATCCAATTTCCCTTTTTCAGGTCCTTTGTCGACCATGGAGTGGCCTGTGGTCGACCTTTGTGCTGACACAGAACCTGCCTGTTGAGAAGACTGCGTTCTGACAAACCTGTTGTCGACCATTGGATCGCCTGTGGTCGACAGCTGCGAATTCCCAGAGCTAACTATTTCCTGTCCTGATGCCTTGGTCGACCAGCGCCTTGTCTGTGGTCGACCATGGGAAGTAATCCGTAGATAAACCAGAGTTCCTCAGAGCTTGCTGAAGTAGCACCCGACACTATAACCTCCAAATTCAGGACTTATCTAGTACTTAAGACCTAGTTGACACAACGAAGAACAGAAGAGACAAAGACTGTACAGTGAACTCAAGAATATTATTATTTCAAGAATTTTCAGAGGAAATTCTACAAATTCCTAACTCTCTTCTTAGAGTTGAAAATCTGTCATTGTTAAGGGGTTTTGTGAAAATGTCTGCCAGTTGTTTTTCAGTTTCTACAAAATGAAGCATTAAATTTCCTTTGGAGACCTCATCTCTTAGAAAGTGATGACGGATCTCAATGTGTTTTGTCCTAGAGTGTTGAATGGGGTTTTTAGTCAAATTAATAGCATTAGTGTTGTCACAGAAAATAGGTGCACATCCAAGATCTACATTGTAGTCTTGAAGTTGATGTTTTATCCACAAAACCTGTGTACCACAGCTCCCTACTGCGACATACTCAGCCTCAGCAGTGGAGAGTGCCACAGAATGCTATTTTTTAGAAGCCCATGATATTAAACATCCACCTAATATTTGACAATAACCACTAGTACTCTTCCTATCAATTTTGCAACCAGCATAATCAGCATCTGAATATGAAATTAAATCTAGTTTGCAATAAGTAGGATACCATAAACCCAATTCTTGGGTACCGACAAGGTAATGAAGGATACGCTTGACAGCCCCTAAATGTGAATCTCTAGGGCTAGATTGATATCTAGCACACATGCATACACGGAACTGAATGTCTGGCCTAGAGGCAGTTAAATATAGTAGGGATCCGATCATACCTCTGTATTTCTTGGCATCTACCATGTTACCTTTTACATCAGCCTCCAATGTTGCATTTGTCCCCATGGGTGACTCTATTGGTTTGCAGCTCTTCATGCCAAACTTTTTCAGCATCTCCTTTATGTACTTGGATTGATTTATGAAGTAGCCTTCTCTACATTGTAGAATCTGCAATCCAAGAAAGAACTGTAAATCACCCATTAAACTCATTTCAAACTCATTGGTCATTAGATTTGCAAATTCAGTACATAATGAAGCTTCAGTGGATCCAAACACAATATCATCCACATAGATTTGCACAATTAGTATATTCTTACCTTGGGTCTTGGAGAATAATGTTTGATCAATTTTACCTCTTGTGTAGCCCTTTTTGGTGAGGAATGAACTCAGTCTGTCGTACCATGCCCTAGGAGCCTGCTTTAAACCATACAAAGCCTTATGCAGTTTAAAGACATGATTAGGAAGATCATCATTTTCAAAACCAGGGGGTTGTTCCACAAAGACTTCTTCCTTTACAAAGCCATTTAGAAAGGCACTTTTTACATCCATTTGCTGCAATTTAATTCCATGGGACGCCGCAAATGCTATCAATATTCTAATGGCTTCTAACCTTGCAACTGGAGCATATGATTCTTCAAAATCAACTCCAAATTCTTGGTTATACCCCTTAGCCACCAACCGAGCCTTGTTCCTCATAACAACTCCTTCTTCATTAAGCTTATTTTTATAAACCCATTTGGTTCCAATAACAGGATGAGATGAGGGTCTGGGAACAAGTTTCCAAACCTGATTTCTTTCAAATTGATTTAATTCTTCATGCATGGCATTTATCCAAGATTCATCTCTTAAAGCTTCCTCTACATTTTTAGGCTCAACTTGAGATACAAGGGCTAGCTGATCTAATTCATCAACTGTTTTAAGCTGAGATCTAGTTTTCCTCGGTTCATTAATTCCTCCAATGATGTTATCTAGAGGATGATCTCTGAGAAATCTCAGATTTTCAGAATTGTTACCTGGGATGATCTCTCCTTCGGGTTGATCATTGGAATCACCTTGCTTTGGTTCTGCTTCAGTCTCCATTGGTTCCTCTTTGCCTTCCAGAAATTCCCCATCTTCATCTTTGCCTACCTGTCCAGTTTTGTCAAAGTCATTATTTTCATCAAATGTGATATGTGGGGATTCTTCAACTAGCTGATCTTTGGTGTTGTAGACTCTATAGGCTCTTGATCGGTCAGAGTATCCCAAGAAGATTCCTGGGTCACTCTTTGGTTCAAATTTGTCCAATGATCTCTTGTCATTGTTATGAATAAAACACCTTACACCGAAGATCCTAAAATGAGCTAGAGATGGCTTCTTACCTTTGAACACCTCATATGGAGTTTTCGCACTAGATGGTCTTACCATTGCCCTGTTTACAATATAACATGCTGTATTGACCGCCTCAGCCCAAAATCTTCTTGGAAGATTGGCTTCAACTAACAAGGTTCTGGCCATTTCAACAAGTGTGCGATTCCTTCTTTCCACCACTCCATTTTGCTCTGGCGTCCTTGGTGAGGAGAACCTGTGATTTATTCCTTTGTTCCTGCAGAATTCATCAAACTCTGAATTTTCAAATTCTCCCCCATGATCAGATATTATTGAACATACTTTGGACTTACCATCCTGCTTCATTCTTCTGTAAAAATCCTGAAATTCATGAAAGGCATCGTTTTTATGTGATAAAAACATTACCCATGTGAATCTAGAGAAATCATCAACTAGTACATAACCGTACCTCTTACCACTAAGACTAGCAGTTCTTGTTGGGCCAAAAAGGTCCATGTGCACAAGTTCTAGTGGTCTAGAAGATTGACTTTCAGTTCTACCTTTGAATGATTTTCTTGTTTGCTTACCTTGGGTACATGATTCACATACTTTGACATTTTGAGCAAACGAAATTTCAGGTAAACCAGAAACCATTTTATTTTTAACCAATTTGTGCAGCACCTTGTAGCTAACATGCCCTAGCCTTCGGTGCCACAACCAAGTCAGGTCCTCCTTCTTGGCGGTGAGGCACAAGTTGGAGTGGGCTGGATCATCCAAGTCTATCATGTAGACATTATTTACTCTCTTGCCCATAAACTTAACTTTAGCCGAATTTGGTTCAAGAATTTTACAGATCTTAGAATCAAAGACTACTTGATGGCCTTTGTCGCATAGCTGACTGATGCTTAGAAGATTATATTCCAGGCCATCCACTAGCAGTACATCTTCAATGCAATTTGTAGATGTCTTACCTACCTTACCTTTCCCAATGATCTTGCCTTTGTTATTTCCTCCAAATGTCACATGTCCTCCATCTTTTGAGTTTAGCTCGGAGAATTTTGCCTTGTCCCCTGTCATATGTCTTGAGCAGCCACTATCTAAGTACCACTTGTTGTGTATAGCTGCCAAGCACACCTGCATCACAAGTTACACAGAAACTTTTGGACCCCAATGGTACCCGGGTCCAAGATAGCTTGTGAAATTATGAAATTGCTGCAGTAATCCTTTGGGAACCCAGATTCTGTTAGAGCAGTGTAAATTTTTATTTCTGAACTTGTTCAGGTTGGGTTGCTTTTGTTCTAAAGCTTCTTTAATCTGAGTCCACCTTTGTGTATTCAAGTTTTCATTTTGTTTTACCCGAGAAAACCTGTGATTTCTGTTTGCTTGTCTGGCCATGGTCGACTTTTGGTATGTCTGTGGTCGACCATTGCGTCTCCAGAACTCAGCGTCTGTTCTGGCAGCACCTCTGGTCGACATCTGGTGTACCTGTGGTCGACCACTGCTTCTCCAGTAACCAGCGCCTGTTCTGGCAGATCCTCTGGTCGACAGATGAAGGGTCTGTTGTCGACCAGCCTGTCTCCAGACATCTTGTTTTCCAGATTTATGTCTTTTAACTTGGTTTAGTCCTTGGTTTGTTTGGTGATTTCTGTGAATTTGGGTTTCTTGTTTATTATTTTGAATCTTATATTGATTGACTGTTTTCTCTTTAAAATTTCTCTCTTCCTTGGTGACATTGTTCCTTTTGGAGGAGCATTCAGCTACATCCTCTTGTTTATCTTGGTATAGATTAATCAGGGGCCTTTTTCCTTTTGAGTCAGCAATCCCAGTTACGGTTTTTATTTGGAATTCCTTTTTAGCCGTAGGATTGTATCCTAACCCTTCTTTTTGAAAGTTTACTTTTATTCCCAAGACAGCATTTAAGTTTTCTTGACCTTGAGTCATTTTTTCCAAGGTCTCCTGTTTGTTTTTCAGGTCACTCTTAATTCTTTCTATTTCTCTTAGGAGTTGGTTGTTTTCTTCCTTGAGTGAATTGTTTCTTTCTTGACTTAACTTAGTTTCCTGTTCATATTCTTGAGTCTTTAGTTTTAACTCATCAATGTCATTTTTTAGCATTTCATTCTCTTCGGACATTCTCTTGTGGTTTTCTTCATCTAAGTCCATTTGATTCAGCTTGTTTTTCAGTGACTTGATTTCCATTTCTAGTTCAGTTTTGTTTTCCATTGAATTGCTGTCTTTATTCAGTTGACTGATCTTCTTCTTCAAATGTTTATTTTCCTTTCTTATTCTTTCATAAGTATCAAGCAATTCTGAATATACTTCTTCCCAATCCGAACTAGAGAAGTCTTGAAATGGGGAACTTACCTCAAGATCACTGTTGTCTCCCTTGGCCATCAGACAGAGCTTTCCTTCTTCTTCCTCGGAAGTTGTTTCCTCTTCACTGCTCTCTTCCTCCTCACTCCAAGTGCTAATCATCGCCTTGGGTTTCTTGCCTTTCCACTTGAAGCTTGATTTCTTAGGAGCTTCTGGACATTCAGCCTTCATATGTCCAGGCTGCCTGCAATTGTAGCAAATGAGTTTGTTAGAAGGAGCCTTATGTTTATCAGATTTAAACTGGGATGACTTCCTTACCATGCCCTTTGGATTTCTGAATCCTTTACCTTCCTTCCGCAGGAATTTTTTAAATTTTCTTGTAAGCATGGCTAGCTCACCAGATTCTTTACCTGAGCTAGATGAGTCATCATTGTCAGACACCTCAGAGGTGCTTGTCTTAGTCTTTAGGGCAAGTTGCTTCTTTTTCTTGCCCTCATCTTCCTTTCTCTTCAGATTGACCTCATAGGCCATCAGGGATCCTACTAACTCATCCACTGTCATTGTTGTGAGATCCTTTGAGTCCTCAATGACTGTGGCCTTGGTATGCCACATCGATGTGAGAGACCTTAAAATCTTCCTCACTAATTCCTGCTCTTTGTATGTCTTCCCTAAGCTCTTCAAGCCATTAGTCAATTGTACTAATCTGGCATACATCTCAGAAATACTTTCATCATTTTTCATCCTAAACATCTCATATTCTGAGACTAGCATATTTGCTTTTGTCTCTCTTACCTCGGAAGTACCTTCGTAGATTACCTTTAGACGATCCCACATTTCTTTGGCTGTTGCGCATTGGGAAACTCTTGAGAATTCTGTGGGGTGTAGTGAGCACTGCATCACGTTCATGGCTCCCCAGTTGACAGTTGATTTCCTGACCTGTTCTCTGGTCCAGGTTTCTTCATCTTCCGGTAGCTCAAAAGGTCCGTGGCTCACTACCCTCCACATCTCGTGGTCTTGCGCACGTAAGAACACCTGCATACGATTTTTCCAATAAGAATAATCAGTTCCATCAAAATATGGAGGTCTAGTTACAGAGTGCCCCTCAGCTATGAGGCTTTTAGAGTTCAGTCCGCCCGGTCTCTCCTGGTTGTTAGACCACATTTTTGGAGAACCTGGCTCTGATACCACGTGTTGGATACGGACTGAATAGATCTAGAGGGGGGGTGAATAGATCTTTCCCCCTTTTTGATAATTTACTGACTATCGACCAGATGAGCTACTGGTAATTAATGAATCATAGAACTAATGCGGATAGTAAAGATGCAAGCATACGTATAGGAAATCAAACACACACAAGCACACCACAAGAAAGGATTTTTAAGGTGGTTCAGTCTCTTCCTGAGACTTACATCCACCCCTTGCTTAACTCAAGCAAGGCTTCACTATGAGAATCTCTGATCTCAACCAAAACACAGCTGACGCACAGCTTGTACCTGCTGACACACAGCTTGATTCTGCTGCCTCACAGCTTGACAATAATTGTAATCAGAAATGAAAAGATGATAAGAACAGGTAATGAAAGACAGGACTGAATATTGGCGTGTGTAGAAGAATAGGTGTTCAGCCTGGGACTTGATCACGCTTATGAAGAAGCCTAGACTCCCTGTTGATCTTCCAGTCAGTTGCCTTCGATTGTTCTGCTGCTGGAGATCGCACAGTCTTGAGCTAAGTCTTCCTTCTGCAGCAACGAGATTGCCTTTAACCTTTCTGCAGATTTTTGATTGGTGGAGAGCTCCTTCTTCCTCTTCTGTGTGTATCTTCCTTGGCTTCTATTCCGTGCTCTCTCACTGCTCCCTTGTTTGTGATGTGTGTTCTTTTTGTTTTTCATACAGCCCTTTTATCAAGAGTAAAACTCTTCCCGCTCAATTTTCAGATCGAGCGCCAATCTGCTAGAAAACAGGGATCGGTTTAAATCCAATCGTTAGAACGAGTTTGACCACTTCTAAGCAAGATTGTTTCCTTGATTCCCGTGCGGAATCTTATCTCCTGAGCAGCCCAACAACCTGCAACAACCATCTGCAGGTTTTAAGGAACCAAAACAGAATTCGGTTAGAGTTCGGTTTTGGATGATATAAAAACCCGTGGTCGACCATGACCCTGTCGCTGGTCGACAATGGGCAGTCCCCAGACGGCCGGTTCTTCTGGCTGAAACTCACGTCGCCCGTTGGTCGACCACAGCCTGGTCGCTGGTCGACAGGGGGCAGTTTCCAGATGGCCAGCAGTTCTGTCTGTTGCTTCTATCTTTTCTGTGGTCGACCAGAGGCGGGGCTTTGGTCGACAGCCAAGATGCTTCCAGAAGACAGATGATCTGATGCTTTTCTGGTTGAGTTCGTTGGTCGACCATAACCACTTCCCTGGTCGACAAGCGGCCTTTGACACTTCTTCTGATTTGTTGATTCCACTTGGATTTCAGTGGACCTGAAATTACTTAACTTATCAGAGGTAAATTGAATGAGTCCAATACTTTGAAGGAACAATCAAACCACTTGTATTTGTTATGAAACAAGATAGAACTTGATTGATCAAACATATCCTATTGTCATCATCAAAACCAAGGGATGCACAACAGTGCTTTATGTACATGTGCTGTGGGGTTCGGTGGTTGCTATTCCAGGTTACTTTGAGAAGCTTGTTTGAGTTCTGTTTGTAGAGTTTTGAGAAGAAGGAAGAGAGAGAGAGAGAGGGCAAGGGCCCCTTCATGCTACAATCTCTGTCACTGTTATTGTTTTGTTTAAATTTCTTTCTTTGTTTCTTGCAATATTTCTTCTGTTAGATTGTGTTAGTTATTTTGTCTATGATTTAAGTTTTCTTGCTATGCAATGATAATCTTGTCTCTTGAGTTGAGTGGTATTGATATTGTCGTACTTCTTGCCTATTTCTTTGACTCACCTGTTTATTTTTCTGGCTAAAAGTTTGGTGATTGTGATCATTCTGTCACTTTCTTTTAAATTGCCTCATTCATTCTTAAGCCTGGGTTTTCATTGTTCTTTCACTTAATTTCTCAATTTCAAAATCAAGTGTTCAACCCAACTCTCACGGTTTTCAATCTTAAAAATTCAAGGTTTTCAACTCTAAGATCTAAAACTTCTCGTGGGTTCGACTCGGTCTCATCACTTAACTATTCTATGTAATTTGTGGGCCGGATATTTAAATTTGGTAGCGGGATGTATTAACGACGTGCGTTTTCCCGCAATCATGGTCTCAAAAGATGGGAAGATGAAAGTGTGGGTCTGAGGGTGCCATATCTCTACCAAGGTTGAAATACTATGCCTATCCAAAGAAAGTTTGGGGTAGTTCTTGGCCAACACTAGAAGAGTGTGTAGGTGCCGGGACCTAAAGATGGATGTCACTGATATGGGCAGTTCGCGGATCATGGGAGTCATCCACTTCAAGGTGGAATAGTGCCTAGAACCAGGGAGGAGCTGAGGTGATAAATGAAAAGGAGGAGAAGAAAGAAGAGAAGACATATAAGCTTTTTCAATAAAATGGAATAAAATTGAATGAAATAGCATTAGGTTACCTCTCTCGTAGGCTGGAGCTCAAGTGTCCCAGGATGGTGGTCAGACGTTGTAGCATTCCATGCTCCTTCCAAGACGGCATTGGCCCTTCATAAGCTGCCCCCTCTATAGAGCTCCCTTCAAAGGCCCTCTTCATGATGATTTGAGGAAGATTGGCAAAGTTTTCAAGGTTTGAGAGAAGGATGTGGTGTAAAGGACGAATTTAGAGTCCCCTCTTACTTATAGAACTTGGTTAGAGGCCTAAACCCTCTAGAATTGAAGTAGGATAACTCTAGATCGGGTTAGGATAGAATTTGGGTTGGTTTAAAACTCCCCACTCTCGGGCTAGGACTCTCTAAGGGAGTCCCGATCGGACTACCAGCACACCTTCGTACACGGTCTGCCGATAGACCGCTAAACTCTGCACACGGTCTGAAACAGACCATGTACCAACCATCTACACGCTTCGATCCTTGATATTTGCACGATTTTGGAGAGGTCGTTCTACAACAACACGATCAAAACAGTACCGTTCTGGTTCTTTGAACGGACCATTATGGACCGTTTATTTGCTTCATTAAGGTTTAACCGAGCAGATTTCAGCGATATATCAGGGGACCGTGTCAATCTTGGAGCGGTCGTTGTAATGACCGTCTACCTCCATGCCACTCCAATTTTGGTTCTTCTTGCATCATTCCACTCAAAGCTTTCTGTCTCTCCCTCCCTCACTCCGTTGTTAGTTAGTTAGCAGTCATTCATTCATACACTCATTCACACACATTCATTCGCAAAAGAAAATCAACCAAAAACATGTCATGTCACTGTCACTATCATAGCATCATGTACAAAAGTCCTGTCTGGCTACATCAAGCCTGTCCCTCTCCCGGGCCCCCATAATCACCCGCGCCCTCATGCCTCTTCGATGGCAGGGGCATCACTGAGCTCACCTCCTCTCGGGGCCGTCGACGCCGCTCCTCCTCCTCGTTCCTCCGGCGACCGGAGGAGCCTGTAAAGTAACTCCTGTAGAAGCCATGCATACCATGAGTGCTGCAACTCGGAGCCCTGCTGCGCTCCGACTGTCGGCTCATCTCCTTGTATGCCCGCAGCTCTCCTCTCAGCTCTGACCCCTCTATGCAAGCACGATCCCGCTCCACTCGGTAGCACTCCGTCTCTACAACTCCAGCCCGAAGTCACTCGAGCTCGGCGCGGAGGAGCACCGTCTCAACCGCATCAGCCGGGCAACTCGGCTCCATATCCTGCCAGAGGCGGGCGACCTCGTCCCACGCTGTGGCACGACTCAGCTCGGCCTCTTCCCTTAGCCGAGTACTCTCGCCCAAGGCTGCTGTCAGCTTGGTCGTCTGCATGCACGCATCATGGTTAGCTAATTGCATCTCATAAGCATAATCGACAAGGAAGGCGTACTATACTTACCCTCTCAGTAAGGGCCACCTCGGTCGCCTCTGCCCGTGAAACCATCCTCGCGAGCTCTACACTCCCGCTCGGTACGGTCCGCAGGTGTCTGGGAAGAGGAGGAAAGCACGTCAGCTCCCTGACGCTGGGTCCCCTTGGCTCGCTGCATTTAGAACTCCAGGTTATTCATAAGCATATCCATATAAGTCCAGGGTTCAGCGTTACTCACCAAGAGGGCCAATGCCTATCGGAGCTCGTCTTTCTCCTGGATGCTAGAGTGGAGGAGACCCTGCAACTCTACGATCCGGCCCTGGGGGTCAAGCTGCATGTAGAAAGTCCAAGTGTCAGTGCATAATAATATAGAAAACATAATAGAAAGCATTAGAGTTAGAAGTCGTACCGGTCGGTGGACACCACGGAACACCTGGTCCTTGTAGTGCCGGGCGTTGGCCGTATAGTAGGCATCGTTGCTCTCCGCTCGCGCAGACACCACCTGCCTGAGTGCTGTCCAGTCTGCGATCTGCTCTGCTACCCGCGTTGACCAATCTACCACCGTGACCAGTCCTCAGGGGTGTCGCCCAACTCGCTCCTCCGGCTTCTCGGGTGCCAAAAACTCAACCGCGGGCTGGTGGACGCCGATTGTCCTCATCACCAGCCGGAAGTGGTGCGGCTCCACCACGTTCATGCAGTGGAGCCAAATGTCTCGGCCAGCGTAGGCGAGGGCCGCCACCACCCAAGGCTGGCCCTCGTGCCCCTTGCTCTGGTACGGTGTCCACCGGACCTGTCGAGTAGGAAAGTCACATTAGCATCATAAGCATATAAGTTGCATTTAATGTAAAGTTCAAGTTTAGGTCTTACCGAGGCATAGGGCAGTGTGTCCAAGTCGTCCTGGATCCCCTGGACTTGTCGTCACAGGGACCCAGTCTCCCGTGGGGCCGTCCACCGCCTCGCGATAGGCAGCCAGTCCGGGTGTGTCTCCTCACCTCTCCCAAGCCCACGTAGGTGCACGTAGGCCCACACCTAAATTGCATTTCATTAAATGTCAGCATACAACATATAGAGTTCATATAACAAATTGCATAATAATTTTAGGAGTCGAGTCATACCTGGAGTAGAGAAGAGAAACCACCGAGCATCATCCGCCGACTGGTCGAGCTCAGTGTGTCGAAGAGGAACGCAAGGACTGCCGCTTCCCAAGCGTAGTCCCCGACGTGGTTCACATCCTCGATCAGTGGCAAGAACCGATAGCTAATGACGTTGGCCCTGGTCGCGAACATCAGTCGCCCGAATAGCAGCATCAAGAACCTCCTCAGGACCATGTCCACCTCGGGTCCTGGCTCAGCTGCCACCCTCGGTCTCGCCTGGTCCACGAGCCTCTGTAGGTGCTGCTCCGACAGCTCCCCGGTCGCGATCCCCGCTCCCCGAAGTCCGAGGCTCTCCTATAGCCTCGCTCTCGTCAAGGTCGTCGACTGTCACTCTGGGTGCAGCAACTCTAAGCCCAGTAGCTCCTGAGCCAGCTCCCGGTAGTCGGGGTAGGTCCTCCCGCTGACTGGTGTCCCATGCACACGTAATCCAGTGATGCGCACGACGTCCTCTAACGTGGGGACCATATGGCCCCACGGGAAAAGGAACATCCGGCTCATCGGATCCCAGCGGTCATGCAGAGCATAGAGGAGTGGCGTGTCCAGTCGGGTCACCTCTACGCTCAGGAACTCGCTGAGGCCCATCGTCGCAAGCCTCTCTCGCTTCAACCGTATGGATAATGGCGGTCTGGTGGAGACCATTCTAATCCCAATGGTTCAAATTATGAACGAACCGAAATGGACCATCCTACATCTCCACGGTCTTCACCAGACCGTGCTAAATCCCTCATCCTCGTCTGTTCACAATCCATTGGAACGTCCACCCATGGGTCGTGCTACCTATGAACGGTTCTAAATGAACCGTGTGATTTTGAAAGCGGTTCCTATTGAACCGTGTTCTGATCGACGTGCTCGAGGGCATTTCACCCCCCTACCCACCGTGGTTAATGGCCCTAGGGCCTTACAGAGTATTTCTAAGGGGTCGTACGCCCCTCTTCTTACCCCTAGGGTGGCATGCATGCTAAAAAGAAGTGAAATAGGGTGGTCTGGCCTACCTCGGAGGTCCTAGCTGGTCATTCCACTGCCGCGGCCATCGTCTCCGGCGGAGCATCTTTAGCTGCTCCGACAGCTACAACGGTCCCTTCAGCCTCCGTCGCTGGCGCCTCCACATACGGCTTCGGCGGTGCTGCTTCCTCCTAGGCCGCCATCCGCGTCATCGTTGTCTCCACCGCGGGTGTCACCGGCGGTGGTATTACGGCGTCCTCCCTGGCCATCTGAAGAAGAAGTCGCTTTGATGATTGATGCTTGAAGCGCATAGAAGACTAGAGAGGGTGGGAGAGGGCGAGAGAGGGTGTGGGTTGGAGGAGAGAAAGAGTGGGGGGTTCAGCCTCCATCGGTTACGGTGAGAGGGGAGAGAGGGAGATGAAGTGAGGGAGACGATGGGCGTCGATTTATTTTTTTGAAATCGACAGTTAGTACGCGGTCTATCATTAGACCATTTTACTTGTAGACGGTCTCAAGTTAGACTATTCAGTAATAATGTCTCAGTTCCCAATTAAACGGTCATCCTTTAACCGTTCATGTCACTAAGCGGTCTGTCACTAGGCCGTGCTAAGGCGATGATTAGGGTAAAACTAGCATTGCTATCACGGCCCTATATGGACCGTTTATATGGTTTGACGGTCTGGGGTAGACCGTGTATGTGTTGAAATGATGTATAATGCTTTTGATGCTATGTTGATGCATTATGTGCTTAATTGATAATTCTTTTGACTTATATTGTTCCATGATATATATCAATTGCAAATCATGTTCATGATTCTTTTACAGTGTCACTTTGCCTTCTACTGCCTACAGGTAAGTTAGGTAAGTATTTCGATCCCTAGGTCCCTTATTGCATTACTATATGGTATTATGCTATATTATCTCGAGAACCAGTTGGTTGTTCACGTGTTCTAGGATCTGACGTTCCCCTATAACAATAACGATGATGATCTAGGTTCGCTTGTTTAATCATCGAATAGGCCGTTAGGTTGGGAAAATTGGGGGACAGTTCTATCTTGCACGCCGTGGTTACGGATAGTGTCCTGACCCTGATTGTTCCAGTCTAGCAATAATATTCTCGAGTACTTTCTAATTTATGGCTTTATTTGCATTCATTTTAATGATTTCTTTTATTTTAGCTTAGCATGCATCATGCGCATCTTTTGAGCATTCATGACCTATGACTTGTCTGAAAATGTCTCGTTTGTGATGGATGATTCTGTCGTTCATGGTTTTGGTAAGAGAGAAGCTATTCCTCTCAGAGTTAGAAGATTTTCTCTGGTTTGTTCACCTGGTTTGGTAGACTAAGAGTCCCGGTCTGGAGTGTTAGTTTACCCTTTTACTTTTCTTTACTGCTTGCTTTGATCTCCTCATTGATCCGAGAGATTGTGTCCCCCATGAGGTTGGTCATATGTTTTCCTTTTCGTTTAGATAGTTTCTCCAGACTTGTATCGTTTTGGTCTAATTATTCCTTGTGTTTGGTTCGGAGTTTTTCGAAAGATTCCTATCGCTCATTGGCGAGAAAACATGTGTCTTTTACCTTAACACCTACTTTTCAGTCTGCTCCGCATCATTTCTGCTTCATCTCCATGTTCCATTTCGCCTTCGCTTCACCTCCGCTCGCTCCCCTACAAAGAGGACGTTAAGGAGGGGCATCTATTGACACCCATTTTTTACCTATGTGTTGGGTCATTCCTCTTATCACCATTTGTTGATGCCTCGAGTTGTCCATTACTCATTGGGCCATTTCCAGGCACGTCTTTGGGCTTATTCTATACGTATCTCCCTCCCTGGCTAGGTCTGCTCTTGGAATCGGGCTTATTGGGCCTTGACTTCACTTGGTTTTTGGGTAAATGGGCTTGTTTATCCCATTTTATTTATTTCAAACGTCCAGCCTGTACGCGGTCTAGCGATGGGCCGTGTAGTGTCTGAGCGGTCTATTTAGAACTATTTACATACTCTAAGTGATTTATTGGATATTTATTTCATTTTCCTAAATTTTCACTAACAAGCCTTTGCACGGTCTGAGTTCAGCCGTTTACTCCCATTAAACGGCTTGTCTTTAGACCGTTCACCTCCCAGAGTCCTAAGTCGGTTGATTTTTTAGATAATTATATATTTATCCTGTTTTATCGGATTTATCACCGACACGTTTTGCACGGCCTAGCATTGACCGTGCCATTTATTGAGTGGCCTAGCATGAGATCATTTTTCCAGCGCCGTGATAGCCGATCTGTTCGTTGGGATAATTGGATAATTTATCATTTTATTTATTTATCATCGACACCTATAGGCGGTCTTGCAATGGACCGCGTATTGAGATGGGCGG
The DNA here is from genome assembly GCA_022559845.1 of Amorphophallus konjac. Lineage (NCBI taxonomy): Eukaryota > Viridiplantae > Streptophyta > Magnoliopsida > Alismatales > Araceae > Amorphophallus > Amorphophallus konjac. The sequence goes on along the minus strand of CM040123.1, from coordinate 216,745,918 downwards.
CCTGTCGATCGACCTTGTATGAGACCGATAACCCTGGTTTTAACAGATTTTTTCTCTCCATTCATGGTCGATTGGGCTGTTTAATCCTCAATTTTCTCCACGGATTCTCAACCAAATTGAGTTCCGTTTGATCCTGGTGAAAGCTGGTAATATTATCTTTGATTTATCTTTCATATTCTTGGGCTAATTTTCGCTGAAAACCCCTCAATTTCGACTAGACTTTCAGGGGTCTATAAATAGAACCCCTAGTCCAAGCCTGAAAAGGGGGGAGATTTTGGAATTTGTGACGAAGTGCTGCCAAATTCTTGAGCGAACTGTAGTCAGGGAGGAAGGCTTTCTACATCCATTCAAGCCTTCGGTTCAGGGAGTACTGTTAATTTAGTGTTTTGGTCTAAGGGCTTAAGTCATTTCCTTCATACATTGCATGCTTATTTTCTTCCCACTTTCATCCACATTTTTTTCACTGTCACCTCCATTCTATCACCCCTCCTATTGTTTTTTTCACGCCCCATAAGGGTTAAAAAACCCAACCCCAGGTATTCCCCATTTCAATTACATGTGTGTTATTTCATTTTTTATAGATATTACACATCCATGGGCTAATTTGGGTTGTGTTTCCTTGTTCTTTGTGTTGTTTTGCAGGTCAACAGAAGTTTAGCGAGAGGCCCATCCCCTCTGGCCAACCGGAAGGAGTGGAGGAATACATCCTACATCTTGGGGTCTGGACTTCTTAGGCGGTCTACCTCCGTCGTTCTCAGACTTGCGCGGCTCTCCACGGACTGTCCAAATCTGTCAACAACCTATCAAGGACCGTGTGAGCACTAGCCTATTCTTCATCCCGTGTTCCTTCTCAGCGCTGTGAATGGCTTATCGAGCGGCCGTGTACTTTCTTGCGCGGTCTCCACCGGAACGTTTATATCCTGTTCCAGTGCTGCTTCATTGCATCTCCCCTTTTCCAAGGTACGTAGTGCTTCTCTTCTACACTTCGTGTCTTGGTGGCGATCACAATCCATTCGCACATTTTTCTCCCCAACCAGCATTATTTTTTTCTCATATCTTGATTTCAAAAGGAGGGAAAAGAAAGAAAAGAGGGAGGAAAATATATCTACAGCGAGCTGTGTGGATAGTTTGTAGGGGAGAACTCGTTGGACAGGGGGCAGGTCCCTTGCCAGGTGAGAGGACACTCGAGGGTCTGCCAGGTCAAGGGTGTGGCCACCGGCTAGGGGCCTCCAGGTGAGGGCCTTAAATCCCTTCTCTCTTTCTTCTTCTTCCTCTGTTCTTCTTGCTATTTTGCTTGATGCGATCCGGCGCGAAACAGAGCTCCGTGTTGGGATGAACAATGATGTGAAGTGACATTTCTCACTTCTTGTCTTCTTCTGCTGCCGGTTCACTTGCTTTTTTTGTTTTCATTTTTTCCTTTTCCTTTTGCTTTTCTTCACCGCCAACTCAAGAAGGGCATGGGCCCTTGGTCTCCGATTCAATGGTTTTGTTTTCACCATTTCTGTTCTTTTGCTTTTGTTCGCCGCCAACTCAAGAAGGGCATGGGCCCTTGGCCACCAGTTCAACGATGACGTTGGATGGGTGGAGGGCGTGCCGACTCGTGTTGGGTTGTGCCCTCAGCCGCCGGTTCAAAAAGGGGGATTTGGCCGCCAATTCAACTATTTTCTCCCCCTTTCATGCCTTTTGTTCTATTTTTTTTCTAATTTCATCATTTTTGGTTCTGCCGCCGGATCAAGGGGTTGAGGGCCTTGCCGCCGGTTCACCCTTTTCAGTCTCTCTTCTTCCTCTTTTTTTTTCATGTGGATCTGCATGTGCGTCGACGCAGGGGCGAGGGTGTGTCGACGCAGGAAGCTTCCTGCCGTAGTAGGTGGCATGCAGTTTCATGTGTGCGTCAAAGTAGGAGTGAGGGTCCGTCGATGAAACCCTTTCTTCTCCTGATTTGCAGCGGCTTGAGGCTCTTGGCGGTGAATTTTGGGTGTCGACACCTCTCTTCTGGGAAAAGGAGGGTGCTGAGGAAGGTTGGCCTAGGTTCATCTTCTATGCCAAGATTCACTTCGACCAACTCATCAACGGTTGCTTGGCCACCATCTTCTATCTCCGTGGGAGCCGGCTATAAATCGATGAAACTTTCAACATCTACTTAAGCTTCAAGGACATTGTAAATGTCTTCTTGTTTTATCTCGCTCAGCGGTGGGGCTTCTTAAGCTCCTTTCCCTGGCTCCTGAATCAGCGTAGATGCCGACAATACAGCTTCCAGGCAACCTGAGTATTGGCCCGTGGGTGAATCACCCCTAGGGGCAGCAAGGAGCTCCTCAGCCTCTTGTCCCGGTGGAGCATTATCAGAGGTCGTGGTGACCTCTGTGATGATAGATTCTTAGCATTTGTAGGGGACGTCGGCTTTCAGCCCTTCATGTATCATTGTTTGGGGTTTCGGGGTATCTCTTAACCTTTGGAGCTATAGGATTCCTTCAAGATCTTCTTGATAACTATTGTAGACCGCCTCTATGAGGCCTTCAACTGTAAGGGTGGAGAGGGAGGCTGCATCTGCTTCGGAGCATCTTCCATCGGGCGAACTTGTGACCTTCGGGGAGAGGGAGACCATATGGACTCCCTTTTTGTAAATGCCCATCTCATGCGGGCATGGTGGATCTACTTCATATTCCCCCATCTATAATTTGCCCTTCTTAATCAGGCTTTGGGAAATATCTTTGAACACATAGCAATCCTCAATGGAGTGCCCTGACACCCGATGATAGGGGTAGAACCGAGGGTCACAACTTCTTCTGGCATCACCTGCCCTCTTGGGCTCTGGCAGAGCGATCTTGTCATAGTGACAAGCCCATTCAAAAATCACCCGAGTCTTACCTTTTGGGAAAGAGTAGGGCTTCCTCATCTTCTCCCGCAACGAGGGGCTTCACTCCATAGGCTTCTTGGTTGAAGGGCCAGCTACCCACTGCGCCTTCCTCCTTATTTACTCGAAAGCAGTGAGGTCAACGCTTATAGATATGTTCTCTGGGCTTGCCCTAGCGGTAGCGGGGTGATATTTCGATAGGAGTGCCTCGATGTCATCCGCCACTGAGCCCAGGTGATCAAGGGACTGGATTTTGATGCCAATCGCCACTAGCAACATTTCTTTTTTTAAGTTCTATTTACAAATCTGGATAGCGGCCTCGTGACTCAATGGAGGCTCACACATTTCACAGAGGTTTCTCCACCTCCTAATGTAATCCAAAGAGGATTCATTATCTCTCTGCCCGCGCCCATACAGTTCTGTCCTGGTTACAAGGGGACATTTCAGATTTGTAGGCTAGAGCTGCTGAGAGGAGAGAGTGACTACCGTTGGGTAGGACTAGCGTAGTTTCATCTTGACCAACTACCTGTCCAACCTTTTGATCTCTCGTTGTAGCTCATCAGGCAACGCAAGCAGAGCAGGGTGATGTTGAGGGAAATCCGGGGCTCGGCGTAGACGACCGCTTTCCATTTCAATATCAGGCGGGGGTAGTAGCACCCCGTCATCATGGCTGGTTGGGATCGGTCCTTCAGAAGTTGACGTACCCAGCCTCATATCCCTATGTGGAGGCGGACTCCAGAGGTGTATCTCTTCATCTTGCATTTTGCTATCCGGAGGTGTATGTTGCTCCTAGTGTTGGGTCCCACGTAGTGCAATCAGATCTAGAAGGAGGGGTTGAATATATCCTATCAAGAACTTTGGCCTATTTAAAAACTTGGCCACCAAAAGCATAAACCACTCCTATAAAATAAATAAAACACTTAGACACAAAGCACAGTGGATTGAATAGGAATGGCTCAAATGGAAACAGCAAAGCACGGTCCAAAAACTGCAAAGGTCGAAGCACTGGACATGCAGGGGTCACAATACACATCAACAGAGACAGACCTGGCTTGCCTTGTGTGTGTACTTTTATGATCAACAAGAGATAGTGCATACTACAAAGCTTAAGTGTGCAATGGAAAATAATCAATATAGTACTCGTTGAAACAAGCACACTAACCTGTGAATGGCGATAGAGAATATGGAGCAATCACACAAGTGCACAACCCACAACATAGGGATTTTGAAGGTTGTTCGGTTGCAAACCCGCAACCTACGCCCACCCCTCACCAAACCCGGTGAGGATTTCCTACTGACACAGCTTGACCGAGGACACGTCCCAAACCACATAACAGAGAACCCTCCGTCTGTCTTCCTGCACACAAAACCAGCAAGGACAATTCTCCACAGACCGGAGCACACCTCTGTCTGTCTTCCTACACACACAATCGGCAGGGACAGTTCTCCACAGACCGGAGCACACCTCAGTCTGTCTTCCTACACATAAAATCGGTAGGGGCGGTTAAAGAAGAACAAAAAACACAAAATAAAACTTATTGCAAGTATAGTGGGAAAACCATAAGAAAAATAAGAATGAACACCAACTGAATCTTTCGATAGAGATCTGGAAGTTGGTGACTGCAGCTACAAGTTCACATCCGAAGATCTATCTTTTCAAGCAATGGTAGACAGCAGGGTTGCTCTCTCTCAAGGCTGATCTTCTTTTCTTCTTCTCTAACAACACTGGACTGAATCAAACAAGTGCTAGGATGCTCTCACGCGCTTCTCAAGGATGTTCTTTGTGGATGCTCAAGGGCGTGGCTCTCTGGGCAGCAATAGCTTCTTCTCTTGAGGAAGCTTCATATAAATAGAAAACCCCAGGGAAATTTTTCCTGCGAGAAGGTCTTCTTCCCTTGAAGCATGCGCCGATGTGAGCTTGAGTGCTTTTCCAAGTCAGTCCCATGGTAGGACGGTGGCAAGTAGAAGAAGCAGACCATATCTTTCCTTCACCTACTCTTTAGATCTCCACAATAAATCGCCCCTTTGACATGCGGTTTCCTTATTGGCTAAAGTCCACTTTCTGTCCTATGTACTCTGTCTGGACAAAAGTCTTCTTTGGGTGACAACAAAAGATAGACTGTGAGAAGTACCTTCCCAGCTGTAGTTTCTAACATAGCCATCTGAAAAAGGTAGATTAGATGTGATATGATGATAGGGACAAAAGTCAACATTGGGTACCCCATCCAGACCTCCAAATCCATGTATTTGGACATTTACATTACCTATTTTCTCTCTCTAGATCACCCAATGGATTTCATAGAAAATAGACTTTAACTGGCTTCAGAAGCACTGTTGCATCGAAGCAGCAGGCCATTGCATCGATGCAGCTGTGAAGGTTTACTGCTTAGAGGCTCGAGGTCTTCTAGTGCTTAGACGCAGCAGGGTTGATGCGTCGATGCACTGAAACAGGTGTATCAAGGTAGGAAGCTTGTTGCGACGAGGCAGGGAGGCTCTGGCGTTGATGCAGCTTGATGGTGAGGTCGGTGCAGCGGATGAAGAAGGCTTGGAGTCTTCTGGTGCATCGATGCAGCTTGAGTAGACTTGCTGCTTGAGGTCGAAGCATTGAAGTTGAGGTCGAAGCAGTGAAGCTGAGGTCGGAGCAGTGAAGCTAAGTTGATGCACATCGACATTGACTGCTTCAATGCATGAATGTACGCAGACCTTGTAACGTTGAAGGCAAAACATCCACCGACCTTGACAGTGCAGGACCTCAGCATGTGCACCGACCTTACACTAGAGTATGCTCAGACCTTGTAATGTTGAAGGTAAACATTGCACAATCCTTTCTTATGTTGAAGGAAAACATGCACAGACCTAGATACGTTGAAGGCAAACATGCACAAAGCTAGTAATTCACATGTGCACAGACCTACCGCAATGTGCACCGACTTGACAGTCACATGTGCACAGACCTACCAGCGTTATATGTAGATGTGCACCGACCTTGCCTAATGTGCACCAACCTTGGCTCTATACTGGCGAGAGGTGCACCGACCTTAATGAGCATGATGTAACATGTGCTTAGACCTGATAGAGTTACATGTAGATGTGCACTGACCTTTGTGGCATTGAAAGCAAACGTGCACCGACCTTGCTTTATGCTAGCAAAAGGTGCACCAACCATTCTCTATGCTATAATGCAAATATGCACAGACCTTTGTGTGCAACATTATGAATATGTACCGACCTTACTGATGACTAAGACATGAACGTGCACTGACCTATATGAATAAAGCATTAACGTCCACCAGCCTACATGTGTGAACAGTCGCCGCTGCACCGACCTTTTGACACTTTCCCTCTGGTTTGTAGTTGCCTTGAATTCTGTGTTGCCAGTGCCTTGATTTCTATGCACCTATTAATATGATCACCTGCCTTGATTTCTGTGCATCTAGTTACCTTGATTTCTATGCAACCATGTATCTTGAGTTCCTCTTTCAACTTGGAAGGTTCTTGCTCTTGAATTTTTGCATCTTGAATTCAACCTTGATTTCCGTGTTGCCAATTGCCTAGAATTGCATGACATTCTTGATTTCTTACACTTTACTTATAATGACCTGAAATGTATGAATATTGACGTTATCATGTGCAAGATAGACTCATCAGTGACTCATAGGCAGACATCATCAAAACGACAGTAAGGTAGAGAATCATGCGTGTACCATACATGCATAACATTCTCCCAACATTCTCTCCCTTTTTGATGATGGCAACTATGAGTCATTATGAATACATTGTGAGTCAAGGTGCGAAGAAATATAATCATGAATTGAAGCACAATGACTTTCTCTCCCCATATAAGTCTCTCCCCTTTATGCATTCAAGACTCTCCCCCTTATGCATACCCTAGTTAATGACACATATAATTCTCTCCCCCTTTGACATCATCAAAATAACACAATAGAGAGAATATATGGCACAGTTAGGAAAGAAGGGAGTAAAGTAGGAGATTATTAGCACAAGATGTACAGAGTGAATATAAGTGCATACCTGTAGGGAGCAATTAAACGTACAGCAACTTGAGATACCTTCTTAGTGTTCCAAAAATTGATGTGGAATTACATGCCTATGGTTGTACACTGATTCAAGTTGATAATTGTTGGGGCCCTGAAGGGAGTGTATGGTCCCTCGTGAATGCAAGTAAAGCAAGAATTATGCAGAGAGAAGACCGTGCAGACAAGGAGTTGATACCACTTGTTGGTGAGTGATGCTGAGTGATTAGAGGGCAGGTGATACCAATTGTTAATGACTAGCACAATGTAAATTGTTAGGTCCTTTGGCATAGCAGAAACAAATTTACACAAATAGGCATCATATGCCATGAAGGCACAACACAACAACATATAGTGAATCATGAGAGGTAGACATGTGCATGAGATTTGAGCATGTCAAAGTAATGCAATCTGAGAGCAATTATTTTTGGTTTTCTATTTTTTAGATTTTTAAGATTTTCTATGCAATGCATGGAGATGAAAAATGTACACTAACCATATGTTGGACGAATTGAAGCCAATAGATTTAGGGACATGATACCAGTTGTTTGAAAGTGGTGAATCTTTCATGGCAGCCAGAATAGCTATGCACATGTCCAGAGAGGGCAGAAATCATTGGACCAATGAAGCAACAAGAGGCCAATTTTCCTTAAAGGCAGATTCCAGGACAACTAGACCGAATTCTGGTTGCAAGGGGTCGACTCTAAGGGTTGACACTTGGAGATTTTTAGGCATAGAATCTAAGAACTGATAAGATGAGGGTTCCTCATTCTGAAGCCAAATTCATAAATACAGAGTTACATATTTTTCAGAATTTCTAGTTGTAGAACTTTAGTAAAGCAACCCTTATAATAAGATTGGTTTAACACTAATGAATTATAAGCTTCTCAATAAAACTGCTTGAAAACATCTGCATTCAATATTAATAGAAGTGAACCAGAAATGCATATTGAAACAAGGTTAACCTCCTCTTACCTTACTCATTCAATTCCATTAGCTACTTTGAGAGTTACTATGAAAAGTTTTGAGATTAAACAAGTATGAAGACTAAATGAAATTCTAGAATTTCAGTTGATTTGCTTTTACCTTTTGCTATCACACTCATAATTTTCATTGAGCACAGGAGGATTTCTACGAGCATTTAAGTTCAGTCATGCCTTGTATCTTGAAGATACACGTTGGTTAGACGCCACTATCCCTAGATACTTGGTGTGACTGACTGTCATGCCACAAATGGAATAGAGATAGCATTGTCACCTCATGACATATCGAACCTCATATTGTTGATGAGGGGACATATTTATCAGCAACTTTACCATTGCTCTATCTTGATTTTTCTTTTATATCACAGCAGAGTTAACAAGGGCACTTTATGACATATCTTACCTCATCTCTTTTATTAGGAGACATATTTCTCAGTGAACCAGTGTCATTGCTCTTACACAATTAGCTCTTATAAATTCCAGCAAATCCGATTGTTTAAGGACAATACTTAGCTGAAGTTTCTCAATTAAGAAAGCCTTTGTACTAAAGATTAACTTTCAGATTCGATAAGGCATATCATGTCAAACCATGAAAAGTTGGTTTTAGTCTATTGAGTTTGAGTGCAGCCTTTTTCAAGATAGTTAAACCTAAAACCTCAAGAAATCATTAACTTTAAACCAATGGCTTTCATGTTCAGGTCAGTCATAAATCTCCATAAAGGAAGATTCTTCTAGAAGATTTACTATAATAAATGAATTCAACAATAGACCGAAAAACCTTCAATAAAATCAAGGCATGTAAGGAATTCTGGAACCAGTAGGCTGGTCATGCAAGAGATGGCAGATTTCAGACAATCTAGAAGGCTTCATGGACATCAAAGGTATGTCAGACCTGAGTTACAATCATGGAATATTAACATTATTATGCATGGGTCTGATTTGAGCAGGGGGTGTAAATGAGTAGAAGGTGAGAATTGGTAATGAACACTCCCCCTGAGGTTGTGCACAGAGTTTTAGATAGAAAACATGATTCAAGCATAGTTGAACAACGAGACAAACACAATTTTTAAGCTAGGCAAGCTCCCCCTAAGAAGATACAGACTGTACACATGTCAACAAGAATGATTGCATGAATGTGAACTGAATTTTTGATGTTGACTCCTCCTAAACATGTGCATGGTTTGACAATGAAGTATGCAACCTATGACTTAAGTGAACACATGATGCATTAAAAATGATACCACTTGATATGCAATCTTTGGGTCCTTTTAACATGGTGTGCATTGGCGTGTATGAGACCACAATAGGATCCAGTCATGGATTATGTGCAATACATTCTAAACTGAGATGCAGACTCGATTTTTAATGTGCAGATGGATACATGCTACTTACTTCCTCTCTCCAAATGTTCTAATTGTGCATGTTAGACGTAACAGGATATGCAAGGGAGTATGAGCAAAACATGCCAGTCATGTAGTGTTGGGTCCCTTTATCATGAAATGCATGATAGTGCATGAAATTCCAAGATGATGCTTAATGACCACAACACATACAGATTCAAACATATGCAATGCATTTCTACACTAAGGTGCAAACTCTTAAACTCCCCCTTTGTTGAATGCTTATGGAGTTTAGATAGACAATTAGCATGTTATCAGTCCACATGAGTGAAGAGTTGAGATGTGTGTGTGCAGCCATGGCTCATGGCAAACATCATCAAAAGCAATGATCATCAATGTTAAGCAAGAAGTTCACATGGCTGCTAAAAGGTAGCAGAAATGAAACAACAACTCATCATCATAGCAATTCCATCAGCATGACAAATTTTTCATGGATTACGCAGCTGAATTAATTGATCTCTGGTACAAGGTGGAGGTTTGGATCTGAGACACTGCTCACGCATAGTGAGAGTTCTGGGCAAGCTTGACTTGCCTTTCATCTCTACACCATTTGCTATACCAGAGGTCAAACATGTGTAAACAAGTAATCTAGCTTAGATGTTCATCTCACATCATGGGGGAAAATTTAGCAGTCCAAAGAGACATTCAATTTTCAACACTTATTGACAGCAAGATAGACTGATGATGCAATAACTAAAAAGCAAGTCTATAATGCAAGATTTGAACATAAATTGAAAAGTTTATTTACATACTTATGCCTTGAGCTTTTATTTACCTGGTCATCCTATGAACTCAAAATTCTCATTTTGAGTTTATAGGTACCCAAGCTTGCTTGGGTCTTGGTTGGTTAGCAGCACTTCCAGCAAATGACTTTATTTTCTTTGCTGCTTTCTGGTCATCCACACTCATCCAAGGACAGTGATTAGATGTATGCCCATATTCGCCATAATAGAAGCAATACACAAAGGATTTACCATTCTTTCTGTGTGCAGGTGCATTGAGCCTTTGTGAATGAGCATGTATACTACCATGTTGATCATAAGAGTGACTCCTACCTTTCAGACGCCAATAGTCTTTGATTGTGTGACCAATTTTGCCATAATGGTAGCAACAAGGAGGCATACTTCTTCTGGCAGCCTTGGAGTGCATCGATCTGTCCTGATAGGTGCCTTGATGCACAGGGTCATACCTGGGCTTCTGAATGGTAGTATGCTGAGCAACCTTTCTCCCAGTGTTGACCTGCCTCTTGCCATTGCTTTCTGCATTACTTCTCCTGATCTTGCCTACTGTTAGTTCATCATTCTTCAAGATAAAACAATCATGCACAGTGTGACCATGCCTACCACAACAAAAATAATGAACATTCATTTTATGAGAAACATGGTGTTTGGCATAGAACTTTTTATTGTGCATATCAGGACAAGCAGACTGATTTTTGTTTTTCTTTTGAGCTACATGCGGTTTTGGGTGACCATACGAGGTGGTAGCTTTAAGTGAACCAGAGATGAAGGAGGTGTACTCCTTTTTCCAAAGGATCTTTTGTTCACGGTGTTGTGACCCAATCCCTCTCTCTGATGATTCACTTTACTTCCCAAGAGTCTGTCCAAGTCTTCTTTACCCTGCACATACATAGACAGAGAGTCATTTAAATCTTTGACATCATTTTCTAAGGAAGAGATTTTTAGCTCGGAGTTGGCAAAGTCCTCTTCGCAAGCAGTAAGTTGCTCATTGAGCATAGCATTTACACACAGGTAATTTTTGATTTCCAATTGAAGTTCAGTTAGTTTCTTAGGGCTATCATTAACAATGCCCTTGCCTTTTTCGTAGATAGACAGTCTTTCAAGCAGCATGTTATTTTGCTCTTTCAAGATTTTATTCTCTTCAATAAGCCCCTCATCATGAATTAACCCCTCAAGCATAGTTTCATCATTGGTGATTGGTTTAGGTTCGTTTTGAAGTTGTCTCACAATTTCTTCCAACCTAGTGATTTCAGCTTGAATGATTCCGTTTTCATCTCTAAAGCAGGCAATGCTTTCTTTATGCACATCTACATCAATCATAAGAGTGTCATTGAGCTCCTCAAAAGCAGAACAATTTTTACACAAGGAGCTCTCATTCTGACTGTTTTTCTTCAAATCCTTTTTCAACTTTTTATTTTCAGATCTCACTTTCTTGTACTGCTTGATCAACTCATCATAGGCCTCCATGAGTTCTTCAAAAGTAATGTCCTCGGAGTCAGAGCTTACATGAGATGAGGATGGATTGCTTGACTACTCTGATCGGTCGGCCATGAGGCATTCCTGCTCTTGTGCTCCTTTTTCATGGATGTTCATCAATACATCCAAAACTTGCTTAGCTGTGCTGCAGGTGGACACACGATTAAGTAACCTGAAATCAACTGTAGCTTTTATCAAGTTGAATGCCCCAAGGTTATCAATACGTTTGGTCTCATGTTCAGCAGACCATTCATCTGAGTTTGATGGTATCTCATGAGGAACAATGTATATAAGGTTCCACAATTGTGGATCTATAGATTTGACATAGATGAACATTCTCCCTAGCCATATAGAGAAATCTGAACCATCATAAATAGGCGGAGAAGACATCGAAGCATGTGTAGCAAATGAAGCCATTTGATTAGAATGCATCGGGATCTGTCTCTGTAGATCGTGGGATCTATGAATGGCAGAGCTTGACTCTGATACCACTTGTTGGGTCCCACGTAGTGCAATCGGATCTAGAAGGGGGGGTTGAATAGATCCTACCAAGAACTTTAGCCTATTTAAAAACTTGGCTGCCAAAAGCATAAATCACTCCTATAAAATAAATAAAACACTTAGACACAAAGCACAGCGGATTGAATAGGAATGGCTCAAATGGAAACAGCAAAGCACGGTCCAAAAACTGCATAGGTCGAAGCACTGGATAGGCAGGGGTCACAATACACATCAACAGAGACTGACCTAGCTTGCCTTGTGTGTGTACTTTTATAATCAACCAGAGATAGTGCATACTACAAAGCTTAAGTGTGCACTGAAAAATAATCAAGATAGTACTCTTTGAAACAAGCACACTAACCTGTGAATGGCGATAGAGAATATGGAGCAATCACACAAGTGCACAACCCACAACACATGGATTTTTAAGGTGGTTCGGTTGCAAACCCGCAACCTACGTCCACCCCTCACCAAACCCGATGAGGCTTTCTGGCTGACACAGCTTGACCGGGGACACGCCCCAAACCACATAATAAAGAACCCTCCGTCTATCTTCCTACACATAAAATTGGCAGGGACGGATCTCCACAGACCGGAGCACACCTCCGTCTGTCTTCCTACACATAAAATGGGCAGGGCGGTTGAAGAAGAATGAAAAACACAAAATAAAAGTTACTGCAAGTGCAGTGGGAAAACCACAAGAACAAGAAGAATAAACATCAACTGAATCTTCAGACAGAGATCTGGAAGTTGGTGACTACAACTACAAGTTCAGATCCGAAGATCTATCTTTTCAAGCAACGATGGACTACAGGGCTGCTCTCTCTCAAGGTTGATCATCTTTTCTTCTTCTCTAACAGCACTGGACAGAGTCAAACAAGTGTTGTGCTGCTCTGACGTGCTTCTCAAGGATGTTCTTTGTGGATGCTCAAGGGTGTGGCTCTCTGGGCAGCAACAACTTCTTTTCTTGAGGAAGCTTCATATAAATAAAAAAACCCAGGGAAAGTTTTCCCGCGAGAAGGTCTTCTTCCCTCGAAGCATGTGCCAATGTGAGCTTAAGTGCTTTTCCAAGTCAGTCCCATGGTAGGACGGTGGTAGGTAGAAGAAGCAGACCATATCTTTCCTTCACCTGCTCTTCATATCTCCATAATAAATAGCCCATTTGACATGCGGTCTTCTTATTAGCTGAAGTCCACTTTCTGTCCTATGTACTCTGTCTGGACAAAAGTTTTCTTTGGGTGACAGCAAAAGGCAGACTGTGAGAAGTGACCTTCCCAGCGGTAGTTTCTAACATAGTCATCTGAAAAAGCTAGATTAGATGTGATATGATGATAGGGATAAAAGTCAACCTTGGGTACCCCATCCAGACCTCGAAATCCATGTATTTGGACATTTGCGGTACCTATTTTCTCTCTCTGGATCACCCAATAGATTTGACAGAAAATAGACTTGAACTGTCTTCAGAAGCACTATTGCGTCGAAGCAACAGGCCATTGCATTGATGCAACTGTGAAGGTTTGCTGCTTAGAGGCTCGAGGTCTTCTGGTGCTTAGATGCAGCAAGGTTGATGTGTCGATGCATTGAAATAGGTGTATCAAGGCAGGAAGCTTGATGTGTTGAGGCAGGGAGGCTCTGGCATTGATGCGGCTTGATGGTGAGGTTGGTGCAGCTGACGAAGAAGGCTTGGAGTCTTCTGGTGCGTCGATGCAGCTAGAGCAGACTTGCTGCTTGAGGTCGAAGCAGTGAAGCTGAGTTGATGTGCATCGACCTTGTTTGCTTCAATGCATGAATGTGCACAAACCTTATAACATTGAAGGGAAAACATGCACCGACCTTGACAGTGTAGGACCTCTGCATGTGCACCGACCTTACAATAGAGTATGCTCAGACCTTGTAATGTTGAAGGTAACCATTGCACAAACCTTTCTTATGTTGAAGGAAAACATGCACAGACCTAGATGCGTTGAAGGCAAACATGCACATACCTAGTAATTCACATGTGCACAGACCTACCGCAATGTGCACTGACCTGACAGTCACATGTGCACAGACCTACCATCGTTATATGTAGATGTGCACCGACCTTGGCTCTGTGCTGGCGAGAGGTGCACCGACCTTACTGAGCATGATGTAACATGTGCTTAGACCTGACAGACTTACATGTAGATGTGCACCGACCTTTGTGGCGTTGAAAGCAAACGTGCATCGACCTTGCTTTGTGCTAGCGAAAGGTGCACCGACCTTTCTCTGTGCTACAATGCAAATGCGCACAGACCTTTGTGTGCAACATTATGAATATGCACTGACCTTATTGATGACTAAGACATGAACATGCACCCACCTATATGAATAAAACATGAATGTGCACTGACCTTCTATGACTTAGACATGAATGTGCACCGACCTATATGAATAAAGCATTAATGTGCACCGACCTGCATGTGTGAACAGTTGCCGCTGCACCGACCTTTTGACACTTTTCTTCTGATTTGTAGTTTCCTTGAATTCTGTGTTGCCAGTGCCTTGATTTCTGTGCACCTATTAATATGATCACCTGTCTCAATTTTTGTGCATCCAGCTGCCTTGATTTCTATACAACCATGTATCTTGAGTTTCTCTTTTAACTTGGAAGGTTCTTGCTCTTGAATTGTTGTACCTTGAATTCAACCTTGATTTTCGTGCTTCCAATTACCTAGATTTACGTGCCATTCTTGATTTCTTACAGTTTACTTATAATGACCTGAAATGTATGAATATTGACATTATCAAGTGCAAGATAGACTCATCAGTGACTCGTAGGCGGACATCATCAAAACCATATTAAGGCAGAGAATCATGCGTGTACCATACATGCACAACATTCTCCCAACACCTGGCCCACAGCTTTCGACATTTCTGGATCTCCCGGAGAGTCTTTGAAGGTAGGAGCGGAGATAGATATCATATCTGCTTCATAAAACTCTTCCATCGAGAAACCCAAGGCAGGGTGCTTGGTAATCTGTAGGAGTTCTCTATATAAATTGGGTGGATACCATAACTTTTTGAACGTTAGATATCGGCTTGTGGCTTGGAAAAAGGGAACTTGATGCTTACTAGCCATTTTCACTGCTTTGCTGGATATATCAGGAAGCCCCATGATCGGGACAACTGGATCTTGAATTTTTGTAGGGAATTTGTAATCATCATCCCCTTTCACTGGCTGTTCATCAGCCGTGTAGAATATTATCGACGGACCCTCAGGATTAGAGACCTCCAGAGTCTTCAACAGTTCTACCATCTGACAATCTATATCTGTGATGGGTTTTCCAATCTGTGAAGGGACTTTCACGCAACCCAGCAAATCCTCGAGCTTTGGCATCTCTGGCTTGGGGTGAATATTGGATGGGATTGCTCTGTACACTCCCTTAATTTCAGAAATGTGCGACACCTTCTGCTGAGCCACATAGCCAGGCGGGGGCGGGGGCGGAGGGAACCAGTAGCTGGCCTGTGCTATCTCCTTTCCTTTGCCTTGAGCTGGCTGGTGAGTCTGCTTCGACTTCTCCATGTAGAGTGATATATCGAGCAGATGGCATTCAAACACCTCAAAGGGGTGTAAGTCAGCGAATATTCTTTCTTCTTTTTCATCCTAGGGGTACTTGATGCATTGGTGCAGAGTAGAGGATATCACCCAGTTTTGATGCAGCCACGGTAGGCCGAGCAGTGCTTTGTATGAGGTATCGGAGTTTATGACATGGAATCGCACCTTGGTGGTGAAGTCTCCCAGCGAAAGCTCGAACTCCGCCATCCCCATAGGGACTTCAAATTTATAGTTGAACCCAGCGATCCTCATATCCATGGCCTAGACCAGGTGTACATTGAAGTAGTGCTTTTGGTAGACCCGGTAGGGGAGTATGTTCACTCCTGCCCCTGGGTCAATTAGGATCTTGTTTATAGGCTGGCTGTCACGCCCCGAGCGCGGAAGATACCCGGAGACGCGTGACGAGTTTATATCGATCATGTCAATCAGAGTATTAGTGTATTCGACACCAAATCAGAGATGCGCAAAAGTAAAGATAACCCAATCCTTTATTCAATCACAACCTCAAAGTACTTCTACTACAATTCACTTAATGAAAGTGCTATGACCCAATAAAAGAAAAAGTACAATGGTTGACTTAAGAATTTTGAAAGATAAGACTAGTTGACGCTTGAGAAGCTCTAATCTCTTTCACTCTTGACCTTCCCCGTCAGTTTGGGTCTCGTCATCGGACTTACCTAAAAAGTATGGAAACACTGAGTGAGCGAACGCTCAGTAGGAAATTATATCTCAAGAACTAGCAAGGGGTTTAAGTAATTATAATTTCCCACATGTAAATGCACTATGGCTATGCATGCTCGCATAAAACGACAAGATAGAGAGTATATCAACAATATAACAAGGTGAACCATTCATGAACTTTCAAGTGATAAATGTCAGGATGTTCAAGAAAGTAATTTCATCATGTCATGTCGAGAACTTGGCTATCGCGTTTCAAGCAAGCAAGTATATAAATTACCCTTTTTCGGGTCACGCAAGTCATGTCATGTCATGTACGAGTCAAGTACAAGAATTGTGGAATGTCCAATCAAGCTAGTCATGCACTTCGGTACAATGCCAATACCGTTATCATTACAACTCCCATGGGCACTAGTACTTTCGGGTGCTCCTCCCAGGACCAGATCGGGCCCTATATGCGCAGGCATTGATCATGTATTTTGACATCCACTTTTGTTTATAACCAACATGGAATTTCAAGAATAAAGCTTGTAGATATGTAGGATAGACTTTGATAGAATAGAGTCAAAAATATGACACTTGACATAGATAGGCAATAATAACGGTACAATCATAATTATCGATAAAGCTAGGTGGAATTGGTTCCCTAACTTGGGTACCATGACAAGTAAGTATCCACAAGTAGATGGTCATTCTTTTAATATAGAATTGAGGTCCACAAGAACATCATAATAATGTTGATATAGAATTGGGGTCCACAAGAACATCTCAATAATGACATGCTTTTCCCCATTCATTAAGATACTTCTCATATTATACACATAGCATAACATGAGGGCCGGTATACCATGTTTCTATAGAGTGACATGGCAAAATAGTGTGATAGGTTTTTATGGTACAACCAGCTCAGTCGGCCTTGAGAGAATCCAAGGTTTGAGGAGTCTTACGGAGGTCTCTATGACTAACTCGCTAGTCCAAAGGAACGGAATGTCCAATGGAGAGCTTGTATGTCACTGAGAGTTAGTGGGTAAACGATATAACATCACAAAACATGGGACTATATTCACGGACTGGAATATAGTGCAAATATATATAAATAAATATACATATGAAACCCTCGGTTAACAGTAACGGTGCAAAATAGTATTACAGGAAAATAGCGACTTAGGTAAAGTCATTTTTAATGAAATTAACGCCTTATCCAGGGGCGTTTATATACCATCTGATGACTACTCCAGTGGTCGTCCATTATTTATTCCAATTTAACACAACTTCTAACTTCTGGAATTTTTTTTATGCAACGCGCCTCAGACAGGGGCGTTAATTCAAAAATCACGCCCTGGCGCAGGGCGTCAGTTCTGTAATAGACGACCTAGACCAGGTCGTTAATTCACCAAGGTTTCGAGGAATATGAACAGTAACGAAATTTCATGATAAACAATTTGCAGGAAGTAAATACATGGATAGGACAAGAAAAATAGCAGGATTCCACAGGTATGATCATGCATTAATTTGGATCACGATTTCATAGTTATGGAATTTTAAACGTGAGTAATCAACAATTATATGAAATTGGCGACTACAGGACAGGGCGTCAACACTAGAATTAGCGCCCTGGGCTGGGTCACCTCTTTTTAAAATTTCACAGAAAATGCTTGAAATCATAGTAAAACTATATGCATGTATGACAGAAGGTATTACTAGCAACTGGAGTTAGTTTGGGCTACGTTCTTGAGAAAACCTACCTTATGAAGATCTAGAAGAAGAAACGTGAAGGATTCGGATAGAAAACGATGCTCTGTTCCAAACAGAGCCTCCTGAACTTCTCACAGCAACTAGAGCAGCACCCACAAGATGGTTGCTTCCGAACTTAATCACCGGCAGCACACCGAAGAGGATGTAGTGACGACAAGAGTTGCTGAGAAGAGGATAAGACTCTTTTCTATGATATCTTCTTTACTGGTTTTGGAAGAAGATGCAGACGAAGAGGATGATGATGAAGACTCCACGATCTTCTCTTTGACAAGAGAGGTACTACCTACCGTAGACTTCCTACATAAGATGAATACGTTAGTTTCCTTCATCATTCATAACTAAAGGAAAAGAAAAGAGGAAGAACATTACCTGTTCTTCACGTATGACAGCAACAATCCACAGAACGCCAAATAGCATTCTGGGTCGAGCCGTAGGATATTTGTAGAGTTATTAGGAACCCTAATAGAGTTAGAGTTTGGTAGCATTACCTTGCTAGAGTCCTTACTATATTCTACTAACTCGTACTAATCCATAAACTTTCCCTGGATAATGTCCTGGTTCGAACGGAACACAAACTGAATTAACGTCTTAAATGAGGGCGTTAAATTTAAATTGACGCCTTGTCAAGCGTCGTTTCTCGTATAAAACGCGCCCAGGTGGAGGGCGTCACGTTTACTTGCCCTTTTTATTATTTTGGCCATTTAAGAATTGACGACATCTTCTGTGGTCGTCCTCTCTGGAATTCACGCCTTGTATAAGGGCGTTTCTTTTTGAAGTAGCGTCTTGAATAAAGGCGCTATTTACATTTTTGGTTTATTATTTACTTCTTTAGGCTCTTATCCTTTATTCATTAAATCTTTTAATCTTATTTTGATCAATTGGGATTTTTATGCCCTTTTATTTTTTTACCAGAGTTGCTACATCCTCCCCCACTTAAAAGAATTTGGTCCCCAAATTCAATAGTACATATATATATATATATATGTGGAGAGTGTGGAGTATATACCTTTTTAGAATAAGTCCGGGAATCGTTTCCTCATAGACTCCTCGGTCTCCCATGTGACTTCGTGTTCTGAACATTTACTCCATTGCACCTTTAGCATGGGGATAACTTTATTCCTTAATGTTCGTACCTCGCGGTCAAGGATCTTCATGGGCTTTTGTTCATAAGTAAGGTCCTTTTGAATCACTAGGTCTCCATGATCAATGATATGTGACGGATCATGCGCATATTTCTTCAACATTGATATATGGAATACATTATGAACTTCGGACAATTGAGGAGGTAAAGCGACGCGATAAGCAACCTCGCCAACCCTTTCTAGTATCTCAAAAGGTCCGATAAATCTTGGCATAAGTTTGCCCTTAACACCAAATCTCCTTATTCCACGTCCAGGTGATATCTTGAGAAAGACGTGATCTCCGACTTGGAATTCGAGATCTCTCCTTCTTGTGTCAGCATAAGCCTTTTGTCTAGACTGAGCTACTTGCAGTCTTTCTCTAATCAACTGTATCTTCTCGGTGGTATCCCTTACCATATCTGGACCTAATAGTTGTTTCTCTCCAACTTCGTCCCAGCATAAGGGTGATCGGCAACTCCTTCCATACAAGGCTTCGAAAGGTGCCATTTGTATACTTGCCTGGTAGCTATTATTGTATGCAAACTCAACCAGAGGCAAGTGGTCATGCCAGCTTCCACCAAAATCAATGATGCAAGCCCTGAGCATATCTTCAACCACCTGATTAGTTCTCTCGGTCTGACCATCCGTTTGAGGATGAAAAGCTGTACTAAAGTTAAGTCTCGTCCCCAACGAATGTTGTAATCCTTTCCAAAAATGCGAAGTAAAACGGGGATCTCTGTCAGACACAATCGAGACAGGAATACCATGTAATCTGACTATCTCCTTGCTGTATAATGCAGCCAGAACATCAACTGACCATCGACTCTTGATTGGCAAGAAGTGCGCTGAATTGGTCAATCGATCAATGATACCCATATTCCATCATATCCTCCTTTTGATTTAGTTAGACCCATGATGAAATCCATACCAATATCCTCCCACTTCCATTTGGGAATATCCAGAGGATGTAGTTTTTCGGCAGGCTTCTGGTGTTCAGCCTTAACTTGTTGGCAGGTGAGACAGCGAGACACAAAGTCCGCGACTTCTCTCTTCATGTTGGGCCACCAGAAATTTCTTTTCACATCTTGGTACATTTTGGTAGATCTTGGATGAATTGTGTACCTTGATCTGTGAGCTTCATCTAAGATTTTCTTCTTTAATTCTGGACAATCCGGTATACAAGTTCTATTTTGGAATAACAACCTTCCATCTGAAGCTAGTTGGAACACCGATTGTCCTTCTAGTTTGCCCTTGATTTCCACTAATACCGGGTCACTACCTTGAAGTCCTTGTATTTCGGATAGCAAGTCCGGCTGTATGCTCATATGGGATAAGGTGACACACCTACTGTCCTTGTCCATGCTTATATTAAGTCTAGCGAATTGTTCTAGCAACTTCCACTCCTGAATCATACAATTGGCTAATAATGCTCTCGACTTTTGACTAAGGGCATCAGCTACAGGATTACCCTTTCTAGGATGATATTGTATAGTAAAGTCAAAGTCCTTAAGATATTCTAGCCAACGTCTTTGCCTCATATTCAATTCCTTCTGAGAGAAGAGATACTTAAGACTTTTATGGTCAGAGTATACAATAAACTGCACTCCGTATAGATAATGTCTCCATATTTTTAGTGCAAATATTACCGCAGCCAATTCTAAATCATGAACTGGATAGTTCTCCTCGTGCTTCTTCAATTGTCGAGAAAAGTAGGCTATAACCTTCCCTTGTTGCATTAAAACACATCCGAGGCCAATGCCAGATGCATCGGTGTATACCTCAAACTTTTCTCCTTCAATTGGTAGAGCTAAGACTGGGGCAGTAGTTAAGTGATCCTTGAGAGCTTGGAAGCTTCGTTCACAATCCTCGCTCCATTCATAGCGCATCTCCTTGCGAGTTAGCCTAGTGAGTGGTACGGCTATCTTGGAGAAATCCTTGATAAATCGCCGATAGTAGCCCGCAAGACCCAAGAAACTACGGACCTCGCTAGCATTGGTCGGTATTTCCCAATTCCTTACAGCTTCAACCTTTGATGGATCTACGGATAAACCATCTTTTGATATAATATGCCCCAAGAAAGCTACTTCTCCTAACCAAAATTCACATTTGCTGAGCTTTGCATATAGCTGATTTGTCCTCAATATCTGTAATGCAATCCTTAAATGTTCCTCATGCTCTCCCTTGGTCTTGGAGTGAATCAATATATTATCAATGAAAACCACCACGAATTGATCTAGATAAGGTCTGAATATACTATTCATCAACTGCATAAAGGCAGTATGGGCATTTGTTAGTCCAAAAGGCATAACAACAAACTCATAATGGCCATACCTGCTTCTGAATGCGGTTTTATGAATGTCATCATCCTTGATCCTTAGTTGGTGATAACCTGACCTGAGATCAATCTTGGAAAAATACTTGGATCCTGATATTTGATCAAATAACTCATCGATTCTCGGCAGTGGATACTTGTTCTTGATAGTGAGATGATTCAACTGTCGATAGTCGATGTATAACCTCATGGATCCATCTTTCTTCTTTATAAATAGCACAGGTGCTCCCCACGGGGAAGTGCTTGGTCTAATAAATCCCTTCTTGAGAAGTTCCATTAATTGCTCCTTCAGCTCCTTGAGTTCGGCAGGGGACATCCTATATGGTGCCTTAGAAACTGGTCCAGCACCAGGGACCAAATCGATGGTGAAGGCCACTTCTCTTTGTAGGGGTAATCCAGGCAATTCTTCCGGAAACACATCCGGAAATTCTTGCACAACAGGGATGTCTTCTAGTCTAGTTTCCTTAGCCTCCTTAATCGTGACAAATGCAAGGAAAGATACACATCCTTTCCTTATTAGCTTGCTAGCTCGGAGAGCCAAAATAAGAGGTGACTTGCTCCGACTCTCAGGGCTAGAATAGACTAGTTCTGGAAAGTCCTTGAAAGTAACTTTACTGTTATGGCAATCCACAGTTGCCTGATACCTAGACAACCAGTCTGCTCCCAATATGACATCATATTCCTTTAGGTCTAAACATATGAGGTTGATAGGAAGATTTCTTCCTTTTACTAAGACTTCACAGTTTTGGTAATGGTGCGTAATATCGATTTCGATTCCGAGAGGAGTAGATAAAAATATTTTCATCCATTATGGTTCCATAGGCAGTGGGTCAGCAAACTTCTTAGAAATAAAAGAATGTGATGCACCCGTATCAAATAAGACATGTGCAGACTTGGAACAAACTTTCAGTGTACCTTCTACTAGTCCGCCTTCGTCTTCTTCGGTCTCCTTAATTGCGTGAAGGCGAGCATTCTGTGTTACCGGGCGCTTTCCGTCACCGGCTTGATCGTTGAGTAGGGGACAGTCGGGAATCGGATGATCACGGCTCCCACAACGGAGACACGCGCCAAGTTTCCTCCAACATTCTTCGGCCTTGTGCCCGGCCTTATCACAGTACTTACATACCACCTTAGCAGGTGTGGTGGTGATGGAGAAAGGTTTGGTCTTCTTGAACTTCTGCTCCTGGGAGGGAATGCCTCCAATTCCTGGCCTCTTCTTGAAATTAGGTTTGAAGGTGCCGGAGCTAGTAACATTCTCCTTCTTGTCTTTCCCACGGATCCTATCAGATAGTTCCGTGGCATCTTCTAGTAATTAGGCTCGTCGAACCATCTCCGAATATACTTGTAT
This sequence comes from Amorphophallus konjac, assembly GCA_022559845.1. Classification (NCBI taxonomy): domain Eukaryota; kingdom Viridiplantae; phylum Streptophyta; class Magnoliopsida; order Alismatales; family Araceae; genus Amorphophallus; species Amorphophallus konjac. The sequence goes on along the minus strand of CM040123.1, from coordinate 216,723,122 downwards.
GTCCATCGGTGCCAGTTGTGTGATATATTGGGGCCTGAGCCCATTAAGGAATCTTCGAGCTTTCATCTTCTCAGAACTAACTAAGTGTTTAGCGTACTGAGACAGCCTAGAGAACTGCGCTTCATATTCAGCCACCAAAAAAGATCATTGCTTTAGTGCGGCGAATTCAGCGGCTTTCTTCTCTTGAACTCGATCTGAGAAATATTTATTGTTGAAATGTTCAACAAACTCCTCCCAAGTAACTTGTCCTTGATCTAATGTGGCTTCTACCGACTCCCACCAGCATCGGGCATCTCTTTCTAATTGAAATGTGGCTAACATGACCTTCTCTTGGTCCGAGCATTGCATGACTCTAAAAACAAGTTCCGTCTCTCGGATCCAGTGTTCGGCATCATCTGGATCAGTGGATCCCATAAACTTAGGAGGGTTCATGTTCTTGAAGCTTTGGTGGAGATTTCCTGCTCCACGATGTGCACCTCCTTGTGCCACTTGTTGAAGTGCCTGGGTCATGCCTTGGAGAGTGCGTTGCATGTTGCGCCATTGAGCACATTCGGCAGCCATTGTCCTACAATTGCAATAGCTATTTTAGTAGGTGATTGCGTTTAAAGGCTCTTAATTCTATTTGACTTTAACCCTTGGTTCTACCCAAATCTCACTGGTTAGAGGTTCAGACTTATCCTTGGACTTGGGTTTCCTAGGAATTGAATACCCTACGCTCTGATACCACAAAAACTGTCACGCCCCGAGCGCGGAAGATATCCGGAGACGCGTGACGAGTTTATATCGATCATGTCAATCAGAGTATTAGTATATTCGACACCAAATCAGAGACGCGCAAAAGTAAAGATAACCCAATCCTTTATTCAATCACAACCTCAAAGTACTTCTATTACAATTCACTTAATGAAAGTGCTATGACCCAATAAAAGAAAAAGTACAATGGTTGACTTAAGAACTTTGAAAGATAAGACTAGTTGACGCTTGAGAAGATCTAATCTCTTTCACTCTTGACTTTCCCCGTCAGTTTGGGTCTCGTCATCGGACTTACCTAAAAAGTATGGAAACACTGAGTGAGCGAACGCTTAGTAGGAAATTATATCTCAAGAACTAGCAAGGGGTTTAAGTAATTATAATTTCCCACATGTAAATGCACTATGGCTATGCATGCTCGCATAAAACGACAAGATAGAGAGTATATCAACAATATAACAAGGTGAACCATTCATGAACTTTCAAGTGATAAATGTCAGGATGTTCAAGAAAGTAATTTCATCATGTCATGTCGAGAACTTGGCTATCGCGTTTCAAGCAAGCAAGTATATAAATTACCCTTTTTCGGGTCACGCAAGTCATGTCATGTCATGTACGAGTCAAGTACAAGAATTGTGGAATGTCCAATCAAGCTAGTCATGCACTTCGGTACAATGCCAATACCGTTATCATTACAACTCCCATGGGCACTAGTACTTTCGGGTGCTCCTCCCAGGACCAGATCGGGCCCTATATGCGCAGGCATTGATCATGTATTTTGACATCCACTTTTGTTTATAACCAACATGGAATTTCAAGAATAAAGCTTGTAGATATGTAGGATAGACTTTGATAGAATAGAGTCAAAAATATGACACTTGACATAGATAGGCGATAATAACGGTACAATCACAATTATCGATAAAGCTAGGTGGAATTGGTTCCCTAACTTGGGTACCATGACAAGTAAGTATCCACAAGTAGATGGTCATTCTTTTAATATAGAATTGAGGTCCACAAGAACATCATAATGATGTTGATATAGAATTGGGGTCCACAAGAACATCTCAATAATGACATGCTTTTCCCCATTCATTAAGATACTTCTCATATTATACACATAGCATAACATGAGGGCCGGTATACCATGTTTCTATAGAGTGACATGGCAAAATAGTGTGATAGGTTTTTATGGTACAACCAGCTCAGTCGGCCTTGAGAGAATCCAAGGTTTGAGGAGTCTTACGGAGGTCTCTATGACTAACTCGCTAGTCCAAAGGAACGGAATGTCCAATGGAGAGCTTGTATGTCACTGAGAGTTAGTGGGTAAACGATATAACATCACAAAACATGGGACTATATTCACGGACTGGAATATAGTGCAAATATATATAAATAAATATACATATAAAACCCTCGGTTAACAGTAACGGTGCAAAATAGTATTACAGGAAAATAGCGACTTAGGTAAAGTCATTTTTAATGAAATTAACGCCTTATCCAGGGGCGTTTATATACCATCTGATGACTACTCCAGTGGTCGTCCATTATTTATTCCAATTTAACACAACTTCTAACTTCTGGAATTTTTTTTATGCAACGCGCCTCAGACAGGGGCGTTAATTCAAAAATCACGCCCTGGCGCAGGGCGTCAGTTCTGTAATAGACGACCTAGACCAGGTCGTTAATTCACCAAGGTTTCGAGGAATATGAACAGTAACGAATTTTCATGATAAACAATTTGCAGGAAGTAAATAAAATGGATAGGACAATAAAAATAGCAGGATTCCACAGGTATGATCATGCATTAATTTGGATCACGATTTCATAGTTATGGAATTTTAAACGTGAGTAATCAACAATTATATAAATTGGCGACTACAGGGCAGGGCGTCAACACTAGAATTAGTGCCCTGGGCTGGGTCGCCTCTTTTTAAAATTTCACAGAAAACGCTTGAAATCATAGTAAAAATATATGCATGTATGACAGAAGGTATTACTAGCAACTGGAGTTAGTTTGGGCTACGTTCTTGAGAAAACCTACCTTATGAAGATCTGGAAGAAGAAACGTGAAGAATTCGGATAGAAAACGATGCTCGATTCCAAACAGAGCCTCCTGAACTTCTAACAGCAACTAGAGCAGCACCCACAAGATGGTTGCTTCCGAACTTAATCACCGGCAGCACACCGAAGAGGATGTAGTGACGACAAGAGTTGCTGAGAAGAGGATAAGACTCTTTTCTATGATATCTTCTTTACTGGTTTTGGAAGAAGATGCAGACGAAGAGGATGATGATGAAGACTCCACGATCTTCTCTTTGACAAGAGAGGTACTACCTACCGTAGACTTCCTACATAAGATGAATACGTTAGTTTCCTTCATCATTCATAACTAAAGGAAAAGAAAAGAGGAAGAACATTACTTGTTCTTCACGTATGACAGCAACAATCCACAGAACGCCAAATAGCATTCTGGGTCGAGCCGTAGGATATTTCTTTAGTTATTAGGAACCCTAATAGAGTTAGAGTTTGGTAGTATTACCTTGATAGAGTCCTTACTATATTCTACTAACTCGTACTAATCTATAAACTTTCCCTGGATAATGTCCTGGCTCGAACGGAACACAAACTGAATTAACGTCTTAAATGAGGGCGTTAAATTTAAATTGACGCCTTGTCAAGCGTCGTTTCTCGTATAAAACGCGCCCAAGTGGAGGGCGTCACGTTTACTTGCCCTTTTTATTATTTTGGCCGTTTAAGAATTGACGACATCTTCTGTGGTCATCCTTTCTGGAATTCGCGCCTTGTATAAGGGCGTTTCTTTTTGAAGTAGCGTCTTGAATAAAGGCGCTATTTACATTTTTGGTTTATTATTTACTTCTTTAGGCTCTTATCCTTTATTCATTAAATCTTTTAATCTTATTTTGATCAATTGGGGTTTTTATGCCCTTTTATTTTTTTACCAGAGTTGCTACACTGGCCATTTCACTGCCCCGTCATATATAAGGGCCTATTATGGCTGGCAAAAGGCAAGAGCATATCTTCTTCAGTAAAAGTGTTGGCTGTCAACGGACGCATCTCGGCGAAACAACTCTTAAAGCGTGCCAGGGTTTGTAAGGCTACAATCACGGCCTGCCTAGTTTCTTCATCTAGGGAGAGTATCTCCGAGACGCTGAATCTTGCCGGAACTCTCTTCAGTTGCTTCATTATCCTGTTGCCAGCTTTGACATTGGCCAGCCTAGCTTCTTCGGCTTTGCCGTGCTTGCCTTTGTTTGGTACCGGGGAAGTTGGCTCAGAAGGTGGTTTATCTTCTTCTTCAGGTGTCGTCCATCCCTGACATATCTGATCATTTGTATCTTTTATCTGTATGGGTTTGGCAATAGGGGTAGTGCCATCACCCTTATCTGTCGGAGGCGGCATATCCGAGGCCCAGGTGGGGGTGCTCTTGGCCTTTGACCCAACCTGCTGACATGGTTGTTTGCTCTTCTTTGCGAGTAGATATTCGGCGAACGAGGGGACACTTTCGCCGATTGTATCTTCAGGGTAAAGGCTAAATGGAAGCAGGACTCTCGCACCTTTTATCTCAGGTTCAGTGATTTGATATGGTTGTTCACCCCTGAACATGATATTGTGATCGGCTGGGGGCAGACGTCCCCACTTCTTCTCGGACCTAGTGGCATGTTGGGAGGTTGAAGCTTCGGCTTGATTTGCTTCGGTTGGTGCGAAGCATATTTCTTCATCCTTTTCTTCAGAAATTCGGGCCATATCGAACAAGGCCGACATGGTGTTGTAGGAGATAGTAACCCCCTTCTTCTAATTCTTTGATCTTTTCTTCTTTTTCTTTTCCTTCGCAGTTGGTAATTGCCCCTATGGGGGCTCATCCCATATGCTTGGTTCTTCTATTTCACCTTCGACTTCTTCTACCATTCCTAGGGACTCGAAATGTTCCCAAGGGACATACTCCTTCAGCTGGACAGGTCAGATTTCGGGCTACTCATATTCATCTAGCCCATCTATATTTTCTTGAAGCCGTTCCATTGCCGGACTAGCTTCTTTATGCACCTGCAGAGGGGTTTATCTCTTCTTGTTGCTAGTGGGCCTTCTAAAGACCACTTGAGGAGCCATTTCATACCAGACCGAGGTTACAACCGGTGGTGCCGGATGAGATGTGACACCCCATATTTGAATTCTTGGACTACATTGAGGTGCCGCCCTCCTTCTTGTTTTTGATGGCACAGTCTGCCAACTTCCTTGATCCTTCACTGGTGCCATGATATAAGCCTCTTAGGGGTGCTGGGTGCTGGCCGCTACCACTTCTTCTGATAGTTGCTGGTACAAAGATATCATATTAGCTGTTGCCCCCAGATCTGGCATTTCATGAGATCATGGAGGATCCACCTTGTATTCGCCCATTTGGAGCTCCCCTGTCACGCCCCGACGCGGAAAATCGGAACGTAGCAGTTTATATCAATCATGTCAATCAGAGCATACATTGCCACAATAGACTAACTACCAGGCTAATAATAAAGAAACAATTAACCCAACTTTATTGATAATAATAATAAGAGAAAGTATTCAATTACACCCGACTCCTTGTGGACTTCTATCTCATTAATGGAAAATACATCAACTCTAGATAACAACTAATCCAAACTTGACTTGAACATAAACTCTAAATGGCTCGCTCCTGGAATCACTCGTTCCCATCCCCATCGGAACGCACGTCCTCATCCGAGCTACCTGAAAAGGATTGGAAAGTAGGGGTGAGCAAAGCTCAGTAGGATTTTATATCTCTATCATCGGGCATAATTAAAGTGATTAACCATTTATGAATAACGTTGTAACAAAAGCGATGATAAATAAATGACAAGAGATAGATAGGGAAAAGAACATGAGCTTTCAAGTAAAGAGTAAACACAAGTATAACAAGAACTTTTCATGTCATGAAATGATAAATGGAATTGGCCATATCAAGCACGCATATCATGTCACACAAGAATTTCAAGTAATTGAGTAAAAGTGGAAATGTCATAGACCAATCACACTAGTCACGCACTTCGGTGCAATGCCACACCTTGTCATTACAAACTCCCCGTGGCACAAGTATTTTCGGGCACTCCTCCCAGGACCAGACCGGGCCCTTTATGATGCGTTGGCATTGAAGGTTTGGATCAATGATCCTAGTCTAGACATTCATCACATTAATGGCCAAGAGTTCCAAGGTTAAGCTCATGAACTTACCTCTAAGATCAAGAGAAATTCCAACAAAATTGGAATGACATCAAGTAGAAAGACTATGAGTGTTTAGGTAACAAGGATGTAAACAAGGATTTCACATAATCTCACAGTTCAAGGCCAACCTTGATAACTGCTTCATCATGATAAAACAAGAAAACCTTATTACTATCTTATCTGTGACGGTCTATAATAGGGCCGTTACAGGAACGTGACGGTCGTACACAGGGCCGTTACGTTGCTGTGACAGTCTAATCTTGGGTCGTTAAAGGACACAGACCAGTTTAATTTGAGCTGGTCCAAAAACATGATTCAAACCACGTTCATGGGTTAAGGTCTTTAGGGTACAACCTGCCTGGCATCCTAGTGAGAATCTCAGGCTCACGGGGTCTTACGAAGGTCTCATAATAGTGGTCCTAGTCCGACGGAAGGAATATCCGGTGAAGAGTCTCATCTATTACAAGAATTGAAACTACTAAACACGGAAACCAAAACGGTGCGGTCAGTCAATCCCACCGGAGTGGCATGACTGTCAAACAAAAAATCTAAGATCAAATATATATCTTACATAAATCAAAATGTATACAAGTGTTAACTAAGGGTTTTTATCAAATTCTTCATGATCAATCAACTTAGGATTTTCTAACATCTTTCATGTAGAACAATGAAAAATTTATGTTTATGATCATAATACAATATTAACATCACGTTCTGCCTCGCTTATAGATCAAGATATCATAGTAACATAGCAAGTTTCTGGTTTTAAAAATGCATAAACAATAGTTAAAAAAACACTATCAGGAGAACGTGACGGTCTAAAGAAGGGGCGTTACAAGTATGTAACGCTCTATAGTAGGTGCATTACGCACCAGAAAATAAATAGATTAAAATTTCAAAATTTTAAAACACAGGGGCATGTGACGGTTTGTCGTGGGGCCGTCAGGCTCATGTGATGGTCTGTCGTGCGGCCGTTAGGCTGTAACAGCCTCTTGAAGATGCGTCACATGACCTTGCTTTGATTTAGATCTAACACAACAAGATTCAATCTTTAACTAATAATCATGAAAGTTGCCCTTTTTATACACCTCGGAGTAAAATGTGAAATTTGAACAGCATGATGAACGAAAAATGGGTAATTAGGTATCAAAAGAAAGAGCTCATGGAGACGCACAATACGGTATTATTAGATTTCTGTTTGGCCTAAGAGACACCTACCTTTACTTGAAGGAAAGAAGGACGAAGAAGAGGGGTCGCTGGAACCCTAGGTACCACTCCTAGAACGCCCAAATTCTCCCTCGTCCGATCACGATCGGTCCCGCCGCCTGTTGCTGGTGCAAATAGGGTTCTAGGGTGTCGAAACCCCTCTATAAATAGAACCTATAGGGACTCCTATAGATCGAATTTGGTTGAAGAGTCCTATGAAGAAATTCTGGCAAAAACTTCGGATAAGGTTCAAATCCACCGCCGCCGCCACCGGTAGAAGCATCTAGAATAGGGTTTTCGAGGAGAAAGCAAATACCTATAAATGAGCTAGGGTTTGGCTCGAATTGGAGCACAATTGGGCTAGAATTGGTCCCAAATTACGATGGCTAAACTAGGTCTTCTAACCCACGAAAAACTGCTAAAAATGTGAAATTGGGCCTATACGAATTTTATTTTGGGCTCTTACCTGAAGACAAAGTTATTACAAATTCAATTTTACATTAGTTTCATATTTTTCTAGAATTTTAACAATTTCTTTTGAAATTGAGTCAATAAATAATTAATTTATGTGGAAATATTATAGTAGAAAAAGACAGGGTGCTACACCCTCCCCCACTTAAGAAATTTGGTCCCCAAATTCACCGAATCTGCTTACAACCAACCTTAAAACAATTCAGGATATAATTTCCTAGTCGCATTCTAGGATTCCCATGTTGCTTCCTCAGCTCCACGCCGACTCCACTAGACCTTGACCATCGAAATGGAACGATTCCTGAGTTGCTGTTGCTTGAAGTCCGATATCTTGATAGGCTTCTCTTCATAAGATAAGTCCTTCAATTCCAAATCAGCATGTTGGATAATGTGCGAAGGGTCATACACATACTTCTGAACTATAGATACATGGAACACATCGTGAATACCAGCTAACTGTGGTGGTAGGGCTAATCTATAGGCAACTTCGCCTACCCTCTCTAAGATCTCAAATGGGCCAACAAACCTTGGGCTTAACTTGCCTCGAATTCCGAATCTTCTAATTCTTCTCGATGGTGACACTTTCAGAAATACATGGTCCCCAATTTGAAATTCTAGCTCCCTTCTTCTATTATCTGCATAGCTCTTTTGTCGGGACTGGCCGACCTTCAAACGGTCTTTGATAACTTGGATGTTCTTTGACGATTCTGAGATAAGATCTGGTCCGAGCCATTACTTCTCACCAATTTCTTCCCAACAAAGAGGAGATCTACAACTCCTGGCATACAAGGCCTCAAACGGTGCCATCTGAATGCTGGATTGATAACTATTATTGTATGCAAATTCAATCAAAGGTAAATGTTCATGCCAACTGCCTCCAAAATCAATTATACATGCTCTCAACATGTCTTCAACAATCTGGTTTGCTCTCTCAGTCTGTCCGTCAGTCTGAGGGTGAAAAGCTGTACTGAAGTTCAAACGAGTGCCTAATGATGCTTGCAGTCCTTTCCAAAAGTGAGATGTACACCTGGGGTCTCTGTCAGATATGATGGACACAGGCACTCCATGCAATCTTATTACTTCCTTTATATACAAGGCAGCCAAAATATCCATGGTCCACCTTGACTTAATAGGTAAAAAGTGTGCAGACTTTGTCAGTCGGTCAATGATCACCCAAATTCCATCAAGGCCTCCTTGTGTTCGGGGTAAACCCATAATAAAATCCATACCAAAACTTTCCCACTTCTATTGTGGTATTTCGAGAGGCTTTAACTTCTCGGTAGGTCTGAAATGCTCTGCTTTAACTTGTTGACATACTAAACACCTGATCACAAAATCGGCCACTTCCCTCTTCATGTTCGGCCACCAGAAAGTCCTCTTCAAATCTCTATACATCTTTGTAGCTCCTGGGTGTATAGTATACTTAGATATACGTGCTTCTTCAAGAATCTTCTTCTTTATTTCCATGGAATCAGGGACACATGTTCTCTCTCGAAACAACAATCTCCCATCATCAGCTAACATAAAATCTGGTCGATTAGCCATCTGTTCTTTAATTCTAACGAGCACAGGGTCATTATCCTGCAAGTACTTAATTTCTGCTAGCAATTCTGAACAAAGCTGGACATGAGCCACCAAGATCCAATCTTCATTTTCAGTAATATCTAAATTGGCAAACTGTTCTAACAACTTCCACTCTTGAATCATCAAACTGGCTAGCCTAGCTGTTGGCTTCCTGCTTAAAGCATCTGCTACAACATTTCCCTTTCCAGGATGATATTCAATGGAGTAGTCGAAATCCTTTAAGTACTCTAACCACCTTCTCTGTCTCATATTCAACTCCTTTTCAGAAAATAAGTATTTTAAGCTCTTATGGTCTGAGTACACGGTGAAAGTTTCTCCATAAAAATATTGCCTCCATATCTTAAGAGCAAACACAACCGTTGCTAACTCCAGATCATGCACAGGGTAATTCTCTTCATATTTTCTCAACTGCCTGGAGGAATAAGCTATCACCTTCCCTCGTTGCATCAATACGCAACCTAAACTGATTCCTGAAGCATCAGTATAAACTTCAAAACCTCCTTCACCTAAGAGTAAGGCCAAAAGTGGGGCAGTGGTCAAACACTCCTTCAAAGTCTGAAAACTCTTTTCACAATCATCCGTCCATTCAAAACAATCTTCCTTACGAGTTAACCTTGTCAAGGGCACTGCAATCTTGGAAAAATCCTTGATGAACCTTCGATAATAGCCTGCCAAGCCTAAGAAGCTTCTGATCTCAGTTACATTCACAAGTCTTTCCCAATTACGTACAACCTCAACTTTTGAAGGGTCTACTGTGATTCCCTCTTTAGAAATAATGTGGCCCTGAAAAGATACCTCTTGCAACCAGAACTCACATTTACTAAACTTGGCGTATAGCTGATGCTCTTTTAATATTTGCAACGCCATTCTCAAGTGATGTTCATGCTCCTCATTGCTCCTTGAATATATCAGAATATCATCGATAAATACCACGACCCACTGATCCAAGTAGGGCAGAAACACACTATTCATTAGCTGCATAAAAGCTGCAGGAGCATTTGTTAGTCTAAACGGCATCACCACAAATTCAAAATGCCCATACCTGCTACGGAATGCCGTCTTAAAAATATCTTCATCTTTTATCCTCAACTGATGATACCCAGATCTGAGATCGATCTTTGAGAAATACTGGGCTCTTGATATCTGATCAAATAATTCATCGATCCTTGGTAATGGGTACTTGTTCTTCATGGTGAGCTGATTCAACCGACGATAATCGATACACAGCCTTAAAGAACCATATTTCTTCCTTAAAAAAAGAACAGGAGCACCCCACGGGGAAGTACTCGGACGAATGAACCCTCTTTCTAGCAAGTCTAACAACTGCACCTTCAGTTCTCTTAACTCAGATGGGGACATATGGTAGGGAGCTCTCGAAACAGGCGAGGCGCCAGGAATCAGGTCAATAGAGAAAACCACCTATCTTTTAGGGGGAAGACCTGGCAATTCATCTGCAAATACCTCCGAAAAATCTTGAATAACAAGGATATCCTTCAACTCCACTTCCTTTTTATCAGTTAAAGAAATTAAAGCCAAGAATGCTGGACACCCCTTTCTTAACAACTTATCTGCCCGATGTGCCAAAATGAGTGGCACGGTCTGGGATAGCCTAGAGCCAGAGAAAGAAAGCTCCGGACGTCCAGGGAAAGACACTACTCCTGACTTACAATGAACACTAGCACCATGCTTAGATAACCAATCAGCTCCAAAGATTACATCATAATCTTTCATCTTCATGCATACTAGATCAGTAGATAAATTACAACCATTGATCAAAACTTCACTAGAAGGATAATAATATTTAATCTCGGATCCCAAACTAATAGGGGTGGATATCATAAGGTGTGAATCCAACAACACCGGTTCCACAGATAAAGTCTTAGCAAATTTTAGAGATAAAAACGAATGAGTGGCTCTAATGTCAAAAAGTACGAATGCTGGCTTGGAAAGAATAGTAAGAGTACCTTCGACAATACCTCCTTCCTCGGTAGTCTGGTTCTCGGTCTCTGCCTCCTGGAGGGCTTGGAGCCTACCTTGCCGCTTGTAACTTCCTTGCAACTTATCAGATGCTGTCGGTTCATTAATAAGGGGACATTATGGAATTCGGTGGTCCCTGCTACCACACCTTTGTTAAGATCGGTGCAAGGATTCAGAGGGGGGTTGAATGAATCTCACCCTTAAAAACTTTTCGCTAAATAAAAGACTCAAGCACTATCCAGGCAGAACAAGCAATCTGATGAACAAGTTGAATATTCTTTTAAACACAAGAGCAAATATGTAACTGGCGCCCAAATAACCAACTAGCGGAAGCAGCACAAATGAGAATAAGAAAGCTCAAGACAATCTGTGAATGAGGTAGAAGATAAGGAGCAAAGGACACCCACACTACACAGAGGATTTTTAGGTGGTTCGGTCACCAAGACCTACGTCCACCCCTCACTCCCAACCGGAGTGAGGCTTCCCTAATAGCTGGGCAACACAGCTTGCCAACAGACGCTGATATACAGCTTACCCAGGGGAACAACCTCCCCTCTTCCTCCTACACGGAGGGAACCTCTAGCAACCCACGGTCACTAGAAACCAGAGACTCACGTCTCTCTTCCTCTATACCAAGAGGGAACCCCACTAGTAGCAGCCCCGCTACCAGTGAACCAGCCAGTAGCACTCTGCTACCAGCAATCCACCAGAGGCCTAGCCTCTCTTCCTCCTAGCCCGGAGGGAACCCACAAGCAGCCCCCCTACTGCTTGCAAACCGGAGATCAGATCTCCCTTCTCCTGACCCACCAGGAGGAACCCGACCTCAGTCCAGAGAATCGGAAGAACTCAGATAACCAAATGAAAAAGGAAAAACAAAAACACGAAGATAAAATAACTTCAGCAAATAGAAAGCTGAAAAATGAAATGCACAATGTGGCTCTCAACAGAGCTGACTGGCCTGGATCTGATCCACGGTCCAGTAGGAACTTCTTCTACTACGTCTCTTCTTCTTCTTCTCAACTCACGATCTCTCTTTCTCTTCTCTGCTCTCCTTTTCTCTCTCACTGTCTTTCTCTTTTCTTTCAGTCCTCACAAGCTCTCTCTTTCTCCTTTTTTTTTCTTCTCTGGATCTTCACTCTCTTTGGATCGAAGGAGCCTTGCTGTAGCTGTATAGACTTTCTCCCTTCTGTCTTCGATCGACCTCCATCTGAAGACGAAAGCTCCAATATATACCAGCAGCAGTGGGGAGATAAGGCGTGTGCCTCCCACGCCTTCCGTCCAGAAGATTCCTCCTCGGATCACGTGCTCAGCACCCACCTCGGATCACGTGTCAGGTGCCAGCTTCGGGTCACGTGCTCAATGACAGCAATCTGACTTGCTGCGTTGACGCTGTCAAGTAATGGCGTTAATGCAGTGAGGCATTCCAGTAAGCCATTAGCTTCGTCTCTTTAGCTGCTGCGTCGACGCTGCTCCATTGTGGCGTTGACGTAGTGGAAGATATCGTGAAGGCTTCGTTAACTGATGCGTGGACGCTTTAAGCTCCCAGTGTCGACCATGTTCCCTTCAGCAACAAGAATGAAGTCATAAGATCTAAGTATGTACATTATAGTGTATATACTTCGAAAGAAACAGTCCAATGTATATACTTCAAGAACTCTAGACAACGGACGCTGTACAGACTTCAGATGCTACAGTCTAATGTATGGACTTTGACGAAGTGAAGCAGTGTATAGACTTCTCGTGAAAGCCAGTGTACAGACTACATGCTGTATAGACTTTATGTTGATCAAACGACCTTTGGACATCAGCCCAAGGCGTCAACGCTTCCATCGTGTAGCGTCGCCTCAGCTCCTCAAGCGAGATGCTCATGCCCTTGGCAACTGGCCAATGCGTCAACGCATCCAGTGTCAGCGTCGACGCATTGAACAAGACAGAAAGTGAAAGACGCACAATTGCGTCTACGCAGTCAGCCAAGTGCGTCAACGCACTAAAAGCACAGAACCCATGAAGACAAACAGGCTGTACAGACTTTGATGCTCAAAGACGATTGTATAGACTTGGAGGATGCTGTGCAATGTATAGACATCCAATGAATGAAACGCTATACAAATGCTCAAACAGTCCGATGTATGGACTTGTATAAACCTGATGAATGAACTGAGGGGTCGACCCATCAGCACAAGGGGTCGACGCACCACAGACCAGACCAATGAATAAATGCAGCAAAGTTAAAGAGGCACCAAGCGTCAACGCATTGCCCAAGCAGCGTGGACGCAACAGATCAAATATTTCTTACTGCTACCTCTGAAGTGCCTTGGCAGCGTCGACGCTGCAGTTCGATGGGTCGACGCTGCAGTATCAAACTGCAATCTTAAGAGCAACAATAACATGACTGAACATAATCAAATATGCAATGCCATATCAGAACTTATGAAGAACTGTATTACACCTAATGTCAACAGCATAAATGCCACTGATCTATTTACTTAGTTCAGGTTCTGAAAAATTAAAAAGTGAATGATAACATGATGACTCACACAGCAAGATGACTCACAGTGATTAACTCACATCAAAAACCAATCATCAAAACCATCATCAAAACCACAGGGGCACAACAATCTCCCCCTTTTTGATGATGGCTGTTGGGTCCCGTAGTGCAAGAACACGGATCTAGAGGGGGGGTGAATAGATCCTTCTACTAAAACTATGTCCAATTAAAATACACAAACTAGTGCACAACGGAATTAACAAGATTGATAAGATTGAGGAATTAACTAAACACGATAACTAGGTTCTCTCGATCTCACCGTTCACACACGAACATTCAACCAATATAAACAGTTAAGCACGTATCCACAAAAGCTAACCACAAGACACATAATTTTTAAGGTGGTTCGGGACCACGACGGGTTCCCTACGTCCACCCCTCACCAAACTCGGTGAGGCTTCACTCAGGGATAAATCCCCAAACGGAGATGATGCACCAAACACACACGGGACGACGCCCGCACACACACGGGGACACACCCCAACACACACACAGACGGAGATGAAGTCTCCCACACGATCCGACGATCGGATCACAAACACAACACACGATCCGACGGCCGGATCACAACACACACACACACACACGATCCGACGACCGGATCACAACACACACATACGCTGCAACAACCGCAGCACAAAGACATAAACATGATCGCACGAAGGCGATCAAACACGACCGTGTACACAACCGGTCACACACACAAATACCTCTAATGTTCAGAAAATGAACACAAATATTCAGGCATGCTCAAACCCAAAATATAGATCATAGAATTCATCACAAAGAACTGATAGAAGACATAGAAGTGATCCCCCTTTGTTCTTCAAGGTCGGTTGATGATGTTCCTTGAACCACGAGTTGGAGGGAAGCCGGATGAAGACGATCCTTACGTCTTCTTGATCCTCTCTTCGATCCGCACATTTACTTCTTCTTCCACGATCTCCAGATCTTCACGAAAGTAGATGATATCCTCCTTGGAAGAGCTCCAGCACGTTCTCCTCTTTTTTTTCACCTATACGAAAGAGCAAATGAGCATTAGGGTTGATCACTTCCCAAATTCGTAACTCTTATATATGCAACTCAAGGGGTGGGAAAAAGACTCATAAAACCCTCCTAATACATGTTAAAAACACCTCAATAACAATAGAAACTAATAGGGGGTAGTATGGTAATGTTTGAAAGGGTTTTCAAAGGGTTTTAAACACTTTCGGAAGTCCCGTCCAGAAGGGGTCGACCCTTGGGGTCGACCCTGGCATCCAGGGTGCTGGAAAACATAAAAAAGCACCCTGTGTTACAGGGGTCGACCCTTGGGGTCGACCCTTCCATGGGTCGACCCCAGGGGTCGACCCTTTCAGGCAGATTACATAAAAAATAGCATTGCGCGCTCCAACGGCAAGAATTAATTCTCCTAGCTCTGAACTCCGATCGAAGCAAGACTGGAGGCGTTGGAAAGAGGACTCCCAGAGCTACAACATAAAATTTTTAGAGAGGAGATCCAATGGTTGGATTGAAAATGGTGAAGACTGTAAGATAGTTTGAGTTTAAAAAATAACTAAAACCTCCATCAAACCAGAGGGAAATAATTGATTAAATGTTACCATAATCCCATGAAGATCAACAATGATTTTGCATCCTGAAAAACATGATAAACCAAGAGGTTAGTTGAGAATCAAAATATATGAGTTATGCATTAACACTATGAACATGTTCACAATGAAATACATCATTGAACCTATTCAAACATGCGTTTTGCTTCTCAAATCACTTAGCAAAAATATATTTGACCAAATGACAAGGTTTTGAAATGATAAGCATGAATCTATCATTCAATCAACTATAATAATATGGAAGCTCAACCATTCAATCACATTCTTGAATCAACCAAATCTTCAACATCAAAATGCTTCATCACACAAGTGTTAACAAATATGCCAAATGCAAAGCATGCATAATATCATGGAGCCACATTCATTCAAATGGCATTCTTGTTGATTAAGAGCTAACATTCATGAAGCATTATCCTAAGAGGAACATTATCTTCACATGCATCTCACACATCAGTATATACCAATCATGCAAACATGCTTTCTCATGAATTCTCTTGAGTACAGGGCATGTGCATTCTTCCAAGCATGTTTCACAAATTCATGCACATATTGAAATCACAATAACTCTATGAATGATATGTCACTATCAGTCAATTAGAAATGTGTGTTCAGTGAACACAATATCATAGATTAAGACCCAAAAGAAGTCATCTCCAGAAAAGTCATCTTCATGCAATTCTTTCATACAGAAGTCATTAACTCAAGCTTTTAGAGCAAAGTACACATGACAAATCATTCATCCAATACATGAGCAATATGGAACCAACTTTCATGAAGTCTTGTATGAATATTTCAAGTCCAAAAATATTATGAAGAAAATACATGAAAATATCCAACTAAGACGTTGAAAGCTATTTAATGAAATGAATGAAATGTAGAAGAATCATTGCAATGCAATGAGAGAAGCAACCCCCTTTTTTCAATAAGATCTTCATTGACACACTCCTTTGAGTTCCAAACATGAAGCATAGATTTTGATTCTGCAAATCAAAATATTCAAGGCATGAGATCCTTAAATACAAATAATTCACATAACTTTAAACATTAACAGAGTTAACTCCCTTTAAGAAGAAGAGCTTCGTTGATGGATTCCTTAAGATTCCAAGTATCAGCCATGAAGTTGTGTTCCTACAAACCAACATAAATATAACATTAGTTCCTTAAACACCGAGAGTTCACATGGCTTTCAAGAGTAACCATTGACTCCATCTTTCAACTCATAAAATCAAGATATACAACATGTTGCTCAATGAAACACGTACACACACAAACACAATCGTTTTGATATCATTGAAACCAAGCACGAATTATGGGATGTAACAATCTCCCCCTTTTTGATGATGACAAAACGATTTGTGTGAGAATACAGATTTTGAAAACATGTGTTGAAAACATGTGCAAACATTGAGCATACACATTCTCCCCAAGACTCCCTAAGACAACAACATTCATACACCATTTAGTACACACCAATCATTCTCTCCCTTTTTGTCATCTACAAAAAGACAAGGGAGCATATGACATAACATGAACAAGATAGAGGCTCAAATATATGATATCAAATGTGTGATCAAGATAAAGGCACAAACATAGGCAATTTCAATTCTCGAAGAGAGAGAGCCTCCAAGATAGCATTTATGGATCATGATACCATTTGTTGGTTGAACTCATTTTGGCATTTAAGCAACATGGAGTGTTCAGAATATGCATTTCAAAATGAATTGGGCCAATAGGTGAAAAGGATCGATTTGAGCAAGATGATATCATGAATGACCTATATGCATACTGAAAATGTCAAATATGCAAATATGCAAATTAGCACTTAATATGTACTATGTGAATGCTAATCATGCAAGTTATGAAATTATGCACATGATGATTTCTATCTTTCAAAAGTAAGGTTTATGCTCAGAATTAGACTCAAGGGGAATGCATGAACATGCAAGCACACAAGCACAATCATCATACACACATATAGTACATATAGTAACTCCTGCTATATGAGGCACGGGTTAACGAAAGAGCCTGTGATTCATATTCAAAAATGTAAGGCATGAAGAATAACTAAGAGATTTGTGCATACACAACTAGGAGTACTACATAAAACATGACTGTAGGCAAATTCATAAAAGACATACATCATAAAAATGTCCATGTGAAATGTGAGGCAATGACTCATGAGCTTCAAAGCATATGGATTTCTAGATTTTCTAAAGAACACTAGAAGGTAATCTCCTCTCTACACTTTCACTTTAGATTCTCGACTTTCGGTAGCTTCGCACAACCCCAAATTTTTTCTTTTGATAGACTTCACTTTTCGGCGCGAGTTTCCTCATATGTCTCAATGGGGATTCCCGACTACTTGGATTCGTCACACAAATGGATTTTTGTTTCTCCTTTTGACACGAGTTTCCTCCTTTGTTTCAGGGGGGATTCCCGGTTACTCGGATCCACATACCACTTATTGAATTTTTTGTGGGGTAGGCAACTTTTTCCTCATGATTACTCTTTAATGTCCATGTAGAGATTCAAGTTCCCTTTAGAGTGTTGGAAAGAATTTCTTAAATCCTTATCAATGAAATTCATTGAATTCATTATGTGCAAGAGTGTGGGGGTAAATTTTTGTTTTGCATGTATAAAATGAATTCGACAAGACATAGCTATGACTCCCCCTAATTGTATGCACGGTCGGAATCAAATCCTCCCCCTTAATATATGACATGGATCACATATGAATAAAATCACTGCATTGTTATTTATCAAGGAGGTGAGGTCTTAGAAAGATCAAGAAATTATTTCATAGGGTAAATACTTACAAGCATGTAAGGATTCATGAAGCATATATACAAGCATTCACGAGTCAAGATATGCGATTATCATAAAATATATGCATATGCTCTATATGCATGAATATGCAATATGCATCTTTTTATCATTTTATATGCATAGTATATGAATGATATGCAAAGATGCCAATGAAATGTAGAATGTCAGATTTTTGTTTAAAAGTTTTAAATGCATTGCAAAATTTAATATGGGTGCAAGATGCAAGTTTTTAGTTTTTCATATGAATGATCTAAATGCACCTTATGAAGTTTCTAATGCATGTAACTTATAAGAGCATGAGAATGCAATGCAGGATGCAAATTTTTTTATTTTATTTTTATTTTAGAACATCATGACAGAATGCATAAGGAGACATACATATTCAACTGATAAGCAGCAACCATTTTCCAAGACTTGCCTTTTTTGAACAAGGGTACACAAATGATCAAAATCAAGTAGTGAACCCAAATTATTTTCAGAAATGTTCAAAAACAGATTTTCAATAACATTTCAAGAGTTTAGAGTGTCATCCACAAACCAAACAGATTTTATAGGTTCTGGTACGAGGTGGAGGTGAATGTTTTAAAACCCAACTCACACATAGTGAGAGCTTCTAGGTGGACATAATCCACCTTTCACTACACACCATTTGATATACCAGATACTCAATTTCACTTAGATGCTCATGCATTTCATATTGAAAAGTATTTAGTAGGCAAAGACATCATGCTTATTCCTCAAAATTTTTAGATTCATTCAACCAACGAGACATGTTCATCATAGCAAAATACAAGAACAACAGATCAAGTTCAGAAACAATATCTGTCAAAGGAACAATTGTACATATCAGAAATTTTACCTTCTAGAAGTAAGAATGAATTTCAGAATCAATTTGAACGCACATGATATTTTAGAATTTCAAGGTAAATTGGTTTCCTTCAAAAGACATGTTTCAACATTTCAATACCAATTGTTGCATATGATCAAGCAATTCCACAGTTCAAAAATTTTGCCCTTTTGAAACAAGAAGGGTTTTCAAATTCAATTTGAAAGCACATGCAAATCAAAGGCATATTGATTTCATTCAAAACACAAGGTTCCTGATAAGCCGAATAATTCAATTTCTGAATTTTGGTACTAGGCGGAGAACATAGGTCCGAAGACCACCATCACGGTTAGTGGAAGTATTCAGTTGAACGTAGTCCAACCTTTTCTAACCACTATTTGATATACCAAATATTCATCCATTGAAGATATGTATGGCTTGTGAAGAATTTGAGCAAAACATGAGAACATACCAAAATCTGATTCCAAAACATCAAAACCACCAAATTTGACAGTGAAGGAGCAAAGTTAGAGTTTTACCATATGAGTGTGTCTTGTTCCATTTTATTGGAACCCCTTTCATTCTTTATTTACCTCAAGGCACACTTGCATCCAAAATAATTCATTCACCAGATTTGGGCACCCAAGCCTTTTTGGGTCCTTGGAGGTTGGTAGCATTGCCACCAAATGCTTTCTTCCTTTTCATTGCTACAACATCATCATTCTTCATGATCCTGCAATTCTCAATAGTATGTCCATGGTTTCCACAATAAAGGCATTGAGAAGAAGCAGTTTTATCAAAAGACTTCCTTTTTGGAGTAAATGAAGTTTCAAATCCATTCCATCTTCTATTTTTAAAAGGTCTAGATTTAATAAAATTAGACCTAGCATGCATTCTAGAAGCATAGAAATTTTCTGTTTTCAAAAACCAACATTCTTTCATTACATGCCCGTACTTCCCACAATAAAAGCAACAAGGAGACGTGGGTCTACGGAATGACTTTCCATTGTTTGCATGAGTGTTTGTGAACAAGTTTTTCTTATGGGATGCAAACCTTTCAGCATGGGAAGCATGTTCATTTCTGAATTTTCTTTGAAAGTTAAACTTAGCATTCATGACACGATAGTCATCATTTTATTTGACAAAGCAATCATTCATGACATGGCCAAGTTTGTGACAATAAAAGCATGAGACATTTTTCTTTTTGCATGCACATTTGTCATCCTCTTTCATGACAACACAATCATCCATCACATGTCCAAACACACCACAATAGAAGCATTCAACATTGAACTCCGATTTTTGAAATCCATTTGGTATGGTTGGTTTGACATTCTTCATTTTCTCAAATCTATTTTCAGAATTCTTCATTTGTGTAATTGGAGGTGGTGCTTTGGAAGTGCTTGGAATATCAGATGTATGAACAAATGAAGTTTTCAATTTAGATTCAAAGGACTTTTTGTTGACCGGGGTGTATCCAAGACCTTCTTTTTGAAAGTTCACCTTAACACCCAACATTTTATCCAAATTTTCCTTTCCTTTGACAAATCTAAACAAGTCATTTTTCAAATCATTTGTCTCTTTTTCACATGCAAGGATTTTCTCATTAAGCAGACAATTCACAGATTCCAAGTTTTCATTTTCTTTCAAGATTTCCTTATTTTCATCATTCATGGCATAGAGTTTTTCAGTTAAGTTTTCAAGAACTTTCTCAGTTTCAACAAACTTTGAAATCTTAACAAGTAATTGTTCATTCTTGGATTTCAACAAGGAATTTTCTTGTTCAAGCTTATCAAAGCATTTCAATCTTCCCTCAAGTAAGGAATTCTGAATTAACATGGCACCATTTTTCTTTTTAAGATCTTCATTTTCATTCATGATGCTTTTGCTATCAATTTCAGAATCAAGTAGCTTTTCAAACATTTTATCATCATCAGACAAAGAAGTTAACTTGTTTCTAAGACATTTTTCTGTTTCTTCAAGCAATGAAATCTTAGACAACAAGTGTTTATTTTGATCAAACAAATCATGGGAATCAGTATCAATTTCAAGAGCAGTATTAGATTTTCTAAACATCTCAAGCTCTTCATTCATACAAGACATCTCATCTGAAAATAATTCAACTTTGGATTCTAGAAGTTCTTTTTCATATTCCAGATTCTCAATCTTTGAGTCCAAAGTTTTACAATTTTCACAAGAAGGATTATCATGCACATTCTCATTAATCTTCCTTTTCAAGTTCTTATTTTCAGATTTGAGTTTCTTGCATTTTTTATATAGTTCAGCATATGCCATTTGCCATTCCTCATTAGAGAGTTCTTCATTTTCAGAATTTACCTCATCAACATTTTCATCATGGCATTGATCAGTATCGTCGGCCATGAAACCTTTTTGCCCTTCCATCTCTTGAGCTTTGATCAACTGATCCATAAGCTCCTTTGCCGTTCTACAAGAAGAAACAAATGGAAACATATGAGTATCAATGACACTTTTCAATAAACTTAAGATAATGACATTTTCATGGTTCTTCAATTTATCTTGACTAGACCACTTGGTCTCATCTAGATGCAATATGTGAGGACCATCATAAATCAACTTCCAAAGATTAGGATTAATTGAATTGATCAGTCTACACATTTTACCTATCCATGAAGTAACATCAGAACCATTAAGAATAGGAAGGCAGTTCATTGACATGTGTTCAACAGAAAAATTCAGGATTATAGAATGCACTAGGATCACTCTGTAGATCGTGAGATCTAGGGATGGCAAAGCCTTGCTCTGATACCAATTGTTGGATCCCGTAGTGCAAGAACACGGATCTAGAGGGGGGGTGAATAGATCCTTCTACTAAAACTATGTCCAATTAAAATACACAAACTAGTGCACAACAGAATTAACAAGATTGATAAGATTGAGGAATTAGCTAAACACGATAACTAGGTTCTCTCGATCTCACCGTTCACACACAAACATTCAACCAATATAAACAGTTAAGCACGTATCCACAAAAGCTAACCACAAGACACATAATTTTTAAGGTGGTTCGGGACCACGACGGGTTCCCTACGTCCACCCCTCACCAAACTCGGTGAGGCTTCACTCGGGGATAAATCCCCAAACAGAGACGATGCTCCAAACACACACGGGACGACGCCCGCACACACATGGGGACACACCCCAACACACACACAGACGGAGATGAAGTCTCCCACACGATCCGACGACCGGATCACAAACACAACACACGATCTGACGGCCGGATCACAACACACACACACACGATCCGACGACCGGATCACAACACACACACACACTGCAACAACCGCAGCACAAAGACATAAACACGATCGCACGAAGGCGATCAAACACGACCGTATACACAAATACACACACAAATATCTCTAATGTTTAGAAAATGAACACAAATATTCAGGCATGCTCAAACCCAAAATATAGATCATAGAATTCATCACAAAGAACTGATAGAAGACATAGAAGTGATCCCCCTTTGTTCTTCAAGGTCGGTTGATGATGTTCCTTGAACCACGAGTTGGAGGGAAGCCGGATGAAGACGATCCTTACGTCTTCTTGATCCTCTCTTCGATCCGCACCTTTTCTTCTTCTTCCACGATCTCCAGATCTTCACGAAAGTAGATGATATCCTCCTTGGAAGAGCTCCAGCACGTTCTCCTCTTTTTCTTCACCTATACGAAAGAGCAAATGAGCATTAGGGTTGATCACTTCCCAAATTCGTAACTCTTATATATGCAACTCAAGGGGTGGGGAAAAGACTCATAAAATCCTCCTAATACATGTTAAAAACACCTCAATAACAATAGAAACTAATAGGGGGTAGTATGGTAATGTTTGAAAGGGTTTTCAAAGGGTTTTAAACACTTTCGGAAGTCCCGTCCGGAAGGGGTCGACCCTTGGGGTCGACCCTCGGCATCCAGGGTGCTGGAAAACATAAAAAAGCACCCTGTGTTACAGGGGTCAACCCTTGGGGTCGACCCTTCCATGGGTCGACCCCAGGGGTCGACCCTTTCAGGCAGATTACATAAAAAATAGCACTGCGCGCTCCGGCGGCAGGAATTAATTCTCCTAGCTCCGAACTCCGATCGAAGCAAGACTGGAGGCGTTGGAAAGAGGACGCCCAGAGCTACAACATAAAATTTTTAGAGAGGAGATCCAATGGTTGGATTGAAAATGGTGAAGACTGTAAGACAGTTTGAGTTTAAAAAATAACTAAAACCTCCATCAAACCAAAGGGAAATAATTGATTAAATGTTACCATAATCCCATGAAGATCAACAATGATTTTGCATCCTGAAAAACATGATAAACCAAGAGGTTAGTTGAGAATCAAAATATATGAGTTATGCATTAACACTATGAACATGTTCACAATGAAATACATCATTGAACCTATTCAAACAAGCGTTTTGCTTCTCCAATCACTTAGCAAAAATATATTTGACCAAATGACAAGGTTTTGAAATGATAAGCATGAATCTATCATTCAATCAACTATAATAATATGGAAGCTCAACCATTCAATCACATTCTTGAATCAACCAAATCTTCAACATCAAAATGCTTCATCACACAAGTGTTACCAAATATGCCAAATGCAAAGCATGCATAATATCATGGAACCACATTCATTCAAATGGCATTCTTGTTGATTAAGAGCTAACATTCATGAAGCATTATCCTAAGAGGAACATTATCTTCATATGCATCTCACACATCAGTATATACCAATCATGTAAACATGCTTTCTCATGAATTCTCTTGAGTACAGGGCATGTGCATTCTTCCAAGCATGTTTCACAAAATCATGCACATATTGAAATCATAATAACTCTATGAATGATATGTCACTATTAGTCAATTAGAAATGTGTGTTCAGTGAACACAATATCATAGATTAAGACCCAAAAGAAGTCATCTCCAGAAAAGTCATCTTCATGCAATTCTTTCATACAGAAGTCATTAACTCAAGCTTTTAGAGCAAAGTACACATGACCAATCATTCATCCAATACATGAGCAATATGGAACCAACTTTCATGAAGTCTTGTACGAATATTTCAAGTCCAAAAATATTATGAAGAAAATGCATGAAAATATCCAACCAAGATGTTGAAAGCTATTTGATGAAATGAATGAAATGTAGAAGAATCATTGCAATGCAATGAGAGAAGCAACCCCCTTTTTTCAATAAGATCTTCATTGACGCACTCCTTTGAGTTCCAAACATGAAGCATAGATTTTGATCCTGCAAATCAAAATATTCAAGGCATGAGATCCTTAAATACAAATCATTAACATAACTTTAAACATTAACAGAGTTAACTCCCTTTAAGAAGAAGAGCTTCATTGATGGACTCCTTAAGATTCCAAGTATCAGCCATGAAGTTGTGTTCCTACAAACCAACATAAATATAACATTAGTTCCTTAAACACCGAGAGTTCACATGGCTTTCAAGAGTAACCATTGACTCCATCTTTCAACTCATAAAATCAAGATATACAACATGTTGCTCAATGAAACACGTACATACACAAACATAATCGTTTTGATATCATTGAAACCAAGCACGAACCATGGGATGCAACAGCAATACTACACTATGAGTAATGCTGATGACACAAACTATTCTCCCCCTTTGACTTCATCAAAAAGAAAATAGTTTGAAAAATTATAGCATGTATAAAAATTCAGTCAATTTCTCCCCCTTGCAATAACATAGTTCTCCCCCTTTGGCAAACAATCTCCCCCTTTAGTATAGTCAGGATGAACCATGGGAAGGGGTGAATGCAGATGCTGATACCAGAATGCAAGATCTTCCCCTTTAAGAGTTTCTATGCATCATGATGCATATGACATGGAAGCTCCCCCTCAATAAGTGGAATCTTATGAAATAGATGAGAAGGAGACCACAGGGGCAAATAAGGAGAAGTTCAGGTCAATGAACCAAGGACATGAGCAGAAGAGTTTCAATTAACATATTTTTCAAGGATGCTCCCAACACAAGAAGTTCAGCCAGATTTTCAAAGAGATATCAATCTCATAAATCCAAAACATAAGTTTTCAAAGTCTTCCATTATAAGGGCTTATGAATAAGCTTTATTGACCAGCATGGTTTAAACATGATGTATGCAGAGTTTATCAATAAAATTCTGTATTGATATCTAAAACCATGTTTTAATAAAAATGAACGAAGTCCACATATTTATCTTGATTATCCTCCCTTGTCTTACACAATCAAATTTATTGACTTGTTTCAGAATTACATGCACTAGTATTGAGATTAAGCAATTATGAAGTCATATTATTTTGTCTAGAGTTGTAGCAATTTGATTTTAGCATCAATATTCAGATATTGAGATATGTTCAACAATTTTCATGCTACAAATTTTACGAGCAGTCTAGTTCAGTGCACACCTTGTAACTAGAGAATATACCTTGATCAGAGGCCAATATCCCTAAGCACTTAGTGTGACTAACTGTCATGCTATATATGAACAGAGATAGTATTTACACATCATGACACACTCAAAATCATTTCTTGATGAGTGAGTTGTATTTCTCAGTGTGCATGCCATTACTCTGCCCAAATTTCAATGAATTCTTAATCAGAGTTAACTATGGTACCTCATGACACAGTCCTTTGGACATGTGTTTCTCAGTGACCAGGGTCATTGCTCTGACAGATATTACCCTTTAGACTTTTCAGAAAAATTCATTTGCTTCAAGTCAATAATAATTTCATGTACTTAATCAGTTGAAGTCATGTATTCAAAAGTGTAGATTTCAGAAGATTTCACAAGACACAACATGAAACAGATGGTTAAGGTTTATTAAACATGCTTCAGATATTTTTAAGAGATTTTAAAGTCAACCCTTGAGTACATTAAACTTAAACCACCTGAGTTATTTCAGATATTCATAAAAACGTATAATAGAAGATTTCTAGTTCAAAAGTTTTCAGATTTATGATCGAGATAGCCCATTGAAATCTTCATGAAGGATTGATAGAATTTTGAACCCAAATGATGCCAATTGATAAGAGAAATACCAATTGTTAAGAGAGATTGTGAAGCTCAAGGTTTTCAGAATATGATCAAGGTTTGTCAACAAAATCAATAAGAAAGGATATGCAATGAATTCTGACAAATGTATGCATTTGACAACCTATATGCAATGCATTGACTCCCCCTCACAATATGCATTCAACTTTCTTTTTGGCATTTTCAATATAAGGAAATGCAATGCACTATATGTATGCAAGGACATGCAACGACTCAACATTGAATGCTATGCAAGGATATGCAACTAACTCCCCCTGAAAACATGCAATGTTTGCCATGAGAAACAGAACATTATGATTTTGATTCATGCACATTCAGACTGTCCTATCCAACAAGGTGACCCATGATACTAGGCGGAGCACTTGGTCTAAAAGACCACCTCACACATAGTAAGAACCTCCAGACAGACTTCCCTGCCTTTTGGTACCTTACCATTTATATACCATTGAGGTCATGCATGATAATTCAACATGGGCAGCATGTATGGATCAAATTTCAGCTAATCAGATTTTTCAGAATGCAATGGACAGATTTCAAACAGCATTCAAATGCAGTTCAGATTTTTCAATGTACTGTATATGCAAATCACATATATGCACTTCAGATGAGGAGAGTTCAGAGGCATCAATTCAGACAATGCAGATGAAGAATGATTATGCAAAAATAGATTTAGTATGTCATGCAGTAGAACTAAAAATAGGAAGTGCAAGAAACTTACCTGAAAGATTCAGGAAAGGGTTTTCATTCTTGAGTGCCTTGGTTTATTACCCCTTTTATTTTAGTCCCAAGGCACACCTGCATAGTAATGTTATTTTGCACAAACAGGTACCCAAGAAGTCTTGGGTCCTGACATGACAGTATTACTCCTAGCAGGTTTTCTCAGCACATTTTTAACTTGATAATCATTAAATTTCATCAGAGGATGACCATCCATCAAATGTCCAGATTTTCCATAATGATGGCAAGAAGCAGAAGTTTTCATATCTGATTTATGCACATTCTTGTTAGCATGAATTCTATGTGCATATGCATGAATTTTTTGTTAACAGAATAAAAATTCTGTTTACCAAAACCAGTTTGGTTTTGATATCCTGCCAGCCAACAGGTTGCAGCCCTGTGACCTGGCTTCCCACAATGATGGCATGTAAATTTCACAACATGGAGTTTAGCAGAGTTATTCTGAACATGCCAACAATCTCCAGCTCTATGGCCTAGCTTCCCACAGTTATAACATGAAAGTTTTACAAATTACTTTACAGGGAATTTGACAATTTCAGAATTGAATTTCTTTCCGTGATTATGCCAGCAATCTTTTGCCCTATGGCCTGGCTTCCCACAACAAAAGCAATTCAGATTCTTTCTCCTAGGAACATGATTTCTAGCATGATATTTCTGTGCAGTAGTAGCAGCAAAGTCATCTAACTCCATTGATTTGCATTCATGCATGAGATGACCCATTTCATGATAGTAAAAGCATTTGGATATCCTGTTTTGAGCAGAATAGGATTTCTTAGCATAAGAGGTCCTAGCATGAAATCTATCATTATCATTCTTCATGACAAGGCAATCATCAAGTACATGGCCAGGATTTCCACAATAGAAGCATTCAACATTCCTTCCGTGAATAATTGGAAATTTTCTAGCCTTAGGCTTGTTTGCATGAAATTTACTACTCTTCTTCAGTGTTCTCATTTCACATTTTCCTTCTGTTTTTGAATCTTCTGATCATCAGACTGTTTTGAAGACGGTGCAGAAGTACTAGCTAAGTTTGAGCTACGCACAAATGTTGCGTATAGTTTGTTCCTTACCGCTTGCTTAACTTGAGAATTGCACCTTTTCTCTTCATTCAATTTGGTGACTTCCACATTCAAAAAATCTTTCATTTTTTCTTTACCTTTGGCAAATTTTGACAGAGAGTTGTTTAGATTTTCAATTTCAATTTGCAAGGTCATAATGTGGTCTTCACACGAAATAACCTGATTTTGTAGCCCATCATTCAGACTTTTCAGGATCTCATTCTCCTGAGTTAACTTCAATTCAATGTTCACTTCTTTTTCTTTTAAAGCTGATTTTTCTCTTTCTACCGTTAGCCATCTTTCAGAGAAAACAGTGTTAAGGACCATTAGCTTTTTATTTTGTTCCTTCAGATGGATGTTTTCTTCAATCAGCTTATCTTTTAATTTATCAATTTCCTTCTTCTGAGTCAACAGAGAATCATTTTCTTCTTTCAAGGAAGTGATTAAGTTTTTCTGTACATTATCATCAGAATGTAATTCTTCAATCAATTCCTTGAATTTAGATTTTAGATTTTCATTTTCATTTTCAGCCTTTAGACTTATGATTTCAGCATTTTTCTCTTTTCTTAATTTTCTCTTTTCTGATTTGACTCTTTCATATTTATCTAGAAGATGCTCATGCATGGCAACTAACTCATCATGGCTAATATCCTCGGTCTCAGAGATTACCTGGGATGAGGACTCATCTGATTGATCACTCCTTGCCATGAGACATTCTTCTTCCTGTTCCACATGTGTTGCAGTCACTCTATCAAAAATTTCCTTTGCAGTGCTACAATCTGAGATAAAAGAAAAAATGTCAGAATCAATTGCAGCCTTCATTAGATTTAGAGCTCTCACATTATCATCATTTTTCATCTTGTGATCATAAGTCCACTTAGACTTATCCTTAGGAATTTTATATGGACCGTGAGATATAACCTTCCACAGTTGGGGATTAATAGAGTTAACATGCTTGCACATTCGATATAGCCAGAAATTAATATGTGAACCACTTAATAGCGGAGGATGAGCCATTAACACAGATCAAAACTGATTCAAAGCAGTGAATTCAAACCAATAAACCAAGTCATACAAAAATGCACCGAATGACAGCAAGATCGGATCTGCAGGTCGCTGGACCTTCTATGCAGACACCTCTCTGATACCAATTGTTAAGATCGGTGCAAGGATTCAGAGGGGGGGTGAATGAATCTCACCCGTAAAAACTTTTCGCTAAATAAAAGACTCGAGCACTATCCAGGCAGAACAAGCAATCTGATGAACAAGTTGAATATTCTTTTAAACACAAGAGCAAATATGTAACTGGCGCCCAAATAACCAACTAGTGGAAGCAGCACAAATGAGAATAAGAAAGCTCAAGACAATCTGTGAATGAGGTAGAAGATAAGGAGCAAAGCACACCCACACTGCACAGAGGATTTTTAGGTGGTTCGGTCACCAAGACCTACATCCACCCCTCACTCCCAACCGGAGTGAGGCTTCCCTAATAGCTGGGCAACACAGCTTGCCAACAGACGCTGATATACAGCTTACCCAGGGGAACAACCTCCCCTCTTCCTCCTACACGGAGGGAACCTCTAGCAACCCACGGTCACTAGAAACCAGAGACTCACGTCTCTCTTCCTCTATACCAAGAGGGAACCCCACTAGTAGCAGCCCCGCTACCAGTGAACCAGTCAGTAGCACTCTGCTACCAGCAATCCACCAGAGGCCTAGCCTCTCTTCCTCCTAGCCGGGAGGGAACCCACAAGCAGCCCCCCTGCTGCTTGCAAACCGGAGATCAGATCTCCCTTCTCCTGACCCACCAGGAGGAACCCGACCTCAGTCCAGAGGATTGGAAGAACTCAGATAACCAAATGAAAAAGGAAAAATAAAAACACGAAATGAAAATAACTCCAACAAACAGAAAGCTGAAAAATGAAATGCACAATGTGGCTCTCAACGGAGCTGACTGCCTGGATCTGATCCACGGTCCAGTAGGAACTTCTTCTGCTACGTCTCTTCTTCTTCTTCTCAACTCACGATCTCTCTTTCTCTTCTCTGCTCTCCTTTTCTCTCTCACTGTCTTTCTCTTTTCTTTCAGTCCTTACGAGCTCTCTCTTTCTCCTTTTTTTTTCTTCTCTGGATCTTCACTCTCTTTGGATCGAAGGAGCCTTGCTGTAGATGTATAGACTTTCTCCCTTCTGTCTTCGATCGACCTCCATCTGAAGACGAAGGCTCCAATATATATCAGCAGCAGTGGGGAGATAGGGCGTGTGCTTCCCACACCTTCCGTCCAGAAGATTCCTCCTCGGATCACGTGCTCAGCACCCACCTCGAATCACGTGTCAGGTGCCAGCTTCGGGTCACGTGCTCAATGACAGCAATCTAACTTGCTGCGTTGACGCTGTCAAGTAATGGCGTTAACGCAGTGAGGCATTCCAGTAAGCCATTAGCTTCGTCTCTTTAGCTGCTGCGTCGACGCTGCTCCATTGTGGCGTTGACGCAGTGGAAGATATCGTGAAGGCTTCGTCAACTGATGCGTTGACGCTTTAAGCTCCCAGCGTCGACCCTGTTCCCTTCAGCAACAAGAATGAAGTCATAAGATCTAAGTATGTACATTGTAGTGTATATACTTCGAAAGAAACAGTCCAATGTATATACTTCAAGAACTCTAGACAACGGACGCTGTACAGACTTCAGATGCTACAGTCCAATGTATGGACTTTGACGAAGTGAAGTAGTGTATAGACTTCTCGTGAAAGCCAGTGTACAGACTACATGCTGTACAGACTTGATGTTGATCAAACGACCTTTGGACATCAGCCCAAGGCGTCAACGCTTCCATCGTGCAGCGTCGCCTCAGCTCCTCAAGCGAGATGCTCACGCCCTTGGCAACTGGCCAATGCGTCAATGCATCCAGTGTCAGCGTCGACGCAGTGAACAAGACAGAAAGCGAAAGACACACAATTGCGTCTACGCAGTCAGCCAAGTGCGTCAACGCACTAAAAGCACAGAACCCATGAAGATAGACAGGCTGTACAGACTTTGATGCTCAAAGACGATTGTATAGACTTGGAGGATGCTGTGCAATGTATAGACATCCAATGAATGAAACGCTGTACAAGTGCTCAAACAGTCCGATGTATGGACTTGTATAAACCTGATGAATGAACTGAGGGGTCGACCCATCAGCACAAGGGGTCGACGCACCACAGACCAGACCAATGAATAAATGCAGCAAAGTTAAAGAGGCACCAAGCGTCAACGCATTGCCCAAGCAGCGTGGATGCAGCAGATCAAATATTTCTTACTGCTACCTCTGAAGTGCCTTGGCAGCGTCGACGCTGCAGTTCGATGGGTCGACGCTGCAGTATCAAACTTAAATCTTAAGAGCAACAGTAACATGACTAAACATAATCAAATATGCAATGCCATATCAGAACTTATGAAGAACTGTATTACACCTAATGTCAACAGCATAAATGCCACTGATCTATTTACTTAGTTCAGGTTCTGAAAAATTCAAAAGTGAATGATAACATGATGACTCACACAGCAAGATGACTCACAGTGATTAACTCACATCAAAAACCAATCATCAAAACCATCATCAAAACCACAGGGGCACAACAACCTTAAGCAAGTACCTAACTTGCGCCAACACTCTTCCATCTTGTGACCCGGACGGTCACAGTACTTGCAAACTACCTTAGATGGCATAACTGGTCCAACCTTCTTCTCGCCTTCCTTGGGTTTCTTAGTTTTAGAAAAACTCGGCCCACCATTGGGCCTCTTCTTACCATTACCGGGTTTGAAGTTCCCGGAACTGGTAGTCCGTTCCTTGCTGTCCGCCGCCTTGGGCTACTTGCTGTAAGGCCTGGGTCAGGCCTTGCATTGTACGTTGCATGTCTCGCCATTGAGCGCGTTCTGTCGCCATCATGGAAATTCCTACAACATAAAAGAAGTAATTAAGAACGTTCTATTGGATCTATCTTCTTATAGCTAGTTAATTAATTAACTAATCTTAGCCTAAGTCTCTACCCAACTCAATGGGTCAGATTCTGACTTTACTAAGGTTTAAAGGTTCTATAACACTACAAGCAAGTCTAAACAAAACCTAGGCTCCGATACCACAAAAACTGTCACGCCTCGACGCGGAAAATCGGAACGTAGCAGTTTATATCAATCATGTCAATCAGAGCATACATTGCCACAAGAGACTAACCATCAGGCTAATAATAAAGAAACAATTAGCCCAACTTTAATGATAATAATAATAAGAGAAAGTATTCAATTACACCCGACTCCTTGTGGACTTCTATCTCCTTAATGGAAAATACATCAACTCTAGATAACAACTAATCCAAACTTGACTTGAACATAAACTCTAAATGGCTCGCTCCTGGAATCACTTGTTCCCGTCCCCATCGGAATGCACGTCCTCATCCGAGCTACCTGAAAAGGATTGGAAAGTAGGGGTGAGCAAAGCTCAGTAGGATTTTATATCTCTATCATCAGGCATACTTAAAGTGATTAACCATTTATGAATAACATTGTAACAAAAGCGATGATAAATAAATGACAAAAGATAGATAGGGAAAAGAACATGAGCTTTCAAGTAAAGAGTGAACACAAGTATAACAAGAACTTTTCATGTCATAAAATGATAAATGGAATTGGCCATATCAAGCACGCATATCATGTCACACAAGAATTTCAAGTAATTGAGTAAAAGTGGAAATGTCATAGACCAATCACGCTAGTTATGCACTTCGGTGCAATGCCACACCTTGTCATTACAAACTCTCCGGGGCACAAGTACTTTCAGGCGCTCCTCCCAGGACCAGACCGGGCCCTTTATGATGCGTTGGCATTGAAGGTTTGGATCAATGATCCTAGTCTTCATCACATTAATGGCCAAGAGTTCCAAGGTTAAGCTCATGAACTTACTTCTAACATCAAGAGAAATTCTAACAAAATTGGAATGACATCAAGTAGAAAGACTATGAGTCTTTAGGTAACAAGGATGTAAACAAGGATTTCACATAATCTCACAGTTCAAGGCTAACCTTGATAACTGCTTCATGATGATAAAACAAGAACACCTTATTACTATCTTATCTGTGACGGTCTATAATAGGGCTGTTACAGGAACGTGACGGTCGTACACAGGGCCGTTACGTTGCTGTGACGGTCCAATCTTGGGCCATTATAGGACACAGACCAGTTTAATTTGAGCTGGTCCAAAAACACGATTCAAACCACATTCATGGGTTCAAGTCTTTAGGGTACAACCTGCCCAACGTCCTGGTGGGAATCCCAGGCTCACGGGGTCTTACGGAGGTCTCATAATAGTGGTCCTAATCCGACAGAAGGAATATCCGGCGGAGAGTCCCATCTATTACAAGAATTGAGGCTAATAAACACGGAAACCAAAATGGTGCGGTCAGTCAATCCCACCGGAGTGGCATGACTGTCAAACAAAAAGGCTAAGATCAAATATATATCTTACATAAATCAAAATTTATACAAGTGTTAACTAAGGGTTTTTATCAAATTCTTCATGATCATTCAACTTAGGATTTTCTAACATCTTTCATGTAGAACAATGAAAATTTTATGTTTATGATCATAATACAATATTAACATCACGTTCTGCCTTGCTTATAGATCAAGATATCATACTAACATAGCAAGTTTCTGGTTTTAAAAACGCATAAACAATAGTTTAAAAAAATAATGTCAGGAGAACGTGACGGTCTAAAGAAGGGGCGTTACAAGTATGTAACGCTCTATAGTAGGTGCGTTACGTACCAGAAAATAAATAGATTAAAATTTCAAAATTTAAAACACAGGGGCATGTGACGGTCTGTCGTGGGGCCCTCAGGCTCATGTGATGGTCTGTCGTGCGGCCGTTAGGCTGTAACGGCCTCTGGAAGATGCGTCACATGACCTGGAACCCGCCGACGATGAAGTTCAACATGTTAAACTAAAACTTCGATTGCTCATGATAGAATGAAAAAAAATTAGGGAAAATGCTACCATTCGAAAGAGCGTAAAAATTCGTATAAAATAGCATGCTTTGATTTAGATCTAACACAACAAGATTCAATCGTTAACTAATAATCATGAAAGTTGCCCTTTTTATACACCTCGGAGTAAAACGTGAAATTCGAACAGCATGATGAACGAAAATTGGGCAATTAGGTATCAAAAGAAAGAGCTCATGGAGACGCACAATACGGTATTATTAGATTTCTATTTGGCTTGAGAGACACCTACCTTTGCTTGAAGGAAAGAAGGATGAAGAAGAGGGGTCACCGGAACCCTAGGTACTGCTCCTAGAACGCCCAAACTCTCCCTCGTCCTATCACGATCGGTCCCGCCGCCGGTTGCTGGTGCAAATAGGGTTCTAGGGTGTCGAAAGCCCTCTATAAATAGAACATATAGGGACTCCTAGAGATCAAATTTGGTTGAAGAGTCTTATGAAGAAATTCCGGTGAAAACTTCGGATAAGGTTCTAATCCACCGTCGTCGCCGCCGGTAGAAGCATCTAGTGTTAGGGTTTTTGAAGAGAAAGCAAAGACCTATCAATGGGCTAGGGTTTGGCTCGAATTGGAGCACAATTGGGCTAGAATTGGGCCCAAATTGCGATGGCTAAACTAGGTCTTCTAACCCACGAAAAACTTCTAAAAATGTGAAATTGGGCCTATACGAATTTTATTTTGGGCTCCTACCTGAAGACAAAGTTATTAAAAATTCAATTTTACAATAGTTTCATATTTTTCCAGAATTTTAATAATTTCTGTAGAAATTGAGCCAAGAAATAATTAATTTATGTGGAAATATTATAGTAGAAAAGGACATGGTGCTACATCACCCTTCTTAATCAGACTTTCAATGGCGCCCTTGAACTGGGGCGCCCAAGCATCAGGTGGTAGGGCAGAAACGAGGATCATCTTTCCTCCTAGCATCGCCCGGTCTCCTTGGCTCCAGAAGAGTAATCTTATTGTATCGCGTGGCCCACTCAAATAGGACCCGAGTCTTCTCCTTAGGAAAGGAATATAGCTTCTTCATCTTGGCTATCAAAGAGGGCCTTCTTGTTGTTGAGTCGGCTTGGCAAGAGGAGGGTTGGCGACTCCTTTATCTTTGTCCTCCTGCTGCTCGAATGCCTTGAAGTCAAGTGTATTGACTTCTTTGGGCGCGGGCCGTTTATCAGTTGGTCTAGTTTTCTATCTTAAAGCAGCAGGGTTGGAGGAGTATTTGGAGAGGAAAGCCTTAATTTCTATCACCATGTTGTTCAGTCGGTCGAAAGACCTGATTTGCATCCCAATCATCCTTTCGAGGACCTCCTGCTTCAAATTTTGTTTACAGATTTGCACTGCATCTTCTTGATTTGGCAGGCGCCTGCACCACATACTAAAATTTTGCCATCTCTTGATATATTCCAGTGTTGCTTTTTCATTCTTCTGCCCGATTGCATAGAGTTCGACCACGGTTACCTCCCTTTTAACAACATGGAATCATTCCTGGAACTTTCGCTACATATCTGGCCAGTTGCTGATAGACCCAGCCAGTAGGTTTGAGTACCATTCAAAGGTGAGCCCTGTGAGCGAGGACCCAAA
Source organism: Amorphophallus konjac (assembly GCA_022559845.1). Lineage (NCBI taxonomy): Eukaryota > Viridiplantae > Streptophyta > Magnoliopsida > Alismatales > Araceae > Amorphophallus > Amorphophallus konjac. Next base: position 216,687,586 of record CM040123.1, on the reverse strand, counting down.
GAACATTAATAGGTAGGACTCATTGGTCGCCAGATCGTCCATCATGTTGATGTAGTAGGCTATATGTTCTTTTGGCGAACCTTGCCCATTGAATTTATCAAACTTCGGTGGCTTATTGATAACAGGAGGCAATCTTTTGGCCGCATGATGGACATGGTAAGACACCTTGTACACATCAAATGAGGCACAATAATTACTGCCTCAATCAGCTAGCTTTATTTCAATCATTTGTTCTATCATCAGCTTGTTCACCACTATCGGGTCCACCAGATCTGGGTAGAAATGGGCTTGCTGCATCTGCGACATTGTCAACACCGTCGCTTGAGGTATAGCGGCAGTCTCCTGGTGTTGAGGGGCCGGATGTGGTATCAGAGCAATGCCCACAGTGTAATTGGGTATCGGCTGAGAAGCTGTCACCTGAGGTGATGCGACATTTCAGGAGGGGCCTCGGTCTGCTTCGAGGCTGAAGCGTGCATGCTCAGCTCGCTTAATTGCCTCTTCAGCATTTCAACTTCCTGTTGGTATTTTTGGAGCATCATTATCATCGTTGGATCGTGGGTGGAGGGGCTGGGGACATGGCCTCCCCCATCCAACGGGACGTCTGGAGAGGGTGTCGGCATCTCATTGTCATCTTCAGCAGTAACCACATTGGACGCCATGGTGACCACATCTGAACTTGTTTCACTGGCAAGGGCTTGTACTGCTTCAGCTGCAGCCTTCTTTCTTCTAGTGACCGAACCTAGCCTCATGGCGAGTTTAGCCACTTCATCATGATCTTCAGGGAAAGCTCTATAGTGGCCGGTCACCTCGGTCATGTTATAGGTGAAGATCTGAAGTTGCCTACTTCTTTGAATCACTCTCCAAGCTAACTGACCAGGGAAGCTCAATCTATCGAACATCGAAATCCTTGGTGGAGTCTCTTTACGGAGAGGTGGTCCATAGCAACCGGACTCCACATCTTCTGTTTCTCCCGGGTCAACTTGTTGTTCCCGGCTTCTCTTTGCAGCACTCACGGCGTCTAGGAGTCGCTGTGTTCCCAAAGAAGTATTTCCAAGGCTGCGGAAGTATCCCCGCATTGCATGGGTGATATGATCTTGCCCATTGCTGGGGCAGATCATAGGGGGTGACACGCTGGCTAGTGCCGTAGACTTGTAGGCGATCCACCTTCATTCAGCCATCCTTCTGCATATTTTATCATATGAATAAATATTTGTCTGCCGACCATAGGCTCGGAAAGCTGGCTTGTGAGACGCCTGGGTAGGTATCATGGTCTTCTCTTCTTCTTCTTCTTCTTTCTTTCCGAACCTGTCAACCATGACAGGCTCCGGTTGAATTGGAGTTGGGGCCCGCACTAGCCTAGCCACCGAAATCTGCTTGAATTTGGTTGGTTTAGGGGCCAACCCTCCCTTTTATCTATACTCAAAGTGGTCTGTCTTATCTTGGGCCAATGCTTGGAATGAATTATGCACTAGCACCACTGGGATGACCCTATCGGGTGTGATCTTGGCCTCTCGGCCATCAAGGAACACTCTTACTCCTCCGATCAAGATGGATTTGCCTGATATTGAGATCCGGCCTTGCAGCATGTCGGCGCTATTCTTGGCTACCCTCCTAGCAGCCGATGTGCGCTTCCTACTAGTGGAGGCACGGGAGCCTATGCGATGGACATGGCAGCCCACCACTGTAGCTTCAGTTGGCGTCACCTTTGCCATGGTGACTAGTTCCATCTCCTGGGCATCCAAGAGTCCCACGAACGCAACCCCCAAAAAGTTGGGGAAGCCCATGACGGGCGGGAAATCGTCGAACCTGATCGGCACAGCAAGGTAGCCATGCTCGGCATGGTTGGTGATGACTAGTGGTCTGAACACAACTGCCATCGCGATCGTTGGAATACAATTCCCTCCCTGCAATTTCAAATTTGGAATGCTAGAATTTTAGGAAGAGGCCGTCGGGCCCTTAATCTTGGAGAAATGATGAAAGGAGGTTCAAGTCCCACCGGGCGTGCCAGACTTGTGGACGCACTTTTTATCTTTTTAAAATCATTATATCTTTATATAGTTTATCTTTTATGTTGGTTTATTAGTGCATGGGTGTGACAGTTGTAGATTATTAAAAAATTAAATCTACTTAAATAAAGAATTAATAATATGAAGGAAAAGAAGAAGGGGAAAGAGGAGAAATGGAGCATGCGTGGATGCTAAGGGGAATGTGATCGCCAGAGACATGCGGGCGTCAAAGGATATTAACAATAAAAGAGGGAGGGATCATGAAGAATACCTTTTTGAAGCGAGGGGGATTGTGAATGTCACCTTCTCTTCCAATCGCCCAGTCGATGAAGAGAGTTTTCCTTTGCATGATTACCCTTGCAAAAATAACAACAACCAACAAAAAGATTGGATTAGAAACAAGTGTGTAGCATCAAATTCTAACGAATATAAACATGAAAAGCATGTGAATGAACACACCTTCTTGGTGTTAGCCTTTAAACCTGTAGCATCCCAAAAATTTAAATATAAAATAAATAGAAATAACTATAAATATTAGATATAGAAAAGCATGGGAATTAAAATTTTGATAGAATAAAAATGATAATTAATATAAATTAGTTAAAAGGCCTAACACGCATTTATAAAACATAAAATCCTGTATGAATATAATTAATGGGCCAATCCTAAATTACTAGGTTTTAATTAAAGAAGATCTATATGTATAAAATATATATATACATGGATTTCTAGTTAGTTAGTGGGCTTTAGCATATGGGCTTTAGAATTCTCAAAAGGACTTTTAATGGATTTAAACAAATAATTCCAAATATATCTATATAAACCCTTTTACATAGATGGGCCTTAATAAGAGAATTAAACTTCCAAAACCCATAACTATGTAATACATATACCCACACTATCAAAGCCCAACACTCACATGGAGCCAGTAGTAATGATCTAATAATAAGGAATGAGATCCTTATATTTATATATATACATATAAGAAGTCCTACTAAATGATTTAGTTAAGCATATGGTAACTAAGTCACATAATTATTTAATGGGCTTTGATGCATATAAACATGCCTAGGCTGAGGATATATATATATATATTTATATATACACATGGGCTCAATAAACAACACCCTTACAATCCTATATAAGAAGGCCAACAGATAAATACAATTAAAGGAATATTATAAAGTCCACAATAAAGACCCTGGTATCTATAGTATTTTCAACCATAATAAATGCATTTAGTGAATAACTAATGGTTTGATCAACCCTACATTAAAGATTCAAATCCTTACATGGGCCTCTCCAGAAAATGGGCTTTACAAATTGGGCCTGTACGTAGAGGATCACGTGAGTCTAGAACAAATGTATAGATGTCTAAATATGACAACACCTAAGAGCTCTTGGTAATACTAGAGTTACCTTTCCTTTCGTACGAGGCATGCGTGGCTTGGAGTTTGAGTTGCTCTTGGGGAGTGGCTGGATGAGTTCATCAAACTACAGAAGTTTTAGTTCAAGTAGGATTCTAATTGGCAATTTAGGACTCCTAACCCGTATAGGAAACTAATGGGGTCTAAACCCTATAAATAAGAATTCTTGCGATGATGGCCGAGCCATCGTGCACTTAGCCGTATTGCCATCAATGTTGTCCCCATCTCCTTCTTCTGTTGCATATTATCGTCGTGGCACAAATGAACGTGCTTCCTCCCGTCTTCATCTTCTTCCTCTTCTCTGTTCGTGTGGGTGGCTGCTACTAGTTGTTGCCATTGCGGCTACGGTAGCTGTGTTGTTGTTGCTGCCATCGTGAAGGGGCGAAAGTTTTTTCTTCCTCTCCCTTCCCTATTGTGGGTGTGCCGATCGTCTCCCCTGTAATTCTTCTTCCTCCTACAACTTCTTCTTCGTCGCAGAAGGTTTAAACGCAAGGAGGTAGGCAATCTCCCAAGCACAAACTCTTAATATCATGCATTATCTTCTAATTCCTTTCACGTGACTTTCACGTAACATGTGATTATGTTAATATATTTTAAGTGAGAGTTAACACATATTAAAATTTTATAATCATGTAAATTTATTTCAAAAAATTTCTGATAAATATATTATTGAGATCCTCATATTTTTCTCTTAATTCTCATATATTTAGATGTATAAAAAGATTAAAAATTAGAAAGTGACCTTGTTCACGTAGTTAACACCCGTACAATCTTTGTCAATTTTTATCTTTTTAACCTGCCGTTATAAAATTGTGATATTTTAGAGTTAAGATCTTTGAATTTTTTTCTTATTTATCATGTAATTAATTTTCATAAAATATTAAGAAATAAAAAGAGACACTGTTCATCCATAGGATGAACAGTAATATGCACGTTGGTAATAACATTCTTCACCGCCACTGCTAAATGAATATATATATATATATATATATTTATGTATACATATATATCTTGTAATTAAGTTTTTTAAAATCTATATCTATTAAACTATGTGATATAAAATTATAAAAATTATATATTTAAATCTTTGAACTTTTCTCCTAATTATCATATATTCTATTTTTAAAAATTATTTTATATAAATTAATGTCTCTTTGGATGTATATTTTTAAAATTATTCAATTAAATAGATATTGACGTGAATTCTTGTTAAATAAATTAAGTTAAAAAAATCATAAAATTAACATCTCTCTATGTGGACGCTAATTAATAAATGATGTCACTCATGGGTATTAATTAATATAAGTTTATTTAATTATAGTTAATTATAGAATTAGATGGGCATGAATTTATATAATTAACGCATTCATGTTGTCACCGTTTTCTTCCGATTACGACTCATACCTTGGGTCTTTTGGCACTTTCATCTCACGTCCGTAGATGGAGTCCATGTTTCATGATTGGTTCACGTTATACACTCAACTCTCGGTGACATACAAGCCCTCCGTTGGACATTCCGTTCCTTCGGACTGACAAGTTAGTCATTGGGACCTCCGTAAGTCTCCTCGCAGCCTTGGATTCCCTCAAGGCCGACTGAGTTGGTTGTACCTAATCACCTAGATTTTTGAAATGCCATGATTTTCATATGGTTTATTGATATATCATCCTTACTACAAGTTCTGTCCTTGAACTCTATGTTTCATGGAATCTATCTTAAAGTTCTTACATGCTTGATCCTTGAAATTCCTGGCCATTAATATGGAATTAGTCTAGACTAAATGTCAGGGGCTATGGGTCCCACTAAAATGACATTTTAAATGCTACGGGTCCTGATCTGACCCTATTGGGCGAGGCAAAGTCCAAACGTTATCGGTATACGATGATCGGGTGCAGGCATTCACCAACTCGGTTAGTGGCATTTAGGGGCAATCATACAATCGTGAGAACTCCTAAGTGTGCGACCAAATACTAACTAGTGCTATTTCCATGAGGGGTGGTCATATCGTCGTGACTTTCCCCTTAGTGCATTGGCCAATCCTATATAGTGCTAGATGTGCAAACGCTCTCGTGATAGTGATGATCGGGAGTAATTGCCATCATAGTGCATCTTTCTACAACTTATTGTTCGTCATGAAAATATCTTGAATTGCCATATTGGAGGGGTTATCATATCGTCGTGATATTCCCTTAGTGTCGTGGCAAATGCTATAGAATGCATGTAGAAGTAATTGTTCTACTTCTATATCGATCATCATAAATGTTCTTGAATTATCTCATTGATAGTACTCGTTATTTTGTCATGAAGATTCTTCACAATAATGGATACCTTGAAGCTCTCGTGATAGTGTTCGTCATAGAGAGATGAATGTTATCTTTCCTCATGAATGGTCTTGACCTAACTTGAGAAAGTACTTGATTAGATCTTGCTATACTCTCTTGATTATCACCGTCCTTACTTTTCATGAGTTTATCTAGCATCTTGCTTACTTTGTTTATTATAGTTCTTAAATTTATCTCGTGTTATTATAGTTCTCGATTTCTATATCTTGCATGACCTGCATGAGCATGTTAAACTGTAATTGACTTAAAGCTAACTTGGAAGCATGAGATATTAAGTCCTACTGAGCGTTCGCTCACCCTGCGTTTTTCAAATATTTTTCAGGTAATGACTTTAGTGACGACGAGACCGAACATGATGGGCAAGGGCAAGAGTGAAGAGTACCCCGACAACCTAGATGAACCATCTAGCGTGGTTATCTTGTGTCTTATGTTAAGTCGATTCAAGAGTCTCATTGTAATTTTTCTTTATTGAGTCTTTTCATTTATTATGGGCCCGAATATGTAAAGAACTTATATTTGAAATGAAATTTGTTATTTGTCCAAATTGTGTTTTGTGGAAATGACTATGCTCTGATTGACATGACTGTTTAACTGCCACGTTCCGAGCAAACGACACGTTCCGCTGCTATCGGTTCGGGGCGTGACAGAAGGTGGTATCAGAGCCTAGGCTTTCTAAATCCCTAGGTCATTTAGTCCAAGTCTTAGATTGAGTTCTCCTTGTCAGTTATCCTATAGGAACCCTGTGAGATTTGGGTAGAGCTTTGGGGTTAAATGATAAAATATGCTACATTCGCGATATATACCTGCCGAGATATGCATATCATTAATCCAAACCATATTCTTGTAGGCTAGAATGGCCGCTGAGAGAGCTCAATGGAGAGAAATGCAACGTACGGTTCAAGGGTTGACACAAGCATTACAACAGGTTGCACAATACGGGAACCAACATGGAGCTGAGGATCTGCATCGAAAATTCCAAAAGATAAATCCCCCTAAGTTTAGTGGGTCGACTGACCCGGATGAAGCAGAGAATTGGGTGCAAGAAATAGAGAGGACCTTTAAGGTGATGCAATGCACCGATGAAGAGAAGGTACTATTAGGAACATATCAATTAGAGAAGGATGCCCGAGTATGGTGGGGATCCGTGGAAGCAATCTTACCTAACGAGCAAGTTACATGGGACGAATTCTTAGAACACTTTAATGAAAAGTATTTCTCGGAAAGAATTCGCGAGAAGAAAGCTATGGAATTTGTGACTTTGAAGCAACGTAGTCTGTCAGTCATCGAGTATGAAGCGAGGTTTTCTAGATTGGCCCGATATGCACCACACTTGGTTTGCACAGAGAAAATGAGAGCAAAGAGATTTATGCATGCTTGAAGGTGGAACTTATACCTCAACTAGCTCCACTAGAAATTCAAACATATACGGAGATGGTTAGAAAAGCTCAACTCTTGGAAGATGCTATGGATATGATGGAAAGAATCAAAGGAAAGGTTGCCAAGAAGGACTTACCAAATGGATCCAAGAACAAGAAAAATGTGAATGACAAGAAGAGATTTAATGAAGGCAACAAATTCTATGAAAATAAGAAACCCCGGAATAAAGATCGACAAATTGTTCCGGCCAAGGGGAAATGCAAGCATTGCAAGAAGGGAAGGCACAATCCGGACGAGTGTTGGTATAAACTTGGAAAATGCATCCGTTGTGGAAGCAGAGACCACAAAATTACTCGATGTCCACTCTTAAAGGAAGAAGCACCGCAAGCAATGGAAGGTAACCCTATAAACCTATCTCATCTAAAACTTGCATGAATCGGATATGACCTTAAGTACTTAGCATGATATATGAATGATCTAGCAAGAATACATGCTTTAGATATGGTGATCTTACCCCACAAATTTTGGAAAGGAAACTATGTGAATTTGGGGACCAAATTCTTTTAAGTGGGGGAGGGTGTAGCATCCCAAAAATTTAAATATAAAATAAATAGAAATAACTATAAATATTAGATATAGAAAAGCATGGGAATTAAAATTTTGATAGAATAAAAATGATAATTAATCTAAATTAGTTAAAAGGCCTAACACACATTTATAAAACATAAAATCCTGTATGAATATAATTAATGGGCCAATCCTAAATTACTAGGCTTTAATTAAAGAAGATCTATATGTATAAAATATATATATACATGGATTTCTAGTTAGTTAGTGGGCTTTAGCATATGGGCTTTAGAATTCTCAAAAGGACTTTTAATGGATTTAAACAAATAATTCCAAATATATCTATATAAACCCTTTTACATAGATGGGCCTTAATAAGAGAATTAAACTTCCAAAACCCATAACTATGTAATACATATACCCACACTATCAAAGCCCAACACTCACATGGAGCCAGTAGTAATGATCTAATAATAAGGAATGAGATCCTTATATTTATATATATACATATAAGAAGTCCTACTAAATGATTTAGTTAAGCATATGGTAACTAAGTCACATAATTATTTAATGGGCTTTGATGCATATAAACATGCCTAGGCTGAGGATATATATATATATATTTATATATACACATGGGCTCAATAAACAACACCCTTACAATCCTATATAAGAAGGCCAACAGATAAATACAATTAAAGGAATATTATAAAGTCCACAATAAAGACCCTGGTATCTATAGTATTTTCAACCATAATAAATGCATTTAGTGAATAACTAATGGTTTGATCAACCCTACATTAAAGATTCAAATCCTTACATGGGCCTCTCCAGAAAATGGGCTTTACAAATTGGGCCTGTACGTAGAGGATCACGTGAGTCTAGAACAAATGTATAGATGTCTAAATATGACAACACCTAAGGGCTCTTAGTAATACTAGAGTTACCTTTCCTTTCGTACGAGGCATGCGTGGCTTGGAGTTTGAGTTGCTCTTGGGGAGTGGCTGGATGAGTTGATCAAACTACAGAAGTTTTAGTTCAAGTAGGATTCTAATTGGCAATTTAGGACTCCTAACCCGTATAGGAAACTAATGGGGTCTAAACCCTATAAATAAGAATTCTTGCGATGATGGCCGAGCCATCGTGCACTTAGCCGTATTGCCATCAATGTTGTCCCCATCTCCTTCTTCTGTTGCATATTATCGTCGTGGCACAAATGAACGTGCTTCCTCCCGTCTTCATCTTCTTCCTCTTCTCTGTTCGTGTGGGTGGCTGCTACTAGTTGTTGCCATTGCGGCTACGGTAGCTGTGTTGTTGTTACTGCCATCGTGAAGGGGCGAAAGTTTTTTCTTCCTCTCCCTTCCCTGTTGTGGGTGTGCCGATCGTCTCCCCTGTAATTCTTCTTCCTCTTACAACTTCTTCTTCGTCGCAGAAGGTTTAAACGCAAGGAGGTAGGCAATCTCCCAAGCACAAACTCTTAATATCATGCATTATCTTCTAATTCCTTTCACGTGACTTTCACGTAACATGTGATTATGTTAATATATTTTAAGTGAGAGTTAACACATATTAAAATTTTATAATCATGTAAATTTATTTCAAAAATTTTTTGATAAATATATTATTGAGATCCTCATATTTTTCTCTTAATTCTCATATATTTAGATGTATAAAAAGATTAAAAATTAGAAAGTGACCTTGTTCACGTAGTTAACACCCGTACAATCTTTGTCAATTTTTATCTTTTTAACCTGACGTTATAAAATTGTGATATTTTAGAGTTAAGATCTTTGAATTTTTTTCTTATTTATCATGTAATTAATTTTCATAAAATATTAAGAAATAAAAAGAGACACTGTTCATCCATAGGATGAACAGTAATATGCACGTTGGTAATAACATTCTTCACCGCCACTGCTAAATGAATATATATATATATATATTTATGTATACATATATATCTTGTAATTAAGTTTTTTAAAATCTATATCTATTAAACTATGTGATATAAAATTATAAAAATTATATATTTAAATCTTTGAACTTTTCTCCTAATTATCATATATTCTATTTTAAAAATTATTTTATATAAATTAATGTCTCTTTGGATGTATATTTTTAAAATTATTCAATTAAATAGATATTGACGTGAATTCTTGTTAAATAAATTAAGTTAAAAAAAATCATAAAATTAACATCTCTCTATGTGGACGCTAATTAATAAATGATGTCACTCATGGGTATTAATTAATATAAGTTTATTTAATTATAGTTAATTATAGAATTAGATGGGCATGAATTTATATAATTAACGCATTCATGTTGTCACCGTTTTCTTCCGATTACGACTCATACCTTGGGTCTTTTGGCACTTTCATCTCACGTCCGTAGATGGAGTCCATGTTTCATGATTGGTTCACGTTATACACTCAACTCTTGGTGACATACAAGCCCTCCGTTGGACATTCCGTTCCTTCGGACTGACAAGTTAGTCATTGGGACCTCCGTAAGTCTCCTCGCAGCCTTGGATTCCCTCAAGGCCGACTGAGTTGGTTGTACCTAATCACCTAGATTTTTGAAATGCCATGATTTTCATATGGTTTATTGATATATCATCCTTACTACAAGTTCTGTCCTTGAACTCTATGTTTCATGGAATCTATCTTAAAGTTCTTACATGCTTGATCCTTGAAATTCCTGGCCATTAATATGGAATTAGTCTAGACTAAATGTCAGGGGCTATGGGTCCCACTAAAATGACATTTTAAATGCTACGGGTCCTGATCTGACCCTATTGGGCGAGACAAAGTCCAAACGTTATCGGTATACGATGATCGGGTGCAGGCATTCACCAACTCGGTTAGTGGCATTTAGGGGCAATCATACAATCGTGAGAACTCCTAAGTGTGCGACCAAATACTAACTAGTGCTATTTCCATGAGGGGTGGTCATATCGTCGTGACTTTCCCCTTAGTGCATTGGCCAATCCTATATAGTGCTAGATGTGCAAACGCTCTCGTGATAGTGATGATCGGGAGTAATTGCCATCATAGTGCATCTTTCTACAACTTATTGTTCGTCATGAAAATATCTTGAATTGCCATATTGGAGGGGTTATCATATCGTCGTGATATTCCCTTAGTGTCGTGGCAAATGCTATAGAATGCATGTAGAAGTAATTGTTCTACTTCTATATCGATCATCATAAATGTTCTTGAATTATCTCATTGATAGTACTCGTTATTTTGTCATGAAGATTCTTCACAATAATGGATACCTTGAAGCTCTCGTGATAGTGTTCGTCATAGAGAGATGAATGTTATCTTTCCTCATGAATGGTCTTGACCTAACTTGAGAAAGTACTTGATTAGATCTTGCTATACTCTCTTGATTATCACCGTCCTTACTTTTCATGAGTTTATCTAGCATCTTGCTTACTTTGTTTATTATAGTTCTTAAATTTATCTCGTGTTATTATAGTTCTCGATTTCTATATCTTGCATGACCTGCATGAGCATGTTAAACTGTAATTGACTTAAAGCTAACTTGGAAGCATGAGATATTAAGTCCTACTGAGCGTTCGCTCACCCTGCGTTTTTCAAATATTTTTCAGGTAATGACTTTAGTGACGACGAGACCGAACATGATGGGCAAGGGCAAGAGTGAAGAGTACCCCGACAACCTAGATGAACCATCTAGCGTGGTTATCTTGTGTCTTATGTTAAGTCGATTCAAGAGTCTCATTGTAATTTTTCTTTATTGAGTCTTTTCATTTATTATGGGCCCGAATATGTAAAGAACTTATATTTGAAATGAAATTTATTATTTGTCCAAATTGTGTTTTGTGGAAATGACTATGCTCTGATTGACATGACTGTTTAACTGCCACGTTCCGAGCAAACGACACGTTCCGCTGCTATCGGTTCGGGGCGTGACAAAACCCCTATGCAAAGGGTAGGAAAATATGTGATGTGATGAAGAAAAGAGAGAGGGTGCAAGTGTCACACAAAGGAGACTCCCAATGTTGTTGAGATGAAAATAAATGAAAGAGGAGATGAATATGATGCATGAACATGCAAATATTAAATTAAGAACAATAAATAAAAGTGATGAGAAAAGCTTATGTGTTTATTTTCTCCAAAAGGGCTTTAGATGTTCAATGTGCTCTAAGGGAAGAAGCCTCCAACGTGATGAAGCTTTAGGCGCATGGGAGACTCTATCCTTTGAGCCCTTAGTCTAGCAGCACCTCCCCTTAGATTAGTTGAGCAACCTAAAACACAAGGGAGAGAGGGTCCCTATTTATAGAGTGGAAATTCAGAGTTTACTCCATTAAAAATATTAAATCATGTTTTATTAGGATTTGGAGAGAGATATTCATATGCCAAGTGTCCTCCCAACCTTAAAAAACCTTAGGGACCCTTTCCCAAGTGGAAAAGGAGCTTAAAATAGGGAAAGAATGGGGTTTTATTGGATTCGGAACTTTGTAAGAATTGGCACCAGACCTAGAAGTCGCAAATTAATTAATGTTAGTTCGAAGAGGCGCCAATTGGAATTTAAATATAGAAAGTTTAAAAATTTCCAAAATTAGAAATTAATTCACGTCTAGGGGGCCAGACGCCAATTAGGAATTTATACGAATTTTGGACAAAGTTGAAAGCTCAAAATATAGAAGTGGAAATCGCGTCTAGGGGGTTGGACCCCAATTAAAGAATTAGCGACCTTGTAGAGAGGCGTGGATTGAAAAATAAATACGAATTCGACACAAAATGTGAAGAAAAGATTTAGCGTCCACCACCCCGAACGCCAATTAACGAATTAACGACCTTCCACGGTGACGTGGATTCAAAATCACATGAATTCGGCGTGAAATAGTGCCAAAACGTAAAAAAAAATAAGAATTCGTGTCCACCGTGGTGGACGCCAATTAAAAATAGCAAAAAAGGTATAATTTTTGAAGGGAATTGGCGTTCGCTCATGCGGGCACCAAATCTTGAGAACGCGGTCGCTTAGACGACCACGTTCAGCCTGGGCAGCTTTTTTATTTATTTATTTTATCTTTTAAAGACGCGATCGCCTAGGCGATCGCGATCAGGCCGAGTTAACCAATTTTTTTATTTGTTTTTTTTAAATGGCATCCACTATGCTAACGTTAATTAAGAAAATGGCGTCCCCTAGTTCTGACGTTAATTAAAAAACCCTCAAAAAATTAGAGAAAAATCCCAGAAAAAATCAAGAAAAATAGGAAAAGTTGGAGAAAGCTGAATAATCAACAAAAAATAGGAAAACTCAAATAAGTCGATTTGAGGGTCAATTTTGGGTCGCAATATGATAGGAGATGTATTGAAAGTGATGTCAATTTTAGCGTGTCTGCAGCGGCCCCGCCTTGATGTCTGCTTTGCAAGGGAGTGACAGGGAATGAAGTGGAATGGAATGAAGTGTAATGAAATGAAATGAAGTGGAGCGAACTGAAAAGTAGATGTCAAGGTGTGATGAGACACACAATCAACACCACTTGATAGAAATTAGATCAAAAGCTTGAAATGCAGCAATCTTGAGGAGGTTCAATGAAAACAACAATTGTTTGGATATAGGAGTGTGTGTGCACGCGAGCACGAATGAGAGAAAATGGGATGATCAACTTCCAGCACGGTAGAAGTACCTCAGGTCAAAACCTGTAGGTTTCACCATTGGAGAGTGATTACCAGTCAATGTGGACGTGCTACAACCAAGGTGGATCTAAGGAAAAGATTGAATAAGAGGATGGAACTCCAAACAAAGGAGTTTTCAAGGAAATAGCTCAAAACGGTAACAAGGCGAACTGAGGACTCAATTCGGCTTGGAATATCTCATATCTTAGAAATTAATGTTCAATTGACTCTCAAAATTGAGTTATTAGAATGATTTTCCTAAGGTTAATTCAAAGTACTACATGAATGCATGTTAGTTTAAAAGGAAAAATTAAAATAAATTAAAATAGAACATAATCAAGGATAATATAGTTAAGTTGCCCAGACTGAGTCAAGATATCGATTTGTGAGCTGATACAAAGCCGAAGCCCATTTATCCGCACACCAACTCGCAAAAGGGAACCATCGTCCCTAGTCTTGGATGGCCCAACGGCCTAACCGTGTGACTAAGTTTCCTCAAAATTTATCATTATTTTTGATGAAGGGGAACTCAAATGTCAGATTTATCAAGGTCACAAGGTCCTTCATATAATCTAATAGCATAGATAGCATATAGTAAAAATGTATACATGGAAAGATGGTGAAGCAATAAGCATTGGGATCTAAGAAATGATGTGCAATCACCGTGGGACCTGGATGATGTCCGGGCGGTGGGTCCAAAGAGCTTCTTCCTGCGCTTAAAAATTGATTTATCCAAGATATAATTAAACAAGCAATGAATTTAGCAATTGTAGCATAACAAGCATAGCATGGATCAAACCATCAATAGCATCGAAGCATGAATAGCACAGCATGAATAGCATTGTTTTAAACATTATAGCATCAAAAGCATTGAGTATTAAACATGTGAGGCATAGCATGAAAAACATGGTATTGAATGACATAGCATGGATAGCATTGAAGCATAGTGTGATAAGCGTTGAAAGCATCATGGTGGGCATAGCATTCAAAGCATCATTGTTTGTTGTTAGGAGGATGACCAACTTGGCCAATGGTCAAGATTTGGAGTTGAATGATTGAAGTAATGCCCAAAGTGGTAGGAATAATCAGACCAAGTTAGCAAGAATGACTCAGAAAGAGGATAGTTGATGATGCCCGGAAAGGCAAAGCATGATAACCGTGATTATAGGGAAGAGTTGAAATGTAGATGTAAATCGAAGGAGAGGACTCATCCCTTGTTCTTGGTCTTTGCAAAAGGTTGTCCCTATAAGAGCACCATCAGTTAGTTGAGACACAATGCAAATTTTTTTGATTTTTGAAATATACAAATTTTTATAGGTTTTGAAACTATTCAAATTTTTATGGATTTTTAAAATAGTCACTTTTTTATTTTTAAAATATTCATTTTTTTATTTTGGTTTAGACGTTGCCAATTGCAAAATCAATGGATAATTTAAAGTGCTGGCCCGTCCTTGTTCCTTCCCCTCTCGCTAAGAACCACCCAAAGTAAGGTGTGTATTAAAGGTGGTGCCCTATAGTCGACTGCCCTTGGATAACGGTGCCCCTACTAAGGTCATATTGTCATGCCCCGACGCAGAATATCGAGGCGTGATGAGTCGTAACACTCGTGTCGATCAGAGCATGCGTATAAAAGGGTCCAACCACAATGGGAGATAATAAGAACATGATACTTTTATTTCATCAAAATAAAGTTTTACAACATCCTTAAGCCTTAAGATGCCTAATACAACTTCCAAGTACATTTAATTCTAGCAAGAGCAACACTCGTAAACCTAGGTATCTAAGATAAACTTGGTCCCTTGTTTCACTCTTGCCCATCCCCATTTGTTTGAGGTTCATCATCGGAACCACCTGAAATATTAACCGAAAACACAGGGTGAGCACAAAGCTCAATAGGACTTATATCTCTATGTCATGCAGCTTTAAGTAATTAACATTTTTAGATAAGGTAAATGTGCTATGATGAGAATCGTGACTAAAATATAAAACATGGTCATGAGAGAGCAATGAATGCTTGTATATAAGATCACAAGTTAACAAGAGTAAGATTTTCAAGAACGATTATGTAGCATGTATAATCATGGAGTTGGCCATTTCACGCAAGCATGTATGAGTCAAGTATTTCATGTAATTCAAACAAGTCAAGTATTTCACGAGTGATTGGAATGCCATAAATGAATCTAGCAAGCAAGTACTCGGTGCAATACCACACCAGGTCAATAATAGCTCCCATGGGCACAAGTACTTTCTGGCGCTCCCCCCAGGACCAGACCGGGCCCCATTAATGTCAGGCATTGTAGTTATAGATCATTGATCCCAAGTATTTAATTAGACATCCACATAATATACATGGCCAATGAATTTTAAGAAAAACTTAAGAAGCGTACTATAGCGCACAACTAGACATTTAGTTATGGAGGACTCAAGAGGTGGCCCCTATAGGCTCAAGAGGTAGCTCCCGTTACGTAGCACTTTGCGCCATTCTAGTCTCAGAGGTGACTCCCATAACGTAGCACTTTACCCCGCATGGCACTTAGCTCCTACACTCCCAAATGATAGTTTATGGCCAAAGTACAGATTTCCATTTCTAGTTCCAAGGACAAGTAGTCTGAAGAGTAAACAAAGTTTATAAGGGAAGTTGAAGGAAGGATGATTGAAGGTATCATGTTTAGCGACATTAAGACAATGAGGAAAAGAGTTGTCGATTAAGGCACAATTTTTTGAAAATTTGTGTAAGGTTTTTTTTGATCAAGTTTTCCTCAGTCAGTGTTTAGCGAGAACACCAAGAATTCACGGCAAAGTAAGAGGTGGGACAGTGGGATGCTCCCCTTACGTTTACAAGGACCTAATTAAATAACCACTTATCCACTTAAAGTGTTTGCCCGTGGACCTCTTTCTTCAGACACCGGTCTTTGTTGATAATCTTGCTAGCTACACGGCTTTGTCGGAAACTCAAAACTCTTAATTCATTTTAAGAAGAATCTTGGGAATGAAAGAGTTCAGAGTATAGGCCAAAGCCTAGGGAACAATCCCAATGAAAATGTGAAATGCGAGAAATTGGAAGAATTGGCGTCCACTCAGGTCACCGCTAATCCTAGAATTCGCGTCCAACAGAAAGGGCGCCAATTCTAGGATTAAATCGCTATTTCTTTAATTCGCGTCACTGTAAAAGGACGCTAATTCCATATATTATTTATTTCTTTAGGTTAAAATGATATTATTTTAAATTGGCATCCATGTGCAAGGGTGCTAAATGTTAAATTTGCATCCATTTCAGGGGACGCTAATTCTATATTTTCCCAATTATTTGGTTTATTAATTAATTACATGAATTGGCATCCCTACAGAAGGGCACTATTTTATTAATTCACGTCCGCTAACACCGACGCTAATTCTTCTCATTACAAGTTGGCACACATCCAGCATATATGTTTACAGACACAAGCAACCGCTCAGTTCTTTTTAAGCATCATGAACAGTAGCACTTTGATTTCTATCAAGAATTTCATGGATAAAGAGATACGATAATCAAGATAAAAATACAAGGATCCCAAAACCATGCTCATATAAATTTTTACATACTTGGTTCCATAGATATTGAATTTTTAAACATAGGTGAATTTATTTAATCATTAAAGAATTCACGTTGGCTATAGTGGGCGTCAATTAACTGGCTACTATGTTCCGGATACTATTTCAAGAATTGGCGCCCTTTTAAAATGTCGCCAATTAATTGGCGTCCACTGCTCTGGTCGCCAATTCTTTGTGAAATAGAAAGCTTCAAGTTCAACGTAAAAAAATAACATGGTTACTTGCATGCTTGTACTATAAAGTGTTTTGCCTAGATACAAAGAATACCTACCTAATTGAATGGAAGAGGAACAAGAAAAATGAAATGAACACCCAGAGCCCCATTTCTCCTTAGAATCCTTCCGAACGTGGCAAGGCAAAATGGGTGATTAGAGGGCCTATTTATAGAAAAAACTTGGCCAAACAGTAAGATTCCTCTCCCCAACAAATTAAACTTCTCTACCACTTAACTCAATGTTCATGGCCCAATATTAAACTATTCCACTAACCTACTTTTAATAACGTTAGAAAATATCACTATCCTAATTTTAATATGGTATGGGCAAGCCTAGATTCCCGGTGGGTTGTTTGAAATCCATAGAAAGAAAATTGGCTACTCATTTTAGCCTATTTAGCCCAATAAGGTTTGTCTAATAGCCCAACTGTGATTCATAAGCAATTTTGCCCATTAACTTCAATTTCAGCCCATATTTAAGGTTTGTTCCATAGCACAATTGTTGATTCTTAAGGAATTTGATTAGGCCTTTTGGAAATTAAGCTATTTATTTGAAGAAAAATTCAATTATATAATTTCATCATTTCATTGATGCTTTACATATTTATTCATCATTTTTTTAACGAGTTACTACACCATACCTAAGAAACACTCGATCTTGGAGAGAGAAGATAAGAAAATTGGAGATAAGCCTTGTAACAATCCGAGAATCCGATTACCGGGAAGGCCCGATGACCCGAGACTCGAACCACCGCCCATGAGCCGGGAGGGCTCGGAAGGGCTAAAAGGAGTGTGGAGGCTCAAAGAAATAAGAAATAAGGCAGGACAATTCAACAATTAACAGAAATAAATAAACAACTATTGCTACAACAGAGTCCTGTCCAACCGAAAGTACAGTCTAAAGCAGTAAAGCATACCACATGCCGAGTGAACACTCGGCCGGGCAAGCTGGCAACTGAGAACCTCCGAACAGCACCCTCGAATCTCGAGGAAGAACCGCCACACCTAAAAAGCAGGGAATGAGTCTCCAAAATAGAGACTCAGCAGGGATCCCGTGGAACCCCAACCGGAAATGACGGCGGTAGTGGAAAGAAAAGCTACAATGACAGTAGGGACAGCGAACCAGTGGCCGGTCAAAACTCGGCACTACAGCTACTCCTACTGTACCAGAAGCACACCTCGATCTCACGGTCGGGGGCTACCGAACCACACTAGTGCCACTTACCGAAGTAAAATCTACGGCAACCCCGCCGTAGAGGCCTGTCTCTTGGGACACGGCCAACCTGGAGATGCTGTCCAAGGTGCAACCCCGACCATCCGGTCGTGGGTATCGCACAACAAGACGTAACCTCGGTGAAGCTACTAGCACTAGTCTCACGGCATGAAAATTGACGCACGTGCTACGGCGAAACAACTGGAACTCAACGGTCAACACGACCGAAAACCCGAAGGTCGAAGTCACAGAGACTGACAGTCTGTCACTCCCGAATCGACAGGAGTACCTCCCACTAGAAGCACAGTCGGTAGCGTCCCCTGACATCTTACACCGCACCGCAGGTGAACTGCCTGACGTGGTAGCACCTACCAGAGGCACGGACACCGAACAAGAAACCAAAAAGCAAGTGACTAGCTGGGGTCCCGCCCGTCGACGTGGGTCAAACCGCCCCCAACCACATGTACACACACAGACCATGCGTCCTAGGTCTGGCCTGTAACTGGTTTTCCCCTTAGCCGGACTCTGCTACAAACGTGGGGCCCGACGGAAACCAGTTTAAAAATCGTCCTCATGGCAAGCCCGTCCACCTACTCCCAAGTGGTACCAGCACACGCGTACTGGTAGGCTACGACTAGTGGAGGGTCACTGAAGGAGTAGACTCTCAAATCAACGGAAAACAACATCCAAACTCGTCGAAGTACGGGGACCGTCCCACGTACCAGCACTGTCGCACGGTGACCACAGTCGGAGAAGAAACGGGACTCACAGTCCACGGGCCACACACCCAGCCACGTAAAAATGCAAAAACATGGTTCCCAAGGTAGCTCACATGCCGCCAAACCGAATCCCACTCCCAGGGAAAAGTGAGAACCCTCCAACCCCAGGCTGAGCAACTGGACTCGCGGTCCAAGGCCACACACATGGCCCACACAAAAGGCACAGAAGCACGATTCCCAGGGCAATGCATAAGGTGCCACTCCGATAATTGGAGTCGCAGTCCAAGGCCAAACATATGGCCCACTCGGGAATCACCTTCCAGAAAAACTCATGGCATGCGGGGGAGACCCCATCGCACACACCGATACACGGTTACTCGGTCAAGCGTAACACAAAAGCCTGGCACATGGGGAGTCACCCGGACTGTCAAACCCATGGGCATGCTAAACGAGGTAACATGATTCTCCCAACACCCTCAAAACACGGACACAGAATCCCCCGGGTGTCTAGGGCATTCACGAGACCGCAAGTCGACCACTGGGTCGCAACCAGGTCGAGTAGGGACCTACACAACGCGAAACAATCGCAGCAAGCACGAAGGACCACTTCGACGCAACATAGTGCCTGGCGGTCTACCTTTGGGCCATCACATCTGTAACGGTCCAAGGCTAAACCGTCACAGCACTCTAACGGTCCAACACAGGAGCGCCACCTGTGAGGGGCAACACTGACTGTGACGCACCCACCCTGGGGCGTCATAGTCTCTAACGGACCAAGCCTGGTGCGTTAGAAGATAGAACGAAACAGGTTATGACTCACACCCCTCTAGGTGTCACAGCCTCTAACGGTCCTACCTAGGCGCGTCAGAAGAATGGGCTGCGTCAGCTCTTACGCTCCCATTCTGGGGCGTCACAGTGCTCTGACGGTCCTACCTAGGCGTGTTAGAGACTCGTGACCTGGTACGGACACCAGAGCAAGAGAGAAGCACGAACCGGCGAGTCGTCGGTACTGTACGAGGAGCACCACTCGGGCTACATCGGCTTCTATCTAGCTCGGAGACAGCCTGGTGACTCCCCCTTGAGTCTCGATATTTATTGTATTTATTGATACTTTCTTTGTGTGTCATGTGTGTTTATTGATTTTTATTCGAATTGTAATACAGATTGTAATGATGGTTTATTTGTAATTTGGGACCACCCGAGTCCCGCGGGCCCCCCTACCTCTTCCCGATTGATCCACCTCATCTCTAGGGCCCATGTGGGGTCAGTCAACCTTCCAATAGTGGGCTTCTAGAAGAGTGGACCAAGGGGGGGACAAGAGGTTAACAAAGTCCAAGAAGGAGGCATTCTAGTCAAGGGGGCGCCCCCCATTTAGTATATTATATTAGGTTTGAATTTTTATTTTATTTGATTCTAAATCACATGGGAGAAAAAAAAATGTGGACTCCCACTTTTACCCTCCCCAACCCTAGATCTAGGGTTTATTAGTGTCTTTTGTCATTTCACATAAATACCTTGTATTTCTATTTTGAGTGGAATTAATGCATAAGAAATCTTGAATTTTGTTGGAGCCTAGCAAGGGCCGCCCCTCTCTCTCTCTCCTCTCTTCTTCTTGCATTTGGGAAAGCTGTGTTCAGATGTGGGAAGCCTCATCTATCTAGTGTGGAGTTCGTCGTTGCCGCCGCCGCCGCCATCGAGCCGCCGTTGCACCGCCACCGCCTCCGTCGGTATTCTGCCAATAGGGTGAAAGCAGATCATTCTAGGATTTTTAGCTCTCAGCCACGAGTTCATCTGGAGCCCAAACATTCAGGGTGAGTTCCAGGGGTCTTCACCACGTCCCAGAAAATTTGGTTGGGCTTCTAGCTTCCATTTTGTAATTTTCCATTTTTGTTCTTCCTTTCCATCCAGATCTGCCAGCTTTCAGTCTAGATTCACAGTAGCTCTGAGTTTCCCCTCTTCGGACCTCTTCTTGATTTTTTATTGAGTCCCCAATTTTACTGGAGGTTCTTTCGACCACCCCCTCCATCCAAGAATTTTCTTGGAATTTCGAAAGGCCTTCACCTATTTTCTAAAATCACTTTCAGATCTCAACTCAATTCTGTCTGCCTCTATCCAGATCCGACCACCCACCAGTACAAAATACCTTTCCCTATCCATACCTCCACCAAATCGATCGTAAGAATTATTTCCGTTTTCCTCTCTCTCACCTCTACAACTTTCATGAAGAACTCAAGGTATTTATCAGAGGTCGACCCTGCGGTCAACGCCAACTATCAGGGAACTTCAGTTCTGTCCGGCCAGATTTGAAACTAAGATCAGTCCGGTTCTAAAATCCACCCATCAGAAGCACGATCCCAAAGAAGTTTCTGGAGTCACATAGGGTCGAAGTACTTCGAAAGAGCTTTCCAACGATACCTCTTGCGTGTCGATCCGACGTCGGGAGTGATCGCAGCAGTAGATCTCGCCGGATCACGTGCAGCAAAACAGAAGCAACAGATCCGTGGGCAGTAACTCCAAGACTTCGAGATCGGAGCCGATCGGCCTCCGACCGGTGTTCCAGCCATGCCGCCATCCAGGGAAGCGCACCACTAGAGGTCACCATCACAGTGGGACCAACTCCGTCAAGTCCAGAGGATGGGGCAGCGCGTGGGCCCCATGAACCCGTAGATCGCGCCATTCGGACAGCACTAAAACGCGGGTTTCGGCGCTGACGGATGACATCAAGATGCTACCCGTAAACCTAATCCCCGCTACTCCCGGGCCCCACATGTGACCTATTACCTCCCTGCGTGGAGTGGGTCAAATCTTTGTACCGCAATGTATTTGTTTAACCGGGAGTACAGGATTGGCTGTGGTTGTCTTCCCCACGTCGGGAGCGTGGAGGTAACTATCTCGACTTCTTGGCAATTACTTGCTTAGCTAGTATATGGTCGCGTGCCGCTGCTAAGTGCGATAGGAACCTAGCCCATGAGTCCATGTCACCGCTGTGAGTGAGAGAGTGACCCGTCCCGTGGCTCGATCCGAGTACGGAAGTGAGTCGACCACCCTTGACTCTGTCGGTTTCTCAACCGCGCGGATCCGTGTTTCCCCTCGCTTGGGATGACGAGTGAGCTTGCGTTTCTATTAGCGACGTATAGCCCATAGGAACTCTTAGTGTCGGGCCAAAGTGTCTCCATTGTTGTATGTTACTGGTCGTGTCCGCATTTAGAGTCTGAGGTCCGCATCACTTAGAGTCGGTTCCCGTGTCCGTCCCGCATCATGACGCCAACGGTCCGAAAACATGAAAATAGACGTAGCGGTCGAACCCAGGCGCGTCACACTCTTTGGCGGTTTATCGTAAGAGCGCCAGAGCAACCGACACCCTGCCGATAGAACAGGACCCTGTGACGCTCCCTCCTTGGGGCGCCACAACACGTAACGCACCCACCCTGGGGTGTTATAGACTGTGACGGTCACTACAAGGACCGTCACACCGTCCCGAGAACGCTACGGCGGGAAACGACCCAAAAATCATCCCACGCCCCCATACCTCCACGGGAGAGGGGGAAAACAAGGGGGAAGCCCCCAAATAGCCCCTGACATTCATCTACGGCCTCGGATCGACCAAAAACGCAATGAAACGGCGGATCGACGCTCAACCCCAAAAACATGGATTTTTCCCAAAAATCCCCAAATACGCCCGCTCGACTCACCGTAGCCTACAAAACTTGCAAGAAAGGAAGCGCACAAGCTGGGGGTCCATCTCCCTACCTCCACCGAAGAAATGACGTGCCCTGGATACCGATCCACGAAGAAAACGCCCCGAAACCCTTGCCGCTCCACGAAGCTACGGTCGAGCTTCCACGTGCCACCGGCCCTCGATCCTCGACCCGTTCCCCGTTCCTCGCCTCCCGCCATCGCCGCCTCACCCTCCTCCGCCACCGTCGGCCGCCCGGGGAGAGGGGGAGAGAAAGAGATGAGGGAGAGTGAGAAAGGGAGAATGAGAGGGGGAGAGAGAAAACAGTCAATATATATAGAAAAATATGAAAATTCTAGAAATTCAAAAAATTATGAAAAATTACCTCCGCGATCCTCGAGAGGAACACAACGCAGTGGTAACATCCCGGAGTCGGAGAACGCCACGGTTCGCCGTGCATAGGGTTCCGAAGGCACATCAGGAAAAAATACGTGTAAAGCACAAAATACACTCCGAGACCTACTAAAATGATCCGAAAAATATCCGAAAAAATTCGGGGCATTACAGCCCTCCCCCCTTAAAGGAATTATGTCCTCAAAATTTAGGACTAGCACCAAGTCACAGGGGAAGAACACCTTAACCAACTGACAACGCTGTCAAAGCCCCAGCACAGAAAACCTCGATTCTCACCAAAGCTCCAGACCTGAGGGACACAGCCAGACTTACAATCACGAACAACACCACGCTCCACATGCCGCGCACACCGGCCATCAGAGCAGGCACACCAACAAACACAGTCTGGCGTCACCTCAGTCATAACCAACCCAATCATGGCACCGCTGCCACCATCTCGCCCACCGAGGAAACACACCCTCGACACGAGAAACAGCTACCTATTCATCCTATGGTCGACAGACAAAACACACATCAGCTTCACAACCAGCTGACAGGTCGCACACCCTTCTTAAGGGCACAACCAATACAGAGCCTCCACCAGTTCACGCAGCCATCTCAACAGATCGCAACCAAAACATCGGCTCTGCACCAAGAATCACCATACACATGGCAAGCTAAAGGCCAGACATATCACTGTGCCAACTCTGTGAGAAGACAAACTTCGACAAAGCTCAGATCACGTCCGGAAAGGCACACCTCAAAATCAGCCACCCAAGGCCTCGCTAGCACACGGCTCTCACCAATCTCGATGCGCACCCACCAGCATCTTCTGTCTGTGAAAGACCATCCACTGGTCGCCAGATACACGTCAACGGGAAACCTCCGCTTGCTCAGGTTCTTCCTTCTTTCCTAGTCCTCCACCAGATCCGAAGGGAACATTCCAAACCTCGACAAGCCATCCATTGACTCACACACAGATCGATACCATATCTCGAGCTGCACTCCTCTCAGACTCCGCATCTGAACTCAATCATCGCGCCAACTCGACCCCCTCGGGGAGCACGATGAAACCAATTGATGAGATCTAGGTGTCTTCAGTCATCACCTCACTCGATTCAGACTCACAGGGGAACCATCCCATGCTGGTCACCAAACCAGGGATAACCATTGTGACACCAACGTCCCATCAAGGACCAACAATCCGACGCCAATCTCACTAAAAGGCCTCCGCCAACAGGCATCACTCTTTCATATGGTCTCATCAATTCCTCGACTTCCGTCAGGCGACGTCCTCAACAACCCCATCCGGGCCTAACACCGACGCCTGACACGGCTTCCATCACAGGAACATGGTACTGATGCGGCGCACTAGCCAGCACATTCCCCAACACTCCATCCTGCCAGTGCCAAGAACCATAATACCTCGAGCAATGCCATGGCAACTGTTGTGCCCATGTGATTTTGATGATGGTTTTAATGGTGGTTTTAATGATTGGTCTTTGAGGTGAGTTATTCACTGTGAGTCATCTTGCTGTGTGAGTCATCATGCTATTATTCACCTTCTGATCATAATACAGTTCTTCATAAGTTCTTATATGGCATTGCATATTTGATTATGTTCAGTCATGTTACTATTGCTCTTAAGACTACAGTTTGATACTGCAGCGTCGACCCATCGAACTATAGCGTCGACGCTGCCAAGGCACTTCAGAGGTAGCAGTAAGAAATATTTGATCTGCTGCGTCCACGCTACTTGGGCAATGCGTTGACGCTTGGTGCCTCTTTAACTTTGCTGCATTTATTCATTGGTCTGGTCTGTGGTGCGTCGACCCCTTGTGCTGATGGGTCGACCCCTCAGTTCATATCATCAAGTCTATACAGTGGACTGTGCAGCCTGTTTGTGTTGATAAAGTCTGTACATCGGTCCTTCAGCGTCTCTTGCATCGTCTCACTCTTGCAAAGTCTGTACACTGGCTCAGACTTCCCAAGTCTACACAATGCTCCCTCATTGAAAGTCTATACATTCTGGCCAATTCCTACGCTCGAAGCTTTAGCTACACTTAAAGTCTATACACTGCTACAGGAACCAAGTCTATACACTCTCCCGTTCAAATCCTTCTAAGTCTGTACATTGGCTTCGTATCTGCAAGTCTGTACACTGGACTTCATTTCACCAACTCTATACATCCGATTGATGTTGCAGTGTTCACCAAGTCTATACATCGTCTTCAGACTTCAAGTCTATACACTCCATGCCCATTCAAGTCTATACATCGGTTTGATTCAAAGTCTGTACACTGCTTCACTTAGTTAAAGTCCATACATTGGACTGTAGCATCTGAAGTCTGTACAGCGTCCATTGTCTAGAGTTCTTGAAGTATATACATTGGACTGTTTCTTTCGAAGTATATACACTACAATGTACATACTTAGATCTTATGACTTCATTCTTGTTGCTGAAGGGAACAGGGTCGACGCTGGGAGCTTAAAGCGTCCACGCATCAGTTGACGAAGCCTTCACGATATCTTCCACTGTGTCAACGCCACAATGGAGCAGCGTCGACGCAGCAGTTAAAGGAGCATTCACTTTCACAGGCTATTCCACTGTGTCAACGCCACAATTGAGCAGCGTCGACGCAGTAGCTAAAGAGCACACCACAAGCAAACCACATAACAGCAGGGTTTGCTTACAATTGGACCCAACAATTCACCCCCCTCTGTATCGATCGCACCGTCCCAACAATTGGTATCAGAGCGGTGTCTGCATACAAGGTCCAGCGACATGCAGATTCGATCTTGCAGTCTTAGGTGCTAATTTGTTTTTATTGCATAAATATTCATGTTGCTTTGAATTTACTCGCTATTTGTTTTCAATGGCTCTTCCACCCGTCTTTAGTGGTTCTGATTTCAGTCAGTGGTACACTGCTTTACATGCTTATGTTAATTCTGCTAATCCTAATCTGTGGAAATTAATTTCACAAGGTCCTCACACCTTACCAACGAAAGTGTCCAAATGGACCGACAGACACAGATCAAATGATGGAGAAAATAAGAAAGCCTTTAACCTGATGAAAGCAGCTACTGACAGAGCCTTATGGTCTTGTCTTCATAATTGCAGCTCAGCAAAGGACATCCTGGATAGGCTGAAGCAATTTCACAGGGTAAACGAGGACAGCTGCATGATGGCTAACAGAAGTAATCCAAGTGGCAGCAATCAAGGCAGCAGTTAAAATGAAGATGATGTTGATGAAGAGGTAAACTCTGAATCTGACTCGGACGAAATGACCTTTGATTATTTGAAGGAAATGTATGCTGAATTGTATGAAAAGTATGGAAAAATAAAATATGAAAATAAAAAAATTAAAGGTTGATCAAAATGGTTCTGATTTATCATGTGAAAATTGTTCAAATCTGAAGCAATCTTATGATGCTTGTTTTTCTGATAATCAAGAGCTTAAGAAACATGTTGAATTGTTAAGATCTGAAAAAGAGTCTCTCAGAAAATATGTTAATGAAAATTTGAAATCAAAAAACGACAAACTAATCAAAGAGGTTGAAGGACTGAAGCAGTTGAACACTGCTATGTCAGAGAAACTTCTTCTCTTAGAAAAAGGAAAATCTGTTTACATAGAAGAATCTGAAAAATTGAGAAATCTGGAACAAGAAGTTGAGGAATGCAAAATTGTAAACAAGGTGCTGAGCGAATGTGTAAATTACAATGAACAAGAGATTGCCAGTTATGAAATACACATCGTTTCTCTGGAAAATGAAATTGAAGATTTGAATAAATCCTTGTCAAAATTTGTGGAAGGACAAGAAAATCTGGACAGGTTGTTAGGTGTTAATGTCAATACTCAAAAGGAAGGGTTAGGCTACAACAATGTCAATAAAAAGGCTTTCAAAAACAAGCTAATGACATCTTTTATCAAAGCATCAGATGTAGCCACCACCTCAGAAAATAAACAACCAAATGTTCAGAAGAATCAGAAACAAACTGGAAAAATGGAAAAGGTCAGTCATGTGAAGAAGGGATTGAATCACATTGAAAAAGTGCATGCTGTACATCAAAAGAACTTCTCTGTCACCAAGAAAAAGATTGATTTTAAATATGTTGAGAAAGTTCAATCTATGCTTGACATGAACACACATACACAT
Source organism: Amorphophallus konjac (assembly GCA_022559845.1). Lineage (NCBI taxonomy): Eukaryota > Viridiplantae > Streptophyta > Magnoliopsida > Alismatales > Araceae > Amorphophallus > Amorphophallus konjac. The sequence goes on along the minus strand of CM040123.1, from coordinate 216,660,257 downwards.
GCTCATAAAAACAAGAATTCATGTCATTACTGTGGTAGGGTTGGCCACATTATGGATAATTGCTTTATTCTGAAACAAGACAACAGGAAGCATGCTAAGAAACATGTTTCTGCTCAGAACAAAAAGAAAACTGAATGCTTTCACTGTGGCAAATTGGGCCACAGGGCCATTGACTGTTGGCATGCTTAGGGTAGAAAATTTAATTCTAAAACTGTCAGTCTCCCTGCAGACAGAAATGATTATGATAGGAATAAATTTACATTTAAAAGAAAGATTCCTACATGTTCTGAATGTAGAAAGCATGGCCATACAGTCAAGGACTGTTGGCATGTCCAAGGAGGCTATGGCAATAATGAACTCAATTTTAAGAGGAAGGCCTCTCATTGTTTTAACTGTGGAAAGCCAGGTCACAGGGCTGCAACCTGTTGGGTGGCAGGATACCAAAACAAGACTGGTTTTGGTAAACATAATTTTAATTCTGTCAACAAAAATTTTCATACATATGCACATAAAAATCATGTTTATAAGAATGCGCATAAATCTAATATGAAACCTGCTGCATCTTGCTATTATTGTGGCACATCTGGTCATTCAATGAAAACCTGCTATTTGATGAAGTATGATGACCATGCTGCTAGAAAATTATTTAGAACACCTACCAAAGGTGTCACTGCTAATCCAGGACCCAAGTTTTCTTGGGTACCTGCTGCATCAAAATGATGTGTCTGTTGCAGGTGTGCCTTGGAAGCTGAAGAATAAAAGGGGTTATTAATCCAAGGCACTCAAGAATGAAAACCCCATTCTCACACTGTTCAGGTAAACTCTCTGCATTTCTTATTTTGAAACTCATTGCATATCTGATTTGATGTATTCCTGCATATCTGCCATTTGTAGTTGTTTGATAATTGTTGAAATGTATAAACTCTGAAAACAAATTGCATTCTGAATAATCTGAACTGCTTATGTATGTGGCTTGAAATTTGTCTAGTGCATAGTTCATTGAAAATCTGTCCATTGCATCCTGAAAAATCTGATAAGCTAAAATTTGATCCATGCATGCTGCCCATGTTGAATTATCATGCATGACCTCAATGGTATATAAATGGTAAGCTACCAAAAGACAGGGAAATCTATCTGGAGGTTCCTACTATGTGTGAGGTGGTCTTTTAGACCAAGTGCTCCGCCTAGTACCATGGGTCATTTTGCTTGATAGGGCAGTCTGAATGTGCATGAATCAAAATCATATGTTCAGTGTCTCATGGCAAACATTGCATGTTTTCAGGGGGAGTTAATTGCATGTCCTTGCATAGCATTCAGTGTTGAGTCTTTGCATGCATGTAGTTAATTGCATTGCATTTCATGAAAAATGCCAAAAAGATTGTCTGAATGCATAGTGTCAGGGGGAGTCAATGCATTGCATATAGGTTGTCAAATGCATACTCATGTGAGAATTCATTGCATATCCTTCCTTATTGATTTTGTTGATAGACCTTGAACATATTTTTGAAAACATTGAGCTTCAAAATCTCTCCTATCAATTGGTATCATTTGGCTTCAGAATTCCATCAGCCTCTCATGAAGATTTCAATGGGACTATCTCGATCATAAATCTAAAAACTCTTGAACTAGAAATATTATATTATACATTTTTATGAATGACTGAAATAACTCATGTGGTTTAAGTTTAATGTATTCAATGAGTTTGGCTTTAAAATCTTTTAAAAATATCTGAAGCATGCTTAATAAATCTTAACCATCTGTTTCATGCTGTGTCTTGTAAAAACTTCTGAAATCTGCATTATTGAATACATGACTTTAATTGGTTAAGTACATGAAATTGCTATTGATTTGAAGCAAATGAATTTTTTTGAAATGTCTAAATGGTATTTTCTGTCAGAGCAATGACCTTGGTCACTGAGAAACACATGTCCAAAGGACTGTGTCATGAGGTACCATAGTTAACTCTGATTAAGAATAATTGAAATTCAGGTAGAGCAATGGCATGCACATTGAGAAATATAACTCACTGATCAAGAAATGATTTACAGTGTGTCATGATGTGTAAATGCTATCTCTGTTCATATAAAGCATGACAGTTAGTCACACTAAGTGCTTAGGGATATTGGCCTCTGAACAAGGTATATCCTCTAGTTACAAGGTATGCACTGAACTAGAGTGCTCGTAAAATTTGTAGCATGAAAAATTGTTGAACGAATTGAAAAATCTGAATATTGATGCTAAAATCAAATTGCTACAACCCTAGACAAAATCATATGACTTCATAATTGCTTGACTTCAATACTGATGCATGTAATTTCGAAAGAAGTCAATAAATTTGATTGTGTAAGAGAAAGGGAGTTTTATCAAGATAAATATGAGGGCTTGGTTCATTTTTATTAAACCATAGTTTTAGATATCAATACAGAATTTTATTGATAAACTCTACATACATCATGTTTAAACCATGCTGTTCAATAAAGCTCATTCATAAGCCCTTATAATGGAAGACTTTAAAAAATTTATGTTTTGGATTTATGAGATTGATATCTCTCTGAAAATCTGACTGAATTTTCTGAGATTGGAGCTTCTTTAAAAATCTGCTAATTGAACCTCTTTTGCTCATTGATCTGAACTTGTCCTTGTTTGCCCCTATGATCTCCGTCCCATTCATCTCATAAGATTCCACTTATTGAGGGGGAGCCTCCTTGTCATATGCATCATGCTGCATAGAAGGAGAAGAATTGTGCCCTTGCATTCATATTTCTAGGGGGAGATCTTGCATTCTGGTATCTGCATCTACATTCATACCCCTTCCCATGGTTTATTTTGATTATACCAAAGGGGGAGAATATCATTCAATCATTGCATGCAGGTTCCTTTTGATCATCTCTAATTCATGTTCTTGCTGAAACTCTTAAAGGGGGAGAATTTTGTTCTAGCAAGGGGGAGGAATTGACTGATTTTTTATACATACTTTAATTTCTCAAACTATTTTCTTTTTGATGAAGTCAAAGGGGGAGAATAGTTTAAGTCATCAGATTGACTCACTGTGTAGTGTTGCCATCATCAAAAAGGGGGAGATTGTTGTGCCCATGTGGTTTTGATGATGGTTTTAATGGTGGTTTTAATGATTGGTCTTTGAGGTGAGTTATTCACTGTGAGTCATCTTGCTGTGTGAGTTATCATGCTATTATTCACCTTCTGATCATAATACAGTTCTTCATAAGTTCTGATATGGCATTGCATATTTGATTATGTTCAGTCATGTTACTGTTGCTCTTAAGACTGCAGTTTGATACTGCAACGTCGACCCATCGAACTGCAGCGTCGACGCTGCCAAGGCACTTCAGAGGTAGCAGTAAGTCATATTTGATCTGCTGCGTCCACGCTGCTTGGGCAATGCGTTGACGCTTGGTGCCTCTTTAACTTTGCTGCATTTATTCATTGGTCTGGTCTGTGGTGCGTCGACCCCTTGTGCTGATGGGTCGACCCCTCAGTTCAAATCATCAAGTCTATACAGTGGACTGTGCAGCCTATTTGTGTTGATAAAGTCTGTACATCGGTCCTTCAGCGTCTCTTGCATCATCTCGCTCTTGCAAAGTCTGTACACTTGCTCAGACTTCCCAAGTCTACACAATGCTCCCTCATTGAAAGTCTATACATTCTGGCCAATTCCCACGCTCGAAGCTTTAGCTACACTTAAAGTCTATACACTGCTACAGGAACACGGTCTATACACTCTCCCGTTCAAATCCTTCTAAGTCTGTACATTGGCTTCGTATCTGCAAGTCTGTACACTGGACTTCATTTCAACAACTCTATACATCCGATTGATGTTGCAGTGTTCACCAAGTCTATACATCGTCTTCAGACTTCAAGTCTATACACTCCATGCCCATTCAAGTCTATACATCGGTTTGATTCAAAGTCTGTACACTACTTCACTTAGTTAAAGTCCATACATTGGACTGTAGCATCTGAAGTCTGTACAGCGTCCGTTGTCTAGAGTTCTTGAAGTATATACATTGGACTGTTTCTTTCGAAGTATATACACTACAATGTACATACTTAGATCTTATGACTTCATTCTTGTTGCTGAAGGGAACAGGGTCGACGCCGGGAGCTTAAAGCGTCCACGCATCAGTTGACGAAGCCTTCACGATATCTTCCACTACGTCAACACCACAATGGAGCAGCGTCGACACAGCGGTTAAAAGAGCATTCACTTTCACAGGCTATTCCACTGCGTCAACGCCACAATTGAGCAGCGTCAACGTAGCAGCTAAAGAGACGAAGCTAATGGCTTACTGGAATGCCTCACTGTGTTAACGCCATTGCTTGACAGCGTCAACGCAGCAAGTCAGATTGCTGTCATGGGCACGTGACCTGAAGCTGGCACCAGACACGTGATCCGAGGTGGGTGTTGAGCACGTGATCCAAGGAAGAATCTTCTGGACGGAAGGCGTGGGAAGCACACGCCCTATCTCCCTACTGCTGCTGGTATATATTGGAGCCTTCGTCTTCAGATGGAGGCTGATCGAAGAAGAAGCCTGGAGAGCAGAAAGCCCTTCGATCCAGAAAAAGAGAAGAAAAAGAAAAAGAGAAGAAGAAGAAATAGAAGAAGAGTTAGCCGGCAAGAAGAAAAAGAGTTGAAGAGAAGAAGGAGAGAACAGCGTGAGAGAAAAGGAGAGCAGAAGAGAAAGAAAGAGAGATAGAGAGAGAGAGAGAGTTCATGGAGAAAAAGGAAGAAAGTTACTGAAGATCTGTCTACTGGACCGTGGATCAAATCCAGGCCAGTCAGCTCCATGGGAGCCACATCTGATGTTCCTTTTTTACAGCTTGTGTTGCTGTGTTATTTCCGTTCCTTATTTTTCTTTTTATTCGATCTGATTTACTGAGTTCTTCCGATCCTCTGGACTGAGGTCGGGTCCCTCCTAGTCTGGAGGAAGAGAGGTCGGCGACCTCTGGTTTGCAAGTGGCTGGAAGTCACTTGTGTGTTTCCCTCCGGTTTGAAGGAAGGGAGATCTGATCTTCGGTTCTGGGCTTGTGGGTTGCAAGTCCAGGGGTCCCTCCTGGTTTGGAGGAAGAGAGGTCTGCGACCTCTGGTTTCCAAGTGGCTGGGAGTCACTTGGGGTGTCCCTCCGGTTGGGAGGAAGAGGGGAGTTTGTTCCCCTGGTCAAGCTATGTGGCAGCACCTGTTGCAGACTGAGTCTGTGGTTTCTAGCTTGTGCTAGTGGAAGCCTCACTCCGGTTGGGAGTGGGGGGTGGACGTAGGTCTGTGGACCGAACCACCTAAAAACCCTGCTGTTATGTGGTTTGCTTGTGGTGTGCTCTTCCATATCTTCCATCTGTTTCACAGGTTGTTTGAATAGTCTTGTTTCGATTTACAGTGGCCTTGAGCTTTACATCTTGGTAAGTGAGTCTAGTTTGCATTGTACTGTCATTTGGCATTAGACTTCATCAGGTTCCACTAGTATAGTCAGTAGCTCATCTGGTCGATCAAATGTCTATTTGAACTCGATAGCTTTTATTCTGCAACTGTATCTAGTAGTAGGCGAACTGTTTATATTTTGGGCAATATTCTTGAAGGGGATACATTCACCCCCCCTCTGTATCGATCGCACCGTCCCAACAGCAACAACACGTTTCACACAGAGGAACCAATCCTCTGATGCTCAACGCAACTCAGGAATCCGCCTGTAGCAACCGACGCTACGATCCTGAACCAGTGGGTTATGGGCCCACCACGCTTCCGATGTGCACTCTGATCCGTGCGCACAGCCACAAATTGTCAAGAACACAGCCCAACTGGCACTCGTCCTTCCGGAAAAGCGCCAACACCCTCACACAACCAGGGAATTGGGCACAACTTCTCACAGGTAACCACCTGGCCAAAACAAGGAGCACGTCTCACACGGACCTCATGGCACACAAGGCCAACCAATCCGGACACATAATGCAAGACGACAACCCTAGCCCAACATAATACTCTCCTACCAAAGGAGAAACCAACACTCTTCTGACCAACGGGAGAACTCCACGCTCGACTTGACCTCGAACCTCGCGCATGCTGGTAACAGCCCCTTCCAGCACTGAGAAAGCCATCGCTTCCATCAGGTCAGTGCCTCCAACACACTCAGCAAGTGTCACGTCGGACCACGACCACAGCATCTGTCGATGCACCACCACTGCAATTCCTTGAACTACAACGCACCGCGCCAAGAACCGCAACACGAGCCATAACGACAACCGTCAATGCTCATCCTCGAGTCCCGAAACTCACCGCGGAACCTTCCCATCTCAAACCAAATCCAAGGTGAACACAACCCATTCTCACACAAGAGCGCAGAAGCAAGAACTTACTGGGACACCATAGCCCAATCCTACCTTGAAATCCTCAAAACAATCAGGACCACCTTGTCATTTCTGATGCCACAGAGCACAACGAGGACATCAGGCTCGACGAAACATCAGCTCACCGAGAAGATCCTCCGCTCACCCGAGCACACTTCTCGATCAGAACACTCGCTCTGCCACCATAAACTACGACCTAAACACCTCAGGGGATGGATAACCTCAAGTTGGAGTGGCCAAAACCGACAACAGCTCCCTCAGAGCACGCTCACAGCCACCTAACCACGAACAATCTTCTCCAGCCACCTGACCACGCTGTAGATTCCTCGAACGTAGCACCGCGAGCTCACACCTGCCAGCAACCTCTGCCCAACGCAGCGCAACCAGGGCCACCACCGATGAGGGAGAAGGCTTTCGACCTCGATCATTAGACCCCATGCTAGCACGAAAGCCGCGGACAACAACCACCTTCACAGTGCCGCACAACGCACTCAAGCTCTCAAGCGAGAAACTAGGCAGAAAGCGAACACAAAATCCTATGCCAGCGGCCGACTGTACTAGACCTTACGGACTCTGATCACTGCAACATTTCGAGTTCCAATGTACGTCCATAACCACTACTCTGATACCATCTGTAACGACCCGAGAATCTGATTACCGAGAAGGACGGATAACCCGAGACTCGAACCGCCGCCCACGAGTCGGGAGGGCTCGGAAGGGCTAAAAGGAGTGTGGAGGTACAAAGAAATAGGAAATAAGGCAGGACAATTCAACAATTAACAGAAATAAATAAACAGCTATTGCTACAACAGAGTCCTATCCAACCGAAAGTACAGTCTAAAGTAGTAAAGCGTACCATATGCCGAGTGAACACTCGGCCCGGCGATCTGGCAATTGAGAACCTTCGAACAGCACCCTCGAACCTCGAGGAAGAACCGCCACACCTGAAAAGTAGGGAATGAGTCTCAAAAATAGAGACTCAGCAGGGATCCCGCGGAACCCCCAACCGGAAACGATGACGGTAGAGTAAAGGAAAGCTACAACGACAGCAGGGATACCGAACTGGTGGCCGGTCAAAACTCGGCACTACAGCTACTCCTACTGTACCAGAAACACACCCCGATCTCATGGTCGAGGGCTACCGAACCACACTAGTACCACTTACCGAAGTAAAACCTACGGCAACCACGCCGTAGAGGCCTATCTCCCGGGACAGGGGCAACTTGGACATGCTGTCCAAGGTGCAACCCCGACCATCCGATCACGGGTATCGTACAACAAGACGCAACCATGGTAAAGCCACTAGCACTAGTCTCACGGCATGAAAATCGATGCACGTGCCACGGCAAAACAACCGAAACTCAACGGTCAACACGACCGAAAACCCGAAGGTCGAAGTCACAGAGATTGACAGTCTGTCACTCCTGACTTGATAGGAGTGTTGACACCCGTTTTTTACCGATGAATCGAATCAGTTCCTGCGTCTCAGTTATTGATGTCCCGAACAGTCAATCACATGAAAGATTATTCCTCTGGCAGTATTTTGGGCTCTTCCCAGCGAAGAAGGCCTCCCTCCCTCTCATTGGATTTAACGGTCTGTTATGAACCGTTTTTCTCAATATAACGGTCCCCACTTGGCCGTTGTGTTCCGCTGCCCCGGGTTATTTGTATCTCGTGATACGCTTTGTATAGCAGCTCAATGCCAACCGTTATAGTCAATATAGCGGTCGTCCCTGGGCCGTCATTATTTGCCGACAAGAAAAGGGTTCAGAGGCCCGACAGTCGGTCATAGCCACGTGCTTCACGAAAAGTTGTTTGTCCGGGCGTTGACTCCTCTTTAAGTATAACGGTTTTTCTAGGACCGTCATGTATATTGAACGGTCCCTCCAAGACCGTCATATATGTTTGGCGGCCTTCGTAAGACCGTCATTTTTAAGGCCACCCAGATTAGACCCCCGTGATTCCAGGCGGATTAAGAGGAGAATGTCGTTGGCAATATTGACACGATGCTCTCATTTACCGGCCTTTGACCGACCATCATTCCCCTTAACCCCTGATTAAGCTCGAAGCCGTGGGCTCTATATATATAGCTCACGGGTTCTGACAGAAAAAAGGGGGGGACCATCACGAAGTGCTGTCGAATTCCATCGCCAAATCTCATACAGCATAGGCCCGTTCGTCAGGGAGTGGGGGCCTTCTACATCCCTCGCAGGCCCCCGGTGCAGGGAACTTCACGCTTCATGTCTTTGTGTTTCCTTCTCTGTTTGCTCACCACACACGCCTTTTCTTCACTGCATCACACATCACATACATCATTTCGTTGGCATTTCTTATCTTTCCTACTGTTTCCGGCGCCCTAAACGGGGTTTCAAAACCTCCAGGTATCGCCGGGCCATGTTCTTCCTTTGCTTTATTTCAATTAGTACACCTACTACACCATCATTTAGCTAATCTCCGTTTATCTGTGTGTTTCACCGTTTGCTTTCAGGTCAGCAACCAAAAGCACGAGGCCCGCACCTTCTGGCCGGCCAGGAGGAGTGGAGGAACGGACCCGCATTCTCCCGTAGCTTCCGAGTCCCGGCGCTTTCACCGGGTGGCGATCACGGTCAACAGCTTCATCTTTCCTCCTGTTGTTTTTTATCTCTTCAATATTATTTAACTCGAGGAGGAATAACATATCAACACCTCTCCTTTTTTGGCGATCACGGTGGGACTTCTGATGCCCATCGTGCTTCTGGTTTGCTGACCAATCTCTGTCTCTGTGAAGTTCAGCGGTTCTGTAACAGCCGTCGTTCTGTGTAAAACGGTTCTCTTTCAGCCGTCGTTGTCTGGTATTCTCCGCAATTATCACTGCCATGCTCTGCTCATTTAACGGCCTTCATAGTGCCGTCATACTTGTGTAGCGGTCATCATCAGGCCGCCATTCCCGTTCTGCAGCTCTGTAATTTAGCGGCTCTTACAGAGCCGTTATAGTCATTTCCGCGGTCTCCAGTAGACCGTTATTGTGGCGCAGAGTCTGCGGCTGGCACTTGTTATCCCTAATTGTTGTTCCCAGCATTGGTCCCCCTGCTGTCCACTTGTTATTTTCTATCATATTATTGATTGCTTCATGATTTTATCATTTGATTTCATATGTGATTGCTAGATTTCTAGGTTAGGCTTTGCATGCACTCCGGTGCACCTAGGATCATTCACTTCATACTGTAGTTGCATTTCCTACCGAAGTAGGATTTCCTCTCGTCTCCATATTCCTTGGAGCCGACTAGGGAATCTTGCCGAGGACCTCCGTAAGCCCCCGTGAGCCGTGGATTCCCACACGGACGCCGGGCCGGTTGTACCATCGCCACACCGTGTCTAGGTTCCGCATACGTGGAGTGTGATCCCCCTTAGAGTCAGCCAGTTCCCCCATCATACCGTTATTAGGCTCCCAAGTGTCCGAGCGAACTCTACATTTTAATCAAAACACTAAGCCTAAGAGAAAAGAATTCTGAAAACTTGCGGTATCATTCAAAGTGTGTGCATACTTGGTTGACTCCCTTCTCGTCTCCACCTTTCATTGTGTGGTTGCTTTGCTTCTACTTGTGTACTTTGGTCTTAAGTCTCTCTAGTCTGTGCATCCCATTGCATGCAGCATTGCTCCCCTCCCTCGGGATCATCTCCTAGGGGCGATTCTCTACTCTCCCTCTATTGCAACCCTTTATTCAACTCATCATCATCCAGCATGTCTTCTTTCGGGTCCATCCCCGCCCGCGAGGATTCTCTTCCTCAGGGGCTCCTCGAGGACGTCTCCGGGGTTGCCTCCTCCCTGAATGGGGAGGGGTTCGTCTTTGTTCCCCCTTCCTCCATCGCTGAGGTTGCGCCACCCACGCTCCCTCAGTTTGGCTCCCCGTCGGCGAGCCAACTACTCCAACTCATGTCCCAACTTGACCAGGATCAACTCCAGATATTCAAGCAAGCCCTCGGGGCAGAGGTCCCGCCCGCTGTAACCCTTCCTGTCTCTTCCACCCATCCTGCTGAGAGGTCCGGAGCACCGTCTGTTGCCCCAGTGGACCATACCCCTCTTCGCCCACAGGTCCTCCAGTTTCCAATATATCAATCTGGCCAGGCTTCTACCTCAGCCCACCCTCCTGCAGACAAAGGGAAGAGTCAAATTCCCTTATCTCCTCGTGCTAGTGCCCACGCGGCCGTCTCATCAGCACCACCGGCCCCTCTGGCCCAAGTGGATTCTACTCGACTACAGCCCGGAATAGCTCAACTCGCTTACGCTGATGTGGGTCCTTTTTGGACTCAACATCCATCTTACGGGCTCATGGCCCCCACTATCCATCCGGCTGTCTCCCATTATCCCTCGGCTTCTACTGTCCATCCAGCTGCCTCTCACTACCCTTCAGTTCCACCTCAAGTCCCTCTACCTCAACAAGGAAGTGACGATCGCTTGGCAGTTCTCCAACAGCAGATCGATCTCCTCAATAAGAGGGTTGGCCCACCATCCTTCGCAGATGCTCTCACTCCTAATTTCCGGGACATCCGATTCCCTTCTCAGTCAGAGCTCCCGACATACCGAAAGTACAATGGGAACGGCAACCCGTTCATCCACGTCAAGGAATTCCTGTACGAGTCGGGACCATACCAGCATGACGATCACCTCCTTGCATATCTATTCCGGCGATCCCTGGACGGGGTGGCACTCGAATGGTTTTACGCTCTGCCACTGGAGGAGGTTGGGAGCTTCAAGACGATCAAGGAGAAATTCGTGCAAAGATTCCAAGATCGGGTCGGACCCGAATACTCATTCACGGACTTAGTGGCCGAGAAGATGAAAGCTGATGAAGACTTCGCTACCTATGCTGATAGGTGGAGGCAGATAGCCTCCCGTGTGCCCGGGCAGATTCCGGAAGAAGAAAAGATCAAACTGCTCATTTCTAATGCAACCCCTCTCTTCCGGAATGTCCTAATGTTGAATGACATCACCAGTATGCATCAACTGTACAGTCGGGCCCGGTTTATCCAGACCCAGTTTAAGGACTCCCCCATTCATTCTCTCTTCGAAGCCCAGAAGCCCAAGAGTTCCAGAAAACCACAGGGCCCTGTTACCGAGGGAGTCCAAACAAACGAGCAGGTGCAGGTAGTTAGCCAGACTGCCACCTCCCACTTCCCCCAGCAAAGCAACCCCCATTTCTCCGCATCACCTCGCCCTTCCTTTCCCACGCAGCAACACCCTCAACAACAATCTCCGCCACCACCACAACAGCCCCAGCAACCACTGCAATACCATAACACTCCCCCGCCTGCTACCTACGCACCTGCTCGTCCGGTTGCTAAAAGAGCCAACTATCCTCCTCTCCCAGAGACGCTCACTAATGTCTTTGCAGCGCTGATGCATACTGGCGATTTACAATTGCCACCTGAGCGCCCGAACATGAATCCGGCCGCCGATCTGTCCCGATATTGTGTATATCACCGGCAGCCGGGGCACACCATTGAGAGGTGTTATCATTTTAGGGACCTGGTATACGACCTGCACGAAGGTCACAGGATCGATTGGGCTCAGATGAGGAAGCTGATTGAAGATCTGAGAAGAGGGCCAGCAAGGCCGCAACAGGCAGCACCACAGCAACAGCAGTTTCAGCAACAACCTCAGCAATTCCAGCCACAGCAGCCACAGCAACAGCAGCAGCAGCCAAACTTAGGGATCCACCAAAATCCCATGCCAGTACATGCACCCGCTCCTCAACAACAACAGCAGCCGCCGGCACCGGCCCAAGTCAACATGTTACGCCACCCGGCTCCTGACGCAGGGTGGACCATTGACGATCCCGCACACCTGTTAACCTTACGCCACATCCCTACGCACTCTACCTCACCCGCCGTCTTTTCCATCCTTCGGCCTTCCATGCCTTCCACAACTTCCCCCGTCATCCATCCTTCCACCATACTTACCACTCCGAGAAGCCATATTCTCTCGCCTATCCCCCCACAACATTATACTTCCCCACCTACTATACCCTCCACTATCTTGTCCACCAATCACTGCAGTCCACTAACCGCCCCTTTACCTCACCCATCGCCCATTTTACCTTCACCACAACCTTCGCTTACTATGCCTATCATATCCTCCATCACCAAGACTGCCATCCCTTCCATTCTCATTCACCCCACTGGGTCAAGCGGGAGCCCACCTACAGCCATGCCAGCACAAAACCTTGCCCTCAGGAGCGGGCGGTTATTTCAAAGGACTTACCCCTCTACCAGTGCACCTCCCCAAATACCCTCCATCTCAGCATCAGCAGCACAAGACAATGAAGTTGACCCCGCGCCCGGTTCCACATACGACCTGTTGCAACATCTTGACCGCATGCCGGCAAAGATCTCTGTCTTGGAGTTGATCAGACGTTCACCTCTACACCAAGAAGCATTAAGGACGTTTCTGCAAAGGGTCATAGTGAACGAAGATGTGGCGGTAGACAGCTTGCCGTCAGTGTTGGCTACTGTTACCAAAGGGCCCGCTATCACATTCTCTGAGGCCGAACTCGCGCCCCCTGAAGCACGCCAAATGCCGCTATGCGTCACCATCACCTTGAACCAGGTAGTGGTAGACTCAGTGCTAGTGGACACTGGGGCTTCAATAAATGTTTGTCCATTAAGTACTCTGCGTGCCTGCAACATTTCTGAAAGTATGCTGAAGCCGACACCGACAACCATTGCCGCCTATGACAATTCCAGAAGGGCATGTCACGGGGTCATCACATTACAGGCTGAGCTAGGGCCGTTACAAATAGAGGTGGAATTCTACGTCCTAGACATAGATCCGATGTTCAAGGCTATTCTGGGTCGTCCATGGATAAATGCTCTGCAAGCGGTACCTTCCACCGCCCATCAGTGCCTGAAATTCTCCTTCCAGGGGCGGGTGGTCAAAGTCAAGAGTGTTTCCACCGTCCAGGCAGTGGACGCCATCACTGACCAGGTTCTCCCCACTCTATGGCCGAGCAATAGGCCAGTATTGTCAGTTATGGACATAAATTACCCATGGGCTTATGCGGCAGGCAAACCCATTACAACACGCAAGAATGCCGGAGCTAAGCCTAAACCCAAAAATTCTAAAGGCTGGGACATGATCATGAAGCTAGGCTATCAGCCAGGCCTTGGTCTCGGCGCGCGGTTACAGGGAAAGACCAAACCCATCTCTGAAAGCAAGAAGATGGGTCGTCAGGGCTTAGGCTATCATAACACTACCATTCAGGCAGATTCTGGGCCACTAACCTGGGACTACCGGCAACACTTTGTAAAGGGTCCACTACAGCCCGGCACCGCAAATAAGCCACAATCCAAGGAAGAAAAGAAAGATGCTCCCATTGTTAATATTGTTGCTGACCCACCGCCGCCTCTGCAGGGGTTGGTAGGGGATCTTGAAGATTATTTTGCTGAAATGTCAAGTCTGTTTACTGATCCAGCCACTCAAATGAAGGGGACAGAGATGCCCATGGTTAGGCATGCTCTGATAAGGCCACAGAAGATACGAGAGGCAGGAAGCTCCGACATTTCCTTCTTTATTCCTCCTGCTCATTTGGCCTCAACAGTTTACCCAAACTTTGTGATTCGATCCCCTCCAATACTGGTCAAACCGTGTTTCACAGGGAGACCGTCAAAAATTCTATTCATTCCCTCCAATTGCGGGCACTGTCCGCCCATTGATCTACTCGATCTATCTTCACCACCTTCTCCTAACCCCCGAGTTCGCGGGATGTGGTTCTCCCCCGATACCTTCCTCTCTCTCTTTCCTCAATTCTTCACAAAAAAACTCCTTCCTCTGCCTCCACCTTCTGATTCTTCTTGCTCTCTTCTGGTAGTAGAAGATACCCAAAAAAAAACGTCAACTTTCAAACTTACATTTCAGTCGAAGACTATGCTGTCTTCTGCTCATCCACTCCCCAGGGGCACCAAACCCCTGCTCCTTCTCCACTAGATTTTCTGTCTCCTAGGGTAGATAGGTCTCCTAGGTTAGTCGAGTCAGTCAGGGTAGAAGCATGTTCCCCCTTAGATAGCCCATCCACCTCTGCAACGCCACCACTGGCATGTCACTCCCGTTCCATTCCCGATAGGTTCCTACAGGATCTGGCCTTGAGATGCCAGGCCCTCCTCAGATGCCCAGAATTCATAGCCACCACCGTCTCCTTGAAAGAGGATGAGGATTCAGAAGGCCGGGTGTGGAGCAATGACGGACTAGGAGTGTATGAAATTGTAGACGAGAAAGACCCAGCGGATGATGAGGAAAGTGATGTGGAGGACATTGCTGACCTATACGCACAAGGATTGAGAAGATTCGACGAACCCTCGTCAGCAGTGGATGAACCCACTAAAGAAATCAATTTAGGGACCGAAGAGGATCCCAGGCCCATATCTATTGCAGCTGATCTCCCTCCTAAGGTAGAAGAGGAGCTCATCAAGGTTTTGAGAGAGTACAGCGATTCTTTTGCCTGGTCCTACGAGGACATGCCGGGTCTCGACCCCGCTTTAGTGGAACACAGGTTAATCTTAAGGCCAGGGGCGATTCCTGTTAAACAAAAGCTCAGAAGATTCCACCCACATATGGCCTTGAGAATGAAAGAAGAGGTGGACAAATTACATAAGGCCAGATTCATCAGGGTTGTGCTTTATCCACAGTGGGTGGCCAATATAGTCCCGGTAATAAAAAAAGATGGCAAAGTCAGAATTTGTATTGATTTCAGGGACTTAAACAAAGCATGTCCGAAAGACGATTTCCCGCTTCCTCACATCGATGTTTTGGTAGATAATACCGCTGGGTTTGAGGCTCTCTCGTTCATGGACGGGTATTCAGGATACAACCAAATCCGTCTTGCTCTAGAAGATCAAGAGAAAACCTCCTTCACCACGCCTTGGGGCACCTACTGCTATGTCGTCATGCCATTTGGATTGAAGAACGCAGGTGCTACCTATCAACGGGCAATGGTGGCCATCTTCCACGACATGATGCACGTCTACATGGAGGCCTATGTGGATGATATTCTGGTGAAGTCGAGGACAAAAGAAGAACACCCCGCCATTTTAGCCAAAGTGTTGCAAAGGGCTAGGGAATACCAATTGAAGATGAATCCTAAGAAATGTGTCTTTGGAGTCGCATCCGGGAAATTACTTGGGTTCATGGTTAGCAAACGAGGGATTCAGATTGATCCTAATAAGGCAAAGGCCGTAATGGAAATGCCACCGCCTAAGAATCTTAAGGAGCTTCGTGGTCTGATTGGGCGTTTGCAGTTCGTTAGAAGATTCATATCTCAACACTCTCAAAGATGCCGCCCATTCTACGACTTATTAAAGGCGGGGGCCGAGTTTAAATGGAACGAACAATGTCAGAAGGCCTATGAGGAGCTTAAGGTCTATCTGTCCAACCCTCCTGTCTTGCAACCTCCTGTCCCCGGAAAGCCTTTGATCCTATACATTTCTGTCGCTGAGGATTCCCTAGGTGCTGTCCTGGCACAAGTGGATGATGAAGGAAGAGAGAGGGCAGCATATTATCTCTCCCGATTGTTCAATTCTGCCGAATCCCGGTACACTGCCATGGAGAAGACTAGTGCAGCATTGGTATGGGTAGTTCAGAAGTTAAAACACTATTTCCTAGCCCATGAGGTAAGGTTGATCTCTAGAATGAACCCAATCCGCTACCTCCTCGAGAAACCCGTCCTCTCTAGTCGATTAGCTCGCTGGCAGAGCTTTCTCTCTCAATTTGATATCACCTTCGTCGTCCAGAAGGCCATCAAGGGGTATGCTATTGCTGAGCATCTTGCTCATTCTCCTATCCCCTACACTGATTCAATCCAGGACGAATTCCCTGATGAACACCTTGCAGTTATCTCTCATCCGCCTCCCTTTTGGTCTCTACATTTCGATGGTGCGCTCAATTCCCAGGGCCGTGGCATCGGCGCTGTCCTCCTTACTCCCGAAGGTATCACCGTCCCTTTTGCCTACCAGCTCTCTTTCTCTGCCACCAACAACATAGCCGAGTATGAGGCTCTCCTAGCTGGACTAAAGCACGCCTATCTCTTAGGCGCACGATACCTCAACATCATGGGAGATTCTCAATTGGTGCTGCGTCAAGTTCTGTCAACTTATCGCACCCGTGACCCCAAACTAAAGCCATATCAAGATTTGGTCACACTCTTGGCTAGACAATTTAGCAAACTCATCTACGTTCATGTTCCCCGATCTCAAAATATTCTTGCTGATTCATTAGCATCTCTCGCTTCCTCTTTATCCTTCTCCCTTAGTCGTTCCACTGAGACCATTGTGGTCCAACGGATGGACGCTCCCTCTCTGCAAGATCCTTGGTTTGCTAACCTTAGGAAGATTATGGAAGAGAAAGCGGCTAAAGAAGAGGTTAAGGAAGTATCCTTGGCAGAATTGGAAGAAATCTTGGACGAAGATGAGTTGCCATGGTTCCATGAGATTGAGCAATATTGTCGGGATGGTTCTCTCCCGGAGGAAGCCAATGCGACACAAAGAAAAGCCATCAGAAGAGTCGCCTCGAGGTATACAATCGTTGCAGGAGAATTGTACAGGCGCGCTCTCAATGGAGTTCTGATGCGGTGTTTAGATGACGATGAAGCTTGGAAAGTAGTGGAAGCTGCTCACTCCGGTGAATGTGGAGGTCACGTGAATGGACAGGCATTGGCTAAGAAGATCCTTAGGCAGGGCTACTACTGGCCAACCCTAGAGGAAGATTGCTCTACCTACGTCCGTAGGTGCCTTCAGTGCCAGCTCCATGCTGACAAAATCCACGCCCCTGCTTCATCTCTTCGCCCACTATCCGCCCCATGGCCTTTCTCCATGTGGGCCTTTGATATTGTCGGTCCGTTAGGTGACCCTAACGCCCAAGTAAAACAGAAATCCTTCATCCTCACCGCTACAGAGTATTTCACGAAGTGGGCGGAAGCTGAAGCCTATGCAGAGATCAAAGCTACCACAGTTTGCCGCTTCATCACAAAGAACATCATCTCGCGGTTCGGGGTACCAAGCGACATTGTCACCGACAATGGGCCACAATTTGTGTCTCAAGAACTCCAGGACCTCTGTAAGAAATTTGGTATTGCATTGCATCATTCATCACCATATTATCCACAAGGCAACGGTCAAGCCGAAGCCACCAATAAAACCCTTCTTAAAATCATCAAGAAAACGTGTGAATCCCACCGGCACGCTGATTGGGCTGATAAATTGATAGACGCTCTATGGGCTTATCGCACCTCTGTCCGAACTCCTACAGGGCAGACTCCCTTCGCCCTCACCTATGGGATGGAGGCGGTACTCCCGTATGAGATTCTCATCCCTTCCCTAAGAGTGCAGCTAGATAAGGAACTTAATCTCGACGAGCGTCGAGAGGCGTTACTAGCGCAGCTGGAACTATTAGATGAGAAGAGGTTAAATGCGGCCAATCACGCTTCTGTTTATCAAAAGCGGGTCTCACGTCATTTTCAAAAGAAGGTAATCGAAAGAAAGTTTGAAATAGGTAATATGGTTTTGAAAAGGAAATTCATCCGAACAGGTGGTCCAAGGGCTAAGTTGCAGCCAAACTGGGAAGGGCCGTTCGTCATCAAGGAAGTCTATCCAGGTAATGCCTATCGGTTGACAAACTCAGAAGGAGAAGAACTGGCAAATCCGTGGAACGGGTTATATCTCAAACGCTTCTATCCCTAAAAAAGAGTCTAACCACGTGCTTCCCTAGCAATGCAAGCCTCCCCTGTTCATAAGAATCACTGAGAGAAGCTGAACACACAAACACGACCCTTTGGTCCTGTCCCCAGTTCCGCCAAACACCGTTTCCCGGGGCCACACTCTGGAGGAAAGTTGTAGTCCCTGTACGTTTCTTGCTTCGGCTGAACCCAAGAATGAGGAGTAAATAAGGAGGCGATGCCTGACCTGGGTACCCTAATACGAGATAAGTCTCAAATAGGGGCAGTTCGTTATGACCTGAAGCCACAAGAAAAAGAAAGAAAAAAGAGAGGAAAAGAACAAAAAGGAAAATGAATAAATGAAAATATTTGGAACAACTGTGGTAGCTTAAGGTTCGATGACGAACACAAAACCCCGGCGCAACAGACCGAAGCTTTGAGGGGTACCCAGGAAGAATTCAAGTCTTAAAACCTCACATGACGGGTGTAAGCTTGTCTCCGTATTCTTTTTTCTTTTCAGGACAAAGCTGAGTACCCTGGGGGTGGCCCTGGCAGAACACCGTCAGGCAAATATAAGTTCGGACCAGGAGGGTCCCTTCAATCACACGCCAATCTCAGGAGGAATCCTCAGGTTACGAGGGAGGCATGTCTTGTTACGGAAGCATCGGTTTTCCAAAAAAAACAAAAAAAAAATCAAATATTTCAAAAAAAAAAATCAAATATTTCAAAATCCAAAAACAACAAATATTTCAAAATCAAAAAAAAAAAATCAAATATTTCAAAATCCAAAAACAACAAATATTTCAAAATAAAAAAAAATCAAATATTTCAAAAAAAAAAATCAAATATTTCAAAATCCAAAAACAACAAATATTTCAAAATCCAAAAAAACAACAAATATCTTTAAAAAAAAAAAAAACTTAAAACCCAAAAACATTGAATATTTCAAAATCCAAACATTAAAAAAAAAAAATCCAAAAATATTCATGACTTGCATTCATGGCATGCATGCATTGCATTGTTATCATTTCTCTTTTCCTTCGCTTATTTAATAAGGCTTGCCCCTTGACCAAAAATCAAGCACTGGTTACCTCCGCACTTGTCACAAGGCAAGGGGCTAAGCCTAAAACAGATTTAACCTGTTTCATTGCTAATAGTGTGCAGGACGATGGAGCAAGAAGACGAAGTAACAACAGAACAACTGCAAGGGGCAAAATCAGTCACTCCAACTTTTATTCCTGATACAAACAATTCTCGCTCTCAAACAAGGCACTCTCACTTATCAAGCATCATAAAAAGGAAGGGAAAGTACAATCACTCAATCCTCCGCTGGGCATTCCCGCAGGGGCACATCTCTCTCAGTTCTCTGATATACGCCTGGCGAGTCTCGGTCGCCTCTTCCACCTCTGCTGGCAAGGCACGCACCTTGCTGATTCCCCACATCGCTAGTGCACTCCTCACACTCTGCTCATCGTGCTCAGTGCCAATCTGTCTAGCCTGAAGAGAAGGGAAGTGCGACAACGGAGGAAGCAAGGTCCGCGGTACACCGACCTGCAAATGGCACCTGTGTGGATAATACACGGCCAGTACGGTATCACTCACTAGCCTCAAATCCAGACCCTGTCCTCTGGGCAGTCTGACCTCCGTAGTCACCAAGAAGTTAGGCCGCATCACGAACCTCTCCACGGGTAGCCGACTCAGGTACCTGCGCCATTCTTCTCTGGTCCGCATATCCCCCGTACGGCACTCCACCTGCGAAGAGAAACCAAACCCGCCACCGATAAAGGAAAGTGGATGGCTCCCGAAGATCCTACTCTCAGTCTCTATGCTTGCCCTAGGGATAAACTTCAGTCTCACGCCCACCCAACACTCTAAGAGAATCATAGAACCAAACAGTGGACCACTCAGGGCAGCAGAGCTAAGCCCTTCATAAAAATAGGCTAAGATAGCCTGGGAAATAGAAAGCCCTCTCCATAAACCACTGATGGTGCTAAGGATGGGAAGATCTAGCACGTGGTCGGCTGACGGAAAGAGGATAGCACCACACAAGCAAATGGATGCAGCCTTGGCAATAGCCTCATGCCACCCGCATTTGTTCTTACAATGTGCCACCACCCACTGGCTGAGAGGAAGAAGGTGAATATGACGGGCTCCCACAAAGGTCTTGATCTCACTCGGGTCTTCTATGAATTCGCTAAAGATGGCAACTGGATCTATAGGGGCAACTGTGTGACACACTAGATCCTCCTCCCCAACCCTAGACTTAGGGAGAGACAGATAAGCCTCTACTTCCTCTAAAAGGACGGTGGCCTCAAAGGATGGAAAGATAAAAGTGTGGGTCTGTGGGTGCCACATTTCTATAAGGGCTGAAATGCTGTGCCAGTCAAAGGAAATCTTTTGGAAGTTACGACCTAAGAACAGCAAGGATTGTAAGTGCCAAGAATTAAGGATGTGGGTTACCCCTAGGGGCAAGGCACGAACCATGGGAGCCACCCACTTAAGAGAAGAGTATCGGCGAGAGCCAGGAAGGAGCTAAAAAGGAGAAAACGAGGAAAGTAATGCAGAAAGAAAGAGATATTAGACGAACAGAATCAAATGAACCAAGTTTGAAGTGATTTAAACATACCTCTCTAGAAGGATTTGAACTGAGATGTCGAGGAATAGAACCCAAATGCGCAATCTCCTCTCGCTCCTTCCTCGCAGCCTTAGGGCCTGAATGGTCTCCCTCACCCAAAGAATGCTCACCAAAACTCCTCTTCATGATGATTTGGTGGTGATTTAGAGGGAAGAA
Source organism: Amorphophallus konjac (assembly GCA_022559845.1). Classification (NCBI taxonomy): domain Eukaryota; kingdom Viridiplantae; phylum Streptophyta; class Magnoliopsida; order Alismatales; family Araceae; genus Amorphophallus; species Amorphophallus konjac. The sequence goes on along the minus strand of CM040123.1, from coordinate 216,639,431 downwards.
ACTTAAGAAGGAGAAGAAGAGGTTGGGTTCAGCCTGAAGGCAGAGCACCCCTTACTTATAGGAGGTCTCATCCCGTGTTTCGCTCCACTGGAACGCATGATGCACGAGAGCACACCAGGATTGAATGGGCTTAAGGGAATTCAATTTGGCTTCTAAGATCGTGCTGATTGGCGGTCGTACGATAGACCGTCATTCATCTAAGCACGGCCCAATGGAGACCGCTATTCTCATGTCCGCGGTCTACCATGGACCGTCGTTCTTCAGTCGGCCAGCGCCAAATAGCGGCTTTCCCTTGACCGTTATATTACATAACGGCTATGGCATCGCCGTTATTCTTAAGCAACCCACGGCCCTGTCTTGGCCGTCATTCTTTCCAAAACGGTTTTTTCCTGGCCGTTGTTTTCTAAACTCATGGGCGTGCCTCACCTCCGCTCGCGTCACTCACCTCGAGTCGGCGTGCCTCACCTCCGCTCGCGTCACTCACCCCGAGTCGGCGTACCTCACCTCCGCTCGCGTCACTCACCTCGAGTCGGCGTGCCTCACCTCCGCTCGCGTCACTCACCCCGAGTCGGCGTACCTCACCTCCGCTCGCGTCCCTCACCTCGAGTCGGCGTGCCTCACCTCCGCTCGCGTCGCTCAACTCGAGTCGGCGTGCCTCACCTCCGCTCGCGTCGCTCAACTCGAGTCGGCGTGCCTCACCTCCGCTCGCGTCACTCGCCCTGAGTCGGCGTGCCTCACCTCCGCTCGCGTCACTCTCCCTGAGTCGGCGTGCCTCACCCCCGCTCGCGTCGCTCACCCTGAGTCGGCATACCTCGCTACCTCTCACGCAGCTCACCCGAGTCTGTCATCGCCTCCCTCACCCATTGTCATTCATACATACACTCATCCATTTGCATACATTCATACATCCATACAAAAATTAAAAAGGGGTACAACATATATACATATCATCATCCCAAAAAACATAAAAATCTCATAAAAAAAAGAGGGAAAAAGTACAAAATCAAGCCTCACCCTCTGGCCTGTCACTGTCTCCACCTCCCTCCTGTCTCTTCGATGGCGGGGCCATCGAAGAAGTCTCAGCAGCATCGCGACGTCGTCGTCGCTCATCACTCTCGTTCCTCTCCCGCTGAGAGGAACTCGCCATGTAACGTCCTACCGAGGTGTGAGTAGCCTGGCTGCCACTCGGTACGACCGATCGGCTCCTCGAACGGCTCATCGTCATACCCTGAACCTGGCCCCGCAGCACGAGGGCCTCGGTCCTGAAAGGCTCCAGCTCCGCTATCATCGCTCGGTAGCGCTCCACCTCCGCACGGAGAAGTCCTGTCTCAAGAGCGTCGGCCGGCTGAGCTCGCGCAAGCTGCTCACGCAAATGGCCCGCCTCCCTCTCAGCCACGAGCCGCAGCACCTCTCGCTCCTGAGACGCTGCTCGCTCTCGCTCCAGCTCTGCCTGTAACTGCTCCAGCTCGGCAGTCAGCACAGGATGAAGTCCTCTCACCCGCTCCCGGAACTCGGCAGCCTCTACCGACTGGAGCCGCCTCACCTCCTCCTGAGCCTCGGCTAACTCCGCCCTGGCTCGAGACACCGACCTCTGGGCGCTCACAGTCGCCTCCTGGGCCCGAGCCTCAACCTGCGCCAACTCCGCCCGTAGGTGGGCCACCTCCTCTCTGGCACGGGTAGCCTCCTCCATGGCAACCCTCACGTCCTCCACCTGCATGCATCAAGCATTAGCACATTCCATTCATATCATGCACAAATAAACAAAGGAAAGCGTCAGAAGTGTACCCGCACGGCAAGCTCGCTCTCCGCTGCCTCGGCCCGCTCCACCATCCGCTGGAACTCGGCATCCCGGGCTGCTCGGTCGGCCGGTGTCTCAACAGAAGAAGAAGAAGGAGCCTCCGCTCCACGCCTCTGAGCAGCCTCAGCTCGCTGCACCCAAATATCCCAGGACAGTCACATGCATAAACATCATATAGAAATGTAAGAGTCCAGAGTTTAGAACATACCAGTAACTCGAGGGCTCGGCGAGCCTCATCCCTCTCCTGGATGGTGGCATGAAGGAGCCCCTGCAGCTCCGCTAAGCGTCCCTCAGGGTCGATCTGCATGTCGAAAGGAAGTCAGTACAGCATATAGAAATCATAAAGCATGTAGATTAAGTCTGAGTTTAGAATTGTACCGGTCGGCGTGATCCTCGGAACACGCGGTCTCCGTAATGCCTGACGTACGCAGTCACGTACGCCGCATCACTGTCAGCACGAGCAGTCACCACACGCCCACCTGCCTGCCAGTCGGCAACCTGCTCGGCGTTCCGCGCCGCCCAATCGCACTGCTGAGTCAGCCCTCGGGTGCTCCGCGTCACCCTCTCCCTCGCGCTCTCCTGCGCCGGGAAGTCTACCACGGGCTGAGAGACGCCGGTCGTCCTCATCACCAGCCGGGAGTAAAGGGGCTCCACTACATTCATGCAGTGTAACCACACATCATGCCCGGAGAAGGTGAGAGCTCTCACCACCCACGGCTGCTCTGTCACGTCCTCGTGTGCATAAGGAGTCCACTGCACCTGCATACATCAGCAATCACATCAACATCATATAAAACAAGCATTTTCCAAATAAAGGCTAAAGGTTTAGAAGTCGTACTGAGGAGTACGGAAGCGTGTCAATGTCATCCTGCAGGTCGCGCACCTGCCGTGTCAGGGTCCCCGACCCACGAGCTGGCGCCCACCGTCGTAGAAGAGGGAAGAGTCCAGGGCGGATCTCTAGTCCCCTGCGCAGCATAGGCAGCCGCACGTAAGCCCATGCCTGCATCACGCACAAGTCGTCAGCATCTAGAGTACAGGTCCTAGGAAATTGCATGAGTTCTGAGTCAGAGTCGTACTTGGAGAAGGGGAGAGAAGCCCCCCAACATCGTCCGTCGGGACGTCGAGCTGAGGCTCTCAAAAAGGAAGGCGAGCACACCGGCACCCCACGCGTAGTCTCCCACGTGCTCTAGGTCCTCGAGGAACGGAAGAAGTCGGCAGTGGATGACGTCCGCACGCGTAGAGAAGAGGAGTCGCCCGAACAAGAACATCAGGAACCGCCGAAGAACCGTGTCCGCCTCTGCACCCGGTCCTGCTGCTACTCGAGGCCGCACGCGCGTCACCAGCCGGTCCAAGTGCTCCTCTGGACGCTCGCCCACCGCAAGTCCCGTCCGTCGCAACCCCAGGCTGTCCTGGAGAGCTGCCCGCGGAAGAAGCGTGGTCTGCCGACGTGTCGTCTGGAGCGCGAGCCCCAACGTCCTCTCGGCCATGCCGCGGTAATCAGGAAAGGAGATCCCAGTCACCGGCAGACCGTGCACCTGCAAACCAGTGAGCCTGGCCACGTCCTCTAGCGTGGGGACCATGTGACCCCACGGGAAGAGGAACGTGCGACTCGCCGGATCCCAGCGGTCGTGCAGGGCATAGAGAAGAGGTGTGTCAAAGCGACACACCTCAATACTGAGGAATGGGGCGAACCCCATGGCAGCAAGCCTCTCTCGCTGAAAGTCCGGCAGTGCAAGATACACTGACCGAACCTGCAGCCAGGAGATACGGGTCCGACGCTTTCCCTGCATTCATTCATTCATCTCATTAGTTTCATATTTCTTAATAACAAAAGAAAGGGGTGTTCCTCATTTTAGTTGTTCAACGGCCTTCCCCTGGCCGTTTTGTTGCCTATGACGGCCCTCCATGGACCGTCCTATTTTATGATGTTTTGAATAACACGGCCATTCCTGGGCCGCTATTCCATTCACAACGGTTGTCCATGAACCGTTGTTCTGATGAATCATTCAACGGCCCTCCAAGGGACGCGGTGCTATTTTGAACGGTCCAATGGGGACCGCATTGTTCTGAATGCCGAGGGTTGCTACGTTATGGTCAACGGCCACTCCTGGGCCGCTGTTCTGTTTGACGGTCCGTTGAGGGCCGTTTTGTTCTGAGGAGAACCCAAAGGTCAGATATGTTTAACGGCCCCTACTGGGCCGTGTTGGGTATATTTTGCGGTCCTTTGAGGACCGTCATTGCGTAATCTCCTCCAACGATGGCGAAGCGCCATCCCCCGCCGCCGTGGAATCCCTTAACCCCCATTCCCCCGTGCTATACAATGGAAAAGGGACCTACCTCCGAGTCACGACGCCTTCTCGCCGGGCGCGGCGCCTCCGCCGCCGGCTCATCGCCTCCCGGCTCGTCGGCTCCACGCTCGCCGTCGGAACCACTCTCGCTCTCCTCCACGAGCACGAGGGCGAGATCATCCGCCGAGAAGTCCATCGTCCCGGCTTCTTCCCCCGGAGCAACCGCCTCCGACCGCCGCCGCTCGTCGCCGTCGCCATCCACCGCCATCGCGAGGGAGAGAAATCCCGAGAGAGTGAGGAAGAGGGTGATGGAAAGGAAGAGGAGAGAGGCCATTGTGAGAGAGGGAGAGCACGAGAGAAAAGAGAGAGAGAATGAGAGTGTGGGAGAAGGGGGGGTCGCTCCTCCTTCCTCTTCTTCTTCTCTCTTCCTGCCGTTACGGTGGGAGGAGGGAAGGAGAAGAGGTTTATATTTTTGAACCGACGTTGAGAATGGCGGTCTAGAGATAGACCGCCATACAATAAGAACGGCTACCTTAAGACCGTTATTCTGCAAGCGATTACTTATCATTGAACGGCCTTCCTATGACCGTTAAAGATAAATATCGCGGTTTACCATGAGCCGTCCAATTGAAGAACGGTCTCATCTGAGCCGTTTAACTGTTGAATGTATCATTGTTGTGAAATTCATGTGCCAATGAGTTTTGATTGCAGTTAAAGCTAAACAACATCAATGTCCCACCGTTACGCCTGCACAGGTAAGTCAGGTATGGCCCTCAATCCCTCAAAACTCTTATTGCATTACTATATGGTAATAAACATCTATCTCGAGAACCAGTCGATTCTTCACGCATTCTAGGATCTAACGTTCCCCGTCAACAAAAACACATGATGATCTAGGTATGCGTGTCTAATCTTCGGAAAGGCCGCTAAGTTGGAAGAAGTCAGGGGACGACGGTTCTCTCTTGCACGCTGTGGTTGCAAGAAGTGTCCTGACCCTGACTCATTCAGTTCTGCAATAATATTCTCGAGTATTTTATATTTTTATCCTTTGTTTGCATTCGATTTTACATGTTTCTTTCTTTTAGCCCAGCATGCATCACAAGCACCTTTTGAGCATTCACGACCTACGGTCTGCCTGAGAAATGATCTTGCGTATGATTGACTGTTTTCTGTGTTCCATGTCCCACCGAAGGAATAATTCAACTCCAAAATTAGAAGGTATTTCTTTAGACCTAATTGTTCGGTTCTGATGAATTAAGTGTTTCCCTCGTCTGGAGTTTTAAAATCCTTTTAATTTCGCTATTGCCAGCTTCTATATCGCCTCATTTAGGACCACAGCTTGTCCGCCGACGAGGCCGCTCCTTGCTCTTTTACCTTAGTTCCTCCAGATTCAGGTTTAACACTCAGTCCCACAGTACCTTGCAAATTGGTTCGAAGGTTGCCGGAAGATTTCTATGGCTTATTGGTATGAAACGGCTGTCGTATTGCCTTAACGCTCGCTTTTGCAGTCCACTCCGCTTCATCTCCGCTACAACTCCATGTTCCATGACGCCTCCACTACACCTCCGCTCGTTCCCTTGCAAGGCGGACGTTAAGGAGGGGCATCTGTTGACACCCGTTTTTTACCGATGAATCGAATCAGTTCCTGCGTCTCAGTTATTGATGTCCCGAACAGTCAATCACATGAAAGATTATTCCTCTGGCAGTATTTTGGGCTCTTCCCAGCGAAGAAGGCCTCCCTCCCTCTCATTGGATTTAACGGTCTGTTATGAACCGTTTTTCTCAATATAACGGTCCCCACTTGGCCGTTGTGTTCCGCTGCCCCGGGTTATTTGTATCTCGTGATACGCTTTGTATAGCGGCTCAATGCCAACCGTTATAGTCAATATAGCGGTCGTCCCTGGGCCGTCATTATTTGCCGACAAGAAAAGGGTTCAGAGGCCCAACAGTCGGTCATAGCCACGTGCTTCACGAAAAGTTGTTTGTCCGGGCGTTGACTCCTCTTTAAGTATAACGGTTTTTCTAGGACCGTCATGTATATTGAACGGTCCCTCCAAGACCGTCATATATGTTTGGCGGCCTTCGTAAGACCGTCATTTTTAAGGCCACCCAGATTAGACCCCCGTGATTCCAGGCGGATTAAGAGGAGAATGTCGTTGGCAATATTGACACGATGCTCTCATTTACCGGCCTTTGACCGACCATCATTCCCCTTAACCCCTGATTAAGCTCGAAGCCGTGGGCTCTATATATATAGCTCACGGGTTCTGACAGAAAAAAGGGGGGGACCATCACGAAGTGCTGTCGAATTCCATCGCCAAATCTCATACAGCATAGGCCCGTTCGTCAGGGAGTGGGGGCCTTCTACATCCCTCGCAGGCCCCCGGTGCAGGGAACTTCACGCTTCATGTCTTTGTGTTTCCTTCTCTGTTTGCTCACCACACACGCCTTTTCTTCACTGCATCACACATCACATACATCATTTCGTTGGCATTTCTTATCTTTCCTACTGTTTCCGGCGCCCTAAACGGGGTTTCAAAACCTCCAGGTATCGCCGGGCCATGTTCTTCCTTTGCTTTATTTCAATTAGTACACCTACTACACCATCATTTAGCTAATCTCCGTTTATCTGTGTGTTTCACCGTTTGCTTTCAGGTCAGCAACCAAAAGCACGAGGCCCGCACCTTCTGGCCGGCCAGGAGGAGTGGAGGAACGGACCCGCATTCTCCCGTAGCTTCCGAGTCCCGGCGCTTTCACCGGGTGGCGATCACGGTCAACAGCTTCATCTTTCCTCCTGTTGTTTTTTATCTCTTCAATATTATTTAACTCGAGGAGGAATAACATATCAACAAGGAGTACCTCCCACTAGAAGCACAGTCGGTAGCGTCCCCTGACGTCTTACACCGCACCGCAGGTGAACTGCCTAATGTGGTAGCGCCTACCAGAGGCATGAACACCGAACAAGAAACCACAAAGCAAGTGACTAGCTGGGGTCACGCCCATCGACGTGGGTCCAACCGCCCCCAACCACGTGTGCACACACAAACCATGCGTCCTAGGTCTAGCCCCTAACTAGTTTTCCCCTTAGCCGGACTCTGGCTATAGATGTGGGACCCGACGGAAACCAATCTAAAAACCATCCTCAGGGTAAGCCCGTCCACCTACTCCCAAGTGGTACCAGCACACGCGTACTGGTAGGCTACGACTAGTGGAGGCTCACTGAAGGAGTAGACTCTCAAGTCAATGGAAAACAACGTCCAAACCCGACGAAGTACGGGGACCATCCTACGAACCAGCACCGTCGCACGATGACCACAGTCGGAGAAGAAACGAGACTCACAGTCCACGGGCCATGCACCCGGCCATGCAGAAACGTAGAAACACGGTTCCCAAGGTTGCTCACAACCCGCCAAATCGAATCCCACTCCCAGAGAAAAGTTGGAACCCTCCAACCCCAGGCTGGGCAACTCGACTCGCGGTCCAAGGCCACACACATGGCCCACACAGAAGGCACAGAAGCATGATTCCTAGGGCAATGCACAAGCTGCCACGCCGATAACTGGACTCGCAATCCAAGGCCAAACACATGGCCCACTCGGGAATCACCTTCCAGGAAAACTCACGGCATGCGGGGGAGACCCCACCGCAGACACCGATACACGGTGACTCGGTCAAGTGTAACATAAAAGACCGGCACACGAGGAGTCACCCGGACTCTAAAACCCATGGGCATGCTAAACGAGGTAACACAGTCATCCTGACACCCTTAAAACACGGACACAGAATCCCCTGGGTGTCTGGGGCATTCACGAGATTGCAAGTCGTCCACTGGGTTGCAACCGGGTCGACTAGGGACCTACACAATGCAAAACGATCGCGGTAAGCACGAAAGACCACTTCGGCACAACACAATGCCTGGCGGTCCACCTTTGGGCCGTCACATCTATAACGGTCCAAGGCTAGACCTTCACAGCACTCTAACGGTGCAACACAGGAGCGTCACGCCAGAGGGGCAATACTGACTGTGATGCACCAACCCTGGGTCGTCACAGTCTCTAACGGACCAAGCCTGGTGCGTTAGAAGACAGAACGAAACAGGTTGTGACGCACACCCCTCAGGGCGTCACAGCCTCTGACGGTCCTACCTAGGCGCTTCAGAAGAATGGGATGCGTCAGCTCTGACCCTCCCATTCAGAGGCGTCACAGTGCTCTGACGGTCCTACCTAGGCGCGTCAGAGACTCGTGACCCCAACGGTCCGAAAACATGAAAACAGACGTAGCGTTCGAACCCAGGCGCGTCACACTCTCTGGCAGTTTATCATAAGACTGCCAGAGCAACCGACGCCCTGCCGATAGAACAGGACCCTATGACGCTCCCTCCTTGGGGCGCCACAACACGTAACGCACCCACCCTGGGGCGTTACAGATTGTGACGGTCATTGGAAGGACCGTCACACCGTCCCGAGAACGCTACGGCGGGAAACGACCCAAAAATCGTCCCACGCCCCCATACCTCCGCAGGAGAGGGGGAAAACAAGGGGGAAGCCCCTAAATAGCCCCTAGCATGCATCTACTACCTCGGATCAGCCAAAAACGTAATGAAACAGCAGATTGGCGCTCAACCCCAAAAATAAGGATTTTTTACCAAAAATCCCCAAATACGCCCGCTCGGCTCACCGTAGCCTACAAAACTTGCGAGAAAGGAAGCGCACGAGCTGGGGGTCCATCTCCCTACCTCCACCGAAGAAACGATGCGCCGTGGACGTCAATCCACGAAGAAAACACCCCAAAACCCTCGCCGCTCCACGAACCCGCGACAAAGCTTCCACGTGCCACCGGCCCTCGATCCTTGACCCGTTCCCCGTTCGTCACCTCCCGCATCACCGCCTCGCCCTCCTCCGCCACCGTCGGCCGCCTGGTGAGAGGGGGAGAGAAAGAGATGAGAGAGAGTGTGAGAAAGAGAGAATGAGAGGGGGAGAGAGAAAAGGGTTAGTATATATAGAAAAATCTAAAAAATTTAGAAATTCAAAAAATTATGAAAAAGTACCTTCGCGATCCTCGGGAGGAACACAATGCAGTGGTAACGTCTAGGAGTCAGAGAATGTCACGGTTCGCCCTGCACAGAGTTCCGAAGGCACATCAGGGAAAAACACGTGTAAAGCACAAAATACACTCTGAGACCCACTAAAATGATCCGAAAAATATCCAAAAAAATACGGGGCATTACAAGCCTGATATTAGTTAAGAAGATGTTGGGTTTAACTTCCTTACATAGAACGACCCCTAGAGATTCGGTCTGTTGCGCCGGGACTTTTTATCTTATCATCGAACCATAAATTCTCTTGTAAAGGCACGCATTCGATCGGGCTCGTGACGTCCCGTGGGGAAACTGTACTGCCCTCTTGCCATGCCATATTCCTTGAAATTTTCTATGACTCTGTTCATTTTTTTTGTGTTTTCTTGTGTTGTCCTTTGGACTTGATAGATATTGCAATTGAAACTTGAACCGAGAATAAGGTCATAAGAGACTGCCCCTATTTGAGACTTCCTCTTATCGTGGTGTGCTTAGGTTAGTTGTCTTTGCCCAGAATACTTCTACCCTCATATTTTGGCTGAGTAGAGAAGAGAAGAAGACTTTGTGCCCTCGAGCATGGCCCAAGTATAGACGGTGTTTACCAAAGTAGACGGCTAAGGATGCCGTGAAGTGTGTGCGGTGCCCAGCTAAGAGTTGCCTTTGACAAGCGGGGAGGGAATGCCGAACTCCCAGCGCAGGATTCTTATAACCAAAGGATGCTACAAAAGCAAGCCTAAGGACTCTTTTTGACATTAAATTAAACAAAGACCAAGGACATGGGCCTAGACTACCACTTTTGTTCAAGTTAAGAAGCACTTTGTTTTAAAACTGGGCGTAAAGATGACAGAGATAATGACATCATAAAAATGCATACTTACGCAAATAGATTACCTTGTGACCTTTGTTGTAGAAGCAGCTGCTGGTAGCGATGCTGATAAACATGGGATTTGCAGTGCTCGTTTGGCAGATAAGAATAAGGAGCAAGGATTGGAAGTGGCTTAACATGAAGGAGTGGTGCCTAGACTAGACTCAGACGGATAAGGAGAAAAGGAAAAGAGGTGAGGGCTAGAACTCCCTCACTAGGGTGTTGAGACACTGATCACATGAAAAGGCGTATAGAAGGAAACGAGAGTTAAGAGGAGGAGTGAGGACTAAAGTCTAATGGGCAGATGCCCAGAGCAGTTGATGTAGAAAAATTCGGGTCGGACCCAAGATCAGGAGGAATCAAGAGAAGAAATTGGTAAATCGAGAGTGGAGGGTCCGGAGGGTCCGGAGGCAAAGGGGAAGAATCATGATGGGAGTGAGAATCTGGAGGTTCCGGAGGAGGAAAGTGTTGAGGGACGCGATGCCCTGGAAGAAGGTATGGGAAAAGATAAATTATATGGAGGAAAAGAACAAAGGACGCGATGTCCTGGAGGAGTAAAAGGATTAATTGGAAGAAAGAAAGGGGGTCCGGAGGCCCTGGAGGAATAAAGTGAGAAGGGGCGTGATGCCCCAGGAGAAGGGGAAAATCTGACAATTCTGGGAGGAGGGAATAGGAAAGGGCGCGATGCCCGGGAAGGATAGGGAATTAAAATAAAGAATCCAAAGGTTCCAGAGGGATAAAATGAGAAGGGGCACGATGCCCTGAGAGAAAAAAAAATCCAGAGATTCTGGAGGGATAAAATGTAGAGGGACGCGATGCCCCGAGAGTGGAGGTAGAAAGTCTGAGGGTTCTGGAAAGATAGGATAGGAAAGGGCGTGATGCCCGGAAAGGATTGGGTAATGAAATAAGAGATCCGGGGGTTCCGGAGGGGGGAAGTAAGAAGGGACGCGATGGCCCAGGAGAAGAGGTAGGGAATCCAGAGGTTCCGGAGGGAAAGAGTGAAAAGTGACGCGATGCCTAAGGAAGAGTGAAGAATCCGGAGGTTCCGAGGGAAGAAAGTGTCGAGGAACGCGATGCCCCGGAAAGAGAGAAAAATCTAGAGGTTCCGGAGGAACCAAGTAAGTAGGGGCATGATGCCCAGAAAGGACGGAAGAATGCCATAAGGGGTCCGGAGGTTCCTGATGAAGAGAATAGAGAGGGTCGCTGTCACGTCTCGAGCCTGGAAGGAACATGGTACGCATGACAAGTTTATATCGATCATGTCAATCAGAGAATAAGGAATTCAACCTTATAGATAGAGTGCGCAAAAGTATAGATAATAAACCAAATCCGGTATTCATTAATAACACCGATATCTAAAAGTATAACCATTACATAATCCATTGATGACTAGACTCAATAAAGAAGAAAAATACAATAATTGACTCAATGAATTAGGAAAAGACACGACTAGATAGACGCTTCCTTGTTCGGGTGGCTCTATGCACTTCACTAATGTCCGTTCCCATCCGAATGATCCTCGTCATCGGAATTACCTGAAAAATAGAGAAAAAACTAGGGTGAGTGAATGCTCAGTAGGAATTATATCTCAAGGTCAAGCTTTCTTTAAGTAAATTACATGTTACATGAACTATGCAAGTATAATGATGCATGTATGCAAGATAAAGACGAGAATAGGGTATCGATAATTAATAGAGTTGAACTAGCAAGATTTCAAGATAATCAGGTGAAATATATCCAGATTGTCAAGCATGTAAGTATCAAGTCAAGTCATGTGAATTGGCTATTATAATATCAAGCATGTAAATGCCCATTCCGAGCTATGCAAGTCATGTCAAGTCAAGTCAAGTATGAGATCGTGGAATGTCAACAATCAAGCAAGTCATGTTTGATCAATATAGTTCTCATGGGCACAAGTACTTTTGGGTGCTCCTCCCAAGACCATATCGGGCCCTATATGCACAAACATTGAGTCATGTATATTTTAGACACCCACTATAGTTCATAGCCAATATAGAGTTCCAAAGGAATAAGCCATTGTAGGATGATAAGGTAGATTTCACGAATGAAGGAGTTCAAAGGCAGAACTTGAATAAGTATGACATACTGATAAATCACATTAAAAGCCAAGACATGACATGAAACTGGGTAATTGGCATCCACTCAGTCGCCATCAATTACAGAAACATCGCCCATTATGTGGTCGCTAATTCCTGTGAACAGTATAGGCACGATGAAATAGCGTCAAGGTTCAGGTCGCTAAATCAGTAATCTGCGCCACTATCCAGGTCGCCAATTCCTTTTGGAGCCCAAGGCATGGTCGCTAATTACTGATAGAGACAAACTTCTTAAAAGAGGCTAGAAACAAGGCTCTATAAGGGCTATAGCATCACGTTTTTCTAGAGTGACGTGACAACTAAGGGTTCCAAGATTTTTAGGGTACAACCTGCTTGGCTGTCTTGAGGGAATCCAAGCCTAGCGTAGACTTACGGAGGTCTCAATGAAGAAAGTACTAGTTTGAAGGAAGGAATATCCTGCAGAGGGTCCAATCATAAAAAATAGGGACTCCATGTACGGATGTGAGATGAGAGTGCCAAGTAAACCCGCGATATGGGCCAGAAAATGTGATAAAATTTGAGATACAAGAATTGGCGTCCATTTAGAAGTCGCTATATCCAAAAATAGCAGCTCTCTGAAGGGTCGCTCAATCTTATATTTAATAAAATAACAATAATTAGGGACACTATGCACGGGTGCTAATTCTTGAAAATTTCAAAAATTAACATAATTTAATTTTAATTGGCGACCGTTCTCAACGGCACCTAATCTTTAAATAATGCCCACTTATTGTGTCGCAGATTCATGATTTTCATAGATTTTCTATTTTTAAAAAAATTCTTACAGAACAACGCCTCCTTACAGGGGCGTTCATTCTTTAATTAATGGCTGTGAGATAGTCGCTCATTCTTTTTGATGCTACGCATCAGGCAGACACATTCATAGACATAATTTACTATTCATTGGTACATGAACAGTAGCACTTCACTATTTACATGAAGTTTCTAGAAACTAAAGACATGGATAGCTAGAGAAAAATATAACGAATCTAGAAACATACCCATACAAAAATTTTAACGCAAGGTTTCATGGATATTAAATTTTTAAACATGGGTAATTATTAATTCTGTTTACAGTAAATAGCGGCATGGGTAGGGTCGCTCATTAATGGGTGACCAAAAGACTGTCGCAGATTTAGAATTTGTGACCTTCTGTGCGGTCGTTCATCAATAGGTGGCCATGTCTTAGTTGCTATTTTCTTATTCAATATGAATCAACGAAACGGCGTAAAACTGAATAGTAGAAGATACGAAATCATTATAATTTGATCTATATGCATGCTCTACACTTATACTATAGATTTGTGCCTTAGATCTTGAGAAAACCTAGCTCTTTTGGCTTGGTGTGACGACGAACTGAGAAAATAAAAGGAGATAAGCAGTAGTAGATATGGCAGCAACTGCAGCACGCCATGGCAGCAAACGAACTGCTGCAATAAGACAAAAGAAGAAGATGAAGCTTCTTCACGCGTGTAAACGAAAGAAGAGGGAAGAAGTAGCAGCAACTGCAGCTTCCTTCATGGCAGGAGTTCGATCGGCAAGGGAAGAAGAAAGGAAGAAGCAAAGCTTCCTCGTACGGTTGCAGGCATAGGAGGAAGACGTTGACGCAGGGCTCGTTCGAACGCAGTAATAGTCTTGAACTCGTTCGATGGAGGTCCTTATTTATAGAGATTGATAATTCTGACTTCTAATGGGATTTAAGTTTCCCTACGATGAATCCTAATAGGTTTAAAACTTCTATGTTAATCTTCCTATTACTATATCTACAGCCGCTATCCTGTTGGAGTTCAAACCCTAATTCCCATGCAGTGTTCGAACGTGAGACAACTTTGGGCTTTCGAATTCACCCATATTATATATATATATATATATATATATATGTATCCCATCTTTTCTTAAAACGTGGGATGGCCATCGGCCTTCTTTTGCTATTAAAGCCCACATATATATATGGGTTAATGCTCCTTTTGTTCTTAGGCTAAACTTCACCTTCGCGAGGCCCATATATAATCAAGGCTTTGTTTTAATGTGGAAAGGTTGAGGCCCATTAGTGGTGTTTGGGCTTTTTATTTTGTTATTTTTCGACCCTTGTCTTATACATCTAGAGAAATTTAATACGTTTAATTTATTTAAGAAATTTTTTATTCCTATAATTTTATCCGGGGTGCTACACCCTCCCCCACTTATAAGAATTTGGTCCCCAAATTTAATTGTATATTGATATGGAGGGCGTAGAGTACTTATGATCTCGAAATAAATCTGGGAATCTCCTCTTCATAGATTCTTCGGTCTCCCATGTGGCTTCTTGTTCCAGTGTACCTTTACGATGGCAATAGTTTTGCTCCGCAGCACACGAACCTCGTGATCAAGGATCTTCAAAGGCTTTTGCTCATATGTGAGATCCTTTTGTATCACCAGGTTGTCATGATCTATGACATGGGATGGATCATGAACATACTTCTTCAACATAGAAATATGAAATACATTGTGTAGTTCAAATAGTTGCGGTGGCAAAGCGACCCGATAGGCAACCTCGCCAACTCTTTCTAGCACTTCGAAGGGACAGATATATCTTGGTGAAAGCTTGCCCTTAACACCAAATCTTCGGATGTCTCAGCTTGGGGAAACCTTAAGAAAGACGTGATCTCCAACTTGGAACTCGAGGTCTCTCCTTCTAGTACCGGCGTAAGTCTTTTGTCTAGACTGAGCCATCTGAAGTCTTTCTCTAATGAGTTGAATCTTCTCGGTGGTATCCCTTACCATCTCCTGGCCTAGTAGTTGCTTTTCACCAACTTCGTCCGAGCATAATGGTGAGCGGCAACTCCTTCCGTATAATGCCTCGAAAGGTGCCATTTGAATACTTGCCTGGTAGCTGTTGTTATATGCAAACTCGACCAGGGTTAGATGATCATGCCTGCTTCCACCAAAGTCAATAATGCGGGCTCTTAGCATGTCTTCTACAACTTGGTTCATTCTCTCGGTCTGACCATCCGTTTGACGATGAAAAGTTGTACTAAAGTTGAGTCTTGTCTCCAACGAATGTTGTAGACCCTTCCAAAAATGTGAAGTGAAGTGCGGGTCTTGGTCAGACACGATCGAAATATGTACTCCATGCAGTCTGACAACGTCTTTGATGTATAAGGTAGCTAGAACATCGACCGACCATCGGCTCTTTATAGGAAAGAAATGTGCCGACTTGGTTAATCGATCTATGATAACCCATATCCCGTCATGTCCACCTTTGGATTTAGACAAATCCATGATGAAGTCCATGCCGATATCCTCTCACTTACACTTGGGAATGTCTAGAGGGTGTAACTTACCAGCGGAATGTTGGTGTTCCGCCTTGACTTGTTGGCACGTGAGATAGCGAGAAACAAAGTCCGCTACCTCCCTTTTCATGTTAGGCCACCAAAAGGTCCGTTTCAAGTCTTGGTACAACTTGGTAGATCCGGGATGAATTGTGTACCTTGATCGGTGAGCTTCTTCTAAAATTTTCTTCTTCAATTCCGGGCAATCCGGTACACAAGTCCTTTCTCGGAACAATAATCTTCCATCTTACGCTAGCTTGAAATCAGGTTGCTCTTCTAACTTTCCTTTTATTTCAACTAGCACCAGATCATTATCTTGAAGCTCCTTGATCTCGGAGAGCAAATCTGGTTGTATCCTCATGTGTGATAGAGTAATACACCTTTTCTCCTTGTCCATGCTTATATTAAGCATAAAAAATTGTTCCAGCATCTTCCACTCTTGGATCATGCATTTGGCTAATAATGCTCTCGGCTTTCGACTAGGGGCATCAGCTATAAGATTACCCTTTCCAGATGGTATTGTATAGTGAAATCAAAGTCCTTGAGATATTCTAGCCAAAGTCTTTGTCTCATGTTTAATTCTTTTTGTGAAAATAAGTATTTGAGACTCTTGTGATCGAAGTACACGATGAATTATTCATTATAGAGATAGTGTCTCCATATCTTTAAAGTAAACACTACTGCGTCTAACTCTAAGTCATGCACCGGGTAGTTCTCCTCATGCTTCTTTAATTGTCGGGAAGAGTAGGCAATGACTCTCTCTTGCTGCATTAACACACATCTGAGGCCAATGCCAGATGCATCGGTATATATCTCGAACTTCTCTCCTTCAGTTGGTAATGCCAAGACTGGGGCAATTGTCAGATGATCCTTCAAGATTTGAAAACTTTTCTCACAGTCTTCATCCCACTTATGTGGAATCTCCTTGCGGGTCAGCCTAGTAAGAGGAACGGCGATCTTGGAGAAGTCCTTAATGAATCGCCTGTAATAGCCTGCTAGACCTAAGAAGTTTCAGATTTCAGTGGCATTTGTAGGTCTTTCCCAATTCTTCACAGCCTTGACTTTTGACAGATCCATAAAAATTTCATCCTTCGAGATCACATGCCCTAAGAAAGATACTTCCTCGAGCCAGAAGTCACACTTGCTAAGCTTGGCATAGAGTTGATACTTCCTTAATATCTGCAATGCAGTCCTCAAATGCTCTTGGTGTTTTTCTTCGGTCTTTGAATATATCAGTATATCATCAATAAAGACCACTACGAATTGATCTAGGTGAGGCCTGAATATATTGTTCATCAACTGCATAAAAGCTACAAGGGCATTCATTAGTCCAAAAGGCATAACAGTAAATTTGTAATGCCCATACCTACTTTGGAATGCCGTCTTCTAAATATCCTCATCCTTGATCCTTAATTGGTGATATCCCGACCTGAGATCAATCTTCAAGAAATATATGGCTCCAGATATCTTATCAAATAATTCATCCATCCTCGATAGTGGATACTTGTTCTTCATGGTAAGGTGGTTCAACTGCTGATAATCGATGCAGAGTCTCATTGATCCATCTTTCTTCTTGACAAATAACACAGGCGCTCCCCACAGTGAAGTACTCGGTCCGATGAATCCTTTCTTCAAGAGCTCCATTAATTGTTCCTTCAATTCCTTGAGCTCGGTGGGGGACATCCTATATCGTGCCTTAGAAACCGGGCCAGCACCAGGGACAAGGTCGATGGTGAAGGCCACTTCTCTTTGCGGGGGTAATCCAGGCAAATCTTTCGAGAATACATCGGGAAACTCCCGAACCACTTGGATGTCTTCTATCTTAGACTCCTTAATTTTCATGGCCGTCATAAAGGCTATGAAAACCACACACCCTTTTCTTAGGAGCTTACTATGATGCGGGATGGGACGCGACTCGATGGCAATTTGGATGCGAACTTTGGACTCTAGGCAAACTCGTGACTTGTCCTTGGCAAGGGAAACGTGCGGACGTGCGTGGGTGAGAAACCAGCAATGAGCTAGGGTGGTCAACTCTCTCTTGAACTCGGATCGGGTCACGGGACGGGTTTCGCTCTCTCTCGCACTGGTGATTAAAAATACTTTAATGATCTAGGACCTATCACATGCAAGCATCGGCATATAGAAATATATACAAGTAAAGCAAATGCCAAAGAGGGGAGTGGAAATGATACCTCCACGCTACCGGGCACGGGGAAGTCGACCCCGGCTAAGACTCGTACTCCCGGTACAAATAATTACAATAATTACAGAAATGAAATCTACTGTCCACTCCACGCAGGGAGGTAAAGGGCTACACATGGGACCCAAGAGTAGCGAACTCAGGTTGACGGGCAGCAAGCCGGAAGGGGTTTCGGGCCGGAGGCGGGCTGCTGGTCTGACTCGGTACTGTTCAAACTAGCTGGACAGCAAGTGAACTCGGCTATTGGGACAGGGGCTTCTGGACGTCTCCTTGCTGCGGCGGCTGGCTGGGATGCTGTTGGGGGGTTGCCGATCGATCCCCGAGAGCAGCGGTCGCTAGTTCGGAGCTGGGGATTTATGGGAGAATTAACTCCCAACTCCGTTCTGTAGTCCTACCTCGGGATAGATCTACGCGACCTGGCGAAAAGAATTGTTGCGCCCAGATTCGGAGGCGGATCGAGGCGAGGTCGGCACTGTTGGACAAGGGACTCAAAGGGCTACAACATAAATTAATTTCACATCCATCCAGTAAACGGATTGAAAATGAAAACCACTATAGTACAGTTGTTTTCTGTTGGGTCAGATTACAGACAGTCAGGACAGAAAATGATTCGCCTGAAAATGAATTTTGATCGATAGGAAAATGGTAGATCTAGGACTTGGGAATTTTATGGGTGATAGGGTAGGAAGTGAGGATCACACATGAATGTTTTGGGATTTTTTGAACTTATTTTAAAGGGTGGGAAATATAAACTAACAGATGACTATCCCACAGATCTGCTGATTGGCAGACTGTCAGGGGTGGAACTAAACGTGATGTGACATGAGGTCGATGAAGGACTTCAAAATGTCAGTCGGAGAGCAGGAAGGCGAGGTGACTAGAGAAGAACGGAGGAGCTCAGCTGGGGCCTCACACCCATCCCCATCTCAGAGACGACACAGTCGCGCTCTTCAATTCTTCTCTGCGGTGATGGCGGTTGCAGGCGTTGCAGTTGGCACGGTAGTGGTCGCGGTGGTGATGGACGACGAGGGCGGTTGAACGGTGAAGGAGGAAGATCGTGGAGCTTCGATGGGGCTTCACACCCATCCTGTTCTCGAAGACGATGCACCGGAGCTTCGTGGACGACCTCCATGGTGGGGCGAAGTGGGGTTGGGCCTCTCACCGAGGGTTCCAAAAATTGGAGAACACACAAGCCATAGCTAAACTAGTTTTTCTTCATTCTATTGCTTAAAATAAGGAATATAATACTCTTTTTATAGACTTCACAAAGAAGATCAAAGGACAAACTCTAAGACTCATTAATGCCTAGAAATATGAAAAGACACCTATGACTCATTATAACTCTCTTAAAAACTCTAAGACTCTTTAATGTCTAGGAATATGAAAAGAAACCTATGACTCATTATAACTCATTTAAAAACTCTAAGACTCTTTAATGCCTATAAATATGAAAAGACACCTATGACTTATTATAACTCCCTTAAAGACACTTAGGGATATCAAAAGATAAACTTTAAAGACCCTTATGTAAAATAAAAAAAATTACAAATATTTTAAGATGGAAGATCAAGTCCGATGTCGATGACGATCCCGTCAGCGAGATAGGCAGTCGCTGTCGACTCTGCTACGGGCTCTCCCGAACTCCGTTCTTGACGAAACTAGCGCCAAAAGCTTCTGGGTTGGTCCAGGAGGACGTCAAAATTATTGGGGAATTTTCTGGTGACGAAGACGGTCGGGGCAGGGTCAGGATCAGGACTGCTGCACTCTACTTCTGGTAGTGTCTGGACCGCTGTTGTTGGAAGGGGAGGCTGTCACGACCACTCCCGTGCTTAGTTTATGGCGAGACCAGAATCGTTATGTTCGTGGTCGAGTTCTCTTCGAACGAAGACTCACGGGGCCACCAGAGGAGGTCAGAGTAGACAAGGAGACCCCGAACAGTGACAGGGTATCAAGCCAATCCTAGAGGGGACTGACCCAGTGCACCCTAGGGAGGAAATTTGGAACTTACGGCTCTGAGATCCAAACGAAGCCCTGCTTCTTGGTGATGAAAGGGGATTCGTAGAAGAAGTCTTCAGCCAAACACCGCTCCAATATCTTCAAGGTACTTGTCATGGTAGCCTCTGCAAGCTACAGTTGGGTGTCTGCCAGGGAGGAATTGCGCAGTCTGACGGTGAAGACCCCTCTGGGCAGCCAAGAACTCATACGGAGGCGGGACCACCTCCATTGCGAAGTAGACTAGACGACGCTTCCAACGGTCTAGGGTTTGCCACCAGGAACTTCGTGGAGATGATGTGGCAGGTTCTGCAAATAGGTACCTGTTCTGCTACCTGCGGGCTAAGAGCTGCAGGGTGAGGATGGTAGTTGTGGTGATGGGAGGGGGTGACCAGATGGCAGGGGGATGGGGGCTGGAGCTTGTGGGAGGTTGCTAGAGGGGTCTAGAGGTGATGGTGGGGGTGTGGGGGCTGCTGGAACCGCAGCTAGGGGAGGGGGAGAGAGGGCTGCGGCTAGAGGTGGAGGGGAGGGGGAGAGAGGGGCGTAGATTGGCAATGGGGGGGTGGAGGGAGTTGGTTTGAAATCTCCTTAATGGAGAGGGGTTAATGCTGCCCTAGGGGAGGGGAAAGGGTGTGTTGGGGAATGGAAGGGGTGCTTGGGGAGGGGTGTTCTACCTTGGGAGAGTGAAAGGGTGTATGGGGAGTGCCAAAGGTCACCTAGGAAAGGGGAGGGTATTGAAGGAAATTGATGGGGTGCAATGAAGACTCCTAGGGAGATGAAAGGGTGGGTGATGTGGCATATGAGGTCACTAGCTAGGGCTGAGGTGGAGGATGATGTGGACCGAGGGGGAAGGGAGAGAAAGTGGTGCCAGGAGAGAGGAGAGAGAGGGGGATAGGGGAGGGGAGCTTCTCACTCCTCTCTAATGGCTTCTCACCAAAGAAATTCAATTTCTCTCAGAGCGTAGGGAACTGAGCTGTTCCATCAGACCGGGATCTTGAGCTATGAGGTTCGAGGTCAAACCTCCTCCAAGCAGAGGGGTTTTCGGTTGGAGGTCGAACCTGCTCCAAGCAGAGGAGTTTGATGAGAGCGTCAGGCGGCATCGGCAAACAATCAAGTATAATTGTTTATGTCTAAGTTGTCTTTTGTTTATTTATCCATATAGAGTGGGTCTAATATTTAGTGTTTCACTTTTGTCATAAGTAACATATATAAACATCTATATACACTTAGGCAGGGACTCCACGTAGGAACCCAAGCCCTTGGGTTTCCTAGGTGGTCTATTATCTTCTTTTGTCATAAATATATACATATATGTATAATGTCTCCACTTACGTAAGGACTCCTCATAGGAATCCATGTCCCATGGGTTCCCAAGGCGTCCATTCCCCTCCCCATCTATTGTGGCCTCTCTCCTTCTCCTCCTATTTAACAAGCATGTAACCCACGATAGAATATAATGCAAATGAGAAATGTTATGTATGTTAGCCATGGCTACTTGTGCACTCTAATTTTTGGAACTCCATGGGTGAGAAGCCCACACCCCCACATCCACCCCGCCATGGAGGAGAACCGGCAGCTCCGGGTGCACCATTCCTGAGATGGGAGCGGGCGAGAAGCCCCATCCGAAGCCTCGATCGACCTCCCTCGCCATCCACCCCCGCCGTCATCCGTCTCCAACCACAACTAGTGTCACCAGCGGCATCGCTAACCGCCTTCACCACCCCCTAAAATAGAGCCTCCGGTTCTCTCTCCATCTCACCCCACCTGCCATCTCCGCCATCATCAGCCGCCATCCTTTCCTCTTCCTTCCTACACAGGCCGCAGCCCCCCTCCCACTTCGCCTCCTTCACCATAGCCCTACCCTACCATCTACACCTAGTTACCCATCGACCACTGTCCCTTTTCCCCCACATATTAATGGCAAAGAGTGCCCATGTAAACAAGCTCGCTGCTGCCAGCTCTGGCTACACTCAGGAGAGCAGGCCGCTCTCACGTTGCCGGTGACCAGCTCGCCATCGCCGCACCCAGCCCTGCTCCACTTCGCCTGCATGCACCTACTCGCTATTGTCCTCTAAGAAGCAGCTGCGCAGAACTGCTGATGCATCACGCTCGAGCCTCCAGCACCCCGCCATCCCCGCAGTCATCGGTCGTCATCTGAGGACTAGCAGATCCCCACACCCACCAGGTCCCACCCCAGGCTACCGAGCACCCCCTCCGACCATGCAGGTGTGCTCCCAGCACGTCGCGGGTGATCGTCGTGGCTTCCCGCCCCACTGGAGCTCCGACGTTGTCACCCCCCCTCCAATCCCTCCGTACGTGGTGAACCGCCATCCATCCTTCGAGCAGTGCTCGCCAGCGCTCGAGCACCCCCAGGCGGAGCACGACGGTGGGCATGAGCCAATGTCCGAGCATGGCCACCTACCATGCAACCCACGACTAACGCGCCACCCACCGACGTTGCCCACAATCCGAGCAGGGTACCACGGCCACTCCCCCACATCCCCACCTCGCTACCTCCTCCCCTGTGTCATCCGCGTCAGCCATATACAAGGGCGTGGCGTCTAACTCTCTCTCTCGTAGCAGAATCATAAAGTAAAGAAAAAAAGTGTACAACAAACATAGAGAGAGTTACGTGAGTGCATGGCTTGCCATGCTCTCACGTCACTCTTTCCTTCTATCTATTCCCTCTCTCACGCTAAAAGACTTTGTCACTATAGCATGTTTGGAAAAAAAGTGATTAATTTTTTTTTTCAAAAAAAATGCGAAGCTCTTTAAAAAAATGAGAAAAAGAGGAGAAAACTTAAAAAAAAATAGAGTGAGAAAATATTTTGTGAAAAAAATAAATAAAATAGAAAAGTAGAAAAAAAAGAAATAAGAGAAAAGAAAATCACACGACCAGGATCTTCATGTCACATCAAATGGTATCAAAAAAGAAATAAGAGAAAAGAAAATCATACGACCTGGATCTTCGTGTCACATCAAATGGTATCAGAGCAAGTCATCCGGTTTGTCCCAACAAGTCAGGGTCCTGTGATTCGAGATTCGAGATTCGAGGTTCGAGGTCGAACCTTCTTCAAGCAAAGGGGTTTGACGGGATCGTCATCGACATCAGACTTGATCTACCGTCTTAAAATATTTGTATTTTTTTTATTTTACATAAGGGTCTTTGAAGTTTGTCTTTTGATATCCCTAAGTGTCTTTAAGGGAGTTATAATTAGTCATATGTGTCTTTTCATATTTCTAGACATCAAAGAGTCTTAGAGTTTTTAAAGGAGTTATAATGAGTCATAAGTGTCTTTTCATATTCCTAGGCATCAAAGAGTCTTAGAGTTTTGTAGAGAGTTATAATGAGTCATATGTGTCTTTTCATATTTCTAGGCATTAAAGAGTCTTAGATTTTATCCTTTGATCTTCTTTGTGAAGTCTATAAAAAGAGTCATGTAGTCCTTATTTGAAGCAATAGAATGAAGAAAAAACCAGTTTAGCTATGGCTTGTGTTCTCCAATTTTTGGAACCCCGGGTGAGAGGCCCAACCCCACTTCTCCCCACCATGGAGGTCGTCCGTGAAGCTCCGGTGCATCGTCTTCGAGAAGAGGACGGGTGTGAAGCCCCATCGAAGCTCCACGATCTTCCTCCTTCACCGTTCAACCGCCCTCGTCGTCCATCACCACCGTCACCACCGCCGTGCCAACTGCAACGCCTACAACCACCATCACCGCAGAGAAGAATTGAAGAGCGCGACTGTGTTGTTCCTGAGATGGGGATGGGTGTGAGGCCCCGGTCGAGCTTCTCCGTTCTTCTCTAGTTACCTCGCCTTCCTGCTCTTCGGCTGACAGTTTGAAGTCCTTCCTCGACCTCGTGTCACATCAAAACAACTGGGAAAAATAGCAAACGTAGGCTGATTGTCCTAAAACGTTTTGTGGAGAGTGGGAACAAAATGGAGAACTCACCCTCCAATTTTGAGCTCGATCAGATATCCTGATTGGGAGATAAAAATCGGGCTTCAAGCTTCTGTCCAGAGGTGGACAGAACTCCGATGATGTGGCAGTGGTGGTGCAATGGCGGCTCGATGGCGACGGCGGCGGTGGTGCTGAGCTTCACTCAGAGAGGGGATGATAAGGAGGCCTCACACCTCAAGAAATTCGTAGCAATCCAACTGCAAGGGGTTGGGAGAGAGAGGGAGAGGGGCTGCGCCCTTGGGCTGCGCCCTTGGGTTGCTTAAGGTAAATTCTTGATTTTCTTCACATTAATTTCCAAAATAATGAAAATACATGAGTTTTATAGACCTAACTAAATGAACATCACTACCCTCAAATCTAGGGTTAGGGAGGGGCAATTAGGGGATGATAGTATTTAATTCTTTTTCCCTTCTCCCATGTGGTCAAAACAACATAAAAAAAGGATAAATGGCAAGTGGGCATCTTGGACTTTTCTTGGTCCAACTTTGAAAGGTCTTTGTCTAAGCTCACCTGGGACTTTGAACCAACCCCACATGGGTCCTAGACCCTAGGTGGACTAATGGGAAAGAAGGTGTGTGTAGCACCCCGGTAGAGCATTCGATAAAATAACGGGAAATTAACAAGAAATCTTATGGAAAATACGGTAGATAAAATTTTGACCAATTTATAAAAATCCATAAAAATTATAATCACTTAGAGGACTAAAAATTTAGGCAATTTGTCTTCTACAAGGAACATTAAATAAAATTGAAAGCCTATCGAATTAAGAGAATTTGGTCTAAATTCACGTTTTACCCTATCGGGCCTTGGATCATCTAATTCGGACCCGTTTCTCGACCGTTTGAGCTCAGATCGGACCCAATCGAACGACCACGATGTGTAGGTCATTTCCCATCGATTTTCTCACCGAAACCCTAACTCAGAAATTCAAAATTTGGAGCTAAAGGCGGCGTGACCGGGTCAATGCTCGAATCAGGCGCGCGACCAGAGTTGTGGACTCTATCCTCTCGATCGCTCCCTCTAGAAATCGATTAACCCTATAAAACTAACCCTAAGGCCTCCTAGCATCGACGTTTGGTAGCTGCGGCCGGCAAGGTGCGAGGATGAGGATGTATTTCAGTGATCTCTTGAAGGGGTTTTCTATCGCGGCCGGCTGCGTCGTCCCCTCTTCTTCCTTGTTTAAGGTAGGTTTTAGTAGACCAAACCTCAAACCTAATATACTGCTACATTCATCTTTCAACCCTCTTTCAATCGATACCAAATGCCTTAAATTGGGTTTAATATCCTGAGAGTATTTTGTGTTTTACTCGGAGCATGTCAGAATTAAGGTTAACTTTTTATTCCTTTGATTAATGACGGGTTAGCAGGCTTAAGATTCAATTGATTAATCTATGTTGTGCATCTCTTCGTCCTCTATCTATTGATATCTCTTTGCCCAAATTTTATCCATTATGCATCATGAATTTGTTGTTACAATTGGAGGTTATCAAGGTCGCCGGAGTTCGGCCATATTGTTTCGTACATGGTCCTAACATGAATCGCTTTTGATCACGCGGCCCCGCGATAGACCGCAAGGTCTAGAGTGGCGGTCGTGGGTTTGACCGTTTATGTGGTTTTGGGTTTGGGCCCCCCGGTCAGTGGCGACCCAATCATGGACTGTTCGGTAGTTAAGCGGCTGCCCGATAGACCGCTTAGGGTGTGGGTTGGTTTCTAACCCCCATGCCCTACACGGCCCATCGATTGACCACTACTTTTGTCCAGCGGTTCTGGAATCGACCGCCTATGTCATGTAGTATTTCTTAAGCAATGTTTTAAGGCATGATTAGTTCTTTTTAATCTAGGCCTGTAAGTAAGGTAGCCACCCCCAATTAATTGGTAAATATGAAAACTGATTAATGTTAATTCTTGCCTGTATAATGCTGCTCTTCTTTTGTCAAACATATCTTCTTTATTGTTATTAAATAATGAATGCATAAACTTTAATCATGCTATATATTGGAAGAAAGTCTCATTTGGATTTTTTTGACAGTCACCCCACTCCAGTGGTACTGACTGACCGATCATCCATCATTTTTCGATGTATTCTAAACCCTTAATCTTGTAATGGTTGGGACTCTCCACCGGATACTCCTTCCGCCGGACTAGGACCTCCATTACGAGACCTCCATAAGACCCCGCGAGCTTGGGATTTCCATTAGGACGCCGGGCGGGATGTACCCTCAAGACCTGCACCAAATTGCTCGATCAAATCACTTGTTTTATAGCCCGGAGTTTGAGTCTGTCTCGATAAAGGCGGCTCTGGGCTAGACCGTTTGGTTCTTTAAGTGGTCTTGTCATGACCATTTTATTGCTGGCCATGAGCCAGGTTCAGCTGATCGATTTCCCTTTATTATCCTTCGACCTAGTCATACCTAGGTTGACTAAACTGCCCTGGCTCGACCTGAGAAGGGTGGGCTGGACCTTGGTTCAGTTCCATCGTGTTTTGGGCAGGCCGGGAGCCGTTCAGTCAATTATTCTAGTCTAGCTTGGCCCGTTGGTACGCGGTTGGCCCTGGACCGTTCGGTGACTGGGCGGCCCAGATAAGACCGTGTATCTCTCGTTGTGGGCCTGCATTTCTTCTTGTTCTGAATGGCCTACTGTGGACCGTCTGTATCTATATAAGGGGCCCTGTTAAGACCGTTCTATCCTTCACACGGCCCACGAAGGACCGTTTATCCTTTGGCGCTGAACTGGGTTCTTTTGGCGCGTTCAACTTCCACGGTCCAGTGTAAGACCGTTTATTTTATGAGCAGCCCTAGTTTGACCGTTTACCTTCTAGAGATTGATTTTTCATGTTTTTGTTGTGTGCCTCGGTAGTCAGGCCATGTCTGGCTTGTGCTATTTGAACCCTGGATTATTCTTGTTATTTCCAGCTTATATCTTGAGAACGTTTTCCTAGCAGAATCTAGTAAATGTCTAGACATAACTTGGGATCTTGGATCAACCAAATCAATGCCAACGCATCATAAGGGCCCGGTCTGGTCTTGGGAGGAGCGCCCGAAAAGTACTAGTGCCCCGGGGAGTTATAATGACATGGTGAAGCAATGCACCAAGTGCATGACTAGCGTGATGTCCATGACATTTCATATCTTACTTCCTTCTTATTCAAGTTAATAGATTCCTACATGGAATTGTCTACATGACTTGCTTGTTACATGCTTGATCGGCCAATTCTTATTCTGCTATATCTCTGTACTTCTTAGTTACAGTATTTCATTGTCGTAATTCCTTTTTATTTTCATCGCATGACATTAATGTAATTGGTTAATTACATAAACGTTGCCTGCTATTACCTACTGAGTGCTCGCTCACCAAGTTTTCCCCCCTTTTTTTCAGGTTGCTCAAGTGATGACTCTCAAACTGATAGGGACGGGCAGGAGTGAAGTCCTTGGAGCGAGCCAGCTAGATAGTCTTTTAGAGATGTCATTAGATAGTTCGAGTCTGAGAGAGTTGTAATACTATTCAAGAGTTGTAATTTTGTTTAAATCGGTCGTATGTAACTACGTTAAGTGATGGATATGTGGGAATTTCTTTGGTACTTTAGAGTATTGGTGAATATTGGCACTCGTCATGTTTATTTAGTTGGAAATAAATGGTTACTTTGGAAAGTATTTCTTTTTTTTGCCAGGGTGTAGTGTTGAAGTTATTTAATCGCTAACACAAGACACAGCATGTCTAGAAATCAATATATTTTAACTTTCTATTGCCGTGTCCCGATATTGCGCATCGGGGCATGACAGTTGGTAATATCAGAGCCTAGGTTTTAAGTTCCTAGGTTTGTAAGTAATGTCATAGAACCTATAGCCTTGTTATAGTCTAAGAATCTAACCCCGTGAGATTGGGTAGAGGCTTGGGTTGAGCTAATTAATAAACACTAAAAGATTTTCGCTAGACTATTCTTTTAATCAATTTGCTGGCATATGTAGGAGCCAATTCTAATGGCGGCAGAACGTGTGCAGTGGAGGGACATGCAACGAACCGTGCAAGGCTTGACTCAGGCCCTCCAACAGGTAGCCCAAGGAGGAGGAGCACACCATGGAGCCAGTGACCTCCACCGGAATTTCAAAGGCCTGAATCCCCCATGTTTTAGTGGATCGGTGGATCCCGACGAAGCTGAGAACTGGCTGAAGGAGATAGAGCTGGTTTTTCGAGTGGTGCAGTGCAATGACCAAGCTCGAGTTCTTTTGGCAACATTTCAGCTAAAACGCGATGCACGCGCTTGGTGGGAGGCAGTAGAAGCTATGCTCGGAAATAGGCGTGCGACGTGGGATGAATTCAAGGAACACTTTAATAGTAAGTACTTCTCGGACGGGGTGCAAGAGAAGAAGGAGGCAGAATTCGGTACTCTGAAACAGAGGAACCTATCAGTTGCAGAATATGAAGCTCAGTTTTCCTGACTTTCCTGCTATGCAACACACTTGGTGTCCACTGAGAAGATGAAGGCAAAGCATTTTATGAACGGGTTGAAACTTCAATACATCAACCAGTTGGCACCAATGGAGATCTCTACCTATGCAAAGATTGTAAGAAAAGCTCAAGTTCTGGGAGACACATTAGAGATGACCGAGAGGATCCGGGGGAAGAACCCTAAGAAAGAACAGACCACTAGTTCGGGTAATTTCAAACTTGGCAATGACTAGAAGAGACCCAATGGTGGGTCTAGTTCATGGAAAGGTAAGGTGCCGAAGAATGACGAGAAGAAGTCTGGCCCTATTGTACCATCTAGGGCCCTTTGAAAGTACTGTGACCGTCCATGTCACAAGATGGAGGAGTGTTGGCGCATACTAGGCGCCTGTTTATGCTATGGAAGCCGGGACCATCGTATACTTGAGTGTCCCCTCTTGTCCGACCAAGCTACTCCGAACAAGTCGCAAAGAGGTCAGAAGCGGTAGGGCAAGCTTCTGGCCCTACAGGAGACTGAGACTGAAACCACCGAGGAGGGTGGACTTGTGGAAGGTACACTTATTGTCTTTG
Source organism: Amorphophallus konjac (assembly GCA_022559845.1). Classification (NCBI taxonomy): domain Eukaryota; kingdom Viridiplantae; phylum Streptophyta; class Magnoliopsida; order Alismatales; family Araceae; genus Amorphophallus; species Amorphophallus konjac. Next base: position 216,610,814 of record CM040123.1, on the reverse strand, counting down.
ATAAGTCAACATTTGTTCTATTTGATACCGGGGTGATGTATTCTTTTATTTCTCAGAGTTTTGCTAAATCCTTAACTGTGAAATCGATATTAATGAATTCTCTATTGGAAATTTTAACTCCGATTGGTTCGGATTCAACAATTAAGTATTATTACCCTTCTAGTATGATCCTAATTAATGGGCAGAATATGCCAGCTGATTTGGTTTGTATGGCAATGAAGGATTATGATGTAATCCTAGGAGCTAATTGGTTAGCTAGAAATGAGGCCAGTGTTCATTGTAGATTTGGATCCGTGTCTTTTTCTGGACACCCCAAGCTTTCTTCTGTTGGGGTTAGGCACTCTAGATATGTTCCGCTCATTTCGGCCCTTGGAGGTGAGAAGTTGATGAAGAAAGGATGCCAGGCTTTTCTAGCCGTGGTTTCTTTAGCTAATAAGAAGGAGTATGAGATTAAGGATATCCTGGTTGTCAGAGATTTTCCTGATGTCTTTCTGGAGGATTTGCTAGGAGTTCCGCCTGAGAGAGAGGTAGTCTTTTCAATTGATCTGATTCCTGGTGCGTCACCTATTTCTAAAGCTCCGTATCGCATGTCTCCTGTGGAGTTGAGAGAGTTAAAGCAACAATTAATGGAGTTACTCGAGAAAGGGTTTATTCGTCCGAGTACATCCCCGTGGGGAGCCCCTGTGTTGTTTGTATGAAAGAAGGATAGTTCGTTGAGACTGTGCATTGACTACCGGCAATTGAACTAGCTCACTGTAAAAAATAAGTATCCATTGCCGAGGATAGATGAACTACTCAATCAAATAGCGGGAGCATCTTATTTCTCTAAAATCGATCTTCGATCGGGATATCACCAGCTACGGATCAAGGACGATGATATCTTTATAACTACCTTCCGTAGCAGGTATGGGCATTTTGAATTTTTAGTGATGCCTTTTGGACTGACGAATGCTCCTGTAGCTTTTATACAGTTGATGAATAATATGTTTCGACCCTACCTAGATCAGTGTGTTGTGGTGTTTATCGATGATATCTTGATATACTCTACGAGTGAAGAAGAGCATGCTGAGCACTTGAGGATGGCATTGCAATTGTTAAGAGATCACCAGGTGTACGTAATGTTTAGCAAATGCGACTTCTGGATACATGAAGTGTCCTTTCTAGGATACATTATCACCAAGGAGGGAATTTCTGTTGACCCCTCGAAGGTAGAGGCAGTAAGAGACTGGAATAGGCCTGCGACTGTCACTGAAATAAGAAGTTTTTTAGGGCTAGTAGGTTACTATCGGTGATTTATTAAAGATTTCTCCTAGATTGCGGTACCCTTGACCAGATTAACCCACAAGGAGAATCAGTTTGTTTGGTCGAAAGATTGTGAGCAGAGTTTCCAAACTCTGAAGGATTGTTTGACCACTGCCCCTGTCTTGGCTTTACCTTCTGGAGAAGGAAGATTCGAGGTCTACACGGATGCTTTGGGCATTGGATTGGGTTGTGTGCTTATGCATAATGGCAGGGTGATAGCTTATTCCTCAAGGCAATTGAGGAAGCATGAAGAGAATTATCCCATCCACGACTTGGAACTTGCTGCAGTAGTGTTTGCCTTAAAAATTTGGAGGCACTATTTATACGGAGAGGCTTTTACTGTGTTCTCTGACCATAAGAGCCTTAAATACTTATTTTCTCAAAAGGAACTTAACATGAGGCAGAGAAGGTGGCTTGAATATTTGAAGGATTTCGACTTCTCTATTGAGTACCATCTTGGAAAAGGTAATGTGGTGGCTGATGCTTTGAGCCGTAAGCCAATAGCAAAATTATCAAGTCTCATGTTGCAAGAATGGAGACTACTGGAACAATTATCTAGTTTGGATCTCAGTGTTAGTAAGGATCGGGTCATGATCGCTCAATTTCAGCTTCGTCCAGAGTTACTGGAAGAAATCAAGTCCCTGCAAGAAAATGATCCTATGATGGTAGAAGTCAAGGAGAATCTGAGGAATATACTAGATTTTATGTTAGTTGATGACGGTAGGCTAATGTTTCATGGTAGAATATGTGTTCCTGATGTGGCCAAAGTAAAAGGCAAGATCTTAAAAGAAGCCCATAGGTCCAATTATACTATTCACCCTAGAGGTACTAAGATGTATCGAGATTTAAAAAGGACCTTTTGGTGGCCGAGCATGAAAAAGGAAGTGGAAGAATTTGTGAATAGATGTTTAGTATGTCAGCAAGTCAAGGCTGAACATTTTAGACCAACAGGGAAGTTAAAGCCACTCGATATATCCCAATGGAAGTGAGAAAGTGTCGGTGTAAAGCCCCAGAATTTTTATAAATTATTTCTGGTATATTTAAGTATTTTTTGGAAATTTTAAAGATCCAAAATGGTTAATAATAAATATTGGGTTAAATAAATCATTTTTAAGGCCCAATTATAGTAAACAATTAACCTAGCCTATTTAAATAAGGTCTAAAAGGTTCAAGGACCAAGCCCATTAAGTTTGACCCATATTCTAGACGGTTATTTAGCCTATTCACGAATTTTAAGGATAAATACCATTTTTATAGATAATTATGTGGATAAACAAATAAAAGAGTTTGAATTTTATTGAATTCTGCGCACATGGGATGTAGCGGTCTATCGTACGACCGCCACAGTCAGGTAACGCGCCTACCTTCGACTGTTACGCTCTGTTAGTTCCGTGAAGTGAAGAACAAGCAAAAAGATTAGATTTTTACTAGTCTATCACTTAGGGATCGAGATGGGAAGACTAGTAGAGGTGTTAAGGACTCTTAAGTCGATCTAAGCTTTAACAATGACTCTAGAATTGATCTAATCCTCAAACCCTAGCCCAAACCCTATAAATAGACCCTAATTTTGACCTGCGCGACCCCTACATTGGCTCGCATGGAATCAAGGTAAGGAGTCATAATTTCGGATAAGTTCTTTAGAAGTTTTCGTTTATAATACTTTAGACTAATAGATCTCAAAATTTCATGCGAGGAGATCAAGTACACCAGGAGTTAGAAGCTTCCAAAGTTGCTGGTTTAACCATAGCAACCTAGGAAACTGAACGAAAGTCCGCTGAAGATCAAGAAATTAGGACATCTAAACGAGGTATTTAAAGTTTGGTTATTTAGAACTTTTTGTTCCCAATAGTTTCATCTTCTTACCCTCCAAATTTCACGTCTTTAGGTCAAGAGATTGAGAAGTTAGAGCGACATGAAGTTGCTGAAAACTTACAGGAAGGGAAGGTTTAGGGTGTCTTGCAGTCCCAAATTGGAAGATTAAAGCCCAGTTAAGAGGTAGGCCATCTCATGAACGGCAAAGAGCATCATGTTAGGGATAAAAGCTCTCTGATTTTGATTGATTTCATGCATTCTAGACCATGAATTCATGTTTTAGTTTGACCTATGCATACATGCATGTCTTGAGCCTTAATCAAAGATAAAAGATAATATCTTGTTCAAATCACTGCAACCTATGCATCTAAATAGCTCTATATTTCATTTCTCATGACTGGAATATTCTAAGTATTTTGATTTCCAGCCATGACATATTTTTAGTCTTTTACCTTCTATATCCTGTCAATAGAAGCTCTGATGGATTAAGGTAAGACCGTCACATGATTGTAATAGCCTTACGATCAGCTGTCACACCCTCTGTTATATTTAAATTTCCCTGTTGTCTCTGACGGACCAAAATCAGTGCGTTACAATACTGTAACGGCCCCACGATAAACCATCACAGATGTATAACGCGTCTGTCTTAGACCGTCAGAGTGCTGATTTCTGTCAACCCAAGACAGGACTGAGGACAGTCAAACTTACTTATAAATAAGCCTAGTTATCTAAGTTTTGACCTGTTTTCATGACCTTGAGTTTATTAATTGATTCTTGATAGGAAATTGTATGTTTAAAGCATCTTGAGTTATTTTAAGTTATGCTAATTTCATTGCCTAAACTCTATAGTTTTGAATTTAAACTATGATTTTCAGTATTGTATTGACGAAGTTTTATCATAGTTTCACATCGTTACACATTCTTTTCTATCTATAGAGTCAATTCTTTAAGTACATGGCATATATCCTGGTATATGTCCATTAGTTCACACTTTTGCACTATAGGAACATATTCTTGGACTTGAGGACCTCTCTATTGGATATTCCTTCCAATGGATTAGGAAATCTGGTTTCAAGGCCTCCGTAATTCTCCGCGAGCCTGAGATTCCCACTAGGATGTCGAGTTGGTTGTACCATGAAAGCCCAATTGTTAGAAAGCACTATCGAAGTTTCTGGTTCTAGATATGTAACGGATCCATATTAGACCGTCATGCTCATATAACGGCCTAATATATGACCGTCACATTTACTGAGTCCGTTTTACTGTTTCTAGATTCAGTCGTTTTAACGGATCAATGATAGACCCTCACGATCATGTAACGTCCCATTGATTGACTGTCACAGTTCTTGAGTGTTTTAACCCGAGGTTTGACATAAGGGTTGATATTCCAAAGTTCCTAGATGGATTATTGATGGCCTAGCACTTGTCATATTGTTCAAAATACTTAATTTTAAACTATGGAAGATAAGGAATATACTGTTATGCTGTCGAATTATTTCCAAGAGCATAACCTTGTTTTAAGTCATTCTTGATCTCTCATGTTCTTAATTGAAGCGTTCATTCATTGAATTATTGTTATCATGAACTTATTGAACTTATTATATTACTGGCCATATTTTATTGTTTGAAACATGGAAGTAGCTTGATTTATACGTGAAGATACGATTCGAGCGCTGATTGTGTTCAAGGGCTCTATGCTAGTCCCTTCGGCTGATTGCCAGAAACATACTTTTATAAACCATGGGGTATGATGCTACTGGTGTCGCATTACGCTGGGAGTACTTTCTTTATAAATAAGTGAAAATCCACGGAACTCTTGCGAGACTCTCTCTTGATTGAATTGCTACATGCTAGTTACATGACATTCTAGTGCATAACCTTTATGGTTATGAAAGTGAAAAGTGAAAGTGAAAGTGCATTCTTGATGCATGCAAGCATATTCGTATTCGTGAAAGGCCACATTACATTCTTGTTATATTCAACTCGATCTTGTTCGCATATCCTTTCTCATCGTGATCTTATCGTGCTATTATGTTACTCATTTTGTTCATGTGATTTACCGCATTTTGCATGATTTTACCTTATTCTTTAGAGCTAAAATGCTAAGTATTTAAATATTACTAATCATGTTGATGCGAAGATACCAACTGGGCAAGTGTGCTCATTACCTATTTTCAATCTTTTCAGGAGATGGAAGTGATTCAAATTCGGATTCGAGTTATACAAGTAGCGGGTCCGAGAGCGAATGAAAGTCTTATCAAAATGAGAGTGAAGACTTCGAAAAGTCCATAATGTCTAGATCGAGTTCATGTAATTTTTCTTTTCCTTTAGTCTGATGGATTAATGAGGTTTGAAAAGTTAATGTATTAGAATATTTTGATTATTAATGAAATAAGTTAGAGTTTGAGAAAATATTGTGCAATTGCATTTATGTGTGTGATTGTCTTGCACTCTGATCATTCTTGCTTGCAAGAGGCTTACCATGCCGGATGTTCACGTTCCCCGAGCTAGTCTTCCACTGTAATAAAGGCTCGGGGCATGACAGTTAAGTTGGTATCAGAGTCTAAGTCTCAGGACTTAGGGGAGAAGAGTCATGTCATAGGTTAAGTCCAAGGTTTTAGGACCCATACCTATGAACTAAGGAGGAAATTCCTCACCCATGTGAGAATTGGGTAGAACCTGGGAAAATATAGTTATATAGAAAATATCTTAGGGTAAGTCTTCTTGACTCTAAATAAACTAAAATATCCATGATTCTCAGGTACCTTGATTCTCAATGGCTCATCGTGTGAATTGGGATGAGATGCAACAAACTGTTGCGGGACTTACCCAAGCCCTACAAACAGTGGCCCAAGCTGGTGGAAGGGCTGGCGTGGGGAACTTACATGACAATTTTTGAAGTTTAAATCCCCCACGATTCTCTGGATCTTCTAACAAAGGTGAAGCGGAAAATTGGATCGACGAGATGAATCGAATATTCGATGTCATGCAATGCACCGACCAGGAGAAAGTTCAACTTGCCATGTTCCAACTCAACAAGGATGCTCGTACATGGTGGAAATCCATTCCGACGCCACATGCAGATGCACCTCATACATGGGAGGGTTTTCTTACACTTTTCCGAGCCAAGTACTTCTCCGAGCATGTGAAGGAGAGGAAGGCTATAGAATTTGCCTCCTTAAAACAAGGCACGATGTCCGTGGCAGAGTATGAATTACAATTCTCTCGACTAGCACCTTATGCTCCTCACTTGGTAAGCACATATTTATTGAAAGCCAACCGATTTATGGATAGTTTAAGACCCGGATTTATCCAACAACTTGGAACTCAGAATATCCGCACCTATACCGAGATGGTTCAAGGAGAGCATCTATGTGAAAGAACCATGGAGAAGGTGGAAAGGCTCCGAGGAGAAAGGTCAAGCTGAAAACATGATAGGCAAGAAGAGGAAGAAGTGGATGAGGATAAAAACCGTCACGTGAAGAGGTCCCGTGATGGGAACGGTAACGGAAAAAGAAATGGAAATGGAAACGGAAAGAATAAGAAATTTAATGAAGAAAAGAGAATGCAAGTCTCCACGGCTTGCTCATTTTGTGAAAAATTTGAGCACTCGGTAGAAGAATGCTGGAAACGTCTCGGCGCTTGTCTCAAATGTGGAAGTCGGGAACATCGCTTGCCCATGTGTCCTCTCATAAATGAGCAATCTTCAAGGGATAACAACGGACGCGGGAAGCGAGGTCGATTAAATGCCATTCTAGACGAGGAAGGTGAAATGGTTAAAGGTACCCTCTTAACCCATTCACCTTACGTTAATTTTTTTTATACATTAAAATACATACACTCTCCGTAAAAACTCATGTTATGAGTTTGGGGACCTAATTCTCTTAAGTGGGGGAGGGTTTAAAGCCCTAGCATTTTTATAAATTATTTCTGGTATATTTAAGTATTTTCTGGAAATTTTAAAGACCCAAAAGAGATTAATAAATAAATATTGGGTTAAATAAATTATTTTTAAGGCCCAATTATGGTAAACAATTAACTTAGCCTATTTAAATAAGGTCCAAAAGGTTCAAGGACCAAGCCCATTAAGTTTGACCCATATTCTAGATGGTTATTTAGCCTATTCACGAATTTTAAGGATAAATACCAATTTTATAGATAATTATGTGGATAAACAAATAAAAGAGTTTGAATTTTATTGAATTCTACGGACGTGGGATGTAGCGGTCTATCGTGTGACCGCCACAGTCAGGTAACGTGCCTACCTTCGACCGTTACGCTCTATTAGTTCCGTGAAGTGAAGAACAAGCAAAAAGATTAGATTTTTACTAGTCTATCACTTTGGGATCGAGATGGGAAGACTAGTAGCGGTGCTAAGGACTCTCAGAAGTCAATCTAAGCTTTAACAAGGACTCCAGAATTGATCTAATCCTCAAACCCTAGCCAAAACCCTATAAATAGACCCTAGTTTTGACCTGCACGACCCCTACATTGGCTCGCGTGGAATCAAGGTAAGGAGTCATAATTTCGGGTAGGTTCTTTAGAAATTTTCGTTTATAATACTTTAGACTAATAGCTCTCATAATTTTGTGCTAGGAGATCAAGTACACCAGGAGTTAGAAGCTTCCAAAGTTGCTGGTTCGGCCATAGCAACCCAGGAAACTGAATGAAAGTCCACTGAAGATCAGTGAATTAGGACATTTAAACGAGGTATTTAGAGTTTGGTTATTTAGAACTTTTTGTTCCCAATAGTTTCATCTTCTTACCCTCAAAATTTCACATCTTTTGGTTAAGAGATTGAGAAGTTAGAGCGACGTGAAGTTGCTGAAAACTTACAGGAAGGGAAGGTTTAGGGAATATCTTGCAGTCCCAAATTGGAAGATTGAAGCCGAGTTAAGAGGTAGGTCATCTCATGAACGGCAAAGAACATCATGTTAGGGATAAAAGCTCTCTGATTTTGATTGATTTCATGCATTCTAGACCATGAATTCATGTTTTAGTTTGACCTATGCATACATGCATGTCTTGAGCCTTAATCAAAGATAAAACATAATATCTTGTTCAAATCAATACAACCTATGCATCTAAATAGCTCTATATTTCATTTCTCATGACTAGAATATTCTAAGTATTTTGATTTCCAGCCATGACATGTTTGTAGTCTTTTACCTTCTATATCCTTTCAACAGAAGCTCTGACGGATTAAGATAAGACCGTCACATGATTGTAACGGCCTTACGATCAGCCGTCACACCCTCTGTCATATTTAAATTTTCTTGATGTCTCTGATTGACAAAAGTTAGTGCGTTACAATACTGTAACGGCCCCATGATAAACCGTCACAGATGTATAACGCGTCTATCTTAGACCGTCAGAGTGCTGATTTCTGTCAACCCAAGACAGGACTGAGGACAGTCAAACTTACTTATAAATAAGCCTAGTTATCTAAGTTTTGACCTATTTTCATGACCTTGAGTTTATTAATTGATTCTTGATAAGAAATTGTATGTTTAAAGCATATTGAGTTATTTTAAGTTATGCTAATTTCATTGCCTAAACTCTATAGTTTTGAATTTAAACTATGATTTTCAGTATTGTATTGACGAAGTTTTATCATAGTTTAACATCGTTACACATTCTTTTCTATCTATAGAGTCAATTCTTTAAGTACATGGCATATATCCCGGTATATGTCCATTAGTTCACACTTTTGCACTATAAGAACATATTCTTGGACTTGAGGACCTCTCTATTGGATATTCCTTCCAATGGATTAGGAAATCTGGTTTCAAGGCCTCCATAATTCTCCGCGAGTCTTTGATTCCCACTAGGATGTCGAGTTGGTTGTACCATGAAAGCCCAATTGTTAGAAAGCACTATCGAAGTTTCTGGTTCTAGATATGTAACGGATCCATATTAGACCGTCATGCTCATATAACGGCCTAATAAATGACCGTCACATTTACTGAGTCCGTTTTACTGTTTCTGGATTCACTCGTTCTAACGGATCAATGATAGACCGTCACGATAATGTAACGGCCCATTGATTGACTGTCACAGTTCTTGAGTGTTTTAACCCGAGGTTTGACATAAGGGTTGATATTCCAAAGTTCCTACATGGATTATTGATGGCCTAGCACTTGTCATATTGTTCAAAATACTTAATTTTAAACTATGGAAGTTAAGGAATATATTGTTATGCTGTCGAATTATTTCCAAGAGCATAACCTTGTTTTAAGTCATTCTTGATCTCTCATGTTCTTAATTGAAGCGTTCATTCATTGAATTATTGTTATCATCAACTTATTGAATTTGTTATATTACTAGCCATATTTTATTGCTTGAAACGTGGAAGTAGCTTGATTTATATGTGAAGATGCGGTTCGAGCACTGATTGTGTTCAAGGGCTCTATGCTAGTCTCTTCTGCTGATTGCCAGAAACATACTTTTATAAACCATGGGGTATGATGCTACTGGCGTCGCATTACGCTGGGAGTACTTTCTTTATAAACAAGTGAAAATCCACGGAACTCTTGCGAGACTCTCTCTTGATTGAATTGCTACATGCTAGTTACATGACATTCTAGTGCATAACCTTTATGGTTATGAAAGTGAAAAGTGAAAGTGAAAGTGCATTCTTGATGCATGCAAGCATATTCGTATTCGTGAAAGGCCAAATTACATTCTTGTTATATTCAACTCGATCTTGTTCGCATATCCTTTCTCATCGTGATCTTATCGTGCTATTGTGTTACTCATTTTGTTCATGTGATTTACCGCATTTTGCATGATTTTACCTTATTCTTTAGAGCTAAAATACTAATTACTTAAATATCGCTAATCATGTTGATGCGAAGATACCAACTGGGCAAGTGTGCTCATTACCTATTTTCCAATCTTTTCAGGAGATGGAAGTGATTCAAATTCGGATTCGAGTTATACAAGTAGCGGGTCCGAGAGCGAATGAAAGTCTTATCAAAATGAGAGTGAAGACTTAGGAAAGTCCATATTGTCTAGATCGAGTTCATGTAATTTTTCTTTTCCTTGAGTCTGATGGATTAATGAGGTTTGAAAAGTTAATGCATTGGAATATTTTGATTATTAATGAAATAAGTTGTAGTTTGAGTAAATATTGTGCAATTACATTTATGTGTGTGATTGTCTTGCGCTCTGATCATTCTTGCTTGCAAGAGACTTACCATGCTGGCTGTTCACGTTCCCCGGGCTAGTCTTCCGTTGTAATAAGGGCTCGGGGCGTGACAGTCAGCATGGATTTTATCATGGGTCTACCTAGAACTCGTGGTGGCTTTGATGCAATATGGGTTATTGTCAATAGATTGACTAAGTCCGCTCATTTCTTATCCATCAGGTCTAAGTGGACAGTTGATGTTTTGGCTGCCCTGTATATGAAGGAAGTAGTAAGACTGCATGGAGTACCGGTAAGCATTGTGTCAGATAGAGACTCCGGTTTACTTCGCCTTTTTGGAAAGGACTACAAGAATCTTTGGGAACCTGTCTGAATTTCATCACTGCCTTCCATCCTCAAACAGATGGGCAGACTGAAAGAACTAACCAGATCGTTGAAGATATGTTAAGAGCTTGCATGATTGATTTTGGAGGCAGTTGGCATGACCACTTGGCTCTGATTGAGTTTTCCTACAATAACAGTTACCAGTCCAGTATCCAGATGGCTCCATTTGAGGCACTTTATGGGAGAAGTTGCCAATCACCACTGTGTTGGGATGAGGTAGGCGAGAAGCAATGGTTGGGACCGGATCTAATTTCAAAATCATCCAAGAACATCCACATTATTCGAGATCATCTGTAAGTGGCACAATCGATACAGAAAAGCTATGCTGATAGCAGAAGAAGAGCCTTGGAGTTTCAAATAGGTGAGCATGAATTTTTGAAAGTTTCGCCAATGAGAGGAATTCAAAGGTTCGGCATCCGTGGCAAGCTAAGTCCGAGATACGTTGGCCCTTTCGAGATTTTGGAGAGAGTGGGAGAAGTTGCATACAGATTAGCTTTACCACCTCAGTTAGCTGGACTATACAATGTTTTCCACATATCTATGTTACGGAAATATGTTTATGACCCCACTCACATCATTCAACATGCGGACCTGGAGCTAAAGGAAGATTTGACTTATGAAGAAAGACCCACCAAGATTTTGGACCTTAAGCAGCAGCAACTCAAGAATCGTGTCATACCCATGGTCAAGGTTCAATGGAGCCGACGTGGAACTGAAGAAGCTACTTGGGAGTCCGAGGATGCTATCTGGAAGCAATACCTCGATTTATTCTAAGGTCAGTATAGTAGCTTCCAATTCCGATAAGTGCAGTGAATTTGGAGGATCAAATTCCTTAAAGTGGGGGAGGGTGTAGCACCCCAGTAGAGCATTCGATAAAATAACGGGAAATTAACAAGAAATCTTATGGAAAATACGGTAGGTAAAATTTTGACTAATTTATAAAAAATCCAAAAAAAATGTAATCACATAGAGGACTAAAAATTTAGGCAATTTGTCTTCTACAGGGAACCTTAAATAAAATTCGAAGCCCGTCGAATTAATAGAATTAGGTCTAAATTCACGTTTTACCCTATCGGGCCTTGGATCATCTAATTAGAACCCATTTCTCGACCATTTGAGCTCAGATAAGACCCAATCGAACGACCACGATGTGTAGGTCATTTTCCCTCAATTTTCTCATCAAAACCCTAACTCAGAAATTTGAATTTTGGAGCTAAAGGCGGCATGACCGGGTCAATGCATGAATCGCGCGCGCGACCGGAGTCGTGGACTCTATCCTCTCGATCGATCCCTCTAGAAATCGATTAACCCTATAAAACTAACCCTAAGGCCTCCTAGCATCGATGTTTGGTAGCTGTAGCCGGTGAGGTGTGAGGATGAGGACGTATTCCGACGATCTCTTGAAGGGGTTTTCTATCGCGGTCGGCGACGTCATCCCCTCTTCTTCCTTGTTTAAGGTAGGTTTTAGTAGACCAAACCTCAAACCTAATATACTGCTAGATTCGCGTTTCAACCCTCTTTCAATCGATACTAAAATCCCTAAATTGGGTTTAATATCCTGAAAGTATTTTGTGTTTTACTCGGAGCATGTCAGAATTAGGGTTAACTTTTTATTCCTTTGATTAATGACGGGTTAGTAGGCTTAAGATTCAATTGGTTAATCTGTGCATCTCTTCGTTCTCTTTCTATTGATATCTCTTTGCCCAAATTTTATCCATTATGCATCGTGAATTTGTTGTTACAATTCGAGGTTATCAAGGTCGCCAAAGTTCGGCCATATTGCTTCATACACGGTCCTAGCAGGAACCGCTTTTGATCACGCGGCCCCGCGATAGACTGCAACGTCCAGAGTGGCGGTCGTGGGTTTGACCATTTATGTGGTTTTAGGTTTGGGGCCCCCGGTCAGTGGCGGAACACTCATGGACCGTTCGGATAGTTAAGTGGCTGCCCGATAGACCGCTTAGGGTGTAGGTGGGTTTCGAACCCCCTTGCCCTACACGGCCCATCGATTGACCGCTACTTCTATCCAGCGGTTCTGGAATCGACCGCCTATGTCACGCAGTATTTCATAAGCAATGTTTTAAGGCATGATTAGTTCTTTTTAATCTAGGCCTATAAGTAAGGTAGCCACCTACAATTAATTGGTAAATATGAAAACTGATTAATGTAAATTCTTGCTTGTGTAATTATGTTCTTCTTTTGTCAATCATATCTCCTTTGTTGTTATTAAATAATGAATGCATAAACTTTAATCATGCTATATATTGGAAGAAATTCTCATTTGGATTTTATTGACAGTCACCCCACTCTGGTGGTACTGACTGACCGATCATCCATCATTTTTCGATGTATTCTAAACCCTTAATCTTGTAATGGTTGGGACTCACCGCCGGATACTCCTTCCGCCGGACTAGGACCTCCATTACGAGACCTCCGTAAGACCCCGCGAGCTTGGGATTCCCACTAGGACGGCAGGCAGGTTGTACCCTTAAGACCTGCACCAAATTGCTTGATCGAATCACTTGTTTTACAGCCCAGAGTTTGGGTCTGTCTCGATAAAGGCGGCCCTGGGCTAGACCGTTTGGTTCTTTAAGCGGTCTTGTCATGACCGTTTTATTGCTGGCCATGAGCGAGGTTCAGCTGATCAATTTCCCTTGATTATCTTTCGACCTAGTCATACCTAGGTCGACTAAACTGCCCTGGCTCGACCTGAGAAGGGTGGGCTGGACCTTGGTTCAGTTCCATCGTGTTTTGGGCAAGCCGAGAGTCGTTCTGTCAATTATTGTAGCCTAGCTTGGCCCGTTGGTACGCGGTTGGCCTTGGACCGTTCTGTGACTGGGTGGCCCAGATAAGACCGTGTATCTCTCGTTGTGGGCCTGCGTTTCTTCTTGTTTTGAATGGCCTACTGTGGACCATCTGTATCTATATAAGCGGCCCAGTTAAGACCGTTCTATCCTTCGCACGGCCCATGAAGGACCGTTTATCCTTTGGCGCTGAACTGGGTTCTTTTGGCCCGTTCAACTTCCACGGTCCAGTGTAAGACCGTTTACTTTATGAGCGGCCCTAGTGTGACCGTTTACCTTCCAGAGATTGATTTTGTGTTTTTCTTGTGTGCCTCGGTAGTCGGGCCATGTCTGGCTTGTGCTATTTGAACCCTGGATTATTCTTGTAATTTCCAGGTTATGTCTTGAGAACTTTTTCTTGGCCGAATGCAGTAAATGTGTAGACATAACTTGGGATCTTGGATCCACCAAATCAATGCCAACGCATCATAAGGGCCCAGTCTGGTCTTGGGAGGAGCACCCGAAAAGTACTAGTGCCCCGGGGAGTTGGAATGACATGGTGAGGCATTGCACCGAGTGCATGACTAGCGTGATGTCCATGACATTTCATATCTTGATTCCTTCTTATTCAAGTTAATAGATTCCTACATGGCATTGTCTACATGACTTGCTTGTTACGTGCTTGTTCGGCCAGTTCTTATTATGCTATATCTCTGTACTTCTTAGTTACAGTATTTCATTGTCGTAATTCTTTTTTATTTAGATCACATGACATTAACGTAATTGGCTAATTACTTAAATGTTGCATGCTATTACCTATTGAGCGCTCGCTCACCCAGTTTTCCCCCCTTTTTTTCAGGTAGCTCAGGTGATGACTCTCAAACTAATGGGGACGGGCAGGAGTGAAGTCCTTAGAGTGAGCAAGCTAGATAGTCTTTCAGAGATGTCATTAGATAGTTCGAGTCTGAGAGAGTTGTAATACTGTTCAAGAGTTGTACTTTTGTTTAAATTGGTCGTATGTAACTACGTTAAGTCATGGATATGTGAGAATTTCTTTGGTACCTTAAGGTATTGGTGAATATTGGCACTCGTCATGTTTATTTAGTTGGAAATAAATGGTTACTTTTGAAAGAATTTCTTCTTTTTGCCATGGTATGGTGTTGAAGTTATTTAATCGCTAACACAAGACACATCATGTCTGTAAATCAACATATTTTAACTTTCTATTGCCGTGTCCCAATATTCTGCATCAGGGCATGACAGTGGGGGTCTTGCCGGGTCACATGGCCTTTTGCAAAGAAATCCACTAAAATCTAAGGACTTACACTTTGGCTTGTAGTTGCCATACAATTGCAAACCCATTTAACATAAGGGGATAAATGCAAATTAAAAAAGTTAGTGGTCTTACTTTGATGTTCCCATCAATTCTCCCCGGGTAGGAGAAACTCGACCCTATCGAGTAAGGGGTGCGGCTGCGCATGTATCACTCCTGCGAATCTGTCGGATGTGGACTGTGCTCTCCACCGTACCAGGTAGCGTGGGTACGCTCCACTTCTAGTAATCGTCACCTGCTCATCCCGTGTATGTTCTATATGCTCACGCTGCTGTGGGAATGAGGCTAGTGGTGGACACTCCGAGGTGGGGTCACTCTCAAAGGGAGGAGATGGCTCAATGACTCACTAGGAATCACCGTTGGGTCCCTTTATGTGACTAGATCCGAGACATTGTGGTAGAGCTGATCCCAAATTCTGGCAAGTCTACAACGTACGCATGAGATCCGACATGCCTCACACACGAAAGGGACTGACACTTGTGAGCTTGCATTAGACCGACTCAACTTGACGCATGCATGTAGACGACGGGATCACACCAACGTCTGTCCCAAGAGATGTGGACGACGAGATCGTATCAAGGAGAGGGAAGGAAAAGAGGAACAAGGAAAACGCAAAGACTGATTGTTAACAGACTCTGGTACGTGGCGGAGATATGGGTCCGAAGACCCTCTCGCGCAAACTGACCCTTTCCCGGTAAGCGTAACCTACCGTTCTAAGAGCAGCCTTTCATATACCGAGGAGTCTGAGAACCTACGTAATAGAAGTTGAGAGACACGCAGACTCGGAATCTGTAACAGTATATCACTCCTCAGACAATTATAAGAACAATATGAACAAAAGCATACCACCGCAGGACATTAGTCTTTGCGGGGTTTTAACAGCAATATAACAATATCAGCAGTAATGAATATGTGTACATATAGAAACCACCGCGAGACATTGGCCTTACGGGATTGTTACTACAATATAAATAATAAATATAAGTATATATATATACCACCGCGAGACATTGGCCTTTGCGGGATTTTTACAACGATATAAATAATAAATATAAATATATATAAAAGACCACCGCGAGGTATTACTCTCCGCGGGTTTTTTACTATAATATAAATATGTATAACAAGAAAGGAAAATGGGATCAAATAAACAGCCGCGAGATGTCACTCTCCGTGGGGTTTTAAGGCGGTGATAGGGGAATGCTAAAATTAAACAGTTAGGGGTTAGATGTTAGAGTGCAGAAATTAAATTACTGAAATGAAAATGGTCGCGGGAGGTGACCTCCCGCACTAGTTAGATAAAACCGTCGCGAGGAATCAGTTCTGTCAACGGGGTTCGAATAGAAAAAAAATGACAGAAAATAAAACCATCGCGAGGAACCAGTTCCATCAACGGGGTTCGAACAGAAAAAAAATGACGGAAAATAAAACCACCGCGAGGAACCAGTTCCGTCAACGGTGTTCGAACAAAAAAAATGATAGAAAATAAAACCATCACGAGGAACCAGTTCCGTCAACGGGGTTCGAACAGAAAAGAAATGACAGAAGATAAAGCCACCGCGAGGAACCAGTTCCGTCAACGGGGTTTGAACGGAAAAGAAAAGACAGAAGATAAAACCACCGTGAGGAACCAGTTCCGTCAACGGGGTTTGACCAGAAAAGAAATGGGGAGGGGAGTTAGAGTCAGTATGGAACCTCCGCGAGGAACTTGTTCCGTTCGCGGGATTTGAACAGAAAAGAAATAACAGAAAGAAAGGGGGGGGAAGTGTGATCGCCAGGGGATGAGAACCCCACAGGAAGTGTTCTGATCGCGTTCGCCGCCGGAGCGGGAGCAGTGCGGGTCCTCTCTTCCTATTCTTTCGGCCGGTCGACGAAGACGGCCTTCCTTGGTTACCCCGGTTTCGTTATTCCTTCTTTTGGTTTGTTTTAGTTTTTCGTTGTTGTTTTTTTGGTTTTCATTTTTGTTGCCTTTATTATTTTTTGTTCTTTTATATCTTTTAAAGGGACAGGAGAAAATGATGAGAGGAATCGAGATATAAGAAAATAAAAGGAGATAGTGGGGTATAAAGTAGGATAATACAGATATTAAAGATTGCTAAGAAAACAGATCGAGTGAAAGATTCTTTTTGTTTGTTATTTAGAAAGCAAATAGAGAGGGAGAGGGACAAAAGCCTAATAACAACTAACGAAAACAGGGGAGCGGAGAAGATGGAAACGGTGAAGGTGACGGTCGAGTACCTCAGAATAGGGGGGAACGATTGTTTTTCATCTTTGGGCTGGGGGATTCCGTAGGCTCCTCCTCCTCTTCTTTCGGCTGGCCGATGAAGGGGGCTTCTTAACTGGTTACCCCTACACCAAGAATAAACGGAGAAAAACAACTAAATGAGAACGACAATGGTGTAGTACCAATTCTTTAGAAAATGATATTGAAAATAACATAAACGAACACGCACCTTGTTGGTGGTGTTTAAAACCCCTTTTAGAACTAAAGGGTGGGGGAATGATATGATGAAATGCCCAACGAAATATTCTCAATGAGATGATTGTATTACAAACAGAATGATGAGTGATGTATGCAAAAGAACTAACAAACCGAACATAACGCAAAAGGAGAGAAAAGCTTATTGGTAGGTGCCGATGGCGGGCTTTGGAAGAACTTCTTCAGCAAGGTGAGAATGAAGTAGGCACGCGGCGCAGCAGAACGGCTTTCCTTGCACACTCGAACGCCCAGGAACTCAGCAAGATCTTCCTTAATTTTACGAGCTTCAAAAGGGATCGGATTGGAATCTTTCTTTTCACTTCAAACAGACTCATACACGCCCTCGCAGACACATGCACACACGCGAGACAATAACAATAACACGAATTAAAGAAGACAGATACTAAGAATAATAAAATAAGAATATGGTGATATGTATGGGAGGGAGATAGAGAGAGAGAGGGGACCGCGATAGGGGGTAAGAGAGAAAGGGAATAAAATATTAAAAAGAAAGAAGAAGGAGAGGGATGAATAGGGAGAGAGAGACGAGGGAGAAGGAGGGGAGAGAGGAGAGATCTGCGAAATGGGGGGGAAGAAAGGGAAGAAAAAAATAAAACAAAGAAAGTGAGAGGGAGAGAGAGAGAACTCGATGGAGGGGGAAAAATAGAGACGGGTGAGAGGGAAAAGAAAAAGGAGATTAGGAGAGAGAGAGGAAGAATATTAAAATAAAAAAAGAAAGATCAGATGAGAAAGAGAGAGAGTGAATGAGAGAGAGAGTGAGAGAAAGAAACTGAGAGGAGAGAGTACGGCAGAGGGGGGGAAAGAAAACCGAGAGACAAAAAATAATAAAAAAAAGAAGGGGGAGTGGGAGATCGAGAGAGAGAGAGAGAGAGAGAGAGAGAGAGAGAGAGAGAGACAGTGGGAGGAAAAGAGGGAAGCAGAGAGAGGGAGAGAAAAGAGAAAGGGGGAGAGGGGATTAAAAAAAATAAAAGAGAAGTGAGAGAGTGGGGGATCGAGAGAGAGAGAGACGGTGGGAGGGGTGGAGAGTGAGAAGCATAGAGAGGGAGAGAAAGAGAAAGAGGGAGGGGGATTAAAAAAATAAAATAAAAAAAATGAGAGAGAGGGAGAGAGAGGGGGAGAATAGTGAGAGAGGGGGGTGAGAGAGTGAGAAGCAGAGAGAGGGGGTGAAAGAGAGACGATAGAGGGAGAGAGAGGGAGAGAAGAAGAGAGAAGACAGAGGGAGAGAGAATAGGCGGGGAAAAATTAAAATAAAATAAAATAAAAAAGAGAGTGAGTGAGATCGAGAGGGAAGAGAGAGGGAGAGTGAGAGGGGGAGAGAGTAATGGCAGGGGGAAGAGAGAAAAGGGAGAGGAAGATCGCGGCGGGGAGGAAGAGAGAGGGGGAGAGCGCCGCGTCGGGGTGAGAGAGCAGAGAAACGGGAGAGAGAGAAAGACGGAGGGAGAGAGGTCGCGGCGGGGAGGAGAATGAGACGGAGGGAGAGAGAACCGAGAGGTGGTGAAACACGGCAGAAGAAAGAGAGAGAGAAAGAGGAAGACACGGTGGGGAGAAAGAGAAGACGAGGGGGTGTACGGGAGAGAGCGTGAGAGGTGGAGGAAGAGAGAGGAAGAGGAAGACGCGACGGGGAGGAAAAGAGAAGTGGAGAGAGAGAGATAGAGGGAGAGAGAGAGAGGAAGAGGAAGACGCCGTGGAGGTTCGCAGCGGCGAGCTCGTTGGTGACGGGGGACGTGGAAGCGACGATGACGATGGCCGGGATGACCTTGCGGCGGCGGCAACGTCCGATGGGGTTCACAGTTACACCGGCGGTGCAGTAGGGAGTCGACGGTGTCCGCGGTGCGGTGGTGGCACGGCTTCGCGGCAGACGACCAGAGGTGGTGGCGGTGCGGCTTCACGGTGAGGGCGACGGTGGTAACGGCGGAGTCGACGGCAGCGGGAGTGGGGTACTCGGAGGCGTGGACGGCCGGGGATCGCGGAGGTGCAGCGAGGTGGGCTGCTCGGTGGAGGGCTCCCTGGCGGGGAGGCTGATGACAGCGATGACGGTGTGGGGAGCTCGATGGTGCAGCGACGTGGTGGTGGGGGTGGCTGTGAGGTCACGGCAGGTGGCGGACGTGCATGGGAGAGGAGCGCAGTGGATCTTAACGTGAACGGTGGTAAGGAGGTAGTGGGTTCAGCGTTGCAGGGGAGGGGAGTGCTCGGATGGTGTGAGGTTCTGGGAAGCGGAAGGAATGAGGAATGGAGGGTCTCTCTTGCTCTCCGGGGGTTTTGCTCTCGCTCTCTGAAAGATCCACCGAAGGTCTAGCTCTCGAGAGTGGAAGAAGCTCTCAATTGATCTCCCTCAGTTGCCTCCCTATCGTATGGGGTTCATGTGGGTTTTGGCAGAGGGCAGAGGTAGTGGGAGACATGCCCTCTGGTTGTAGCAGTGGTGGTGGGTCTATGAACATCCGTCGACAGAATGGGGTGTGCATGCAGAGGAAAGGGAAGAAAGAGAGGGGACCAGATAACCCATGTGATCAGAATGGGGAATATGCAAACAATAAAAGTGGGGAACATGAGAGGGTCGTCATGAGTTGGCAAAAGGGGCAGGGAATAAAAGGACGAAGGAAGAAAGGGGGGACTAGGGAATGGAGAGATGGAGACAAGAAGTTTAATATAAACTAAAAGATATCTACAGGGTCGGTGCAGATCTGATGGGTTAATGCATATAATTAGGTCCGTGCAGGTTTGCAGCACAGAAGTCGGTGCAGACCTTGTGCTTGCGCAATGCACATTGTACAGACTTTATTTTGAAAGATTGCACAAAAGTATGTACATTGAAGAGAGATGCTTAGGCATGCTATCAAAGAATGTACAGACTTTGCGTGCATGCGACAAGGCGATGTACAGACTTTCTGTGCCTACAACAAAACGATGTACAGACTTACTGCTGAAGAATGTATAGACTTTAAGGGTTGTACAGAATTGCCATCAAAGAATGTATAGACTTTGGTGTGCGAGCGGCAAGACGATGTATAGACTTGCTGTGCCTAAACAAAACGATGTACAGACTTGCTGCTGAAGAATGTACAGACTTAAGGGTTGTGCAGACTTGCCATCAAAGAATGTATAGACTTTGAGTTATGCATGCACGGACTTGCCACCAAAGAATGTACATACTTGCTAAGGTGAATGTATAGACTTGCTAAAGAATGTACAGACTTACCAAAGCTGAATGTATAGACTTGCTAAGGCAAATGTATAGACTTGCTGCAACGTGCAGACTTGAATGTATAGACTTGTTACAACATATAGACTTGCTATGTATAGACTTATTGCAACGTACAGACTTGCTATGTATAGACTTGTTGCAACGTGCAGACTTGAATGTATAGACTTGTTGCAACGTATAGACTTGAACGTATAGACTTGTTGCAACGTATAGACTTGCTATGAAGATGCACGGACCTTGTTTATGCAAGGCAAAGGCAGCACTGACTCTTACATGCTAGAAATCTAGGCTGCACCGAGTATGTCTATGCGGCACGAAGGCCTGCACCGACTTCACTCACGTATATGAACAGAGTTGCACAGACTTAGTGTGGAGTGCACCGAGTTTGTGAGGCATGCACTGACTTGATTACGTGCACGAGAGGAGATGCACGAGTATGTCTGTGCAAGAAAATTTGCACCGACTCAAACGTGCACATGGACGATTATGTACAGACTTGATTCCAGTACACGGCCAACAGATGCACTAACTTCAATGCAGAGAAACAAAGATTGCACCAAGTTTGTTCATGCACCGTGCTGTTCATGCACAGACTTCGTGACAAGCATAGATCAAATGTGCACTGACTTAGCATGTGGTATGCACCAACGTTAGAATACAAGGGAAGGCATGGGATGCACCGAGTTAGTCCAATACATGCACAGACTTTAGATGCTGATGACTCAGACTTAAAAAGGTGCATCAACCCTAATGCAATATGCTAAAGGTGCACCGATGCTATATGCCAAATGAGCACGTACATATGCACCGACCTATATGCTGACCTTATGTGTATACACCGACCCATATGTACACATAAACAGAAACGTGCACTGACCTAACAACGATATGTGCACGGACCTTTGTTATATATATATGCTCAGACCAACAATGTGCTCGGACCATGAATGCATATTTCACCATTATTCAACCTTGTCAGAAAATTGAAGACCATTTAAAAAATTCGACCGGGAGGGCCGCTTTGGGGCATCATAATATAATACGAGATCTACTCGCCGCAATGTCAAAATTGGCGTGTCTACAGCTGCCCTGCCTTGGCATCCGCTTTGTAGGGGAACGACATGTAATGGAATGCAATGAAGGGTAATGAAATGAAATGGAGTGGACTGAAAAGTGGATGCCAAGGTATGATGTGACACGCTTTCAACATTTTGGGATTGGAGCCTTTCCAAAGTCTCAACAAAACAACCCTGAAGAGGGTCCCCCAAAGTCAACGCTTGTTCGGATGGAAATAAGGAAAGAGAAAAAGTGCACTTGAGCATAAATAAAAAGGGTGGGGCCAACTTCTCTGCGCGGAAGTACCTTGGTCGTAGACCTGTGGGTTTCACCTCAGGGAGCGGTTACCAGCCATGTGGAAGTGCTGCGGCCGAGGTGGGCCCAATGGAGTAAAAAAAAGTAGTTGATAAATCGAAACAGACGTTTCTTCTGGAGAACCAACCCAATGTGGTTTCGAGGAAACTGAGTACTCGACTCAGAATGGAATATCTCGTATTATTCAAGAATTCAAGAACAGCAACTCTCGCAATCAAGTTAAGTGAATGATCTTCCACAATGATATCAAAGTCCTACATGAATGCATGCTGGGTTTAAAAGAAAAATATAAAACAAAAGAAAATAGAAGATAACCAAGGATAATATTGTTAAGTTGTGGAGACTGGGTCAGGATAGCGATCCGATGAGCTGATACTTAGCCGGGGCCCGTTTATCCACGTACCGACACACCGGACGGAACTGTCGTCCCCAAGCTGTCACATCCTAACGGCCTATCCGTACGTCCTGAATTCCTCTGAAGTGATCACTGTTTTTGTTGAAGGGGAACTCAAACTCCAGATTTATCCAAGACATAAGGTCCTTGGTATGCTCTAATAGTGTAGATATCATATAGTAGGATGCATGACACAGTGGAGCCGATCACCGGAGTGACCGAGGGTGGGACAGTGTTATCCCCCCTTTTTTTTTCAATGGTACCTGCACTCAACAGTTAACACACAATTATTGCATCGATGTCTGCACCGAACAGTTAACACACAATTATTGCACAAGAAATGGAATCGCACTTCACAAAGAAATCCACACACCCAGGTAATTCACAGAAACAAGCAAAGACATAATGCAAACCAAACAAGATTCCTCCGGTAAAAATCCATAACGGTAACTCATCATTCATGCTTTACATTTACAGTTTTACCCCTCTTTTCTCCTATAAGTATCCCCCTAGCGCTTAGCCAAATGCATTCAATGGTGGTTCTGTGCTTTTGAGATGGGAAGAGAGAGGTCCCAGTCTTTGGAGATGGAGGGTGAACCTTCCCGTCTTACCAAAAGGGGGAGGTTCGATCGTGAATTCCTGAAATTGACTGACATCGGAGGTCATCTGAGCGAAAGGATTCTCTCGCGAAGGGTGAGTTAGCTCTTTCCTCTATTCTTCAGACATGAGTTCTTTCTTACCCATTCATTCTTTTCTTTCCTTTCCTTTCAGCCGTATCCCCTCTTTCCGGGTCCTCGAAGATTCTCCAGACTGCCCTGGCTGTCGAAGCTCACTTCCAACGTTACTACCGACATGAGAGTTTTTATTTCAAAGTGGCACCTTCAAGGCCTGGTTATCCACGCCAAATATTATAACAAGATTTGCATGGATTGGGCAGCCATGGGTGCACTGGTAGAGGTTTGGCACCCTGAAACCCACACCTTCGTCTTTCCTACTTTTGAATCGACGATCCTTCTGGAGGAGGCGGAACTCCTGCTTGGCTTAAAAAGATTCAGGAATGATGGGAGAATAAAAATTTTGCCCATGGGGAAGAAGGTGTCCTCTGAGGAAGTCCTAGGAAGCTTCATGCCCTACGGAGCCATTAAAGGCATTCAGACACAGCGGGGAATCAACTTACAAAAGCTCGCAGACTGGACCATGAGCGCTTTAGAAAGATTGACAGGTGACGAATGCTTAGAAGGACTCATGAAAGGGTTCGTGATATGTTTACCGGAGCTCTCCTCTTCCCCAGCACCGACAATATCATGGAGGAGGATCAGCTGGGCGCGATTTGCGGACTCTGGAAGGGCAAAAGAGTGGGGCCAGCCATCCTCGCCTACCTTTACAGCGGTCTTACGGCTTCCAGCATGGGCCAGCCCCCCTATGGGTGCATGTTTCTCCTCAATTGCTGATCGATCTCCACTTCAAATTTGATCGCTGCGAGGAGGCACGAACTACTTCCAGAATCTTCCAACAAAGCCCCCTTTATCACATGGTTGATGTGTTGGGTTTTGGCGGGAGTGTGGTCAATCGCACGCCTCGGCTGAAGTCACGTGGAGACTGGCGCACTTACTTCAACACCTTGGAGCGGGATGCATTTACTCACGTGCCAGCATGTTTACTTGGACGTGAGCTTCTCACGAGACTCTCCCCTGATGCGGAACTCCAGCTTATCGGTGCAACTGAGTTTGTTCTTTACAGCTCGCACCGGTGTTGCCTGCAAATCGGCCTTCCGCGACACTCTTTTCCTACGCTATCCGACCTTCCTTTGATTAAAGAAAGGGAGTTGGGCACGGATGATGATGCAATAGACATGACAGCGATCAAAGCAGCGTGGAAGGCAAGCGTTCCACAGAAGGCGATGGTGTCTGTGAGTGAGGATCGGGAGCTATGGAAGGCTTATGTAATGGAGCTCGGAAACTGAGGCCTGAGGTGCCCAAACCCTAATGTATCTCGTTTTAGAATAAATGCCAAGCCTTAATGTCATTGCATGCTCCTTGAATCCCCTTTCCCCTTTTCTTTTCATAGAGGCGGCTAAAATGATGGACGCCGGGCAGCAGCTGGCTATCCCAGACAGGAGCTAGAGGATCAGAGCAACTACAGTATGAGGAGTTGCCCTGAGACGTCCTAGAGCTAAAGGTTTCTCTCCAGGTGCCGAGGAGAGAGGTAAAGAAGGAGAGAGTAAGGAGAGAGACGAAGATAGAGCGGCATCGAGGTTGGTACGAGAGGAGGGCACTGGGGGCCCGGGTGATGGAGCTCTGGGAGAAACAGCGACTGGGCATGTCGCTTCCTCAGGGTTACTGCATATTGGAGGAGAGTCAGAGCTCACGGTAGAGGAGCTCCTGGGGCTAGTGCAGTCTCCACCGACAGAGCAGAGGGCAGCTCAGCCAACGGCCTCGGTTCGAGAGCTTCGCAACCATCGGGGTTGCGAGAGAGGCTGGAGGACAGGCGAGGAGCATCGCCAGAGAGGGTGGGCATGCGCGACGCGACAATGCAATTGCTGTGTCACAGAGCTCTAGGAGACCTCCCTGTAGGGACCTCCGCCTTAGGAGGGAGAAGAGAGATGACCAGGAGGGTGATGTAAGTTGCTTGTACACCCACCGCCCTGCTGTATGGTGTACATGGCACCTTATATAGACTCACGAGCGAAATGGGTCGCGTTCCGTGATTTGCCTGCCCTTTGTGCGTTCCTTTTCCTTCACGCCTCTTTTCTTCCATGTTATTCCCATGTGGTGCGTTCGACAAGATTTTGCCCCGAAGTGGGGGAATCTTGTCTCATCACGGGCCCTCCTTTTCAACAGGAGTCTCGCGTCGGAGTCGGCAATGGTAACTTTTAGTTCCATTCCGATGCGAGATTTCAAACCCCCCCCGACAAACATCACCTTCTTTTCCACGGGAATCCTGCGTCGAAGTCGGCAATGGCGACTTTCAACTCTACTCCAACGCGAGATTTCAAACTTCCCGACAAACACACCCTTTCCTTTTTTTGCGGGAATCTTGCGTCGGAGTCGGCAATGGCGACTTTTAGTTCCATTCCGATGCGAGATTTCAAACCTCCGACAGATGCATCTGTTCTTTTATGCGAGAATCGTCAGCAACGATGACTTTGAGCTCGCGACATTTCAAATCTCCCGACAGGCGCATTCCTTCTTTTCTGCGGGAATCGTCCATCGGAGTCGGCGGTGGTGACTTTTAGTTCCAGTCGCTTGCGACAATTCAAACTTCTCGAGGGATGCACAATAATGACGACTCTTAGTTTCATCCTCGTGCGACAATTCAAAACTCCCGGCATATGCATCCCTTTCCTTTTTCTTGTTCATTACACTCAATCACGTGCCTGCCAAGAATCAGACTGCCCCTCAGTGAGCGGGGAGTGGGTGGACATGTCATTTCGCCGCTTGTATGAGACTGAAAAGAAGATGCCCTATCACGAGGGTCACCAACAGAGATAATGGCGATTGCCGCCTCAGACGTCTTCCAATCCTATAAATACCTCCCCTTTCAGTCGACTCGGGAACACCAGAGTCGTGAGAGCTGAGTTGAAGAGTGAAAATTTGTAAGAAGGGGGGGTAGTGAGAGTTGCTCAATTGTTAGGATGGAGGGTGAATCTAGTTTTAGGGCAGAGGGTGAGTCTTCCCGCTCCTCGAAGAGGAGTAGATCCGACAGCAGTTCCCGAGGACTTTCAAAGGTCAAAGGGTAATTCAATGAGAAGACCCAATCTCAGCTCGTAAGTGAATCCTTTCCTTTCTTCCTTCATCCTTTTTTTCTTTTCTTGCTTAGCAAAGCTCCCCTTTCTCACCTCTTGTGTATGTGCAGAGCATGATGCGATCGCACATCTCGTGGGAACTGGTAATGGCGGCATATCGAGGTCTCCCGGACTTCCAGAAGGCCAGGCTAGACGTGATGGGATTCGGGGCCTTCCTCCGAATCGAGCCAATTAAGCTCGACCTTGCCCTGATCCAAGCACTGCGTGAAAGATGGGACCCAGTGAGTCAGGCATTCCTAATGCCGTGGGGGCACATGGTGCCCAGCCTGGAGGACATGGTCCGCATCACGGGCCTAAAGGTAGATGGGGAAGCGGTGACTGGCGTCACCTACGCGGACTACCGAGAAGGTGCCCAGAAGCTGTTGGGGCTGGACCTTGACGGTCGGAAGAACAGGTCAGTAGCCAAGGCATCCATCATGGAGGCGCTAGGGCTTACTGACACTCGTCCACGGGATGACGAGTCCCTGGAGGAATTCATGGAAAGGGCAGAAAGAGGAGCCCGTGCTGTGTATTGCGTGGATGCCGGCAACTGGGAGAGGACCAACATGGATCTGAGGAGATTTCTCCTCTTCTTGTTGGGCAAGTTGCTATTGGGCTCCAAGGGAGACAACATACACTGTCGCTTCTAGAGCTGCTCGTGGACTTAGAAAGAGTAGGGCAGTACGCTGGGGAGCTGCCGTACTAGCGCATCTATTCACAGGTCTGTCACAAAGGATAGGCCGAGAGGTGACAATAAGTGGGTTTACGCCCTTCATCCAGGTAAAAGATTATTTTGTGTTGTTTTTGTTTTATGCCTTTTTTTTTGTATTTGTTGATGTGAATGGCCCATGATGATGTAGCTATGGAGCTACTACTACCTTCCAATGGCGAGAGCTCGACACTGGCGACCAGTGACGATCCCACTGGCTAGACGGTGGCAACCCATCATGAGTACAGCACCACTATCCTACCAACTGATGGTGTTGAGACGAGAGCTGCAAGAGTTCCCTGCAACGATGGTAGGATACTTTTTTTCTTTTCTTCTCTTTTTTGTATTTATGTTTTTTTTTTGGCTTTTGGCTAACCAAGAAGATATGTACAACCCATCGTAGGTGAATTGGAGGCCTTACTCAAACATGGTCGATGTCGACCAACCGTGGGTAATTGGAAGCCACGCTCGATTCGGACGGGACCTCTGGCTCCATTGTTTGAATGAGATCAAGCCCCTCAGGCTGCGATTGGCCATGAGGACCCTAGGGCTTGCCCAGGAATGGGTGGATATGACCACATCACCCAGCGTCGGAAAGAAGACGCGCGGGCCGGCAACTTGTGTTGATTGGAGGGTGTGTTTCCCCGAACAATATGAAGACTGGCAGCGGGGAGGCACGCTCGTAGAATCGCAAGCACAAGACAGCGAGGATTACCTACGCCTCTATAGGGCAATGTATGCGGAGAGGTTCCAGCCTGGAGGGATTGTGGAGGTAAAGTAAAAAGAAACCATTTTTTTCTTTTATATTTTTTTCATTTTTTTTGATTGATTTTTTTTATGAACTCATAAGCCATAACTGTAGGATGCCCGTGACACCATAATAACGAACTTACGAGCTCGTTTGGCGGATACGGAGCAAGAGTTGAATGACACCCGAGCGGCTTTGGGTTCATCAGTAAGGGTGTATGTACATGCTCCTGGTATGATTTGAAATTCATGGCCCTTACCACTTAAATGTCACCTCTTATCTGTCGCAGCGTGCCCAGCTCGATGCAGTTTCATCGGCGATAGGGGCAGACGGCGTTTCTTCCAGTCTATGGATTCCTACTTCAGAGTTAGATCTACTCCAAGAGCAGCTTACTCATGCCACACAACGGGCTGCGGAGACAGAAGGAATGCTTTCTGCACAGGTGAGGGTTTCACCATTTAATATCCCTTGTTCAAACCTTGCCATATGCCTGAGATGAAACGTATGGCAGGAGAAAGAAACACAGGAGGCACTTGCGCATGCCGCGCAGAAGGAAGCTAGAATAGCCGAGCTAGAGGAGGAACTGCAGTGTCGTCCAGGCGAGGACTCTTCTAGGGATGCTGTGGAGCTGAGGTTCACCCTTCAGCTGGAGAGGGAAGACAGAGAGAGAGAACGTGTCGAGAGAGAAAGGGACAGGGAAAGAGAGAAGGCCAAGAGATTGGCCGAGAAAGAGGAGAAGAGGGCCCTGGAGACCCAATTATTTGAATTGAGGACCAGTCTCGGCCTCGCTGAGCAGTGGCTGAAGGATGGCGAGGAACGCTACCGAAGAGCACGAGAACGTGGCTTTCGTGGTAGTAGCTGCTTTGCTGCCCCCGCAGATCGACGTCGGGGAGTGGAGATAGAAAGAGGACCACAAAGCGGTAGAAGTACCACTTTTCATGGTTGGATAGCACCTTCTAGAGTTTCTTGCCCAGAAAGCGGCGAGACGAGTAATGTAGAGAAGGTGGGTGGAACCTAATGTAAGCTCTCTTTTGTTGTTTGTTTTTTTGAATGGGAGTGGAATAAAATATTTTATGCTTGGTTCTCTGCTTCTTTCTGATCTCCCGAATCCCTGTACACATCTAAGCAAACAAGTTAGCATTTCTGCTCTGACTTGCCCCTTGCTCAATAAACAAACGTGATTTTGAGCTATCCTTGATAACGAGTCAAGGGGCAAGCCTTTATTAACAAAGGTAATAATTAAAGGATAATGATGAATGCGGCACACAGGCACACAGATGCAAACGGAAATTTGAAATGAGATGTTGCATACAAATGCAATCATGTGAAATGTGTTTTTTTTTATTTTTGTATTTTTATTCATTTTATTCATTTTTTTATTTTATTGCTTGTTTATTATTTATTTTTTTGGTCTTTTACATTTCCATTTTTTTTTGCATATACATTTTTCTCCTTTTTTTAGGTTTTTGGATTTGTTGTTGTTTTTTGTTTATTTTTGGTTTGTTTAATGTTTTTTTGTTTTTGTTAATGCATGATGACCACTCGATATAACATCTGACTTGCATGAGAATAGGGGTTTCTTACTAACCTCCCAGGCATCCTAAGTGCACATCTAGGTTGATTTGGGCCTCTAGACTCCTCGAATGAAAATTCCGTCGGCTAAGACTTATCCTGATGACAATACTGTCATGCCATGCTTAGGCTCCCAGTTGCTTCCGACCACATGGATTCACCCAAAAAGTGTTCAAGGTAAATGATTTGCCCGACCCGGGTCTATTTCCTCACAACTCTAGATGATATGTAATGGAACAACTTGGAACCCAAACGACCAACCGCGTGACGCTAACCCGGAATCAGACGCCGTCGCACCCGTAGGTGAAGCACTTACATTGGTCTAAGCCCGAGGTCAAGCTAAGAAGACATCAAGATGGTAGATAAGGGTCTTAACCGGCTAGAAACACGGAGACTCCTTCACGACAACAGCTTTTACTTTTCAAAATGGACAACCATATTATTTGTATTGAAATGAGGTTACAAGCTTTGGCAAGCTTCACCCTTCGGGAACTCCATTGAGTCTTCATCTTCAGGGGAAGAAGGAAGAATATTGGGGGCAAACCTTCTGAGAGGACCGGCAAAACCGTTAACCCGGCGAGCTAGTAGGGGCGCACTTAACTTCCCCTTTCGAGCAACTTCAGACCAAATCTCGAGCATTTACATCACATGACCCCTTTTGTATAGAATTTGACTTTCAGTCAAAGGGGTTTTATTTGTGGGATCAGGCACGGTTACGACCAGGCTTTTCACTTGACTTTGATTTTGTTCTTCTTTTCTGATTTTTCTTGACGGATTTTTGCGTGGGACATAGTATTTTGACATTATGGAATCTCTCTTGGATGCCTGCGGGGACATTGCCCTCTTCTCGTGCTCTGACCCATGCTCGAGGAATTGGGCCCTACTCTTACCCTAGGGGTTGTGTTCGTGTTTCCCATGCTCAGCATTTTAAGGGCGCCGACTGTCTCATTTGGTCGAAGAGAGAGAGAATAAAGATTTAAGCCTTCTAGAGACCTTCTGGGTGAGGCCTCACCATGAGCGATGCTACCGATCTTTTATAGAACACATGTGTACATGCATGTTGGCTTCTTTTGAGGGGGGCATAAGCCGAACTAGTCGGACAGGGATCTCCACGGTTCTGGCAAACCAAGACCCGGAACCTACCAAGTCTTAATAGGCCCTATCCCAACATGGAGGTTGAATGCAATGACTTAACTACATGGTAATCTCCAGGCATTGGCATTTTGAATTTTCTATTTTTTTTCTTTTCATTTTTTCTATTTTTTCTTTTGTTGTTGTATATATACATATTTTTGTTGTTTTCATTATTTTCTATTTTTTGTTGTTGTTTTTCGTTTCATTTTTTGACACTCTGTACACCTATCTAAGGGTAATACTTCTTAAGATAAAGCCCATTCCAAGGGTGGGATAACTCGATCCCCTCAGCATTTACTAGCCTGTAGGCATTGCCAGGATGCACAGCCTGAACTACGTATGGTCCTTCCCAATTGGGTTGGAGTTTAGAACGCGGCCCACCAGGTTTTACAAACATTCTTTTCACTACCATTTCACCAACTTGAAATTTCCTTTCAATGACCTTCTTTTGATAAAAACGTGTGAGTCTGTTCTGATATACACGTGCATGCTCGGCAGCGGCCAGCCGTTTCTCATCTAAGAGTTCCAATTAGGCAAGGAGTGAATCACGACGTTCGTCGAGGGGAAGCTCCTTGTCCAACTGTACCCTGAGAGAAGGAACCAAGATTTCATACGGAACTACCGCCTCCATCCCATAAGTAAGGGCGAACGGAGTTTGCCCAGTGGGAGTACGGATTGAAGTGCGATAGGCCCATAAAGCCTCAATCAGCTTTTCTGGCCAATCCGAGAACTTGTTTGACTCACATGTCTTTTTTATGATTTTAATCAATGTTTTATTAGTGGCCTCTGCTTGGCCATTACCTTGTGGATAATAAGGTGATGAATGATGCAATGCAATTTTATACCTTTTACAGAGGTCCTGAAGGTCCTGAGAAATGAATTGCGGCCCATTATCGGTGATGATTGTGCTTGGAATGCCGAACCTGGCGATGATGTTCTTCATGATGAATTTGCAGACTGTTGATGCTTTAACCTCCACGTAAGCTTCGGCTTCGGCCCATTTGGTGAAGTACTCCGTTGCAGTAAGGATGAATGATTTTTGCTTAGTGAGGGAGTTAGGATTACCAAGAGGACCAATGACATCGAAAGCCCACATGGAGAAAGGCCATGGGGAGGATACTGGATGAAGTGAATAAGATGGGGAATGAATTTTATCGGCGTGAAGTTGACACTTGACACACCTACGGACATAGACGGCACAATCCTCTTCCATGGTGGGCCAGTAAAAGCCTTGCCGAAGGATTTTCTTGGCAAGCATTTGGCTATTCACATGGCCACCGCACACACCAGAGTGTGCTTCCTCGACGCATTTCCAGACCTCCTCTTCGTCGAGACATCTTAGAAGAACACCAGTAAGACTTCTCTTGTACAACACTCCTCCGACCAGCATGTATCTCTGTGCCACTCTCCTTATGGCTTTTCTATCTTCCGATGTGGCTTCTCCAGGGTAGGATTGATCTTTGCAATACTTGGCAATTTCGTAAAACCATGGCTTCTCCTCATCAGCCAATTCTTCTTCTAACTCTGTCAACATAATTTCCCTCTTCTCAAGGATTTCTTCCTGTAGGGCCTTCCTTGCTATCCTGTCCTTGATATCTACGTAGGAAGCGTCATCGATTGCAGGGGCGTGACGCTTGTAGATGGAAATGGACTCAAACCATCTTCCTAGAGGGAACCTTAAAGATGATGCCAACGAGGCGAGGGCATCGGCCAGAATATTCTGATGACGAGGGACATGGACAAAGATCAATTTGGTGAACAGTTTGGCAAAGACAGCAGTGAGTTCTTGGTATGGCTTGAGCTTGGGATCGCGAGTGTGATATTTGGTGAGCACCTGGCGAAGAATGAGTTGACTGTCACCTACGACTCGCAATTCAGTGATACGAAAATAATGAGCAAGTTCCAGGCCAGCCAGCAGAGCTTCATATTCAGCTATATTGTTGGTAACTGAGAATTTGAGCTGGTATGCCAGTGGGAATGTAAGGCCTTCAGGCGACAGGAGGGCAATGTCAATTCCCTTCCCTTGGGAATTCAGAGCTCCATCAAAATGTAACGTCCACATGTAATCATCTGATTGGTTGATGGACATTAGTTCCTCATCTGGAAACTCTGACTGGACAGGATCGAATTTGGGGAGAGGATGGTGAGCGAGATGCTCAGCTATGGCATACCCCTTGATTGCCTTTTGCTGAAT
This sequence comes from Amorphophallus konjac, assembly GCA_022559845.1. Taxonomy (NCBI): domain Eukaryota; kingdom Viridiplantae; phylum Streptophyta; class Magnoliopsida; order Alismatales; family Araceae; genus Amorphophallus; species Amorphophallus konjac. Next base: position 216,578,445 of record CM040123.1, on the reverse strand, counting down.
GTAGGTGATGTCAAACTAAGAAAGAAAGCTTTGCCAGCGTGCTAATCTATCCGTAAGGATAGATTTTTCGAGAAGGAACTTGATAGGGTTCATTCGGGCAATCAGATGGACTTCATGAGCTAGAAAGTAGTGTTTCAACTTCTGCACTACCCAGACAAGGGCGGCACAAGTTTTCTCCATAGCCGTGTACTTCTGCTCACAGGGGTTGAGGAGTTTGGACAAGTAATAGGTCGCCCTTTCCTTGCCCGCTTCATCGGCTTGTGCTAGGACAGCTCCCACGGAGTCGTCCAGGACTGAGGTGTAAAGGATTAAAGGTTTACCTGGCGTGGGTGGAATTAGGACCGGTGGATTGGCCAGATATTCTTTCAATCCTTCAAAAGCTTTTTGGCATTTAGAATTCCAAAGGAATTCTACTCCTGACTTAGTCAACTCGTAGAAAGGTTTGCACCTTTGCGAGTGCTGGGACACAAATCGACGAATGAATTGTAACCTTCCGATTAACCCTCGAACTTCTCTCAGGTTTTTCGGAGGTGGCATATCCCTAATCGCTTTAGCTTTGTTGGGATCTATTTCAATACCCCTCTTACTCACAATGAAACCAAGTAATTTACCCGGCGAGACACCAAATACGCACTTTTTTGGATTCATTTTCAAATTGAACTCCCTTGATCTTTGCAGCACCTTCGCTAGAACTCTCAGGTGTTCTGCCCTAGTCCTGGATTTCACCAGTAAATCATGCACATACACCTCTAAATACACATGCATCATGTCATGAAATATTGCCATCATAGCCCTTTGATAAGTAGCTCCAGTATTTTTCAAACCAAATGGCATGACCAAACAGTAGTAAGTTCCCCAGGGTGTGGTGAATGATGTTTTCTCCTGATCCTCTTTTGCCAAACGGATCTTATTATACCCCGAAAATCCATCCATAAACGAGAGAGTTTCATAGCCAGTCGTGTTATCAACCAACACATCGATGTGAGGCAAGGGGAAATCATCTTTTGGACACGCGTGGTTAAGGTCCCGGAAATCGATACATATTCTCACCTTTCCGTCTTTTTTCATAACCGGGACAATGTTTGCCACCCATTGAGGATATAGGACGACTCTAATAAACCTGGCTTTGTGGAGCTTATCGACCTCTTCCTTCATCTTCAAAGCCATCTGGGGGTGGAAACGTCTTAACCTCTGCTTTACCGAGACGGACCCTGGTTTTAGGGTCAGGCGATGTTCGACCAGGGTGGAATCCAATCCCGGCATATCCTCGTACCTCCATGCGAACGTGTCCCTATACTCCTTTAGAACCTTGATCAATTCCTCTTCTTCAGATGGCGGCAAATTATCACTTATGAGGACGATCCTAGGGTCTTCCTCGGTCCCCAGGTTGATCTCTTTGGTGGGTTCTTCTATAGCGGCTGATGGTTCGTCGAACCTCCTCATTCCGCTAGCATATGCGTCAGCCGCGTCCTCATATTCTTCATCCCCTTCTTCAATAGGGTACTCTTCATCTATGAGCTCATAAACTCCATACCCTCATCAATTGTGCAATCCTCCTCACATTCTAACTCCGACAGTTGGATGGGATTCTCTAGCAACTGAGGAATGGCTAGAAAGGTTTGACACTTATTGGCTAGATCTAGAAGAAATCGACAAGGAATTTCCCTGCCCTTGGATTTTCTTCTAGGTACTACCCTTGACTCGCTATTCCTAACCTGACTGACTTGTTCTACAGATGAAGAAGAAGTTGAAGAATGTACAGGAAGAGACCCCTGGGTGGAGGGGTAAAGAAGGTCGCTCAAGGGACTTTGAATGAGTGGCCCGTAAGTCGGGGCACACTCGTGAGAGATATAGGAGGTCTCCTCAAAGGAAATGCACTGTTGAGGAGTTTGAAAATTGACATTTTTTTTTCATTTTCATTTTCAATTACAAAACAATTGAAAGAATTTAGAGAATGAGAGGAGGGGACTATAGCTAAGGGGTTGTAAGGCTCGTTGAGCAGATCATGGTTGAAAATTTGGCGCGGGCTGAGAAACCCGCGCAAGAATGTGAGCAGAGAAGGGGGCCTAGGAATATCATCAGACAAACGTCTGGCCCCTGAAAGATTCAATAGCAACGACTGAGGAGAATGATTAGATAGAATGACGGAAAGCGATCCGTCAATGGCAACATCCTCTTGGCGAGGAAAACTTGGAGTTTTGATAATGTCAACGACATCTTTTGGCACCTCGGAGATCAAAAGTGGCCCCTCTAAGTTCGGAGGCGAGAACATCTACTGTAGTGCAATGGAAATATCATGTATCTTGAACCACTTGTTCATTCACAGTCTGGGTCATCGTGTTTCCCCTTCTTTGCAGCCCTCGAGCAACTTTCAGCTAAGTAGGCAATCTGTAATTTCCCATGCGAAAGTTGTGGGTGATCCCCCAACTGTATCACCGGCCCCTTTCTGAAATGAGAGTACAAGGTCCATGTAAGAGGTTCCTCATATGCTTCAAGTGGCCCTTCAAAGCCTAGGCCGGCTCTAAGGGTTAACCTTGTCTTGTTTGGCAGTCTCAGCCTCCCTTGTAATTGTGCACCCAAGCCTTTGCCCTATTGGTAGCCAATATTTCTCATGATCTCCCATCCTTTAGAATGGGAAGGGTGACATGACTTTGGTGTTGGAAATGGCTTTTGTGTTAAAGGGGCACGGCGAGGGTCACATACATCTAGCAGTGAAAGAATTGGCCGGTGGGTCGGCCAAACTGACGGTAAAGAGGTATTAATGGCATCCACTGTAGAAAAGATGGGCATGCTATTTACCTTGATAATCCAAGCCTTGTATGGAAACTTTAAGCACTGGTGATTGGTGGAAGGCACAACATTCATCACTTCAATGTAAGGGCGGCCTAGTATGGCCTTGAATGTGGGATCCATATCAAGGATATGGAATTCCGCAAAGACTGATGCAGGGCCCAATTCTACATTCAAAATGACCATCTCCATTGGTGGCTTTTTGCTATTGTCATAGGCCGTAACCGTGATTGATGAAGGCCTTACCTGTTCCGTGTCAATCCCACATAATTGGAGGGTGCTCATAGAGATCACGTTTATAGACGCACCAGTGTCCACCAAACATGGGTCTATAGACACCCCATTGATCTTTACTGCAATACACAAAGCATATTTTCGAGCCTCCTTGGGGGCAAGCTCATGGTGGTGAAATATAATAGCCGGTTGTGTATCAGTCGGCGTCAATACCGACGAGATCTTCTCCACTGGGAGATCCTCATTTACCATAACCTTCTGAAGATACTCCATCAAGGCGTCCTGATGGGTTTTCGACCTCTTGATTAGCTCGAGAATGGAGATCCGAGCTGGTGTTTTATCCAAGTGTTTCAACATGTCATATTGTGTCCCGGGGATAGACTCCTCAGGCTACTCTTCGGTGTCTTTCTCTGGTTGAGACTGCTCGGGGACCTGACTATTTTGGGGAAAAATCTGATGGAACATCCTTCCACTACGGAGCACCATGGCTTGTGAGTTTGGCGGCACTTCTACGGAGTTAGGTATAGGGTCTAGTAGGGGTTCGAGGGGTAATGGTGGAGGAACAATTGACGAAGTAGGGGCAATGACAGGTGTAGGGGCTCTGATGAGTGGTTTGTTAGGTGGAGGTATGGTGGGAGTGGATGAAGTCTCAGATGGACGGTGAATGATAAGGGGTTTAAAGAATGGAGGTATAGTAGAGGTTGATGGGGCCCCGGATGGGCGATGGGTAATGAGGGGTTTCGAGGGTAAAGGGGTCATGGTGGAGGTGGATGATGCCTCAGAAGGGCGTTGGATAATGAGGGTTTTATTTGGTGAAGGCGTAGCAGAAATGGATGATGAAGTGGGGGCGTGAGAGATGATGAGAGGCTTTGAGGGTAACGGGGTTATGGTGGAGGTAGATGATGTTTGCTGGGGACTCAGTGGGAGGTTAACAGCAGGGATGCGAATGAGAGGTCGTGATGGCAGTGGAAATGGGTGAGGCGTTGTTGTAGGTTGTGCTACGGGTCGAGGATAGACAGGAGCGGGACGGATAAGGCTTGGATGTTGGTTTGGAACATGATTAGCGACAAGGATAGAACTGCCTTCCGTATGCCAATCTTGCCCTCTTCCAACTTCCGGGAAGGAAGAGATGGGGTTGACTTGGTGGTTGGGTTGTTGGTGCGCCGATAATGGATTTTGGAGGATGCCCATGTTTGGCTGTTGTTGTGGTGCCTGCTGAGGCTGTTGTTGTTGTTGTTGTTGTTGTTGTTGTTGTGGTTGTTATTGCTGTTGTTGTTGCTGCTGTTGCTGTTGCTGTTGTCTTGGAGGAGGTCTCCTGGCCTTCATCATGGCGACGTATCGCCTCATTTCATCGCAATCTATTTCATGTTCATCATTCATATCATATATATAATCTCTGAAATGGAAACAATTTTCTACTGTATGACCCGGCTGTCTATGAAAGACACAATATCTGGAAGTGTCAACGTTCGTGGGCCATATGGCTCTTTCCTTAGGCAAGGTGAGCATATTAGTAGCCATGAGAGCTATAAAAATGTCCGATAATGACTCTGGCAAAGGTGGGTAGTGATTTCTCCTTGGGCCAATTGGCCTCCCCTGTTGTTGGGGGCCATAGTCCCCGGGTGGTGGAACCTGATTATATTGAGGAGGTCGATATTGTTGTTGTTGGAGATGGAGGGGTTGAGGCATATTGTTCTGGAGGAGGTTGTTTTATGGGGGAGGACGATAAGGTTGCTGACCTTGTTGGTCCTGATGAAAGGGGAATTGTGGAGCTTGTGGAGGCCTGGGATTGGCTTGCCGGTTGGGATTGCCAACTGCACTCACCTGCTCATTCGTTATGACCCCTTCTGTCACCCCACCTTGGGCACCAGTGCTTGGTTTCCTAAACACCCTTGGCTTTGACGGCTTGAACATATGCATGAAGGGGGAATCTTTCAGCTGTGTTTGGATATATCGGGCCCGCTCATACAGTTCCTCCATAGTGGTGAGCTTGTTCATTGCCAGGACGTGTCTGAATTGCGGAGTGGCATTAGACACGATCATCTTCACTTGTTCCGATTCCGAGATGGGGTCTCTCACTTTTTCTTCCAAGGATCTCCATCTATCGGTAAATTGGACGAAATCTTCATCCGACTTCATTTTTTCAGCCACTAAGTTGGTAATAGAAAGGGAGGGACCGACCCTATCCCGATATTTCTGTAGGAATTTCCGTTGCACTACGTCGAAGTTCTCAGCCTCACTCGGCTCTAGGGAATAGAACCATTCTAAGGCGGGGCCATCCAATGATCTCCTGAAGAGATATGCCAGAGACCTTTGATCGTTCTGCCAAAACGAGGACTCATACATAAAATCCTTTAGATGAATGAAGGGGTTGCCTATGCCGGTGTACCGTCGGTACGTTGGCATTTCAGAAGGAGGGAGATGGAATACCGGAAGGATTGGTAAAGAGATCTCAGGCGCGGATTTGACATCCACAATATTTTTGAAATCTCAAAATTGTTCGTCCATCTTGTTCAGCCTATGAAGGAGAGATTGAGTGACCTCATCGTTAGGAGCAGGTTGTGGTGGCCACTGAGGCATCGCGAAAGCCTGAGAAGGGAATTCCGGATGAGAGGGACGTTGTGGCATGTCAGTAAATGGAACTGACTGAAATGTTGTATGAAGAATTGGGGGAACTTGAGACTGGGGAGGTAATTTGAAAGAGGGAGGTTGCAAACTTGTCTGCGCGAGAGGGAAGGAGGAAGGGATTGCCTGTGCAGGCTCTTGAGTAGGGGGAACAACTGGTGTTGGATTTTGGGGAGTAGAAGCAATAGATTTCCCCTTTAAGATGACCTGAAAGGCTCGAACCTGCTCGGGATTGAGCTGTGTGTTCGCGAGGACACCTAGTAGGGAGGAAATATCTTGCGGCGGGGATGTTTCCCCAATGGTGGTTCGCACCTCATATGATGGTTCACGTGAGGAACCTGCGTCCTCAGCAGGGACATGTGTCCCCTGGTGACCCGGGGTCGGATTCTGACTGTTCCCGGACATTTCTTGATCTTTTTCGGAACGCGGGATTCTACCAGAACGTAATAACATACACACTCAAACCAATAGCAAAGATTAACAAACAAGTTGATGCTTTACGTCTTTTTTTGTTTTTTTTTGTTTTCTTTTTTTTTCCAATCTAATGTTCACACCACAGGAGGGACCTTAGTTGCAATATTGATTTCTGCCGTGTGATCTAAGGACACTCGACTCACCACGAATGGGTTGACTATCTCTAGGGAACTTCAGTGGTACAACCAGCCCAGTGAACGAAGATGGAATCCTTCAATGTCGGGGACTTACGGAGGTCCCGATGAAGGAGATCCTAGTCCGTCGAGAGGAATTCCCGACGGAGAGTCCTTCCTTCACCAAGAAAGGGTGATCCTAAAAAAAAGGAACAAAAAAATAAAAATAAAAGGGAGATGATATGCAATGCAGTGCTGAATTTAACAAGAGATATATAAACAGATAACAAATATATACAACAAAAGAAATTAAACAATCATAACAACACTCCTTTTCTGTAATTACGTGAATCTCTTCAGATCTCACAGGGGACTCTGGAGTAATGCACGTAGTGCATAAGGGACAAAATTGGAATGCCAAAAGTGATAGCGGGAACACAAATATAGCGCACGCGGGCACAATCAGGAGGGGCACACGGGAGTGTCGAGTGAAGGGGCACACGTGGGTGCCGATGGCAAGAGTGCTACTGGGAGCACGAATGTAGCGCACGCGGGCGTAATCAGGAGGGGCACACAGGGGTGCCGAGTGAAGGGCACACGGGGGTGCCGATGGCAAGAGTGCTACTGGGAGCACGAATGTAGCGCACGCGGGCGCAATCAGGAGGGGCACACGTGGGTGCCGATAGCAAGAGTGCTACTCGGAGCAGGAATACAACGCACGCGGACGCAATCAGGAGGGGCACACGGGAGTGCCGAGTGAAGGGCACACATGGGTGTCGATGGCAAGAGTGCTACTGGGAGCACGAATGTAGCGCACGCGGGCGCAATCAGGAGAGGCACACGGGGGTGCCGAGTGAAGGGCACACTTGGGTGTCGATGGCAAGAGTGCTACTGGGAGCACGAATGTAGCGCACACGGGCGCAATCAGGAGGGACACACGGGGGTGCCGAGTGAAGGGCACACGTGGGTGCCGATGGCAAGAGTGCTACTGGGAGCACGAATGAATGTAGCGCACGCGGGCACAATCAGGAGGGGCACACGGGGGTACCGAGTGAAGGGCACACGTGGGTGCTGATGGCAAGAGTGCTACTGGGAGCACGAATATAGCGCACGCGGGCGCAATCAGGAGGGGCACATGGGGGTGCCGAGTAAAGGGCACACGTGGGTGCCGATGGCAAGAGTGCTACTGGGAGCACGAATATAGCGCACGCAGGCGCAATCAGGAGGGGCACACGGGGGTGCCGAGTGAAGGGCACACGTGGGTGCCGAAAATATTTGGGTAACCAGAGAAAACAAAAGTTGTCCCACCGTGATCGCCAAGAGATGTAGACGACGGGATCACACCAACGTCTGTCCCAAGAGATGTGGACGAAGAGATCGTATCAAGGAGAGGGAAGGAAAAGAGGAACGAGGAAAATGCAAAGTCTGATTGTTAACAGACTCTGGTACGTGGCGGAGTTAGGGGTCCGAAGACCCTCTCGCGCAAACTGACCCTTTCCTGGTAAGCGTAACCTACCGTTCCGCGAGCATCTTTTCATATACCGAGGAGTCTGAGAACCTACGTAATAGAAGTTGAGAGACACGCAGACTCGGAATCTGTAACAGTATATCACTCCTCAGATAATTATAAGAACAATATGAACAAAAGCATACCACCGCAGGACATTGGTCTTTGCGGGGTTTTAATAGCAATATAACAATATCAGCAGTAATGAATATGTGTACATATAGAAACCACCGCGAGACATTGGCCTTACGGGATTGTTACTGCAGTAAAATTAATAAATATAAGTATATATATATACCACCGCGAGACATTGGCCTTTGCGGGATTTTTACAGTGATACAAATAATAAATATAAATATATACAAAAGACCACCGCGAGGTATTACTCTCCGTGGGGTTTTTACTATAATATAAATAGGTATAACAAGAAAGGAAAAGGGGATCAAATAAATCGCCACAAGATGTCACTCTCCGTGGGGTTTTAAGGCAGTGATAGGGGAATGCTAAAATTAAATAGTTAGGGGTTAGGATGTTAGAGTGTAGAAATTAAATTACTGAAATGAAAATGGTCGCGGGAGGTGACCCACTGCACCAGTTAGATAAAACTGCCGCGAGGAACCAGTTCCGTCAACGGGGTTCGAACAGAAAAAAATGACAGAAAATAAAACCGCCGCGAGGAACCAGTTCCGTCAACGGGGTTTGAACAAAAAAAAATGGGGAGGGGAGTCAGAGTCAGTATGGAACCTCCGCGAGGAACTTGTTCCGTTCGTGGGATTTGAACAGAAAAGAAATAACAGAAAGAAAGGGGGGGAAGTGTGATCGCCAGGGGCTGAGAACCCCACAGGAAGTGTTCTGATCACGTTCGCCTCCGGAGCGGGAGCAGTGCGGGTCCTCTCTTCCTCTTCTTTCGGCTGGCCGACGAAGAGAGCCTTCCTTGGTTACCCCGGTTTTGTTATTCCTTCTTTTGGTTTGTTTTAGTTTTTCGTTGTTGTGTTTTGGTTTTCATTTTTGTTGCCTTTATTATTTTTTGTTCTTTTATGTCTTTTAAAGGGACAGGAGAAAATGATGAGAGGAATCGAGATATAAGAAAACAAAGAGAGATAGTGGGATATAAAGTAGGATAATACAGATATTAAAGATTGCTAAGAAAACAAATCGAGTGAAAGATTCTTTTTGTTTGTTATTTAGAAAGCAAATAGAGAGGGAGAGGGACAAAAGCCTAATAACAACTAACGAAAACAGGGGAGCGGAGAAGATGGAAACTATGAAGGTGACGGTCGAGTACCTCAGAATAGGGGGGAACGATTTTTTTTCATCTCTGGGCTGGGGGATTCCGTAGGCTCCTCCTCCTCTTCTTTCGGCTAGCCGATGAAGGGGGCTTCTTAACTGGTTACCCCTACACCAAGAACAAATGAAGAAAAACAACTAATTGAGGACGACAATGGTGTAGTACCAATTCTTTAGAAAATGTTATTGAAAATAACATAAACGAACACGCACCTTGTTGATGGTGTTTAAAACCCCTTTTAGAACTAAAGGGTGGGGGAATGATATGATGAAATGCCCAACGAAATATTCTCAATGAGATGATTGTATTACAAACAGAATGATGAGTGATGTATGCAAAAGAACTAACAAACCGAACATAATGCAAAAGGAGAGAAAAGCTTATTGGTAGGTGCCGATGACGGGCTTTGGAAGAACTTCTTCAGCAAGGTGAGAATGAAGTAGGCACGCGGCGCAGCAGAACGGCTTTCCTCGCACACTCGAACGCCCAGGAACTCAGCAGATCTTCCTTAATTTTACGAGCTTCAAAAGGGACCGGATTGGAATCTTTCTTTTCACTTCAAACAGACTCATACACGCCCTCGCAGACACATGCACACACGCGAGACAATAACAATAACACGAATTAAAGAAGACAGATACTAAGAATAATAAAATAAGAATATGGTGATATGTATGGGAGGGAGATAGAGAGAGAGAGGGGACCGCGACAGGGGGTAAGAGAGAAAGGGAATAAAATATTAAAAAGAAAGAAGAAGGAGAGGGAGAGAGAGACGAGGGAGAAGGAGGGCAGAGAGGAGAGATTTGCGAAAAGGGGGGGGGAAGAAAGGGAAGAAAAAAATAAAACAATGAAAGTGAGAGGGAGAGAGAGAGAACTCGATGGAGGGGAAAAAATAGAGACAGGTGAGAGGGAAAAGAAAAAGGAGATTAGGAGAGAGAGAGGAAGAATATTAAAATAAAAAAAGAAAGATCAGATGAGAGAGAGAGAGTGAATGAGAGAGAGAGAGTGAGAGAAAGAAACTGAGAGAACAGAGTACGGCACAGGGGGGGAAAGAAAACCGAGAGAGAAAAAAATAAAAAAAAAGAAGGGGGAGTGGGAGATCGAGAAAGAGAGAGAGAGAGAGAGAGAGAGAGAGAGAGAGAGAGAGACGGTGGGAGGAAAAGAGGGAAGCAGAGAGAGGGAGAGAAAAGAGAAAGGGGGAGAGGGGATTAAAAAAAATAAAAGAGAAGTGAGAGAGTGGGGGATCGAGAGAGAGAGAGATGGTGGGAGGGGTGGAGACTGAGAAGTAGAGAGAGGGAGAGAAAGAGAAAGAGGGAGGGGGATTAAAAAAATAAAATAAAAAAAGAAGTGAGAGAGAGGGAGAGAGAGGGGGAGAATACGTGAGAGAGGGGGGGTGAGAGAATGAGAAGTAGAGAGAGGGGGAAAAGAGAGACGATGGAGAGAGAGTGGGAGAGAGGGAGAGAAGAAGAGAGAAGACAGAGGGAGAGAGAATAGGTGGGAAAAAAATAAAATAAAATAAAATAAAAAAGAGAGTGAGTGAGATCGAGAGGGAAGAGAGAGGGCGAGTGAGAGGGGGAGAGAGTAACGGGAGGGGGAAGAGGGAAAAAGGGAGAGGAAGATTGCGGCGGGGAGGAAGAGAGAGGGGGAGAGCGCCACATAGGGGTGAGAGAGCAGAGAAACGGGAGAGAGAGAAAGACAGAGGGAGAGAGGTCACGGCGGGGAGGAGAATGAGATGGAGGGAGAGAGAACCGAGAGGTGGAGAAACATGGCAGGAGAAAGAGAGAGAGAAAGAGGATGACGCGGTGGGGAGAAAGAGAAGACGAGGGGGTGTACGGGAGAGTGCGCGAGAGGTGGAGGAAGAGAGAGGAAGAGGAAGACGCGACGGGGAGGAAAAGAGAAGTGGAGAGAGAGAGACAGAGGGAGAGAAAGAGAGGAAGACTCCGTGGAGGTTCGCAGCGGCGAGCTCGCCGGTGACGGGGGACGAAGAAGCGACGACGACGATGGTCGGGATGACCTCGCGGCGGTGGCAACGTCCGATGGGGTTCGCAGTTACACCGGCTGTGCAGTAGGGAGTCGACGGTGTCCGCGGTGTGGTGGTGGCGCGGCTTTGCGGCAGACGGCCGGAGGTGGTGGCGGTGCGGCTTCACGGTGAGGGCGACGGTGGTAACGGCGGAGTCGACGGCAGCAGGAGTGGGGTACTCAGAGGCGTGGACGGCCGGGGATCACGGAGGTGCAGCGAGGTGGGCTACTCGGTGGAGGGCTCCCTGCCGGGGAGGCTAATGACGGTGTGGGGAGCTCGATGGTGCAGTGACGTGGTGGTGGGGGTGGCTGTGAGGTCACGGCAGGTGGCGGACGTGCATGGGAGAGGAGCGTAGTGGATCTTAACGTGAACGGTGGTAAGGAGGTAGTGGGTTCAGCGTTGCAGGGGAGGGGAGTGCTCGGACTGTGTGAGGTTCTGGGAAGCAGAAGGAATGAGGAATGGAGGGTCTCTCTTGCTCTCCGGGGGTTTTTCTCTCGCTCTCTGAAAGATCCGCCGAAGGTCTAGCTCTCGAGAGTGGAAGAAGGTCTCAATTTATCTCCCTCGGATGCCTCCCTATCGTATGGGGTTCATGTGGGTTTTGGCAGTGGGCAGAGGTAGTGGGAGACATGCCCTCTGGTTGTGGCAGTGGTGGTGGGTCTATGAACATCCGTCGACAGAATGGGGTGTGCATGCAGAGGAAAGGGAAGAATGAGAGGGGACCAGATAACCCATGTGATTAGAATGAGGAATATGCAAACAATAAAAGTGGGGAACATGAGGGGGTCATCATGAGTTGGCAAAAGGGGCAGGGAATAAAAGGATGAAGGAAGAAAGGGGGGACTAGGGAATGGAGAGATGGAGACAAGAAGTTTAATATAAACTAAAAGATATGTACAGGGTCGGTGCAGATCTGATGGGTTAATGCATATAATTAGGTCCGTGCAGGTTTGCAGCATAGAAGTCGGTGCAGACCTTGTGCTTGCGCAATGCACATTGTACAGACTTTATTTTGAAATATTGCACAAAAGTATGTACATTGAAGAGAGATGTTAAGGCATGCTATCAAAGAATGTACAGACTTTGTGTGCATGCGACGAGGCGATGTACAGACTTTCTGTGCCTACAACAAAATGATGTACAGACTTGCTGCTGAAGAATGTATAGACTTTAAGGGTTGCACAGACTTGCCATCAAAGAATGTATAGACTTTGGTGTGCGAGCGGCAAGATGATGTATAGACTTGCTGTGCCTACATAAAACGATGTACAGACTTGCTGCTGAAGAATGTACAGACTTAAGGGTTGTACAGACTTGCCATCAAAGAATGTATAGACTTTGAGTTATGCATGCACGGACTTGCCACCAAAGAATGTACAGACTTGCTAAGGTGAATGTATAGACTTGCTAAAGAATGTACAGACTTACCAAAGCTGAATGTATAGACTTGCTAAGGCGAATGTATAGACTTGCTGCAACGTGCAGACTTGAATGTATAGACTTGCTATGTATAGACTTGTTACAATGTATAGACTTGCTATGTATAGACTTGTTGCAACGTACAGACTTGCTATGTTTAGACTTGTTGCAACATGCAGACTTGAATGTATAGACTTGTTACAACGTATAGACTTGAATGTATAGACTTGTTGCAACGTATAGACTTGCTATGAAGATGCATGGACCTTGTTTATGCAAGGCAAAGGCTGCACTGACTCTTACATGCTAGAAATCTAGGCTGCACTGAGTATGTCTATGCGGCACGAAGGCCTGCACCGACTTCACTCACGTATATGAACAGAGTTGCACAGACTTAGTGTGGAGTGCACCGGCATGCACTAACTTGATTACGTGTACGAGAGGAGATGCACGAGTATGTCTGTGCAAGAAAATTTGCACCGACTCCAAACGTGCACAGGGACGATTATGTATAGACTTCATTCCAGTACACGGCCAACGGATGCACTAACTTCAATGCAGAGAAACAAAGATTGCACCAAGTTTGTTCATGCGTCGTGATGTTCATGCACAGACTTCGTGACAAGCGTAGATCAAATGTGCACTGACTTAGCATGTGGTATGCACCAACGTTAGAATACAGGGGAAGGCATGGGATGCACCGACTTAGTCCAATACATGCACAGACTTTAGATGCTGATGACTCAGACTTAAAAAGGTGCATCAACCCTAATGCAATATGCTAAAGGTGCACCGATGCTATATGCCAAATGAGCACGTACATATACACCGACCTATATGCTGACCTTATGTGTATACACCGACCCATATGTACACATAAACAGAAACGTGCACTGACCTAACAGCGATATGTGCACGGACCTTTGTTATATATATATCTGCTCAGACCAACAATGTGCTCAGACCATGAATGCATATTTCACCATTATTCAACCTTGTCAGAAAATTGAAGACCATTTAAAAAATTCGACCGGGAGGGTCGCTTTGGGGCATCATAATATAATACGAGATCTACTCGCCGCAATGTCAAAATTGGCGTGTCTACAATGTAGACTCCTATCTGCTCAACAAACATGTATGTATAAACTCTTAACAAACTGAACAAATAAAGAAAAAAAATAGACTCACTTATGACCCTAAACAAGCCTATTGTTAGACCGACCCATACATATGCAATGGTGGTCCAGGACATCCGAATGTGTGTCTTGCTTACACACGACGCAACCAAATGTTGGTGGAATCATGGAATCCTAGATATTCCAATATGCACCATTCATGCAATGACTTCCTATTGGACTTGGGTGTGGTAGGGCCAGGAGAGCCAAAATCACCTTCTTCATCCCTAGATGATGGCGATGTATGCAACTCTTTCCAATGAAGTATTGGTTGACTAGCCTGTGTGGGAGATGTGTGATAGTGGACTTCCCTGACAAGTTGAAATGGAGGTTGTGGGTCAAGAGGCTCACTAGGGAAAGGGTCGATGGGATCAAAGAATGTGTGACCCCTCGATATGGGTTCTCTTATGACACGGTCCCAAGTGTGAAATTCTTGAAGGTGTAAATGATCACCCTCATTCATTGTAGTAGGTGGGACGGCGGTCATAGGTAGAGAATATGGTTCCTCCCTCGAGATAAGTGGAATAAAGTTTGGCTCGGCCGGCATGGGGAGGAATAAGAGAACCTCCGTGGTAACACGACCCACGGTGCACACGGAGGTAATGGACCCAAAGCAGGATGAGTGAAGCTACGACCTTTGGGTCGGTCGAAGCCTGGGGCCAACATGTGCGTCAACTTCAACTGCCGGTCTAATCCCTTAATAAGATCTTCCAATGTATCTACATGGTGACAAGACCGGAAAGTGGTGTGGAATGCGTTGAGGGGCACTAATGGTAGTGCGGGGTCCACATATGGATAGTAAGGTGGTCTAGGGACCAAGCCTATCTTGAGCCAGCTAAGTAGTGGCTCGGCGATGATTAGCTTTTCTGTTAGAAGTACCGGTGACTCTGGCTGAGGTGGCTCCGACTGAGGTGGCTCTGAATGAAGATCGGAAGGAGAGGTAGGTGGCAAAAGAGCTCTCACGGGTGGGGAAGGAATGTCCTCCCTGAGGGGAAGAGGTCCTTGGGGTGGCCCCGGGTTGAGGCTACCGGCTACGACCTACCTATACTCGAGCAGGAGTCCGTCAATCTGGGTGCACATCCTATCCCCCGTATCTGAAATGATTTTGAAAAGTTTGGCAATGGTGGGGTTTGGAGTAGGGGTATCATGATGGACTCGCCCATAATCACTCGGCCTCGTATTGGGCTTAGGCTCGTCTACATGCAGGGCTCTTTGCCTCCGCCTATGACCCACTTGGTTGGAGGTGACTGGGTGGGGTCGGTTGGAGGTGACTGGGCCGGGTAGGTAGACCCTTCTAAGCTCGTTATTCATCTCACGCCATGACTCTATAGGCCATTGCCCCCTAATTTCCCTCAAGCATTCTATGTCCCTCCATTTTTGGCGGCTTCACGAAAAAGTCACTTTGTGGCAAAATCAACTTGCATGGCATTAGACATAGTGTAACACTCAAAGTATTCATCCATAGCGGCTTCCCACTTTAGGTAGTCGCTCGGCACTTTGGAGCCATAGAAGTCCGAGACTTCGGGTGTATGGAGGTGGAAGGGTTGGATTCTCCATCCTTGGGTGTGTCGCCACCATTCATATGTCGTGGGCTTTTGGGGATCCATGGGACATAGGGAGCTATAGGATGGCCATGTAGACACTCGGTGACAAGACAAACTGACTCTCGAATGGGCTAGATGATGGACTAGACACAACCCTAAAATAACAATGCAAAGTTGGAATGCAGACTCGACTACAAACCTACACTCAACTAGTATCCGGTACGTGACAGAGGTTTGATCCGAAGATCGCACTCACGCAAGTGTGTTACAATCCCAATAGGCGTAACCTATTGTTCCAGGGACACATTTTAATATATCAGGTATGGAATGCAATGCAAACGTCGGACCGACTACTCTAGACTCTAACCTACTCTGATACCAATTTGATGCGGGATGAGACGCGACTCGACGCCAATTTGGATGTGAACCTTGGACTCTAGGCAAACTCATGACTTGTCCCTAGTGAGGGAAACCTGCGGACGTGCGTGGTTGAGAAATCGGGAATGAGCTAGGGTGGCCAACTCTCTCTCGAACCCAGATCGGGTCACATGACGAGTTTCACTCTATCTCGCAGTGGTGATTAAAAATACTTTAACGAGCTAGGACCTATCACATGCAAGCAGCGGCATATAGAAATATATACGAGTAAAGCAAATGCCAAACATGGGAGCAGAAACGATACCTCCATGCTACCGGGCGTGGGGAAGGTGACCCCAGCCAAGACTCGTACTCCCGGTACAAACAATTACAATAATTATAGAAATGAATTCTACTGCCCACTCCACACACGGAGGTAAAAGGCTACACGTGGGACCCGAGAGTAGTGAACTCGGGTTGACGGGCAACAAGCCGGAAGGGCTTTCGGGGCGGAGGCGGGCTGCTGGTCCGACTTCGTATTGTTCAAACTCGCTGGACAGCAAGTGAACTCGGCTGCTGGGACGGTGGCTTCCGGACGTCTCCTTGCGATGGCGGCTGGCTGGGATGCTGCTGGGGGGTTGCCGGTCGATCCTCGGGAGCGACAGTCACTGGTTCAGAGCCGGGGATTTATGGGAGAATTAACTCCTAACTCTGTTCTGTAGTCCTACCTCGTGACAGATCTGCGCGACCCGGCAAAAAGAATTGTTGTGCCCAGATCCGGAGGCGGATCGAGGCGAGGCCGTTGGACAGAGGACTCAAAGGGATACAACATAAATTAATTTCATATCCATCCAGTAAACAGATTGGAAATGAAAACCACTATGGTACAGTTGTTTTCTGCTGGGTCGGATTACGGACAGTCAGGACAGACAAGGATCTACCTGAAAACAAAATTTGACTGATAGGAAAATGGTAGATCTAGGACTTGGGAATTTTATGGGTGATGGGGTGGGAAGTAAGGATTAGGCATAAATTTTTTGGGATTTTTTGGACGTGTTTTGAGGGGTGGGAGAAATAAACTAATAGACAACTATCCCGCAAATCTGCTGATTGGCAGACTGTCAGGGGTGGAACTAAACGATTGGGAAAAATAGCAAACGCAGGCTGATTGGCCTGAAACATTTTGTGGGGGGTTGGAACAACGTGGGGAACTCACCCTCCAATTTTGAGCTCGATCAGATCTTCTGATTGGGAGATAAAAATCGGGTTTCAAGCTTCTATCCAGAGGTAGATAGAACTCCGACGATGTGGCAGTGGTGGTGCGACGGCGGCTCGATGGCCGCGGCGGCGGCAGTGCTGAGCTTCTCACTCAGAGAGGGGATGATAAGGAGGCCTCACACCTCAAGAAATTCACAGCAATCCAGCTGCAAGGGGTTGGGAGAGAGAGGGAGAGGGGCTACGCCCTTGGGCTGTTCAAGGCAAATTCCTGATTTTCTTCACATTAATTCCCAAAATAATGAAATACATGAGTTTTATAGACCTAACTAAATGACCATCACTACCCTCAGATCTAGGGTTAGGGAGGGGCAATTAGGGGATGATAATATTTAATTCCTTTTCCCTTCTCCCATGTGGTCAAAACAACATAAAAAAAGGATAAATGGCAAGTGGGCATCTTGGACTTTTCTTGGTCCAACTTTTAAATGTCTTGCTCTAAGCCCACCTTGGACTTTGAACCAGCCCCACATGGGCCCTAGAGCCTAGGTGGACTAATGGGAAAGAAGGTGGGGGTCCCGCCGGGTCACATGGCCTTTTGCAAAGAAACCCACTAAAACCGAAGGACTCACTTTGGCTTATAGTTGCCATACAATTACAAACCCATTTAACACAAGGGTATAAATGCAAATAAAAAAGTTAGTGGTCTTACTTTGATGTCCCCATTATACTAGCTCGGAGGGCTGAAATAAGGGGTGACTTGCTTCGACTCCGAGGACTAGTGTAGACAAGTTTCGGGAACTCCTTAAATGTTACCTTGCCATTTTGGCAATCTATTACTGCCTTGTGTGTGGATAGCCAATCAGCTCCTAGTATGACGTCGTACCCATCCATATTTAATCATATCAGGTTAGCAGGTAGATATTTCACTTTCACCATAACTTCACAATTTAGATAATGGTGTGAGATCTCAGATTCATTTCGGAGAGGAGTTGAAATAACTAGATCTATCAACTCCGGTTCCATAGGTAATGGATCAGTAAATCTTTTGGAAAAAAAAGAATTAGTCGCGCCGGTATCAAACAAGACGCGAGCAGACTTAGAACAAATCTTTAATGTACCTTCCACAAGTCCACCTTCATCTTGCTCTGCCTCTTGAAGTGCTTGGAGACGGGCTAGCTTCTTGACCAGGCGCTTCTCATCATTAGTGGTTTTCTCATTCAATAACAGACAATTAGGAATCCAGTGTTCCAGACTCCCACAACGGAGACACACTCCCAGTCTCCTCCAGCATTCCTCGGCCTTATGGCCAGCCTTGTCACAATGTTTACACACCTCCTTAGAAGGTGTGGTAATGGAGAACGACTTGTCATTCCTTTTGAATTTCTTTTCCTTGGAGGATTCCCCTCTTTTATTAGACCACTTCTTGTTAGATGATGGTTTGAAATTCCTGGGGCTGGTGACATGCTCCTTCTTTTCCCTTCCTCGGATCTTGTCAGACAGCTCCGTGGCGTCTTCAAGCAATTACGCTCGCCGGACCATCTCCGAGTAGACTTGGTTGTCCATCGGTGCCAATTGGGTGATGTATTGGGGTCGAAGTCTATTAAGAAATATTCTCACCTTCATTTTTTCGGTACACACCAAGTGGGGTGCATACCTAGATAGCCTCGAGAATTGGGCCTCATATTCGGCCACTGACAAGGTTCGTTGTTTAAGCGTGGCAAACTCTGCGGCTTTCTTCTCTTGGATGCGGTCATAAAAGTACTTGTTATTGAAATGCTCAACAAACTTGGCCCATGTGATATGATCATCCGGCAATGTGGCTTCTACAGACTCCCACCAACAATGAGCATCCCGCTCTAGTTGAAAAGTTGCCAATAAGACCTTCTCATCCTCCATGCATTGCATTACACCGAAAATCCTTTCAATCCCCTTTATGTAGTTCTCGGCGTCGTTGGGATCACATGAGCCAATGAACCTCGGTTAGTTCATATTTCGAAAGCTACGACGGAGATCACCTACTCCACGGTTCGCTCTGCCTTGCGCTACCTGTTGTAGCACTTGAGTGAGGCCTTGCACGGTGCGTTGCATCTCCCGCCATTGTGCTCTCTCGGTGCCCATTATCCTACAAGAGAATTTAAGTCTAATTAGTTTCGTGATTGACTATAAGGTCGGGCGTCCTATATCAACTTAACCCATGGCTCTACACATCTCATCGGGTGTAAGGAGTAGACCTATCCTTGGACTTGGGTTTCCTAAGAATTTGAAGTCCTAGGCTTTGATACCATAAAAACGGTCACGTCCCGAGCGCGGAAGGAACCCGGTACGCGTGACGAGTTTATATCGATCATATCAATCAGAGTATAAAGAATTCGACCTTATAGATAGAGTGCGCAAAAGTAAAGATACTAAACCAAATCTTTTATTCATTAATAACACCGATATCCAAAAGTATAACCATTACATAATCCATTGATGACTAGACTCCATAAAGAAGAAAAATACAATAATTGACTCAATGAATTAGGAAAAGACACGACTAGATAGACGCTTCCATGTTCGGGTGGCTCTATGCTCTTCACTCATGTTCGTTCCCATCCAAATTATCCTCGTCATCGGAATTACCTGAAAAATAGGGGGAAAAATAGCGTGAGCGAACGCTCAGTAAGAATTATATCTCAAGGTCAAGCTTGCTTTAAATAAATTACATGTTACATGAACTATGCAAGTATAATGATGCATGTACGCAAGATAAAGATGCGAATAGAGTATCGATAATTAATAGAGTTGAACTAGCAAGATTTCAAGATAATCATGTGAAATATATCCAGATTGTCAAGTATGTATGAATCAAGTCAAGTCATGTGAATTGGATATTATAATATCAAGCAAGTAAATATCGATTCTGGGCCACGCAAGTCATGTCAAGTCAAGTCAAGTACGGGATCGTGGAATGTCAACAATCAAGCAAGTCATGCACTTCAGTGTAATGCCACATCGTGATCAATATAGCTCCCATAGGCACAAGTACTTTCGAGTGCTCCTCCCAGGACCAGATCGGGCCATATATGCACAAGCATTGAATCATGTATATTTTAGACATCCACTATAATTTATAGCCAGTATAGAGTTCCAAAGAAATAAGCCATTGTAGGATGATACGGTAGATTTCATGAATGAAGGAGTTCAAGGGCAGAACTTGAACAAGTATGACATACCGATAAATCACATGAAAAACCAAGACATGTCATGAAACTGGGTAATTGGCATCCACTCAGTCGCCATCAATTACAGAAACAGCGCCCACTGTATGGTCGCTAATTCCTATGAATAGTACAGGCACGATGAAATGGCGTCCAAGTTCAGGTCGCTAAATCAGTAATCTGTGCCACTGTCTAGGTCGGCAATTCCTTTTTGTTGTGTAGTGTACATCGGATCTAAAGGGGAGGGGTGAATAGATCTGCCCCTCTTTTCGCAGTGCAACCCTCCATATAGCTAGATAAGATAAATTTCAGCAGAATATAACTAGCTAAACGAAGGACACGACGATTTGCTTAGCAAGATGATTACTATTATATCAATTAGAACTTAAGCATGCATCAAGAATGAAACAATCACACAAACAAACCACAACACACAATATTTTAAGGTGGTTCGGACTAAATCCCTACTCCTACGTCCACCCCTCACCAAATCCGGTGAGGCTCCACTAGTGCCACGCACTAAACCGCAAATCGGAAAGACCACCGATTGCCTTCCTACTAACCGCCGATAGGGACGTCAACACCGCAGATCAGACAACTTCCGATTGCCTTCCTACTAACCCCCGGTAGGGACGATCTTCAGTTCCAAATGTTTGAATGAAATGAAAAAGAACAAGATATGAAAACACTCAAACAAGATATGAAATATGTTCAAAGAGAAAAGATCTTTTCTGAGATTGCTGGAGCTTGAATCTGATGCTTCACTTGGCTTGGAGTTGATCTCCTCTTGAAGTAGCTTGAATCACTTGGAGATATGATGAAGAACTTCTTCCCGAAGTACTGTTCACAGCTACAGTACTTGAACTCATCTTCCTTGAACACACCCTTGCAGCCTCCTTTGATCTCCCTTATTAGCCTTTCTTGCTTCTTCTCTTCCTTGGAGGTTGCTGGATTGAGATATGAACTTGAATCACCTTGAGTTGATGGAGAGAGTGTTGGATGAGCTTTGATCTTCCTTTTGATCTTCTTGAGTTGATGAAGAAGAATATTGGATGCAGTTTAGATCACCCTTGATAGCCTTGATTGCTTCTTCTTCCTTGGAGGTTGAGATGGCTTCAGATCTGGACTTGAATACCTTGGAATGGATGAAGAACTCTTCCCAAAACACTGTTCACGGAGGTGCTACAGTGCCTCGAAAATGGCCTCCCTTGATCTCCCTTGAAGCCTTGAAGTGATAGGGTTTCTAACCCCTCAAGTGTTGGTTTTATAGACCTTGAATGGTCCATAGACACCCTCCAGACCAGATCCATAAATCATGGAAGATTAGGTAAGGTTTGATTAAACAAATCCATGGAAAGGGGCTGGCCATGAGGTGGAATTCGAAGTCAAACAAGGCTGCATCGGGGCTGGCGGTCGACCTGCAGCTCCTGGCGGTCGACCGCTACTGAGAAATGCTGTAGACGAATGGCCCCTGGGATTTCCGGTCGACTGCCACTGGCTGGCGGTCGACCGCCAGTTGAAACACATGTAGACTGGCGATCCCTAGCTGGGGCGGTCGACCGCCCCTGTGCTGGCGATCGACCGCCAGCTGGGTAGAACCCGGGCTTGCCCGGGTCGGTCCGTTAAGTCTTGAACTCCGTCGTTCAACTCCATTAGCAGCCCATGCATGTTTGTGGCATCGCCCTTGATAGTCTAGAAGGTATCAACTGAGTCTTTAACCTTGGATTCTCTTGTCTATACTTCTTTGTGCATTGACCTTAGATGAGTTACGAGCCGAATATGAAATGTCGACTTTTGCTTGTAAGAGAGATGAGATTTGCATCCTTGCTTGGGCGCGATCAATGAGCTTTCACTTTGGCCATTGCCACTTGATTCCTTGTCCATTCATTAGCATATCTGTCATGAATAAAAACATCACGTATGTCAATCACATGAGAGTGGAAGATATCAATGACTAATAGTGTTTAGCCATTATCAAAACCAAGAATACCACAGAATGCATATGATCATAGCATGATGTCGAATGACCCAAGTGACCACAGAATGACTCAAATGACTTCAGGGACACAACACTTTTGGAGCCCAAGGCATGGTCGCTAATTACTGACAGAGATAGACTTCTCAAAAGAGGACAGAAATAACGCTCTGTGAGGGCTATAGCATCACGTTTCTCTAGAGTGACGTGGCAACTAATGGTTCTAGGGTTTTTAGGGTACAACCTGGTCGGTTGTCTTGAGGGAATCCAAGCCAAGCGTAGATTTACGGAGGTCTCATTGAAGAAAGTACCGGTCCGAAGGAAGGAATATCCCGCGGAGGGTCCAATCATCACCAATAATTGAGTGTGTAATCGATAAAAATAAAACATGGATTCCATCTACGGATGTGAGATGAGAGTGCCAAGTAAACCTACGATATGGGCCAGAAAATATAATAAAATTTGAGAGACAAGAATTGGCGTCCATTCAAAAGTCGCTATATCCAGAAATAGCGGCTCTCTAGAGGGTCACTCAATCTTTTATAAAATAACGATAATTAGTGACACTATGCAAGGGTGCTAATTCTTGAAATTTCCAAAAATCAACATAATTTAATTTTAATTGGCGACCGTTCTCAACGGCGCCCAATCTTTAAATAATGCCCACTTATTGTGTCGCAGATTCATGATTTTCATAGATTTTCTACTTTTTTAAATTCTTACAAAACAGCGCCTCCTTATAGGGGCGTTCATTCTTTAATTAATGACTGTAGGACAGTCGCTCATTCTTTTTTATGCTACGCATTGGGCAGACACAATTTACTATTTATTGGTACATGAACAGTAGCACTTCACTATTTACAAGAAATTTCTAGAAACTAAAGACATGGACAGCTAGAGAAAAATATAAGGAATCTAGAAATATGCCCATGCAAAAATTTTAATGTAAGTTTTCATAGATATTAAAATTTTAAACATGGGTAATTATTAATTCAATTTACAGTAAGTAGCGGCATGGGTAGGGTCACTCGTTAATGGGTGACCAGAAGACTGCCGCAGATTAAGAATTTGTGATCTTTTATGCGATCGTTCATTAATAGGCGGCCATGTCTTGGTCGCTATTTTCATATTCAACAGGAATCAATGAAACTACGTAAAATTGAATAGCAGAAGATAAGAAATCATGATAATTTGATCTATATGCATGCTCTACACTTATACTATAGAGTTGTGCATCAGATCTTGAGAAAACCTACCTCTTTTGGCTTGGTTTGACGACGGACTAAGAAAATAAAAGGTGATAAGCAGCAACAGCTATGGTAGCAACTGCAGCATGCTATGGCAGCAAACGAACCGCTACAGAAAGACAAAAGAAGAAGCTAGAGCTTCTTCATGGGTGTAGACGAAAGAAGAGGGAAGAAGCAGTAGCAACCGCAGCTTCGTTCACGGCACGAGTTCGATCTGCAAGGGAAGAAGAAAGGAAGAAGCAAAGCTTCCTCATACGGCTGCAGGCACAGGAGGAAGACGTCGACGTAGGGCTCCTTCAGACGCAGTAATAGCTGTTGGGTCCCGTAGTGCAGGAACACGGTTCTAGAGGGGGGGTGAATAGAACCCTCTACTAAAAACTATGTCCAATTAAAAACTTAAACTTACTCGCACAGCGGAATTATCAAGATTGAGGAATTTAAGCTAAACAAGCAGGATAAACTAAATTCACTCAATCTCACTGTGATCACATGATTGCATAAATAGATTAAACGGAGATGCACACAATCACACAAATCCAACCATGAGACACGGGGATTTTTAAGGTGGTTCGGGACCACGACGGGCTCCCTACGTCCACCCCTCACCAAACCGGTGAGGCTTTTTCCACACGCTGCGAATGCAGCAAACATGGAGATTTCTCCCCACACACACGGGGTAAAAACCCCAAACCACGCGCTGCGAATGCAGCAACACACGAGGATTTCTCCCCACACACACCGGGAAAAGAATCCCAACACACACGCGGATATGCTCCACACCACACGAGGCACAAGCGTCAACACAAACCACTCGGAGAAACCATTCTCCGAGCCCACACATAGAATAATCATTCAGAGAAAGATAAAGTGTCCACGGATGTATACAATAGACTCCAAACAAACTCTATGGACTAAATCAGAGAAGATATAGCATGTATGAAACTCCCCCTTCCAGGAATACTCCGTCTCTTCTTGGCTCGTTGTCGGATGACCGCGATTTTGGCGTCCTCGCGTTCCTCTCTTCGAGATGCTTCTTTTCTTCTTCTACCACGAGCTCTAAATCATCAGATATGGAGTTGAGAACCACCTTGCAATAGCTCCTCTTCCATTTTCCCTTTTTTCTTCTCCTACAAGACAACACAAACAAGCATTAGAGTTCATTTCTTATCAAATTCAGTGGTCACATGTAAGTATATATAGAAGGCACCAAAAGACCCATATACCCATGCAAAACCCTTGCAAAACCACCCTAATATGTTCATTACTAACCTAGGGGCATTGGTGTAAAATTTCACCCCAATTGGAGGTCTTTTGGATGGGCTACAGTGGCCCACGGAAAAGTCACGCAGAGCTGCGAAACCAGATGGGACGTCCCATCTAGCAAGTGGGTCATCCCATCTACAAGCAAAGTTCTGGTTTTTGCCCAGAACAGGGAATAGGTCGACCCATCTCTACAAGTGGGTCGACCCACTTGCAGATAGAACACTATTTGGCCATTTTTTTTGGCCAAAGGGTCGACCCATTGAGTGGGGGGGGGGGTCGACCCATTCACTTAGAAACATTAAAAAAAGATTTCTAAACCATTCCCAATGATCTAAACATGCAACCCAATGAATTCTAACATCCATTCATGAATTTTAATGATGAAAAACAAATTGTTTCAAATGGAGTGCATGTAATTCAACATCATGAAGGTTTTCGCATGAAAGCACATCCTAAACCCGGATTTCATCAATTCAAGCTCAATGAAAAAACTATTCTACCTCATTCAACATATAAATCCAATAACCATGTATTTAGACAAGATTTTGGCATATTTTTAGACCTCATTCAACCAATGGTCATTTCAATGGCTTAAGCATTTTGCAACCTCAAAGGAAAAGTCATTTAGACAATGTATGAAACACTTTGAAAACTACAACACCATATAAAGTGAATGCATGAAAGAGTTTTCAAACCACCAAAACCTCAAGTGGAAACAAAGTCATTCAAACCACTTAAAATCATTATATGGGCACCATGAAACCAATTTCACTTTGATGAATGTGAATGTATTGAGCACATAATAACCCTCAAGAACCATAAGGTATATTCATGAACCATGCTAAGGGCTTTTCTAGCCTACTAAAAGGCCATTTTTCACAGGTAAAAAATAGAGGGAAATTACCATGCATCCAAGTGATATCAAACTGATTTCCATCAATGTCCATCCTGCAAAAATAAGATAAATCATTAGATCTACATGGAAATCAATATCAAGGAGTTCCACCTTTAAGACATGCATTCAACCATGAGTGCCATAAAAGAGTCAAACATATTATGAGCCTCAAGGATCATGAAGAAACCATGAACCACAAACAAGGGTATTGCAACCAACACACACTATGCATGAAAACTCATGAATACAAAAGATTATTTCTATCACATGAGCACACTAGCATTCAAATGAGCATTATGTCATTTCACCAATACAAGCTTTTGTTATGATGAACTTGAATCTATCACTTATGCAAATATAAAGACATGAAAGCTCAACCTCAACCTCCTCCAATTCAAGCACACAAGGTCAACAAAAATATATTTTACCAAATGACAAGGTTTTGAAATGATAAGCATGAATCTATCATTCAATAAAATATATTGACATGGGAGCTCAAACATTCAAATAGCTTACATGTGTCTTTCATAATTTCAACATCAAAATGCTTCAATATCCAAATGTTAACAATCATGCCAAATGCAAAGCATGTAGAAAATCATGGGAACACATTCATTCAAATGGCATTCTTGTTGACAAAAACTAACATTCATGAAGCATTGTTTTCCACAAAAACTTTCTCATCAAAACAGAGCCATGAAAACATGAATAACTATTCAAGCATAAGGCCAAGCAAGTCCTGGCAACAAAGTCATTTCATAATCATCAAAATAACATACAGAACAATCTCCCCCATTTTGATGATGATAAAATGTTATGCATTAATGCTCATTAATGCTCTCTCCCCCTTTGACAGAATCATAAATGGGGATCAACATGGGGAATTCGCGATAGCATCAAGACTAAACCAACATGTTTTCTCCCCTTATGGAAAAATGAGAACGGACAAGTAAAACATATGATATTCATGAAAGAAGTACAAGGAATAGTCTCTCCCCCTTTGTCATTGACAATGAATCGACAGACAACGGGGTTATTAAGAGAACCATTTGCACACTATGTTCAAGAAGATGCAATTCAAAATATGCATGTGTGAATGCACTAAATGCCAAATATGCATGAACTAATTTGCACATGTTTGAAATGCAAGTTTTGGGTAATATGAACATGCAGAATGCAAGTAAAATGATCAAGTATGATTGACTTCCAAGCAAGTAAATCTATATACATGCAATATTGCTCTCCCATTTTATTTATAATGAGAGGATAGGTGTACGAAAAGTGCATGTGAGTCAATAAAACCATGGTGCTCATATGTACACCTAGGAGAGTGTACAGATAGATAGCAAAAGACATACACCAATCATGCAGTCAATCAAATTTTCAAAACACATTTTAAATCAAATTACCATGTGTATAGGTGAATAATATGAAAATAGGCATTAGCCATATGAATATCTAGATTTTCAATTGAACACAAGAGTAATTACACAGACTGCATTTAAATCTAGAGAACATCGTATTGGAGGCTACGCTCTGCCCCATTAATTAATTTTTTTTCATCAGAATGTTTCACAAAAAATGTCACATTGACAATCTGAATTTTTCTTAGAGTGATCAGGTTCAAATAATTCCTTTTTACGCGAGGAGACACATGGAGCTCATGCCAGAATTTCCAGTTACTCAGAATACTGAACCATTTCACTTCATTTTGAACAGAGGTACTTTAGTCAACACTTTTCAGAAATGAACCACATCACGTCTCAGGTGACGTGTATCCAGTTTACTCAGTGAGACTAAGCATTGCTCTGCCTTTCATTTCATCCAAAATATTTCAACTGAGGCAGGTAGTTTTTTCCTCAATTGCCTCTTTATCATAAATGTAGCAAGTTTAATTACTTTAGAGTGTTGAAATGAAATTCCTATACCCTTATGAATAACACTCTTTTTCACATTAAAGTGCATGAAGTGTGAGAATTTGATTTAACATGTATGGAGAAAATTTAACTCAACATAAGATAGTGCAACTCCCCCTATGTGAATGCACTAAACAAGAAATGCTCCCCCTGAGTGTTTAACATTAAGCACAATAGTTAAGACTCAGATGCAACATTATTTATCAAGAGATATGAGGTCTTAGAAGTTTCAAAGAAGGGATTTTAGCATATATTAACATGCAAGCATATAACGGAAACATGCAAATATGCAATGTAGAGTGCATCATGAATGCAAAATTTTAGATTTTATATGAATGTTCCAAATGCACCTAATGCATAAACTCTTATGCGTGCAACATATAACAACATGAGAATGCAATGCAAGATACAAATTAAAGGCCAAATGTTATGAAGTTTCAGTTCATGAAGGTTAGCGGTATTCAAAATGGTGCATCTCAAAGTATGCACTATATGCATGCTGAAAATGCCAAATATGCACATCGGCACACAATGAGCTTCATCTTTCAAATGAAATGAGTATGCACTATATGAGTGATAAGTATGCAATATATGCAACATGCACACTATGACTTCCATCTTTCAAATCCAAAGTTTATGCTCAAAATTAGACGAAGGGGGAATGTATGAACAAGTAAGGTTTTAACAAACTATTCATGCAAGTACTCATGATTCAAGATATGCAATTATCATGAAATATATGCATATGCCCTATATGCATGAATATGCAATATGTAATTTTTTTATTTTATTTTGTGTGCCCATAAATCATGGCTTTCGAGCATAAATAAGTCAAAGTATGCAAGAGACTCAAATTCACAAAGCATGCATGATATGTGAATGATATGCAAAAATGGCAATGCGATATTTTTATGGAGATTTCAATTTTTGTGCATTCTTGAATACTCAAGTGAGCATGAATTCATTAAATGCATGAGTTGAGTTTTCAATGAACTTAACACAGAACCATGAGCATTTCATTTCAGGCTTTATCATGAATAGCTATTTTCCTTACAACCCAAACATTCGACCATGATCATTCAAAATAGTATTGCATGAGATAAATTTTTATATTGAACAAATCAAGCAATTTATCGATCATGCAGATAAACCACACACACAGTCAACATGCTTTAAACTAAGCCATGGTCATCATCCAATGCCAATTATTGCACTAAAGAATAAGCAATTCCACATTTCAGAAATCTTTGCCTTTTTGAAACAAGAGAGTTTTCCAGATTCAATTTGAAAGATATGCAAATTAAAGGCAAATCAATTCCATTCAAAATACATGAATTCTCAGAAGCCAAACAAATTAAAATTTTGAATATTGGTACAAGGTGGAGTACGTTGATCCTAAGATCACCTCTCACATAGTGATACCTTCCTGACAGACTTGATCTGTCATTTCACATATCACCATTTGATATACCAAATATTCATTCAATGAAAACATGTATGGCTTGTGAAGAAATGTAAAACATGATTCCAACAACATAACAAAGCAATAGAAGTGAAAACATCAAAATCACCAAGTTTGACAATAAGAAAAAGAAGCAAGGTCGGGGTTTTACCAAACGAGTGTGCCTTGTTCCCTTTTACTGGAACCCCTTTCAATTTATTTCCTCAAGGCACACCTGCATCAAATCTAACTCATTTGACAAATTTGGGAACCCAAGCCTTCTTGGGTCCCTTGAAGTTAGTGGCATTACCACCAACCAAATTCTTCTTCCATTTCATTGCCTTCATATCATCATCTTCCATGATCCTACAATCCTCAAGCACATGCCCATAATTTCTACAATAGTAGCAATGAGGAGGAGCAGTTTTAGCAAATGACTTTTTTTGGGGAGCAAAAGCATTTTCAAAAGCGTTCCATCTCCTATTTTTAAAAGATCTAAGTCTAACAAAATTAAACCTAGCATTCATTCTAGAAGCATGAAAATTATTAGTTTTTAAAAACCAACATTCTTTCATAACATGCCCGTACTTCCCACAATGATAGTAACAAGGAGAAGTAGTTCTAACAAATGATTTATCATTATGAGCAAAAGTTTTTCCAAAGAACTTTTTCTTGTTAGTTGAAAACATTTGAGGACGAAAGGCCTGTTTGTCATTAAATTTTCTTTGAACATTAGACTTAGCATTCATGACATGAAGTTCATTTTTTTGCTTCACATAACAATTGTCCATCACATGGCCAAGTTTATGACAATGAGAGCAAGAAACATTCTTTTTTCTATTAAAAGTATTTTGTTCATCTTTCTTCTGCTTTGAAAAATAATTTTTCATTATGTGGCCTAGCTTACCACAATGAAAGCAAGAGACATTTTTTTTTGTGATTTCAAAGCATTTTTCTCTTTACATGTATTTTCATCATCCATTCTCATGACATTACAATCATCCATTTAATGGCCATGCATGCCACAATAAAAGCATTTAACATTCAATTTCATTTTCTACCAACCTTGATCTTTTTGGAATCCTTTTTGCATGGTGAGTTTGGTGTGAACATTTTTCTTTTTCTCAAAGTGATTTTCAGAAATTTTAGTTTGTGTAATAGGAGGAGTTGATTTTGAAGTGCTAGGAATGTTAGAAGCATGAACAAAAGAGGTTTTTATTTTTGATTCAAAAGACTTTTTGTTGATTGGAGAATATCCAAGACCCTCTTTTTGAAAGTTGACCTTAACACCTAGCATTTTGTCTAAGTTCTCCTTCCCTTTGACAAATTTAGACAATGATGTATTTAAGTCTACAATTTCAGATTCAAGGGATGCAATGTGCAATTCATAGCTAGCAATTTCTTGTTCACTGTAAACATTACATTCATTCAACAGTTTATTTACAGTTTTATAGCTTTCAAGTTCTTGTTCTACCACAAGTAGTTTTTCAGATTCAACATTGACATCCAAAGCTTTCCCTTTTTCAAAAGTTAACAGTTTTTCAGACATGACGTTGTTTAAATGTTTCAACTTTTCATTTTCAAATTTTAACAACACATTTTCTTTTTCAAAATTTTCAAGACATTTCAAGCTACCATCAAGAAAAGAAATTTCAATTAGCATGACACCATTTTTCTTTTTAAGTTCTTCATTTTCATCTATGATGCTCTTGCTATCAATTTCATTATCAAGACGTTTTTCAAACAATTTTTCATCATCAGATAAAGAAGCAAGCTTGTTCTTTAGGCATTCTTCATTCTTCTTTATTTGATTGAATTCATCCTTGAGAGCTTCATTTTCACTCCTTAAACATGCAATTGTATCTTTGTATTATTTAATGTCAATCATGCATATCTCATTTAATTCCTCATTCTCAGTACAATTTTCACAGAGGGAGTCATGAACATTATCTTCAACTTCCTTTTTCAATTTTTTATTTTCTGACTTGATTTTTTTATATCTACTCGAAAACTCCTCATAAGCATCAAGAAGTTCTTCAAATGACATTTCATCTTCATCAGAGTCAGAGTTAGAATTTGCCTCATTTGAATTTTCATCTCCATGAGCTATTAAGTATGGATCCATCACT
This sequence comes from Amorphophallus konjac, assembly GCA_022559845.1. Classification (NCBI taxonomy): domain Eukaryota; kingdom Viridiplantae; phylum Streptophyta; class Magnoliopsida; order Alismatales; family Araceae; genus Amorphophallus; species Amorphophallus konjac. Next base: position 216,547,618 of record CM040123.1, on the reverse strand, counting down.
TCTTCTTCATACTTTTGTGCCAACTCGTCCCAAAGGTCTCTTCCTGACCTGCACAAGGGAATTTGTGAAAGTATATTAGATTCAATGGCATTCATGAGGAAATTTAATGCTCTAACATTCATTGCATTTTTCTTGACATGCATATCATCACATTTGTTATGTTCAGTAGGAAGCTTGTATGAACCTTCACATATGACCTTACAAACATTAGGCTCATGCAAACCAAGATAAACGCACATAGCATTTCTCCAAGAAATATAATCATGACCATCAAAAGTAGGAATGCAATTCATAGAGATTTGATCAATAGAAAAATTCATGATTGTAGAATACACTGGGATCACTCTGTAGATCGTGAGATCTAGGGACAACAGAGCCTCGCTCTGATACCAATTGTTGGGTCCCGTAGTGCAGGAATACAGTTCTAGAGGGGGGGTGAATAGAACCCTCTACTAAAAACTATGTCCAATTAAAAACTTAAACCTACTCGCACAGCGGAATTATCAAGATTGAGGAATTTAAGCTAAACAAGCAGGATAAACTTAATTCACTAAATCTCACCGTGCTCACACGATTGCATAAATATATTAAACGGAGATGCACATAATCACACAAATCCAACCATGAGACACGGGGATTTTTAAGGTGGTTCGGGACCACGACGGGCTCCCTACGTCCACCACTCACCAAACCGGTGAGGCTTTTTCCACACGCTGCGAATGCAGCAAACACGGAGATTTCTCCCCACACACACGAGGTAAAAACCCCAAACCACACGCTACGAATGCAGCAACACACGGGGATTTCTCCCCACACACACCGGGAAAAGAATCCCAACACACACGCGGATATGCTCCTCACCACATGACGCACAAGCGTCAACACAAACCACTCGGAGAAACCATTCTCCGACCCCACACACAGAATAATCATTCAGAGAAAGATGAAGTGTCTACAGATGTATACAATAGACTCCAAACAAACTCTATGGACTAAATCAAAGAAGATATAGCATGTATGAAACTCCCCCTTCAAGGAATACTCCGGCTCTTCTTGGCTCGTTGTCGGATGGCCGCGATTTTGGCGTCCTCACGTTCCTCTCTTTGAGATGCTTCTTTTCTTCTTCTACCACGAGCTCTAAATCCTCAAATATGGAGATGAGAACCACCTTGCAATAGCTCCTCTTCATTTTCCCCTTTTTTCTTCTCCTACAAGACAACACAAACAAGCATTAGAGTTCATTTCTTATCAAATTCGGAGGTCAAATGTAAGTATATATAGAAGGCACCAAAAGACCCATATACCCATGCAAAACCACCCTAATATGTTCATTACTAACCTAGGGGCATTGGTGTAAATTTTCACCCCAATCGGAGGTCATTTGGATGGGCTACGGTGGCCCACGGAAAAGTCGCGCGGAGCTGCGAAACCAGATGAGACGTCCTATCTAGCAAGTGGGTCGTCCCATCTACAAGCAGAGTTCTGGTTTTTGTCCAGAACAGGGAATGGGTCGACCCATCTCTACAAGTGGGTCGACCCACTTGCAGACAGAACACTATTTGGCCATTTTTTTGGCACAAGGGTCGACCCATTGAGTGGGGGGGTCAACCCATTCACTTAGAAACATTAAAAAAAGATTTCTAAACCATTCGCAATGATCTAAACATGCAACCCAATGAATTCTAACATCCATTCATGAATTTTAATGATGAAAAATAAATTGTTTCAAATGGAGTGTATGTAATTCAACATCATGAAGGTTTTCGCATGAAAGCACATCCTAAACCCGGATTTCATCAATTCAAGCTCAATGAAAAAACTATTCCTCCTCATTCAACATCTAAATCCAATAACCATGCATTGAGATAAGTTGTTGGCATATTTTTAGACCTCATTCAACAAATGGTCATTTCAATGGCTTAAGCATTTTGCAACCTCAAAGGAAAAGTCATTTAGACAATGTATGAAACACTTTGAAAACTACAACACCATATGAAGTGAATGCATGAAAGAGTTTTCAAACCACCAAAACCTCAAGTGGAAAGAAAGTCATTCAAACCACTTAAACTCATTATATGGGTACCATGAAACCAATTTCACTTTGATGAATGTGAATGTATTGAGCACATAATAACCCTCAAGAACCATAAGGTATATTCATGAACCATGCTAAGGGCTTTTCTAGCCTACTAAAAGGCCATTTTTCACAGGTAAAAAATAGAGGGATATTACCATGCATCCAAGTGATATCAAACTGATTTCCATCAATGTCCATCCTGCAAAAACAAGATAAATCATTAGATCTACATGGAAATCAAGATCAAGGAGTTCCACTCTTAAGACACGTATTCAACCATGAGTGCTATAAAAGAGTCAAACATATTATGAGCCTCAAGGATCATGAAGAAACCATGAACCACAAACAAGGGTATTGCAACCCATACACACTATGCATGAAAACTCATGAATACAAAAGATTGTTTCTATCACATGAGCACACTAGAATTCCAATGAGCATTATGCCATTTCACCAATACAAGATTTTGTTATGATGAACTTGAATCTATCACTCATCCAAATATAAAGACATGAAAGCTCAACCTCAACCTCCTCCAATTCAAGCACACAAGGTCAACAAAAATATATTTTACCAAATGACAAGGCTTTGAAATGATAAGCATGAATCTATCATTCAATAAAATATATTGACATGGGAGCTCAAACATTCAAATAGCTTACATATGTCTTTCATAATTTCAACATCAAAATACTTCAATACCCAAATGTTAACAATCATGCCAAATGCAAAGCATGTAGAAAAGTATGAGAACACATTCATTCAAATGGCATTCTTGTTGACAAAAACTAACATTCATGAAGCATTATTTTTCACAAAAACTTTCTCATCAAAACAGAGCCATGAAAACATGAATAATTATTCAAGCACAAGGCCAAACAAGTCCAGGCAACAAAGTCATTTTGTAATCATCAAAATCACATACACAACAATAGCCTTGAACTCGTTCGATGGAGGTCCTTATTTATAGAGATTGATAATTCTGACTTCTAATGGGATTTAAGTTTCCCTACAGTGAATCCTAATAGGTTTAAAACTTCTATGTTAATCTTCCTATTACTATATCAACAGTCGCCATCTTGTTAGGGTTGAAGCCCTAATTCCCATGCAGTGTTCGAACGTGAGACGGCTTTGGGCTTTCGAATCCACCCATATTATATATATATGTATGTATCCCATCTTTTCTTAAAATGTGGGATGGCCATGGGCCTTCCTTTGCTATTAAAGCCCATATATATATATATATATATATATATATATATATATATGGGTTAATGCTCTTTTTGTTCTTAGGCTAAACTTCACCATCGTGAGGCCCATATATAATCGAGGCTTTGTTTAAATGTACAACGGTTGAGTCCCATTAGTGGTGTTTGGGCTTTTTATTTTGTTATTTTTGGACCCTTGTCTTATACATCTAGAGAAATTTATACATTTAATTTATTTAACAAATTTTTTATTCTTGTAATTTTATTCGGGTTGCTATAGTCACGATGCCCTAGGAGGAGAGATAGGGAACCAGATGAAAAATTCGGAAGTTCCGAAGGTTCCGAAGGAGGAAAGTGTGGAGGGATGTCATGCCATGGTAAGTCTGAAGGTTCTGGAGGGTGAAAATAAGGAGGGCCGTGATGCCTTGAGAGAAGAGATAAGTCCGGAGGAATATGGAATAGGAGGGCGTGATGCCCTATAGGGAGATCCGGAGGTTCTAGAGGAATATGAGAAATAAGGGCGCGATGCCCCGAGATCGGAGGTAGGGAACCCAGAAAAAGTGATTTAGAAGAAGTGAAAATAGGAGGATACGGAAGATGGAGAAGATACCGGTTTGAAAACCTAGGAGAGAGAAATGCATGCATATGCAAGTGTATGAAATGCATGGAATGCATGGGATGCAAGAAGTGTAATGAAGAAAGCCTCCTTCTCGCCCCATGAGTGGCCCATAAGGAGAAATTGGTGTTAATAAAAATGTTGATGGAATAGAATGGAAAATGAATAGGGTAGCGGAAGGCCCCTTATCAAAACAATGTTTGCCCCTCCATAGCGAATAACGTGCTCTGCCAGGTGGCTTAATGGATGGAATTAATGCTCATGTGCTCTCATTTTATGGAGTATCAATAATTGTGTAGCCATAAAATAAGTTTGGCTTCTTGAAAAGTGACTCCCTTGGAAGGAGAGCAGAATCGATATGAGGGAGTCAGAATTTCAACATGGGAAGCTTCGTAATGCTTAAGGCTCTTGGACTGTTTTCGTGAAAAATATTGGGTAAAATGGGCATTCGCCCCTTGCAAGAAAGTGTAGAAGGAGCAAACATGGTGTTGAAGGTTTCCAAGAAGGGATGCCCTGCCCGACCTTTGAGCATGGACTTCATCACCTCCTTGGCAATGGAATGTGTCATGACAAGATTGGAGGAGGACCCCTTCTCTTGACTAGGAAGTTGTATAATGACGGAACAAGGGGTAATGAGAGCATCAAAGACATCCTGGCCAATCAGTAGCATAACCTTGACAATCTTGGCCTTAGGCCGCCACGACATCAATTCTTGGCATTCTTGTATGGTGAGCTTTAGTGGAGATCTTTCAATAATACCCGGAACAAGAATGCGAATTGACATTCGGCAAATAAAGTCTTGACTTTTGAATAGCATAGCCGTGGCCAAATCCTTCTGGCTTGACTCTTGGATATCATCTTCGGCACATACACTTGTAGTTATACACCCACTTCGAGGGGTGGAGGAAGGTGAGATGAAGGCGGTAGGCTCAATGGATGGTGAAGGTTTAATGGAGGGTGTTAATGGAAGGGTAAGTGGAAGCGGATGCTCAAGCACGTCGGGCTTCTCTCCCTTGCTCGAGAGTGGACGGGGTTGGCTCGGGTGCAAAATGGGTGGACCTTACTCAAAATTAGACACCGATTTAGGCAAAGGGTTAAGTGGTAGGTTAGGAACAGTTGGCTTTGGGTTTAAAAGGATAGTGGAGGCTTTAGGTGGCAGCAATGGAAGGCTAGTTGGTTTGGAACAAGGAGGAGGGTTAATGGGAGGCTCGGCAGAGGCCAATGGCGTGGTTGTTGATGAAGGCATAATGGTTGGAGGGGAATCAATGAAGGGCCAGAATGGCTTGGTTGAGGTTAAAGGTATGGAAGTTAGAGGTATAAAAGGAGGGGGTTTGGTGCGAAGGGAGCGTCGGATCTTGGTGGGGCGAGAGGTGTTAAGGGTGTGGGCTAATTCCTAGTGCATCAATGTGGGTGATTGAAGTATTGACCCATCATCATAGCACCATGAGGTTTCGTAAATTGGAGCGGTGACAGTGGCATCGTCCTGAGCAGGGGTGTCTTCTTGTGGCAATGGAGGGAGAGGAAAACGGAGAAAACTCAGAGTGGGTGTATCTTGAGAATCTCCATCATCTTCATAATGTGTCGTCTCCAATTGTTCATAAAAAATTTCATCATGCGTTGCTTCAAATTCTTCATCATTGGATTCTAGTGGACGCCGTGGTGGAGGCGTATTGAAGGGTGGAGCATAATGGTGTGGAGAGTTTTGTGTATGTGGAGGCGGAGCGGCATAATGTTATGGAAGATTTTGTGGAGATGAATACGGAGGCGCAGGGCCATGTGGATGAATAGGGTGAATGTGTGGAGGGCGGATGGCGTCCACTTGATTATTGAAGCTTGATAGAACCTCTTCCTCACTCATGTTGTTGATGCTATTACCATCTCTCCTTTCCTTCCAATCTCTCTCCATCTTGGTTATGTTGTTCATGAAAGCATGAAGGGGATTGATTTGAGGAGGAGGAGGCGGCGGCCGTGGGCTTGAGACCCTCTTTAGTTGTTCCTCCATTGAAGTAATTTTATCAAGAAGAGCTTGTTGGAGGGGTGTGACTTGAATAACGGAGGGTCAGCATTGGGGTCTTTGAGGAGCGGCATATGATGGCCATGGAGGGTAGAGAGGTTGACCCACAAAAGGACCCGGGTGGGCTGGGTTGCAAGAAACACGTGGACCTTGGGGTTGTGGAGGAGGAGGAATAGAAGGAGGTGGGTGATGGACCACCCAAGGAGGAGGATGGGTGTAAGAAGGAGGCGGGTGATGGGCCACCCGAGAAGGAGGATGAATGGATGAAGGAGGCGGGTGATGGACCACCCGTGAGGGAATAGAAGGAGGATGAGATGAGGAAGCTAAACCCTCAACAATGGCCTTAAGGGCCTGGGCTTGTTAAGCGGTGAGATGCAAATCTTGGGAGACCTCTTTATTATGTGGAGGAGATTGTCCCCCCGGGGTAGTGACTCGTGGTTGGTGTGAGGGATTATAAAATTGAGAATTGCCGATGGGGCGGGCAAAACCATGAGAATTGGAGTGAAATCCCTTAGAGGAGTTGTGGTGAGCATTATGAAATTGAGGATTATATGATGTGGTTGGTTGGTCCTCCTCATGATTATAAGTGTAATTAGACATGTTGGTTTTATTAACAAAGCGAAACATCATGCAAAGTAATCAATAATTCAATCAAACAATGTTGCAAAGATATCAAACAAGTAAGATGTTTACGCTTGGTTTTTTGAGTTAAAACTTGATGAATTAAATGAGTTGTAGCAAAGTTTGGTGCAATTCTCTCAAGGTTGGAACCTAGTTTTGATATAGTTCACTTTGGTGCCAACTAGGTAAACTCTCTCACCACATTTTAGGACAACTAAACCGGGGAACTTCAAGGTACAACCAGCCCGATTACCAAAGAGAGAATCCTTGTTGGCATTCTGTGTTTTGATGATGTCAAAATTATGACTCATATGTGTATTATGTCATAGGTGTTTGGACTATATGAATTCTGTGCTTGATTGAATTATTCATGGTATAAATAATTTCTATTGCACACATGCTGCATGCATCATGCTTGAGCTCATTTGTTCATACCAGATACTGTTCATACAATATAAATGCATTTCAAGTTAACATACAATCAATAAAGTTAACATTGTGCACAAAAAGTCAATGCATCTACATAAAGTTTGTGCACATGTTATTTTACCAAATAACCTGTGTGCATGACATTTCGTCGAACAGTTGGTGTGCATACTGCATTGTGCTTATATAGAGTCAACGTCAGTTGTATCATGCATAACTAGGGTCGGTGCTAGTTGTATTTTTCACACAGCTAATGTCGATGCTAGCTGATGTTGTTTTAAGTGCATGAGTCAGTGCATCACATGTAAAGTCGATGCTAGCATCACACATAGTGCACTCAGAGTCGATGCTAGTTGCACATTGTGCAAACTAACGTCAGTGCTAGTTGAATAAAAGGTTGGTGCTAGTATCATGAATCTTGCATACTTGTCTTATGCATATTGGAGGTCGGTGCAGTGTCTTACACTAAGTAAGGTCGGTGAAAGTAGTGCCTCACACATATTTGAGGTCGATGCTAGTTGCGTTGATTCTTGTAAGTGAGGTCGGTGCTAGCTGCCGTTTCTACTTAGTGAGGTCGATGTTAGTTACCTATCTACATAAGTCATGTCGGTGCCAGTCATCTTGTTTGCATCAGAGTCGGTGCGAGTCTAGCCACCTGCATACCAGGCTAATGCTAGTTAGCCTTGTCTGCATGTAAAGTCTGAGTCATGCATTAGAGTCAATGCTAGCCTGTATTTCTTCATGAACTAAGGTCGACGTTAGTAACCACTAAGGTCGAAGCTAGTATGTATTCTTATGCACTGAGGTCAGTGCTAGTATGAAGAGTTCATGAACTTAAGTCGGTGCTAGTCATGCATATTGGTCTAGGGCAAGGTAGGTGCTAGTGGCATTTCTCATGCTGAAGTTCATAGAGTCCTTCTGTGATTGTTGTTTGAGCACTATATACCATAGTCTAAGCATCGTATTAGAGCGTGTGTCCGATCATCATCCATGTGTTTTATTTTCACTATCTCAGTCAAGGTTTTATAAATATTCACTATGCCAGCAAGGTATTTGACGAGATGACCTTTTCTAAAAGTGTAGGAACTTAAGGACGCCTGTGATCCAATAAATGGTGCGTGATCCAAGGCAAAAGGCGAAACGTTGGTTTTGACACGTGGAAAGGTACCAAACCAAGATGCTGCCACGTGGTCATCTCAACTTAGATCTGAACAAACTTTTGGGCGGGAAACGTGATTTTCACGTGCCCATCATCTGTCATCAAATTACCTCCGGCACCCCTGTTCTCCATATAAAAGCACCTGCAGAGAAGAACCTAAATAAATAAGGAGTAGAAAGAGAAAAAGGGAGAGCGGCAGAAAGCCAGCGGCAACCAAAGAAAGTCAGAAAAAGAATCAGTGAGAGTTTTGTGAGTAGAAATCGTGAGAGAGTGAGTAGCCGTCTGTGAGTGAAATTCCAGTAGTTCATGTATTTGGAAAAGAAGAAGAGAGTGCAGCAGCAAGATCCAAGAAGGAAGGAGATCTGTAGCTTCTGGATCAGATCCAAGCTACATTGCTCTAGAGCGAGCTATATTTTCTGAGCTTTAATTCCAGCTTTCTGTTGTTGATTTGTTTCATTCTTGTTTTTCCATTTTACATTCCATTTCAGAAGCTGTGAATCAGCAGTGGCATAAGCTGTAAGGCCCAGCAGTTTGAAACTGTGAATCAGCAGTGGCTAAGCTATAATGCCCAGCGGAGCAAGCGGTAAGTCAGCGGTTGTAGGTAAGCTATAAGGCCCAGTAGTTTAAGCTGTGTATCAGTGGAATCCACACTCTGGTTGGAGTGTGGGGTGGATGTAGGTCTGGAGGACCGAACCACCTAAAAATCTTTTGTACACTATTGTTTGATTGTTCATTCGTTTACGCTAGGTGAATGTCTAGGTTCGCTTTCAATCAAGTCTGCCTGAGTGACTCTTGAATGCATTGTATACCTAGAGTATTTATGTAAATTACATAGTTGCTGTCGAGCAGTCCACTGCATAGACCTACGATCTGTTCTTTAGTGTGCCTCAACATAGCTCACATTCAGCCACCAAGTGTTTGATCATGTGCTTCATATTTAGTTAAAGTCAATCAGTTTTTAATTCCGCATTGCTTACAAATTAGAGCCCAAACTGGGCAGAATTTTTTAAAGGGGATTCATTCACCACCCTCTGAATCCGTGTGTGCACCATCGCACCTAGTCCTCACAGACTAACAATCCTTTAGTATCGAGGACTTATGGAGGCCTTGGTTTAGGAATTTTTAGTCCAATGAGAGGAATTCTCAATTGGAGGGTCCTTCCTTCACCAAGAGGGGTAAATATCTCCTAAAAGGTGTGAGGAGAGGATGTCTCCCAAGCCAAATTCCCTAAATACAAAACTAATGAAAAAGAATAGAAAAGATATGTATGAACAAGGATATAAAAAAAACTAATGAAAAACAAGGTGAACACTCACATAGTCATGAAAATCATGGTAATCAACATAACATGAAGCATGGCATCAATATATATATATATAGAGAGAGAGAGAGAGAAATGGAATTTTCTAAAAATCTAACAAGTTGGAATCACTTAGGGAGGGGGGATGTGCACGCGGTGCACAAGGGAAGAAAAATAATAAAAAAGGAAAGTGCTACATGGAGCACAAGGGGAGATGCACGTGGGTGCAAAAGGTAAAGGGCACACGTGGGTTCCAAAAGGAGAGGGTAATCAAAAGAAAAACAATGGTGGTCCCACCGTGATCGCCAATTTGTAGATTATTAAAAACTAAAATCCACATAAAAAAATTAATAATATGAAGGAAAAGAAGAAGGGCAAAGAGGAGAAAGGGAGCATGCGTGAATACTAAGGGGAATGTGATCACCAGAGACACATGGGCCTCAAAGGATATTAACAATAAAAGAGGGAGGGATCGTGAAGAATACCTTTTTGAAGTGGGGGAGATTGTGAATGTCACGTTCTCTTCCAATTGGCCGGCCGATGGAAAAAGTTTTCCTTTTGATGATTACCCTTGCAAAAATAACAACAACCAGCAAAAAGATTGGATTAGAAACAAGTGTGTAGCATCAAATTCTAATGAATATAAACATGAAAAGCATGTGAATGAACACAGCTTGTTGGTGTTAGCCTTTAAACCCCTATGCAAAGGGTAGGAAAAGATGTGATGTGATGAAGAAAAGATGCAGGGTGCAAGTGTTACACAAAGGAGACTCCCAACGTTGTTGAGATGAAAATAAATGAAAGAGGGGATGAATATTATGCATGAACATGCAAAGATTAAGGTAAGAACAATAAATAAAAGGGATGAGAAGAGCTTATGGGTTTATTTTCTCCAAAAGGGCTTTAGATGTTTAATGTGCTCTATGGGAAGAAGCCTCCAACGTGATGAAGCTTTAGGCACATGGGAGACTCCCTCCTTTGAGCCCTTAGTCTAGCAACACCTCCCCTTAGATTAGTTGAGCAACCTTACACACAAGGGAGAGAGGGTCTCTATTTATAGAGTGAAAATTTAGAGTTTAATTCCATTAAAAATATTAAATGAAGTTTTATTTAGATTTGGAGAGGGATATTCATATGCCAAGTGTCCTCCCAACATTAGAAAGCCTTAGGGACCCTTTCCCAAGTGGAAAATGAGCTTAAAATGGGGAAAGAATGGGGTTCTATTGGATTCGAAACTCTGTAAGAATTGGCGTTAGACCCAGAAGTCGCCAATTAATTAACGTCAGTTCGAAGAGGCACCAATTAGAATTTAAATATAGAAAGTTTAGAAATTTTCAAAATTAGAAAAGAATTCTCGTCCAGGGGGCAAGACGCCAATTAGGAATTTATACGAATTTTGGATAGATTTAAAAGCTCAAAATATAGAAGTGGAATCCACATCTAGGGGGCCGGACACCAATTAAAGAATTAGGGACCTTGTAGAGAGGCATGGATTAAAAAATAAATACAAATTCGACTCAAAATGTGAAAAAAAGAATTAGCGTCCACCACCTCGGACACCAATTAAAGAATTAACGACCTTCCACGGTGATGTGGATTCAAAATCACATGAATTCGGCGCGAAACCTAAAAAAAGAATTCACGTCCACCAGGGTGGACGCTAATTAAAAATAGCAAAAAAAACATAATTTTTGAAGGAAATTGGCGTCCGCTCACACGGGCACCAAATCTTGAGAACGCGATCGCCTAGGCGACCGCATTCAGCTTGGGCAACTTTTTTTATTTTTTTATTTTATCTTTCGAAGATGCGGTCACCGAGGTGATCGCATTCTCCTGAACGCAGTCGCATGGGCGACCACGATCAGGCCAGGTTAACCAATTTTTTTATTTTATTTTTTTGAAAATGGCATCCACTATACTGACATTAATTAAGAAAATGGCATCCCCTGGGTCTGACGTTAATAAAAGAAACCCCTAGAAAATTAGTGAAAAATCCTAGAAAAAATCATGAAAAATAGGGAAAAGTTGGAGAAAGCTGAATAATAAAAAAAATGAGTAAAACAAATCAAATAAGTTTATTTGAGGGTCAATATGGGGCATCACAATGCGATAGGAGATGTATTCAAAGTGATGTCAATTTTAGCGTGTCTACACCAGTCACAAAGTGACAATTTATCCGGGCTCCAAACTAGGATGGCATGGAGCCGTGGGTACGCACCATCTGACTGATCAGACGATAGTGGGTATCGTGTCGGGACTAGAACCTGCCGTGCCATGAAGGTCACGGCGTTAATTACATCCCCTCAGAGAGGGGAAAACATTTGATTAATATCCAGGAAAAGGGCCCCTATGGCCTAAAATCATTGTTAATGAAATAGACGAAGGATATCTTAAATTGCGTAATTGCACCCCATATCAAGGAGTTAAATCATTTAGATCATATTGGTCATTTATTGACTATTTCATATATGCACCGAAGTCCAAGTTAGAAACAAAAAAGTGGTAGAGATAGACCCCGGGTGAATGTCTGCCGAGGCTCGGCAAGTTTGATGTTTAAACGATGGGGAATCGGGGTTACACCCTAATGTCTGTTGAAGCACGACAAGTTTGATATTTGAGAAGATAAAGCAATGGGGTTAGAACCCGATAAAATGAGTTAGGTTTAGTGGGTTATCGGCCCAAGGCAAAGTCGGGCCATGGCCATTATGGGGGTGGTCCCCGAGGTTCAAGCACGATATGCGGGGGCATCATTGATATATATGTTATATCTTTGCCGTTTTGATGATGTCAGACACTCTAGTATAAAAAATTGGTTTATCTATTTTAGGATAAAACATTGTTCATTGCATAAGTGTACATGCATAGGTAGGGTTAGTGTTAGTTGTGTTCTTACACAACTAAGGTCTATGCTAGTTGCACTTCATGCATAGTTAATGAATGGTGATGAATGATCGCATTTGCTTGAATGGTTTATCTTATCAATGCAATTCATGCTTGTTTGATTATGCTTCTTATCATTGGTGGCTAACCTCTTTGTTGAAGTTCATGCATCATCTGCTCGCTAGGAAGGTAAGTCAGGTATTGTATCTCGATTCCTTATCCCTTAATGCATTACTATATGTTATATATGATATATTATCTCAAGAACCGGTTGGTCATTCATGTGTTCTAGGATCTGATGTTCCCCTTAAACAAAAATGATGATGATCTAAGTACACGTGATTAATCATTGGATAGGCCATTAGGTTGGAAAAGCTTGGGGACGATGGTTCTGTCTTGCACGCCGTGTTTGCACATGGTGTCCTGACCCTAGTTTCTCCGGTCTAGCAATACTATTCTCGAGTATCTTGTTATTCTATTTTTCTTTGCATTCATTTTAAATAATTTTTTTTATATTTAGCCCAGCATGCATCATACGCATCTTTTGAGCATTCACAAACCTTCATCTGTCCAGGTGTCTTGGTGATGGTGAATAACTATGTGTTTAATGATCTCGAATAAGGAGAGTCATTCCTCTCTGAATTAGAAGGTTTCCTTCGGTCTACTCGCTTGATTTGGTTAGCTGAAGATTCTTGTCTGGAGTTTAGTTAATCATCTCTTTCCTTTCCGTTGCTCCGGCCACTGGCCTTGTTTTCCTTTCCTTAGTTGTTAGTTCCTCCAGACATGTGCCCTTCGGTTGCCTTTCCTTGTGATTAGTTCGAAGTTTTCCAAAAAACTCTTGTCCCTTGTTGGTTGAGAACGGGTGTCGTTCGCCTTAATGCCTGGTTTTTAGTCCACTCCGCTTCATCTTCGCTTCATCTCCATGTTCCATTTTTCGCTTTCGCTTCACCTCCGCTCGCTCCCCTGCAAAGAGGACGTTAAGGAGGGGCATCTGTTGACACTCGTTTTATGACCGATAAGTTGGGTCATCTCCTTGTTCATTCTATATGATGCTCCGAGTTGTTCACCTTTATTGGGCCTTCTTGGTCAATTTGAGGTCTATTTCATGAGTCATATCTCCTTGGTTGGGTCCGGTTCCTTATCCCTTTCCGCTGGACGAAGCTTAGCAAACTCTCATCTCATTTGAACTCTATTATCTCTAATGGTCCATTATAGGGGTGTTACAGTCCTCTAACGCATCTACCATGGTGCGTTACATCCTTCCAGAGTCCTTAAGTTTAAGGCTTCCTTTCAAGCTTATCTTTTGCCTATTCGTTGGGTGTGACGGTTTATCGTGCAGCCGTTACATTGGTTGTGACGCATCTACCCTTGACCGTTACCTTCTTGAAGAGTCCAACGTTCGCAAAGTCCTCACGTTGATCTTATCTTATAGTGGATAAGGTTTTGTGATGGTCCAAGACAGGAGCGTTACATTAGTGTGGCGATCTATCGAGCGGACGTTACATCCAACAGAGAGTCCTGACAAGCCTGGCCTTTGCTCTGCTATTCCGTGATCGGACTAAGAGTTTGGTTTGAGGGTTTCTCTCTCGATACTCATCCTAAGAAGCTTTCGTTTGATCTTGTGGACTCTGGGGAGTATTATCTTCAATAGTTTGCTAAGAAACGTCCTACTTTCTAGCTAGATTATCCTAATTCGAACCTAGACTTTGAGGGTCTATAAATAGAACCCTTGACTTCATGGCTTGCGGGGGAGACATCTGGAGTTTACGTTGAAGTGATGCCGCATCCTGGGGCCAGAACTAACCAAGGAGAGCTGCTTGCCACGTCCATCTACTTCCAAAGTTCAAGGAGTATCATTTCCAAGGGTTTAGTTCAGTCAAGTTGTCATCTTAGTGTCTTTTCTCCCTTTCAAACATCATAGAATTATCCCTCTCCATCTCCCACGTTCTTGCACTTGTTGCATTCATTTAAAACATCCTCCCATCTTTTAAAACGCCCCAGAGGGGTTAAAAAACCAACCTCCCCGGTATTTCCCTTTCCTTTTGCATGTTCTTAAATTTCTTGGATTTATTGATACTACTTTGTCTAAGGGCTAATCTAGGTTGTTTTTCTTGTGTTCTACACTCTTTTGTAGGTTTACAGAGTCCATAGCACGAGGCCCAAGCTCTCTGGCCAACTGGAAAGCTTGGAGATCAAAAGATTCCCAACTTCTTATTCTACAGAAGCTCTGACGGTCTGGCACAGGCGCGTTCGAGTATTGTAGCAGTCTATCGTAAGACCGTCACACTTTCGGTGGCGCATCTTCATTATACCGTTACATTTGACGGAGCTGCAGTTTCCTGATTTTTTCTCTCTCCTGTGGGCGGGTGCATCATCTTCCTATTCTAACGTATTTATCAGGTCTTTGACTTTTTTCTACCTTGGTGGCGATCACATCTTTCCTTAGTTTGGGCATTAGCTTTCACTTTCATCATATTTCTTCTTTACTTTGTTTGTTCCACCTATACGGTGTGCTTTCCTTTATTCCTTATTCCACGCTCCGGCGTGTGTTTTTTCTTTCTTTGCTTTGCTTAGTCTTGATTGAGATAGCAGGCACATGCTAGAGCTTGTGTTGGTTGCCTAGGTTCATGATTCACATGTCCATAGGTTGATTGATTTCATTACTTGGCTCATACTTTCATAGTTGGCATCATAGCCCATCTTGTAAAAGAAGGGACACATTAAAACCAGTAATTTTTTGGCGATCACGGTGGGACATCTAGTGCCAATCGTGCTTTGAACCTCTGTTAAACCTGCTCCCCTTGTTTGCCCTTACTGCTCTGATTTTCCCCAGATTTTCCCTCTATTTCTCTGTTGTTTCTGGTTCTCTGGCTCCTCTGACGGTCTCCTGTGAATGCGTTACATTGCTGTGACGGCCTGGTCTTCGACCGTCACACTCCTCTGACGTAGGTAGCTTAGACCGTCACATACTCCGGATAGGTACGCACCCCGAGGTGCAGTTTGCTTCCGCTGTTTTTACTGTGATTTTCATGCTTAGGTGCTATTTGGTCTCCTCCTTGGTTGGTTCACATATTCATATCATTGTGTGCATATTTGATTGCTAGATTTTAGGCTAGAATTTGCATGCACCCCGGTGCACATAGGTTCATGCATATTTTCATACATTAGATTGCATTCTCCTACCTTGGTGCATGGACCTCTCGTCTCCATATTCCTTGGGGCCGACCAGGAAAACACATCATGGACCTCCATAAATCCCCGTGAGCCGTGGATTCCCACACGGACACCGGGCCGGTTGTACCTTTCCTATCCCGTGTCTAGGATTGCATAAGTGAAGGAGTGATTACATTTAGAGTCAACCAAGTCACCCATCCTTTCCTATTAGGAACCTATTGTGGAGAGCACATCGTAATCAAATCACTAAGGTTCTAAAGGAGCAAATCATAAAAATCTTGTTGCATCATCTAAAGTAACTTGGTTGGACGTCACTTACATCTTTATTAAAGTCGTCTATATTCGATCACTCATTTTGTGTTTGTTGTGTGTTGTTTGCTTTTGTTAAGGTCTTCCGTTGCATGTGGAGTTGTCTTCATCCATTAGAGTCATCTTCTAGGGTCAATTCCTTCTCCAAAATCTACTCCAATTCGCTCTTCGAACCCATCATGACTTCTTTCAATCCTCCCCGTTCCCAAGAGGAGTCTCTCCCTCAAGGGCTTCTTGAAAACCTTTCTAGGGTTATCTCATTCCCGTATGGAGAGGGGTCTACCCCTCTTCCATCCTCCGTCCCTATGGAGGGCAGCCAAACCACTCCTTCCTTCTCTTCTCCTTCTACTGGCTCCATTCTCCAAATGATGGCCCAGTTGGATCCGGCCCAACTCCATGCTGTCTATCAGGCCATGCAGGGGTCCAATTCCCCACATCCCACGATTGCGTAAGGCCAATCTAATCTTTCCATCGACCAGTCTAGAGTTGGTGGGCCCTCCATCCAGCCCACTCCAATTGATCTTACTCCGGTCCAACCTCAGACCATCACCTTTTCTGGTATGGAAACGGGCCAATCTTCCGCTTCGGCCCAGCAATTTTTTGACAAGGGAAAGTCTACTCTCCCTCCTTTTATTAAGGTGGATCATCACATGTCCAGCCCATCGGTGCCACAAGTCCTTGTTGGCCCATCATATTTCTTGCGCCCTCAGCAAGGGGTTGCCCAAGTCCATTCTAATCCGGGTTAGTCTCCGGCCCAATATCCTTCTTATGGGCTCCCTACCTTGGCCGTTTATCCTTCTGCTCCTTCTTATGGGCTTTCACCTCTTACAATAGTTCATCCTTCTGCTCCTCAATTTGAACCTTCGTCTCTCACTACCCCTACTCCATCCAGGGAGCAGGAACTACTTAATAAGTGGGCCGCCATGCAACAACAGATTGATTTCCTCCAAAAATGGGTTGGCCCACAATCCTTGACAGATGTTCCAGTCCCCAGCTTCCAAAACATCCGATTCCCTCCACAATCCGAGCTCCCTAATTACCACAAGTATGATGGGAACGGCAATCCCTTTATTCATGTGAGGGACTTTTTATATGAATCGGCCCAATTTCAGTATGATGATCACCTCATGGCGTATTTGCTCCGCCGATCATTGGATGGGGTTGCACTGGAATGGTTCTATTCTCTACCGCTAGAGGATGCCGAGAGCTTTAAAATAGTGAAAGACAAATTTATTCAATGGTTTCAAGACAGGGTCGGTCCAGAATATTCTTTCACAGACTTGGTGGCCGAGAAAATGATGCCCGATAAGGAATTTGCTACCTATGATGATAGATGGAGGCAGATGGCCGCCAGGGTTCCAGGCCATATTCCGGAATAAGAGAAGGTCAAGCTACTTATTTCTAATGCTACTCCGACCTTCCGAAACTTCTTGGCGATGAATGATATAGCCAACATGCACCAACTCTATAGCCGGGCGCGGTTCATTCAAACACAGTTCAAAGACTCCCCCATCCACTCGCTCTTTGAGAACCAAAAGCCAAAATACCATAAGAAACCTCAAAGGCATGTCACCGAGGGGGTCCAGACCAATGAACAAGTTCAAGCCGTTACCTTCCCCTTCCAAGCCGCACCTTTCCGCTTTCCGCTTTCCGCAAAACCCCCGCACTCCGCAAAACCCCGCTCCACAAAACTTCCCAACCATTGCACAAAACCCCCTGCCTACTTTCGCCACTCCACAAAACACCTTTACCGCTCCGCAACAACCTCCACAGCCTCCGCAATACCATAATGTCCCTCCACCCAACACCTACAACAACAACAACAACAAGCGCCCGGCTCCTAAAAGAGCATAGTACCCACCCCTGCCAGAAACCCTCACAGATATCTTCTCAGCTCTCATGTCAGTTAGTGCTATACAACTCCCTCCGGAACGGCCCAACTGGAACCCGGCCGTTGATCAGACAAAGTACTATATGTTCCACAGGCAGCTAGGACATACTATTGAAGGGTGTTTTCAGTTCAGGGATTTGGTCTATGACTTCCATGAAGGACAAAGGATTGATTGGGCCGAAATGCATAGAGCCATTACGGAAATTAAAGAGAAAAGAAGGCAGCCGCAGAGGCAGCAAGTGCAGCAACAACAGGCACCGCTAGCCGCAGCAGCAGCCGCAACAGCAACAGCAGCCGGTTCAAGACTTGGGGATCCATCAGAACCCAATACCAAACCCTCTTCTCGCTCCACAGTCTCAGCCACCGACGCCGGCCCAGGTCAATGTAGTTCAACCCCCGGCCCCTGATGTCGGGTGGTCCTTTGACGATGACAGCTCTACGCCGCAAGTTATGGCCCTTCACCACAACTTCTGCACTCCTTTCGCTCCTACCATCCTTACATACCAAAACCCTCCTCCGCCTGCTACGCCGTTTGTCCTTTCATCTATTCCTACTCCACCGCCCATCTCTCACACATTACTCACCCCCGCTATCACCACACCTCCATCTAACCCTCCACTCATTACACCTCCGCCTACTTTTATATCCCCACTTCCGCTCGAACCCGCTACCACCAACCTCTCACCCATCATCCTTTCCACCACACCCTCTTCCGCACCACTCATCCACCCCACCGGGCCTACTAAGTCACTTATCTTGAGCCCATCCGAGGCCGCGGCAACCTATAACTTCACCCTACGGAGTGGGCGCTTGTTTCACTGCAATTATCCTTCCACCTCCAATCCCCAGTCTTCCCAACCGGCTACTGAGCAGGAAGAAGTCGAGCCGTTACCAGGAACCCAATACGATATGTTGCATCACTTGGATCGGGTTCCTGCTAATATATCCTTGCTGGAGCTTATCAAAAGATCTACCCTTCACCAAGATGCTCTCAAGAACTTTCTTCAGAAGGTGATGGTTAGTGACGACGTGGCAGCCAATAGTTTACCTATGGCACTGGCGACTATTTCTAAATGACCAGCTATAACCTTCTCTAAAACTGAGCTAGCACCACCGGAAGCTCGACAAATGCCACTTTGCATCACCATTATCTTGAATAAACTCAACATTAATGCGGCA
This sequence comes from Amorphophallus konjac, assembly GCA_022559845.1. Taxonomy (NCBI): domain Eukaryota; kingdom Viridiplantae; phylum Streptophyta; class Magnoliopsida; order Alismatales; family Araceae; genus Amorphophallus; species Amorphophallus konjac. The sequence goes on along the minus strand of CM040123.1, from coordinate 216,528,764 downwards.
TTAGTTGACACAGGGGCATCTATCAATGTGTGCCCGCTCAGCACTCTCAGGGCCTGCAATCTGTCAGAAGAACTTCTACGCCCGACCCCCACTACTATAGCTACTTATGACAATTCTTGGAGGGCATGTCACGGGATTGTTACTATTCAAGCCGAGCTTGGGCCTCTCACTATGCCCATTGAATTCTATGTGTTGGACATCGACCCTATGTTCAAAGCTATCTTGGGTTGTCCGTGGATCGACACTCTCAGTGCCGTGCCCTCCACCGCGCACCAATGTGTCAAGTTCCCTTTTCAAGGGAGGGTGGTTAAAGTAAAAAGCTTATCCACTGTCCAGTCTGTCAAAGTTATTTCAGAGAAGATTCTGCCCACATTATGGCCCAGCAGCCGGCCCGTTATTTCTGTACTAGATCTGGATTTCCCTTGGGCTTATGCACCACGCAAGCCCGCCGCTACACCCGTCAATATCAAAGTGAAACCGCAGATCCGAGATTCCAAGGGTTGGGATATCATATTGAAGCCGGGTTATCAACCGGGGAGAGGCCTCGATGCGCAGTTACAAGGGCGAACCAAGCCAGTGCCCAAAGGAAGAAAAATGAGCCGGAGAGGCCTCGGTTATCGAGAGTCCGCACTCTCAATGATGGGGGACTCAGGGAAACTTACATGGGATTACCGCCAACACTTTGTAAGAGGACCCCTCCAGCCGGGTACACTGAATCCACCACCAGTACAGTCAGAAAAGAAAAATACAGCTTGCACAGTTGCTAGTCCACCTCTGCTACCAAAAGGCCCTGTTGATGATATGCCAGATTTCAGATAGTCATTTGCCAGAATGTTCAGCGAGCCAGATGGGTATGGTCAGAAGGAGAATCAGGAGGTGCGGCTCGTTCAATGGAAGCCGAAGCCACCTGGCCATCTACAGAAGAAGGGGAGCTCGTCCATTATCATTTCTTGGTCTCCCTCCCGTCTCACATCTCTATTTCAACAATTGGAATCCATTCCCCGTTCACCCCCGATTATGGTCGATCCGTATTTTACGGAAAGATGACCCGAAATCTTGTTTGTTCCATGTGCATGTGGGCGTTGCCCACCCATTGATCTATCAACTTTATTCACTCCTCCTTCCCCCACCGCCCAACTCCATGAAATGTGGTTTTCATCTTCCGACCCCTTCTTTGATTGCATCTTCTCCTCTCTATTCCCCATGCAACTTCCTCCTCCTCCATCCTGTTGTGTGGTCTCCACTGATCTCCAAAAAAAACGTCAAATTTGAAACAAAGATTTCAGTGGAAGATTACGCTATCTTGTCTCCATCCTAATCCCAGGGGCACGAGTCCCCTGCTCCTTCCTTTCCACTAGATTTCCTTTCTCCTAGGATAGGCGAAGGGTCCGTCGAGTCTAGGGAAGTAGGGTCGATTAGAACTAGAGAAGTAGGGTCCTCATCTAGGTCGTCCAATCCTTCCGAGCCTGAGCCGCACTCACTTACGCGTCATTCCAAATCCATTCCTGATATGTTCTTGCAGGATCTGGCTCAGCGATGTCATGCTCTTTTGAAGTGTCTAGAGTTTGTCGCTACGGCAACCATGATAGAAGATGACGAGGAAATAGAAGGGGTGTGGAGCGATGACGGACTCGGTGTCTATGAAGTCTTGGATAAGAAAGACCTAATTGACGATGAGGATAGCAACATAGATGACACTGCCGATCTGTATGCGCAAGGATCAAAGAGATTCGATGAGCCATCGTCGGTAGTGGATGAACCTACGAAGGAAATAAATTTGGGAATTGAAGAAGACACAAGGCCCATCATTATTGCCGCTAATCTCCCTCTGCAAGTGGAAGAAGATCTAGTCAAGGTTCTAAGGGAGTATAGTGATTCTTTTGCCTGGTCTTATGAGGACATGTCGGGTCTTGACCCCTCTTTAGTGGAACACCGACTCGTGCTTAAACCAGGGGCAACACCCGTAAAACAGAGGTCAAGGAGATTTCACCTCCACATGGCCTTAAGGATTAAAGAAGAAGTTGATAAGTTATACAAGGCCAGGTTGATTAGAGTTGTTCTATATCCCCAGTGCGTGGCGAACATAGTCCCTGTTATCAAGAAGGATGGAAAGGTGCGTATTTGCATCGATTTTAGGGATCTTAATAAAGCATGTCCCAAAGATGATTTCCCACTGCCTCACATAGACGTCCTGGTCCATAACACCGCCGGGTACGAAGCTTTGTCATTCATGGACGGTTACTCAGGGTATAATCAGATTCGTCTCGCTCCCGAGAATCAAGAGAAAACTTCCTTCACCACGCCCTAGGGCACGTACTGCTACGTGGTTATGCCGTTCGGTCTGAAGAACGCAGGTGCCACTTATCAGAGGGCAATGATGGCCATTTTCCACGACATGATGCACATTTATAGGAGGCTTACGTGGATGACATCTTGGTGAAATCAAGAACCAAAGAAGAACACCCCTCTATTCTGGCTAAGGTGCTGCAGAGAGCTAGGGAGTACAAGCTGAAAATGAATCCGAAGAAGTGTGTTTTTGGAGTCTCTTCAGGGAAGTTGTTAGGCTTTATAGTTAGCAAACAGGGGATCCAGATTGATCCTAATAAAGCAAAGGCCGTCATGGACATGCCTCCGCCAAAGAATATTTTGGAACTTTGAGGACTAATTGGTAGATTTCAATTCATCAGAAGATTCATATCCCAACATTCTTAGAGGTGCCGCCCGTTTTATGAATTGCTAAAGGCGGGAGTCAAATTTGAATGGAATCAAGATTGTCAAAAGGCCTATGAGGACCTAAAGAAATATCTATCCAATCCCCCAGTTTTGCAACCTCCTGTCCTTGGGAAACCCCTAATCCTATACATCTCGGTCATTGAGGACTCCCTAGGGGCGATTTTAGCACAAGTAGACGATGAAGGGAGAGAGCGGGCAGCTTATTACCTCTCCAGGTTGTTCAACCCGACCGAGGCCAAATACACCACTATGGAGAAGACTTGCACCGCCTTAGTGTGGGTAGCTCAGAAGCTCAAACACTACTTCCTTACCCACCCAGTTAGGCTGATCTCTAGAACGGACCCAATCCGCTATCTCTTAGAAAAGCCTGTCCTCTCTAGTAGGTTAGCTCACTGGCAGAGCTTCCTATCTCAGTTCGATATCACGTTTGTCATTCAGAAGGCGGTCAAAGGATACGCCATCGCTGAGCATCTTGCCCATCTCCCGATTCCCTACACGGATTCTATTTAGGATGACTTCCCTGATGAGCATCTTTCTGTCCTGACTCATCATCCCTTCTGGTCTCTGCACTTCGACGGTGCACTCAATTCTCAAGGCCGAGGGATAGGCGATGTTCTGCTCACTCCGGAAGGAGTGACGATCCCTTTTGCTTATCAACTTTAATTTTCTGCTACCAACAACATCACCGAGTATGAGGCTCTCCTAGCTGGATTGAAGCACGCCTACCTTCTAGGCACGCGTTACTTGAATATCATAGGGGATTCTCAGCTCGTCCTACGGCAAGTTCTGTCCACTTACCGCACCCGTGACCCTAAGCTCAAACCATATCAAGATTTGGTCACGCTCCTTGCTAGGTAATTCCGCAAGTTGATCTACATCCATACTCCCCGGTCTCAAAACATTCTAGCCGATGCTTTAACATCCCTCGCTTCCTCTCTATCTTTCCCTCTCAGTCGGAGTACTGAGACTATCGTCGTTCAGAGATTGGACGCACCCTCTCTTGAGGATCCCTGGTTTGCTAACCTTAGGAAGATTGTAGAGGTGAGGGCTGAGAAGGAAGAGTTGAAGGAAGTTTCTTTCACAGAGTTAGAGGAGATCCTAGAAGAGGAAGAGTTGCCCTGGTATCATGAAATTAAGTTATTTTGCAAAGATGGATCATTCCCAGAAGGGGCAAATACCGAGCAGCGCAAGTCAATAAGAAGAGCCGCCTCAAGGTATACTATCATTGCTGGAGAACTATACAGGCGCGCTACTAACAGGATGCTCATGAGATGTTTGGATGATGATGAAGCTTGGAAAGTGGCCGAAGCAGCCCATTCTAGTGAGTGTGGAGGTCATGTTAATGGCCAGGCTCTAGCGAAGAAGATCTTTAGGCAGGGCTATTATTGGCCTACTCTAGAGGAAGATTGCTGCATCTATGTCCGGAGGTATCTTAAATGCCAACTCCATGCTGATAAAATTCATGCTCCGGCTTCATCTCTTAATCCTCTATCTGCTCCTTAGCCGTTCTCTATGTGGGCTTTCGACGTTGTCGGCCCGCTCGATGATCCCAATTCTCAGATCAAGCAAAAATCTTTCATCCTTACCGCCACTGAGTACTTCATCAAGTGGGCTGAAGCCGAAGCATACGCAGAGATTAAAGCTACCACGGTGTGTCGCTTCATCATGAAGAACATTATCTCGCGGTCTGAACTGCCAAGTAGCATCGTCACCGACAACGGACCCCAGTTCATCTCTCAAGAGCTCAAGGACCTATGTAAGAAGTTCAATATTACATTACATCACTCATCTCCATATTACCCACAAGGCAACGGTCAGGCCTAAGCCACTAACAAAACCCTTCTCAAAATCATAAAGAAAACATGCGAATCTCATAAGTTTTCTGATTGGCCAGAAAGATTAGTGGAAGCTCTATGGGCTTACCGCACCTTCGTTCGTACTCCTACGGGGAAAACTCCCTATGCACTCACTTACGGGATGGAGGCGGTGCTCCCACGTGAGATTTTGATCCCTTCCCTAAGGGTACAACTCGATAAGGAACTTAATCTCGATGAACGTCGAGAGGCGTTACTCGTCCAGCTGGAACTCTTAGACGAGAAGAGGATGAATGCGGCCGATCACGTATCCGTTTATCAAAAGAGAGTTTCACGTTATTTTCAAAAGAAGGTAATTCAGCGTAAATTTCAAAAATGTGATATAGTTTTGAAACGCAAATTCATTCGGTTTATAGGTCCTATGTCTAAATTGCAACATAACTGGGAAGGGCCGTTTATTGTGAAAGAGGCTTATCCAGGGAATGCTTACCGCTTAGTGAATGCAGAAGGTGAGGAGCTCTCTCACGCTTGGAATGGGTTGTACCTTAAGTGTTTCTTTCCTTAGAATCTAAACCAGTGCCACCCCGGTAGCAAGGTGTCCTTTCCCTTCCTCGCAAGAAAGAGGACCCCAAGTACGGCAAGCACACACTACACGACGTCTTTGGTCGGGTTTCCCACTTTGTAGACACCGTTTCTCCTTGGCCATGCTTTGGGGGGAAAGTCAAAAGTCCCTGTCCGTCTCTGTCTTTGGCTGAATCCATGAGCAAGAGGTGAACAAGGAGGCAACGACCAATCTAGGTGCCTTGACGAGATGAGGTCTCAAATAGGGGCAGTCCGTTATGACCTGACGCCACAAGAAAAAGGAAAAGAGAAAAGAAAAGGAGCAATCTTCTTGACAAAATCAAAAGTCTATCTCGAAAATCCATCAATTATAAATTCCAAAGCTCCAAAAGGAAAAAAATAATAAGCTAGGCATGGCAAGAGTGGTAGTACAATTTCCCCGCGGGACCTTATGAGCCCGGTCGTATGCGTGCCTAGAGTGGACAAAGGTTCGATGACGGACGCAAAAGCCCCGGCACAATAGACCAAGTCTCTGAATAGGTTGACTGGAAATGAACTCAAGTCCTACAAACTTCTATATCTGGCCTAAGCTTATCCCCGTGTTCTATTTTTTCCTTTTCAGGACTGAGACAAGTACCCTGGGTATGGCCTTGGCAGAGATACTGTCACGCGAGTTAGGCCCTAGCCAGGGGTTGTCACCCCCATTACATGCCAACCTCAGAAACTCTGAACGGAATTGGGAGGACCCTCATTCCTAGGGAGACACTGGTTTACCAAAATTCAAAAAAAATCATATATTTCAAAATCCAAAAAAAATCATATATTTCAAAATCCAAAAAATTCATATATTCCAAAATCCAAAAAATCATATATTTCAAAATCCAAAAAAAATCATATATTCCAAAATCCAAAAAATCATATAATTCAAAAAATCATCACATATGTCAAAATCCAAAAACACCAGATATTTCGAAATCCAAAAACACCAGATATTTTCAAAAACTCACAAAAATCCAAATGTTTGCAAAAATTCCCAAAAAAAAATACCATCATATGCATTGCATGCATTGCATTGTTTCCATTTTATATTCTTCACCTATTTAATAAGACTCCACCCCTTGACCAAATATCAAGAAATGGTCAAATTCTAACTTGCTTTAGGCAAGGGGTTGAGTCTAAGAATAGATCTAACTTGTTTCTTGTCTAAGTATGTGCAGAACGCAGGTTCAAGCCCAAGATTGCAAATTCTCAGGTTCAGGTCTGTAACGCACTAGAATCAGACCGTCATAGCCTTGTAATGGTCACCCTTCGACCGTCACAGCCTTCTGAACTTTGAAATCCATTGGTTCTCAACAAACCCTCTCTGACGCATCCACGATAGACCGTCACTTCACTCTAACGGCCTACTATTTGACCGTTACATTCTACAGAGAACAGAAACTCAATTTTCAGAGTTCACTCCTTCTGACGGCTCATTGTAAGACCGTCAGACTGTTGTGACGGCCCTATGTAGGACCGTTACAGATTCCAGAAACACTGCTTTCAGGCCAAGTCAAGCAACAAACTCACGATTCCATCAACTAAGGCACTTCTATATCATTCCATTGAGTTCAATAATACATAAAATTAATTGATAAACTTCAAGTTCAGAAACATCATAAGAAATCTCAAGCTACATTCAATTTTCTATCCGCAAGAGGGCGGATCTTGCGTAATTCTTTCACATAGCTACGGCGTCCCTCGTCGTCCTCTCCCACTTCTTCTTGCCACGAGGGCACTCTGCTGATCTCCCACATGGTCAGTGTGTTCCAGATCGCTCTCTCATCTTCCTCGGTCCCCATCTTCCTAGCTAGAAGGGGAGGGTAGTGTGATAGTGCAGGAACTTCGGTTCAGGGTAGCCCAATTTGAAGGTAGCACCAGTGCGGGTTGTAGATCGCCAAGGTGGTGTTCCCCACTAGCGGTAGATCAAGACCTAGTCCCCGTGGTATTCTAAGTAAGGTGCTCCGCAAAACTCTTGGACGCATCATGAACTTCTCTATTGGCAAAGTGTTGAGTAAGAGGCGCCATTCATCTCGTGTTTTCTTGTCCGCCGTCTTGCATTCAACCTGTGAAGAGAATCCGAAGGCACCTCCAATAAAGAACAAGGGGTGGCTCCCCAAGATCCGGCTGGCTGAAGGTATGTCTTCCTTGGGTTGGAACTTGATTCTCACACCCATCCAACACTCAAGGAGTATCATGGAGCCGAAAAGAGGCCCTCCTAAGCAAGCTGAACTAAGTCCTTCATAAAGGAATGAAAGGACCGCTTGAGAAATAGACAAACCCCGCCACAGTCCGCTGATGATGCTAAGGTTTTGGATATCTAGGAGGTGGTCGGTGGTAGTAAAAAGGAAGACTCCGCATAAGCAAACTGACACAGCTTTGGCAATGGCTTCATATCTCTCCCACTTGTTCTTACAATGAGAGACTATCCATTGAGCCATGGGTATCAAGTGAATATTGTTTGGGCTGATCATGGTCCTTACATCCTTCGGGTTGTGTATGAAATCACTTAAGATCAAGGATGGGTCAATAGGTTCGACCGTATGGCACACTAGATCTTCCTCCCCTACTTTAGTCTTAGCAAGGACTAGGTAGGTCTCTACCTCCTCCAATAGGACTGTAGCTTCAAAGGAAGGGAAGATGAATGTGTGTGTTTGTGGATGCCATAACTCTATAAGGGCTGAAATGCTTGCCCAATCTAAAGACAATTTCTGGAAGTTCTTGGCCAAAACTAACAAAGGTTGGAGGTGCCATGCCCTAAGGGTGGATAAAACTTCTAAAGGGAGTTCTTTGACCATAGGAGCCACCCACTTTAAGTTGGAGTAACACCTTGGACCAGGAAGAGGCTAAAGAAAGAAGAAGAAGAAGAAGAAAAAGAAGAATCATAAGTGGTATAGAAAGTGTAGAAATTGATGAACTTTTGAAGTCAATTGGAACTTACCACTCTTTGGGCACATGAGCTTAGATGCTTGGGGATGGATGTGAACCTTTGTATCTCCCCATGCTCCTTCTTGGCTGCTTTAGGACCAGTGTAGACTCTCTCTCCATGCCCATCGCTCCAAAGCTTCTCTTCATGATGTTCCTTGCCATTTGATGGAGTTCTCAACCCTTATAGCAGGGAATTAATGAAAGATGCATTTTTTGGGTTTGTTTCTAGCTTATAAAGGCTTGATTTTGGTGCTAGAATGATAAGATTGGGGTTAGAAAGCCTTATCCTAAGCCTAGGAGGGTTTTAGTATGGATTAAGGTCTCCTTACCTCGAGTTTGGGCTCTCACGGTAGAATCTGTCTCGGAATACAGTTTGTTCTCTAACGGTCTATCGTAAGACCGTCAAATATCTCTAACGCTCCATCTCCGGACCGTCACATTTCCTGATACGCGTTGTTGGCTCAATCTCACTCTGTCATGTCTGACGGTCTAATATTGGACCGCTACAGATCCCTGACGCTCCATAACTGGACCGTCACACTTCCTGCTACACAATTTTAGCCCAATATCGTTCTGTCATGTCTGACGGCCTAGTCTATGACAGTCACCTGATTCTGACGCTCCATTAGTGGACCGTCACATTTCCTACTATACAATTTTCAGTCCACCCTCTGTCGTCTCTTACGGCCTGATCTTGGTGCGTTACATGGAACTGACGCTCCTACACCAGACCATCACACCTTCTGCTGCAAGTTTCTATTCTTTCCCTTCTCCCTTTGGTCTGACCTGCCGGTCTTACACTTTATCCCCATTCATTTACATTCCCATCCACACATTTATCTTCATCCATTCACTCACACATTCACATCCATTTCATTACATTCATTCATACTCACATTCATCCATTCATTCATACACATAAAAAATAAAACACAAAAATATTTTCATTTCATTTATATCATTCCAATTCATCCACATAAGTCATGTACAAGTGTGGGTGTCAAAGAAGAAGAAAAATACATCACTCGGCCGGTCTATCCCCCGAGCCCTCACTATCACCGGCACCCTCCTGCCGCTTGGCTGGCGGCCCCATGGCACTTTGCTCCTCCTCTCGTGATCGTCTCCGATCCGCCTCCTCGTTCCTCCGTCGATCGGAAGAACTAGCCAGGTAGTTTCCTACCGATCCGCTTGGTGCTCCGCTCCGTGTGCCTCCTACTGCAGCACTCCGGGAGGCACTTAGCATAGGCCCCTGGCTGATCGTCCGGACTGTCCGTTCCACGTCCCAGAGTTCTATCTTTAAGTCATGCACCTGGAGTCGTGCCGCCCGAGCCTCGGTCCAGTATCTATCAAGATCTACAGTCTGGGTTGCTGCCAGCTCCAATTCTCCGCTCAGCTGGGCCACCTCTGCCTGAAGACGCCCTGATTCAGCTTGGGAATGGTCCAGTTCTGCTCGGGACCACTCGGTCTCTGCTCGAGCTCGCTCCGTCTCAGCCAAAGCCGCGGTCAGTTTTCTCGCCTGCATTTTGCAGTTTATCATGCTCAGTCCATTAAGTTTAAATCAGAAGCATTTAGGTTCAGGTTTAGATTCTTACCCGCTCTGCGAGGGTAGCCTCGGCCTCCTCGGCTCGAGCTACGGCTCGGGTAAAATCTGCATCTCGCTCAGCCCGTTCCCTGGCAGGCTGTGAAGAGGAGGATGGTGCGTCTGGTCCGGTCCTCTGGGCTCCCTCGGCCCGCTGCATTTAGAAGTCAAAGTTAGCCATTTGCATCATAAGCATTTAAGTCCTAAGTGTAAAAACTCACCAAAAGCTCCAAGGCAGTCCGGTACTCATCCCGCTGTTGGATGGTGGCATGAAGGAGTCCCTCGAGCTCGGATATTCTCCCCTGTGGGTCTAGCTGCATTTAGAAAGCATATGTCAGTGCATATAGAAGTATTAATAGACAGAGTTTTGAGTTTAAACGCTCATACCGGCCGTCGAGTGCCTCTAAACACCTGGTCACCATACCGGTGGGAGTAAGCCTTGAGGTAGGTCTCGTCGATGTCCGCCCGGTCTTTCACCACCCTGCCTCTTTTGTTCCAATCATGCACATATTTGGCCTTCCAGGCGCACCAGTCGACGTCTCTGCTAATGCCCTTTGAAGATTTGCTCGGGCGCTCATCATTTCTACGGGGGAACGTCACCTCTGGCTGATGAAGTCCCCGTGTCCTCAGGATCAACCGGTAGTGCAGGGGCTCGATCACGTTGATGCAGTGAAGCCATATGTCTCGCCCGCTGTATGCCAGGGATGCCTTCACCCAAGGCTGTCCCTCGTAGCCCTCATCCCGGTATGGGGTCCATCTCACCTGAAAAGGTCATGTTAATCCATTCAGAAGCATTCATGAGCATTTAGAAAGCTTTTTTTTACAGCATTTAAGAGCATATAGAAAGTTTAAGTTCGGAGCTTACCGCTGTGTGTGGGAATGAGTCAAGATCATCCTGGATGGCCCGGGTCAGCCGATTGATCGATCCACTATCCCTTGCTACCACCCACCACCTCGCGATGGGGATCCGCTCGGGATGTAGCTGACTACCTCGCCCAATCCCCGGGAGGTACACGAAGCTCCAGATCTGCATTTAAGGTCGAGTGTCAGTAAATTGCATCTTTTGCATTTACAGAATCATAATCCTATAGAAAGCATCTAGAGTTCAACATTTACCTGTAGGAAAGGCGAGAAGCCACCCAGCATCATCTGTCGGTCTGTAGTGCTGAGCGACTCGAAGAGGAAGGCGAGCGCTGCCGCTTCTCATGCGTACTTCCCCACTCTGCCCAAATCCTCTAGCAGTGGTAGTAGCCTGCAGCTGATCACGTCGGCTTGGGTCGGAAAAAGTAGCTTTCCGAACAACCGCATCAGAAATCATCTCAGGACACGATCTCCCTCTTGTCCTGCCTCTGCCGCCACCCATGGGCGTACCTGCTCTATCATTCAGTCTATATGCTGCTCGGGGAGCTCGTCGACTGCTATAGCCGCTCCTCTCAGTCCCAAGCTGTCCTGTAGTCTCGACCTCGAGAGCTGGGATGATGTGTGCCCCGGCCTGATCAGATCTAACCCCAGTAGCTCTTGGGCCATCTTCCGGTAATCTCCATATGTCCACCCGGTCACTGCTGCTCCATGGACTCGCAATCCGGTGATCCTCGCCATGTCTTCTAATGTGGGGATCATGTGGACCCATGGGAAGATGAAAGCCCGGCTCACGGGGTCCCACCTCTCGTACAGTGCGTACAAGAGCGGGGTATCCGTCCTGGTCACCTCAATTCTAAGCACCTCGGTGAATCCCATCTCGGCCAATCTCTCCCATTGGTACTCGGGCAATGCCTGGTATACTGCTCGGATCTGAAGCCAAGAGATCCTCGTTCTTCTTTTCCCCTGCACAATTAGAGCACAAGTCTGTCATTCGATCATAATTTCATTGCATTGCATTTCATATGAATAAAACAACAACAAAAATTGAATAACTAAAAATCCCAAAAAAATTGCTTCTGGTTTCTCTGACGGCCCTAGGGTGATGCGTCACAATCCTCTGACGCACCAGGGGTGGTGCGTCAGGCCTGTGACGATCGCTGCGACGACCGTCACGTTCTCTGCAATAGGGCGTTGTCCCTTTTGTTTTCCTTGGCTCCTGAAATGGCCATGGAGGCCTACAATCATTCCTAAGGGGTCCCCAGACCCATTGCTACCCTCCAAACACACATGCATGCATGTAAAAAAATTAAAAATAGGAATTTTAGGGAAATCGGCCTACCTCGGGGTCTTGGCTCCTTCTCTTCTTCTTCTCCCTCGCCGTCGCTTCTTCCTCGCCAATGGTCTTCCCCATGGCTTCCTCAGGTTCTTCCACGGTCATTGGAGGGACTTCCTCCGTTGGTTCGTTCGTTAAAGGGCTCGCCGTCGGTGGGGTTTCTTCTCGATCCACTCGTGCTCGAAACCGCCGAATGGCCATCTTCTTCTTCCCTTTTTCCCTCTTCTTCAGTGACTGGGACGGCTCGCCGCCGGCCATGGTTCGTCGGACGGAGGAGGAACGGTGGGGTTTTTGTGGTGTTGAGGTTTTGGCATTTTGGCATTTGTGAGCGAATGAGGGTGTGTGACCGTTCGGTTTTTTTTTTTTTTATAAAACCCAAGTCATCAAGCAGGAAGAAGGGAGAGTGCACCCCCATTCCAGAGGAAGGGAATGTTCTCACTCCACCAAATCACCACTTGATGCTTTATTTTATTGATTTTCCAAACTTGAACAAAGTCATAAGAGGCCAAGCCTCTAAAAATACAAGGAGAATTCAAGTGTAAAAAAATTGAATAATCCGCTAGAGACTGGCGCACGGTGTCTGGCCTTGTGAAGTATGTACAGCCTTTTCTGTGATGTCTATACATTTGAAGAGTCCAGACACTGCACTCCCATCATTGCTGAAGTCTGTACACTCGTTGACAGGGCTTTAGGAAGTCTGTACACTGCAATCCCTTTACTGCTGAAGTCTATACAGTCTAAATATAAGTTTGTAAGTCTTGTGAGGTTTGTGAAGTCTGAAGTCTATACATTGTGAGATTTGTGAAGTCTATATAGCCCTTACGCAGTTGCTTCGTGGAGTCTGTACATTGCACGCCCTTTCACTTTTGAAGTCTGTACATTGCATGCCCTTGCGCTACAGCTTCGTAAAGTCTATACATTATGTAGTCTGTACACTGCCTTTCACTGAAGCCTGTGCATTCGAAAAGTCTATACATTGCTCCCCTTTGACTGAAGTCTGTACATTGCTGAGCTTGTGAGCTCTACAACTTCGTAAAGTCTGTACATTCTAGAATCTGTACATTCGAGGAAGTCTATACACTGCTCCCTTTTGACTGAAGTCTGTACATTACTGATCTTTGTGAGCGCTTCAGCTATGTGGAGTCTGTACATTCTAGAGTCTGTACATTGCACGCCCTATCACTACAGCTTGTGAAGCCTGTACATTTGAGAAGTCCACACATTGCTCCCTTTCGCTCCTAAAGTCTGTACATTGGGAAGTGTCTGTACATTCAGAGACTGCAGCTTATGAAGTCTGTATATTGGCTTCAGGGCATACCCCAATAGAGGCTAACAGAGACGGATGGTTGGCATTCCAACTTTGTCAATTCTTAACGCTCCCTTGGCCCTTCGTGGGAGGTCCCTTTCTTGAGTGAAGATTGTGTTTTCAGTAATGGTGCATGCATACGAGGCAAGGGAATCAGCAACTTGATTCCCTTCTCTGAAAACATGCCAGACCGGACACCCATTCTCCTGGAGGAGATCCAATGTCCATTTCCACCAGGGAAGGACCATCCAGCTTGGAGCCATTCCATTCTGAATTGCCTCTACTAGGAGGGCACAGTCCGAGTACACTGCTGCCAGATTAATATGACATTGCTTTGCTATAGCTAAACCATCATGAAGAGCCCTTGTCTCTGCTAAGATACTATTGCCTCGACCATAGTGAAATGCAAAACCAACTATGAGTTTGCCTGCATGGTCCCTGATACATCCTCCACCTCCACTTATGCCGGGGTTGCCCTTTGAGGCACCATCTACATGGAGTGAAAAATCTTGGGCAGCCAAATGACAAAAGACCAAGAGTGGCTGTTTGATTTCCACTCTGGGATGTAAATGGAAGGAGGCTAAGCAGTGGGATTGGGCTGGAGATAAAGGCTTGTGAAATTTTAGCTTGTCCAACACCAAAGCTATTGAAGAGATTATTTTCCTTTTGATAGATGCACTGCTGAGGGTCACTCCTTAATATCTTAGAACACATCTATGTTTCCATATTTCCCATAGCATCAAAATTACAGCATACATACCAATAAACTTTATTACAGATGACATGTTGGTTTCAGAAATTAAATTCCAGCTTCGGGTTGTAATCTGCTCACAAAGAGCAATCTTGTTGCTAACAAGAGGGTGCACCCAGCCCCATAGGTCAGAAGCCAATTCGCTGGAGATGAAAACATGGTTCAAGTCTTCTTGAGAAGGAGATGAACAACAGTTGCACCTAGAAGCCATTTGAATTCCACATTCAGCCACCCTGCTATCAACCGGCACTGCTCGATGGAGAATTTTCATGTGAAAAGAGCTGCTCTCGGAGCAATTGCTGAGTGCCATAACTTGGCCCAAGCTGGCCTCCAAATACCTTTAGTTCGAAGCAAGTTACATGTTGACTTTACAGAGAAATCACCCTTTAAAGTGCCTGTCCAGATACAGATGTTAGCCTCATTGCTGAACTGGATGTGTGGAAAAAGAAAGGTGTTACTGAGGGAACCCCTGGCGATATGCTGATAATCCTAAAGCACTTCTCAGACTGAAGCCAGAGGGAAATCTGCGCCTCTATTTCTACCATCAGCCTGAACTACATTAATGGCAGGGCCTTGCCCAGTCCAATTATCTCTCAGGAAGTCAATTTTTGCCCCATTTCCAACAAGCCATCTGCTGTTTTTTATTAGAAAATCTTGGGCTTACATGAAGACTGCCAAAGGCATACCTGCAGGGAAAGGCTTAGTATAGTTGGCAAAATGAAATTTAATGAACCGTTGCCTAGCATATCGAGACCAGAGGGAAGACCCATGAAGAATGTTCCATAAACTCTTAATTGCCAGTGAGATTTGAACCCATTTTAGATCTCTTATTCCTAGTCCTCCTTCTGAGCGTGGCCTCTGAATTACTGACCAGGCTATCCAGTGTCTTCGGTTATTGCCATCACTGCCTTGCCAGAAAAAAATTGCACATTGACTGTCAATGAATCTGACAACCTTCTTTGGGATAAAACAAGCAGAAGCAAGGTAGATTGGCATACTATGCAGAACAGAATCTATTAGAACTACTCTGCCAACCTGGGATAGAAGCTTAGATTTCTAGCCTTCCAACTTGATCTGAACCCTTTCAATCAGGGATTTGAAGTCAGAGCAAAGGTACCTGCCCTTTTTCACTGGAATGCCCAAATAGTTGATTCCAGCAGTCTGATATTTAAAACCAGTAAGAACATGAATTGACTGTTTAAGGGAGGAAGGTGCTTTCTCTGAAAGAATAAAGTAGCTTTTGTTAACATTCACTTTCTGCCCTGAGCATTGCTCATATCTGCAAATGAATTGTTGGAATGCCACAACATTTTGTCTGCTAGCATTAAGGAAAACCAGAGAATCATTTGCATATAGTAAGTGTGTAATCTGCATGGACTGCCTTGGTCCTTTGTAACCTTGTAAGCTTCCATATTGAAATTGGGCAGAGAGGCCTCTACTTAGAACTTCAGAAGCAATTATGAACAGGTATGGGGCTATGGGGTCCCCTTGCCTAATGCCCCTGCTGGACTTAAAAAAACCTGATGCCGCTCATTAAAATTGACCGAAAACCAACAGTTATAAAGAAGCATTCCAATGTACGAGGTAAATCTAGTATTGAAACCAAACTTCCTCATGACAGTCAAGATAAAATCCCATTCCATCCTATCATAGGCCTTTGCCATGTCAAGCTTAACGATCATATTATGACCGCGTACCTTTTTGTTTATATCCATCATTAACTGTCGAGCAAGAGCCACATTGTCTAAAATGAATCTCCCCTTAACAAAAGCCACTTGCTCCACTTATATAATACTTGGCAATAAGGGAGCCAATCTTTCAGAGATAATCCGGGAAATGATTTTATAGGAAAAGTTGCACAAGCTTATAGGCCTAAAATCACTAAAGGACCTGGGCAATGTGACCGTTCGGTTTGTTTTTTTGAATGCTCAGGAAATGTGACGGTCTATCGTGAGACCATCACACTACTCTGACGTGTCCTCTATGGACCGTTAGGTTATTTAAAATGATGTCTTGAAGGATGTGAACTGCCAGACTCTGACGGCCCGAGGTGGATCCGTCAGGGACGTCTAACGCACCCTTACTAGACCATTACATGCTTCAGAGCAATTTAATGAATGGTGATGAATGATCGCATTTGCTTGAATGGTTTATCTTGTCAATGCAATTCATGCTTGTTTGATTATGCTTCTTATCATTGGTGGCTAACCTCTTTGTTGAAGTTCATGCATCATCTGCTCGCCAGGAAGGTAAGTCAGGTATTGTATCTCGATTCCTTATCCCTTAATGCATTACTATATGTTATATATGATATATTACCTCGAGAACCGACTGGTCATTCATGTGTTCTAGGATCTGATGTTCCCCTTAAACAAAAATGATGATGATCTAAGTACACGTGATTAATCATTGGATAGGCCATTAGGTTGGAAAAGCTTGGGGACGATGGTTCTGTCTTGCACGCCGTGTTTGCACATGGTGTCCTGACCCTAGTTTCTCCGATCTAGCAATACTATTCTCGAGTATCTTGTTATTCTATTTTTCTTTGCATTCATTTTAAATAATTTCTTTTTCATTTAGCCCAGCATGCATCATACGCATCTTTTGAGCATTCACGAACCTTCATCTGTCCAGGTGTCTTGGTGATGGTGAATAACTATGTGTTTAATGATCTCGAATAAGGAGAGTCATTCCTCTCTGAATTAGAAGGTTTCCTTCGGTCTACTCGCTTGATTTGGTTAGCTGAAGATTCCTGTCTGGAGTTTAGTTAATCATCTCTTTCCTTTCCGTTGCTCCGACCACTGGCCTTGTTTTCCTTTCCTTAGTTGTTAGTTCCTCCAGACATGTGCCCTTTGGTTGCCTTTCCCTGTGATTAGTTCGAAGTTTTCCAGAAAACTCCTGTCTCTTGTTGGTTGAGAACGGGTGTCGTTCGCCTTAATGCCTGGTTTTTAGTCCACTCCGCTTCATCTTCGCTTCATCTCCATGTTCCATTTTTCGCTTTCGCTTCACCTCCGCTCGCTCCCTTGCAAAGAGGACGTTAAGGAGGGGCATCTGTTGACACTCGTTTTATGACCGATAAGTTGGGTCATCTCTTTGTTCATTCTATATGATGCTCCGAGTTGTTCACCTTTATTGGGCCTTCTTGGTCAATTTGAGGTCTATTTCATGAGTCATATCTCCTTGGTTGGGTCTGGTTCCTTATCCCTTTCCGCTGGATGAAGCTTAGCAAACTCTCATCTCATTTGAACTCTATTATCTATAACGGTCCATTATAAGGGCATTATTGTCCTCTAACGCATCTACCATGGTGCGTTACATACTTCCAGAGTCCTTAAGTTTAAGGCTTCCTTTCAAGCTTATCTTTTGCCTATCCGTTCGGTGTGACGGTTTATCGTGCAGCCGTTACATTGGTTGTCATGCATCTACCCTTGACCGTTACCTTCTTGAAGAGTCCAACGTTCGCAAACTTCTCCTGTTGATCTTATCTTATAGTGGATAGGGTTTTGTGATGGTCCAAGACTAGAGCGTTACATTAGTGTCGCGGTCTATCGAGCGGCCGTTACATCCAACAGAGAGTCCTGACAAGCCTGGCCTTTGCTCTGCTATTCCGTGATCGGACTAAGAGTTTGGTTTGAGGGTTTCTCTCTCGATACTCATCCTAAGAAGCTTTCGTTTAATTCTGTGGACTCTGGGGAGTATTATCTTCAAGGGTTTGCTAAGAAACGTCTTACTTTCTAGCTGGATTATCCTAATTCGAACCTAGACTTTGAGGGTCTATAAATAGAACCCTTGACTTCATGGCTTGAGGGGGAGACATCTGGAGTTTGCGTCGAAGTGATGCCGCATCCTGGGGCCAGAACCATCCAAGGAGAGTTGCTTGCCACGTCCATCTACTTCCAAAGTTCAGGGAGTATCGTTTCCAAGGGTTTAGTTCAGTCAAGTTGTCATCTTAGTGTCTTTTCTCCCTTTCAAACATCATAGCATTGTCCCTCTCCATCTCCCACGTTTTTGCACTTGCTGCATTCATTAAAAACATCCTCCCATCTTTTAAAACACCCCAGAGGGGTTAAAAAACCAACCTCCCCGGTATTTCCCTTTCCTTTTGCATGTTCTTAAATTTCTTGGATTTATTGATACTACTTTGTCTAAGGGCTAATCTGGGTTGTTTTTCTTGTGTTCTACACTCTTTTGCAGGTTTATAGAGTCCATAGCATGAGGCCCAAGCTCTCTGGCCGGATGGAAAGCTTGGAGATCATAAGATTCCCAACTTCTTATTCTGCAGAAGCTCTGACGGTCTGGCACAGGTGTGTTAGAGTATTGTAGCGGTCTATCGTAAGACCGTCACACTTTCTGTGGCGCATCTTCCTTCGACCGTTACATCTGACGGAGCTGCAGTTTCCTGGGTTTTTTCTCTCTCCCGTGGGCGGGTGCATCATCCTTTTATTCTAAGGTATTTATCAGGTCTTTGACTTGTTTCTACCTTGGTGGCGATCACATCTTTCCTTAGTTTGGGCATTAGCTTTCTCTTTCATCATATTTCTTCTTTACTTTGTTTGTTCCACCTATACGGTGTGCTTTCCTTTATTCTTATTCCACACTCCGGCGTGTGTTTTTTCTTTCTTTGCTTTGCTTAGTCTTGATTGAGATAGCAGGCCCATGCTAGAGCTTGTGTTGGTTGCCTAGGTTCATGATTCACATGTCCATAGGTTGATTGATTTCATTACTTGGCTCATACTTTCATAGTTGGCATCATAGCCCATCTAGCAAAAGAAGGGACCCATTAAAACCAACAGGTGCTAGCTACGCTATGTTCTATATAAGGTCTGTGCACACCCTGTGTGACTGCACACATGGTCCGTGCATGTTCTTGTCCCATACACATATAGGTCCATGCATATTCTATATGCTTGCACATAAGGTCTGTGCATATATGCTCACTAAGTTTGTGGATGTCTTAGTCTATACTTAATTGAGTCGGTGCATTTTGTGACATACGCATGCATAGGTCCGTTCACATTTGCCTTGTGTGTATACAAGGTCAGTGCACTTCTTGCATTCAACATATACAATGTCAGTGCATGTTTTAATTGTTGATACTAAGGTCGATGCTAATTTGTATTGTCTTGCAGATAAGGTCAGTGCTGGAGTGGCCACCTACGTAACTGAGGTCGATGTCAATGAAGAAACTGTTTCTACCAAGGTCGATGCTAGCATGGCGTGGCAAATCATGAACTAAGAACTCAGGGCAACAGAGGTGTTTGATGAAATGATTGTCTGAAGTAGGGCAGGCGCGTGACTAATTAAAGCAGCTCGTGAGCTCGAACTGAAGCAGGCACGTGTTCCCAGAAGGCTGGATGATGGGCACGTGATTCAAGGCATAATGACAAGATGAACATTCTCGTCCCTACCACGTGAACCAAAGGAGTTTCAGTAGGTTTTTCTGCCACATGCATACGGTGTCCCGGTTCCCTATATATAGGGTGCCTTGTCATTCGAAGAAGGGTGCTGAAGCTGCCGAAGATTATTCCCTTTGCATTCTCAGAGAGAGCAAGCTTCCCCCCGAAGAAAAAGAATGAGAGTGCCTCCCCCAGATCAAGAAACATCGTGAGGATCATTCTTTAGAAAGATAGATCAGAGAGCAGTCAGCCATTGCACTTGAAATTGCTTCATTGAAGCTACATTTTCCTTTATATTTTTGATTTCTGTTCTTTCTTTCGTTCTTTCTTTCTAGTTTTCCGAATTTGGTTTTTGGTTCCCTCTAAGTGTTCCTGGAGGAAGGGAGACATTGTCTCCGATTGCGAGTGACTTGGGTGGTCGCTCGTGGGGTTCCCTCTGGTGTGGAGGAAGGGAGGTATTGTCCTCCGGATCTGAATTTGTAGGTAGCAAGTTCAGGCTTCAGGTTCTGTGGTGCAGGACTTGGGTTGAGGGATTTGTCTCCCTCTGGGCAAGCTGTAAGGCAGCGTTCTGTCGCAGACTGAGTCTGCTTCTTTTCTAGGCAGTGCTAGTGGAATTCTCGTTCGGTGTGAACGAGGGGTTGACGTAGATTGCGATTTGCAATTGAACCACCTAGAAACTCTGTCTCTCTGTGTGTTTGTTGTTTTGATCTAATTTGTGGAAGCTGAGTTCTGCTCTCTCTACTGGTATTTGATAAATCCCCAATCAGAATGTTTTGCCAAGACTATCTGGAAGTTTGGTCTCTTGCATGAGTCGTCTTCCAACTTCCCCCGCTGACGTGTAGCCGGTTATCTACAGATTCTTTTTTCGTTCCACCACTACTTACCTTCTGAACGAATAGCGTTAAAGGGTGTGTTTACATTGGTTTATTTTCTGCTCTTTTTCTATTCTATCATTTGTCTGATCGTTATCCTTTGCCTTCACCAACAACATTGTCGCTTGCTTAGATTATCTTCAGCTGCACTGTAAGTGCTCGGTGTCATATTTCTCAGCTCATTGCCGTGTTCCTTCGAATTATTTTTGAAAATTGGGGTGATCTATTCATCCCCCCCTTCTAGATCACTCCCTAGTATTTCTATCAATTGGTATCAGAGTAGGTTACCCAACATGTGGTCTAACGACCAGGGTAGACTTGGGTCTAACAATCCTCGCAGCTTCATTGCCGAGGGACATTTGATTAATCGTCCTCCTCTTTTTGATGGTATTAACTATCTTTATTGGAAGAACAGGATGGAGGTGTTCTTAAGAGCGAACAGTCACGAACTGTGAAGAGTGAATACTACAGGACCATTTGAGCTACCAGATGAAGAAGATACATGGTCAAGGGAATAGATCAGGCTTTCCACCATGAACTAGACGGCAATGAACATAATGCAGTGCGCAGTCCATCCAGATGAGTATGCTAGGATATCAGCCTGCAAGACAATAAAAAAGATGTGTGATGAACTAGAGCTCATGTATGAAGGTACATCCCAGGTCAAGGCTACAAAGGTAAACATGCTGACCTCTAAATATGAACTATTTAAGATGAATTCAGAGGAAACAATTTTTGAGATGTACGCCAGGCTATCGTTGATCACGAACAGCCTCAAGGGTCTAGGAAAATAGATCCCTGAAGCGGATCTTGTTAGGAAGATTCTTAGATCATTGACCTCATTGTGGCATACTAAGACCACAGTTATAGAGAAGTCAAGGGATTTGTCCAAAATGACTGTCACTGAACTAATCGGATCCCTGATGACTTGTGAAATCAACTTAAAAGGGAATATTGAAGAAACAAGTAAGAAGGGCAAGAACATTGCTCTTTATGTGTCTCGGAGTGGAAGTGGAAGTAGTAGTAGCAGTGGTAGTGAGGAGTTTGAAAACTTCTCAGATCATGATCAAGAGCAGCAAGCCATGCTAACTCGTAGATTCCAATAATTGCTAAGATCAAAGGGTAAGCCACTTAGGAAAAGAAGGGCACAATCATCTGGTAAGAATTTTAACTCCAAAACTGGCAAATACAAGACTAATGACAAGCTTACTTGTTTTCACTATCACAGGCCTGGTCAAATGAAAAGTGACTGCCTAGATCTTCTAATGAAGAATACCAAGGTGCAGAAGAAAAAGCCCAAAGCTATGATTTGCACATGGAGTGATGAGGAGGAAGATGTTGACGAAAACTCCTCCGAAGATGAAGAGGGACTATGTCTTATGGCTGACAGTGAACAATAGGTAAGCAACCCCTTTGAAAGCTATTCAATTGATGATTGGGAGGATGCTTATGCTGACCTGCTAGATAAGCAACCAAAGAATACAAGTCCATGAAGAAAGGTTTGAACAATCTCCTTAACAATAAGGCATGTACAGATAATGAAATTGCTGAACTAAAAAACCAGATTGATGAAATGAACTATGAAAAGACCTCACTGAAAATTTAGAATGACAACCTCAAAATGAAAAGGAGGAAATCAGAAATAATATGGATGAAGTGAACCTCAGACTTCAAGAGATTCAGAAAGAAAATGAGCTTCTAAAGGAGAAATTGGTGTGGACACGCGCCACTATACACGCGAGTGGACGAGGATATGGCAGGACCCAGATAGCTCAAGGAGGACGTGGACGCATCGACCGAGCCTTCACCTTTATTTCATAATTGTTTGGCCTTGTTGGGCCCTATTTGGAGTTTGTGGACACTTAATGGGTTGTAATAGTGTGTAAAGGGCTAATGTGCTCAAGGTCTTGTAATGGGCTAGAATAGTGTTGGGCTTGACTATTGGGTTTCTACATGGGCCAAGCCCATGGGCTAGTGTGAAAGGAACCTAGTAGGTTGTGGGCTTCTAGAAGGGGCCTTGGTCCAAGGGGAGACAGCCACCCACATAATGGTGACTCCCCTCCCTTAATGTCAACATTAGATAGCTCCCTTGTCTCCCCTCCCCTTTGATTTTCAAAGGTAGGTGAGTCATTGTCCCCCCTTGGTCTCCCCTCCCCTCTCCTTGTCAAAGGATCGAACCCCCTCTCCCTCCCCTTCCTCCAACATTTTTTCCAGCCCCCTCCCCTTGTCTTACCTCTATTTAAACATATGTATAGTGTTCTTAGTGGAACTAATGAAAGATTTGTTAGAGAAATTACATTAAGAGAGTGATTCCCTTCTTTCCCCCTTGGGTGTGATGCCCTGCCAAATCCTGTGATGGGATTTACCTTGGGCGTGTGACTCGCTCCTCTATCTTCCCCATCCCCTTCGCATCTAGCTCCAACAAAATTCTCAGAGAAGCTTCTACGAGTCAGGAAAATTTCATAGGTGGTTTTGCATCGATCGGAGCTCTGGATCACAGGTAACAATTCATCTCGTGACGTCGCGCGGATCTGCCCGAGCTTGCTGTCCAGATCTGGAGTTTCCTGATCCCAAAATTCTCCAGATCGCCTCACAAGCCCTCTGGATCTGATTTCCTGAGTGATTAAAGGATTTTCAGTCCTCTTCGCGTTGCCGCCAATATCATGTCGATCCGAGACCTTGCTGATCATGGCGACGATTTTCGTTGGATCGCGCAAGCTGATCTGTGCAGACACGACTCAGCATCAGAGCCGACTTCCCGAAGCTACCCCGCCTCCTCCGTTGCAGATCTGTGCAAGCGCTTTGGTATGCGTCTTCATCTGGATGTCGCTGACGAGCTCCCACAAACGGCGCTTCGTTCCGACATCGGGAACGAATTTTCCAGTAATTATTTGTCTTCCTATGCAGTTTTGTGTGCATAAAACCAGAAGCTGATGAAAGTTGCTGCTGCGCCCAGATCTGAAAAGATCTGATCACGCCCTTCGGAGCAGACGATCTTCATCCTATCTCCGACGTTCTCGAAGAAATGGAACTCCGATCGGGCATCGGATCTTGGCGCACCGGCCCTCGCAAGTTCACTGCGCAGTGTGACCAGCGCGAGCAGAACCAAGTCGGCTTCCATTCGGCTCACCCGGATCGGCTCCGACTCGCTTCCCTCGCCTCATGCGAGTGCGGCCCGTCAACCCAGATTCCAGCAACCCCAAAATTGGTGTTTCTATCCCTTTACCTCCCTGCATGGAGTGGGCGTTAAGTTATGAAATTGTAAACTTAACACTTGTGTGTATCGGGGTTGTTTGGATTCGGTCGGAGTTTCTTCCCCACGCACTAGTCGTGGAGGTACGTGCTCGTTCCTATACTCACATTTGTTGATTTAGTATACTTTATATCATGCTGCGTTTGTGAGATTAGGGCCAATAGTTAGCTACAAATCACCATGATTGTGAGTTGAGAGTGCTCGTTCCTTAGCTCCAGTTGAGCACCGAGCTTGGACTGCACCACCCTAGGCGACAGTGGTTCCTTAACCGCTGTGATCCCACATTTCCCTCGCAAGGGATGATCGTCGGGCTAGCTAGAGTTCCAGTTGAGAGACGTCTCCACCCGGATAACGCCACGGTGGTCAGCCGCCCGGCTTACCTTAGCGTGCTAGTGCTGGCCGCACATCGAGTCGTCGTACGTCTTATCCCGGTCGCGTCTTCGTCCCGCATCAAATTGGTATCAGAGCGTCGGTTTAAGTATAGGGTCATCTAAGTCCAAGGTTGCATTACATTCCAATATTTTGTATATCAAAAGGTGTCGCCCGACCGTTAGGTTACGCCTATCGGGGAGGTTATTCGCTCGTGTGAGAGGATCTTCAGATCCCCAGACTCCGTCAGGTACCAGATATTGATTTAAGTCTAGGTTCCTAGTTAGTGCATTCCAACCTTTGTGTCCTTGCATGCCCACCCGGCGTGGTACCCAATACCATCGCCCCGCATCTATGGCTAACCCACGGGATGCTGCCGTTGGAGACTTTTACTCCTTGCATGAGGCGATGATGGCCATTATGGCTCAGTTGGACCAGTCTGAAACTACCTTTCGAAACTTCTCCGATAATATGGATGGTCGCCTTAGAGCCATGGAGGGACGCATGGAGACCTCCGATAGGTCTGTCCAAGATCTAGTTGGACGGTTAGATAGAATGTCACACGGGGACCCTCCTGGAGCGGCCCAAGGCCCACCCACACCGCCTCCCGCGGTGGTCCAAGTCCAACCCGCTCCCGTAGCCCAAGTCCAGCCCGCTCCCGCGGCCCAAAACCAGCCAGCACCCGCTCCTCAGCCCGACCCTCACCGAGCCATCGAACGACCACATCGTGACCTTGGTCTAGAGGACTATGGGTCTGATAATGCGTATGGGGGGTATGGCCGACGCCTTCATGGCTTTCATCAGCCAAGAGATGAAGAGGATGATAGAGTCCTTAGGACCGTGCGAGCAGACCCTCTCACTTTTGACGGGTCTTTGGACCCAAAGGTCTATCTCGATTGGGAGGCCGGTATGGACCGGTACTTCGAGTGGTTCGAGATGACGGACCTCCGGATTGTCAAGTTCGCTAAAATGAAGCTATTAGGGCAAGCATAAACTTATTGGTGCAATGTGGAGAGCTTGCTATATCAGCGTCGAGAACCCCAGGTTGAGTCTTGGGATGAGATGAAGGAGAGACTTAGAACCAAGTATCTTCCTACCACATACCGTCAAAGGCTCATTGATAGGTGGCAGAACCTCAACCAAGGAGATCGGTCCGTGTCCGAGTACATCGCAGAGTTTGATGAATATTTTTTGCGATGTGGCCTCTCAGAAGAGAGCACGATGTTTGTTTCCCGCTTCCGTCGTGGTTTGCGGCCCCACTTTCAGTATGAACTCTTTCGCCGCAATGTTACCACCCTGGAGGCTGCATATCAGGTTGCTCTCGAGTTAGAGTAGTTTGAGTAAGATTTCACTCCCGTCCAGCGATTGGGAACCATCCATCAGCGTGGGTTCGACCCTCGTATTACACCTAGTTCCTATAGTCAATTTCCGGTGGTTCATCCTCGGGAACCCCCTCGCCAGGACCCCTTTGCTCTCAGGCCTCGCCCTCTCCCTCCAAGGGACCCTCCCCCCCACCCACAGGCACCATCCCCCACCCCACATCCCCAGCAGCCCTCATTGCCGGCCCGACCTCAACTCCCACCACCCCCGGCACATCGAGAAGACAAGGTAAAGGGGCCGATGACCGGTGGAGCATCTTCTAGCACAGGCCCACGTGACCAGTGCTATAGGTGTGGTGGGATTGGCCACTTTCCGGCCAAGTGTCCCACTCGGGAATCATTGGCTATCTCGGACACACCAGTCCGTGACCCCACACCAGAGCTAGTGCCGGTCAGCTATGAGGTTGATCCCGAACTCGAGGAGGAGTTCTTTGAGGAGCTATTAAAAGAGCATACTGTCGACTCGGGTACTCAATCCTAGGGCAATGTGCACTTTGGGTGTGATCCTCCCAAACCTCTAAATCCCCATTTAGAAGTCAGTAGGTTCATGTTAAGATGTCTAGGAGTCCCCAACTGTGGGTTGCATTGTTTGTTTGCGAGTATTACTAATGGGTGTCCAGGTTTGTCTAAGGTCACGTGTGAGTCTGTTTGTTTCCACATTTGTCTATCTTGCATGGAGTTTGCATTAAGTCGTCCCAATGAAAGGCCAGCCAAGCACGTATAAGGAGTTAGCTGATGCACGCTACATGCCCGTGAGTTCAAAAGGGAGAGTACGTCATGATCAGGGTCATACCTGAACGGTTTCCCCTCGGGGACCATAAAGAAACTCTAGGCCTGCAATACCCACCCTTTCTGAGTCACAAAACAAGTGGGATCCAATGCATACGTTATTGAACTACCGGACGACCATGGTGTCAGTTCGACGTTCCATGTTTCAGGTCTGGTAGCATATCGGAACCCCGCGGGGATCCCTCGTGAGTTTTTTGAGCTTTCTCCTCCTATTGTGAGTGACACACCACCCAAGAGTTCACCTCTTCCAGCCTCCACGCAAGCATATAGATTGTATACTGGATGAGCAGGTGATCACCACCAGGAACGAAGCCTACCAACACCTCATAGTGCGTTGGCGAGGATGCCCCACGATGAACAACGCCTTGATCACATGCGGAGAGCTCAAGCCTCGGGACCCTTACTCAACAGGGTCGAGTTCCTCCCACCCGGGGAGAATTGGTGCGGAAAAATGCCACTATACATGCCAGTGGACGAGGATATGGTCGGACCCGGATAGCTCAAGGAGGACGTGGACGCATTGGTCGAGCCTTCACCTTTATTTCACAATTGTTTGGCCTTGTTGGGCCCTATTTGGAGTTTGTGGACACTTAATGGGTTGTAAGAGTGTGTAAAGGGCTAATAGGCTCAAGGTCTTGTAATGGGCTAGAATAGTGTTGGGCTTGACTATTGGGTTTCTACATGGGCCAAGCCCATGGGCTAGTGTGAAAGGAACCTAGTGGGTTGTGGGCTTCTAGAAGGGGCCGTGGTCCAAGGGGAGACAGCCACCTACTTAATGGTGACTCCCCTTTCTTAATGTCAACATTAGATAGCTCCCTTGTCACCCCTCCCCTTTGATTTTCAAAGGTAGGTGAGTCATTGTTCCCCCTTGGTCTCCCCTCCCCTCTCCTTGTCAAAGGATCGAACCCCCTCTCCATCCCCTTGCTCCAACATTTTTTCCAGCCCCCTCCCCTTGTCTTACCTCTATTTAAACATATGTATAGTGTTCTTAGTGGAACTAATGAAAGATTTGTTAGAGAAATTGCATTAAGAGAGTGATTCTCTTCTTTCCCCCTTGGGTGTGATGCCCTGCCAAATCCTGTGATGGGATTTACCTTGGGCGTGTGACTCGCCCCTCTATCCTCCCCATCTCCTTCGCATCTAGCTCCAACAAAATTCTCAGAGAAGCTTCTACGAGTCAGAAAAATTTCAGAGTGGTTTCACGTCGATCGGAGCTCTGGATCACCGGAAACAATTCATCTCGTGACGTCGCGCGGATCTACCCGAGCTTGCTGTCCAGATCTGGAGTTTCCTGATCCTGAAATTATCCAGATCGCCTCACAAGCCTTCTGGATCTGATTTCCTGAGCGATTAATGGATTTTCAGTCCTCTTCGCGTTGCCACCAATCTCGTGTCGATCCGAGACCTGTGCTGATCGTGGCGACGATTTTCGTGGGATCGCGAAAGCTGATCTATGAAGACCCGACTCAGCATCAGAGCCGACTTCCCAAAGCTGCCTCGCCTCCTCCCTTGCATATCTGTGAAAGCGCTTTAGTCTGCGTCTTCCTCTGGACATCGCTGATGAGCTCCCACAAATGGCGCCTCGTTCCGACATCTGGAACGAATTTTCCAGTAATTATTTGTCTTCCTGTGCAGTTTTGTGTGCACAAAACCTGAAGCTGAGAAAAGTTGTTGCTACGCCCAGATCTGAAAAGATCTGATCACGCCCTTTGGAGCAGACGATCTTCGTCCTATCGCCGACATTCTCCAAGAAATGGAACTCCGATCGGGCATTGGATCTTGGGGCACCGGCCCTCGCAAGTTCGCTGCGTAGGGTGACCAGCGCGGGCAGAACCAAGTCGGCTTCCATTCGGCTCACCCGGATCGGCTCCGACTCGCTTCCCTCACCTCCTGCGAGTGCGGCCCGTCAACCCGGATTCCAGCAACCCCAAAATTGGTGTTTGTAGCCCTTTACCTCCCTGCATGGAGTGGGCGTTAAGTTATGAAATTGTAAACTTAACACTTGTGTGTATCGGGGTTGTTTGGATTCGGCCGGGGTTTCTTCCCCACGCACTAGTCGTGGAGGTACGTGCTTGTTCCTATACTCACATTTGCTGATTTAGTATACTTTCTATCATGCTGCGTTTGTGAGATTAGGGCCGATAGTTAGCTACAAATCACTGTGATTGTGAGTTGAGAGTGCCCGTTCCTTAGCTCCAGTCGAGCACCGAACTCGGACTGCACCACCCTAGGCGATAGTGGTTCCTTAACTGCTGCGATCCCACGTTTCCCTCGCAAGGGACGATCGTCGGGCTAGCTAGAGTTCCTGTTAAGAGACGTCTCCACCCGGATAATGCCACGGTGGTCAGCCGCTCAGCTTACCTTAGCGTGCTAGTGCTGGCCGCACATCGAGTCCGCCGTACGTCTTAGCCCGGTCGCGTCTTCATCCAGCATCAGAAATATGATGCAGTGCAAAATGCTAATTCTGAAATCTTGAAACAGTGTGAAAACCTATCGGAAAATCTTGATCATAAAGAAGCTATGTTGGAAAATTTTGTTTAAGGAAAAAACAATTTAGATACCATGCTAGGCATAAAGGTCAACTTCAATAAGGAGGGTCTTGGCTATGACCCAACCAGTAAGAAACCTTTCGAGTTCAAAACCACTACATTTTGCCTAGAGAAGGGGAACAAAAAACTGGACACTCCATCCAATTCAAACAGCAAATAGAATGATCAGCAACCCAACTTCAAGAAGTTTGTGAAAGCTAAACCAACATGGTTTGCTGGACAACAAATTAAAAATCAAGGGAACAACTTTGGCAAAGCTGCCATGCCTCGACCCAACACATTTATACCTCAAAGCAATACCATTAATAGGTCAAGGTATGTGACCAAGAACAGGTACCCAAGATACATGGGTCAGTACAGGAACCATTGGGTGAACTCTGTCAGGTACTCAAGATACATGGGTCAGTATAGGAACCATTGGGTGAAATCGGTCCACCCACAAAGATTCCTAGACCAATATGATTATCCCATAAACAATGGGTACAAGAGATATCCAAGAAATGAACACTTCATAAGGTCCAACAGATTATATGCTAATAAGCCGAATGGGCAAATCTTTACACATCATTTCAATAAAACTGTCAATAACAAGAAGAATGTGAAGAAGACTGAGAAACAATTTTGGATACCCAAAAACCTGCTGAAAGATTTGAACAATGTCTTTGGACCCAACCTTTCTTGGGTTCCAAAATCTATCTCTGTCTGATTTGATTGCAGGTTGGTCTGGTAGCCGAGCACAATAGATGGTACCTGGATAGCGGCTGCTCCAGGCATATGACAGGTGACCAGACAAAATTTAGCAATCTGGAAATGAAGATGGGAGGTATGGTCAAGTTTGGAGGTAAGAATAAAGGCAAGGTCATAGGAATTGGGACTGTTCGTAAGTTTTCCTCCAATATTGTTGAAAAGGTTTTACTTGTAGAAGGTCTCCAACATTATCTACTTAGCATCAGTCAACTGTGTGACAAGGGTCACAGAGTAGTTTTTGACAATAATGCATGCAAAATCATTGAAGTAAATTATGACAAAGTTTTGTTCTTAGGACATAGGGTGAATAATGTCTACATTGTAGACCTTAATGAAAACTCTGAATCAAATCTCTATCTTTCTGCTAATTTAAACAATAATGCTTACAACTGGCATAGACGATTAGGCCATGCTAGTTACAATACCTTAAATAAATTGGTGAAATATGATATGGTTAGAGGTTTACCTAAAATAAAGTTCAACACAAATTCAAAAATTTGTGATGCTTGTTCTCTGGGTAAACAAACCTGGAAGTCATTTAAACTTAGATCTGAGCCATTGTCCTCAAGGCCGATGGAGTTTTTACACATGGATCTATTTGGTCCAACTAGAACTCAGAGTCTGAATGGTAAAAGATTTGGATTTGTGATTGTAGATAATCATACTAGGTTTTCATGGATCTTTTTCTTAGCAAACAAAAGTGATACTTTTCTTTCATTTAAACAGTTTTTCAATAAAATCAAACAAGAAGGAAAAGACAAAATTTGCATAATTCAATCTGATCAAGGAGGAGAATTTGAAAACTCCATGTTTTCTGAATTCTGTGACTATGAAGGACTAACCCATCGATTCTCTTCCCCCAGGACACCAGAACAGAATGGGATTGTGAAAAGAAGAAACCAAACTATTGTGGAGATGGCCCGGACCATGCTGATCGAGAGTCAACTTCCAAGGAAATTCTGGGCAGAGGCGGCCAATACAGCATGTTACACTATTAACAGGGCCATGGTAAGACCAGTACATAAGAAAACCTTCTATGAGCTTCTGAAATGTAAGAAACCTAATCTAGCTCACTTCAGAATTTTTGGATCAAAGTGCTTCATACATAATAATTACAAGAAATTTCTAGATAAGTTTGAAGCAAAGTGTAGCCCGGGAATTTTCTTAGGTTATTCTGAAGTATCTAGAGCATATAGGATTTTCAATGTTTCTGATCAAACCCTAGAAGAATCTCCACATGTTGTTTTTGATGAAACCAAGAATGTTATTAACTTGGATGATGATGATAGGGATATCAAACAAGATGGAGAATTCTTAGAAGCTAATCAAAAAGAGGAGATTAAGCCAAGTGCAGCACCAAATGATTCCAACAAAGTAAGGTCAGCTGAAGCAAGTGAGTCCTCAACTAATGTTAGATTTTTTAAAGATCATCTTGTACAGAATATAATAGGTAATTTGCATGATGCCACTAGGACCAGATCCTTCTATAGAGATGTAAATAATCAAGACCTAGTTGCATTATTATCTCAAATTGAACCCAAAACTATAGAGGAAGCCTTAATTGATGAATCTTGGGTTAATGCTATGAATGAGGAATTAGGACAGTTTGAAAGAAACAATGTATGGATACTAGTTCCTAGGCCTAAAAATGCAACTGTCATTGGAACAAAATGGGTCTTTAAAAATAAAATGAATGAAGAAGGAATAATTTCAAGAAATGAAGCTAGATTAGTAGCCAAGGGCTACTGTCAGGAGTTTGGGGTTGTTATTGATGAATCATATGCTCCTGTTGCTAGATTAGAAGCTATAAGAATCTTGCTAGCTTTTGCTTGCTCCAAAAACATGAAACTTCATCAGATGGATGTTAAGAGTGTCTTCTTGAATGGACTCATCAAGGAGGAGGTCTTTGTTGAGCAACCCCCTGGATTTCAATTATCTGCACTTCCTAACCATGTTTTCAGGTTGAACAAAGCCCTTTACGGACTGAAATAGGCCCCTTGGGCCTGGTATGAAAGGTTGACAGATTTCCTGCTCAATAAGGGCTACGAACGAGGTAAGGTGGATCAAACTTTATTTACGATGGTCTTCAATGAAAATCTCATCATAGTTTCGGTATATGTAGATGACATTATTTTTACCTCCACATGCACTGAACTATGCAATGAAATTGTAGAATTGATGTCTAATGAGTTTGAAATGAGTTTGGTAGGTGAATTAAAATATTTCCTTGGTCTGCAGCTTCAGTAGTTGGAAGATGGATGTTTTATCAACCAGACCAAGTATACCTTGGAAATCATAAAGAGGTTTGGCATGGATAATCTGAAGCACATCTCAACACCAATGAGTACCAATTCAGCCATAGATGCAGATGAAACAGTTAAATAAATTTGAAGGGGCGTGATCATGCGCGGCTCCTGAGCTGGGTAGATGATCACCGAACAGTGAACTGTAGTGAAAGGGAAACGGATCAGGGGGCCCAGGGGAGGTTCCCTGGGGAAAACCCTCCGATGCTTAAGTCAGTAGAGCAATGGTGGAAGATAGGGAAGGAGGTAGAAAGAGGTGCACGAGATCCCCCTACACCAAGGTGGTGAAGTGGTTCCTGCTCAGGGGATTTTAGGCGTGTATTGCCCTTCCCTTTCACTGGTGGGAGTCCCAGGTTTATATAGTGTGCTCACCTTACGAGTCCCATAAGCGGAGGAGTTTCAGGCGAGAGTTACGTCCTCATCGTGGGATCTTTACGTCCTCATCGTGGGATCTTCATAGCCTTGAGGGATCATGGGTCTTTTATCCTCATAAACTCCTGCTCATAAAGGGCTCTCAACGGCAGCGTGGATAAGAAATCATCGGTCGGTCCGAGCATAAAAGGTGCCAACCCTGTCCGGGCGATAGGCATAGCTCGGATGAAGATAGGTCGGAGTGGGCGCTGAGCGCTTACCTCTATCTCGATGAGGGGATAACTCGGGCATGGGTCTTCCTCCGTTCTGACCGACGCTCGGGCCTTCCGAGCCTAAGGGCCACCGAGGAAGGATGAGATCCCGAGTAATCTTATTGGGCTTTTTAGCCTAAGTGGGCCCTATGGGGCTGTCACTTGGATGAGCTCAGCCTCGTTTGGTCTTGATGGACCTAGTTTGGCTGCTCTTAGATGGGCTACAGAAATCCCCCTCTCCACTTGTCCCCCTCGTACTCCCAAGCTTTAGTAAGCTCGGAAGAGTAGCTGTTGGGGTTTTAGACCAGCGTGGCTCAGGTGGGTGGAGATCTGGCGGGGTTAGGAAGCCACGTGACGTGGTCACCTGCACCCGTAATAATGATGATCCTGATGGATTTGAACTGAAGGGGCCCCCTTTTCTCGGAGGTCGGAACGACGCGTCGCCTCCCGCGCGGGGATATAGGCGTTGGGCGCTTGCTGTCATTCCATACTTCCTCCGTCTTTAGGGTTTTGGCTCTCCTCCGTTCTTACTTTTGGGCTCTTTGATGCGTCATGAGGACACGACGGAAGAGTAGAGGCTTGCAGCGGCGTTCGGGGAGTTGGCGGAGATAATTGTGGAGGCAGTCTGGCTACTTCCTCTTCCCCCGGAATCTTTGGGGTCCCGAGATCACCTTTCCTGAAACTCTTCTCCGGATTCCATGGTGGACCAGCGCTCGGATGCTGAGGAGTGGGAGGACGAGCCAGTGGTAAAGGCACCGGTTCCAAACTGTAGTGAACTGGGGGAGGCGGATGTGAGAAGGCTAGAGCATCAGTATCGCGTGCCCCACAAGTTCCCCTTTGTCACGGCTTCTCCACACGAGATGAGCCTGGACTCTTGTACAGGCCACATCTGTACCTTCCTTCTGTCGTGGAAGGGTGGGTTCCGCCTTCCCTTCGAACCTTTCATTCTTCAGCTTCTCAATTTTTTCCTGTTGGCGCCCATTCAGTTGGTCGCCAATTCTTATCTCCTTCTTTCTGCCTTCTGCATTCTCTGCCGCCAGTGTGGAGTTCCTCCTTCCTTGGACCTCTTTCACTATTTCTTTGAGTTGAAAGCACATCCTTCGGCTGGGAAGGGTTTCTATTTCATCCAGGCAAGGCGGAACAAGAGCTGTATCTCCTTGGCGGCGAAGGATTCTTCGCATAAGTGGTGGAAAACTCAATTCTTCTGAGTGGGGATTAGTTCAGTGGAGGAAACCTAGAGGTGCCTAGTAATCCCCAATTTCCACTCGAATATCCCTCCCAGGCAGGATGAGTTCCCTCCACATGTGGAGAAATATGCGGCTATCTTGCTGAAGCACCGCCAATCCACAGAAGAGCTGGTTACTCCAGAGAATATCGAGCGGTGTCTTCTTACGCGGCTGCATCCTTCGGGCTCAGGTGCCACAAACTAGGTTCTCCTTTGGATGTTGGGATCATTTTTTCCTTCCTGAATATGTCTTCCTCTTCATGCAGACACCAGGCGGCAGGCTTTGGAGGAGGCCACAGAGGTGATCGAGCTTGGCGATGACTCGGCTATTGATTAATCGGTTGCTCCCACAGGTCGCTCCCGAACCAGAGATAAGGGCAAGGGGGCGGCTTAGGGTGAATCCTCCAGGCCGCGGGGGTCCAAGCGCAAGGACCCCATGGAGGGCATGATCCGGGCCACCGCGAGGGCCATCAAGCGAGCCAAGAAGGCCGGGGTCGTACCCGCAGTCGAAGGTGACCTTGCCGCGGCTCGCCCCTCCGCCGAGCATGATGGGGCCGACCCTACCGGGTGAGCTCTCCCACCCATCGAGCAAGATGGGGTCGAGGAGGTTGGGGCTGCTCCTGCGGGCGACGACGATGCGGGGTCGGCCCTTCCTTCGGCCGGAGCCGAGGGGGCCGCGGCTTCTCCTGCGACTGGCAATGGTGCTGGCCCAGCTCTCCCCTCGGTAGGAGCCGATGGGGCCATAGCCGAGGTGGGGGATGCAGGGGCCGTGGCCGAGGCTGGCGCTTTAGGTGGTGGTTCAGGTGCCGAGCCGGTCCAGGTTGGGGGGTCGCAAGAAAATCTGACCGTGGCACGAGAGGCAACCAAGGCCGGGGCTTGGTCCGAGGCACTTGGTGGGGCGCCGGGCAATGGGGGGTTCTCTGTTCCGGCAGCCTTGGAGAGGCTTGGTATCACGGGCCCTCTACACCAGGTATGCACAGTATAGCCACGAAGGTGAGGGGGGAGCTAGGCAGTACTCTCCATCTGCGGCCCTCGCTGGGGTTATGGAGGGCGGCCTGCTCCTGGCCCAGATGGGGGCCACTCTGGCCGAAGCGTACGCTCGGTCGGAGTGGGAGCAAGCGAACCTGGCCTGGACCCTTGGTGTGTCTGACAGGAGGTTGGCTCGGCTTGCCGAGGAGCGTGATGGGCTTCGGGGGGAGCTTTCCTCAGTCAGGGAGCTGGTGCGGTCGAGCCAGGTGGAGACCCGGTCGATAACCGAGCAGCTAGCTAAGGCCTGCGAATCGATCGAGAGGAAGAACATGCTTCTTAAAGAGGAGCACCTTGCACGCGTTGAGCTGGATGGCCGGTGGGAGACCGAACGTGTAGAGCTGGTACACCGAGCGGAGGAAGCCGAGCGCCTTCGGTTGGAAGCCGAGGCTGATCGGGCTGAGGCGGAGAAGCATGCGACGGAGGCCGAATAGCGGGCGGCTGAGGCCGAGCGGAAGTCAACCGAGGCGGAGCGGGAGAAGGCCGAGCTCGCTGGTAGGGTGGGATCGGCCGGGGTGGAGGCTCTCGAGCAGTACAAAAGCTCAAAGGCCTACCGGGTCGACCTTAAGGAGGCTGCCCTCCCCTACTACGAGTTAGTGCTTCGCCGGGGCATCCGCAATGGGTTCAAGCAAGCCGTCTCTTATGCCGAGGAGCAGGCGTTCGGGGTAGTTGACTTCCCATCCGGGAAATGCTATGACTCGGACTTGTCATCCTCCAGTTCCTGTTCTTTGGCACAGGATGAAGAGGATCACGGGGGCTCTTCGTTCGAGGGGTCACCAACTTCGGATGCCTCGGGAGGGCACGCAACCGAGGCAATTCCCATGTCGGTGGGGTCATGTCACGCCCCGAGCGCGGAAGGTACCCGGAGATGCGTGACGAGTTTATATCAATCATGTTAATCAGAGTATTAGTGTATTCGACACCAAAATCAGAGATGCGCGAAAGTAAAGATAACCCAGTCCTTTATTCCTTCATAAGAATATGTCTATTACAAACCTTGAAGTACTAACTAAAACAAAGGGAAAAGTACAAGGTTGACTCAAGAAAGTATGAAAAAGACTAGATAACACGGAAGAAGCTCTATCTCTTTCACTCTTGATTTTCCCCATCCGTTTGAGTTCCCTCATCGTCGGACTTACCTGAAAAGTAGGGAAACACTAAGTGAGCGAACGCTCAGTAGGAAATTATATCTCAAGATCTAGCAAGGGGTTTAAGTGATTACATCTTTCATGAATGCACTATAGCTATGCATGCTCGCATAAAACGACAAGATAGAGAGAGTGTATAACAAAACGATAGTAAGAAGAACTAGTCATGAGCTTTCAAGAACTTATATCAAAAAGATATCAAGATATTCAAGCAAGTGTATTCATCATGTCATGTTGGAATTTGGCTAATTTGTTTCAAGTCAAGCAAGTATACAATTACCCTTTCTCGGGCCATGCAAGTTATGTAATATCAAGTCAAGTACAAGTACAAGATTTGTGGAATGTTCAATCAAGCTAGTCATGCACTTCGGTATAATGCCAATACCGTGATCAATCAACTCCCATAGGCACAAGTACTTTCGGGTGCTCCTCCCAGGACCAGATCGGGCCCTATATGCGCAGGCATTAATCATGTATTTTAACATCCACTTTTGTGTATAGCCAATATGGAATTTCAAGAATAAAGCTTGTAGATACGTAGGATAACTTGGATAGAATAGAGTCCAAAAATATGACACTTGACATAGAATGGCGATAATAACGGTACAATCACGATTATCGATAAAACTAGGTGGAATTGGTTCCCTAACTTGGGTACCATGACAAACAAGTATGGACACTCTTTATATAGAATTGAGGTCCACATGAACAGCACATCAATGGCAAGACGTCCTCATTCTTAATATAGAATTGAGGTCCACAAGAACATCATGTTGAATATAGAATTAGGGTTTACAAGAACATCATAACAATGTTGATATAGAGTTGGGGTTTACAAGAACATCATGACAATGTTGATATAGAATTGGGGTTTACAAGAACAGCATCAAATGACATGATAACCTCATCCCATTAAGAGAATTCTCATGATACACACTTTGTATAACATGAGGGCCGGTATACCATGTTTCTTTAGAGTGACATGGCAAAATAGTGTAATGGGTTTTTATGGTACAACCAGCTCAGTCGGCCTTGAGGGAATCCAAGGCTGCGAGGAGACTTACAGAGGTCTCTATGACTAACTCGCTAGTCCAAAGGAACAGAATATCCAATGGAGAGCTTGTATGTCAATGAGAATTAGTGGGTAAATGATAAATCATCATGAAACGTGGGACTATATTCACGGACTGGAATATAGTGCCGATATATATATAGATATATTTATATATATTTATCAATATACATATGGAACCTTCGGTTAACAGTAACAGTGTAAAATAGTATCACAAGAAAATAGCGACTTAATCTAAGTCATTACTTATCAAATTAACGCCTTCTATAGGGGCGTTTATTCACAATCTGACGACTTATACATTAGTCGTCCCTTCAATATTTCTATTCTGCAGAAACTCAATATTCTGGAATTTTAACAAAAACGCGCCCTGGACAGGGGCGTTACTTGTCAATTAGCGCCCTGGTATGGGGCGTCAGTTCAATAAGAGACGACCTTGTTCAGGTCGTTAATCCAGCAATTTTCTAAATTTAATAAAATTTCAGGAACAATTTATATAGTCAGGACCAGAAAATTAGCAGGATTCAATCAGGATGAACATGCATTAGATTAGGTTCATGGTTTCATAGATATCGAGTTTTAAACATGGGTAATTATCAATTTATATGAAATTGACGACTACTAGGTAGGGCGTCAAAACAAGAATTAGCGCCTTTGTCAGGGTCGCTTCTTTCAAAATTTTACAGAAAATATTTAAAACCATGATGAAACTATATGCATGGACAACATATGATTTTATTAAGGATCTTAAATTAATTTGGGCTACGTTTCTTGAGAAAACCTACCTGATTAAGATCTGGGTGATGATTCGTGGAGAAAGTTGAAGAACAACGTCACTCTGTCATATATAGAGTATTCTGGGATTTATCTGATCAGCAGGTACCGAGATATAGAGGTTGAGAGGATGTGATTCCTACGCGTAGCTTGCTTTGGATGAAAAATCTCGTTCTTCAGTAGGTCAAGAAGGCTTTCCTACAGAGAAATAAGATGAAGAATCATTAGTTTTTTCTTCATAATACTTAACTAAAGGCAAGGGAAGAAGAACGATGTGGACGAAGAACCCACGATCTTCTCTTGACAAAAGAGTTACTACCTACTGTAGACTTCCTACATGAAATAAGATGAAGACATTAGTTTTCTTCATCATACATAACTAAAGGAAAAGAAAAGAGGAAGAACATTACCTGTTCTTCACGGTTGACAGTAGCAGAACGATGAAACAGATCGCCAAAATAGCAGTCTAGGTCGATCGGGAGGATATTTATAGAATTTTAGGAGATCCTATTAGGGTTAGAGTTGTATTGGAAGTAATACTTCCATGATAGAGTCCTTACCATACTTCACCTTCGACGTAGTTATCCATAACTTGCCCTGGATAGACTCCTGGGTCGAACGAAACTCGAACTGAATTAACGTCTTAAGCGAGGGCGTCGAATTTAAATTGACGCCTTGTCGAGCGTCGTTACTTATGTAAACGCGCCCATGTAGAGGGCGTTTCATTTCCTTTCCTCAATTTTATTTTTCCCGTCGTTTGAAATTTGACGCCCTATTGTCTAGGCGTCCCTTTTTAAATTAACGCCTTATACAGAGGCGTTTCTTTTCGAAGTCGCGCCTTGGCCAAAGGCGTTATTTCTTCTTGATTAATGATTTACCCATTTAGGCTCTTTGTCATCTATTTACTTATCTTTTATTTTAATTTGATTTATTTAAAAATCTTGTTTTTATCAGGGTTGCTACACCCTCCCCCACTTAAAAAAATTTGGTCCCCAAATTCAATAGTATATATAAGTGGAGAG
The DNA here is from genome assembly GCA_022559845.1 of Amorphophallus konjac. NCBI lineage: Eukaryota > Viridiplantae > Streptophyta > Magnoliopsida > Alismatales > Araceae > Amorphophallus > Amorphophallus konjac. The sequence continues at coordinate 216,490,312 of CM040123.1, read as the reverse complement.
TGTAGAGTATATACCTTAAAATAATTATGGAAATCGCTTCCTCATGGATTCCTCGGTCTCCCATGTAGCTTCTTGTTCGGAGTTCTTATTCCATTGTACCTTAAGCATGGGAATACCCTTATTCCTTAGGGTACGTACTTCACGATCTAGTGTCTTTATGGGCTTCTGCTCATATGTGAGATCCTTCTGGATAACTAAGTCTCCATGTTCAATAATATGTGATGGATCGTGTACATACTTCTTCAACATAGATATGTGGAACACATTATGAACATCAGACAATTGAGGAGGCAATGCGATGCGATAAGCAATCTCGCCAACTCGTTCTAGTATCTCGAAGGGGCCGATGAATCTTGGTGTAAGCTTGCCAGTAACACCAAATCTCCGTATGCCACGTCCAGGCGATATCTTGAGAAATACATGATCTCCAACTTGGAATTCAAGATCTCTCCTTCTCGTGTCGGCATAAGCCTTTTGCCTAGACTGAGCAACTCGCAGTCTTTCTCTAATCAATTGTATCTTCTCAGTGGTATCCCTTACCATGTCTGGACCTAATAGTTGTTTTTCTCCAACTTCGTCCCAGCATAAGGGTGATCGGCAACTCCTTCCGTATAGAGCTTCGAAAGGTGCCATTTGTATACTTACCTGGTAGCTATTATTATATGCAAATTCCACCAACAGCAAGTGATCATGCCAGCTTCCATCGAAATCAATGATGCAAGCTCTGAGCATATCTTCAACCACCTGGTTAGTTCTCTCGGTCTGACCATCCGTTTGAGGGTGAAAAGCTATACTAAAGTTAAGCCTTGTTCCAAACGAATGTTGTAGTCCCTTCCAAAAATGAGAAGTAAAACGGGGATCTCTGTCAGACACGATTGAAACAGGAATGCCATGTAATCTGACTATTTCCTTGATGTATAATGCAGCCAAAACATCAACTGACCATCGGCTCTTTATTGGCAAGAAATGCGCTGATTTAGTCAATCGGTCAATAATAACCCATATTCCATCATGTCCTCCTTTTGATTTAGATAAACCCATAATGAAATCCATGCTAATATTCTCCCACTTCCATTTGGGAATATCTAGAGGATGTAATTTTCCAGCAGGCTTTTGGTGTTCCGCCTTGACCTGTTGGCAAGTGAGACAGCGTGATACATAGTCTGCTATTTCCCTTTTCATGTTGGGCCACCAAAAATTCCTCTTCACATCTTGGTACATTTTGGTAGATCCAGGATGAATCGTGTACCTTGATCTATGAGCTTCATCTAATATCTTCTTCTTTAACTCGGGACAATCCGGTATGCAAGTTCTATTCCTGAACATTAATCTTCCTTCACAAGTTATTTGGAAATCAGATTGTCCTTCTAGTTTGCCCTTGATTTCCACTAATATTGGGTCATTATCCTAAAGTGCTTGTATTTCAATTAATTGGTCTGGCTGAATGCTTATGTGAGACAATGTGATACATTGAAAGTCTGTGTCCACGCTTATATTGAGTTCAGAGAATTGCTCCAGCAACTTCCATTCTTGAATCATACAATTGGCTAACAGTGCTCTCGGCTTTCGACTAAGGGCATCTGCTACATGGTTACCCTTTCCGGGATGATATTGTATATTGAAGTCGAAGTCCTTGAGATATTCTAGCCAACGTCTTTGCCTCATATTTAGTTCCTTTTGAGAGAAAAGGTACTTGAGACTCTTGTGATCGGAGTATACAGTAAACTGCACTCCATATAGATAATGTCTCCAGATCTTTAGTGCAAATACTACCGCGGCTAATTCTAAGTCGTGGACGGGGTAGTTCTCTTCATGCTTCTTTAATGGACGAGAAGAGTAAGCTATAACCTTTCCTTGTTGCATTAGAACACATCCGAGACCAATGCCAGAAGCATCATTGTATACCTCAAATTTCTCTCCTTCCATTGGTAAAGCTAAGACAGGAGCTGTAGTAAGATGATCCTTGAGAGTTTGGAAGCTTCTTTCACATTCCTCACTCCATTCGTAACGGATCTCCTTGCGAGTTAACCTCGTAAGTGGTACGGCGATCTTAGAGAAATCTTTGATGAATCGCCTGTAATAGCCAGCAAGACCTAAGAAACTTCGGATCTCGCTAGCATTGGTCGGTCTTTCCCAATTTCTTAAAGCTTCAACTTTTGATGGATCTACTGATAAGCCATCCTTTGATATAACATGTTCAAGAAAAGTCACTTCTTCGAGCCAGAATTCACACTTGCTGAGTTTTGCATATAATTGGTTTGCCCTTAATATTTGTAATGCAATCCTCAAATGCTCCTCATGCTCTTCCTTAGTCTTAGAATAAATTAATATATCATCGATGAAGACCACCACGAATTGATCTAAATAAGGCCTGAATATACTATTCATTAACTGCATAAAGGCAGCAGGGGCATTCGTTAGTCCAAAAGGCATAACAACAAATTCATAATGGTCGTACCTGCTTCTGAATGCAGTCTTATGAATGTCCTCATCCTTGATTCTTAACTGATGATATCCCAACCTAAGATCAATTTTGGAAAAGTACTTGGATCCTGATATTTGATCAAATAACTCATCGATTCTCGGCAGTGGATACTTATTTTTGACACTGAGATGATTCAACTGTCGATAGTCGATGCATAACCTCATGGATCCATCTTTCTTCTTTACAAATAATACATGCGCTCCCCATGGGGAAGTACTTGGTCTTATGAATCCTTTCTTAATGAGTTCCATCAATTGCTCCTTTAACTCCTTGAGTTCAGCAGGCGACATTCTATACGGTGCCTTAGAAACAGGTCCAGCACCAGGGACTAAGTCGATGGTGAAGGCCACTTCTCTTTGCGGGGGTAATCCAGGCAAATCTTCCGGAAATACATCCGGAAATTCTTGCACAACTGGGATATCTTCTATCTTAGTTTCCTTAGCCTCCTTAATCGTGACGAATGTAAGGAAAGATACACATCCTTTCCTGATGAGCTTGCTAGCTCGGAGAGCCGAAATAAGAGGTGACTCGCTCCGACTCTTAGGGCTAGAATAGACTAGTTCTGGAAAGTCCTTGAAAGTAACCTTGCTATTACGGCAATCGACTGTTGCCTGGTATTTGGATAACCAATCCGCTCCCAGTATAACATCATACTCCTTTAGATCTAAACTTATGAGATCGATAGGAACATTTCTTCCTTTTACCAACACTTCACAGTTTTGATAATGGTGAGTAATATCGGTTTCGTTTCCGAGAGGAGTAGATAAAATTATTTTCATCCATTCCGGTTCCATAGGTAGGGGGTTAGCAAACTTCTTGGAAATAAAAGAATGTGATGCACCTGTATCAAATAAGACATGTGCAAACTTGGAACAAACTTTTAGTGTACCTTCTACTAGTCCGCCTTCTTCTTCTTGTTCGGTCTCCTTAATTGCGTGAAGACGAGCATTCTTGGTTACTGGGCGCTTTCCGTCACCGGTTTGATCATTAAGTAATGGGCAATCGGGAATCCGATGCTCACGGCTCCCGCAACGGAGACATGCTCCAAGTTTCCTCCAGCACTCTTCGGCTTTATGACCAGCCTTGTCACAATGCTTGCATATTATATTCGAAGGTGTAGTAGTGATAGAGAAGGGCTTGGTCTTCTTAAATTTTTGGTCTTGAGAAGAAGTACCTCCAGTGCTAGGCCTCTTCTTGAAGTTGGGTTTAAAGGAACCCGAACTTGTAACTTGTTCCTTCTTATCCTTCCCACGGATTCTATCTGATAGCTCCGTGGCATCTTCTAACAATTGAGCTCGGCGTACTATCTCTGAGTAGACCTAAATATCCATTGGCGCCAGCTGTGTGATATATTGGGGCCTGAGCCCATTTAGGAACCTCCTAGCTTTCATCTTCTCGGTGCTAACTAAGTGCTTAGCATACCGAGATAATCTAGAAAATTGTGCCTCGTACTCCGCCACCGATAATGACCGTTGCTTGAGTGCGGCAAATTCGGTAGCTTTCTTTTCTTGGACTCGGTCTGAAAAATATTTATTGTTGAAATGTTCAACAAATTCTTCCCAAGTAATTTGGTCTTGATTTATAGTAGCTTCGACTGACTCCCACCAGCATCGGGCATCCCTTTCTAACTGAAAGGTAGCTAATAAGACTTTATCTGGATCCGTGCACTGCATAACACGGAATATACGCTCCGTCTCCCTGATCCAGTGTCTACGTCATCCGGATCAGTAGAACCCATGAATTTGGGAGGGTTCATGTTCTTGAAGACTTGGTGGAGACTTTCGGCTCGTTGTGCACCTCCATGTGCCACTTGTTGCAGCACTTGAGTCATGCCTTGAAGTGTACGCTGCATGTTGCGCCACTGAGCACGTTCGACAGCCATCGTCCTACAATTACAATAACTAGATCAATACGTGATCTCATTTAGAAGCTAGCATTTTTAACTTTAACCCTTGGTTCTACCCAATCTCACTGGTTAAAGGTTAAACCTATCCTTAGACTTGGGTTTTCCTAGGAATTGAATAACCTGGCTCTGATACCACAAAAACTGTCACGCCCTGAGCGCGGAAGGTACCCGGAGATGCGCGACGAGTTTTTATCAATCATGTCAATCAGAGTATTAGTGTATTCGACACCAAAATCAGAGATGCGCGAAAGTAAAGATAACCCAGTCCTTTATTCCTTCATAAGAATATGTCTATTACAAACCTTGAAGTACTAACTAAAGCAAAGGGAAAAGTACAAGGTTGACTCAAGAAAGTATGAAAAAGACTAGATAACACGGAAGAAGCTCTATCTCTTTCACTCTTGATTTTCCCCATCCGTTTGAGTTCCCTCATCGTCGGACTTACCTGAAAAGTAGGGAAACACTAAGTGAGCGAACGCTCAGTAGGAAATTATATCTTAAGATCTAGCAAGGGGTTTAAGTGATTACATCTTTCATGAATGCACTATATCTATGCATGCTCGCATAAAACGACAAGATAGAGAGAGTGTATAACAAAACGATAGCAAGAAGAACTAGTCATGAGCTTTCAAGAACTTATATCAAAAAGATATTAAGATATTCAAGCAAGTGTATTCATCATGTCATGTTGGAATTTGGCTATTTTGTTTCAAGTCAAGCAAGTATACAATTACCCTTTCTCGGGCCACGCAAGTCATGTAATATCAAGTCAAGTACAAGTACAAGATTTGTGGAATGTTCAATCAAGCTAGTCATGCACTTCGGTATAATGCCAATACCGTGATCAATCAACTCCCATGGGCACAAGTACTTTCGGGTGCTCCTCCCAGGACCAGATCGGGCCCTATATGCGCAGGCATTAATCATGTATTTTAACATCCACTTTTGTGTATAGCCAATATGGAATTTCAAGAATAAAGCTTGTAGATACGTAGGATAACTTGGATAGAATAGAGTCCAAAAATATGACACTTGACATAGAATGATGATAATAACGATACAATCACGATTATCGATAAAACTAGGTGGAATTGGTTCCCTAACTTGGGTACCATGACAAACAAGTATGGACACTCTTTATATAGAATTGAGGTCCACATGAACAGCACATCAATGGCAAGACGTCCTCATTCTTAATATAGAATTGAGGTCCACAAGAACATCATGTTGAATATAGAATTGGGGTTTACAAGAACATCATAACAATGTTGATATAGAGTTGGGGTTTACAAGAACATCATGACAATGTTGATATAGAATTGGGGTTTACAAGAACAGCATCAAATGGCATGATAACCTCATCCCATTAAGAGAATTCTCATGATACACACTTTGCATAACATGAGGGCCGGTATACCATGTTTCTTTGGAGTGACATGGCAAAATAGTGTAATGGGTTTTTATGGTACAACCAGCTCAGTCGGCCTTAAGGGAATCCAAGGCTGCGAGGAGACTTACGGAGGTCTCTATGACTAACTCGCTATTCCAAAGGAACGTAATGTCTAATGGAGAGCTTGTATGTCAATGAGAATTAGTGGGTAAACGATAAATCATCATGAAACGTGGGACTATATTCACGGACTGGAATATAGTGCCGATATATATATAGATATATTTATATATATTTATCAATATACATATGGAACCTTCGGTTAACAGTAACATTGTAAAATAGTATCACAGGAAAATAGCGACTTAATCTAAGTCATTACTTATCAAATTAACGCCTTCTATAGGGGCGTTTATTCACAATCTGATGACTTATACATTAGTCGTCCCTTCAATATTTCTATTCTGCAGAAACTCAATATTCTGGAATTTTAACAAAACACGCCCTGGACAGGGGCGTTACTTGTCAATTAGCGCCCTGGTATGGGGCGTCAGTTCAATAAGAGACGACCTTGTTCAAGTCGTTAATCCAGCAATTTTCCAAATTTAATAAAATTTTAGGAACAATTTATATAGTCAGGACCAAAAAATTAGCAGGATTCAATCAAGATGAACATGCATTAAATTAGGTTCATGGTTTCATAGATATCGAGTTTTAAACATGGGTAATTATCAATTTATATGAAATTGACGACTACTAGGTAGGGCGTCAAAACAAGAATTAGCGCCCTTGTCAGGGTCACTTCTTTCAAAATTTTACAGAAAAATTTAAAACCATGATGAAACTATATGCATGGACAACATATGATTTTATTAAGGATCTTAAATTAATTTGGGCTACGTTTCTTGAGAAAACCTACCTGATTAAGATCTGGGTGATGATTCGTGGAGAAAGTTGAAGAACAACGTCACTCTGTCATATACAGAGTATTCTGGGATGTATCTGATCAGCAGGTACCGAGATATAGAGGTTGAGAGGATGTGATTCCTACGCGTAGCTTGCTTTGGATGAAAAATCTCGTTCTTCAGTAGGTCAAGAAGGCTTTCCTACAGAGAAATAAGATGAAGAATCATTAGTTTTTTCTTCATAATACTTAACTGAAGGCAAGGGAAGAAGAACGATGTGGACGAAGAACCCACGATCTTCTCTTGACAAAAGAGTTACTACCTACTGTAGACTTCCTACATGAAATAAGATGAAGACATTAGTTTTCTTCATCATACATAACTAAAGGAAAAGAAAAGAGGAAGAACATTACCTGTTCTTCACGGTTGACAGCAGCAGAACGATGAAACAGATCACCAAAATAGCGGTCTAGGTCGATCGGGAGGATATTTATAGAATTTTAGGGGATCCTATTAGGGTTAGAGTTGTATTGGAAGTAATACTTCCATGATAGAGTCCTTACCATAGTTCACCTTCGACGTAGTTATCTATAACTTGCCCGAAACTCGAACTGAATTAACGTCTTAAGCGAGGGCGTCAAATTTAAATTGACGCCTTGTCGAGCGTCGTTATTTATGTAAACGCGCCCATGTAGAGGGCGTTTCATTTCCTTTCCTCAATTTTATTTTTCCCGTCGTTTGAAATTTGACGCCCTATTGTCTAGGCGTCCCTTTTTAAATTAACGCCTTATACAGAGGCATTTTTTTTCGAAGTCGCGCCTTGGCCAAAGGCGTTATTTCTTCTTGGTTAATGATTTACCCATTTAGGCTCTTTGTCATCTATTTACTTATCTTTTATTTTAATTTGATTTTTTTTAAATCTTTTTTTTATCAGGGTTGCTACAGGTCAGTGCCAGGGTCGGCCGTCGCTGAGGATGCCAGGGGCAGACCGTTTGAGCCCTCAACTTCTGGGCTTCAAGGTGGGCCGGAGGCCTGATGTATCTGCTTTGCTTCCTCTTTTTGTATGTCTTTTTTCTTTTTGAAGAAAAAACTTCCTCTTTTGTGTAGAAAAATAGATAAGGCAATAGTGTTATGATGAAGACTTATCTGTTCCGTATCGCCACTGCCGTATTTTGTTCAGCGTATCTACAGTGGTTGGAAAGAGCCGATACTTTCTGTGTGGATCTCGCCTGATGGTTGGGTGAGTGTCTGACAGGGTGTCTTTCCGTTTTCTCATGCTTTGAATACCTGGCCGCTTCGTGTATCCCGCTGGGGCGGAAAATGAGAAGTCTGAGGTGACCGTTGGTAGGGAGAGATCCCTTTGGCGTGTTTTCGAGGAGAGAATCATTTAAGGCAAATAGCCTCCCTTCGCCTATAAAAGGTCTGAAGGGCGTCCCTTCCTCTCCACCGCTTAGGGGTTTCTCTGATAGGCTTTCCTCATTCTTTCTTCACGTAGCGTTGTGCCGTTATATTTGGAGCATGGAAGATGCCCCGAACGATGAAGCTGCCGATGACGGAGGGCAGAGAGTCCTTGCTGCTTCAGGTTTGAAGGAGGTTCGACGGCCGGCGGACGGGTCTGAAGAAGGTCCGACGTGTGGAGGCACGTCGTCTTCTTTTTATCAGTTCTGGTGGAGTTTGTAGGGGGTGAGATGGTGGACAAATGGGAGCATCAGGCATCCCTACCGCCCGTCCCTTCCTGCTCGTTCCATGGAGGGGAGGAGAAAGCCAATCAAGATCCCTCCTTCCCGGGCTTTCCCCTGCCTCCTCATCCAGCTCTCCTGGTTTCTTTCTCCCCCCCGCAGCCTCTTTTTACCTCTTCTACTCTTCTCCTCATTTATTTCACTCTTCGGGGGGTGCCTGCACTCTCTTCTTTCCAAAGAGTTGGCAGGTTGGCGGGGAGAATGCTTTCATATGCGTTCCCTCTCCCCTTTCTCTTCCAAGTTCAACTTGGAAGGTAGCCTTCTCCTTCCTAATCCCTCTGTCACCGTTGTCCCGAGCTGCCCGAGTCAACGGGGTCGACTACCCTTTATCCGAGCCAGTTTCTACACGAGGCAGAGTCAGTGGCTGGACGCAGGAAGGTCAACCGAGTCAGCCGAGCGATGGGCTCATACGACGGCGCCAGATGGATTTTTTGCTTTTTTGACATGTATTTTCTTGGCTTCGGCTTTCCTGATGTACAAGTGAGTTGTTTGAATAAAAGAAAGGAGCCTTTTATTTTATCTCATGTCGTTTACACAATGCTCAGTATTCAGAAGTAGAACTTGCGTAGTGTAGTTACGTTCCAGGTCCGAGGGATGAGCTCTCCTTCCATCGTGGATAGATGGTATGCTCCTTTTCAGAGCGTCTCGACAACTCGGTAGGGGCCTTCCCAATTAAGGGATAACTTGCCCGCCGCCTCAAGTGGTCGAGAGGCTTCAGCTTTCCTGAGGATGAAGTCTCCCGATTGAAAGTGTCTGTCTCAGACTTTGGTGTTGTAGTATCGAGTGAGGCGGCGTCGGTATTCCGTTGCTCAGATGCTGGCAATCTCTCAGACTTCATCTGCTAGGTCGAGGTTTTCGAGCAGTTTCTGGTCTTTTGCCTCGGACGAGAAGCAGATGACTCGGAGGGAGGGGTTGCCAATCTCCAACGGGATCACGGCCTCGATACCGTATACCAACTGAAAGGGGCTTTCACTAGTTGCCGTTATGGAAGTCGTTCTGTGTGACCAAAGTACGTTTGGCAATTCCTCAAGCCAGCTGCCCTTGGCTTTGCCGAGCCTAGTCTTGATGCCTTTTAAGATAGCCTTATTGGCATTTTCGACCAGCCCGTTAGCCTGAGGGTGGGCGACCGAGGTGAAGTGATTGCGAATGCCTAGGTCGGCACATCTGTCTCAGAAATAACGAGAATCAAATTGCTGACCATTATCGCTTACTATCACCCGGGGGATCCCGTAACGACAGATGATCGACTTCCAGATGAAATTCTAGATGACTGTCTCGGTGATCCTTGCTGTGGCTTCGGCCTCGATCCACTTAGTGAAGTAATCGATGGCGAGGATAATGAACTTCTTTTGGGCCTGGGCCGTGGGGAATGGCCTGAGGATGTCGATTCCCCCGCGAGCGAAAGGATAAGGCTCGGCTAGGATGATGAGCTCCGTTGCCGGCTAATGGACCAAGTGGTCAAATGGCTGGCACCGGTCATAGTGTTGTGTGTAGGTCGAGCACTCACGCTGCAGAGTGGGCCACCAATAACCTTGCCGTAGCAAGATCCTGGCGAGCTACCTACCTCCTAAATGCGCTCCGCACAGACCTTCGTGAACTTCTTCGATCGCTCAGTTGGCTTCGTCGGTGCTGAGGCACTTCCGGAGAGGACCGGAGAAGGATCTCCGGTAGAATGCGCCATCCAGAGTGATGAATCGCCGAGCTTGATACTTCAATCTTCTGGCTTCCTGAGGGTTGGGAGGCTCCTGAGAGTCTTGGAGCCACGACAGGTACGGGGTACGCCAGTCACTTGGGGAGGCCGAGTCAACAGCTAGGAGCTCCGAATCGATGCTCGGCCGCTCTAACTCTTCAAGAATGACCGATCGAGTACCCTCGGGGTCAAGAGAAGAGGCCAGCCGGGTGAGGGCGTCCGCTCGGGAGTTTTCCTCCCGAGCTATTTGGACTACCTCAAAACTCTCGAACTGTTGTTCCACGGTCTTGACCAGCTGGAGGTATTTGATCATCGGTACTTCTCGAGCTTCATAACTACCGTTGACCTGGCTAGCGACCATTTGGGAGTCAGTGTGAATCCTGACTTGCTCAGCCCCTAACCGCCGGGCCATGCGGGCTCCCGATATGAGGGCCTCATACTCGGAAGCATTATTAGATGCTTGGAAGTTGAACTTCACGGCGTACTGTAGCTCTGCTCCTTCGAGGGACTTCAGGAGGATCCCGGCGCCGCTCCCGGCTGAGTTAGAGGATCCGTCGATGAACAGTTCCCAGGTCGGTCCGGGCGCGGACGGAGATCTTTCTTCATTCGGGATGGTGCTCTCGGCGATGAAGTTAGCGAGCGCCTGGCCTTTAATATCCGAGCGAGGTAGATACGATATATCGTAGGTCCCGAGCATGATGGCCCACTTGACGAGGCGTCCCGAGGCTTCCGGGTGAGCGAGGATCCTCTTCAATGGCTCACCGGTCAGCACGGTGATGGAGTGCCCTTGGAAATAGGGTCGAAGGCACTTGGCCGAGGTAAACAACGCTAGCACGAGTCTCTCGGTTGCGGGGTACCTTCTTTCAGCCTCATTGAGTACCTTGCTAGTGTAGTAGACCGGTCTCTTGACTCCCAAGTCATTTCTGACTAGGACCGAGCTAACTGTAGATGGAGTCGCCGAGAGATAGAGATGTAAGGTTTCACTTGGTACGGGCTTGGAAAGCACCGGAGGTGAAGCCAGGAACTCCTTAAGCTCGGTGAACGCTTTTTGGCATTCCTCGTCCCACGCGAATGTAGCAGATGCCATTTTAGGCCCCCTCAATAGTTTGAAGAAGGGTAGGTATCGTTCAGCCGCGCAGGACAGGAATCTACTGAGCGCGGCAATGCACTCGGTAAGGCGTTGAACATCTTTGATGCAGGTGGGTGGGCGCATGTCCAGGATGGCCTGGATCTTATCGGGGTTGGCCTCGATCCCACCCTGAGTGACTAAGAAGCCCAAGAATTTCCCGGACCTTACTCCGAAGGTGCACTTGGTAAGGTTGAGCTTCATGTTGTACTTCAGGAGGGTGTCGAAGGTTTCCGCTAGGTCGGTGAAGTGGTCCTCGGCCTTGGGGGTCTTCACGAGCATGTCGTCAATATAGGCCTCGACGTTCCGACCGAGCTGTCCCTTGAACATATGATTGACCAGCCTCTGGTACGTGGCTCCAGCATTCTTCAACCCAAAAGGCATCCGGGTGTAGCAGTGTACGTCGAAGTCGGTGATAAAGGCGGTCTTCTCGATGTCTTCGGGGTGCATTCTGATCTGATGGTAACCTGAATAGGCGTATAGGAAGCTGAGTATTTTGTTGCCCGAGGTTGAGTCAACCAGTTGGCCGATGCTCGGTAACGGATATCAGTCCTTTGGAGTAGCCTTGTTCAAGTCATTGAAGTCCACGCACATTCGCCACTTTCCCGAAGCTTTTGGTACCAGGACGACGTTAGCCAGCCATGTTGGGTACAGGACCGGTCAGAAAAGACCAGTCTTTTGCCCCTTGGTGACTTTCTCCTTGATGATCGACTGCTTCTCCGGTGCGTGCTTCCTTCTGCACTGTTGTACGGCTTTGATGGTTGGATCGAGGTTGAGCTTATGCATCACCGTCTCCTCTGGTATCCCAGGGAGTTGATCATCAGACCATGCAAAGACTCAGACGTACGCGGAAAGAAACTCTTTGTATTGCTATTGGGCTTCAGATGTTAGGTCGGCTCTAATCTTTACTCCCAGGGTTGGGTCATCATTTAGGAAAACCGCAAGCAATTCGCCTCCAGGCTCGGCAGTTGCGGATTTTTCCTCGACTTCCCGGGGGCCCCTGTTCTTCCCGTCCGGCCTTGTGGCTTCGACCGAGATATTGTAGCACCTTCTGGCCATGGCCTGGTTACCTTGGACTTCCCCCAACCCATTTTTGGTGGGGAACTTCATCTTTTGGTGATAGGCAGAAGGCACTACATTCGTTCGGCTGAGGATCCCTCGTCCGAAGATTACATTGTACGCTATCATACCCTTGATCACTATGAAGTCCGCCATAACCGTAACGGTTTTGGGTGGGGTGCCAAGAGTAACCGGCAGGCTGAGGGCTCCCTTAGGATAAGTGGCCTGGCCATTGAACCGGCACAAGGGGGTTCGGATCGGGCGGAGTTTAGACAGATCCTCCCCCATCTTAAGGAATCATTCATAGGATAATACATCGGGGGCACTTCCATTGTCAACTAGAATCTTGTCTACGTTACAATGGTTTATTGTGGCCGATATGACTAGGGCGTCGTCATGCGGGGTGGTCAGCCCTTCCTGGTCTCGGTCGGAGCACACTATGACTTGAGGCTCACTCGGCGGGGCCTTGGGAGACTCGATGGCTCGACTCACCCGCTCAGCATGATGCTTCCTTCCTCGGCCACTGTCTCCTCCCGATGCAGCTCCTCCGATGATGACGTTGATATGGACCCCGTGATGGGCGTTGTCGATTTCTTCTGGCGCACCTCGGTCCTCCTTTTACCCGGCCACAAACCGAACCATGTGTCCCTGGCGCACGAGGCGCTCGATCTCATCCTGGAGCTGATGGTAATCGCTGGTGTGATGCCCGTGATCGCTTTGGAATAGGCAATGCTTGCTGCGATTGCGGCTTTTCGACCTCATTGGCTCGGGTTGGCGGAGGAGGCCCGAGCATTTGATGTCTTCATATATTTCATATACTGGATCGGTTAGGGGAGTGTACCGCTCGTACTTCCTGGACGGTTCTTTGTGCTCCCCGTCTCGGTTTCACCTCTTTCCTTGGCCCAAGCTTGACTCGGGTGCTCGCTTCTTGTCCCCCTCCCGACCCGAGGTGGTTGCATCTCGGCATGCGCTGAGAACTTCTTCGCACTCAGCATGGCGTAATGCCAGAGTCACTAGCTCGGCAAGGGTCGAGGGAGGGTGGAGGACAAGTTCGCGGTGGAGGTTCTCATCCCAGGTGCCTCCGGTCAGCGCGGTTATGGCCGAGGCTACATCTAGGCGGGGGATTCTCAGGGCTTTCGATTTAAATCGGTTGATGTAGGGTGGGAGTCTCTCCTTTTGAGCCTGTTTGAGAGCCAAAAGCCCCGCTACCAACCTCGGGGGGCCGCTACCGGTGAAACTCTCCTTGAATACTCGTCTAAACTGCTTGAAGTCTCGGATGGATCCGGGGGCGAGGGCCCGGAACCATGCTTTGGCACCTTGGACCAACGTGGTCGCAAAGGCTCGGCATTTGATGGCGTCGGACGCTCCATGAAGGGTCATCATGGCGTCGAAGCTGTCGAAGTGGTCGGCCGGGTCGCCTTGGTCATCGTAAGGCTTCAAGGTCGGGATGGAGGTTCTGGGACATACCTCTGCCTTCAAGATATGGTCAGAGAATGGGGATCTCTCCTCATCCTCTGGTGGAGAGGTCTTCTGCAAGGCTCGTAAGCTGCGCTCGTTTGTTGCGAAGCGCCTCTCAAACTCTCGTAGACGGAGGGACAACTCCGGCTGTTGTTGCGCCGTAGGGCTGAGGGGGCATGATGGCAAGCTGTCCTGGCACTCCCTGGGGACTTTGGTCTCCGGGAGGGGACGGCGTGCCCCATGCTTACCCCGTTTCGGTGTTGAGGAGGCCACTTGCTCCGGAGGGGGGGCTTGTGAGGGTCCTCCTGCCTTGTTGCGAATAAGCTGCTGCCCTCGGAGGGTGAAGCGACCTTCGGCTGTGTACTGGGACATGTTCTCGTGGGGGGGGCTTTCCGGAGGGGCGCGTGACTTTCCATCCCTGGCCGCCTGAGTCCTCATGAGTTCCACGAGGACATCCAGTTTTGCGTTGAGGGCTTGGAAGGCGTCGGCGCCGCTGTTAAGCGGTACCCCTACCGCGGTGGTGGGAGGGGGTGGTCCGTCGGCCGGGGTGCTGGCATTGGAGGGGGGATTTTGTGAGGCTTGAGAAGGGCCTTCTCCCACCGCCACCATGGTCTTTCCCCTGTCGCCGGCGGACTTCCTCCCTGAACTTCTTCGCACCATACTGGCTCTTCGGTCGTTTCCCACAGACGGCGCCAGATGAAGGGGCGTGATCTTGCGCGGCTCCTGAGCTGTGTAGATGATCACCGAACAGTGAACTGTAGAGAAATGAAAACGGATCAGGGGGCCCAGGGGAGGTTCCCTGGGGAAAACCCTCCGATGCTTAAGTCAGTAGAGCAACGGTGGAAGATAGGGAGGGAGGTAGAAAGAGGTGCACGAGATCCCCCTACACCAAGGTGGTGAAGTGGTTCCTGCTCAGGGGATTTTAGGCGTGTATTGCCCTTCCCTTTCACTAGTGGGAGTCCCAGGTTTATATAGTGTCCTCACCTTACGAGTCTCGTAAGCAGAGGAGTTTCAGGCGGGAGTTACGTCCTCATCGTGGGATCTTTACATCCTCATCGTGGGATCTTCATAGCCTTGAGAGATCATGGGTCTCTTATCCTCATAAACTCCTGCTCATAAAGGGCTCTCAACGGCAGCGTGGATAAGCAATCGTCGGTTGGTCCAAACATAAAAGGTGCCAACCCTGTCCGGGCGATAGGCATAGCTCTGATGAAGATAGGTCGGAGTGGGCACTGAGCACTTACCTCTATCCCGATGAGGGGATAACTCGGGCATGGGTCTTCCTCCGTTCTGACCGACGCTCAGGCATTCTGAGCCTAAGGGCCGCCGAGGAAGGATGAGATCCCGAGTAATCTTATTGGGCTTTTTAGCCTATGTGGGCCCTATGGGGCTGTCACTTGGATGAGCTGAGCCTCGTTTGGTCTTGATGGACCTAGTTTGGCTGCTCTTAGATGGGCTACAAAAATCCCCCTCTCCAAAAATGATGCAAAGATATTCTGAGGTATGATCGGATCCCTACTCTATTTAGCTGCCTCGAGACCTGATATTCAATTCAGTGTAGGCATGTGCGCTCGATATCAATCTAGGCCTACTGAACTACATTTAGCTGTTGTAAAAAGAATCTTTAGATACATTTCTGGAACTCATAATTTAGGTTTGTGGTACCCTACATCAAATGATTTAAATCTTATTTCATACACTGATGCTGACTATGCTGGTTGCAAACTTGATACGAAGAGCACTAGTGGGCACTGTCAATTCTTGGGTGGGTGTCTTGTTTCTTGGGCTTCCAAGAAGTAGCACTCTGTGGCCCTCTCCACTGCAGAAGCTGAATACATAGCTGCAGGGGGCTATGGTACACAGGTAACATGGATCAAACATCAACTTTAGGACTACCAAGTAGACCTGGGCTGCACCCCCATATACTGTGATAATACTAGTGCCATTAATCTTGCAAAGAATCTTGTCTTGCATTCACGAACCAAACACATAGAGATCAAACATCACTTCATCAGAGATGAGGTTTCTAAAGGAACTTTAGAATTGATTCATGTAGGCTCTGATCATCAGATAGCTGACATTTTCACTAAGCCACTGGACAATGAAAAATTCACCACATTAAGAAGAGAATTGGGCATCTTTAAATGTTTCTGATTTTTGAATAAAATGTATCCATGTTCTATGTTCACATTGAGCTGCATACAGTCCTCATATGCATGGATCTTCATTTAGTATTTGTCATGTTTTAGTGATATAGATTGGCATGCATAACTTGTTGGTATATTAAATGATAAGCTAGAAGAAGGTCAGATTTCTTCTGACTGGAAACCCACATCATGTTTGAGGAGGTCTTATGACCTACGTTCTCCTCCTGGTACCACAGGCTCATTTTCATATAGATCAGGTTTTATGTCCATAAATTCTCTTTTCTACATTACAATATATTTTGCATTCAAGTTGTCTGCATACTTGAGTCTTTTTGTGAGGGGGAGTTTCTTTAGTCTGCCAATTAGTAGGAGGCTGATTCAAGGATTTTGAGAGATCTTGATGCTGCATAAAGCCCTCTGAACATCTTATACAGTACATTCACAAGAAACATAAGTTCAGGACTCTCTTAAATCTTTAAGTTTGAATAACTGAAACATGGCTAAGTCACTTCAATTTAATAATCTTGCAAAGATTTGGACAAAGTTCATGTAGAATGTTTCCTTACAAATTTAGTAAGCATGGTTCAAAGTTAACCTGTTATGTCATGTATGAAATATTCTAAAAACTTGAACCTCAGAATTCTGGAAGCAATCTTTCCTGAAAATTAGTTCATGCTGTACTGACTTCAAACATCACATAACAAATTAGAAAATATTTTGGGGTTTATCAAATCTCAGAGCACTGACCTGGTAACTGAGAAGGTAGATGGCTCATCAATGAAATGACACATAGTGTATGTCATGAAGTACCAGATTAACTCTGATTAAAAAGTTTGAAGAAAATTGTTTTTCTTGGCAGAGCAATGGCATTAACAAGTTGAATGACTGGGGATTCTGGCCTCTGATCTAGGTGTCTCCTCACGTACAAAGACACTTCAAATGCTAACTATGTTCTCTAAGGCCCTCTTTGATAACGGAATAGGGAAATCCGTGTTAACTTAAAACCAGATAAGTTGTTCCTACTTTTTCACTTTTTTACTTTGAAATGTATTCAGGTTAAGGTGGAATAACTCATTCTACCTTTTAACTAGAATAAGCTATTCTAAGAAAATCTGAGTTAGGGAGGGAAAATCTTACCCGCATTACCAAATTGTATTTTTACTTATTCTCCAGGTTAAGACCCCTCTTCCACCCTTATTCTGTTATCAAAGAGGTCCTAAAAGAGAAGTAATACGGCTATCACACTAAGTAAATGGGGATTCCATCCTCTAATTAAGGTGTCTCCTTAAGTAACATTGTGTGATTTACCAAAAATACTCAATGCCATATTCACTGTGCCAAATCAAAAAATCTATAACCCCACTATTTTTGAAATTTCCTATAGACTATTTGTCCTCAATACAGTTGGCACAACTTTCAGTGCAGGCATCTCTAGATCTCTGATTAGTGCAGTCTTTTAGAATCCTCTCTCTTGGCATACCAGCTTAACCTTGATCTTCCTTATTATGTTTGTACGTTGGCATTCTTCATTCTTACTCTGTGTCTTTCCTGATTACTAGCCTTGAAGAACATGAGCTTAATTTAGTTCTCTTACTTACTCCTCTAAGTGATGGACTTGAAATATTCTAAATTGTGTGTTTACTGTATGTCCTCTCGATTGCTTAGCAGCACCTTTTTCTCTCACCACTCCTTTTGATGATGTCAAAGGGGGAGAGTGAAAGGGGGAGTATCTGCTCTATTGGCATGAGTTATTGCTTTTGATCACCATGAGCATTAATTTGAACATTGTCCCAGTCAGGGGGAGTTAGTGTGTCGTTTTGCTTGCATATCATTGCTGCATCCTGACATATCATTGCTGCATCCTTGCATATCTTTGATGTTCTTCTTCTTCGAAATAAACCAATTCTTCAATATCTCAAAATGGTTGCAATCATCAAAATGGGGGAGATTATTGCATCTTTGCCGTTTTGATGATGTCAGACACTCTACTATGAAAAAGTGGTTTATCTGTTTTAAGCTAAAACATTGTTCATTGCATAAGTGTACATGCATAGGTAGGGTCAGTGTTAGTTGTGTTCTTACACAACTAAGGTCTATGCTAGTTGCACTTCATGCGTAGTTAAAGACGATGCTAGCTGCATTTCACGCATACATAAAGTCGATGCTAGTGTTGAGTTTGTTGCATCTAAGGTCGATGCTAGCATCTCAAATATTGCATATCAAGGTTGGTGCTAGTTGCACCATCCAACTTATCAAGGTCGGTGCTAGTTGCACCATCCATCATACTCAAGGTCGGTGCTAGTTGCCCCATCCAGCATACTCAAAGTCGGTGCATGTTTACGTACACATAATGGAGGTCGGTGCACATACTATAGAAGGTCGGTGCATATATTTAGGCCAACCAACATACTTGAAGTCAGTGCTAGCTAGGCTATGTGCTATATAAGGTCTGTGCACACCCCGTGTGACTGCACACATGGTCCGTGCATGTTCTTGTCTCATACACATATAGGTCCGTGCATATTCTTATATGCTTGCACATAAGGTCTGTGCATATATGCTCACTAAGTATGTGCATGTCTTAGTCTACACTTAACTGAGTCGGTGCATTTTGTGACATACGCATGCATAGGTACGTGCACATTTGCCTTGTGTGTATACAAGGTCAGTGCATTTCTTGCATTCAGCATATACAAAGTCAGTGCATGTTTTAATTGTTGATACTAAGGTCGATGCTAATCTGTATTGTCTTGCAGATAAGGTCAGTGCTGGAGTGGCCACCTACGTAACTTAGGTCGATGTCAATGAACAAAATATTTCTACCAAGGTCGATGATAGCATGGCATGGCAAATCATGAACTAAGAACTCACGGCAACAGAGGTGTTTGAGGAAATGACTGTCTGATGCAGGGCAGGCGCATGACTAATTAAAGTAGCCCGTGAGCTCGAACTGAAGTAGGCACGTGTTCCCAGAAGGTTGGATGATGGGCACATCATCCAAGGCACAATGACAAGAGGAACATTCTCATCCCTGCCACATGAACCAATGGGATTTCAGTAGGTTTTTCTGCCACATGCATACGGTGCCCTTGTTGCCTATATATAGGGTGCCTTGTCATACAAAGAAGGGTGCTGAAGCTGCCGAAGATTATTCCCTTTGCATACTCAGAGAGACCGAGCTTCCCCCCGAAGAAAAAGAATGAGAGTGCCTCCCCCAGATCAAGAATCCTCGTGAGGATCATTCTTTAGAAAGATAGATCAGAGGGCATTCAGCCGTTGCATCTGAAATTGCTTCATTGAAGCTACATTTTCCTTTATATTTTCGATTTCTATTCTTTCTTCCTAGTTTTCCGAATTTAGTTTTTGGTTCCCTCTAAGTGTTCCTGGAGGAAGGGAGACATTGTCTCCGGTTGCGAGTGACTTAGGTGGTCGCTCGTGGGGTTCCTTCTGGTGTGGAGGAAGGGAGGTATTGTCCTCCGGATCTGAATTTGCAGGTAGCAAGTTCAGGCTTCAGGTTCTGTGGTGCAGGACTTGGGTTGAGGGATTTGTCTCCCTCTGGGCAAGTTGTAAGGTAGCGTTCTATCATAGACTGGGTCTCCTTATTTTCTAGCAAGTGCTAGTGGAATCCTCATTTGGTGTGAACGAGGGGTGGACGTAGATTGCGATTTGTAATCGAACCACCTAAAAACTCTATCTCTCTGTGTGTTTGTTGTTTTGATCTTATTTGTGGATGCTAGGTTTTGCTTCTCTGCTGGTATTTGATAAAGGCCCAATCAAAACATTTTGCCAGGACTATTTGAAAGTTTGGTCTCTTGCGTGAGTCATCTTCCAACTTCCGCCTCTGACGTGTAGCCGGTTATTTACTGATTCCTTTTTTGTTCCACCACGGCTTACCTTCTGAACGAATAGTGTTAAAGGGTGTGTTTACATTGGTTTATTTTCTGCCCTTTTTCTATTTTATCATTTATTTGATCCTCACCCTTTGCCTTCGCTAGCAACCTTGTCACTTGTTTAGATTATCTTCAGATGCACTGTAAGTGCTCGGTGTCGTATTTCTCAGCTCATTGCCGTGTTCCTTCGAATTGTTTTTAAAAATTGGGGTGATCTATTCATCCCCCCCCTTCTAGATCACTCCCTGGTATTTCTATCATTCTCCTTCACACATGGTCTAAAAAGATGGGCACTCTGGAGCAGACATCATTATGCTTGTTGCCCTTTTTTTAGTATTTAAACCTATTTGAATACACGCGTGTATATATATATATATATTGTTGTTGTTCATTTATTGTTATTATCATAATTTCCTTTGATTATATCTCTCCCTTTTTTATTCTATAGCCACCAATTATTTGTTCATTTGTTATTTTTTGTTGTTTGATTATTTATCTTTTTTGTTGTTGTTGTTGTTTGGGGTTTTTTTGTTTTACGTTTTCTTTCGTTTTATGTTTCCTTTTCTTTTCTTTTTTCTCTTTTTCTCTTTCTCTATTTTTTTTAAAATCAAGGGAGGGGTGGTGATCCGGCGGCCCATGGGCACCATATCACCTGCCCCTTCTGCCCCTCCTTTTTTTTATTATTTGAAAGTGAGGGTAGGATGATCCGATGGGGGCATCGCCGCCGCATCACCAACCCCTCTCTCTCTCTCTTTTTGGGTGAGGGAGGGTGATCCAGCGGGGTGCATTGCTGCCGGATCACTTCCCCACCTTTTCTCCTTTTTTTTTCTTTCTTCTTCTCCCCTTTTTTGTTGTTTTGTTTTTTTGTTTTCGGTTGAATGGGTTGCGTCGACTCGGCAGGCCTCCTGCTTCGGCGTAAGGGACCAGGCTAATCGCCCCTGGCCAAAGGTAGGTCAACGCACTGTGCCCAGTGCGTCGACTCACCCTTCATGCCAGCAAGCCCCCACGATTTTCTATTTATAAAAGCATGTGACATATTGTTAAGAATTAGTGCATGGCCCATGCATCAAGAAACCCATGGCCTTGAAGAATGCATGGATATGAATTTGTAAATCCCCATGCTCATCACGCAAAGGTTTGATCATGCATTTATGCAAAGTGGCTATCAGTACGAGGCAGAGTGTTTTTTACTCACGCATAGTGAGAGTTTTCACCCGGACGCAACCCGACTTCCCACCGCTGGCCATTTGATATACCAAGGACCATGACAAGCAGGCATTCAATAGTTAAAACATGCATGAGGCTTCGATTGCAAGTGCGAAGCCATGTACACATAAATCAATGTATGCACATGTATGCGAAAGCCATGCTTATTTCTAAAAGAGGAGCGAAAGGGCAGATATACCTGAGTTCATGCAATTTCAGTGGAAAAAAAACTGGTATGGTCCGATATACATATGCCACGTCTGATCATTTTCATGAAATCCCAATGCATTTTTGTGCAATTTGTTCATTTAGTAATTTTCGGTTTGATCTGAGAGTTCTCTCTTTTATCTTCTCTCTCTTTCTTTTGTTCATCCTTTTCCTTAACAGTCCTTTATATCATTATCATTGTTCTATCATTTATTTTAGGTCATCGGCTTCAACGTTCCGCTGCACATATGCCGTCATCATTGGTTTGATTCATCATTGTCTTTATTGCTTATCTTGTGATTAGTTCGAATTTTCTGGCGAAAATCATACAGCACCTCCCCTAGACTCGAAGTCTCTAGGGGGGTAAATTGGGTGCTCGTCCATGGAGAATTCGGGACGGTCCCATTATAGGAAGGATGCGCACAAAAGTGACAACATCCGTAACGGCCTCATCTCAAGTCCCAAGGGAACGAGCGGCTTGAATCAGAACATTTATATCCCTCTTGTCAATTAGGAGTCATATAGTGAAGATTCAGTAAACCCCTGTCACGACAGGGATTAGTCTGATAGAAGCTGAGATCCACAAAAAAAGCTTAGGAATTTGAGGGTCATCCGACGTTCAAAGAAAGAGGAAAACCCTCTTGATACGGCGGCTAGAGGAAGAGGCAGTTAAAAGAGAACGGGCCGGACTTGATCCAACGGCCAAGCAATGGGGTATGTCCCCTTGAATCGGCGGCCAGCCTAAGGACACCATGGCAGCAAATAGAAGGTGATCCGGTGGGCACAAGAGTGATGAGGCCCCCCCTTGAATCGGCGGTGGTATTGATCGGGCGGTGGTAATTATCCAGCGGCCAGGTGAGACGCGGGTAGCCCCATTGAATCGGCGGCGAAACCATGGGTGATCCAGAGGATAAATAAATAATAAAAAAGACAAAACAAATAGGGGGGGTGATCCAGCGGCCAAGAGACGTGCCGGATCAAGGAAATGACTGATTCAGAACGTGTTTGCCGCCGTATCAGCCCCCCCTTCATTCTAGAGCATTTTATGAAGGAGGAGACTGAGCATAGGCATTCCACGGCCGGTCAGGGTGTTCCGCGGAAATTGAAGATTTCGTGTAGATGAGGAGACAAAAGCAGAAGGACTTAAGGCGATCTGCAACCCCAGATGGCTCATTGTTTTGAGCAAACACCACGTACTAGGTGCTGTAGCATCGATGGAAAGAAATCACCAGTTCGAAGGAAATGGAGAGCATGTATAGTAGAGAGGAAAGGTAAGTTGAGAGAGCTATGAGCACATTCATAAATCGGGTCCAAAGGCCCTCAAGCTTCATTCATAAAAGAAAGGTTTACATGAGTATGGCCCTGTTGGGCATAAGGGAGAAAATGAAGCAACAAAAGAAAAAATATACAAAGACCCACCGTAGGTGAATCCCTTCCTCTCCTTCCCTCCTTTCTCTCACTTGTTCTTCAGCATTCTCTCTTCTAAACTCTTCCTCTATTTTTTGCTTCGCATAGCCTCCTAGGGTGTAAGAGTCTGAGAGGGGGCGAGAGAGCCCCCTCCTCTTCCTTTTATACATGCAGGAGAGGGCAAGGCGTTAACATCGTCTCTTTTCTTCTTCTTCTTATTTTTTTGCATCCGCCGCTCGGGGCATGGGCTATTGGCGTGCTCTTCTCTTCGCGCCGCTCGAACACAGAGGCGTGTCGTGCTCTATCACCTTGTGGCCGCTCGAACATGGGTCGTGGCACATCCTTCACCTTATCGCCGTTCAAACAGCATACTGACGGACGTGCCTACAAACCCATTAATGGGGAAGCAGGGGAGGCCATATCTTGCACTGCAAAGCCACCGGGCGAAGCTCTAGGGGCCGCCAGATCACCTATGGAGGCCGTGGGATCAGGTTCAAAGTGAGCAGCTGGATCCAGTTCAAGGGCGGGGTGGTGCTGCCGATTAAAGCGTATGGGCCGCACTAGTTCAAGGGCTTTGAGAGGCTTCAAATGCCACCGGTTCACCGCTTCAATGCCGCTGGTTCAACACGGCTTTTGGCCGTCAGATCAATGCCTTTGAAGGCCGTCAAATGACCTCCTTTCTAGCTGCCAGATCAGCCCCCTTGGGGGGGGGGGGCGCCAGATCAGCCCTCCCATCTCCTTTCATCCATTTTGCTCTTGCTGCTTTGTCTCTCTTTCCTTTAACACGTTGGGGAGTCGACACGCCCTTTATCAGTGAGCAGACTTTTTAAGTGCCAACATAGGGGAGTGGTTCGGCGAGGGTTTTGTCGACCGCAATAGTAAACCCCTTCATGATGCTTCTATTCCCCTTTAAAAGGGCCCTGGGTCGAAGGTGTTTTTGGCTCTTGCTCTTCAGTTTGCTCGATGCCCAGAAGACCCTCCTCCGTCGACCGCGATGACTTCCTCGGCTTCATATCTCTGTTGCCTTCTTTTCCTTGGTGTGCCTAGGGGGCCTCTCCCGTTAAGCCACAGCCGGCCTCTGCATCTCTCCCTTCACAAGTGGTGGGTTTAACCGTGGTGAGGACGATGTTTATGCATGGTGGCCCTTTCCTCCTTGCCGATGCTCTTCGCAAGGACTGATTCGGCACGTGTTTGCAGCCGTATCAGCCTCCCCTTCATTCTAGAGCATTTTATGAAGGAGGAGATTGAGCATAGGCATTCCACGGCTGGTCAGGGTGTTCCGTGGAAATCGAAGATTTCGTGTAGATGAGGAGACAAAAGCGGAAGGACTTCAGGCAATTTGCAACCCCAGATGGCTCATTATTTTGAGCAAACCCCGCGTACTAGGTGCTGTAGCATCGACGGAAAGAAATCATCGCTTCAAAGGAAATGGAGAGCATGCACAGTAGAGATGAAAGGCAAGTCGAGAGAGCTATGAGCACATTCATAAATCGGGTCCAAAGGCCCTCAAGCTTCATTCATAAAAGAAAGGTTTACATTAGTATGGCCCTGTTGGGCATGAGGGAGAAAATGAAGCAAGAAAAGAAAAAATATACAAAGACCCACCGTATGTGAATCCCTACCTCTCCTTCCCTCCTTTCTCTCCCTTGTTCTTCAGGATTCTCTCTTCTAAACTCTTCCTCTATTTTTTGCTTCGCACAGCCTCCTAGGGTGCAAGAGTCCGAGAGGGGGCGAGAGATCCCCCTCCTCTTCCTTTTATACACGCAGGAGATGGCAAGGCATTAACATCGTCTCTTTTCTTCTTCTTCTTTTTTTTTTGCTTCTGCCGCTCGGGGCATGGGCCATTGGCATGCTCTTCTCTTCGCACCGCTCGAACACGGAGGCGTGTCATGCTCTGTCACCCTGTCGCCACTCGAACATGGGTCGTGGCTCATTCTTCACCTTATTGCCGTTCAAACAGCATACTGACGGACGTGCCTACCGACCTGATGTGACACCACCTTGGGGTGATAGTCACAAGACCGATGCACCTTGGACCTTATCAAACAAGCACAATTTGTAAGTACAATGCGCCGATATCGGCGGCCAACTCACCTGGCACTCACCCAAACCCGGGGGTAACTCGGCGATGCCGAGTCGAGGTTGTGTGGGCTGGACCCTTGCTGGTAGAGGGCCAGCAAGACTAAGGGACTTCCCAAGGGTACGGAGGCCCAATTCAAAGGGGCCGACTGGGTGCCGATGGGCACGGGTCACACTCTCTCCCACGGCGGCCACTTGAAGCAAAGGAGCTTGTGGGCCAGGCGTTCTCTCTCACGGACCAGCGGAGCGTATGAACTAATATTGAAGGAACATTGCATCCAAATGAGAACAAGGGTAGAGCACTTACTCGACCGGTTTGAAGAAACCGGTCCCGTTCGGAGACGAGGGCGAGCGTGGAAGCGTGGGTTCCCCACACGCCGCGCCGGTGTAGCTTCGATATGTTCGAGATTTTACATCACTACGCCCCGTGCAAGGGGGTTGAACTTGGGGAAGGGAAGTCAAAATTACATTCAAACACTACCTCCCACAGGGAGGGGCAGTAAGCCGGCCAGGCGGGGAGGGGAGAATGAACTAAGAACTAACTAAACGGAGGATGTCAGTTCTGTCCGTGCCCGGGAACAGGGGATAGGCAGTCGATGTCGGCGCCGCTGCGACCACTCCCGAATTTTTATGGTGACAAGACCAGCGGCAAAATCTTAGAGATTGGATCAGGATGACGTCCAATTTTTGTGGAATTTCCTGGTTGGCGGTGCTGGTCGGGGAAGGGCCATGAACAGGGTCCCTGAGTTCTGGTTTTGACTGCAACAGTACCATAGCAGCAGGAAGAAGAAGTCACCACGGGCACTCCTGCACAATGATTCCGGCGGGGCCAGAGTCTCTGGATTTGTTGATGAGTCCTCTTCGAACGGAGATCCACGGGGACACCATAGAAGGTTGGAGTAGACAATAAACAGCCCGAACAGTGATCAGGGGTATGTTCAAACCCAGAGTGGACAGAACAGCGCAGCCTGGGGAGAAAAATGAGAACTCTTAGCTCCGGATGCCGAACGGGGTGCCGCTTCTTGATTCAGGAAGGAGACTCATCGTAGAAGATCTCGGCCAAGCCCCGCTTCCAGATCTTCAAGATGATGGCCATGGGAGCCTCTGTAAACCGCTTTAGGTTGGTAGTCTGGAGGAAGGCGCGCAGTCTGGAGAGATCAGCTCCTCTGGGCAGGCACGAACTCAGAATGGAATGAGACCACTGTCGTTGCAAAGAGGACAGAGAGTCGCTTCCAACGGTACCACTTGAGCTTCCAGGGATGCCAGGATGATGTCGTGGCCAAATCTGCAAGATGATGGTACTCTGCTGCCTGTGAACTGAGAAGTGCAGGTTGGAGATGGGAGGTGGGAGATGAGGTAAATGGGAGGGAAAAGGGGGTGGATGGGTGTGGAGGCAACCCTTGGGTGTTAGGGGGTATGGAAGGGGGAAAACCAAGGTGAGGGAGGGGAAGAATGGGGGCAGGGAGGTGGTCTATCAGGTGGTGAGAGAGTGAGCTATGAATTTGGGACTAGGACGGAGGGGAAGAGGGATGATGGTTTCCCTATTTGGGGTGCTCTAGGGCTTGTGGGAGGAGATAGTGGAGGGGAAAATATTCAAACTTCTCTTGGGAGATGGAAGATTGCATGGGGAAGAGGGAGGATTGTGTTGGGGAGAGTGGGATTGTGTTGGGAAGAATAATATTCTCCTAGGGAGGGGAGATATTTGGTGGGATTTGGTGGGAGGGGAATGATGGCACCTAGGGGA
The DNA here is from genome assembly GCA_022559845.1 of Amorphophallus konjac. Taxonomy (NCBI): domain Eukaryota; kingdom Viridiplantae; phylum Streptophyta; class Magnoliopsida; order Alismatales; family Araceae; genus Amorphophallus; species Amorphophallus konjac. The sequence goes on along the minus strand of CM040123.1, from coordinate 216,463,874 downwards.
GTGGAAAAGTAGTGGAGGTGGAAGCTTGGGTGGAGGATGAGGTGGAGGAGAGAGGTGGGATTTGAATTTGGGGAAGGGGGGAAAGAGAAAGAGAGGGGTGGGTGGGATTCTCTCCCTAGGGATTCTCACCCCACTAATGGATTCTCTCCACAAGAAACTTAAATTTTGAACTCACAAAATGGCAACTTTTCATTAACATAAAATGGGGGGAATGGGGTCCTATATATAGGCAACCCACATTTTACAATAAGTCCCCGACTCTTGATACAATGACAAATAACCAAGGAGGTAGGGGGGTGCCCTTGGGCCAAGCCCAATGAATTGGGCACATTAACCAACTAACCAACCTAATAACACTCAAACTTAGGTAAATAAATCAAAGACCAAGGGAAATGACTCAAATAAAAGCAAAAATACATCAAATGACTCAAATAGAAAGCTAAAAATGGACAATTGCGCCCACATAGAGTGATGTCCGAGCTCACACAACTCCGGAGTGTGACAACGACCCGAGCCAGAGGGAGTCGTAGGTGATGCCTCCATCAAGACCCATTAATGGGGAAGCTGGGGAGGCCATATCTTGCGCTGCAAAGCCGCCGGGCGAAGCTCTGGGGGCCGCCAGATCACCTATGGAGGCCGTGGGATCAGGCTCAAAGTGAGCCGCCGGATCCAGTTCAAGAGGGGTGGTGCTGTCGATTCAAGCGTATGGGCCGCACTGGTTCAAGGGCTTTGAGAGGTTTCAAATGCCACCGGTTCACCGCTTCAATGCCGTCGGTTCAACGCGGCTTTTGGCCGCCGGATCAATGCCTTTGAAGGCCACTGAATGACCTCCTTTCGAGCTGCTAGTTCAGCCCCCTTGGGGGGTGGGGGCGTGCCGGATCAGCCCTCCCATCTCCTTTGATCCATTTTGCTCTTGCTGGTTTGTCTCTCTTTCCTTTAATACACTGGGGAGTCGACGTGCCCTTTATCAGTGATCAAACTTTTTAAGTGCCAACATAGGGGAGTGGTTCAGAGGGGGTTTTTGTAATACCCCGATTTCTTTTAGAAATTAATTAGAATAATTCCTTAATAAATAGAATGAGTTATATTTCGACTATTTTATAAAAATCCAGAACAATTATATTCTTGTAAAGGATAACACGTTTAACAAACTTGTCTTCTGTGGCCAACCCAAATAAAATCTGTAAGTAGGCCGAATTAGTGGATTAAGCCCAAATTGAACACTTAGTTAACCATACCTTGAAACGCCAAATTCGAGCCCAATACTTCATCAAATGAGCCCAAATCGGTAGCAAATGAAAGCCCAGGATGAGAGGATCATTTACCCTCTCTTAATCTTTCGAAACCCTAACCCTAAGAGATGCATTCGGCGGAGTTTTGGCGCGTCAACATTTGCGGCGGCGTTCACATGGACTCGACTTGCGTGGATGAATACTCCGCGCATAGAACCCTCCAGCAGGTGTGTGACCTATTAAAATGAAGCTCTCTAACCCTAGAATCGTTTAGAACCAGCGGCGGCTGCAGAGGAGTTAGATCGAGGGAGATCTCGAGCGATTAATGGCTGCATGTACCGGCGTCCTTGGTTTCCTTTCCCCTTCCTTCTTCATCCGATTCAGGTACGTGATAGCAAGCCAAACCCTACAAATAATATATGGTTAGAAGTAGCATCGTGTTAGGTTTTCATTGATGTAGAAAGCCCTAAATTTCATCAAGTATCCTGCGAGAATTTTAGATTTTAGTAGAAGCATGTCACATCTAGGGTTATAATTGTTCCCTTCGATTAAGTAGTGATTTCAGGCTGTAAACATAAAATTGATTCATCCATCTTGTATAGTTTTTCGTGCTCTTTCTTATGATAGTAAAAGTCCCAAATTTCATGTTTTATATCGTGTGAATTTCATGTTTTAATTTAACCCTAGAAACCTTGCCAGAGTCGGGCACGACGAAGAGGCAGCGACCTGTTTGGACATGTGCGGTCATACGATAGACCGCACATCCCAGACATGCGGCCCTATGTTGACCGTTTATAGCTTTTGATTATTGATTGTTTCCTTGGAACGTGCAGCCTATCCATAATCGCATGTATTTCCTGCGGCCAGTTCTAGACCGCACATCTCTCCATGTGGCACATTACCGACCGTCCATATCTAGCAGGTCTTCGGATTTGAGGGGACATGTGCGGCCAGTCTATGACCGTTCAAGGGGATGTAAGGTCCAGAACCGACCACACATCTGTAACAGAACAGATTAATTGTAATTGTCGTACAGCATGTTATGTTTGTAGATTAGTGGTTAATTGCATGTTAGAAACACACCTAATAAACTGTAATTCATGACAGTAAACAATTCTTGTTGATTTATTTAAATTGAGCTTGATCTTGATTCATCTTTCCAATGAATGTCAATTTTAATTGTAAATCCTTGATAATTGAAATGGCTATTAGGTTCATACTTGTGATAACCTTAATCTTGAACCATTGTATCCCCTAGTTTTGATTTAGACTCAATCGAACCTCTGTTATTTGAGTTAATCCGAATTGGATTAACAGAGACTTGCGCGGCTATTGGTAGACCGCATATACCCATGAATGGGCCAATATCCACCGTTCATACCTGGCTTATGCCAACTTGTCTTGGCCGATTATCCTTGATCCATCTTCGGCCAAACCCTGATTTGATCAGTCCAGTAGACCCTAGGCCGACCAGTAGATAGTGGACTGGACTCTAGTTCAGTTCCACCCTGCCTATGGTACCCTGGGAGCCCACTTGGGCTAAAATCTAACTCATGGTTAGGCCATGTGTTGTGCGGCAAGTAATGGACCGTACTTCTTACAGGCGGCCCTGAGTGGACTGTTCAACTCATGAGCGGCTCTGTCAGGACCACACATCCTGTCCTCGATCTGTAACTTTTTGGTCTTATGCGGCCCAATTCTAACCGTTCATATGGAAGAGCGGCCAGTTATCAACCGTTGAACCTTGACCACCCGAGGGAAAAACCCAGCCCAGTTCCTGTTAGTGCGGCCCAGTGTCGACCGCACAAGCCTTGAGCGGCCCAATATTGACTGCATGTCATCCAGAGACTAGTTTTCTCCATGTTTTATGGTTTTGAATCCAAGAACATGATGGTTCTTGATAATTTGAACTCCTGGACAGAAATTCTGGATAGTAATTCTTCAACATAGCCTTGGGATGGTCCGAGGTAAGTTTATACTTGATTATAATTGGCCATTTAACTTGATTAAAGTCTACACAACTTAGGATCTTGGATCTAATAAATCAATGCCAACGCACCATAGGGGCCCAGTCTAATCCTAGGGAGAGTGCCCGAAAAGTACTTGTGCCCATAGGAGTTTGTAATGACAGGGTGAGGCATTGCACCGAGTGCATGACTAGCGTGATGTCTATGACAATGATCTCTTATCTCTTACTTGATCGTGTTTGACTTGGTTACATTCTTGCTTGTTGGCCAATTTCTTGAAATTTCATGTTATATATATTGTTCATAAACTTGTAATTCTTGTAATCTTATCATTCTTGTCATATTGTTATTACATTCCATTCTTTAGCACTTTCTGTTATTACGTTGTTCATTCGATCGTTATTTCTTTCTTCTGTTTCATATTAACATGTAATTAATTGGTTAATCACTTAGACTTGCCTATTGTTACCTACTGAGCGTTCGCTCATATAGTTGTTTCCCCCCTTTCTAGGAAGCTCAGGTGAAGATTCACAGATGGATGGGAATGGGCGAGAGTGATTACTTGGAGTGTGTCTGCTAGTCGCTATGTTGAGTTTGTTTAGTTGTTTACATCTAGCTATGTCTTAGAACTGGTGTTAGTTATTATACTGGAGTCGTGTAGAGATTATGTTTGTTTATGTTTAAGTCGGTTTGTAAGACGTTGATGGTTATTGTAATAGATTGGAGTTATTTCTGTTCATGGTATTTTGTTAATTCTTAGCTTAGCATGTTATCTTTACTAGCGTTTTCTACTACCGGTCCCGATATTCTGCATCAGGGCGTGACAGTTTGGTGGTTTCAGAGCCTAGGCTTTTTAATATCCCTAGGTTCTCTAAGTTCTAGGATCATAAGTTATACCGTAGGACCTAAAACCTTGTTATAAGTCTAAGGACCCAACCTGGTGAGATTTGGGTAGAAGACTGGGGTTCAATTAATAATCTAATTGCACGATTATCCATTCTTGATTGGACCTAATATAACCTATTCCACGTGTAGGCTTTTGCAATGGCAGGAGAACGCGCATAATGGAGGAACTTGCAGCGCACGGTTCAAGGACTTACCCAGGCTTTGCAAAAAGTGGCTCAAGGAGGAGTTGCAAACCATGGCACTGGCGATCTTTATCAGAACTTCCGTGGGATGAATCCCCCACGATTTGGTGGCTCGACTGAGCCTGATGAAGCCAAGCACTGGCTTGAAGAGATAGAGAGGATTTTTGAAGTGATGTAATGCAGTGATTAGGAACGTGTCCTCTTATCAACCTTTCAACTTGAACGTGATGCGAGGACATGGTGGGATGCAGTGAAGGCTACCCTTGCTGATAGACAAGTCACATGGGAGGAGTTCGAGGAATTCTTTAATGGTAAATATTTCTTTGATCGAGTACAAGAGAAGAAGGCGGCTGAGTTCGCTACTTTGAAGCAACGAAATCTATCCGTGGCTGAATATGAAACGCAATTCTCTCGGCTATCTCATTATGCTACTCATTTGATATCTACCGAGAAGATGAAAGCTAAGAACTTTTTTAATGGGTTGAAGCTACAGTATATCAACCAGTTGGCACCGATGGAAATTCCAAGTTATTCCGAGATGGTGAGAAAGGCTCAAGTGTTGGAAGATACTTTAGAAATGACGGAGAGAATCTGTGGGAAGAGTGTTAAGAATGAACAACACCATACTGGTTCTGGGAGTATCAAGCCTGGTCATGGCAAGAAGAGGCCCATTAGCGGGTCTGGTTCGTGGAAGGGCAAGATGCCGAAGATTGAAGACAAGAAACATGGCCCTATTGTTCCATTCAAGGGCGTATGCAAGTATTGTGACCGTCTAGGTCATAAGATGGAGGAGTGCTGGCGCAAGCTGTGTGCCTATTTACGTTGCGACAGTAGGGAACACCGTATTCCCGAGTGCCCTCTATTATCTGAGCAAGCTACCCCGGTAAAACCGCAAGGAATCAGGAAGCTGCAAGGCAAGCTCCAGGCTCTACAAGAAGATGAGACAGGACCAGCCGAGGAGGGTGGACTTGTCGAAGGTACTCTTATTATACATGATACTGGTGCCACTCATTCTTTTATTTCTTGGAGATTTGTGAAGTCTTTAGCTGTGAAGCCAGTTTTGATGAATTCTCCATTAGAGATTTCAACTCCTATTGGTTCCAGATCAGCAATTAAGTATTTCTATCCTTCTAGTAAGGTCTTGATCAATGAACAAAACCTTGTTGATGCTTGGGGTTTGCCAAACATCCGTGTTAAGCTTGTATAGGAGTTTCTTCATTTCATATACAAGAGGCTTTATCCTCTATTGATGATGTAACCACACTTTGATAGCAATAAAATGAGCATCTAGTAGGTGATTGGTGGAGTGAGAACATTCCCGTCCTTTGGATGGGGGTGCACTCTCCCTATTCTCTTCCTAGATGACTGGATTTATACAAAAAAAAATGAACAAAACCTTCCAACTCATTTAGTTTGTATGGATATGAAGGATTATGATGTAATCATAGGAGCAGATTGGTTGGCTAAGTATGAGGCCAATGTTTAGTGCAGATCTAGTTCTGTGTCTTTCACTGGACACCCTGGACTTTCTTTTATCGGAATTAGGCACCATAAGCTTGTTCCACTTATTTCGGCTCTTCGAGCTGATAAGCTGATGAGGAGAGGATGTAAGGCTTTTCTATCCTTTGTTTTTGTGACCCCTGAGCAGAAGATTGAGATTGAGGACTTTTCTGTCATCCGAGATTTTTCAGATGTCTTTCCTGAGGAACTACCGGGACTTCCTCTTGAAAGGGAAGTTATCTTTTCTGTTGATCTGATTCCTGGTGCGACCCCTATTTCTAAAGCTCCTTATCATATGTCTCCGGCGGAGCTAAGGGAACTAAAGCAGCAGTTGATGGAATTGCTTGAGAAAGGGTTCATTCGTCCTAGTACTTCCCCGTGGGGAGCCCCTATATTATTCGTCCGGATGAAGGATGGTTCGATGAGGTTGTGCATCGATTATCGGCAATTGAACCACTTGACTATCAAGAACAAATATCGATTGCCAAGGATTGATGAGTTATTTGATCAGATAGCTGGAGCTTAGTATTTTTTGAAGATCGACCTTTGATCTGGATACCATCAGTTATGAATTAAGGAGGAGGATATCTATAAAACAGCCTTCCGCAGCAGGTATGGGTATTTCGAATTTGTAGTAATGCCTTTTGGGCTAACGAATGCACCTGCAGCTTTCATGCAGCTGATGAATGATGTGTTTCGGCCCTATCTTGATCAATGGGTCGTGGTGTTCATTGATGACATCTTGATTTATTCTAAGAGTGAGGAGGAGCATGCTGAACATTTGAGGATGGCATTGCAACTATTGAGATATCATCAGTTATATGCCAAGTTTAGTAAGTGTGATTTATGACTGCAAGAGGTGTCCTTTCTAGGGCATATCATCACAAAAGAAGGTATTTCAGTTGTGTTAGCGCAGCGAAGAGTGATATAGAAGGGGGGGGATGAATAGATCACTCCCGATTTAGAAAACTTCAGCGGAAAATCACTACTTCAAATTTCGACTCTTCAGATATAGCAAAACAATATAGCTAACACAGTAAATAACTAAGACAGAATAAGAAGGTGCGATTGAAAAAGACTGTCCACAGTCAAACACAATGCCAAGCAGATGGAGAGTACAACCGATAACAGCAAACCACAGAGGAGACAGGAAATTTTAAGGTGGTTCGATTGTAGTCCACAATCTACATCCACCCCTCACTCCAACTAGAGTGAGGATTCCACTAGCCACTACGAGAAAACTGCAGACTCAGTCTGCGAATAAGATGCTGCCACACAGCTTGAACAACCAAGGGAAACAAATCCCTCAACCAAACTCTGCTACCCACAGAGCTTGACACCTGGACCTGCAACCAGCAAGACCAGAACCGGAGATGGCTCTCCCTTCCTCCAACCCGGAGAGAACCTGCTAGTGACAGTCCGTCACTGGCAAAACCAGAGATCACAGATCTCTCTTCCTCTGCAGCCCATAGGGGAACTGGAGTAACACTCCCTTCCTCCAAACACTAGAGGGTAACACTTCGGAATCAGGAATGAAGAAATGAAAAACAGAAAGAAAAGCAAGACCAACGATGAATGATAATCGTTTCTGAAAAACCAAAAAACAAATGTAGCTTCCGAAGAAGCAAATCTTCACAGCACGATTTCTTCTATCTCTCAAGAACTTTTCTCTCAGTTCATATCTCTCAAATTCTTCTCTCTGTCTTTTTTCTGGAACGTGGAGGCTCTCTCTTTTCTTCTTCTGCTCAGGGATTCTTCACTTCAGCCTTTCTTTTTCGTTCGCTTCTCTTGTTCGTAGAAGACACCTTTTATATGGCATCCGACCTGAATTCTAGGACTTCACACGAGTGGGTCTCGTTCCCTCCTTTTCCAGAGCATCCTCGGATCACGTGCCAGGCATCATCCTCGATTCACGTGCCCAATCATTAACCTAAGTCATCTGCAAGCAGAGACAAAAGAAATGAATTGAATTAGTTAGTTCAGGCTTATAACAACGAGTGTATATACTTTAGAAGCAGCAAATGAATAAGTGTGTACAATGTGAGAATGTCTACACTTGAGGGCCTTCAGCGTCCTCATTGTATAGACTTGAAAACTGATGCATTACATAGCAGAGGGGGATGTGTAGACTACTGGTAATGCATGAAGCAATCGAGTGTATAGACTTGCAACCAAGGGACAGTACAGACTTGATGAATGAGTGCATGTGAAAGACAGTGTACAGACTTGAGATGAACGTAGCATGAACGAGCCTAACCAATGTATAGATTTTACGATGCTCAGCCACTGTATAGACTTCACGATGCTCAGCCACTGTATAGACTTCACGATGCTCAATCACTGTATAGACTTCACGATGCTCAATCCACTATATAGACTTTAATGCAAAAGCTGAAGTTGAGCGAACGATGTATAGACTTACCCCTTGAAGATGTGAGCGAGACAGTGTATAGACTTGGCCCTTGAAGGATGTACAGACTTGAAGATTTGAAGCCCCACGATGTATAGACTTTGTAAATGTGAACACATGGACAATGTATACACTTGGCCCTTGAGGAATGTATAGACTCTGAATGATGAAGCAGGCTGTATAGACTTGTAACGCTTGAGGACTGATGTATAGACTTGGGAACCCTAAACCAATGTATAGACTTGAAAGGCTTGAACACTGCGATGTGCAGACTTTGTGATGTATAGACTTAGGAGCATATGTCAAGGCTGTACAGACTTCAGGCTTTGAACGTGTGTGCTGTGAGCAATGTATAGACTTGATGATCTTTAAAGCACAATGTGCAGAGTTTAACAATGTGACGCAATGTACACACTTCATGAGACGATGGATGTACACACTTCAGCTAAGCAAGCTACAGTGAATGTATGGACTTTATGTAGACGATGCATGAGATGCGAACTCTGTACAGACTTGGTGTGACGTGCATGAACAGTGTAATGTAACGGCTTGCGTGAATGCAACAGCGATGTTCAGACTTGGAAGCCGATGTGTAGAGTTTGCCACTGTATAGACTTGAAGTTCTGAACATAGGTAAAGTGTCAGTGTACAGACTTGCTATGGATGTATGGACTTTGAAGATGCAAGCAATGTACAGACTTGGGGTTCAACTGTGATAAAGGCTGGGAATGTATAGACTTCCAATGAATGCAACTGCTGTACAGACTTGATCAAACAAACCGATGTATAGACTTGATCTCAAGGAATGGCTGTACAGACTTTGAAGGAAGGCATGAACAGTGAATCAATGTATAGACTTGGATGCCCAACGCCAATGAACTGACTTGCGAATCTGGGGGGTCGACCCATCTGGAACGGGGGTCGACCCACTACTGTCCAGACTGTGCTGACAGAGTATGGACTTGAACAAGTAATGCATGCTTATATGACAACCACATGAACTGCACTGTCCTACATGAAGCATGAATTAATCTATTGATAGAAACTGATTGATTTATAGTGTGAGACATCATCAAAACCGTAGGGATGCAACAATCTCCCCCTTTTTGATGATGGCAACACTATGAATCAAGCAATATCAAAGCTTAACAGGAAATTAACTACAGTTCCAACAATCAAAGCAAATTCAAGGCATGCTCATGCAGACGATTTAAACACTCCCTACAACACACTCTCAGCTCCCTCATAACTCATTCTCAGAAATTTCCATGACATGAATTCTCCCCCACAGCTCATAAACAAAACTCCCCGAAAACTCATGACAATTCATGACTTACAGATATTGCAGAACCTCTCTCCCCCTTTGACATCAGCAAAAGGAAATGCAGAATATATGAAGGTGCTGGAGACATGAAGAAGAAGTACAGTAACTTCTTAGTGCAGAAAGGCACGAGCAAGTCTTAAGAGAATAAGTGAGGTGCTAAACTCAAGTGAAGGTTGTTGAACTCCAGTAAACAATAGAGAAATAGAATGATAGAAAAGTTTATCAGCATACATAATGTATGATTTAGAGCGGGAGTTAACAAGTATGGCCAGATATAGTTGAACAGTCAACTATCCCACATGACAACAAGAGACAAAGTCAGAGAGGTGTTCTCAAGGTATTGAGGACAAGCAATCCATTAGTTGCATAACAACAAGGAGTTTTTTGAGATGATTTTCAAGAAGATCAATGAGTAAGTTGGTAATTCACTCTGTTGACATTAGGGAGACACCTTGATTAGAGGCCTGAATCCCTAGTTACTAAGTGTGAGTACCTCATTACTTCCTCTTTTTTTTTATTAAAGGAACAGAGTTAGTAACTGTGGCTTTTGTCATGAGGAAACACCTTGATTAGAGGCCTGAGTCCTCAGTTACTCACCAGCTAGCCACCATTGCTCTGTCATGACTTTTCATTCATTTTAAGCATTTGACACCTCATGACATAGGAGAAAACTTCATTTCATTGATGAAGCTCCCAGTTTCTCAGTGACCAAAACAAGACATGTTTGTTCAGTTAAGCCCTTGTGTTAAAGAGATGGAATGATTGAAAACAATACCAGAAGGACTATTTCTTGAAGTGAATCTTGAAGTCTAGATTTCAAGTTGATTGGGTCAGATATCAAGACATACAGGTTTTGGCCTGAACCAGAATCATTGACAATGTATGAAGATATACTTTATACCATTAATCCAGATCTCTGAAGGAATACCAGAGGAAAGATTCTAACTGGACTTTAGTATCACTGACTTATAGACTTAAGAAATAAGTTACATTCTACTGTTTGAGAGAACCACACTAGATCTGTCATGAAAACCAGCAATGACACACATCTGGTCAATCTTTTTGAATCTGTCAAAGAACTCTTTCTCTCACAGCTCAACCAGCTCCCCCTCACTCAAAGCATTCCTGAAAGCTAACCAACAGACATACAGAACGCCCCCTCACAAAAAGAACAGACTTCACATTTAAGACAATTTGTATAAGCCTAATTCTCTTCTCAGTGATGTGAATTTTTCATTATCCAGAGGTTTAGTGAAAATGTCAGCAATCTGATTATCAGTGCCTACATGAATCAGTTCAAAGTTATTTTTAGAAACCTCATCTCTTAAGAAATGATGTCTTATCTCTATGTGTTTGGTGCGTGAATGCAAAACAGGATTTTTGGCAAGATTAATGGCACTGGTATTATCATAATAGATAGGTGTGCACCCGAGGTCTACTTGGTAGTCCTGAAGCTGGTGTTTAATCCAAATGACTTGTGTACCATAACTCCCTGCAGCCACATAATCAACTTCTATAGTGTAGAGGGCCACAAAATGTTATTTCTTGGAACCCCAAGACACTAAACACCCACCCAAAAATTCACAATGACCACTAGTGCTTTTCCTGTCTAGTTTACATCCTGCATAATCAGCATCTGTGTATGCAACTAAGTTAAATGTGTGTGATGCAGGAAACCATAAACCAAGAGAATGAGTAGCTGACAAATATCAAAAAAATCTTTTCACTGCAGCTAAATGTAATTCAGTAGGTCTAGACTGATATCTTGCACACATTCCTACACTGAACTGTATATCAGGTCTAGAAGCTGTCAAGTAAAGAAGAGATCCAATCATACCTCGATAAAGCTTGGCATTTACTTCTTTACCTGTCTCATCTGTATCCAATGAGGTATTGGTACCCATGGGTGTTGTAATGTGCTTCAGGTTTTCCATACCAAACCTATTGAATAGTTTCATTGTGTATTTGGTCTGGTTGATGAAGCATCCATCCTCTGATTGTTGTACATGCAAGCCAAGAAAGTACTTTAATTCACCAACCAAACTCATCTCAAATTCAGCAGACATCATTTTAGAGAATTCATCATATAGTTCATGCTTAGTTGATCCAAATACAATGTCATCTACATATACCTGAACTATGATGAGATTTTTATTTGTACCCTTGGTAAATAAGGTTTGATCAACTTTACCTCTTTTGTAGCCCTTGCTGATCAGAAATTCAGTCAATCTTTCATACCCTGCTCGAGGAGCCTACTTTAGACCATACAAGGCTTTGTTTAACCTGAAAACTTGGTTAGGTTGAGGAGAGAATTGAAATCCGGGGGGTTGTTCAACAAAAACCTCTTCTTTAATGACTCCATTTAAAAAGGCACTTTTAACATCCATTTGTTGGAGTTTTATATTCTTTAAACATGCAAAAGCAAGCAACAATCTTATAGCTTCCATCCTAGCAACAGGTGCATAGGATTCATCGAAATCTACACCAAATTCCTGACAGTAGCCCTTGGCTACTAATCTGGCCTTATTCTTAGAAATGATTCCATCTTCATTCATTTTATTTTTGAACACCCACTTAGTTCCTATGATATTAACATTATCTGGTCTTGGAACAAGTTCCCAGACATTATTTCTTTCGAACTGGCCAATTCCTCACACATAACATTGACCCAAGCTTGATCAGCTAAGGCCTATTCTACTGATTTGGGTTCAATTTGTGAGACTAAAGCAATTAAGTCTTCATTATTCACATTCCTAAAATGAGACCTAGTCCGAAGAGGATCTTCAGGATTGCCTATGACATTATGTATCGGATGATCTTTAAGAAATCTAACATTTATTGAAGACTCACCTGTTTCTCTTGGCTCTTCCTGGTTGAGAGGATTTGCTGTTCCACTCGGCTGAGTCTTCTCTTCTTCTTCGTATTCTAGGAATTCCCCATCATGATTGGAACCCCTGTCAACATTTTCAATGTTAGTGATACCTTTCTTTTCACTAAAAATGATGTGTGGAGACTCTTCAACTTTCTGGTCTGATATGTTAAAGACCCTATATGCCCTAGACACTTCAGAGTATCCTAAAAATATTCCAGGGGAGCTTTTAGCTTCAAACTTATCTAAATCTTTCTTGTCATTGTTATGAATAAAGCATTTAGCTCCAAAAATTCTGAAATGAAACAAGTTTGGTTTCTTACCTTTTAGAAGCTCATAGGGTGTTTTCTTGTGAATGGGTCTTACCATGGCCCTGTTGATTATGTAAGTTGATGTATTGGCCGCCTCTGCCCAAAACATCCTTGGTAATTGACTTTCAATTAGCATGGTTCGGGCCATCTCCACAACAGTTCTATTTCTTCTCTCCACAATTCCATTCTGTTCAGGTGTCTTGGGAGAAGAAAATCTGTGTGTTAGTCCCTCTCTTTCACAAAGATAAGAAAACATGGAGTTTTCAAACTCACCTCCATGGTCAGATTGAATAGAACAGATCTTGTGTTTTCCTTCTTGTTTGACCTTATTAAAAAACTGATTAAACTTTTGAAATGCATCACTTTTATTTGCTAAGAAAAAGATCCATGAATATCTAGAGAAGTCATCTATGATGACATAGCCAAACCTGTTCCCATTAAGACTCTGAGTTCTAGGAGGACCAAAAAGGTCCATATGGAGAAGTTCCATTGGTCTAGAGGATAATGGCTCAGATCTTAGCTTGAAAGAATTCCTGGTCTGTTTGCCTAGAGCACAGGCATCACATGATTTTGAAATAGAATTGAATTTAATTCTAGGCATGCCTCTAACTAAATCATGCTTGACCAATTTATTTAAAGTTGTAAAGTTAGCATGGCCTAAACGTCTATGCCATTCAAAAGCATCATTTTCAGAATTGGCAGATAAACAAATATTAGATTTAGATTCCTCATCTAAGTCTACCATGTAAACATTATTAATCCTGTTGGCTACAAATTTAACCACATCAGAATTTATTTCAAAGATTTTGCATGAATTATCATCAAACACAACCCTGTGACCCTTGTCACATAACTGACTAATGCTAATCAGGTTGTGTTGAAGACCTTCCACAAGTAGAACTTTTTCAATGGAGTTTGTGGAAGTCTTACCTACTATGCCAACTCCAATTATCTTACCTTTGTTCTTTCCTCCAAACTTGACCAGACCCCCTACCTTCATCTCTATCTTGCTGAACTTGGATCGGTCTCTTGTCATGTGCCTGGAGCAGCCACTGTCGAGGTACCACATGATATCTTCAACTGCTAGGCCGACCTACACAAACAAAATCAAGCAAAGTGATTTGGAACCCAAGATGAGTTGGGTCCAAAGACATTGTTCAAATCTCTGATCAAATGTTTAGGTATCCAGATTTGCTTCAGCATGGTTTTCTCTGGCACCTTTACTTCTGGTTTATTGAAATTAAGTCCAGCTGGTCTGGAGAAGTAAGCTCTATTCCATTCATTAGGCTTCCCATTCCTAGGAAATCTCCTGTGAGCTTATTGATTAATAGATTTTTGAAGATGATAATTATTTCTCCAGTAGGTCCTGTTTGGACCCATCTGATTGTAGTAATTCCAGCTTTTCTTCTCATCCACTTGCTTGGTCCATTTACCATTTATGTTCTGATGAATGGGCTTAGTGAAGTTCTTCACAAAATTCATTCCCATTTTAAATGGTTGACCAGCACTGTTCTTTAAAGTTTCTTTCGAACATTGAGCTCCTTTACTGCTGTTTGAGCTGGATGGTGTGTCCAGCTTCTCTTTTCCCTTCTCTGGGCAGAAGGTGATGGTCTTGAATTGTAGGGGTCTCTTGTTAGTTGGGTCATAGCCTAGACCCTCCTTATTGAAGTTAACCCTTGTCCCTAGAATAGCATCCAGACTAGTTTTTCCCTGAACAAATCTTTCCAAAACTTTTTGTTTGTCTTCCAGCTCTTTTTGTAGTGACTCAGAATTTTTTAACAGTTCAGCATTCACTATCTTAACAGCTTCATATTTCTCTGAGTTCACTCTAATTTCATTCAGGCTTTCTTCAATTTTAGTTTTCAGTTCATTGAGCTGGGTGTGACTCTCCTGGTTTTCTCCCTTGAGCTTATCATTTTCTTTTCTTAGTGAGGTCATTTCTTCTAGTTGCTCTTTTAGTTTCTGATTTTCCTCACAGACCTGGGTTTGTTCTTCAACATTAGTATTAAATTTTCTTTTGAGGACCCTATGCTCTTTACTGAGAGAATTAAACTTGTCTAAGAATTCACCATAAGCATCTTCCCAGTCATCAATAGAGAAATTTTCAATGACATTTATTACCTCCTCTTCGCTATTTGCCATAAGGCAAATTCCTTCTTCATACTCCTCTGAGGGAGTGTCTTCGGGATCTTCTTCCTCCTCGCTCCACGTGCAGACCATCGCTTGTGGCTTCTTCTTTTTCTGCACCTTTGAGCTCTTCTTCTGAAAGTAGGGACCCTTCTTCTGGAGATCTGGGCATTCGTCTTTCATGTGTCCCTGTTTGTTACAATGAAAACAAGTCAGTCTCTTAGAATTTCTATCCTTATGATTGGTAGATTCAACATTCTTGTTAAAGGAGTATGGCTTCTTCCTCCTAAAGGTCTTCCCCTTTCTCCTTAAAAATTTACTGAACTGTCGAGTGAGCATTGCCTGCTCCTTCTGGTCGAGATCGGAAAAACCATCGGACTCACCGCTACTGCTGCTGCTGCTGCTACTGCTACTCTTGTTGCGGGATGCCTTGAGAGCTACATTCTTACCCTTCATGTCACTTCCTTCACCACCTCCTTTGAAATTCATCTCAT
This sequence comes from Amorphophallus konjac, assembly GCA_022559845.1. Classification (NCBI taxonomy): domain Eukaryota; kingdom Viridiplantae; phylum Streptophyta; class Magnoliopsida; order Alismatales; family Araceae; genus Amorphophallus; species Amorphophallus konjac. The sequence goes on along the minus strand of CM040123.1, from coordinate 216,448,552 downwards.
AGGTCATGAGGGATCCTATGAGTTCATTCACTGTCAAGGTCGTCAGATCTTTTGACTCCTCTATCACTATGGCCTTAGTGTGCCATGCTGGGGATAAAGATCTAAGAATTTTCCTGACTATATCTGTCTCAGCTAGATCCTTCCCTAGCCCCTTAAGAGTATTTGTGATCAAGGACAACCTGGAATACATTTCAGTAATATTCTCCTCTACATTCATCCTAAACAATTCATACTTAGAGGTGTAGAGATTTACTTTCGAGGCTTTCACTTGAGCTGTACCTTCATAGATTAATTGCAGCTCATCCCACATTCGCTTGGCAGTCCTGTAGGCAGATATACGGGCATATTCCTCTGGGTGAACAGCACACTAGATGATGTTCAGCGCCGTCCAGTTGAGTGAAGATAGCTTGACATGATCATCTGTCCACGCGTCCTCGTTCGGTGGCAGATCATATGGCCTAACAGTAATTACCCTCCACAACTTGTGGCTCTGTGCCCTGATAAACACTTCCATCCTGTTCTTATAAAAGAGATAGTTATTACCATCAAAAAATGAAGGGCGACTAATGGATTGACCTTCAGGCATGAAGCTTCTAGGACCATTAGCATTTCCCTGACCGTTCATCCACATGATGCAAACCTGCTCTGATACCAAATGTTAGCGCAAAGAAAGAGTGATATAGAAGGGGGAGATGAATGGATCACTCCCGATTTAGAAAATTTCAGCGGAAAATCAATACTTCGAATTTCGACCCTTCAGATACAGCAAAATAATATAGCTAACGCAGTGAATAACTAAGACAGAATAAGAAGGTGCGATTGAAAAAGACTGTCCACAGTCAAACACAATGTCAAGCAGATGGAGAGCACAACCGATAACAGCAAACCACAGAGGAGACAAGAAATTTTAAGGTGGTTCGATTGTAGTCCACAATCTACATCCACCCCTCACTCCAACTAGAGTGAGGATTCCACTAGCCACTGATAGAAAACTGCAGACTCAGTCTGCGAACAAGATGTTGCCACACAGCTTGAACAACCAAGGGAAACAAATCCCTCAACCAAACTCTGCTACCCACAGAGCTTGACACCTGGACCTGCAACCAGCAAGACCAGAACTGGAGATGGCTCTCCCTTCCTCCAACCCGGAGGGAACCTGCTAGTGACAGTCCGTCACTGGTAAAACCAGAGATCACAGATCTCTCTTCCTCTGCAGCCCAGAGGGGAACTGGAGTAACACTCCCTTCCTCCAAACACTAGAGGGTAACACTTCAGAATCAGGAATGAAGAAATGAAAAATAGAAAGGAAAACAAGACCAACAATGAAAGACAATCGTTTCTGAAAAACCAAAAAACAAATGTAGCTTCCGAAGAAGCAAATCTTCACAGCACGATTTCTTCTATCTCTCAAGAACTTTTCACTCAGTTCATATCTCTCAAATTCTTCTCTCTGTCTTTTTTCTGGAACGTGGAGGCTCTCTCTTTTCTTCTTCTGCTCAGGGATTCTTCACTTTAGCCTTTCTTTTTCGTTCACTTCTCCTGTTCGCAGAAGACACCTTTTATATGGCTTCCGACCTGAATTCCAGGACTTCACACGAGTGGGTCTCGTTCCCTCCTTTTCCAGAGCATCCTCGGATCACGTGCCAGGCATCATCCTCGGTTCATGTGACCAATCATTAACCTAAGTCATCTGCAGGCAGAGACAAAAGAAATGAATCGAATTAGTTAGTTCAGGCTTATAACAACGAGTGTATATACTTTAGAAGCAGCAAATGAATAAGTGTGTACAATAAGAGAATGTATACACTTGAGGGCCTTCAGCGTCCTCAGTGTATAGACTTGAAAACTGATGCATTACATAGCAGAGGGGGATGTGTAGACTACTGGTAATGCATGAAGCAATCGAGTGTATAGACTTGCAACCAAGGGACAGTACAGACTTGATGAATGAGTGCATGTGAAAGGTAGTGTACAGACTTGAGATGAACGCAGCATGAACGAGCGAACGCAGCATGAACGAGCCTAACCAATGTATAGACTTTACGATGCTCAGCCACTGTATAGACTTCACGATGCTCAGCCACTATATAGACTTCACGATGCTCAATCACTGTATAGACTTCACGATGCTCAATCCACTGTATAGACTTTAATGCAAAAGCTGAAGTTGAGCGAACGATGTATAGACTTACCCCTTGAAGATGTGAGCGAGACAGTGTATAGACTTGGCCCTTGAAGGATGTACAGACTTGAAGATTCGACGCCCCATGATGTATGGACTTTGTAAATGTGAACACGTGGACAATGTATACACTTGGCCCTTGAGGAATGTACATACTCTGAATGATGAAGCAGGCTGTACAGACTTGTAACTCTTGAGGATCGATGTATAGACTTAGGAACCCTGAACCTGTGTATAGACTTGAAAGGCTTGAACACTGCGATGTGCAGACTTTGTGATGTATAGACTTAGGAGCATACGTCAAGGCTGTACAGACTTCAGGCTTTGAACGTGTGTGTTGTGAGCAATGTATAGACTTGGTGATCTTTAAAGCACAATGTGCAGAGTTTAACAATGTGACGCAATGTACACACTTCATGAGACGATGGATGTACACACTTCAGCTAAGCAAGCTACAGTGAATGTATGGACTTTATGTAGACGATGCATGAGATGCGAACTCTGTACAGACTTGGTGTGCCGTGCATGAACAGTGTAATGTAACGGCTTGCGTGAATGCAACAGCGATGTTCAGACTTGGAAGCCGATGTGTAGAGTTTACCACTGTATAGACTTGAAGTTCTGAACGTAGGTAAAGTGTCAGTGTACAGACTTGCTATGGATGTATGGACTTTGAAGATGCAAGCGATGTACAGACTTGGGGTTCAACTATGGTAAAGGCTGGGAATGTATAGACTTCCAATGAATGCAACCGCTGTACAGACTTGATCAAACAAACCGATGTATAGACTTGATCTCAAGGAATGGCTGTACAGACTTTGAAGGAAGGCATGAACAGTGAATCAATGTATAGACTTGGATGCCCAACGCCAATGAACTGACTTGCGGATCAGGGGGGTCGACCCATCTGGAAGGGGGGTCGACCCACTACTGTCCAGACTGTGCTGACAGAGTATGGACTTGAACAAGTAATGCATGTCTATATGACAACCACATGAACTGCACTGTCCTACATGAAGCATGAATTAATCTATTGATAGAAACCGATTGATTTATAGTGTGAGACATCATCAAAATCGTAGGGATGCAACAAGTTGATCCTTCGAAGGTAGAGGCAGTAAAGAATTGGGCTAAGCCTACTAATGTGACTGAAGTGAGAAGTTTCCTAGGCCTAGCAGGTTACTATCGAATGTTTATTCAAGATTTCTCCAAGATTGCGGTACCTCTGACAAGATTAACCCGCAAGGAGATCAGATTTGATTGTTCAGAAGATTGCAAGCAAAGCTTTCAGACCTTGAAGGAATGTTTGACTACTACACCTATTTTGGCTTTACCTTCTGGTGAAGGAGGTTTTATTGTATACACTGATGCTTCAGGTATTGGTTTAGTGTGTGTACTCATGCAGCACCGGAAAGTGATGGCCTATTCTTCTAGGCAGTTGAGGAAACATGGAGAGAATTATCTTGTTCATGATTTGGAGCTAGCAGCAGTGGTGTTCGCCTTGAAGATATGGAGGCACTACTTGTATGGAGAAGCATTCACGGTGTTTTCAGATCACAAGAGTTTGAAATACTTATTTTCTCAGAAGGAACTCAATATGAGGCAGCGAAGATGGCTGGAGTATTTGAAGGATTTCGATTTCTCCATTGAGTATCATCCTGGAAAAGGTAATGTTTTGGCAGATTCCTTTAGCCGCAAGCCTATAGCTAAGTTGTCAAGCCTCATGCTACAAGAATGGAAATTGCTGGAGCAGTTAGCTAGTTTGGATCTTCATGTTGATAAGGATCGGGTTATGATTTCTCAGATTCAACTTAAGCCCAAATTGTTGATAGAAATCAAGTCTCTACAAAATGATGACCCAGAGTTGGTAGAGATCAATGGAAGCTTGAGTAACAGACTTAACTTCATGGTGGCTAATGATGGAAGATTGTTATTTCAAGGAAGAACTTGTGTACCTGATGTAGCTGAGATAAAGAGTAAGATCCTTGAGAAAGCTCATAGATCCAGATACACCATTCATCCTAGAGGTACTAAAATGTTCAAGGATTTGAAAAGATCTTTTTGGTGGCCGAATATGAAAAGGGAAGTGGCGGACTTCGTAAGTAGATGCTTGGTTTGTCAGCAAGTCAAGGCGGAGCATTTCAGACCAGTAGGAAAATTGAAACCCCTTGATATACCCCAATGGAAGTGGGAGAGCATTGGCATGGATTTCATTATGGGTCTACCTAGGACTCGTAGTGGATTTGATGGAATATGGGTGATTGTCGATAGATTGACAAAATCGGCTCATTTCTTATCCATTAAGTCTAAATGGACAGTTGATGTTTTGGCTGCTTTGTATATGAAGGAAGTGGTAAGACTACATGGTATACCGGTTAGCATTGTGTCTGATAGAGACCCAAGGTTCACTTCTCATTTTTGGAAAGGATTGCAAGAGTCTTTGGGAACTCGTCTGAATTTCAGTACTACTTTCCATCCACAAACATACGGACAGACTGAAAGGACCAACCAGATAGTGGAAGATATGCTTAGAGCCTGCATGATTGACTTTCGAGGTAGTTGGAGTGATCATTGGGCATTGGTTGAATTCGCCTACAACAACATTTACCAGTCTAGCATTCAGATGGCTCCATTTGAAGCTTTGTATGGTAGAAGTTGTCGATCCCCGTTATGTTGGGACGAGGTAGGTGAGAAGCAATGGCTTGGACCAGATCTCATTTCTGAATTGTCCAAGAACATCTGTATTATAAGAGATCGGTTGCAAGTAGTACATTCAAGACAGAAGAGTTATGTCGACACCAGGAGGAGAGCATTGGAATTTCAGGTTGGTGAGCATGTGTTTTTAAAGGTCTCTCCTATGAGAGGAATTCGAATGTTTGGTATTCAGGGCAAACTGAGTCCAAGATACACTGGTCCATTTGAGATTCTGGAAAGAGTGGGGGAGGTTGCTTACCGTTTGGCACTACCACCTCAGTTATCTGGAGTACACAATGTTTCCATGTGTCTATGTTACGGAAATATGTGTATGATCCCACTCATATTATTCAGCATATGGACTTCGAATTGAAGGAAGATCTAACTTATGAAGAGAGACCGGTCAAGATTTTGGATCGGAAGCAACAACAACTCAAGAATCGTTCCATACCGATGGTTAAAGTGCAGTGGAGTCGACGTGGAACTGAAGAAGCTACTTGGGAGTCAGAACATACTATGCGGGGACAGTACCCCGACTTATTCTAGGTGAGCTATTTCACTCCCTCTTTTTATTAAGTGCATTGAATTTGGAGGACCAAATTCCTTAAGTGGGGGAGAGTGTAATACTCCGATTTCTTTTAGAAATTAATTAGAATAATTCCATAATAAATAGAATGAGTTATATTTTGACTATTTTATAAAAATCTAGAAAAAATATATTCTTATAAAGGATAACACGTTTAACAAACTTATTTTCTGTGGCCAACCCAAATAAATTCTGTAAGTAGGCCGAATTAGTGGATTAAGCCCAAATTGAACACTTAGTTAACCATACCTTGAAACGCCAAATTCGAGCCCAATACTTCATCAAATGAGCTCAAATCGGTGGCAAACGAAAGGCCAGGATGGGAGGATCATTTACCCTCTCTTAATCTCTTGAAACCCTAACCCTAAGAGATGCATTCGGTGGAGTTTTGGCGCGTCAACATTTACGGCGGCGTTCACATGGACTCGACTTGCGTGGACGAATACTCCGCGCATAGAAGCCTCCAGAAGGTGTGTGACCTATTAAAATGAAGCTCTCTAACCCTAGAATCGTTTAGAACCAGCGGCGGCTACAGAGGAGTTAGATCGAGGGAGATCTCGAGCGATTAGTGACTGCGTGTATCGGCGTCCTTGGTTTTCTTTCCCCTTCCTTTTTCATCTGATTCAGGTAGGTGATAGCAAGTCAAACCCTACAAATAATATATGCTAAGAAGCAGCATCGTTTTAGCTTTTCATTGATGTAGAAAGCTCTAAATTTCATCAAGTATCATGTGAGAATTTTAGGTTTTAGTAGAAGCATGTCACATCTAGGGTTATAATTGTTCCTTTTCGATTAAGTAGTGATTTCAGGCTGTAAACATAAATTTGATTCATGCATCTTGTATAGTTTTTCATGCTCTTTCTTTTGATAGTAAAATCCCCAAATTTCATGATTTATATCGTGCGAATTTCATGTTTTAATTTAACCCTAGAAACCTTGCCGGAGTCGGGCACGGCGAAGGGGTAGCGACCTATTTGGACATGTGCGGCCACACGATAGACCGCACATCCCAGACATGCGGCCCTATGTTGACCGTTTATAGCTTTCGATTATTGATCGTTTCACTGGAATGTGTGGCCTATCCATAACCGCATGTATTTCCTGTGGCCAGTTCCAGACCACACATCTCTCCATGCGGCACATTACTGACCGTCCATATCCAGCAGGTCTTCGGATCTGAGGGGACGTGTGCGGCCAGTCTATGACCGTTCAAGGGGATGTAAGGTCCAGAACCGACCGCACATCTGTAACAGAACATATTAATTGTAATTGTCATACAACATGTTATGTTAATAGATTAGTGGTTAATTGCATGTTAGAAACACACCTAATAAACTGTAATTCATGACAGTAAACAATTCTTGTTGATTTATTTAAATTGAGCTTGATCTTGATTCATCTTTCCAATGAATGTCAATTTTAATTATAAATCCTTGATAATTGAAATGGCTATTAGGTTCATACTTGTGATAACCTTAATCTTGAACCATTGTATCCCCTAGTTTTGATTTAGACTCAATCGAACCTCTGTTATTTGAGTTAATCCAAATTGGATTAACAGAGACTTGTGCGACTATTGGTAGACCGCATATACCCATGAATGGGACAATATCCACCGTTCATACCTGGCTTATGCCAACTTGTCTTGGCCGATTATCCTTGATCCATCTTCGACCAAACCCTGATTTTATCAGTCCAGTAGACCCTAGCCAACCAGTAGACAGTGGGCTGGACTCTGGTTCAGTTCCACCCTGCCTATGGTACCCCAGGAGCCCACTTGGGCTATAATCTAACTCATGGTTAGGCCATGTGTTGTGCGGCCAGTAATGGACCATACTTCTTACAGGCGGCCCTGAGTGGACCGTTCAACTCATGAGCAGCTCTGTTAGGACCACACATCCTGTCCTCGATTCTGTAACTTTCTATTCTTATGCGGCCCAATTCTAACCGTTCATATGGAAGAGCGGCCCGTTATCAGGCGTTCAACCTTGACCTCCCGAGGGCTAAACCCATCCCAGTTCCTGTTAGTGCGGCCCACTGTTGACCGCACAAACCTTGAGCGGCCCAGTATTGACTGCATGTCATCCAGAGACTGGTTTTCCCCGTGTTTTATGGTTTTGAATCCAATAACATGATGGTTCTTGATAATTTGAACTCCTGGACAGAAATTCTGGACAGTAATTCTTCAACTTAGGCATGGGATGTTCCGAGGTAAGTTTATACTTGATTATAATTGGCCATTTAACTTGATTAAAGTGTAGACAACTTGGGATCTTGGATCCAATAAATCAATGCCAACGCACCATAGGGGCCCGGTCTGGTCTTGGGGAGAGAGCCCTAAAAGTACTTGTGCCCATGGGAGTTTGTAATGACAGGGTGAGGCATTGCACCGAGTGCATGACTAGCGTGATGTCTATGACAATGATCTCTTATGTCTTAGTTGATCGTGTTTGACTTGGTTACATTCTTGCTTGTTGGCCAATTTCCTATAATTTCATGTTATATATATTGTTCATAAACTTGCAATTCTTGTAATCTTATCATTCTTGTCATATTGTTATTCCATTCCATTCTTTAGCACTTTCTGTTATTACGCTGTTCATTCGATCGTTATTTCTTTCTTCCGTTTCATATTAACATGTAATTAATTGGTTAATCACTTACACTTGCCTGTTGTTACCTACTGAGTGTTTACTCATATAGTTGTTTCCCCCCTTTCCAAGCAGCTCATGTGAAGATTCACAGATGGATGGGAATGGGCGAGAGTGATTACTTGGAGTGTGTCTGCTAGTCGCTATGTTGAGTTTGTTTAGTTGTTTACATCTAGCTATGTCTTAGAACTGGTGTTAGTTATTGTACTGGAGTCGAGTAGAGATTATGTTTGTTTATGTTTAAGTCAGTTTGTAAGACGATGATGGTTATTGTAATAGATTGGAGTTATTTCTGTTCATGGTATTTTGTTAATTCTTAGCTTAGCATGTTATCTTTACTAGCGTTTTCTACTACCGGTCCTGATATTCCACGTCGGGGCATGACAGTTTTGTCGACCGCAAGAGTAAACCCCTTCACGACGCTTCTATTCCCCTTTAAAAGGGCCCTGGGTTGAAGGTGTTTTTGACTCTTCCTCTTCACTTTGCTGGCTGCCCAGAAGACCCTCCTCCGTCGACCGCGGTGACTTCCCCGGCTTCGGATCTCTGTTGCCTTCTTTTCCTTGGTGTGCCCATGGGGCTTCTCCCGTTAAGCCACAGTCGGCCTCTACATCTCTCCCTTCGTCAAGATTACTGGAATGTTGTTTATGCACGGTGGCCCTTTCTTCCTTGCCGATGCTCTTCGCAAGGGCGGGGTCATCTCCCCCGTTTCCCCCTTTTCTTTCTTTCTTCGCCCTTTCCCCTTTGTCAGAGCTCCACGCCACCGCAGAGGCTCTTTGGGGCTTGGAAGGGGCTCGACTCGATTTGCCATCGCGGCCATCCTCGCATAGCAAACCTTAAAAAAATAAATGTGAGAGAGGGAGCCTTCGGCTGTTTCAATGGTGAATAAGAGGGGGGGTGCCAGATCGTGGTGGGATGGTGCAAGTCCAAGGGGCGCCGGATCAAGCAGGACAACGTTGATCCAGGAGGTGCCATATCAGATAGAACAACGCCGATCTAGGGGTACAATGGATAAAGGCGGGATGGTCGATTGACCATTCATGTGCCGATCGAAGGGCTGCTGGATCATGTCAGATTATCTTTTGTGGGTGGGGTTGTGGACACCTAAATTCACAATCAAGAGCGTCAAGCCACTCCAAGTCGAACAAGGGCAACAGAGGAAGAAAGGAAGAAGTGTGTCGACACGCCTCACAAGCCACATCGACGCACGCATGCAGACACCATCTTCCATCTAAGGCGATCAACTGAATGCGTCGACGCAACTCCATGAGTGTGTCGATGCACACATGCAGGCACACACAAAAAAAGGAGGAAAAAATAAAAATAGAAAATAAAAGGGAGTGGGTGTGAACTGGCGGCCTCCCCCATTGATCCGACGGTAGGTGAAGAAACAAAAGGAAAAAAAACAAACAAAATAAAACAAAAGAAATGAAGGGCCCCCTCATCTGGCGGCAGAAGAAAAGAGAGAGGGGGAAGCGATCCGGCGGCCCCCATCTTTCTCCCCCTGGACCGGCTGGGCTCCATGCCCCCCATCCGGCGGCAAGTAAAAGAAAAAAAAGAGAGAAAAGGAGGAAGAAAATGAGGGAATTTAATTCCCATCTGGCGGACCTTCGAACGTCCCCCCGTTTGGTAGGCTACCTGCCTCTCTATCCGACGGTTTCTCGCCAGCAGATCGCCAAGAAGGCTTGTCCGATTGCCTCGAGCGCCTATAAATGGAAAGTTTTGAGAACCGTTACGAGTAGTCTGCCCCTACCAATGACAACATGTCTTATTGGCTAGTGTTGACCAATCCAAAGAAGACAAGCCCGCCAACCTCCTGCCCCCCCTACGCGTAGGCCTCCGGGGCATCAAGCAAGGAGAAAGAGAAGAGCAAGAAGAAGAGGAAGGGGTTGAGGTGTAATGCCCAGGATTTTTCGGATCCTTGTTCGTGGGTCTCGGATCTGGTTTCTCGGAGTGTCCGACTCCGTTGTGTCTGAAATTTCGTTTCGAACATCTTTCGTGTTCGGATCGGCGCGATCCGGAGTTGTTTCGGAGGCCCGAAAGCGTTCCACGACTTTTCCACGTGTGTTTTCTGATTCCCGGTGTGTGCTTCGGTAATTCCTTTGGAACCTCGTTGCGGGTGAACCGGGCCGTTCACCTAGGCGAGTGTGGTACCGCTATGATCGGTGCGTTCCGAGGATCACGGAAACATGATTTTCCTATTTTTGGTATTTTCTGGAATTTTTGATTTTCCTATATATATAACCCTTTTCTCTCTCTCCCCTCTCATTTCTCTCTTACCTCCCTCTCTCTTCTCACGCTCTCTCCTCTCTCCCTCTCTCTCCGGCGACCGACGGGGTGGAGCGTGGGCGAGGTGGGGACGGCGCGGGTGAGGCACGGGCGAGGATGGGTGAGGATCGAGGCGGTGGAGGTGCGGTGAAGCTCGGTCGTGGGTTCGTGGAATGCCGAGGCTTAAATGGCGTTTTCTTCGTGGATCGGCGTCCACGGTGCGTCGAATCTTCGGTGGAGGTAGGGAGATGGACCCTCAACTCGCGTACTTCATTTCCCACTAGTTTTGTAGGCCGTGGTGAGCCGAGTGGGCTTATTCGAGGGATTTGGGGAAAATGCATGTTTTTGGGTGTGTGAGCCGAATCTTGTGTTTTGATCATGTTTTTGGGGTTTAAATGGGTCTTTTCGGTGCTAGAGAGGTTGGGGAATGTTTTCCCCTTTTGTTTCCCCTTCACCTGGGGGTGGATGGGGCGTGGAATGGTTTTCCCGCCGTTTTCCTGTCCTTCCGATTTCTGACTGAGAACGCGCTAGTCTCAGGTAGAGCGTTCTTGAAGGTCGCGTCGTCCCGATAGGGCGCGTTCATCGGAGAAGATGAACAGTAAGGCTATTTTTATCGCGCTAGGGGTGAGTAGCGCATTCTATGTTGTCGCGCTATAGGCCTATAGCGCGTTCTGTTCTGAACGCGCTATAGAAGTATAGCGCGATCTTGCTGAACGCGCTAGGTATGTATAGCGCATTCTGCCTAAACGCGCTATGCATGTGTAGCGCGTTCTTTGGGTGGCCTGCTGGCCTGCCCAGGGCGGGCAGTCTATGGCTGATCGTGCTCCCCTTGGGCCGTGTGTGTCCCGGACACCCCGTGGAGTTCCGTGACCGTGTCTTTGGGTGTCCGGAGGTCTGTTTACCTCGATTAGTGTTCCCGTGGGTTTAAGGGTCCGGGTGACCTTCTAGTGTTCCGATTGTGTTGTGTTGGTCTCTGGTCGACCCGGTTGTGACCCAGTGGTCGACCTTTGGCCTCGTGAGTGTCCGGGACACCCCGTGGGTTTCGTTGCCGTATTTTTTTGGGGTGTCTGGAGGTACCATGTTATCTCGACAAGCGCGCCCGCAGGCTTCATGGGTCCGGGTGACCCCAGGTGTTCCGGGCTTCCGTGTTCTTGCTAGACCGAGTCACCGTGTGTCGGTGGGGGTGCGGTGGGGTCTCCTCCGCATGCCGTGAGTTTTCCTGGAAGATGATTCCCGAGTGGGCCATGTGTTTGGCCTTGGACTGTGAGTCCAGTTATCGGCGTGGCAGCTTGTGCATTGCCCTGGGAATCATGCTTCTGTGCTTTCCGCGTAGGCCACGCGTATGGCCTTGGACTACGAGTCCAGTTGCCCAGCCTGGGGCTGGAGGGTCCCCGCCTTTCCCTGAGAGTTAAATTTGGTTTGGCGACCTGTGAGCTACCTTGGGAATCGTGTTTTCAAGTTTCTACGTGGCCGGGCGTGCGGCCCGTGGACTGTGGGTCCCGTTTCTTCTTCGACTGTGGTCACCGTGCGACGGTGCTGGGACGTGGGATGGTCCCCGTCCTTCGTCGGGTTCAGACGTTATTTTCCGTTGACTTGAGAGTCTACTCTCTTAGTGACCCTCCACTAGTCGTAGCTTCCTGCGCACGCGGGTGCGGACCCACCTGGGAGTGGTGGAGAGCGAGACCCGGTGAGAGGCGGTTTTTAGGCTGGTTACCGTAGGGCCCCTTACCTTTGCCACCAGAGTCCGGTGGGGGGGAAAACCAGCTAGAGGACCCGACCTAGAGCAGATGGTCTGTGTGTGCACACGTGGTTGGGGGCTTAGGACACGTGCTGACGAGCGTGACCCCAGCTAGTCCTTGTTGCGGTACTTGTTGTGTGTCTGAGTCTCACGCCCGGGGTGTTGTAGCTGGACACTTGTGACACGGTGTAAGACGTCTGGGGATGCTTCCGATCGTTCTTCTAGTGGGAGGTACTCATGTCGGGTCGGGAGTGTTAGACTATTAGTTTTCGTGACTTTGACCTTCGGGTTTTCGGTCATGTCGACCGTTGAGTTCAGTTGTTTCGCCGTGGCGCGTGCGTCGGTTCTTGAGCCGTGAGACTAGTGCTAGTGGCTTTACCGAGGTTGCATCTTGTTGTGCGGTGCTCGCGACCGGATGGTCAGGGTTGCACTTTGGACAACGCGTCCAGGTTGGCTGCGTTCTAGGAGACAGGCCTATACGGCATGGTTGCCGTGGGTTTTACTTCGGTAAGCGGTACTAGTGTAGTTCGGTAGCCCCCGACCGTGAGTTTGGGGTGTGTTTCCGGTATAGTAGGAGTAGCTGTAGTGCCGGGTTCCGACCGGCCACCGGGTTTACTGTTCCTACTGTTGCAGTTGCTTTTGTAGCCTTCCTTTCCGCTACCGCCGTTGTTTCCGGTTGGGGTTCCGTGAGATCCCTGCTGAGTCTCTATTTTGGAGACTCATTCCCTGCTTTTCAGGTGTGGCGGTTCTTCTTCCTGGAGGTTCGAGGGCGCGGTGCGGAGGTTCTTAGTTGCCAGCTTACCGGGCTGAGTGTTCACCTGGCATGTGGTACGTTTTACTGCTTTAGATTGTACTTTCTGTTGGACTGGACTCTGTTGTAGTTGTTTATTTAATTCTGTGAATTGTTGCATTGTCCTGCTTTATTTTCTATTTCTTTGTGCCTCCACACTCCTTTTAGCCCTTCCGAGCCCTCCCGACTCGTGGGCGGCGGTTCGAGTCTCAGATTATCGGGCCTTCCCAGTAATCGGATTCTCGGGTCGTTACAGTTGGTATCAGAGCGTGGTTGTGGACGTACATGAGAATTCGAGATATTACAGTGATCAGAGTCCGTAAGGTCCAGTACAGTCGATAGCTGGCATAGGGTTTTGTGCATATTTTTTGCATGGTTTCTCGTGTATGAGCTTGAGTGTGTGGCGTTGGCGCCGTGAATGTGGTTGCTGTCTCGTTGGAGTGCCGATGCGATGCCCGAGGGACGTGATGGAGAGACCACTTCCCGATTGATGGTGGCCCCGGTCGTGCTGCGTTGGGCAGAGTTTGCCGGCAAGCATGTTACGGTGGTGCTTCGTTCGAGGAATTTGTAGCGAGGTCAGGTGGCTGGCGAGGACTGTTCATCGTTAAGTGGCCGTGAGCGTGCTCTGAGGGAGTTGTTATTGGTGTTTGGCCACTCCAGCGTTGGTTTTATCCAGCCCCTGAGGCGTTAAGGTTGTGGTTTAAGGTGGCAGAGCGAGTGTTCTGATCGAGAAGTGTGCTCGGGTGAGCGGAATATCTTCTCGGTGAGCTGCTGTTTCATCGAGCCTAATGTTCTTATCGTGCTTTGTGGCCTCAGACATGACGTGTCGGTCCCGATTGTTCTGTGGATTTTGAGGCAGGATTTGGCAGAGATGTCCCGGTAAGTCTTTGCTCCTGCGTTTCTGTCAGTGGATGGGTTGTGTTCGCCCTGGAGCTGGTCTGAGATGTGAAGTCTCCGCGGTGAGTTTCGAGACTCAAGGATGAGCATTGGCGGTTGTCGGTTATGGCTCATGTTGCGGCTCTTGGCGTGGTGTGTTGCAGTTCGAGGAATTGCAGCGGTGGTGCATCGAGAGATGCTGTGATTGTGGTCCGACGTGACACTCGCTGAGTGTGTCAGAGGCGCTGACCTGACGTGGTGATGGTTTTCTCGGTGCTGGAAGGTTGATGGGGACATCACCTCCCATGCCCACGTTCACAGCTCGTCTCCTCGCCCCGGTTGCATCCGGCATGGTCTAGTCATTTAATTTTGAGTCCTATGTAATTTTTATTTGAGTCATTTGATGTATTTTCCCTTTTATTTGAGTCATGTTCCTAGGTCTTGTGTTCATTTCCCTAAGTTTGAGTGTCATTAGGTTGTCTAGTTAGCTATTGGGCCCAATTCATTGGGCTTGGCCCAAGGGCTCTCCCCTACCCCCTCGGTTATTTGTCATTGAGTCAATTGTCAGGGACTTTTGTAGAAATGTGGGTTTCCTATATATAGGACCCCATTTCAACTTAATGAATCAATGAATGAAAAAACTTGCCATTTTAAGAGTTTACACTTCTTTTCTAGTGGAGAGATTCCATTTGTTTGGGTGAGAAACCCTAGGGGAGAGATTCCCCACCCTTCCCTCTCTTAATCTCTCTTTTTCACTCCACTTTCTCTCTCCTCAACACCCAAATTCGAATTTTCTTCTCTCTCCTCCCTTCCCAACCACCTCCACTCCCCACCTACCCTATTTAAGCCTCTTCCCATTCCCCACAACCCTCATCAATACTCCACCCCTTCCCAAGACCCCCTCCACCAATCCTCTCCTCACCATCCAACCCCCAACTACCCCTCCCACTTTCCCAAGCACCCTTCCCACTACCCCAAGCACCCCTTCCCTTCCCCAACACAACCCCTCCATTCCCAAGACAAAAAATTAACCCCACCCTTAAACCTATTTTCGAATATCCTTTCCCTCTCTCCATTCCAACCAAATTCGCAGCCCCCACTACCACCATCTGTTGGACCCTCTTCCAGATCTTATTCTCCACCTCCCACACCTTAGAACACCCCTCCAAGACCCCCTTACAACCAGGGGTCACTCCCATACTCATCTACCCCCTTCCCCTTCTTCTTTCTTGGTCATTGGAAGCTACTTCGAAGTTGCAGTTTGTTGTCCAGAAGTTGCAGGTGAACCAGCAAATTTCAGCGGCCACCACGACTTCCTCCGGACGATTTTGAAGGCACAAGAGGCATCCACAGAAGCGTCTCCCTGTCCTCTTCACAACAGAAGTGGTTTTGTCTTCATCCGAGCTGTGTGCTGCCCGGGAGCTTCGTTCTTCCACAATGGCGCAGAACTATCCCTACTGAGTACCAGAACCAGATTAGAAGCTCTGCCACAATGAACCTCAGAAGAATCAGCCCACAAGCTCTTCTACAAAGTTCTTATTCTTCTTGTCTACTTTCAGAATCAGGAAACGGAATCCTGTTCAGCATCTTGTGGTAGGAGTTATCATTTTTCTCCCTCAGCTCCATCATCCTGCTACCCACAGTCTGCACCGACAAGTCACCAGTGTTCAGAGCTTCCTGGTCTTCTCCGGCATCTTCTAGCCTCCCCGTCAATTTTTCTGCGAAGAGGACTCGTCCATGATTCCAACGCCTTTGACGGTGCTTGATTCCGAGCTCGGGAGCTGCCAGGGCATCATCTGTAACCTGCTGTTGGAAACCAGGAGCTGCTAGTCCGAGATTCTACCTCCCTGTTCGAGCCTCCACCTAGGCCAGCTGTGGCTCCAGAAGAATTCTACAAAATTCTGAGGGGTTCCAGTACCAGTCCCGAAGAGTTTCCCACAGGTCTCGCCACCAAAAAAATTCTTGAGCGAGTTCTACATCAGAAACATCGACTATCTATCCCTGTTCAGAGAGAGCAGGCCGAACCGGTGACTTCATCTTCAATGATTTTAATCTTAGTTTCCCCTCCCCGCTTGGCCGGCTGAAGGCCCCTCCCCGCGTGGAGGTAATTTTGGTTGTAATCACTATTAACCCCCACCTCAAGGTCCCCCTCCTGCGAGAGGTGTAGTGTTGTAACTTCTTTGGGCAGGTCAAGCGACACCGCCGCGGCGTGTGGGGATCCACTCGCCTCCCCGCTCGCCCTCGTCTCCGAGCGGGACCGGTTTCTTCAAACCGGTCGAGTAAGTACTCACACCTCACTCCATTTAGTGCTTGTCTTTCAATATTAGTTCTAGTTCCGCTGGTTATGCGAGTGAGAGCTCGATCATCATGCCCCATTGCCTTGAGTGATCACCGTGGGAAGAGTGCAACCGGTGCCTTCGGCACTTCGTCGGCCCCGTTGAATTGGGATTCCAAATCCATTGGGAATCAAATATTGGCCTTGCTGGCCCTCTACCAGCAAGGGCCCAACCCCACATCCTCCACTTGGCATCGCCAAGTCACCCCAGGCTTGGGTGAGCGACGGGAGAGCGGCGGCCCAAAATTGGCCCTTTTGATTGTGAATGTGCTTCCTTGCCTAAGTCTTAGGTTGTGTCACATCAATTGGTATCAGACTTGTCTCTACTAAGTCTTGTCCTAGGGCCATTGCATTTATCACTCGATCATCATGGCCACTTCCTACTTAGCCTACTCGTCTCGCTTGGACCCAATAGATGCCTTTGTGTTTGATGGATCCCACCCTAGTTTATATCTAGAATGGGAAAGCTCCATAGATCACCACTTTGGGAGGTTCACCCTGTCAGGGTCTATGCAAGTCAACTATGCCAAAAGTTTGCTATGGCGCCAAGCTAGGAATGAATGGCAAAACATTGTAGGCTTAAGGGAAGTTGGAAGGCAAGAGCCAATCGACTGTTGGGTTGAGATGAGAAATGAACTTAGGAAGATTTATGCCCATATGGACCCTCCTATCACCATAGAGGAAGCCCAAGCTCCCACCAATAAAGAAGAAGAGCCTCAATCTTCCCCCACCCCTCATGGTCCGGATCCTCAAAGGCCATGCACCGTCACACATGGCACCCTCACCATAGATGAGTCCATACTCCAATGGCTCAAGTAATGTCCCACTCTCCCTAGCTCACCACCATTGGGATATAAATCCTAAATTGTTCCCACCCGACCTCCCCATGTCACTTATCAAAACTTCTACTCTGTGGACGACTTGGGAGACCTTTTGGATTGCCTACATTGGCAAGCCCACTTAACCAGCCTACTAGCCATGGGACCATTGGAGCCTAGCACCGTCAACTTTGTCCACCCATCCATCGGTTCCATCACCTCCCTTTGCACAAGTGGGCATTGTACTAGTGAGATCCTCCTATTTCTCCCCTTGGAGGAAGAACCCATCCCGGTCTACTCCCCACCCCTTGAGATCCCAAGTACCTTGAACGGTCAACCCACTAGAGACCTTGGACCAACTACTTGGGAGGAGGATGACTCACCACCTTGTAAGGACCTTGGGGACATAGAGTTCCTCTCTCTAGGTAGCCCTTACCATGATCCCTTTGACCCATTCCAATGGGAGTACGGATACCCATGTGGCCCAACCACCTTATCCACCACCCACCTTCCCCTACTCCAACCCACCGTGATGGATCAAACCCACCCCTTCCTAGACTCGGGTTACACCTTGGGAACCATGACCTTGGGCCACATATCCC
This sequence comes from Amorphophallus konjac, assembly GCA_022559845.1. Lineage (NCBI taxonomy): Eukaryota > Viridiplantae > Streptophyta > Magnoliopsida > Alismatales > Araceae > Amorphophallus > Amorphophallus konjac. The sequence continues at coordinate 216,431,015 of CM040123.1, read as the reverse complement.
TAGGTAATAAGGTTGTGCCCCACCCCATGATGACTACCTTCTTAGATCCATTCGATCCTTTCCAATGGGAGTTCAAAGGTTGTCCCACACTTATACACAAGGAAGTCACCTTTGGGAAAAGCATGCATGTGTCTAGGCTTACCATACCCCTTGGCATGAACACTATGTTGGGTCCATTCATTCATATCACCCACATGTCAAGTAGAAAGTATGAGTGGTCCATATTCGGATGTCATGGTCCACCTTCATTCATCATGAGTCTTAAGCATGTCAAAGGCATCTACGGATGTCCGGGTCCCCCAATATTTATCACCAATTTGCATGATAGGGCCACCTACGGATGCCCCAGCCCACCTAGGCTAAGCAAAGTCTGCACTGCATCATTACACGATAGGTCTACTTTTGGTTGCCCAGGTCCACCCATCACCCCTAGAATGTCTGCATTCACAACATTGCATAAAGAGATCCGTAAGCACATTAGCAAGAAGAATGTGACTTATAAAAGGTGAGCCGACTCTCATCGACGTCACCAAGAATTCCATGAGGGTGACTTTGTGATGGTAAGGACAGAGAGGCTCTCCCCGGGAGCCATCTCCAAATTGAGGCCACGTGGGGCTGGTCCCTTCCAGGTCCTGAGGCGCATTGGTGCAAATGCCTTTGAGTTAGATCTCCCCGAGGAATATGGGGTAAGTCCCACATTCAGTGTCGCCGACCTAGTGCCAAACAAGGGACCCACGGTGGTACCTAGTGAGGATATTGAGCATATTCCCTCCGTTGAGAGAGCACCCACCCGTGAGGAGAGTCCACCAGCCAAGAGAGCCCAGCGTGAGCGCATTGAACGAATATTAGATGAACATGTCACTACCACCAGGAGCAAGGTATACGAGCGCTATCTCGGCAGGTGGATGGATCGGTCTCGTTCGGAAGACTTGAGGGTAGTACCACTTCTACACCGTCCAAGGAGGGAAGGACACTTACTCGACAGAGTCGAGTTCTCCGCACCCCGGGAGTATGATGGGGACATCACCTCCCATGCCCACGTTCACAGCTCGTCTCCTCGCCCCGGTTGCATCCGGCATAGTCTAGTCATTTAATTTTGAGTCCTATGTAATTTTTATTTGAGTCATTTGATGTATTTTTACTTTTATTTGAGTCATGTTCCTAGGTCTTGTGTTCATTTCCCTAAGTTTGAGTGTCATTAGGTTGTCTAGTTAGCTATTGGGCCCAATTCATTGGGCTTGGTCCAAGGGCTCTCCCCTACCCCCTCGGTTATTTGTCATTGAGTCAATTGTCAGGGACTTTTGTAAAAATGTGGGTTTGCTATATATAGGACCCCATTCCCCCCCATTTCAACTTAATGAATCAATGAATGAAAAAACTTGCCATTTTGAGAGTTTACACTTCTTATCTAGTGGAGAGATTCCATTTGTTTGGGTGAGAAACCCTAGGGGAGAGATTCCCCACCCTTCCCTCTCTTACTCTCTCTTTTTCACTCCACTTTCTCTCTCCTCAACACCCAAATTCGAATTTTATTCTCTCTCCTCCCTTCCCAAACACCTCCACTCCCCACCTACCCCATTTAAGCCTCTTCCCATTCCCCACAACCCTCATCAATACTCCACCCCTTCCCAAGACCCCCTCCACCAATCCTCTCCTCACCATCCAACCCCCAACTACCCCTCCCACTTTCCCAAGCACCTTTACCACTACCCCAAGCACCCCTTCCCTTCCCCAACACAACCCCCCCATTCCCAAGACAAAAAATTAACCCCACCCTTAAACCTATTTTCGAATATCCTTTCCCTCTCTCCATTCCAACCAAATTCGCAGCCCCCACTACCACCATCTGTTGTTCCCTCTTTCAGATCTTATTCTCCACCTCCCACACCTTAGAACACCCCTCCAAGACCCCCTTACAACCAGGGGTCACTCCCATACTCATCTACCCCCTTCCCCTTCTTCTTTCTTGGTCATTGGAAGCTACTTCGAAGTTGCAGTTTACTGTCCAGAAGTTGCAGGTGAACCAGCAAATTTGAGCGGCCACCACGACTTCCTCCGGACGAGTTTGAAGGCACAAGAGGCATCCACAGAAGAGTCTCTCTGTCCTCTTCACAACAGAAGTGGTTTTGTCTTCATCCGAGCTGTGTGCTGCCCGGGAGCTTCGTTCTTCCACAATGGCGCAGAACTATCCCTGCTGAGTACCAGAACCAGATTAGAAGCTCTGCCACAACGAACCTCAGAAGAATCAGCCCACAAGCTCTTCTACAAAGTTCTTATTCTTCCTGTCTACTTTCAGAATCATAAAACAGAATCCTGTTCAGCATCCTGTGGTAGGAGTTATCATTTTTCTCCCTCAGCTCCATTGTCCTGCTACCCACAGTCTGCACCGACAAGTCACCAGTGTTCAGAGCTCCCTGGTCTTCTCCGGCATCTTCTGGCCTCCCCGTCAATTTTTATGCGAAGAGGACTCGTCCATGATTCCAACGCCTTTGACGGTGCTCGATTCCGAGCTCGGGAGCTGCCAGGGCATCATCTGCAACCTGCTGTTGGAAACCAGAGCTGCCAGTCCGAGATTCTACCTCCCTGTTCGAGCCTCCACCCAGGCCAGCTGCGGCTCCAGAAGAATTCTAAAAAATTCTGAGGGGTTCCAGTACCAGTCCCGAAGAGTTTCCCATAGGTCTCGCCACCAAAAAAATTCTTGAGCGAGTTCTACATCAGAAACATCGACTATCTGTCCCTGTTCGGAGAGAGCAGGCAGAACCGGTGACTTCATCTTCAATGATTTTAATCCTAGTTTCCCCTCCCCGCTTGGCCGGCTGAAGGCCCCTCCCTGCGTGGAGGTAATTTTGGTTGTAATCACTATTAACCCCCACCCCAAGGTCCCCCTCCTGCGAGAGGTGTAGTGTTGTAACTTCTTTGGGCAGGTCAAGCGACACCGCCGCGGCGTGTGGGGATCCACTCGCCTCCCCGCTCGCCCTCGTCTCCGAGCGGGACCGGTTTCTTCAAATCGGTCGAGTAAGTGCTCACACCTCACTCCATTTAGTGCCTGTCTTTCAATATTAGTTCTAGTTCCGCTGGTTATGCGAGTGAGAGCTCGATCCTCATGCCCCATTGCCTTGAGTGATCACCGTGGGAAGAGTGCAACCGGTGCCTTCGGCACTTCGTCGGCCCCGTTGAATTGGGCTTCCAAATCCATTGGGAATCAAATCTTGGCCTTGCTGGCCCTCTACCAGCAAGGGCCAAACCCCACATCCTCCACTTGGCATCGCCAAGTCACCCCGGGCTTCGGTGAGCGACGGGAGAGCGGCGGCCCAAAATTGGCCCTTTTGATTGTGAATGTGCTTGCTTGCCTAAGTCTTAGGTTGTGTCACATCAAAGGTGCTGTTCCCAGCATGCGCGAGGTTTGAGGTCAGGTCGAGCATGGAGTTCTTCCATTGGTCGAAAGTGCGTTTGGGTTCTCCTTTGGTTGGAGAGATTGTGTTGGGCTAAGGTTCGTCGTCTTGCATTGTGTGTTTGGATTGGTTGGCCTTATGTGCCATGAAGTCCATGCAAGACGTGCTCCTTGTCTTGGCAAGGTGGTTGCCTGTGAGAAGTTGTGCCCATTCCCTTGTCCTGTGAGGGTGTGTTGGCACTTTTCCAAAAGGATGAGTGCTAGTTGGGTGGTGTTCCTGAGAATTTGTGGTTGTGCGCGTGGATCGGAGTGCGTAGCGGAAGCGTGGTGGGCTTGTGACCCACTGGTTTAGGATCGTAGCGTTGGTTGCTACGGGCGGATTCCTGAGATTGCGTTGAGCATAGGAGGATTGGTTCTTCTGCGTGGGACATGTTGTTGCCGTGCTGTTGCTTGAGATATTGTGGTTTATGGCACTGGCAGGTGGAGAGTTGGGGAAATGTGCTGGCAAGGTTGCTGCATGAGTACCCTATTCTTGCGTTGGATATTGATCCTCAGTCTGCGGCCAGCAAGAGAGGATTCCCCATAAGTCTGAGTCGAGTGACGTGAAGACCGAGGGGAGATGGAGTCGTTTAGTTTCGCCGTACTCCCCTGAGAGGGTAGAGTTGGCATGATGATAGGCCTGGATGTGGTGTTGGTATGTGCGTGAGTCAGAGGATGGCCTATAATGAATTGAATCGTGCCTGCTGGGCCGGTGGAGGTTTCCCGTTGGTGAATGTCTGGTGACCAGTTGATGGTCTTTCACAGACAGAAGATGCTGGTTGTAGGGGCTCGAGGATGGAGAGAACCGTGTGCCAGTGAGGCCTTTGGTGGCCATTTTCTGTGATGTGTTTTTCGGATGAGATCTGAGCTTTGTCGAAGTTTGAGTTCTGATAGAGTTGGTCCCGTGCTGTCGTTGGCATTTGGCTTGCCTGGAGTGAGCTGGTGGAAGCTCAGTGATTGGTTGCCCTGGTGCAGGGTGTGAGATCGGTCAGCGGGTTGTGAAGATGGCGTTTGGTTGGTCCGCCAAGCATGGGTGTTGACCGATGGTTGGTTTCGTGTTGGCTAAGGAGATACCAGACTGGTGCCTTTGTGTTATGCCTGCTCTGGTGGCCGATGTGTGTGCGGTGTGTGGAGCGTGGCATTTTCGTGATTATGGTCTGTCCGTATCCCTCCTGATTGGTGCTTTTGCGTGAATCGAGGCTTTCTGTGCTGGGGCTCTGACAACGTTGTCAGTTGGTGGAGGCGTTCTTCCCCTGTGACTTGGTGCCAATCCTAAATTTTGAGGATGAAATTTCTTTAAGGGGGGAGGGGGAGCTGTAATGCCCCGGATTTTATGGATCCTTGTTCGTGGGTCCCAGATCTGATTTCTCGGAGTGTCCGACTTTGTTGTGTCTGAAATTTCGTTTCGAACATCTTTCGTGTTCGAATCGGCGCAATCCGGAGTTGTTTCGGAGGCCCAGAAGCGTTTCGCGGCTTTTCCGCGTGTGTTCTCCGATTCCCGGTGTGTGTTTCGGTAATTCCTTCGGAATCTCGTTGCGGGTGAACCGGACCGTTCACCTAGGCGAGTGTGGTACCGCTGCGCTCGGTGCGTTCCGAGGATCGCGGAAACGTGATTTTTCTATTTTTGGTATTTTCTGGAATTTTTGGATTTTCCTATATATATAACCCTTTTCTCTCTCTCCCCTCTCATTTCTCTCTTCCCTCCCTCTCTCTTCTCACGCTCTCTCCTCTCTCCCTCTGTCTCCGACGGCCGACGGGGTTGAGCGTGGGCAAGGTGGGGATGGCGCGGGCGAGGCACGGGCGAGGATGGGTGAGGATCGAGGTGGTGGAGGCGCGGTGAAGCTCGGCCGTGGGTTCGTGGAACTGCGAGGCTTCAACGGCATTTTCTTCGTGGATCGACGTCCACGGTGCGTCGAATCTTTGGTGGAAGTAGGGAGATGGATCCTCAACTCGCGTACTTCATTTCCCGTGAGTTTTGTAGGCCGTGGTGAGCCGAGCGGGCTTATTCGAGGGATTTGGGGAAAATGCATGTTTTTGGGTGTGTGAGCCGAATCTTGTGTTTTGATCATGTTTTTGGGGTTTAAATGGGTCTTTTCGGTGCTAGAGAGGCTGGGGAATGTTTTCCCCTTTTGTTTCCCCTTCACCTGGGGGTGGATGGGGCGTGGAATGGTTTTCCCGCCGTTTTCCTGTCCTTCCGATTTCTGACTGAGAACGCGCTAGTCTCAGGTAGAGCGTTCTTGAAGGTCGCGTCGTCCCGATAGGGCGCGTTCATCGGAGAAGATGAACAGTAAGGCTATTTTTATCGCGCTAGGGGTGAGTAGCGCATTCTATGTTGTCGCGCTATAGGCCTATAGCGCGTTCTGTTCTGAACGCGCTATAGAAGTATAGCGCGATCCTGCTGAACGCGCTAGGTATGTATAGCGCGTTCTGCCTAAACGCGCTATGCATGTGTAGCGCGTTCTTTGGGTGGCCTGCTGGCCTGCCCAGGGCGGGCAGTCTACGGCTGATCGTGCTCCCCTTGGGCCGTGTGTGTCCCGGACACCCCGTGGAGTTCCGTGACCGTGTCTTTGGGTGTCCGGAGGTCTGTTTACCTCGATTAGTGTTCCCGTGGGTTTAAGGGTCCGGGTGACCTTCTAGTGTTCCGATTGTGTTGTGTTGGTCTCTGGTCGACCCGGTTGTGACCCAGTGGTCGACCTTTGGCCTCGTGAGTGTCCGGGACACCCCGTGGGTTTCGTTGCCGTATTTTTTTGGGGTGTCTGGAGGTACCGTGTTATCTCGACAAGCGCGCCCGCAGGCTTCATGGGTCCGGGTGACCCCAGGTGTTCCGGGCTTCCGTGTTCTTGCTAGACCGAGTCACCGTGTGTCGGTGGGGGTGCGGTGGGGTCTCCTCCGCATGCCGTGAGTTTTCCTGGAAGATGATTCCTGAGTGGGCCATGTGTTTGGCCTTGGACTGTGAGTCCAGTTATCGGCGTGGCAGCTTGTGCGTTGCCCTAGGAATCATGCTTCTGTGCTTTCCGCGTAGGCCACACATATGGCCTTGAACTGCAAGTCTAGTTGCCCAGCCTGGGGCTAGAGGGTCCCCGCCTTTCCCTAAGAGTGGGATTTGGTTTGGTGAGCTGTGAGCTGCCTTGGGAACCATGTTTTCACATTTCTACGTGGCCGGGCGTGCGGCCCGTGGACTGTGGGTCCCGTTTCTTTCCCGACTGTGGTCACCTTGCGATAGTGCCGGTACGTGGGACGGTCCCCGTACTTCATCGGGTTCAGACGTTGTTTTCCGTTGACTTGAGAGTCTACTCTCTTAGTGACCCTCCACTAGTCGTAGCTTCCTGCGCACGTGGGTGCGGACCCACCTGGGAGTGGTGGAGAGCGAGACCTGGTGAGAGGAGGTTTTTAGGCTGGTTACCGTAGGGCCCCTTACCTTTGCCACCAGAGTCCGGTGGGGGGAAAAACTAGCTAGAGGACCCGACCTAGAGCAGATGGTCTGTGTGTGCACACGTGGTTGGGGGCTTAGGACACGCGCTGACGAGCGTGACCCTAGCTAGTCCTTGTTGCCATACTTGTTGCGTGTCTGAGTCTCACGCCCGGGGCATTGTAGCTGGACACTTGTGACGCGGTGTAAGACGTCAGGGGACACTTCCGGTTGTTCTTCTAGTGGGTGGTACTCCTGTCAAGTCGGGAGTGTCAGACTGTCAGTTTCGGTGACTTTGACCTTCGGGTTTTCGGTCGTGTCGACCGTTGAGTTTGGTTGTTTCGCCGTGGCGTGTGTGTCAGTTCTCGAGCCATGAGACTAGTGCTAGTGGCTTTACCAAGGTTGTGTCTTGTTGTGCGGTGCCCGCGACCAGATGGTCGGGGTTGCACTTTGGACAGCGCATCCAGGTTGGCCGCGTTCTAGGAGACAGGCCTCTACGGCGTGGTTGCCATGGGTTTTACTTCAGTAAGCGGTACTAGTGTAGTTCTGTAGCCCCCGACGGTGAGTTTGGGGTGTGTTTCCGGTACAGTAGGAGTAGCTGTAATGCTGGTTCCGACCGGCCTCCGGGTTTACTGTTCCTACTGTTGCGGCTGCTCTTGTAGCCTTCCTTTCCGCTACCGCCGTTGTTTCCGGTTGGGGTTCCACGGGATCCCTACTGAGTCTCTATTTTGGAGACTCATTCCCTGCTTTTCAGGTGTGGCGGTTCTTCTTCCTCGAGGTTCGAGGGCGCGGTGCGGAGGTTCTTAGTTGCCAGCTTGCCGGGCCGAGTGTTCACTTGGCATGTGGTATGTTTTACTGCTTTAGACTGTACTTTCTGTTGGACTGGACTCTGTTGTAGTTGTTTATTTAATTCTGTGAATTGTTGCATTATCCTACTTTATTTCCTATTTCTTTGTGCCTCCACACTCCTTTTAGCCCTTCCGAGCCCTCCCAGCTCGTGGGCGGCAGTTCGAGTCTCAGATTATCGGGCCTTCCCGAGAATCGGATTCTCGGGTCATTACATGAGGGGAGCTCGGACACTCTCCACGTCCGTCCCTATAAAAGGGACGCAAGTTCTGAAGGAACAGAGGTTGGAGAAGAGATTAGAAAAAAAGAAAGGGAGCTGAGAGCCCGTCTTTGCACCTACGTTTACAGAGTGAAGAGAAGAAGAAGAGTGAGGGAGAGCAGAGGAAGAGAGGTGAGGTTTGGGGGAGAGGAGCAATGCTCCATGTCCCCCCCCCCCCTCGTTGTATTTCTTTTTTTCTGCTTGTCTGTCTATTTTTTTTAATCACGATGTATATCTTCCCTTGTATCTGTCGCACTTGTAGGGAATAAAAAGTGTCAGTTGCGTTCGGTGATATGGGCTTCATATTGTCCCCTCTTCTGTCCTGAGCATGTCCCCCCCCCATTTCCTGTTGCCCGATTTTGGGCGTTTCTTCTTATTTTTTCTCCACCAATATGCCGTTGTTCTTTGTTTTGTTATGCTTGACATCCCTGACCCTTGCTTGCCCGACATGCATGGGCTCCTAGTGTCTCCATCATAAACGCACTAAGGAGCCTCTCTAGGTAGAGGTTTAGGGCTTACCCAGTGCCATGGGTATGGCTCTAGACCCAGATCCTTGGAGGCCACTTCACCTCCGAGGTTTTCCTAATTGTGCTGACTTCGGCATATTTCTGTTTGTGTCCTTGTCGTGGGAGATCAGACCATTCCCTCCGTAAGTAGGACTTGTATTCCTTTCCCATGGATTGGCATGTCCTACCTCTCCGTTTGCCCACTCTAAGCACCTCGAATAAACCGGGTTTCAGTTTCAACCCGTCCACTTCTCAGTTACGGACGTTGCTACTCTTACGCGCGTCCATGTAAATTTGGGGCCGTCTCGGACTTCCATGGATGGGCACCCACTTGACTCCCCCCAACACTCTGGATCTAGGGGAGGTGCTGCCGGATTTCTGCCAGGAACTCGAAATAATTGTTGAACCAGTCATAAAAAAATGATGAACAAAGTAGGGCGGTGATAAAACATGAGAATGGCAATGAACAAAAAATGATGTAATGATAACTAACGAACTAATAAAAGGGACTACAGCAATAAACCATGGTAGACTGTTGAAGACAGCCAAAAAAAAAGAAGAGCGAAGAGGAACATAGCAAAACAAATAAAGAATAAAAGAAAGAGCCTAAGGCTCTGTGCAGCAAGGGGTCGACCACAAGGGTCGACTTGCTCCCTTCCCAGCTCTGTTTGGGTCTTCATGTACAGAAGCATGCATAGGGGCTATCCCCCCCCCCCTTGGCCCAGCCTAGTGCCCCGAATTGCATACGTCCTCTAAAAAAAAATTCATCATTAGCATCAAAGCCTCATGCATGCACTAGCCTTGCATAAAAATCCCCCGCTGGTCTGCAGACTACTTTTTGGTAGGAGAGTCCTCTTCCTCTCCGTTCTCTGTCATACGCACATGCGTAGTCATGCAAAAAATGAGGGAAGAAAGAGATAGTAAAAAAAGGAAACTAATTGAACAAACATAATGAAAGAAAGGGAGCAATGCATGCATTCAATCTTGGCCAAATGCACAGCCTGAACATAAATGTCAAGAGAATAAGAAGAAGGAAGCTCTGCACACCTGGCATGAGGCAAGTCGACTTGCCCAGCCCCCAAGTCGACTTACCCACTGGTTCGGTCGATTGAATTCCATTTTTGGTCGACCAATCAGTGGTTGAGTTGACGCACCATGCTACAGGTGTCGACCCATGACCGAACTCCCATTTTCACCAAAAAAAAGAGAAAAAATGAGAAAGGAGGAGTGATCCGTCGGTAATGCACCCTGTCGGATCACCCCCCCTCACACTAAAACAAAAAGAGATTGGGAAGTGATCCGGTGGTGGTGCACCCCGCCGGATCACAGCCCCTCTCTCGTTTCCAAATAAAAAAAGAAAATAAAAAACAAAAAAAACAAAATAACAACAAAAAAAGTGATAAATAAGCAAGTAACAAAAATGACAAATGAATAAATAAATAATGGCCAAAAGAATAACAAAAAGATAAAAAGGAAAGAAAATAATAATAATAATAATAATTGAACAACAATAATAATTGAATAACAATATATACATGGTTACATTAAAAATGCATGCATGCATTCAAAGAGGATTAAATAACAAAAAAGCAACAAGCATAATGATGTCCGCTCCGGAGTCCCTGCTTCCCCAGACCTGGTATAAAGGGAATATAAATGATGTCTTGGTAAGTCGTGTTTGGACCTCAGGGACCACCCCAGTATGGCCATGACCTGACTTTTCCCCGGGACAATAGCTGGCTGAATCTGACCCATTTCCACTAGGATGTAATCCCACTCTCTTGCCAAACATCAAACTTGACCCGGGTTTTATCTCCATCTTCATCATGCTTTCAATTCGAACTTCTGTCTAGACATGAAATGGTCAATAAGCGACTAACATGATTTGAATTTTTACACCCTAATGTGGGGCATTTTAATGCAATTTGATATTTTTATTATCTCATTTCATTAATGCTAATTTTAGGCCGTAGGCCCCCTTTTCCTGGTGATTAATCAAAGGTTTTCTCCCATTCGAAGAGATGTAATTAACGTCATGGCCTTTACGGCACAACGAGTTTTAGTCCCGACATGACACTCACTATCGTCTGATTAGTAAGACGACGCACACTAGCGGCCCTTGGCCACCTTGGTCTTCGGAGCCTGAATAAATTGTCACATTGTGACTGGCACACCCACGCACTAAATAAATGAAAGAAATAAATAAACAGACTGGGGAATCTAAAAGTGCGTCCACAAGTCTGGCACACCCAGGGGGATAAAACTTCCCTGCATCTCTTCGTCAGGATTAGGGGCCCTACGGCCTCCTCTTGAAATTCTAACTATTTAACTTGCAATTGCAGGTCACAATTTGACGATTACGATGGCCGTTACTTTCGGACCACTGGTCGTCGCAAGCCATGCCAGGTACGGCTACCTGGTGGTGCCAAAGTGGTTCGGGAGCTTCCCTCTGGTGGTGGGCTTCCCCAACTTTTGGGGGGTAGCCTTCGTCAACCTGCTGGAGATCGAGGGAGCCGAGCCCGCCAAAGCCAACGTCCCCGCCATGGGGATTGCTGTCGCCAAGCCTACTACCATCGGGTCGCTGGCGATTACTGCTAATCGCATGGTGGTCAAAGAAGTGAGATGTTTTGGTCCATCATGCACAGTTAGACACCGGCTCCACCAGCAGGAGGTCGTTGTCCCACCACAGAAGAGTTCAAAGAAATGTCATTGCCGCTGCCTCCAGGAGTCGGGTCTGCAATACCAGCAAGTTTATTCTGATCGGAGGCATCAAAGTCCATCTAAACGGTCGAAGGGCCGAAGTGATCCCTGATCGGATCATACCAAATGTCCATGTGCACAATCCTTTCCAAGCACTAGGGAGAATCAAGAGGAAGAATGTTGGAACGGCCCGTCAGCTGAAGAATGTGTTGGCCCTAAGGCCAGTCAAAACCAAACAAGTTTGGGTACCCAAGTCAACTCGGGTCCCAGTGCCAACTCAGTTGGGATCTGACAAGGCCGGTAAGCTCAGGAAAGAAGAGGTGAAAAGAGAGGAGAAGAGCGAGATGTCGGCGGGGGTGTCTCGCAGGTCAACTTTCTAGGCTTGCCCACGACAAGCAAATGTTTGTTCACATCCTAAGAATCATGGCAGGATCACCAGAGTGGGCCAGCCCACCCATGGGCCCCCAGCACGCCCAAGGGTACTGCCACTCACGGTTTACCCCATTTTTGAACAAGAAGATATCACCCAGACCATACGCGGATACCTCCGTGGTCTTGGGAACACCTCCCTAGGGAGGCAATGACTGTTGCAGGTCATGACCACTGCTGAAGAGGGTCGAAGATATCCAACCGACCCGAATGAAGTAGAAGATGTAGAATCGGGGTGCTATAGGCTTCCCCCCCATGAGAAGGCTACGTCAAGAGTCTCGATGTTTGAAAGACTGACTTTCCCCAGTCAGTCGGCCAGACATGTAAAATGAAGAAATGGGAATATGCAAGTTTACACTTGTCACATGGCTGGAATGGCCAGCCGTTAAGGGGCTTTGCCTGCGGAGCACGAAGAAGTTGTCAAGATTACCGAGAGGCCATCCCCTCTCACAAGAAAAAAGAAAGCCGCTAGCGAGGTGTTGCAGACCCTCGCGGAGGACACTAGGCCGGAGGAGGCCATGGCAGATCTGACTGCCAATGTAGTTACAACTGAAGATGACAGTGGGTTCCCAACCACATCATCTAAAGAAATACCAGCTAAGAATAGGGGTAGCATCCCTAGGCCCTCTATTAATGATCCGACTTTGTTGATGTTGCTGTAGAAATTCCAGCAGGAATTTGAAGCGCTAAATAGGCAACTAAGTGAGAAGGATTCCCTTGTCTCTACTCCCAGGCAGGTTGAAATCCCACCCAGGACATCAGGGGGTAGCAGCCAAGTGTTTGAATCCTCACCGCAGGCAATCGCTTCACAACCAGCGCCCAACTATACTGGGGGCATCCCTCCCCCACAACAACTTACGGCTACGCCGCAACCCTCAGCCTTCCAATTTCAAGGGCTTCCTGCCACGCCTCACGCGACAGTGTTGAGAACGTCGCATATGCCACAAGCTCACTTCTACCCAAGTTCAGTTGATCCGGCAGTGATGAACAAGTTAATGGTTGAGCAGATGATGGAAATGAAACTGGCAGAAAGGAGCGATGGTGACTCCGCCTCATTCGATGTGTAAAGGGTACCATATCCACCTCATCATGCTGCCAAGAGGCTGCCCCCTGGCATCAATAAGCGTCCGAACTTTGAAAAGCTTAATGGGCAAGGGTCTCCGCGGGAGCACATCACCTACTACACTAATGTGATGGGTGACTTATCTACTGATGAGTCGTACCTACTGAAGTTCTTTGGGTCCACACTATTGGGGCTTGCCTTCGAGTGGTACTCAAGCTTGCAGCCCGGGTCTATTATTGATTGGCCCGATATGCAAAGGAAATTCAAAGAAAGGTTCCACATCACTGAGAGGGAGGTGACAGTGATAGAATTATATGCGACTAGGCAAAGGAACGATGAGTCCGCCCTGGAATACATCAAAAGATTGAGGAACCTCAGTATGAGGTGCAACCGTCCGCCACACCAGGAGGATGTCGTTCAAATATGCAAGTAGAATCTAAAAAGAGAAGTGCTGGAAAGAATGATAGGTGCTGAAATCAAGTCGTTTGATTGACTAAACAATGTCATGGCAGAAATTGAGACATTCCTCTTGAAATAATCCTCTACTCCCGCCACCTCAAGCCATAAGGCCAACTGGCGTCTCAAGAAGTGCACATAGTTGACTTCAAGGCCTTTGTACAGCAGAAAGAAAAAGACAAAGGGGTAGCTGAGCCTCCCCCAGCCAAGCTCGCTGAGTAGTGAGAAGGCCCTTCCCTATGGGAGAAAATGAAAAGGCTATATTAATTCCCTCAAGATAAGACTCGAGTATTGTTCGAATGGGCTTCCAGATACAATAAAATCACTCTCCCAGAGCCGAAGAGGCCAAGTGACCTCATAATAAAGGATGACACTCGTTTCTGCCCGTATCATCAGATGCTCGGGCATGCCATCGAGGTATGCTATGTCTTTAAAGACACTATCGAGTCTTTAATTAAGAAAGGGGAGCTGCAAATGGGGGAGTACAAAGTTGATCCCCCGCACCCGCATGAAATGCCCACTCTGGGGGCAACAATCAACATGATATCCTTTTACTAACAACTACCCGAGGAAATGTTAAAGGCCTGCACTCAACACAGTTTTGAGGCCTACATCTTGGCACCAACAAAAGATCAGGGAAATTGGCACACCGTGCCATCAAAAACAAGAAGGAGGGCAGCGCCTCATCGTGGCCCGGGAATTCACATAAGGGGTGTCACATCTTAGTCGGCACCCCCGTCTATGACCCCTGTCTGGCATGAGACAGCTCCTCAGGTGGTTTTTAGAAGGCCCACCAACAACAAGAAGAAACAAGCCCCCCTGCGAGTGCATAAAGAAGCCAGTTTAGCAGTTGAACAACTTCAAGAAATCATTAATGGGATAGATGAATATGAACAGCCTGAAATCCGGCCCGTCCAACTGAAGGAGTATGCTCCTTGGGAACATTTTGAATCCCCAAAATTGGCAGAAGAAGTGGAAGCTAAAGCAGAAGAACTAGGCATATGGGATGAACCTTCACAGGAGCAGCCACCGACTGCGAAAGGAAAGAAAAAGAAGAAAAAGTTGAAGTACAAAAGAAAAGGCATTGCCATATCTTGCAACACTCTTTCGGCCTTGTTTGACATGGCCCAAATCTTTGAAGAAGATGATGAAGAAATATGCCTCACGCCAACAGAGGCAAATTAGGCTGAGGCTTCTACCTCCCAGCATGCCACCAGATCTAGAAGGAAATGGTGGCGCCTTCCCCAGGCTAACCATAACATTATGCTCTAGGGCGAATAGCCATACCATGTCCCCGAGCCTGATGTTAAAGGTGCAGAAATCCCCCCTCCGTCGGGTCTCTACCCTGAACATGCAAGCGGCCTAGAGGTCCCCTCATTTGTCGAATTTCTGTCATCTCAAAAGGGCAAGCAGCCATGCCCGCAGCCACAATTGAAGGTCAAGAATGCTCAGACCTTACCCTCAGCGGTCCCCCCTCTGGAAAATAAAGACCATGTTAGCATCCCAAGCCTTACCGAATTCATGCAGGAGAAGGAGCTGGTTGAGCCGGCACAGCAGGTCCAGGCAGCACTTGAAGAAAAAGACTAGCCGCCTTCCGAGCCAGCTCCTAAAGAAAAAGATGAGTCACCTTCCGAGCCAGCTCCTTAAGTACATAATGATGGTAGGCGTAATAAAGCTGAAGAGATGAAATTGGCCAATGTCAAGGACAGCAATAGAATAATGAAGCAGCTGAAGAGAATCCCTGCAAGGTTCACTATCTGGGAGATACTCTTGCTAGATGAACAAACCAGACAAGCCATTATCGTGGCTCTGCAAACCCCAGCACACTTTGAAAGCTATTTTGCTGAAAAGCAGTCAAGGGTGGCTATGACTTTTACGGAGGAGGACATGCTACTGCCCTCCGTTAGCCACAATAGACCGCTCTACATGAGGGGTCAGCTGAACCGCCAGCTGATAAGTAGAATTTTGATTGACCTAGGGACTGCAGTGAATATACTCCCCTATCAGAAATACTATTTTGATGTGCACCTCATCGAGGTCAGGGATATGAGAATTGTTAGATTCAACCAAAAGTTTGAAGTCCCTATGGCCGTGGCAGAGTTTGATCTTTCACTCGGCGACTTCACTACTAAAGTGCAGTTTCATCTGATAAACTCCAGCACCCCGTATAAGGCGCTACTGGGCCGGCCATGGCTGCATCAAAATCAGCTGGTGCCCTCTACTCTCCACCAATGTCTGAAGTATCCCCAAAACGGGAAAGAAGAGAGGGTATTCACACACTTACACCCCTTTGAGGTGTTTGAATGCCACCTGCTGGATGCATCTCTGTATCTAGAAAAGCCGAAGAAGCCTCCCCACCCAGCTCAGGATAAAGGGAAGAAGAAATTATAATCCGGCGATTGGTTCCCTCTGCTGCTACCTGATTATGTGGCTACCCTAGAAGTGTCACTCATATGATGGGACATCACCTCCCATGCCCACGTTCACAGCTCGTCTCCTCGCCCTGGTTGCATCCGGCATGGTCTAGTTATCTAATTTTGAGTCCTATGTAATTTTTATTTGAGTCATTTGATGTATTTTCCCTTTTATTTGAGTCATGTCCCTAGGTCTTTACTAAGTTTGTGTGGCATTAGGCTCATTAGATTGTTTAGAATGGTTATTGGGCCCAATTCTTTGGGCTAGGCCCAGGGGCGCCCCTACCCCCTTGGTCTTTGGTCATTGTAGTAAGAGTCAGGGACTTTTGTAGAAATGTGGGTTGCCTATATATAGGACCCCATTTCCTCCATTTGAGTGAATGAATCAATGAATGAAAATTGCCATTTGAGAGTTCAAATTTCCTATTGGAGAGATTCCATTAGTTGTGTGAGAAACCCTTGGGAGTGATTCCCCCTATCCCCCCCCTCTCTCTCTCTCTACCTCTCTCTCTCTAATAAGTCATTTTCTCTCTCCTCCACTTTCTCTCTCTAAAACATGCGCCCCTTTCTCTCTCCTCCCCTCCCAACCACCTTTCTCTCTCTTCCCCCCCTCCAATAACTCATCCCCAACTCCCCACCAACCCACCTTAACTCCACCCCAGCCCCAAGGGAGATTCTACCACTCCCCACTCCGCCCTCCAACCACCAACCACCCACTCCCCTTCCCCAAGCACCCTCTCATCTCCCAAGGGAGAATTCCCACTCCCCAAGCCCCCTTTTACCTTCCCCACACACCTCTTCCCATCCCCCAAGAACAAAATTTAATCCCACCCTTAAACCCATTTTCAAATACCCTTTCTCTCTCACCCACCTTCCCAAATTCGTAGCTCCTCCTCCCACCACCTGTTAGACCCCATTCTTCCCTTCCCCCACCTTGGAACACCCCCTCCTAGACCCCCTCACAACCCGGGCTTTCCCCACACTCATCCACCCCCATTTCCCCTCCCATATACCCCATTCCCCCCCGTCATCTTCAACCTACAGTTCTCAGTTGCAGATCTGCAGAAGAGTAGCAGTTTGCAGAGGCGACCACGGTTTCCTCCGAACGTTTCTGAAAAATCAAGAGCCATCGTTGGAACCGTCTCCCAGTCCTCTTCGTAACGAGGGTGGTCCCATCCTGTTCTGAGTTCGTGATCGCCCAGGGGAGTCATTCTTCCCCGACTGCGCAAAGCCTCCCTGGCAGGAGACCAGAGCCAGAGTGGAAGCCCGACTGCGACGATCCTGCTTGGAATCTGATCAAGCGTTCTTCTTCAAAAAGCTTCTACTACGAGTCTTCTATATTCTCCAAAAAGAAGAGCTCAATTTTACGTCCGGAACCAGGGGTTATCAATTTTCTCCCCCAGGTGCGCGGTTCTGCTTCCCCACAGTCTGCACCGACCTTTCATCAGTGATCAGAGCCCACCGGTCTTCTCCGAAAATGTTTCGCTTCCCCGCTAGTTTTTCATCGAAGAGGACCCGTCAGCGGTTCCAACGGCTCTGGCGGCATCTGATTCTGAGTTCGGGAGCGGTCGTGGCATCCTATTCTTCCTACTGATGGAAACATGAAGCTGTCAGAACCGGGGATCTGCCACCCTGTTCAAGCCCCAACCCCGACCAGCAGCGGTTCCCAAAGAATTCAAAAAAATTCAAGCATCATCCCGATCCATCTACGAAGAATCTCCAAGTGGTCTCGTCTTCAGAAAAATTCTGGAGTGGCCACAGCATCGTGATAACCATCAGTCAGTCCTGAAGCACAGACAGCAGACAGAACCGACGTCAGCTTCTTTGTTGATCGCTAGTTCGGTGTCACCCCTCCCTGCTTGGCCGGCTGAAGGCCCCTCCCTGTGTGGAGGTAGTTTTGGATGTAATATCAGTTAACCCTCACCCCTAGATCCCCCCCTTGCATGGGGTGCAGTGTTGTAACAATTTGAGCAGGTCAAGCTACCCTGGCGCGGCGTGTGGGGAACCCACGCTTCCCCGCTCGCCCACGTCTCCGAGCGGGAACGGTTTCTTCAAACCGGTCGAGTAAGTGCTCCACTCTTAGCTCCATTCAGTGCTTGTTCTTTCTAATATTAGTTCATAAACTCCGCTGGCCGTGAATGAGAGCCCGATCCTTAAGCTCCTTTGCTATAAGTGATCACAGTGGGAAAAGAGCGGAACCCGTGCCTTGGCACCTCGTCGGCTCCCTTGAATTGGGCAGCCAGACCCTTGGGGAGACAAACCTTGGCCTTGCTGGCCCTCTACCAGCAAGGGCCCAGCCCACACAACCTCCACTTGGCATTGCCAAGTTACCCTGGGTCTTGGTGAGCATCGGGTGAGTGGTCGCCAATATCGGTCCGTTTGATTGCAAATTGTGCTTGCTCATTTTGGTCCAAGGGTGTTTCACATCATCATATCTAAGGAAGAAGGGGAGTTCAGAGTAATTTAGGCAAGCATTTACCCTAAGTCAGGGGCATTAAAACTCGAAGATTTATTTGGGGATGTCAAGGTCTCGCTAGGGATCATCAAGCCCCTAGCAAATGCAGACTATCAAACAGTCGAAGTACTAAAGACCCTAGAAGTCCCTAATCCTGAGGGCCAGCCCACTATGTTTTATGTGGCCAAGGAGCAACCTGCTAAAGGGGATGATGATTGCAAATTCCCCGAAGAGACGCACGATCCACTTGTCCCAATTATGGGACTCCTTCATATAACTGGTCGCGTGGTTAAGCAGTTGGAACCTTGGTTTTGATAATGACAATCTATGAGTCATGTGAGACTGAAATGCATAAATCTATCTGTATTTGACTAATGCATATATGATACAAGGTCTGTGCACCTTGTGCATTCAGCATACCAGGTCTATGCACCTTTTGCATTTAGCATACCAGGTCTATGAATGTTTTGTTGTATAACTGATTTGGATCGATGGATATGAGGACCTGGTGCATATGAGGTCCAGTCAGTGCAACTTCATATGAGGAGTCTGTGCATTCACGTCTGTGCACAAGGGCTCGGTGCTAATTGCACTTTTTGCAGACCCAAGGTCGGTGCATGCATGTCTAATAAGTGCACTTGAAGGTCAGTGCATGTCTTCATCCTTCACACGAAGTCTGTGCACATAAGTCTTCACAGTCGGTGCATATTTGCCTTACGCATGCTATAAGGTCTGTGCATGTTTTTCTTCAATGCATGTGAAGTCTGTGCATATAAGTCTTCAGGGTCGGTGCACATTTGTCACACGCATGGTATAATGTCTGTGCATGCCTATTCTCAATGCATAAGCAACTCTGTGCATGCTTTGTGGCAGTAGCATGATGAAGTCTGTGCATGTTTGCACATAACACCATAAAGTTCGTGCACTTCACTATTTACAGTCTGTGCACATTTTTGTCTTCGAAAAGCCAGGTCAGTGCATGCTCTGATGTGTATACATAAGGTCAGTGCAGTTTTGCCTCGAGCATGTAGAAGTCAGTGCATACTCTACATTGGGTAGAACACGTCGATGCATACTGTGCCCTATATAGGTCCGTGCTTGCTTCATCTTAAAGGTATAACAGTCGGTGCAACTTTTGCATCGGGGTTGTATAGGTCGGTGCAATTTGTATTGCTACACGCACTCAAGGGTCGGTTCATGTTTGTGTCTCACGCATACAAATGTCAGTGCATTCTCTACATCCTTCATATTAAGGTCTGTGCAAGTTTTATCTTCACATGAAAAGGTTTGTGCACATATTTGCTTTATGCATACAGGGGTCTGTGCACATTTGTTTAATGCATGAAAATGGTCCAAGTATTCACGTCAACATATGTATCTAGTCGGTGCATGTTTTTCTCATTCATGTAATGAGTCTGTGCATGTGAATGTTTATATAAACTCCAGCCCACCATGTGTTTGACAAAAATGCCTCTGCTTTAATTGACAGGATAAATGAAAATTTCCAAGTCTCTGAGATAAATTGAACGTCAAGTAAGATCTCTGGGCACGTGGGCTCAGATAAGCATGCTTTTGGTAAAATCTTTGGGCGGGAAATGTGATTTCCATGTGCCTCACTTTTGCGAGATATATATAGAAGAATCGGTCGTGCCTTCGGATGATGATGGAATTTTGAAGAGAAGATTTAAGAGAGAGAAAAAGAGAAGAAGATATCTGAGAGAAGCAAGAGTGTAAGTCTGAGAGTGAGAGCTGATAGCAAGAGAGTGAAGAAGAGGAATCTTGAGAGAAGAAATCGTGAAGCAATCGAAGCAAGTCTTGAAGATCTGTTCTCTACTGTGACCTCTGGATCAGATCCAAGGCATAGCGCTCCTGCGTGAGCATTTCGGTTTGTCTTTATTGCCAGCCTTCCGATGTTGAACATTTTGATTTTCTGTTTTCATTTTTCATATTTCTTCTAAGCTGTGTATCAGCGATGGCATAAGCTGTAAGGCCCAGCCGCAGAGGTGGTTTCCTCTGGATAGCTAAGCTGTAATGCTCAGCAGCCGGCAAAGCTGTAATGCCCAGCGGTTTGTAGGCAAGCTGTGAGGCCCAGCGGTTTCAAGCTGTGAGTCAGCAGTAGTCCACACTCTGGATTGAGTGTGGGGTGGATGTAGGTCTGAAGGACCGAACCACCAAAAAGGTTCTTGTGTACTGTGGCTTGTTTTCTAATGTCTCAACCGTTAGATGAATGATAGGTCTGTTTCTACCTCAGTTCCTGGTTGGTTTTAATTCCGCATTAGTCTAAAGTTTTCATGCTAAGTTTTAATTTGATCAAGTTTTTTGAGGGAGATCCATTCACCCCCCCTCTGAATCTTCGTTTGCACCACTACATCGAGTTAACAATTGGTATCAGAGCATACCATTGACTTAACAATTTGTATCAGAGCGGGTTATCTGCACAGAGGGTCCAACGACCTGCGGATCCGGTCCTGACTCTTCTAGACGAATTCTACTTTATCTGATTGAATTGTGCTTATCATCTGATTTGTATTTGATTAAGATGGCTGAAATTCCTCAATACACTGGTTCTGAATTTTACTGTTGGTTTGGTAAATTCAGAGATTTCGTATTTTCTGTCAACTATGATCTTTGGATACTCATTGCACACAATCTGCATGACATTCCAAGAGACAAATCCCAATGGAATGCTTCGAACTGACTGAAGTATTTGGAAAATCAAAGGCCCTGGAACAAACAAGAAGGGCGATAGATGTTAACCGATTTCCATTTTGTACCAAGTGTAGGAGTGCTGCTGAAATAATCAACAGGATTACAAGCAACCATGAAGAAGATGAAATTAAATGCTTGATGGCCAGAGGCAACAACAGTAATCAGACAGATGACTCTTCTTCAGAGGTAAATTCTGAGACTGATAATTTTAGTTATGAAGATCTTGTTGCATTGAATGAACATCTGATTGAAAAATATAATAAAATAAAGTCTGAAAAGAAGAAGCTAAGAAGAGAAACAATTTTTGAAATTACATCTCTAAAAGCTGAGAATGAAAATCTAAAATCTGATATGAACAAGGAAAGATCTGAATTGAATAAATTGAAATCTGAAAATGAGAATCTTAGAAACACACTAAGTGAAGCTGAAAATTCTTACAATGAATGTGACTTCTTAAAGGAATTGATTGAAGATCTTGACTCCGATGATAGCATGCAGAAGAGTTTAATCAAATCCTTAAAAGAAGAAAATGAGCTTTTAATTGAAAAGAAAAAGGAAGCTGATACTTATGAAGATAATCTGTTGGAAGAGAATGACCATCTGAAAGAACAAAACAAGTTAATGGTCTTGAACACTGTTATGTCAGAGAAATGGTTAGCAATTGAAAAGGGAAAAATTGTCTTAAAAGAAGATGAAGTTAATTGTGAAACTAAGTTCAGACAGGAGAATGAAACTTTGAAAAGTCTAAATGATGGTATGCATCAACATGTTATCATCTGTGAAAATGATCTTGCCTCTTTGCAAGCAGAAATTGAAGATCTGAATAATTCCCTTTCAAACTTTGTTAAGGGAAAACAAAACTTAAATAAGCTTCTGGGTGATAGGAATCAACATCGGACACTAACATTTTTATTTTACATTTGTGTCCTTTTGTTTGTATTTATAGTCTTGGCTAATTGGGTTTGCAATTGTAAGGCATTATAAGCCAAAGCGTTAGTCTTTAAAGTCTTTGGGTTTATTTGTAAAAGTCCAGTAGGTCCAGCCGGGGCCCCCACCCTCTTTCTCATTGGTCCACCTAGGTTCTAGGGCCCATGTGGGGCTGGTTCAAAGTCCAAGATTGGACTTGGACCAAGGGGGACAAGGTGGGAGAAAATTTAGACTTGGATCAAGCAAAGTCCAAGATGCTCCCCCCTCATAATATAGTTTATTCAATGTTGTATTTTTTTTAATTTGGTCATTTGACCATATGGGGGAAGAAAATACTATCCCTAGTTTACCCCTCCCCTCTCTCCCACGAAATTCCCAGCCCCCCACCCCTTGCCATTCTCTATATAAGCCTATGTATAGTGTCATTAGAGATTTTAATGAAGAATTAAGCATTTTTGCCAAGAGCAAGCCCAAGGGCACCCCTCTCTCTCTCCCACCCCCTTGCAGAAGGAGTTTTGTGAATTTCTTGAGGTGTGAAGCCTCCTCCCCTCCCCCTCTCTGAGTGAGAAGCTGAGCCCCGCCGCTGCCGCCGCCATCGAGCTGCCATCGCGCCGCCACCGCCACCGCGTCAGAGTTCTGTCCAGATCAGGACAGAAGGCCGAAGCCTAATTTCTATCTCCAAATCAGGAGATCTGATCGAGCTACAATTTTCAGTGTTTGTTCTTCTTATTATTCCCAGTCTCCATTTTAAATTCCGTGCCAATCAGAGGTCATTTGGTATTTTTTCCGTATTTTTTGTTCCACCCCTGACAGTTTGCCAATCAACAGATCTACAGGATAGGAGTCTGTTCTTCTATTTTTTCCGCCCCCTTATACATCTCTTAAAATCCCCAAAAAATTCATACGTGTCCCTTACATAACCCCCCTTTCACCATAATTTTTCTGGAGTCTAGATCTATTATTTTTCCTTCGGTCAAAATTTATTTTCATGGCAAACTCAGTCTGTCCTATGTGTCTGTCAGTCCGAGCCAGCAGAAACCTTTGAGGGACAGTCATTTTCATTTTCAATCCATTCACTTTATGGATTTGAAAAATTATATGTTGTAGCCCTCTGAGTCTGTTGGCACTCAAAATATCACTCGCGGCGACCAAGCCTCAAAGACGAATGACACGACCCACTGAAGCACAGAAGCCGATAAATATCAACATATTGAAGACTTCTCAAGCTGCTAGAGCCTCGAGTCACCCTGTATGAACATGGGGACTTCACCTCAGGAGAATCGAGATGAACTCACAACCAATCGGCAGTGCGACCAAGCCTGCCCAATGAACCGGCATCGACTCCGTCATGCTGCATACACTACACCCGTTCTCCGACCAAGGACGACGGTCTACCTGGTGGCCACCCACCTCATGAAAAACTCTCCTGAGATGAAAGAATCCCCTTGGCTCTTCAAAATGGAAGACCGAAGGCCCTGTCGGTAGAAGACCCTGGCTACCCGACACGGGTACGGCTTCGCGCCAAGTGGGGCCCATTAGTGGCTAAATGATCGCTCGACATGGGCAGAACTATCCCGGGTGCCATCCCACCCTCCAAGAAGCTTCGAGCA
Source organism: Amorphophallus konjac (assembly GCA_022559845.1). Lineage (NCBI taxonomy): Eukaryota > Viridiplantae > Streptophyta > Magnoliopsida > Alismatales > Araceae > Amorphophallus > Amorphophallus konjac. The sequence goes on along the minus strand of CM040123.1, from coordinate 216,407,802 downwards.
CAAAACAGACTGAGCCGGCAGCACATATCATAGTGTCGAGAGCCGTGTCAGCGGAAAACCCGCGTGATCAAACCAAAGTCATCTAAAGTTCCGAGAATGGCCATACGTCGTTCTGAGAGCATCAACAAGGCATCTCGTCGAGGTTTCGAAGAACGATGCCGAGATAAATATTCACGGTGATCCCCGGAACCATCCCCGAACTCATCGGCTGACCCGCGACGTGCGGGAGACACTAATACGGCGCGCCCTCTTATCCGGTGCCCCTCTATTCCAGCGCGCGAAAGCTGCAGAAGCCCCTTTACCTGACGCCCTTCTATTCCGGCGGGCAGAAAGGCTTCAAAAGGCCACTTCCCGGTGCGCCATTCCCACGCAGAATTAAGCCTCGAATGGTTCCTATATAAAAGGGCATTCGAAGTGAAGAAAAGGAGAGTAGGGAGGAGGCAGAGAGGTTTTCGATAGAAGAAAATCGAGAGATAAGAGAAAGGGTCTGAGAACGAATCGCCTGTGAGAGAGAGAGGGTTTTTCATGAGTGAAGCAGGGTTCCTCTGAGCACCCTTCGCCGCCATGTTCCATCCTCAGCCTGAAGCCCTCCGGAGCCGGAGAAGAAGGAGGCGTCCCGATACTCTGTTCTTGGAACAGGTGGGCATCTGCGTTTCTTGTTTCTTCTCCGCCTTGTTTTCTCTCCGTCGAATGTAAGCGAGAGGGGTGAGGGATGGCGATGATATGAGCCAACCCCTCCCCACTTCTCAGCCATCCCTTTTTATTTTTCTATTGCTCTTCTATGAGCTCCCCTACAAGTAGAACGGTGGCCGTGCCGCGATGTCGGCACCGAACTCGTGACATATGTGTAGCTTCCTTCGCCGATGGGATGATGGCATGCGTATATGAATATATTGGTGGATTGAATGCTCAACGCCTTGTTCTCTTCTTCCACTGCTATTTCATTCGGTAGATATATATATTAGTGTCTTCCTGTGTATAGCTTTACGATTCCGGTTTCCCCCGATTCCGAACACGCCCGTGGATGCCATGGGCTACAAAGATAACCCCTCCCTGGGTCCTCCGCGCCTGTGCCTGTGCACACGCTTCTCCCCGTTTTGATACGAGATCCAACCTCGACCTTCCTCCCTCTTTGCATTTCTCCGTTGCTCAGAGGAGGCAGGTGCTGCTTCTTGAATGGTGGAGTCTGCCTCGTGACTACTGCATTCCAGCCATTCATGTATATGCGCATGTAGATAAATCGTTCCCGCTATAGATATCAACTGCCTCTCTTTCCGTGGTTGCTGTTTGCATTCTCTCCTGTGAATGGCAACCGAGTCTCGCGGGCATTAGCATCTTAATCCTGTAACGGGTAGGCTATCAATATCGAGAAGCCTCACTTCCTTCATTTATGGTTTACGGCCACTAAACCATTCGAGTCCCGTTGGTTTCCTCTTAATCACCCGGGGAGGGGGATATTCCCCACTGCTTCACAGAGCTGCCAATTGGTCAAGGGAACTCCACTTCTGAGTGATGGATGCTTCCCACGGGCCGAAAGGCTGATAACAACAGCGGCTTTAGCCTAACAATGTTAAACCCACAATCTCCCAGGATTCTATGGTGGCTAAGGGACGAACGCCCCTAGTAGGCTTGTCCTCAGGGCCTCTCTCCCTAATGCTCTCTTGCAAGTGGATGCAGTGCACGCTGTAGGTCACCCACCCATCGTAGGCCAGTCCTCGGGGTGTTGCTTCCGTCAATAGCTGCCTCGTCCCTCTGCTTCCTCCCACGGAGCTATGGTGCCCCTCGCAGGCTTGTCCTCAGGGTATCTTGTCCGATTGGGGTTTTGCTGGCTACCACCATGCATATCGGCTGTTCAGGGGCTTACTCCACAAGTGGGTATGACCCCGTTTCTCCCCTGTAATCCTTCAAGGACGGGGGAGATGCTGCCCAATTTTCGGCAGAATCCTTCTAACTTATGAGTTTACTTATATCAAAATGGCTTCAATAAAACATTTTTTTTTGAGTATAAGAACCCCAGTGCTCGAGTATGAACCTTGCACTAGCTTATAACTTCACCCTTGGGGGCTTTGGACTCCAATTAAACAAACACTCACCCTAATTGACCTCAAAACTCTCAACCGAGTCCTAATAAACTCAAATCATTTAAAAATTCATCAAAAATCAGCTAAAACGGCGTGGTCCTAATCCGAAGCGCCTTAATACGGCGCGGTACCCCCCCCCCCCCGCGCCGGAATAACATTACACTCATGAAAACTTATTTTCAAATGGCACGTCCTCGGTGTGCCCTAAACCGGCGCGCCCCAAGCAAGCCGCGCCATATTAGCCGTGGCCATGGCCGCGCCGTATTAAGACCATTTGCCTACGTTTGGCCGCGCCGTATTAAGATCGTTTACTTACGTTTGGTTGTGCCGGGAAATCTATTCCTACGCACGACCGCGCCGGTTTGAAGCATTGTGATATTCTAATCAATCCCTCGCCCTCGGAGTGATCCTCGTCTCCCGCAGTCGAGATTAATGACCCCAATTAATAATAAATTGAATAAGAAAGGGGCTATTCCAGTCTGAGCTGTCTTGCTACCACACTTTTGCTACCATGTCCGTTAGCGTTTCGCTTTTGTTATCATGTTTGTGTTATCATTTTCGTTCCCTCTTAGGGCAGGCTAATAATTTGACCAATCACTGATCATTATTATAACTCCACTGCCATGCTTAACATAATCATGAATATCATGTGTGCATGCCTGTATGGACCCTCGGGTATATCAAATGGCACTGATGGAAGCCCGGGTTACGCCCGATCGGAAGTCTTTGCTATGCGCGATGGTGGTCTTCGGACCTACGTCCTCTGCCACGTACCAAGGGTCTCCAATTTAACGAACCATGCCTCTCTTGCATGATAGATAGAAACATCTCATATGACCTCGTCACGCTCATGCCTTCGCATCTTCATTCCGGCCTCGACAGCCCACTATCTCGACAATTAATCAAAGGTTTTCCCTCCTCGTGGGGGATGTAATTAACGCCATAGCCTTTATGGTGTGGCGGAGTGCTGGTCCCGACCGAATCTCACTCTCGCCCGACATGGGTCAGAATGAGCGCACAATAAACTCATCACGTACGTGACTGGCACGCCTGCGCAGTCAATTCGTCAATTAATTTCTGGTTAGTTAATTGTTTGATCGATGGGTAAATAAACCAAATAAGCCCATCAATAAAACATCTTTGTTAATACCAAAAAAAAATAAAAAAAGGAAATCCCATGGGCAAACAGTCTGGCACGCCCGGTGGGACCAATGTCACCTTTCATCTCTTTGCCGAGATATGCGGGCTTCGAGGCCCTCCCAAAGGCTACTGATCGTCGGTTTGTTGGTCTTTACAGGCAAACAATGACGACAACAACTGGACTGACTGGCGTCAATTTTGGCCCGTTGATTGTTGTGGGTCATGCGCAAGGGTACCTGGTGGTGCCCACGGTGTTCGGCAGCTTCCCTGCCGCTGTCGGCTTCCCCAACTTCTTGGGGCTGGCCTTCGTATACATGCTGGAGGTAGAACCCTCGGAGCCTATCGAGGGAGCTGCAAAGAAGATGGAGCCTCTGAAGGCTCTATGCTGCAACGACTCGCCCAAGAGTCTGACTCTGGTCACCAGCTGCCTGGTGCACCATGCTGTCCGCGGGGTCCGCCCCGATGCTGTCCGCAAGAACTCTGGAGGGCGTCAGCACAAACAACTCCGGAGAGGTACTGCCATGGTTACCGGATCTCTATCGCAATCTAGTAAATCTATGATGGTCGGTGGCGTACGCGTCTTCCTTGACGGGCACGACACACGGATAGTCCCAGATCGGGTCGTCCCCACCGTCCCCATCTACAACTCATACCAAGCCCTCGCTGGAAGAAGGGCAGAAAGAGAAGAAGCCGGCTACTACGGCCGAGAGAAGTTGGCCCTTAGGCCAAGGAAGTTTAAACAGGTGTGGGTCCCCAAGAGGGTCCAACCCATCCACGAAGCAGCACCTGTCCGCCGCTGCCCTGCTCGCGACGGAGCGGAAGGAAGGGAGGAAAGGGGCCTGGCCCCGAGAGAAGAAGAAGGGGTTGCGGACCCTCCGTGCCGCGAAAGTTTCTGGGCCTGTGCCCGCCAAGCCAACGTCCCTGCTGTAAGATGAAGATTCCGGAAACCTGCTGACAGAGCTCGGCTAGCTTACATCCCTCTTGCGGGAGGTCGACAACTGTCTCCCGTGCTGCATCAAGAACGGGGTCGAGAAGAGATGACCAATTTGGTCAAAAACTATTTCCGAGGGCTAGGCAACCCCTCACTTGGTTAACAGCGGCTGATGAAAGCAGTCGCAGTCAGTGAAGACTTCTGCCTACCAATGGCAGTTGAAGAAGATGAAAGAGAAAAGATGATGTTATCGTCATTCGACGACAATGACTATGATGACGGCTTTGAGATCGAAGCCGATAAAGCCACCCCTTGACGGGAGGATACAGGAAGGACTTCTGTGTTTGAGAGGCTGACCTTCCCGGATCGGGCTAAGAGAAGGGTCCATCGACATAGAAGAAGGATGCAGGTCTTCACCTGCAACATGGCCGGCATACTCGACCGATACAGGGGACTTCCTGAAGACCCCCGCGAGTTGGCTCAATTGGCCGCAAGGCCGGGGCCGAATACTCGAAGAACAGAAGCCGCAAGGCAACTCCTGGGGATAGCTAGAGGAAAACAACCCCTGGTCTCCCACCAGTGGGATGAGGAAGCTGCTATTCTAACCGCCAATGTGGTGACGGTGGAAGAAGATGATGATGTCCTCCTTGACATCTTGCCGGAGGGTACGTCAGGGGAAGCAACAGAAGCCATTCCCAGCATGGCAACTATGGACCCATCGGTAAGAGATAGACTTGCTGAAGAAACAGCTGATGGAGAAGACTGAACAGTCATCAGCTTCCAAGCCGCCCGAAGTCCAGGGTGAATCATCCCGAGGAGCGGATCATCATGTCGACCCTCCGCCACTCTACACCTTCCCTCAGTCGTCAGAGCCAAGCATGGCGACAACTCAGCAGCGGCCACCACAGTCGCAGCCGTTGATGCCGTCGGTGCTCCCTCAAGTGCACCAGGCACCCCCACTGCTGCGCCCTCCACAAGCGACCACTCTGGTCACCCCGTACCTGTAGCCGGAACACTTCTATCCGGACCCAGTCGACCCCACGACCATGAACCGGATTATGGTGGAGAGGATGATCGAGCCGAAGCTCGCAGAAAGAAGTGAAGGTGACTACGTCGCATTTGATGCCTATCGGGTGCCATACCCGCAACACCATGCTGCCAAGTGTGATGGGGCATCAAAGGCGATTTCCATACACGGGTGAAGTGTATTTGTGTGTTATGGCTTGTATGAAGTTGTAATTGTGTAATTTCTTTCTTTTGGGCTCCTTGTAAGGCTTATATCAAGCCAATGGGCCATTTGTTATGTCAAGTCTAAGGTTAGATTGCCATTAGTAGAGTCCATTAGAAAGCCTAGTTCATATTGGACCAAGTGCCACCCTTATGGACCATATTAGTCATTTAAGGCCCAATTGGGCCACTCCCTCTCATGGGCCACCAAGACTTGGAAGGCCCAAGTCTAGACTTGAGTTAATGGGTTGGGTTGGCTGCCCTTGGACCAGCCTAGGCCCAAGAGAGGCCCATGAAGGGGGCGCCCCCTCTTTTGGCCTTATTAGGCTTGTTAGGTGGTGTTTGAATGGATCTAGTCCAAGGTTGAATAAGTATGGTCAAATTAGATTAAACTAATGTATTAAATGTGTGATTCACATTGTATCCCAGCCCTTCAATCCAAACCCCTAGATCCAAGGGCTGAGGGTGAGTTTGGTTGGCATCCTATATAAGGTTGTATTTTTCATATTGAAGGAATTAATGAATGAATGGAAAAAAAGGCATTTGCCCCCAAGTGAAGCTTGCGCCCCTCCCCTCTCTCTCCCTGGTTCCTCCACCCCCTCTCCCCTTTCTAGAGTGTAATCCCTTCCCCCCTTGATCCCCTCCAGCATCTGAAGCAACTCCGGTGATCGCCGCCGCCATCGTCTCGCCGCCGACGCGTCGTTGCCAACGGTTTCGGTGTTCTGTCCACTCAGGACAGATCCTTCTTCTCCGAATTCCTGCTATCACTCCCTTCATCTTTTGAAGCTCAAAATTTCAGGGTTGGTTCCCCTCTAGAACCCTTATCCTCACAAAAAAAATCACGTCAAAATTCATCATTTAGCTATTTTTTGATTTTCGTCCAAGTCCAAATTCCAGATCTGTCCTGGTTCTGTTCACTGTTCATCAGCCCTGAGTCTACCCCATTCGAACCATCTTTTGATTTTTTTTGGGACGCCCAAATTTAATGGGAGTTCTGTCCACATCCCTCTACCACCAAGAATTTTATTAATTTTTGGTTCGCCATCCAAGTATTTTACAAAAACCGTCCAAGTTCCCAAGAATAGTCTGCCCACAGTTTCCCAGATCCGACCCAGGTCTAGTAAAAACATCCCAGAAAATCCATTTCTTATCCAATCAAAAAACCAAAAATATTCCCGGATTCCTCTATCAGAGACCTTAAACTTTTCTGAAGAAATCATTTCCAGATTCGGAGGTCTTCTCCCCGGTCAATGTCGATCTTCAGAGAAGATAGATCCTGCCCCTGCAGTTCTGGCCCGAATTCAGCAAGATTGTAAATTCAACAATCAGAAATACAGATCTGATTATTTTTTTTGAAGACCCCTACATCGAAGTATTTTGAGTCCTCTTTCCAACGGCTCTAATTTCGTCACGTTCCGACGACGGGGCTGATCGCAGAAGCAGTTTTCTCCGAGTCGCGTGCCTGCAAACAGAACTTTCAGGTTTGTGGCCGAGTTCCCCGCGAGCGTCGTCCGAGGGCCGCCCGGCGTCCGGCGGTCGTTCCAGCAGCTCGCCATCCCAGGGGAACGCTTCCCAAGTGTCTCCACAATAGAGGAGTCATCAGGCCCCACACGACCCCTCCGGTCAACACGTGGGCCCGCCCCACTAACACGAGTACGCGTGAAGCCGAAGCATCGTCTGAAACCACCCGTCAACCCGAAACTGGTTCTCCCGGGCCCACTTGTGTCACCCTTTACCTCCCTGCGTGGAGTGGGCTTAATTGCATTGCTGTAACCATAATGTATTAAGTTCCTGGGGGTACGAGTTCCGGCCGGGTCCCATCTTCGCCACGCCGAGAGCGTGGAGGTATCGCCTTCACCCTTACACTTGGCATTAGCTTAATTCTTTATATGCTTTATATGCCGCTGCTAGAGATCATGTGTAGGGATACCTAGCTCGCTTTCAATTTATAATATCACTGCTGCGAGAGAGAGCGAAGCCGTCCCGTGACCCGATCCGGGCACGAAAGTGCGAGCCGACCAACCTAGCTCTTGCCGGTTTCTCAACAGTGCACGTCCGACGCTTCCCTCATCAAGGGACGATCGCGAGCTTGCCATGTCCGTGTCTCGTCCCGCATAAAAGTGGCTTCCCCCAAGAATCAACAAGTCACCCAAGTTCGACAAGTTCAATGGGAAGGGATCCCTGAAGGAACACGTCGCGTATTATATGATTGTCATGGGTGATCTGGCCACCGATGAATCATACTTGCTAAAGTTTTTCGGGTCCTCACTGACGGGGCTCGCATTTGAATGGTACTCCAGCCTCCCGGCCTGGTCGATCAGCGACTGGTCGGATATGCAGAGGAAGTTCAGGGAAAGATTCCATGTTATAGAGAGGGAGGTTATAGTGGCCGAACTCTACTCGACAAAGCAAAGGGCAGATGAGACAGCCCATGACTATATTAAGAGGTGGAGGAACCTCGGAATGAGGTGCAAGCGGCCCCTGTATCAGGAGGACGCTGTGCAAATATGCAAACAGATCCTGAGGAGGGAGGTTCTGGAAAAGATGATCAAAATGGAAATATGGTCGTTTGACCGACTAAACAATATCGTGGTCGAGGTGGAAGCCTTTCTGGCCAGACCTACTCCTGCATCAACTGCTGGCACAACCCAAAAGGGCAAGGTAGTGGAGCGGCGCCCGGTGCCTAAAAAAGCGAACGCCCTTGATATCAAGGCGTTCGAACAACAGAAAGATAAGGGCGAGAAGGTGGTCGGCCCACAGCTTGCAAAAGCCCCAGACGGCAAAGAAGGTCCCTCGCTACGGGACAAGATGAAGAAAGCCTACTCCTTTCCGAAGGACAAAACCAAGATTTTGTTCGACTGGGTAACAGAGTATGGCGTGGTCACCCTGCCAGAGCCAAAGAGGCCGGAGGACCTGAAGAGGAAAGACAGTCCAAGATTCTGCCCCTACCACCAGATGCTGGGGCATCCAATCAAAAACTGCTATGTTTTCAAGGACATCATCGAAGGGATGGTGAAGAAATTTGAAATAGAATTGGGAGAGTACAAAGTGGACCCTCCTCAGCCACATGAAGCCCCTCTTAGAAGAGCAGGTGTCAACAAGATCTCCCTATATCAGGCATTGCCCGAGGAGATCTCTAAAGCAAGTATGCGGAGCACTTATGAAACTCATTTCTTCGGGCCCGTAAAGGGACAGCAGGGATGGCAGTAAGCCCCTGCGAAGCACAAAAGGAAGAAAGCACCCCGCCCGAAAGTGGGGGCACATATCCGTGGTGTTACACCACGACCCGCTCCACCGGTGGCAGCACCTGCATGGACCACTCCACCTGCAGCCATCAGGATACCTACACATAATCGGAGGAGACAAACTCCGCTGCTGGTGGTCAAGGAAACCAATCATGGGGTCCACCAACTACAAAACCTTATCGAAGGGCTAGACGAGTACGTGCAGCCCGAATTGAAGCCTTGCTGGTGCGGGACCATGTCTTATGGCAAGAACTATAGTAGCTCTCACTCGAGCAAAAGGAGGAAGCTGAAGCAGCACCCGATATGGAGGGCAGTCTGTTCTGGGGGCAGGCACTTGTTGAAGCAAGAAATAGGAAGAAACAAAAGAAGAAGAAAGGAAATGCCGCTAAGACCGATAAAGTGCAGGTTGTCTCCTGTAATACTCTATCAGCACTCTTCAACCTGTCCGGAGAGGAGGAAGAAGAGGAAATTTGATTCACACCCCATGCTGGGGAAGGCAAGGCCGAGGCCGCAACCACTGCACATGCCACCCGGTCAGGCCGAAAATGGGGGTGCCAGCCGCCACCCGACCACAACATCATATTCAGGGGAGAGCAACCCTACAAGACACCTCCCCCAGAGGTCAACGGGGTCCAGATCCCTCCTCTGCCAGGATTATATAACAAGAGTGGGGGCAAGACAGTCCCTTCATTCCTTGAATTTATGACGATGTCTAAGGGGAAGCAGCCATGCCAGGAGGCTAACCCTGCGCCCGGGGATGTTCACCCGCAGCCAACACAATCTGCCGAAGCTCCAAATACGGATGGAGCTTGCCTTGCAGTAGCTAATGAAGAGTGCCAAGGATCCGGTACCAGCCAGAAAGGCACCGAGTCCGAAGCAGATGAAGCAGGTCCGTCAGGGGCCGCAACTCAGGACTCTCTCAAGCCCAGGTGGGCTGAAGAGATGAAGCTTTCTAATGTCCGAGTTGGGAGACGAATAATGAAGCTACTCAAGAAGGCCCCTGCTCGATTTATAATCTGGGAGATCCTCTCTTTGAGTGAAGAGACTCGACATGCGATCATCACTGCTCTGCAGACGCCTGCTCATTTTGAGACCTGCTTGGTTGAAGCAATGCCTTAAGCTAGCATGACCTTCACTCCAGAGGATATGCTGCTACCTACCATCAGCCACAACAGGCCACTGTATATGAAGGGGCACCTGAATGGAAGGGAGCTGAACAGGATTCTGGTTGATCCCGGTGCAGCAGTCAACATCCTGCCCTATAGAATATACGAGAGGCACCACTTCAATGTGCATCTCGAGAAAGTCGGGGATATGCGCATCGCCGGCTTCAATCAGAAATGTGAAGTGTTGATGGGGGTGGCTGAGTTCACACTCACCTTGGTGGATTTCACTACGACGGTGCAGTTCCATGTCATCGACTCCCGCGCCTCGTACAAAGCACTGCTCGGCCGCCCATGGCTGCATGAGAATATGGTGGTGCCCTCCACGCTCCACCAATGTATCAAATATAGTCTCCAGGGGAAGGAGGAGAGAATATTTGCTAACCTCCACCCGTTCGAAGTATTTGAATTTCACTTGGTGGACGCCAACCTATATGCGGGGCCTTCTCAGAAGACCTCTGAAGCTAAGACCCCTGCGGGGGCATCAACAGGCGCATCCGACGACGATTGGTATCCACCACCGCCGCGCAGATATGTCAAGCCCAAGGTGGTCTCCTATATCACGGCATCTGGGGACGTGGGCAGAATAGCACCTCCAGCATTATACGCCGAAGCTAATGAAGTGTAGGTCGATCGGTAGCACAATTACATTGGAGTCCCGGACGGCCTCATCAAGCCGATTCCTGACCTTGATAACCCCACCGTCGAGCCTTTCAAAACATGGGAGGTGACACAAGAAGATGGACCCAACAGCTTGTTCTATACGGCTGAAGAGCATCCTACTCGAGAAGACACAGATTGCTGCCTCCCCGAAGATATAGACAATCCGTCAGTCCCCGTCAAGGGTCTGGCATTCACAACCAGTCGGATGGCCAGGATGTTTCAGAAGCAGCACGTCACCTCCGATCAGTGTCAAAAGCGCAAGGAAGCTTTCCAGAAAATGTGGTATCCCGCAAGTCTGGATAAGGAAATGAGACGCATCTCTCAGCACCCGGGGTTGGGCTTCACCCTGGAAGAATATTACTACAGTCGGCGATACGAGGTGGACACTATCTCCGCCTTCTACCCTGCTGAAGATAGCCCACCGGGGGCAACTTTTGATGAATACCCAGAGGGAGCTGAATATGCTAACCCGGCTTAGCCCAAAAATCAAGAAGCGGAGACCGTGATTCTGTGCCGATGCTGGGAACAGGTTTGTCCAGGAGAGACGGCTCTTCATGCCAAATTTGATACGGCTAGCAGCAGCGAAGTCGAAGATGTTGAAGAAACCGGGACTTCTCCCTCGAGTAGAGTCCTAGTGATATTGACCTCAGCACATCTCATGCCAATCGGGGAAGCCTCAGTCGACTCCGACCAAGAGGTATATGCTGCCAAGGAAGAGAATGCTACTTCTATTGAAGATACAACTGCCTCTAAAGGCGAGATCTCCTTACCCTCTGCTACAAGGCTGGGATGTTGTCCCAGCCCAACGACAAGCAGCCACCAGTCTGTCACGACTGCAACCCCAACTACAAGGGCTAAAGCTACTCTCTCGCCCTTGGAGACTGCAACGGCAGTGGATTTGTTGAAAGAGCAATATGCATGGCCGCTATTAAATGAAGCAGAGGACTTCCGAGAACCTCTGATGATGTCAAATGAGGAAGTCGAGGTCCTCGACCCTGGAGATGGTATTCCAGATTTCATCGACCTCCAACCGGCACCTCCAGAGATAGAAAACGGAGGCCAAGCTACAGTCGACGAGCTGATAGAAGTCAACTTGGGAAGTGAGAAAGACCCTAGGCCTACCTTTCTCAGTGCCAATTATCGCCAGAAGAACGGGAGCTGTACATCCAGCTGCTGCAAGAATACCGGGATTGCTTTGCCTGGACTTACAAAGAAATGCCAGGTCTGAGCCCCACAGTTTCACAACATGAGCTGACAATTAACCCTGAAGCTGAGCTGGTGAAGCAACCACCGCGGCGCATGAGACCGGAGCTCATCACTCAAATTTGTGCTGAAGTCGACAAGCTTATTGATGTGGGATTTGTCGAAGAAAATCAGTACACCACATGGATGGCGAATATCGTTCCCGTGAAAAAGAAGTATGGACAGATCCGGATATGCGTTGACTTTCAAGATCTGAATAAAGCCTGCCCCAAGGATGACTTTCTGGTGCCAATAATGGAAGTCATGATTGATGCTACAACCGGCCATGAGGCCTTGTCATTTATTGACGGGTCGTCCGGCTATAATCAGATATGGATCGCGGAGCATGACCGGGTCCACACCGCCTTCCGAACCCCTAAAGGCATCTATCACTATAAGAGGATGCCAATTGGACTAAAGAATGCTGGCGCAACTTATCAGCGCGTAATGACCAGAATATTTGATGAGTTGCTCTACCACAAGGTCGAGTGCTACATAGATGATCTGGTGGTCAAGACCAGAAGAAGAGAAGACCATCTGCAGGACCTCCGAATTATTTTTCAGAGGCTGAGGCAGCATGAATTGAAGATGAACCCTTTGAAATGCGCATTCGGAGTGTCGAGCGGGAAGTTCTTGGGTTTCATCGTCAGATACCGGGGAATCGAGATAGACCCCGTAAAGATCAGAGCAATTCAGGATCTGCCTGCGCCAAAGAACCTCTCTGAGTTGAGGTCACTACAGGGCCCCTTGGCTTATATCTGGCGTTTCATTTCCAATTTGGCAGGGCGATGTCAGCCTTTCCACAAATTGATGATGAAGGATGTTCCCTTCTACTGGGATGAAGATTGCCAGACAGCCTTTGACAAGCTGAAAGACTATCTGAAGACTCCTCCAATGCTGGGCGCACCAGTGAAAGGACGGCCGCTGATATTATATATAGCCGCCACACACAACTCTCTGGGGGCAATGCTGGCCCAGGATAATGAAGATGGGAAAAAACAAGCCCTCTACTACCTCAGTCGGAGACTGGTCAGGACTGAGGAGAAGTATACTTATATCGAGAAAACCTGTCTGGCACTGGTCTTCGTGGTCAAGAAGCTTCGACACTATATGTTGTCGCATGAAATTCCCCTGGTATCCAAGGAGGACCCGTTGAAATATATTATGTCCCAGCCAGAACTCAAGGGTCGCTTAGGCAAATGGGAAGTCATCCTTATGGAGTTCGATATCTACTATGTGCCGCGAAAGGCTGTTAAAGGTCAAGCTATCGCAGACTTCTTCGCCGAGCACCCGGTACCCGAAGACTATCCGCTGGAACCGGAAGTTCCTGAAGATGAAACCTTGGAAGCTGCTCAAGTGCAGCCCTCTTTGTGGCAATCATATTTTGATGGCGCCTCCAGAATTGATACCTCGGCCACTGGGTCAGCCAGGGTCAGAGCAGGAGCAAGCATAGTCCTGAAATCTCCAGAAGGAGAAGTTGTGCACACATCTTGCTCGATAAACAAGCCGTGCACGAACAATGAAGTAGAATATGAAGCCCTAATAATCGGGTTGCAGATCGCACTGTCCATGGGGATTCAGATGCTAGAAGCATTCGGAGACTCCATGGTAGTTATAAAACAGCTGGAAGGAGAGTTCGATGTACGGAAGCAAGAGCTCCTCCCCTACCATCAGCTTGCAACCCGCCTGATGTCAAGATTCTACTTCATCACCATCAAGCATGTCAACCGAGGCCAGAACGCTCGGGCGGACGCCCTCGCTAAATTAGCTAGTTCTTTGGCAATCCTGCCAGACACAAGCCTGAACATAACAGTGATCAACCGCCGGCAGGTCCCCAGTATGACAGAGGTCTTGGCCGATGAACAAGAGGATGAGGTTGTGGCCGTCCAAGAGGTTCAACAGCCCGATTGGCGAGAACATCTCATACAGTGGTTTCATCACCAGTAGCTCCCAAGAGAGAGAGAATAGAGAATGAAACTCCTGAGGGTCAAAGACTCTTACGAAATGAGAAACGGAACCCTATTCCGAATAATGGCAGATGCACGAAGAAGGGTCCTACTTCGTTGCTTGTCTTCAGCAGAAGCCGAGCAGATGATGCAAGAAGTCCATGCGGGTTCAGCTGGAGCGCACCAGGCTGGCCCGAAGATGAAAATTGAGATACAGAAATTGGGTTACTATTGGCCCACTATATTTGATGACTGCTGCAAGTTCGCTATAGGTTGTCATAAATGTCAAGAGCACGCCAATGTGTCAAGAAGACCTCCAGTGCCACTACATCCTACCTTACCAAGCTGGCCATTTGCTCAGTGGGGCACGGACGTGGTAGGGCCACTGCCAGCATCTTCATTAGGGTGCAGATACATCTTAGCAGCTACATACTACTTCTCCAGATGGGCGGAAGCAGCTGCGCTAAGAGATGTGATGGGAGAACTGGTTGCAAGATTCTTCCGGCAGAACATAATATTCCGGTTCAAAATTTCCAGTCGAATTATCTCTGACAACGGCAGCCATTTCAGAAACCAGAAGGTTTACCAGCTAGCTGAAAAATATAAGATTGACTGGAGGACGTCGTCCCCTTACAACCCTCAAGCCAATGGACTTACAGAAGCCTTCAACGAGACACTATGCACATTGCTAGCAAAGTCTGTCAGGTCCAATAAAAAGGACTGGGAAGAAAAGACGTACGAGGCGCTCTCGGCCTATCGTACCGTCTATAAAACCCCACCCGACTGTTCGCCATTCTCCCTCGTGTATGAGTCCGAGGCTGTGGTGCCGACTGAATTAGAAGTCCCCTCGCTGCGAGTTGCCATCCAACATGGACTAGTCAGCGGTGAACAAACTAATACAGAAATAAGATTGGAAGAGCTCACCGAGCTCGAAGGAAAGCGTCTCCGTGCACAACAGAACATTCAACTCTACCAAGCTCGCATGGCCCGTGCTTTCGATAAGCTGGTCAAAGGTCGAGAATTCAAGAAAGGAGACCTAGTAATGGTCAAAAGAAGAGAAGTAATGGCCTCCAACCCCAAAGGAAAGTTGGTCGAAAACTGGGTCGGACCATATATTGTCCACCGAGTATATGAAGGGGGTGCCAACATCCTGCCAGACCACAAAGGAGTCGTCCAGTTCTCTCCGCTCAATGGAAAGCATATAAAGATGTATCACACGGCGCAACCGACATTCCCTAAGTGATCGGAATACTCACCTTGGTCTAGTGGCACTCCACCCTGACCAAGCTACCTCACCTTGGTCTAGTGGCACTCCGCCCTGACCGAGCTACCTTCACCTTGATCTAGTGGCACTCCGCCCGAACCGAGCTACCTTCACATTGGTCTAGTGGCACTCCGCCCTAACCGAGCTACCTTCACCTTGGTCTAGTGGCACTCCGCCCTGACCAAGCTACCTCACCTTGGTCTAGTGGCACTCCGCCCTGACCGAGCTACCTTCACCTTGATCTAGTGGCACTCCGCCCTGACCGAGCTACCTTCACATTGGTCTAGTGGCACTCCGCCCTAACCGAGCTACCTTCACCTTGATCTAGTGGCACTCCGCCCTGACCAAGCTACCTTACCTTGGTCTAGTGGCACTCCGCCCTGACCGAGCTACCTTCACCTCGGTCTAGTGGCACTCCGCCCTGACCGAGCTACCTTCACCTTGGTCTAGTGGCACTCCACCCTGACCGAGCTACCTTCACCTTGGTCTAGTGGCACTCCGCCCTGACCGAGCTACCTCACCCCGGTCTAGTGGCACTCCGCCCTGACCGAGCTACCTTTACCTCGGTCTAGTGGCACTCCGCCCTGACCGAGCTTCTTTTACCTTGGTCTAGTGGCACTCCTCCCTGACCGAGCTACCTCACCCCGGTCTAATGGCACTCCGTTCTGATCGAACTATCCTTACCCCGGTCTAGTGGCGCTCTGCCATAACCGAGCTCGCATAATATCAACAACATTGCCAATGCGGGCCTTACGCCCGAATCGGCTCAGATCTATCCTTTGCGTCAGCATTATTTCCTTACTGACGAATAAGCCCTTTTTCTCGGCGCGAGACTTCGTGTCCTAGCCAACCCTTATACAACATTGCCAACGTGGGCCTTATGCCCGAATCTGCTCAGATCTATCCTTTGCGTCAGCATTGTTTCCTTGCTAACGAATAAGCCCTTTTTCTCGGCGCGAGACTTTGTGTCCTAGCCGACCCTTATATAACATTGCCGTTACGGGCCCTATGCCCGAATCTGCTCAAATCTATCCTTTGCGTCAGCATTGTTTCCTTGCTGATGAATAAGCCCTTTTTCTCGGCGCAAGGCTTCGTGTCCTAGCCGACCCTTATACAACATTGCCAATGCGGGCCTTACGCTCAAACTGGCTCAGATCTATCCTTTGCGTTAGCATTACCTTCTTGTTGACGAATAAGCCCTTTTCTGGCGCAAGACCTCGTATCCTAGCCAACTCTCTCAGCATCCTCCTGTTATATGAGCAAAAAAAAAAGAAGCAAAAAAAATGGGGTTAAAAATAGAGATACCCCGCCGGACTTGTTCCTGTATTCGGAACAAGGGCAAAAATGGCTATAGCCCGGCTGTGGCGAAAACCCAAAAGTGCGCCGCAGGCAAAATCGGGTACCCCGCCACGTGAAAACCCGGAAGGGCGCGTGGGCAAAAACAAGAGGGGGCTGGCCTCGGTGAAAACCCGAAAGGGCACTTAGGTCAGTAAAGTGGTAATCTAAAAAGTTCCTCTTTATTCTCCTCCTAATGAGACTCCCAAAGGACAACCATCAAGAGTTCCACTGGAGATCCCCTTTACCAAACCCATGTTCGACCCTCGTCATCACTGGCGAGATCGGTCGAACCCTACCCTTGACTCGGACCTTCCGTCCTTGTCAATGAAGATACCCTTGCCTCGACGTGTAACCCATGTCGATGAACAAACCCATGTTCGACCCTCGTCATCATCGGTGAGATCGGTCGAACTCTACCCTTGACTCAGCCGTTCCGTCCTTGTCAATGAAGATACCCTTGCTTCGATACGTAACCCACGTCGATGAACAAACCCATGTTCGACCCTCATCATCATCGGCGAGATCGGTCGGACTCTACCCTTGACTCGGACCTTCCGTCCTTATCAATGAAGATACCCTTTCCTCGACGTGTAACCCATGTCGATGAACAAACCCACGTTCGACCCTCGTCATCATCTGCAAGATCGGTCTAACTCTACCCTTAACTCGGACCTTTCATCCTTGTTCATGAAAATACCTTTGCTTCGGCTTGTAACCCATGCCGATGAACAAACCTGTGCTCAACCCTTGTCATCATCGACAAGGCCGGTCAAACTTTACCTTTAACTCGGACCTTTCGTCCCTGTGAAGAAATATATAGTCTTTGCTTCGGCATTCAACCGATGTCGACGAACCAAACTAGGGCCCGACCCTTGTCATCATCGACAAGGCCGGTCGGCATTCTAGCAAGACAAGTTCTCCCATGTTCCGGATTCTCCATGGAATAAAAAAAAAGCAAAAATGGGGTTAAAAATAGAGATACCCCGCCGGACTTGTTCCTGTATTCGGAACAAGGGCAAAAATGGCTATAGCCCGGCTGTGGCGAAAACCCGAAAGGGCGTCACAGGCAAAATCGGGTACCCCGCCACGTGAGAACCTGGAAGGGCGCGTGGGCAAAAGCAAGAGGGGGCTGACTTCGGCGAAAACCCGAAAGGGCGCTTGAGTCGGTAATGTGATAAAAAAAATTAAATAAAAAAATGATGATGATGATCATGTAGTAACGAGGTTACCCTCATTCATCATTCCACTTCTATCTACCTTCTCGGCCCTTGTCACCATCGGCAAGACCGGCCATCTTTTCGACCCTTGTCACCATCGACAAGATCGGTCGCTACCCCTTCCGGTCCTTATCACCATCGGCAAGACCGGCTACCTTCTTGGCCCTTGTCACTATCGGCAAGACCGGCCATCTTTTCAACCCTTGTCACCATCGGTAAGATCGGTCGCTACCCTTTTCAGCCCTTGTCACCATCGGTATGACCGGCCATCTTTTCGACCCTTGTCATCATCGGCAAGATCGGTCGCTACCCCTTCCGATCCTTGTCACCATCGGCAAGACCGTCTACCCTTCTCGGCCCTTGTCACCATCTGCAAGATCGGCCATCTTTTCGTCCCTTGTCACCATCGGCAAGATCGGTCTCTACCACTTCCGGCCCTTGTCACCATCGGCAAGATTGGCCATCTTTTCGACCCTTGTCACCATCGGTAAGATCGATCGCTACCCCTTCCGGTCCTTGTCACCATCGGCAAGACCGGCTACTCTTCTCGACCCTTGTCACCATCGGCAAGACCGGCCATCTTTTCGACCCTTGTCACCATCGGCAAGATCGATCGCTACCCCTTCCAGTCCTTGTCACCATCGGCAAGACCGGCTACCTTTTCGGTCCTTGTCACCATCGGCAAGACCGGCTACCTTTTCGGCCCTTGTCACCATCGACAAGATCGGCTACCTTTTCGATCCTTGTCATAATCGGCAAGATCGGTCGCTACCCTTTTTGGCCCTTGTCACCATCAGCAAGATCGGTCATCTTTTCGACCCTTGTCACCATCAGTAAGATCGGTCGCTACCCCTTCCGGTCCTTGTCACCATCGGCAAGACCGGATACCTTCTCGGCCCTTATCACCATCGGCAAGATCGGCCATCTTTTCGACCCTTGTCACCATCGGCAAGATCGGTCGCTACACTTTTCGGCCCTTGTCACCATCGGCAAGACCGGCCATCTTTTTGACCATTGTCATCATCGGCAAGATCGGTCGCTACCCCTTCCGGTCCTTGTCACCATCGGTAAGACCGTCAACCCTTCTCGGCCCTTGTCACCATCGGCAAGACCGGCCATCTTTTTGACCCTTGTCACCATCGGCAAGATCGGTCGCTACCCCTTCCGGCCCTTGTCACCATCGACAAGACCAGCCATCTTTTCGACCCTTGTCACCATCGGCAAGACCGGTCGCTACCCCTTCCGGTCCTTGTCACCATCGGCAAGACCGGCTACCCTTCTCGGCCCTTGTCACCATCGGCAAGACCGGCCATCTTTTCGACCCTTGTCACCATCGGCAAGATCGCTCGCTACCCTTTTCGGCCCTTGTCACCATCGGCAAGATCGGCCATCTTTTCAACCCTTGTCACCATCGGCAAGATCGGTCGCTACCCCTTCCGGTCCTTGTCACCATCGGCAAGACCGGCTACCTTTTCGGTCCTTGTCACCATCGGCAAGACCAGCTACCTTTTCGGCCCTTGTCACCATCGGCAACACCGGCTACCTTTTCGGCCCCTGTCATCATCGACAGGACCGGTCAACATCCCCCTAACCTGGACCCTTCGTCCTCGTTAAACAATTAACTTCTTTTGCTTCGACATATAACCTCTGTCGACGAATAAACCCTACCCTCAATTTCTGTCAGCGTCAATGAGTCCGACTGACAAGCCGTCTGACCTTATTTCCCAGCCCTAAGGGGCCTCTACACTTTTTGGTCCTTCGAACTTTTGGCCTACGTTAGCCATTGCTTGGTCCCGAGAATGGTCACGGCGCGATGGAGCGAACACCTCACCCCTTTGCTGAAGGCGTGAGCGCTCTCCTACCCTAGTGACTCACATACTCGAACTAGAATTGACTGGCGGGCGGAAAGGGGAAGGAAAAGAATAATGAAAGAATGGAGTCGTCATTTAACAACAAATGATGAGTTTTCATTCCTATGAAATAAAAAGATACATGTTACGCGGGGCATACCCCGGAATACATAAAGTCCATCAAGCAGGGAGGGGAATAGAGGAGACTATGGCAGCAGGCGTCGGAAGATGTCCTCCAGCTCCGGAATACCCAAAGAAGGATGGCGGGTCAATTCTTGCAGCCGAGACTCGGTGACCTCCAGCTGGGACAGTTTCTCCTCGAGGGAAGCAGCTTGTCCCTCGGCCATTTCTTCTTCCTCTATCTTCTCGACTTCCAGACGCTCTATTTCTTAAAGCTCGCCCACGCCCTCAGCTCGCTCGGTGCCGCGAGAGGAGAAGGAAGGGAGGAAGAGAGAAAGCTACGGTGCGAATGAGGAGAGATGAAGAAAAAATCAAGAATGGAAAAATATATAGGGGAAGGCCTCCCCCTTGCTAATCCGGCGCGCTATTTAGCGCGCCAAATTAGCATCCTTCAAACAAACGGTGCACCAGTTTAACGTGCCAGATTAGCTTCTCTCAAATGCTCGGGGCCGCGCCAGATTAACAGGCAAATACCCAAGGGCGCGCCGGATTAGCATCTAAGGCCAAGGGGCGCGCCATATTAACAGTCAAACGGCGCCGGATTAGCATCCGTGCCGGATTAAGGGCCTTCCCAAGCTTTCGTCAATTGAAGAGGAGATCATTACGGGCGAAGCTCATCCGTTGGCCTTGCTACACTCGTGCCTCGCTCGCAACACCCACGGCTGGGGGCATTTGTTGGCACTCAAAATATCACTCGTGGCGACCAAGCCTCAAAGACGAATGACACGGACCACTGAAGCATATAAGCCGATAAATATCAACATATTGAAGACTTCTCAAGCTGCCAGAGCCTCGAGTCACCCTATATGAACATGGGGACTTCACCTCAGGAGAATCAAGATGAACTCACAACCAACCGGCAGTGCGACCAAGCCTGCCCAATGAATCGAAATCGACTCCGTCGTGCCGCATACATTACACCCGTTGTCTGACCATGGACGACCGTCTACCCGGTGGCCACCCACCTCATGAAAGACTCTCCTAAGATGAAAGAATGCCCTTGGCTCTTCAAAATGGAAGACCGAAGGCTCTGTCGGTAGAAGACCCTAGCTACCCAGCACAGGTACGGCTTCTCGCCAAGTGGGGCCCGTTAGTGGCCGAATGATCGCTCGACATGGGCGGAACTATCCCGGGTGCCATCCCACCCTCCAAGAAGCTTCGAGCACAAAACAGACTGAGCCGATAGCACATATCATAGTGCCGAGATTCGTGTCAGCGGAAAACCCGCGTGATCAAACCAAAGTCATCTGAAGTTCCGAGAATGGCCATACGTCATCCTGAGAGCTTCGACAAGGCATCTCGTCGAGGTTTCGAAGAACGGTGGCGAGATAAATGTTCACGGAGATCCCCGAAACCATCCCCGGACTCATCGGATGACCCGCGACGTGCGGGAGACGCTAATACGGCGCGCCCTAAATCGGCGTGCCCTCTTATCCGGCGCCCCTCTATTCTGGCGCGCGAAAGCTGCAGAAGCCCCTTTACCCGGTGCCCTTCTATTCCGACGCGCAGAAAGGCTTCAGAAGACCACTTCCCGGCGCGCCATTCCCACGTCGGATTAAGCCTCGAATGGTTTCTGTATAAAAGGGCATTCGAAGTGAAGAAAAGCAGAGGATGGAGGAGGCGAAGATGTTTTCGAAAGAAGAAAATCGAGAGATAAGAGAAAGGGTCTGAGAATCAATCACCTGCGAGAGGGAGAGGGTTTTTTCCGAGTGAAGCAGGGTTCCTCTGAGCACCCTTCGCCGCCGTCTTCCATCCTCAGCCTGAAGCCCTCTGGAGCCAGAGAAGAAGGAGGCGTCCCGATACTCTATTCTTGGAACAGGTGGGCGTCTACGTTTCATGTTTCTTCTCCGCCTTGTTTTCTCTCCGTCGAATGTAAGCGAGAGGGGTGAGGGATGGCGATGATATGAGCCAACCCCTCCCCCCTTCTTTGCCATCCCTCTTTATTTTTCTATTGCTCTTCTGTGAGCTCCCCTACAAGTAGAACGATGGCCGTGCCGCGATGTCGGCACTGAACTCATGACATATGTGTAGCTTCCTTCGCGGATGGGATGATGGCATGCGTATATGAATATATTGGTGGATTGAATGCTCAACGCCTTGTTCTCTTCTTCCACTGCTATTTCATTCGGTAGATATATATATTAGTGTCTTCCCGTGTATAGCTTTACGATTCCGGTTTCCCCCGATTCCGAACACGCCCTGGGATGCCATGGGCTACAAAGATAACCCCTCCCTGGGTCCTCCACGCCTGTGCCTGTGCACACGCTTCTCCCCATTTTGATACAAGATCCAACCTCGACCTTCCTTCCTCTTTGCATTTCTCCGTTGCTCGGAGGAGGCAGGTGCTGCTTCTTGAATGGTGGAGTCCGCCTCGTGACTACTGCGTTCCAGCCATTCGTGTATATGCGCATGTAGATAAATTATTCCTGCTATAGATATCAACTGCCTCTCTCTCCGTGGCTGCTGTTTGCATTCTCTCCTGTGGATGGCAACCCAGTCTCGCGAGCATTAACATCTTAACCTTGTAACGGGTAGGCTATCAATACCCAGAAGCCTCACTTCCTTCGTTTGTGGTTTACGGCCACTAAACCAATCGAGTCCCGTTGGTTTCCTCTTAATCACCCGGGGAGGGGGATATTCCCCACTGCTTCACAGAGCTACCAATCGGTCAAGGGAACTCCACTTCTGAGTGATGGATGCTTCCCACGGGCCGAAAGGTTGATAACAACAAGGGCTTCAGCCCAACAATGTTAAACCCACAGTCTCCCAGGATTCTATGGTGGCTAAGGGATGAACACCCCAAGTAGGCTTGTCCTCGGGGCCTCTCTCCCTAATGCTCTCTTGCTAGTGGATGCAGTGCACGCTGTAGGTCACCCACCCCTCGTAGGCCAGTCCTCGGGGTGTTGCTTCCGTCAATAGCTGCCTCGTCCCTCTGTTTCCTCTCACGAAGCTATGGTGCCCCTCGCAGGCTTGTCCTCGGGGTATCCTGTCCGATTGGGGTTTTGCTAGCTGCCACCATGCAGATCGGCTGTTTAGGGGCTTACTGACCCCGTTTCTCCCCTACAATCTTTCAAGGACGGGGGAGATGTTGCCCAATTTTTGGCAGAATCCTTCTAACTTATGAGTATACTTATATCAAAATGGCTTTAATAAAACATTTGTTCTGAGTATAAGAACCCCAGTGCTCGAGTATGAACCTCGCACTAGCTTATAACTTCGCCCTTGGGGGCTTTGGACTCCAATCAAACAAACAATCACCCTGACTGACCTCAAAACTCTCAACAGAGTCCTAATAAACTTAAATCATTTCAAAATTTATCAAAAATCAGCGAAAACGGCGCGGTCCTAATACGGCACGGTACCCCCCCCGCGCCGGAATAACGTTACACTCATGAAAACTTATTTTCAAAAGGCACGTCCCCGGTGCGCCCTAAACCGGCGCGCCACAAGCATGCCGCGTCGTATTAGCCGTGGCCATGGCCGCGCCGTATTAAGACCATTTTCCTACGTTTGGCCGCGCTGTATTAAGATCGTTTACCTATGTTCGGCCGTGCCGGGAAATCTATTCCTACGCACGGCCGCGCCGGTTTGAAGCATTGTGATATTCTAATCAATCCCTCACCCTCGGAGTGATCCTCGTCTCCCGCAGTCGAGATTAATGACCCCAATTAATAATAAATTGAATAAGAATAGGGTATTCCAGTCCGAGCTGTCTTGCTACCACACTTTTGCTACCATGTCTGTTAGCGTTTCGCTTTCGATATCATGTTTGTGTTATCATTTTCATTCCCTCTTAGGGGAGGCTAATAATTTGACCGATCACTGATCATTATTATAACTCTACTGCCATGCTTAACATAATCATGAATATCATGTGTGCATGCCTATATAGACCCTCGGGTATATCAAATGGCACTGATGGAAGCCCGGGTTACGCCCGATCGGAAGTCTTTGCTATGCGCGATGGTGGTTTTCGGACCTACGTCCTCTGCCACATACCAAGGGTCTCCAATTTAATGAACCATGCCTCTCTTGCATGATAGATAGAAACATCTCATATGACCTCGTCACGCTCATGCCTTCGCATCTTCATTCCGGCCTCGACAGCCCACTATCTCGGCAATTAATCAAAGGTTTTCCCTCCTCGTGGGGGATGTAATTAACGCCATAGCCTTTATGGTGTGGCGGACTGCTGGTCCCGATCGAATCTCACTCTTGCCCGACACGGGTCAGAATGAGCGCACAATAAACTCGTCACATACGTGACTGGCACGCCTGCGCAGTCAATCAGTCAGTTAATTACCGGTTAGTTAATTGGTTGATCAATGTGTAAATAAACCAAATAAGCCCATCAATAAAACATCTTTGTTAATACCAATAAAAAATAAAAAAAGAAAATCCCATGGGCAACCAGAGTCCTCAATCCATCAGTACCACTTTTGCGTCGATCTGACTTCGGATCTGGCTACATAAATTCTTCTCGTGGAGGCGCGCAGTTCAGATCCGAGGATAGGCCAGCAACTCAGTCCGGGAATTAATTCCTCGAAAAATATGTCAGCGCACACTCGAGTGCCGCCGCTCCCAGGGAGCCATCAACAACCTTCCAGCAGTGCCCCAGCAAGTCACAGCAGCAAGGAGGCACCCGGACACCGCCGTCCCAGTACCCGGACCCACCTGCTATCCCACGGGCGCCGTAGAACCGTGCCGAGCAGCAGCTCGTCTCTGGCCCGAGAACCGTCCAAATTGCTGCCCATCAACCTAAGTTTGCTACTCCTGGGTTCCACATTGTAGCCCTTTACCTCCCTGCGTGGAGTGGAGCTTAAATTTATTTCTATAATTATTGTTAATATTTGTACACCGGGAGTACGGGTGTCACGCCCCGAACAAGGCGGAAATATCGGGACGTACAGTTAGGGACACGCTGGCAAGAGAGGGAACTAAATCTAAAACAATACACAAGTGCTACAAGATGGAAATGCTAAATGATCATTAATAAACCACGACTAATACAATAATCCTCAAGTTCAACTTAATACAACTGGAATAATCAACCACAAAAAATCAATAACAAACTGAAACTAAATGATCTCCAAACACAACTAACAATAACACACTGCTAACACACTAGAACTGATACACTCAAGACATCACTCCTGCCCTTCCCCATCGGTAAGCGCGTCACCTGAAAAGCCTGGAAAAGGGGGAAACAACGGGGTGTGAGCTAACGCTCAGTAGGAAGTAACAGACATGTATAAGTGATTAACAGTTTAATTACATTTTTCAAAATGTCATGCTACAAATGATAAAAATGATAAAAAGATAACGATGATGAAACGAAATTCAAAGATCTTGCAAGGTCAAGAAATATAATGAATAGAATAGTAAGACAAGAATTTACTACAGAAAGAACAATAAAAAGTTGGCCATATCAAGTCGATTCAAGTCATGTCAAGCACGTATGTAATTTCATTTCCACGTCCAAGTAATAAGCAAGTAAAGTAACCACAAGTAGAGTATAGAACAGTGAAGAGTGGAAAGTGAAAAGTAGTAGAAAGTAATGTAGAGAGTAGTGGAGAGAATAGTGAGTAGTGGACAGTCCTAGATTTAACACATGTCAAGTACTGGTGCCAAATGCCACACCTAGTCATTCACCTCCCCGGGGGTACACGTAGTGTTCGGGCGCTCTTCCCAGGACCAGACCGAGCCCTTATTTGTTTGCCAGGCATTGATTTCTTTTGGATCAAAGATCCCACGAATCTAGACTTCCACAGTTTATGGCCAGAATTCCAAGGTTTAAGCTAAGTAGCAATAACAACATCAAGTAGGAAAGAGATTCATTTCCAGAATTCCAAGGTAAGTATAATTATCAAGGAGATTGAAATCAAGTCACAACAAGAGTTAATCATGCTGCGCTACTGTAAAACAGCAGCAATCAAACAAGCTAATCAACATATTAATCCTAATCACCAAGTTAAGATATCATGCTTAACCATTATCATTTGTATTAGCCAAAGTGCCAACAAGCTAGAACAAGTTAACAAGGTAAAGAACAAGATCTCACAGGAGTGAAAAAGAATGCATTAACAGAGATTTAGTTACACCATTAATCATTAATTAAATGAGTTTCTATTTAATCTTGTATGCATTGAAATGAAGATGGTAAACGGTGCATTTTTATGCTAAGTTTGCATGTAGGAACCAATCCAAATTTGAAATCAAAAGGGGTACATGAATAGATCAAAAGTTCTTCAAACATATAATTTCAATGGGTCTAAGTTAAATGGGTTGATTCCCCATTGATTCGGATCCATTTTCGGTTCGAAAAATGAACAAAACGGGTTTTCTGGTGTACGGGTCGACCCTTGGGGTCGACCCCTGCAAAACGGGGTTCTGGAACTGCATGGGTCGACCCCTGGGGTCGACCCTCACGTCTGGGCCGAATGGGTCGACCCCAGGGGTCGACCCTCGGGCTGCCTGGATTGCCAGGTGCATGGGTCGACCCCTGGGGTTGACCCCTGCAAGAACAGCAACGGCTGTTGCTTCCGGAAAACGTGAAATCTCACCCAAATGGGGTCCAAATGAGTTGAAATTAAAACCATATGATCTAGGAATGTTAATGGACATTCTAGGGTCATAAAACTACAATTTGGAAACACTAATTTTATCAGAAATCATAAGAATCACAACCTATTCTATGAAGAACACAAGTAGACCTAGTTCAGGACATACCTCCACTAAATTGACAAATACTCTCGATATACAAAACCAAATTTAGAGATTTTGGTGTCAAAAGAAAGCTAACTCGATTAAGAATCCAACCATGTATGATATGCTACATTAAGATCAAGTTATATGACTCAAAATGAGCCCGTAATCAAGCTCTGGCTTAAGGAATTCTATATGAAACATGTTCTAGATATATTTTTACAAAACTTCGAAATTCATGATGCATGCTCAATGGAATTTGGGGCTTTCTAAGTTAAATGAAAGATAATAACATGCTAATTACTTCATGTGAATTAATTAAAGTTTGGTTGTTAGATCCTACCTCAAATCGGAGAGAGAAAACTCGAAACCCTAGGATGAAGAACACTTGGACAGCACCTCACAAAAAGCTCGATTTCTCCACGGATACCTAATGAAAATTGGGGCTTTTGCCACCAATGGATAGAGCTCGATGAGAGGAACAATTTGCTATACTCATGATCAAGATTTGGTTGAGAATTCCTACCTCAATCGATGGATCAAAGAAGGATGAAGAGAAACCAACGGCCTACTGACCGACCTCCACAAATCGAACTAGATCTCTCCAGATCTGAAATTTCAGCGAACCCCACAGTAGCCAAATGAAAGAAGACTCGTAGGGCTTCATTTTGATAGCTCATAGAGCTTCTGGAGCCTTCGGAATTGGGAGTATTCGCTGCTGCAAGCCGCGTGTTTAGAAACGGCGCCGAAATCCTAGACTTGACCAAACTATGTCGGCAGCACGTTTTGGGGCTAAGTTTACCTCAAATTGGTTGAGGGTAAATGTTCCTTACATTGTGGCCTTCCATTTGCCCTTGATTTCAGATCATTTGGTTGAGTAATCAGGTCGAATTTCGCGTTTTAATCTAAGGGTTAGGTATGAGTCAAAAGTGTGCACATTTGGGTTTGAATTCTAAATAGATCTTACCACGGATTTACCATGGCTTAAAGCCAGAAGGAAAAGTTGTTATCTACCTCGACCTTAATCTATTTACTATTTTTACAGATTTTTCTGAGGTAGTCGAATTATTACTTATACTATTCCGTAATTAATTAAATATTAAGTTCGGAAGACTAAGTTCACTAATTCCGGCGTAATAAATGATTTTCTTAGGCTTAAATGTAGAAGACAAAGTTGCTAAACAAAATTAATTCTACAAGATGTGATTTTTGGGGATTTTTATAAAATAGCTGAAAATGACTTATTCTATTAATTAATTAATTAATCTAATTAATTTGGATAATTCTCATTAATTCGAATAACTTCAAATAAATTCTAAATAATTGCAAATAACTTTCTAAATAAATTTCTAAGGAATTTGGGGTCTTACACCCTCCCCTACTTAAAGGAATTTGGTCCTCCAAATTCACTGCACTAAAACTGAGAGTAGAAAAATATCGATCACCTAGAATAGATCGGGATACCGCTTTCGCATAGTCTCTTCAGATTCCCATGTAGCTTCTTCGGTCCCACGCCGACTCCACTGAATCTTGACCATCGGTATCGAACGATTCCGGAGTTGCTGTTGCTTCCGGTCCAGAATCTTGACAGGTCTTTCCTCATAGGTCAAATCTTCCTTCAGTTCAAAATCCACCTGCTGAATGATATGAGTGGGATCGTACACATATTTCCGTAACATAGACACATGGAAAACATTGTGTACGCCAGACAAATGCGGTGGTAAAGCCAGTCTGTATGCCACCTCTCCCACTCTATCTAGAATCTCGAATGGACCAATGTATCTCGGACTCAGCTTGCCATGAATGCCAAATCTTCGGATCCCTCTCGTCGGAGAGACCTTTAAGAACACATGCTCGCCAACCTGAAATTCCAATTCTCTTCTCCTGTTGTCAGCATAACTCTTCTGTCTCGACTGGGCTACTTGTAACCGGTCTCGGATAACACGGATGTTCTGTGATGATTCCGAAACAAGATCTGGTCCAAGCCACTGTTTCTCACCTACCTCGTCCCAACACAACGGGGAACGACAACTTCTACCATATAGTGCTTCAAAAGGAGCCATCTGAATACTAGACTGATAGCTGTTATTGTAGGCAAATTCAATTAATGCCAAATGCTCACTCCAATTACCACCGAAATCAATCATGCAAGCTCGCAACATATCTTCCACTATCTGATTGGTTCTTTCAGTCTGTCCATCTGTCTGTGGATGAAAAGCAGTACTGAAATTCAGACGAGTACCCAAAGACTCTTGCAGTCCCTTCCAGAAATGTGAAGTAAATCTGGGGTCTCGATCAGATACTATATTCACTGGAATACCATGCAATCTCACCACTTCCTTTATATACAAAGCAGCCAATACGTCAATCGTCCACTTCGACTTAATTGGTAAGAAATGAGCCGACTTTGTCAAACGATCGACAATCACCCAAATCGCATCAAATCCACCACGAGTCCTAGGTAGACCCATAATGAA
Source organism: Amorphophallus konjac (assembly GCA_022559845.1). Taxonomy (NCBI): domain Eukaryota; kingdom Viridiplantae; phylum Streptophyta; class Magnoliopsida; order Alismatales; family Araceae; genus Amorphophallus; species Amorphophallus konjac. Next base: position 216,379,133 of record CM040123.1, on the reverse strand, counting down.
ATCCATGCCAATGCTTTTCCACTTCCATTGGGGTATGTCGAGTGGTTTCAATTTCCCTGCTGGTCTGAAATGTTCGGCCTTAACTTGCTGACACACCAAACATCTACTCACAAAATCTGCAACTTCTCTTTTCATATTCGACCACCAAAAGGACCTTTTCAAATCTCGGTACATCTTAGTGCCTCCAGGATGAATGGTATATCGGGATCTATGAGCTTCCTCAAGAATCTTGTTCTTTATTGTAGCCTCATCCGGAACACAAGTTCTGTCTTTAAATAATAATCTACCATCATCGGCCAACATGAAGTCAGGTCTACTGCTCAAGTTTCCCTTGATCTCTACTAACTCGGGATCATTATCTTGCAAGGACTTGATCTCTATCAATAATTCAGGTTTAAGTTGAATCTGAGCAATCAAGATCCGATCGTTGTCAATATTGAGATCCAGACTAGATAATTGTTCCAACAATCTCCATTCTTGTAACATGAGACTTGACAGTCTAGCTACCGGCTTCCGGCTTAATGCATCTGCCACAACATTACCTTTGCCAGGATGATACTCAATCGAGAAGTCGAAGTCTTTCAAGTACTCCAACCATCCCCGCTGCCTCATGTTGAGTTCCTTTTGAGAAAATAAATACTTCAAACTCTTATGATCTGAAAACACTGTAAAGGTTTCTCCATACAAGTAATGCCTCCATATCTTCAAAGCAAACACGACTGCAGCAAGTTCCAAATCATGAACAGGATAATTATCTTCGTGCTTCCTCAACTGCCTAGAGGAATAGGCAATCACCTTCCCATGCTGCATGAGTACACAGCCTAAGCCAATACCTGAAGCATCAGTATAAACAACAAATCCTCCTTCACCAGAAGGTAAAGCCAAAACAGGTGCAGTAGTCAAACACTCCTTCAGAGTCTGAAAGCTTCGCTGACAATCATCTGACCAATCAAACTTATTCTCCTTGCGGGTTAATCTTGTCATAGGTACTGCAATCTTGGAGAAATCTTGAATAAATCTTCGGTAATAGCCTGCCAGGCCTAGGAAACTTCTAACTTCAGTTGCACTAGTAGGCTGTTCCCAATTCTTCACTGCCTCAATCTTCGAAGGATCAACAGAAATACCTTCCTTGGTGATAATATGTCCGAGAAAGGACACTTCTTGTAGCCAGAACTCACACTTACTGAACTTAGCATATAGCTGATGATCTTTCAATAGTTGCAATGCCATTCGCAGATGCTCAGCATGCTCCTCCTCATTCTTAGAATAAATCAGGATGTCATCAATAAAGACTACGACCCATTGATCAAGATAGGGCCGAAATACATCGTTCATCAACTGCATGAAAGCTGCTGGAGCATTCGTTAGACCAAAAGGCATAACGACAAATTCAAAATGACCATACCTGCTGCAGAAAGCTGTTTTATAAATGTCCTCTTCCTTAATCCGCAACTGGTGATATCCAGATCGAAGATCGATCTTAGAGAAATATTGAGCTCCCGCTATCTGGTCAAATAACTCGTCAATCCTCGGCAAGGGATATTTGTTCTTGACAGTCTGCTGGTTTATTTGCCGATAATTAATGCACAACCTCATCGAACCATCTTTCTTCCTGACGAATAACACAGGGGCTCCCCACGGAGAAGTACTAGGACGAATAAAACCCTTCTCGAGTAATTCCATCAGTTGCTGCTTCAGTTCCCTCAGTTCCGCAGGAGACATACGATAAGGAGCCTTAGAAATAGGAGCTGTGCCAGGAATAATATCAATAGAAAAGATAACTTCCCGCTCAGGCGGAAGTCCTGGTAGTTCTTCTGGAAAGACATCAGGAAAATCTTGGACAACAGGAATGTCCTTAATCTCCATCTGCTGCTCAGGAGTTGCACAAACAAAGGCTAGAAAAGCCTCACACCCATGCCTTAAAAGCTTATCAGCTCGAAGAGCCGAAATGAGTGGTACGGAGTTATGGTGCTTGACTCCCGTAAAAGATAAACCAGAATGTCCAGTAAAAGTCACTGAGCTAGAACTACAGTGAACATTGGCCTCATACTTGGCCAACCAATCTGCTCCTAGGATTACATCATAATCCTTCATATCCATGCAGACCAAATCTGCTGGAAAGTTCTGTTCACCAATCATAACCTTACTAGAAGGATAGAAATACTGGATTGTTGATCTAGTGCCAATAGGGGTTGAAATCTCTAACGGAGTATTCATCCAAACAGGTTCCACAGCTAATGACTTAGCAAATCTCCGTGAAATAAAAGAATGTGTTGCACCAGTATCAAAGAGAGCAAATGCGGGCTTATCAATTATAGTAAGGGTACCTTCGACGAGTCCGCCATCATCAGAAATCCCAGTTTCATCTGCATGTAAAGCTTGAAGCTTGCCTTGTGGTTTCTTGAAAACTAGAGGTTTTGCCGGTGTAGCTTGCTCCGATATGAGAGGACAATTGGGGATACGGTGCTCCTTGCTTCCACATCGTAAACATGCGCCTTGCTTGCGCCAGCACTCCTCTATCTTGTGACCCGGACGATCACAATAGTTGCACACGCCCTTGAATGGAACAATAGGGCCAGGCTTCTTGTCTTCATGCCTCGGCATCTTGCCCTTCCATGATCCGGACCCGCTCCACGAACCAGGTCCACTAACAGGTCTCTTCTTGGTATACCCGGGTTTGACACTCCCGGAACCCATAGGTAATTCTTTCTTGGTGCCTTTCCCACGGATTCTCTCCATCATTTCAAGAGTATCCTCTAGAACTTGTGCTTTCCTTACCATCTCGGAATAAGTGAAAATCTCCATCGGTGCCAATTGGTTGATATAATGAAGCTTCAAACCATTGAGAAAGCGCTTCGCCTTCATCTTCTCGGTGGAAATGAGATGTGTAGCATATCGAGAAAGCCGTGCGAATTGAGCCTCATACTCTGCCACGGACAAACCTCGCTGTTTCAAGGCCGCGAACTCTGCCGCTTTCTTCTCTTGCACTCTATCGGAAAAATACTTGCTGTTGAAGAATTCTTCGAACTCTTCCCACATAACTTGCCGATCACCGAGAATTGCCTTGATAGAATCCCACCAAGTACGTGCATCATGTTCCAGTTGAAATGTGGACAAAAGGACACGCTCCTGGTTGGTGCATTTCATAACTTCAAAGATTCTCCCCATCTCATCTAGCCAGTGCTCGGCTTGGTCAGGGTCAGTCGAACCAGCGAATCTAGGCGGATTCATTCCGCGGAAGTTCCGGTATAGATCACAGGTGCCATGCTGTGCCGCTCCTGCCTGAGCTACTTGCTGAAGGGCCTGAGTAAGGCCTTGAACTGTACGCTGCAGGTTCCTCCATTCAGCACGATCATCTGCCATCTACAAGGGAAATAGATTACTTAGGTTTAATCAAGATAAATAGTTATACGATTAAGAAACGAACTTAACCCAAGTTCTACCCAATCTCACAGGTCAGGTCTAGACTTTTACAAGGTTAGGGATCTAATGCACCTAGACACGACCAAAACTCGGTACCTGGCGGAGGTAATCGGTCCGAAGACCACTCGCGCAAGTGTGCGACCTTCCCGATAGGCGTAGCCTAACGTTCAGACAACACCTTTTGATATACCGGTCATTGGGATGCAATGCAAGAAGACTTAAACTTAGGAAACCTAGGAATGTGAAACCTAGGGCTCTGATACCAACTAAACTGTCACGCCCCGAACAAGGCGGAAATATCGGGACGTACAGTTAGGGACACGCTGGCAAGAGAGGGAACTAAATCTAAAACAATACACAAGTGCTACAAGATGGAAATGCTAAATGATCATTAATAAACCACGACTAATACAATAATCCTCAAGTTCAACTTAATACAACTGGAATAATCAACCACTAAAACTCAATAACAAACTGAAACTAAATGATCTCCAAACACAACTAACAATAACACTGATGCGGGACGGGACCACGGACACGACAAGCTAGCGGTCGTCCCTTAGCGAGGGAAGCGTCGGATGTGCACGGTTGAACAACCGGCAGTGAGCTAGGGTGGTCGGCTCTCAATTGTGCCCGGATCGGGTCACGGGACGGTCACTCTCTCACTCGCAGCAGTGATATGATAAATTAAAAGCGAGCTAGGTAACCCTACACATGCTCTCTAGCAGCGGCATAAACAAGCATATATAGAAATAAGCGGAATGCCAAGCAAGGAGCGAATACGATACCTCCACGCGCTCGGCGTGGCGAAGATGGCACCCGGCCGAAACTCGTACTCCCGGGAACTTAATACATTAAGATTACAGCAATACAAGTAAGCCCACTCCACGCAGGGAGGTAACGGGCGACACAAGGGGGCCCGGGAGGACCAATTCCGGGTTGACGGGCGGTTTCCGGGCACTAGCTTCGGCTTCGCGCGTACTCGTGCTAGTGGGGCCCACGTGTGGACCGGAGGGGTCGTGTGGGACCTGATGCCTCATCTGGTGTGGGTACACTTGGGAAGCGCTCCCCTAGGGTGGCGAGTTGCTGGAACGACCACCGGACGCCGGGCGGTCCTCGGACGACGCTCGCGGGAAACCGGCCACAAGTCTGCACTTGCTGTCTTCTCGCGCGCTGTCCGGCGATATCGGCTGCTGTGATCAACCCCGTCGTCGGAATGCGACGAGATTGGCGCCGTTGGAAAGAGGACTCCAAATACTTCGACGTAGGGGCCTTCAGAAAAAATAACCAGATACGTATATCTGACTTATGGAATTTACACCCTTGCTGTAAACAGGCCAGAACTGCAGGGGCAGGTTCTGACTTCTCTGAAAATCACCGTTGACCGGGGAGAAGACCACCGAATCTGGTGATAATCTCTTCAGAAAAGTTGAAGATCTCTGAGAGAGGAAACCGGGACTATTTTTGGTTTCTTGATTGGACAAGAAATGGATTTTTTGGGATTTTTTGAGTGGACCTGGGTCGGATCTGGGACACTGTGGAAAAATTGCTCACAGGAACTGGTACGAAATTTGAAAAATACCTAGAGACCTCATCAAACATTAAGAAAATTCATGGTGGTAGACATATGTGGACAGAAGTCTCAGTAATTTTTAGAGCCCCAACAAAATTCAAAACATGGGTAGAACAAGGTAGACTCAGAACTGATGAACAGTAGACAGAACCTGGACAGAACTGAAATCTGAACTTGGACGAAATTCTAAAAATATCTAAAGGACGAATTTTTGAATGAAATTTTTTGTGGAGGTAAGGGTTCAAGAGGGGAACCAACCCTGAAAATTGGAGCTTCAGAAGACGAGGGAAGAGAGAGAGACAATTCGGAGAAGAGAGGTCTATCCTGAGTGGACAGAAAACCGAATTCGTTGGTGAAGACGCGTCGGCGGCGAGACGGCGGCGGCGGCGATCACCGGAGCTGCTTCAGAAGTTGGAGGGGATCAAGGGGGAGGGGATTACACTCTAGAAATGGGCTGGAGGTGGAAGAACACCAGGGAGAGAGGGGAGAGGGGCGCAAGCTTCAAGGAGGCAAATGCTCATTTCTTCTTCATTAATTCATTCAAAATGAAAATTACAACCTTATATAGGATGCCAACCAAACTCAATCTCAACCCTTGGATCTAGGGGTTTGGATTGGATGGCTGGGATACAATGAGAATCCCACATTGAATACATTAGTTTAATCAAATTGACCACATGTGTTCAAACTTGGTGTAATTCCATTCAAACACAACCTAACTACAACTACCAAGCCTAATAAGGCCAAAAGAGCATGCGCCCCCCTTCTTGGGCCAAGCCCATTCTTGGGCCAAGAGCCACTCCATATGGCATGCTAGGCATGGGCCATTCCCACTTTGATGGCCCATGAGAGGATGGAATCCCATTTGGGCTTTAAGAGCCTTAATGACCCACTTTGAAACCAAATGGCCCAATATGAAGGAGCCATCTTAAATGGACCTTAAACATGCTACCTAGTTATGGACTCTTCCTAGAAAGAGGCCCATTGGCTTAATTAAGCCTTACAAGGATGGCCCAAAAGAAGGAAATCAAAAATTACACACTTTCAAGCTAATACAACCCATAAAACACACCTATACAAGCTAATACACACTAATACAATCCATAAGCTCATGATGTCCTCATCAATTCTCCCCGGGTGGGAGAAACTCGACCCCGTCGAGTAGGGGTATGGCTGCTCGAGTACTCTGGCGGATCCGTCACCGTGCCAAGTAGCGCAGGTATGCTCCACTCCAAGTGATCGGCACCTGCTCGTTCCACATATACTCGATATGCGCACTGCTATGGCCAAAGGTGGTCACTCCGAAGGGGCACTCTCAACGGAAGGAAACAGTTTAAAGACTCACTAGGAATCACTGCTGAGTCCCTATAGGTGACTGATCCGGGTATAGAAGTAAACCGATCCCATACTCGTCAAGTGAATCGACTCGCTTCACACTCATTCGGGAACGACACGAGCTTGCACAAGACACATGCAGACTCACCATGCACAGACACATGAATGCAAACCACGCAAACAAACCACACAAGAAAACACACTGACTCAACTATGACCCTAGACACACCTAATGTTAGTCCGACCCGTACATGGGTGACGGCGGACCAGGACACCCGAATATGTGCCATGCATACACTAGATGTACTCGATGCTTGACGGAATGGATGACTCCTAGACACCCTAAGATGTACCAATCATGCATTGGCGACCTATGGGATTTGGGTGGGGAAGGACTAGGAGATCCAAAACTACCCTCGTCATCATCCCTAGATGTAGAGACGGCGTGCCGACTAGGCCGAGGGGTATGAGTGGAATAGTGAACTCTTCGGAAGAGGTGGAGAGAATGTGATAGCTCGGGAGCTTCACTAGTGGAGGGGTCAAAAGGGTCGAAGAAGGTGTGACCCCATGAAGTGGGTTCCAACATGACATGGTCCCAATCGTGAAATTCTTGAAGGTGCGGGTGGTCACCTTCCTCCGTCATGGTAGATGGGACCGTGTATGGGAAATATGACTCCTCCCTCGGAAGCAAAGTCATGAAGTCGGGCTCATCCGGTAGTGGGAGAAGTAGAAGAACCTCCGTGGTGACACAACCCACGGTGCACTCGGAGGTAATGGACCCTATGGCCGGATGGGTGAAGCTAAGACTAGCGGGTTGGTCAAAGCCTCGGGTCAAAAGATGCGTCAACTTCCATTGTGAATCTAATCCCATGACAAGATCATCCAACGTATCAACATGGTGACGAGATCGAAATGTGGTATGGAATGAGTTGACCGGCACTAGTGGTAGTGTGGGGTCCATTGATGGGAAGGGATGTGGGACCAAGCCATCCTTGAGCCATCTAAGAAGTGGCTCGACTATGTAAAGTGTTCCCGTAAGAAACACGGGTGGCTCGGGCTGTGGTAGTTCCCACTTTGATGGTTTCGAATGAAGACTGGAGGTAGATAACAATGGAGCATCCATGGGTGGTGGAGTAGCTTGTGTCCTTTCCCACCAATCTGAAATCATTTTCTTTATTTCCTCTAAGGAGCGGGTTGGAGGAGGGACCTTGGGGTGGACTAGCTCCTTAACTCTCGGCTCGGGTGTGGGCCTAGGCTCGGTTATAAGCGGGACTTCCACTCGGTTGGAGGTGCTTGAGTGGGTTGGAATGGGAGTGCCAAGGGGAGGTTGGTTGGTGGTGCATGGGCGGGCCACTAGATTGGGGTCACTTTGGTGGGCTTGGACGGCGGTGAAGGAGTGGGATTGGGTAGAGGTGTGGCCCACTTGATTGTGGATGAGTTGGTGGGGTTGGTGAGTGGAATGACCTCCGTGGTTGGAGGTAGGTGGGCGGGGAACGTAGGCCCTCCTAAGCACTCTCTTCATTTCCCACCATGACTCGATGGGCCTTAGATTCCTATCCTCCCTCCAATATTTGATGTCCCTCCAAGTTGCAGCGGCTTCACCAAAAAGTCGCCTTTTGGCAACATCGACTTGCATGGGCCCGTACATGATGTACACCTCGAAGTAATCATCCATAATGGCTTCCCATTCTAGATAGACACTCGGGTCATCGGACCCGTAGAAATCCCGGGTTTCGGGTCTCGTGGGGTGGTTCGGGTGGTCCTTCCATTTGAGATAGTATCGCCACCATCCGGGAGTTTGGGACTCCATGGGACACGGGAAACTAGTGGGTGGCCATGCCGACACTCGGACCAAAACACTAGACACGACACTAAGTAATGCAAAGTTGGAATGCACTAACTAATGCACACTAAGGACCCTAGACGTAAACCAAGACTCGATACGTGGCGGAGATAATTGACCCGAAGGTCACTCGCGCAAGTGTGCGGCCTTCCCGATAGGCGTAACCTAACGGTCGGACAACACCTTTTGATATACCGAGTAAAGGGATGTATGCGACCCAAAAATGACTCTTTTTGTTGTTTTAAAAATGTGATGATCCTAAACACGACTTAGACCGACTAATGACTACATGACACGCCTCTTTTTTTTTTTTTTTTGAATGCAAACACCCTAGACTCAACCTGCTCTGATACCAAATTGATGCGGGACGGGACCACGGACACGACAAGCTAGCGGTCGTCCCTTAGCGAGGGAAGCGTCGGATGTGCACGGTTGAACAACCGGCAGTGAGCTAGGGTGGTCGGCTCTCAATTGTGCCCGGATCGGGTCACGGGACGGTCACTCTCTCACTCGCAGCAGTGATATGATAAATTAAAAGCGAGCTAGGTAACCCTACACATGCTCTCTAGCAGCGGCATAAACAAGCATATATAGAAATAAGCGGAATGCCAAGCAAGGAGCGAATACGATACCTCCACGCGCTCGGCGTGGCGAAGATGGCACCCGGCCGAAACTCGTACTCCCGGGAACTTAATACATTAAGATTACAGCAATACAAGTAAGCCCACTCCACGCAGGGAGGTAACGGGCGACACAAGGGGGCCCGGGAGGACCAATTCCGGGTTGACGGGCGGTTTCCGGGCACTAGCTTCGGCTTCGCGCGTACTCGTGCTAGTGGGGCCCACGTGTGGACCGGAGGGGTCGTGTGGGACCTGATGCCTCATCTGGTGTGGGTACACTTGGGAAGCGCTCCCCTAGGGTGGCGAGTTGCTGGAACGACCACCGGACGCCGGGCGGTCCTCGGACGACGCTCGCGGGAAACCGGCCACAAGTCTGCACTTGCTGTCTTCTCGTGCGCTGTCCGGCGATATCGGCTGCTGTGATCAACCCCGTCGTCGGAATGCGACGAGATCGGCGCCGTTGGAAAGAGGACTCCAAATACTTCGACGTAGGGGCCTTCAGAAAAAATAACCAGATACGTATATCTGACTTATGGAATTTACACCCTTGCTGTAAACAGGCCAGAACTGCAGGGGCAGGTTCTGACTTCTCTGAAAATCACCGTTGACCGGGGAGAAGACCACCGAATCTGGTGATAATCTCTTCAGAAAAGTTGAAGATCTCTGAGAGAGGAAACCGGGACTATTTTTGGTTTCTTGATTGGACAAGAAATGGATTTTTTGGGATTTTTTGAGTGGACCTGGGTCGGATCTGGGACACTGTGGAAAAATTGCTCACAGGAACTGGTACGAAATTTGAAAAATACCTAGAGACCTCATCAAACATTAAGAAAATTCATGGTGGTAGACATATGTGGACAGAAGTCTCAGTAATTTTTAGAGCCCCAACAAAATTCAAAACATGGGTAGAACAAGGTAGACTCAGAACTGATGAACAGTAGACAGAACCTGGACAGAACTGAAATCTGAACTTGGACGAAATTCTAAAAATATCTAAAGGACGAATTTTTGAATGAAATTTTTTGTGGAGGTAAGGGTTCAAGAGGGGAACCAACCCTGAAAATTGGAGCTTCAGAAGACGAGGGAAGAGAGAGAGACAATTCGGAGAAGAGAGGTCTATCCAGAGTGGACAGAAAACCGAATTCGTTGGTGAAGACGCGTCGGCGGCGAGACGGCGGCGGCGGCGATCACCGGAGCTGCTTCAGAAGTTGGAGGGGATCAAGGGGGAGGGGATTACACTCTAGAAATGGGCTGGAGGTGGAAGAACACCAGGGAGAGAGGGGAGAGGGGCGCAAGCTTCAAGGAGGCAAATGCTCATTTCTTCTTCATTAATTCATTCAAAATGAAAATTACAACCTTATATAGGATGCCAACCAAACTCAATCTCAACCCTTGGATCTAGGGGTTTGGATTGGATGGCTGGGATACAATGAGAATCCCACATTGAATACATTAGTTTAATCAAATTGACCACATGTGTTCAAACTTGGTGTAATTCCATTCAAACACAACCTAACTACAACTACCAAGCCTAATAAGGCCAAAAGAGCATGCGCCCCCCTTCTTGGGCCAAGCCCATTCTTGGGCCAAGAGCCACTCCATATGGCATGCTAGGCATGGGCCATTCCCACTTTGATGGCCCATGAGAGGATGGAATCCCATTTGGGCTTTAAGAGCCTTAATGACCCACTTTGAAACCAAATGGCCCAGTATGAAGGAGCCATCTTAAATGGACCTTAAACATGCTACCTAGTTATGGACTCTTCCTAGAAAGAGGCCCATTGGCTTAATTAAGCCTTACAAGGATGGCCCAAAAGAAGGAAATCAAAAATTACACACTTTCAAGCTAATACAACCCATAAAACACACCTATACAAGCTAATACACACTAATACAATCCATAAGCTCATGATGTCCTCATCAAACACACTGCTAACACACTAGAACTGATACACTCAAGACATCACTCCTGCCCTTCCCCATCGGTAAGCGCGTCACCTGAAAAGCCTGGAAAAGGGGGAAACAACGGGGTGTGAGCTAACGCTCAGTAGGAAGTAACAGACATGTATAAGTGATTAACAGTTTAATTACATTTTTCAAAATGTCATGCTACAAATGATAAAAACGATAAAAAGATAACGATGATGAAACGAAATTCAAAGATCTTGCATGGTCAAGAAATATAATGAATAGAATAGTAAGACAAGAATTTACTACAGGAGATAACAATAAAAAGTTGGCCATATCAAGTCGATTCAAGTCATGTCAAGCACGTATGTAATTTCATTTCCACGTCCAAGTAATAAGCAAGTAAAGTAACCACAAGTAGAGTATAGAACAGTGAAGAGTGGAAAGTGAAAAGTAGTAGAAAGTAATGTAGAGAGTAGTGGAGAGAATAGTGAGTAGTGGACAGTCCTAGATTTAACACATGTCAAGTACTGGTGCCAAATGCCACACCTAGTCATTCACCTCCCCGGGGGTACACGTAGTGTTCGGGCGCTCTTCCCAGGACCAGACCGAGCCCTTATTTGTTTGCCAGGCATTGATTTCTTTTGGATCAAAGATCCCACGAATCTAGACTTCCACCGTTTATGGCCAGAATTCCAAGGTTTAAGCTAAGTAGCAATAACAACATCAAGTAGGAAAGAGATTCATTTCCAGAATTCCAAGGTAAGTATAATTATCAAGGAGATTGAAATCAAGTCACAACAAGAGTTAATCATGCTGCGCTACTGTAAAACAGTAGCAATCAAACAAGCTAATCAACATATTAATCATAATCACCAAGTTAAGATATCATGCTTAACCATTATCATTTGTATTAGCCAAAGTGCCAACAAGCTAGAACAAGTTAACAAGGTAAAGAACAAGCTCTCACAGGAGTGAAAAAGAATGCATTAACAGAGATTTAGTTACACCATTAATCATTAATTAAATGAGTTTCTATTTAATCTTGTATGCATTGAAATGAAGATGGTAAACGGTGCGTTTTTATGCTAAGTTTGCATGTAGGAACCAATCCAAATTTGAAATCAAAAGGGGTACATGAATAGATCAAAAGTTCTTCAAACATATAATTTCAATGGGTCTAAGTTAAATGGGTTGATTCCCCATTGATTCGGATCCATTTTCGGTTCGAAAAACGAAGAAAATGGGTTTTCTGGTGTACGGGTCGACCCCTGCAAAACGGGGTTCTGGAACTGCATGGGTCGACCCTCGCGTCTGGGCCGAATGGGTCGACCCCAGGGGTCGACCCTCGGGCTGCCTGGATTGCCAGGTGCATGGGTCGACCCCTGGGGTCGACCCCTGCAAGAACAGCAACGGCTGTTGCTTCCGGAAAACGTGAAATCTCACCCAAATGGGGTCCAAATGAGTTGAAATTAAAACCATATGATCTAGGAATGTTAATGGACATTCTAGGGTCATAAAACTACAATTTGAAACACTAATTTCATCAGAAATCACAAGAATCACAACCTATTCTATGAAGAACACAAGTAGACCTAGTTCAGGACATACCTCCACTAAATTGACAAATACTCTCGATATACAAAACCAAATTTAGGGATTTTGGTGTCAAAAGAAAGCTAACTCGATTAAGAATCCAACCATGTATGATATGCTACATTAAGATCAAGTTATATGACTCAAAATGAGCCCGTAATCAAGCTCTGGCTTAAGGAATTCTATATGAAACATGTTCTAGATATATTTTTACAAAACTTCGAAATTCATGATGCATGCTCAATGGAATTTGGGGCTTTCTAAGTTAAATGAAAGATAATAACATGCTGATTACTTCATGTGAATTAATTAAAGTTTGGTTGTTAGATCCTACCTCAAATCGGAGAGAGAAAACTCGAAACCCTAGGATGAAGAACACTTGGACAGCACCTCACAAAAAGCTCGATTTCTCCACGGATACCTAATGAAAATTGGGGCTTTTGCCACCAATGGATAGAGCTCGATGAGAGGAACAATTTGCTATACTCATGATCAAGATTTGGTTGAGAATTCCTACCGCAATCGATGGATCAAAGAAGGATGAAGAGAAGCCAACGGCCTACTGACCGACCTCCACAAATAGAACTAGATCTCTCCAGATCTGAAATTTCAGCGAACCCCACAGCAGCCAAATGAAAGAAGACTCGTAGGGCTTCATTTTGATAGCTCATAGAGCTTCTGGAGCCTTCGAAATTGGGAGTATTCGCTGCTGCAAGCCGCGTGTTTAGAAACGGCGCCGAAATCCTAGACTTGACCAAACTATGTCGGCAGCACGTTTTGGGGCTAAGTTTACCTCAAATTGGTTGAGGGTAAATGTTCCTTACATTGTGGCATTCCATTTTCCCCTGATTTCAGATCATTTGGTTGAGTAATCAGGTCGAATTTCGCGTTTTAATCTAAGGGTTAGGTATGAGTCAAAAGTGTGCACATTTGGGTTTGAATTCTAAATAGATCTTACCACGGATTTACCATGGCTTAAAGCCAGAAAGAAAAGTTGTTATCTACCTCGACCTTAATCTATTTACTATTTTTACAGATTTTTCTGAGGTAGTCGAATTATTACTTATACTATTCCGTAATTAATTAAATATTAAGTTCGGAAGACTAAGTTCACTAATTCCGGCGTAATAAATGATTTTCTTAGGCTTAAATGTAGAAGACAAAGTTGCTAAACAAAATTAATTCTACAAGATGTGATTTTTGGGGATTTTTATAAAATAGCTGAAAAATGACTTATTCTATTAATTAATTAATTAATCTAATTAATTTGGATAATTCTCATTAATTCGAATAACTTCAAATAAATTCTAAATAATTGCAAATAACTTTCTAAATAAATTTCTAAGGAATTTGGGGTCTTACAACAGGCTTCGGCCGGGGTCGTCTTCCCCACGCCCGGAGCGTGGACGTAAACTCGCCACTCTCTCTATCGACTTTGCTTATTTCGTATTTATTTGTATATGCTGCTGCGAGTGATAGGTTACTAGCTCAATTCAGTTTAATCACCACTGCGAGAGAGAGAGCGAAACCCGTCCCGTGACCCGATCCGGGCACACAAGAGAGTTGACTACCCGACTCAATGCCGGATTCTCAATCGTGCAGATCCCACGTTTCCCCCGCATAGGGACGTCCGTGAGCTAGAGTCCTAGGTTCGATGTTCATCCCGCATCAAATTGGTATCAGAACGGGTTGAGTCTAGGGTAGTCTTTGATTAAAAATAAAAAAAAAGAGTCTAAGTCAGTCCAAGGCTGTATTTGCATTCCTTTATTTGGTATATCAAAAGGTGTTCCCGGAATAATAGGTTACGCCTATCGGGAAGGTTGCACACTTGCGTGAGTGGATCTTTGGGATCAATTAGCTCCGCTAAGTACCGTCTATTGGTTAAGTCTAGGTCTGCAGCCGAGTCTTCATTCCAACTTTGCATTGTTGTTTTTGGGTCGTGTCTAGTCCATTGTCTAGTCCGTTAGAGAGTCAGTTTGTCTTGTCTCCCTGTGTCTCCATGTCCAACATGTAGTCTCCCCTTCCCCCAGTTTCCAATGGATTCCCAGTCGCCTAGGCGATATAACCGTTGGCACACCCATGGGCTTCGAAACCATCCTATCTCCTTCATTAGGCCTGAGGCCTTGAACTTTCATGGCTCCAAGGTCCCGAGCGACTACCTACATTGGGAAGCCGCTATGGACAAATACTTTGATTATTACCCCATGCCCGAGGCCATGGAATTCACTTTTGCCAAGAAGCAACTTCTTCATGAAGCTGCCGAAAAATGGGACGACATTGAACGCTTAAGAGAAGTTAGGACGCAATGGCCCATCGAGTCATGGTAGGACATGAAGAGGGAGCTTAGTAGGGTCTACCTTCCCCATCCGGTCCTCCCCAACCAGTCCCACCCAACCACCTCCAACCTTCCTCACCCAGTCACCTCCCACCGAGATTGTCATAGTCGGAGGCAAAGAGCCCCACATGTAGACGAGCCTAAGCCTAATCCTAGGCCGAGTTATTATGGGCGAGTCTATCACGATACCCCTACTCCAAACCTGACCATTGCTGAACTTTCAGATTGGTTGGATAGGATGTGTACTCAAATTGACGGATTCCTACCCGAGCCTCCCAACCCGGTGCCACCCCAAGGACCTCTTCCCCTCGAGGAGGACATTCCTTCCCCACCCATAAGAGCTCTATTACAACCACCCATACCTTCCGATCTTTATTCAAAGCCACCTTATTTGGGGCCACCCATGTTTCTAACGGGAAATCTCTTCATCGCTGAGCCACTACTTAGTTGGCTCAAGATAGACTTGGTCCCTAGGCCGCCTTGCTACCCACCCATGGACCCAACACTCCCAATAGTCCCCAGTAACTCCTTTCACACCACTTTCCGGTCCTTTTGCTTCATAGAAAGTGTGAAGGATCTAATAAGGAGTTTAGAGTGTCAATGGGAGCTGACCTATATGTTGGCCTTAGGGTCTGACCAACCCTATAGTCATAGCTTCATGCTCCCGACTTTGGGGTCTATTACCTCGGTGTACACTTTGGGTCATATCACCACCGAGGTCCTTTTGTTCTTCCCAGTTCCCGATGAGCTTGACTTTGCTCCCTCTTACGGTATTGTCGTCCCGACGGAGGACCCATATCTACTCTATGAAATCACCATCCCTCTTACCATAATGGGTGAAGGTGACCACCTACACCTTCAAGAACTCTAGACATGGGACCGTGATCTGTGGGAACCTATATCGAAGGGTAACACATTCTTTGATCCCTTCAATCCCTTCCCTAGGGAACCTTATGACCCACCATATCTACTCCACTTCTTCCCGGGAGTCCACTACCACACCCCTTCCCCATGGGCCAGTCCACCTACACTCAGCCAGGGGACCTTTCCACGGTCATCATATAGGGGTGACGAAGAAGGAGCATTCGGCTCTCCTAGCCCTCCCAAGTCTCCCAAATCCGATAGACAGCCGCATGCTAGGGACAGATTAGGATGTCTAGGAGACCCCCATTCTATCAACCACCGATTGTATCTAGTGTATGCATTGCACACATTCGGATGTCCTGGTCCGTCATTGCATAAGAATGGGTCGGACTAACAGTAGGTTTGTTTTGGGTCATGTGTGCGTCCGTGTCTTTCTTTATTTGTCCAGTTTGTCTAGATTGTCGAGTGCATAGTGAGTCCACATGTGTCAAGCATATTAGGAGTTGCATAGTCGGTCTTTTGTATGCTCGCGTTGTAAGTCCCTTTCGAGTGTGAGGCAAGTCGTATCTAATGTGTACGTTGTAGACTTGTCGACATTCGGGATCGACTCTACCTCAACATATCGGATCTAGTCACATAAAGGGACCCAGCGGTGATTCCTAGTGAGCCTTCGAGCCGCCTCCTCCCTTTGAGAGTGACCCCACCCCGGAGTGTCCACCACTAGCCTCATTCCCATAGTAGCATGATCATATTGAATATATACGGGATGAGCAGGTGACGATTACTTGGAGTGGAGCGTACTCCGCACTACCAGGTCAGTGACGGATCCGTCGGAGCCACACGAGCAGTCGTACCCCTTACTCGACTGGGTCGAGTTCTTCCCACCAGGGGAGAATTGATGGGAATCAACACTGGGCACTAAAATTTTTATTTTGTATTTGTGTCCTTTTGTTTGTATTTATACCCTTGGCTAATTGGGTTTGCAATTGTAAGGCATTATAAGCCAAAGCGTTATTCTTTAAAGTCTTTGGGTTTATTTGTAAAAGTCCAGTAGGTCCAGCCGGGCCCCCCACCCTCTTTCTCATTGGTCCACCTAGGTTCTAGGGCCCATGTGGGGCTGGATCAAAGTCCAAGATTGGACTTGGACCAAGGGGGGACAAGGTGGTAGAAATTTCAAACTTGGACCAAGCAAAGTCCATGATGCTCCCCCCTTATAATATAGTTTATTCCATGTTGTATTTTTATTTAATTTGGTCATTTGACCACATGAGGGAAGAAAATGATATCCCTAGTTTACCCCTCCCCTCTCTCCCATGACATTCCCAGCCCCCCACCCCTTGCCATTCTCTATATAAGCCTATGTATAGTGTCATTAGAGATTTTAATGAAGAATTAAACATTTTTTCCAAGAGCAAGCCCAAGGGCACCCCTCTCTCTCTCCCACCCCCTTGCAGATGGAGTTCTATGAATTTCTTGAGGTGTGAAGCCTCCTCCCCTCCCCCTCTCTGAGTGAGAAGCTCAGCGCTGCCACCGCCGCTCCATCGAGCTGCCGTCGCACCGCTATGCAGATCAAGATAGAAGGCTGAAGCCCGAGTTCTATCTCCAAATCAGGAGATCTGATCGAGCTACAATTTTTAGTGTTTGTTCTTCTTGTTATCCCACATTTCCACTTTAAATTTCGTGCCAATCTGAGGTCATTTGATGTTTTTCCCGTATTTTTTGTTCCACCCTGACAGTATTCCAATCAGCAGATCTGCAGGATAGGAGTCTGTTCTTGTATTTTTTCCGCCCCCTTATAAATCTCCTAAAATCCCCAAAAAATTCATACGTGTCCCTTACATACCCCCCTTCGACCATAATATTTCTGGAGTCTAGATCTATTATTTTCCCTTTAGTACAAATTCATTTTCATGGAAAACTCAGTCTGTCCTGTGTGTCTGTCAGTCCAAGCTAGCAAAAATCTTTGAGGGACAGTAGTTTTCATTTTCAATCCATTCACTTGATGGATCTAAAAAATTATAAGTTGTAGCCCCCTGAGTCCTTTATCCATCGGTATCACTTTTGCATCGATCCGACATCAGATCTGGCAACAGAAATTCTTCTCGTGGAGGCGCGTAGTTCAGATCCGAGGATAGGCCAGCAACTCAGTCTGATAATTAATTCCTCAAAAAATACACCGGCGCACACGTGGGCACCGCCGCTCTCGAGGAACCATTAGCAACCTTCCAGTAGTGCCCCAGCAAGTCACAGTAGCAAGGAGGTACCCAGACACCGCCATCCCAGTAACCGGACGCACCTGCTATCCCGCGGGCCCCGCAGAACCGTGCCGAGCAGCAGCCCGTCTCTGGCCCAAGAATCGTCCAAATTGCTGCCTGTCAACCCGAGTTTGCTACTCCCAGGTCCCCCATTGTAGCCATTTACCTCCCTCCGTGGAGTGGGCCTTAAATTCATTTCTGTAATTATTGTTAATCTTTGTACACCAGGAGTACGAGCTTCGGCCGGGGTCGTCTTCCCCACGCCCGGAGCGTAGAGGTAAACTCGCCACTCTCTCTATCGCATTTGCTTATTTCGTATTTATTTGTATATGCCATTGCGAGTGATAGGATACTAGCTCGATTCAGTTTAAACACCGAGACGAGAGAGAGAGAGCGAAACCCATCCCGTGACTCGATCCGGACACACAAGAGAGTTGACTACCCGACTCAATGTCGGTTTCTCAACCGCACAGATCCCGCGTTTCCCTCGCATAGGGACGTCCGCGAGCTAGAGTCCCAGGTTCGATGTCCGTCCCACATCACTTTTCTCACATGTTAATTTTCAGAAAGAGGGTTTGGGGTTTAATCCTGTTAATAAGAAGTTTGATGTGAAGAATAATTCCATTGTATTTGTAAGAAGCTCGGAACAGGAAAAACCCTCTAGCTCGTCTATTTTTAAGTTTACAGTCAAAGAAACTAAAAATCAAAATAAAAATCTGAAATAGATGGGGAAACAGAAAAAGAACTTAAATCAGAAGAATGTAAAATATGTTCCTGCCAATTCCATGAATAATGTTAAATGCAATAATTCAGTGCATGTGACAGAAAACTTCTTTACTCATTCACATATGCACAACAGAAATATTTCATGTCACTACTGTGGTAAGAAAGGACATGTTATGGACGATTGCATTATTTTGAGAAATGATGAACGAGATGCATGCAAACATGTAAACACAGTTAAAAACAAATATGTGAAAAAATCTGATAGAGATGTGTCTAATGCATGCTTTTACTGTGGCAAAAAGGGTCATTATATGCATAACAGTTATTTAAAGAAACAAGAAGATCAAAATTTCAGGAACAGTTATGTAAAGAAGCATGTTAGGAAACTTCAAAATCAGAGAGTTAACTATTCTAACTGTGGAAAGGTTGGGCATGCTAGAGTTGATTGTTGGTTTTTGAAAGAAAATGTAATTTGTCCTGCTCACATGAATCATTCTGCTTCTAGGAGAGCTCATAATCCTGTTTTTATGCATAAACCTCCTATATGCAATAATTGTGGGAGACTAGGCCACATTTCTTATGAATGTTGGAATAATTGGAGAGCACCAATGATACTAATCATATTGGACCCAAAAATTCTTAGGGTCCAAGGTATTTCAAATGATTTATTGGATGCAGGTGTGCTCCTGTGAATAAAATAAAATGAGGGTCATCAGGGCACAAAGGTTAGTTAAACCCCATTTCTCATTTTTCTTCATTGAAATTGACTGAATAATGTTCTCTGTGGAATGCTACATGTCTGATTGTAATAAATTGATGATTGATGTCATTTTGTTATGAGTAATACATGCTGATAATCTGATTCATGCAAATTCCATGTGAGACTTTTAGTTAGTCATTCATGATTCTTAGGTAGATGCATAAATCTACGTAACTTCTTGGTATATCAAATGGAAGTTGGGAGAAGGGCAGATGTTTTCTGTCTGGAAACCCACGTCATGTGTAGAGGCTAGACCTCCGCTAAGTACCAAGAGTCAAAAGATTGCATGTAGTATAAATCAAAAATTTGCATCTAGTTAATACATCTCTGTGTACCTTAAGAAAATTAAGTGGTGTTTGTTTGAGATCTCTGCACATTCTGAGGGGGAGCTAACCTGATCAGAGACTGTATGTGTAATTCTTTGGGGCTGATTTGTCTGATGATTATTGTTGCTTTGCTGGCTGGATATTGAGCTAAATATGGCTTATGAGAAGTGAACTTGGATACCTAGCAGAATCTGCAAGTTGAAGATTGAGGGCTGTGGACTCTTATTGAGAGCTATTGGCTAGTTGGGTCCTCAGACTAAGTCCCTGGCAGTATGCAATTTGGCCATTAGTCTTAACCTTTGCTCTTGTACGACCTTCATCCATATTTCATTGTTCATATTCTATTTGGCTTACCCACTTCCAAATTCTCATCTATACTTTATAATAAATTCATGGACTGTGTTACTTAGGGAGAGTAAAATCTGAAATCTGTCATCTTTATTAATCTTCAACAATTAATTACTAAGATCACTATGAAACAAGAACATAATTGCTAATCTTAACTGGAGTGTGATTTTCTGTGTATGAAGATTATATCCTATCTGAAAATCCTCACAATTGACCTTGAACGACTCTTCAATGGTCTTAAAACATTCTAAATTGAAATTGCTCAGTAGGGTGTCAAAAATATGAAAGTCTTTAGTAATAAGTCAATATGATAGGATATCTGATGTTTATATGGTCCTTGAGCCAAGTTTTAAGAAAAATCTGATTAAAAGATAAGAGAATACGCCATTAAATAAAAATTGAAAGTGGTAGAGCAATGGCATATTATTTGAGAAACTGACCATCTATTTCAAAGAAATTCAGAGGTCAAGTCATGATAATGAATGTTATCTATGTCAAAATATGAAGCATACAGGTAAACTGCACTGAGTAACCAGGGATTCTGATGTTTAATCAACATGTTTCCTTGAGTAAAAAGGTGTAGTAATACTGAAATGATCAATTAAAAAATTTATAAAAGATTAGTGAAAAATATGGTTGACTCTGTAGTCTCTTTAGTAAACTAAAATTGTCTTAAGTTGTATAAAAAGGGATTTTTCAATCAGTATTGACTAATGAAAAGGACTAGTAAGATTAATGATTTCTTTGTCTAGGTTGTTTCCTTGATAAAATTGTTTCATTTCCATTGACTTCGCTTCATAGGAATATTTTGTGAAGGTTCATAGTTTAAGATAATCCTATATGCCGGAAATCGCATAACTATGTAGAAAGGCATTCTTCTTTTAAGCAAAGGCTATTCTGGGTATTAAGTGTTAAATTTGGTAAAGTCTGCAGTATTTCTTTATAATACTCAACCCTACTTACATTGTCATTCACACCCTTCTCTTTAAAGCCAAAACCATTTCCCGCACTCGCGACTCCCTCGCTCGTGCCCTTACTACAAGCTTGGCCTCTTTAGCTTCTCCTTCCGCATTTCCTCTACTTGTTCCTCCACCCTTCGTTCTCTACTCCCAATTGCTTTCACCATGTCCTCTCCGATCACCGAGAGCAAAGGGAAGAGGTAGATTATGGAGGAGCAGCTACCAGCGGATATGCCCAGTGAGGTCTCACATCTGAAGAAAGAAAAAGAGAAGGAAAAGGCAGAGGGAACAACCTCCAAGCGACGCAAAACAGTTGCTGCAGAAGCTACTCACCATGAATCTGAGGAAAAAGATTTTTCTGCCAAGTCTTCAGCACAAGTTGAGATGGTTTTGGAAGCGGGCAAGATTATGCTTCCCCGGTATGTAGATTTTACTGACCAATCCATGATTTCAGCATTTCCTGAACTACTGGAGCTATTTAAGTTTCAAAAATGGAAGAAAATTTTGAGTAAGCATAGGATATACTACCCAAGACTGGTTGCAGAATTTTAGTGTAATCTGAAATATGATTGTGAAAAGTCAAAAATCTAGTCTATTGTTAAGGGGATCAAGATTGATATATCTAGGCACTCCCTTCACAAAATTTTTAGAATTCCAGAAGGAGGGGAAGTAGAAGGTTAATTTGATTACAATATGCATGAGGCCTACTCCTTCATCACAAAATTGCCCAGGGATTCCAGAGACCTAAAGAAACAAGCAAGACTAGCTCAGTTCAATGCATATAAATTTTCCCCTCTAAGGAGATTATTGCATCATATTCTTACCACAATGATAACTCCAGAAGTTGGAGGTAGAGGGAGAGTGACTGAGTCACATAGGTTTATTCTCTTTTGCTTACTCAAAAGAATCATGATCAACTTACCAGCTGTAATAATCCAGATTGTAGGTACCTGCAAGGAATCAAGAAGAAATTTACCCTATGCAGCCCATTTGACTATAATTTTCAGGAAAATGGACATTCCATTAGAAGAGGAAACTTCAAAAGAAATTCTCAAAGTCAATATATACAACATGGATTTCATTGATAAATTCTTGAAATTGAAGTCATCCTCAGTCAGTAAGGTGAAAGATCTAGCTGAAAAGAAAACTTCAATAGCTGCATTAGATGTTATTGAATGGTCCCAGCCATCTCATACTAGAGATCACATTGAACATCTTCAAATCAGTCAGGGGGAGGATCTACAAACTACAGTTGAGCAAATAGAATCTTTAGAGCAACCTCCCCAGTTACTTCAAAAAGAAACCGAAGAGCAGAATATTGAAAATTTGCAATTGGAACAAGAGGTTCATGAATTGAACTTGACTGAAGAGCAAGTATCGAATCAACTAGATCAACATATTGATGAAATTTTTGATAAGTTTGAACATGAGATTCAGCAACAACTAGCAGTTAATCAGGCAGATCTAATAGCTGAACAGCAACAAGTAGAAGAGATTCAAGAAGAGTCTCACACAGATATAGCAGAAGATGATCAGATGATTGATGAAATAGTCCTCTCAGAGGGACACAGAAATGATTCAGAAAGGGAGAAAGAAACTTAACTAGATGTACACTCTATGGTTGATATGGTCATTGAAATCATGCAACAAGTAGCTGATGAAGCCATAGAAGAAATTGCTAACAAAGTTATTAAAGAATAGAGATTTCAGGATGAGCAACCCCAGGAAGAAGCTCCACAGGAACAAGTTCAGGGTCCTGCTCCTTTATATGGACCCTATCATGGGCCATTAACTACATTTGGGATACAGCCTCCTCTATCCCCTGAACAACCATTTATTCCTCCAGGTGTTCAAGCATCTAGCTCAACTAGACCAAGCTCAGAACCACAGATTGTTGAAATGCTCAACACACTAACAAACCTTGTAATGCATCAGAATAGTATGATGAATGCTCAATTTGTCCATATAAATTTTGCTATTGAATGATTAGATACTAGAATGTGCCATATGGAATAGACTGTAGACAGCAAGTGGATCAAGTTTGTACATGATAAGCACAAATCTGATTCAAAATTAAATGGTGTTTTGGATTCCCTACTGGCAGTGTGTAACAAGGCCGGATAAATTTTACTCAACCTGCAAGACACTCAAGCTACATCCTTTATCAAACTCTCTAAAGTTCTTGATTTTTCTTATGATCTGAAGATAGATCTTGAATTGGTAAAGGTTCAGGTGAATATCCTCAAAGAAGATCAGCAAGCGCTCAATAAGAAGATTGATTTAGTTCAGACACAAGTGGAGAACTTAGTTGACAGATTCACAACTACTATCACGGAACATGCTACTAGTTCTTCCACATTCATGGCTGACATACACAACCAACAGTCTTCTCAAATAGACAATCTGGGTAGCATGATGCAAAGCTGGTTTGTGGATATGTCAACTACTGTCAAAGAGCTTCATGCCCTTGTTAAGCAGAATGACCAGAAAATTACTACCAAGTTTGCTGCCCTTGGTACCAACTTGGACAGAATTTCTCAACCTTTCCCCATGGCAATACCACTGAGAGGTAGCTCTAGCAGTACACCACCTAGAGGAAGGGAAAGAACAAGAGGTACCAGCTCAAGCAGAACAAGCCTTGCAGATGTCCAAAAGTCCTCCTACTTTTTGATAATGACAAAGGGGGAGAATTTTGGTTAAGTGTTCGTTGACAATGAGATGTGCTACTGACATTGGGTGATGTTCTGACATTTGTTGATGCTCAGATTGTGGTATTTCTATTGATAATTGCTCTGAATGAGATTTTATCTCTGTATAATGAGATACTTCACTCAAACATCTTTTTACTTTTCTTCCTGTACACAGAAATGTTAGTAGTGCATATTTGTTTTGAATATTTTTGCTTTGTGAAAATTGTTGCCATGCATGTTATTGAAATCTTGTGAGTATATCTGTTTGAGTGTCTAAGTGAATGTTTGTGCGAGAAATGGTTGGTAAATTTATGTTTTTGGAAATCATACATGACTCATAGTTGTCATCATCAAAAAATGGGAGATTGTTCAAACCATGATTTTGATAATGACAATCTATGAGTCATGTGAGATTGAAATGCATAAATCTATCTGTATTTGACTAATGCATATATGATACAAGGTCCGTGCGCCTTGTGCATTCAACATACCAGGTCTGTGCACCTTGTGTATTTAGCATACAAGGTCTATGAATGTTTTCTTGTATACCTAATTTGGATCGGTGGACATGAGGACCTGGTGCATATGAGGTCCATGCATATTTTGGTGAAGTCAGTGCAGGTTCGTATGAGGAGTCTGTGCATTCATGTCTGTGCATAAGGGCTCGGTGCTAATTGCACTTTCTGCAGATCCAAGGTCAGTGCATGCATGTCTAATAAGTGCACTCGAAGGTCGGTGCATGTCTTCATCCTTCACACGAAGTCTGTGCACATAATTCTTCACGGTCGGTGCATATTTGCCTTACGCATGCTATAAGGTATGTGCATGTTTATCTTCAATGCATGTGAAGTCTGTGCATATAAGTCTTCAAGGTCGGTGCACATTTGTCACACGCATGGTATAATCTCTGTGCATGTCTATTCTCAATGCATAAGCAAGTCTGTGCATGCTTTCTGGCAGTAGCATGATCAAGTCTGTGCATGTTTGCACATAACACCATAAAGTCCGTGCACTTCATTGTTTAGAGTCTGTGCACATTTCTATCTTCGAAAAGCCAGGTCAGTGCATGCTCTGATGTGTATACATAAGGTCAGTGTAGTTTTGCTGATGGAGGCATCATCCACAACTCCCTCTGGCTAGGGTCTTCTTCACACTCCGGCATCGTTTGAGTTCGGGCCTCTCTCTATAAAGGCCCAATTATCCCTTTTGTGCTATCTATTTGAGTCATTTTGATGTAATTTTCATTTTATTTGAGTCATGTCCCTAGGTCTTACATTTATTTTCCTAAGTTTGAGTGTCATTAGATTGTGATAGGTTGCTATTGAGCCCAATTCATTGGGCTTAGCCCAAGAGCACCCCCCTACCCTTCGGTTATTTATCATTGAGTCTTTTGTCAGGGTCTTATTGTAAAATGCGGGTTGCCTATATATAGGGCCCCATTTCCTTCATTTTGGACTAATGAATGATTCAATACAAAAGATTTCCATTTGAGTGTTCAAACTTAGTTCTAGTGGAGTGAATCCTATAGTTGGGTGAGAAGCCCTAGGGGAGTGATTCCCCACCCCACCTCTCTCTCTTTCTCTCTCCTAGGTTCGCCCCTTTCCTCTCTCCTCCTCCTCCCAACCACCTCCAACCCCCACCTACCTCCATTAAGGCCCCTCCACTTCCCCACACTCCATTTACTTCCCCCCTAGTCCCAAGGTAGAGCCCTCCCCATTCCAACACCATCTCCCCCATTCCAACCAAATCTTCCCCATTCCAACACATTCACCCCTCTTCCCCACACCATCTCCCATCTTCCAAGGCCATTTTGAATTTGAATTCCCCTTCCCTCCAAGTCTTTGGCCGCCCCCCTCCCATCTCCATTAGGCTAGGTCGCCCCTTTCTCCACCCATTCTCCACCACCCTTGCATACCCCACCCCTCTTCCTCCATCTGAAAACCTGCGACCTCCCCTTCTTCCTCCACCTCCCCTCAACCATTTGCACCCCTCCACACCTCCCATACCTCCCCCCCACCATTCTTCATCCACCCCTTCACCATATACTATCCCCTTCTTCTTCTTTTAGGGTCACTTGGAGGCTATGTCAAAGCTGCTGTTTGCAGTCCAGAAGTAGCAGCAGAACCAGCAAATTGCAGCGGCCACCACGACCTTCTCCGAATGAGTTTGAAGACCCAAGAGCCACCGTTGGAAGCGTCTACCAGTCACCTTTTCAACAGAAGTGGTTTCGTCTTCATCCAAGTTGTGCGCTGCCCGGGGCCTACATTCTCCCACAACTGCGCAGAGTTGGCTCTACAGAGATCCTGATCCGGAGAGAAAGCTTCACCACGACAAGCCCCGGAGGAATCAGTCCAAGAGCTCTGCTTCAAAGTTCTTCATCGCTCAGTCTACTTCCATAATCAAGAAACAGAACTTCATTTGCCATTCGTGATCCATGGTTCTCATTTTTCTCCCTCAGCTACGCAGATCTTCTACCCACAGTCTTCACCGACCTATCACCATTGTTCTGCATCCCTAGTCTTCTCCAACATCGGTTGGCTTCCCCGTCAGTTTTTCTGCGAAGAGGACGCGTCCACGATTCCAACAAATTTGACGGCGCTTGATTCCGAGGTCGGGAGCTGCCGGTGCGTTCTCTGCAATTTGCTGTTAGAAGTCTGCAACTGCAGGTCCGAGAATCTGAAGCTCTGTTCAAACCTCCATCCCAGTCAGCAGCGGCTCCAGAAGAAATTAAAGAAATTCTGAGGCATTCCCTTCCCAGCTATGAAGATTTCCTCACCAGTCTCATTATCAGCGAAATTCCTGACCGAGTTCTATAGCAGCAACACCGACTACCTGTCCCTGTTCGGAGAGAGCAGGCAGAACCGGTGACTTCATCGTTCAATGCTTTTAACCCTAGTTTCCCCTCCCCGCTTGGCCGGCTGAAGGCCCCTCCCTGTGCGGAGGTAATTTTGGTTGTAATATCCCTTAACCCCCACCCCAAGATCCCCCTCCTGCGAGAGGTGTAGTGTTGTAACTTATTTGGGAAGGTCAAACTACCCAGACGCGGCCTGTGGGGATCCACTCGCCTCCCCGCTCGCCCTCATCTCCGACCGGGACCGGTTTCTTCAAACCGGTCGAGTAAGTGCTCAAACCTTCACTCCATTTAGTGCTTGTCTTTCAATATTAGTTCTTAATTCCGCTGGTTATGTGAGAGAGAGCCCGGTCCTCAAGCCCCGTTGTCTTGAGTGATCACCGTGGGAGAAGTGCAACCGGTGCCTTTGGCACTTTGTCGGCCCCCTTGAATTGGGCATCCATACCCATTGGGAATCCCATCTTGGCCTTGCTGGCCCTCTACCAGCAAGGGCCCAACCCCTCAACCTCACCTTGGCATTGCCAAGTTACCCCGGGCTTGGGTGAGTGTCGATAGAGCGGTGGCCCAATTCGGCCCATTTGAATGCGATTGTGCTTGCTTGCATTAGGTCCGAGGTTGTGTCACATCAAGTGGTATCAGAGCAAGTCATTGACTTGTCTCTATCAAGTCAAGTCCTAGGGCATGCTTGCATTGGTGTCATCATCAATCCGACCCTTGCATTGATCCCCCCGTTCATCTTGACCACCTACTTAGCCTACTCACCACCCATAGACTTCATCCTAGATAGGGAAATTACCTTTGACGGATTACATTCTAGTGACTATCTTAGGTGGGAGGCTACGATAGAAAAGTACTTCGAAAAGACTTGGGTATATGGACCGGCGAGAGTCCGAAAGGCCAAGGGACGACTTCGGGGTCAAGCCAAAAGTAAGTGGGAACACATAGAGGGCTTAAGGAGGGTTAGAAGACAAGAACCTATTCACTCATGGGAAGAGATGAAGGTAGAACTTAGAAATATCTACATCCCCAAACATTCCCACCCCTCCTACTCAAGCACCCCTAACCCAAGGAGCACTACCACTCCTCCATCCCCACCCGGCCAACTTGAGACCGACCTTTGGTCTCCACCCCCACCACCCCCAACAATTCATCTCTCAACCATCATAACAACACTTCGCGACCAAGTCCTCTCCCTTAAGACCCAAATAAACCAAACAACCACCACTCCACCAAATCCCATGAGGATCCCCACACTCCAACCAAAACCTCCTTCCGCAAACCTATCTATCCAAACTCAATTGGCCCCCACGACCACTCCTCCACAACCAGCCGATCCCAAGGGGAAGAGACCCCTAACCGACCCGGTTTCCCCAAAAAGGACCACCACTAACCCTATTCTCACCATTCAAACCCAAGTAGACCCCGTGTCCATCCCTCCACCTAGAACCATGACGGCCACCACCACCCAACCCAAATCCTGTCACCCAACCCACCTTCCACTTCCAAACCCAATCCTACCCCAACCTAGACCTCCACTACTTCCACTCCCAAACCACATCCTACCAATCCCCATCCAAGTTTCCCTTTACCCTCTACCCTGGGAACACCACACACAAACCCTCATCACCCCAAAAGACTCTCTCACCTCCTTGGTAGCAGAACTCATACCCAATCCAATAGTTGTGAGCACTCCAAACCCACCCCCCACTTTGGAGGAAACCCAAGTACAAGCTGAAGAAGGAACCTCACACGATGGTCTTTACCTTACACCACCCTCTCTAGTTGGGGCGGAGCTCATCTTAGGAGAACCAATTGTTAGTTGGCTAAAGGAGAGCCCAATTCGAGAGACCCCGGCCCATGTTTTCCCTCCCATAGAACGAGACCTTCCCATAGTGCCCTTCTTCTCCTATCACACCACAATCCAAGCATCCTATCAAGTGGAGACCTTAGAGGACCATCTCAAGGGCATAGCATGGCAATTAGAGATGACTAGCATGTTGACCCTACGGTCGAACAACCTAGGAGCCTTAGCCTCCTACACCTATGCATAGGGTCTATCACCTCGGTTTGCACCATTGGTTGCTACACTAGCGACCTCCTTCTATTCCTCCCTACACCCGATGAGCCCAACCTTCTCCTCGATTTAGAGCTTCTTATCTCGGGTAGAAAGCCAAGCCCTCCACTCATGGCCGACCCACTTGTCAAGAACATTGGCCCAACTATAATGGAGAAGGATGACTTAGCACCTTTTAAGGATCTTGAGGACATGGAGTTCCTCCCCCTAGGTGACCCATTTTATGATCCATATGATCCATTCCAATGGGAGTCAAGGGACTCATATGACCCAACCATCTTACCAACCACCCACCCTTTCCTACCCTCACCCACCATATTGGGCCAAACCCACCTCATCCATGACCCGGGTTACACCTTGGGAGCCATGACCTTGGGCCACATATCCCTATGTAGTAAGGTTGTGCCCCACCCCATGACGACCACCTTCTTAGATCCATTCGATCCTTTCTAATGGGAGTTCAAAGGTTGTCCCACACCTATACACATGGAAGTCACATTTGGGAAAAGTATGCATGTGTCTAGGCTTACCACACCCCTTGGCATGAACACTATGTTGGGTCCATTCATTCATATCACCCACATGTCAAGTAGAAAGTATGAGTGGTCCATATTCGGATGTCATGGTCCACCTTCATTTATCATGGGTCTTAAGCATGTCAAAGGCATCTACGGATGTCCGGGTCCCCCAATACTCATCACCGATTTGCATGATAGGGCCACCTACGGGTGCCCCATCCCACCTAGGCTAACCAAAGTCTACACTGCATCATTACACGATAGGTCTGCTTTTGGTTGCCCAGGTCCACCCATCACCCCTAGAATGTCTGCATACACAACATTGCATAAAGAGATCCACAAGCACATTAGCAAGAAGAATGTGACTTATAAAAGGTGAGCCGACTCTCATCGACGTCACCAAGAATTCCATGAGGGTGACTTTGTGATGGTAAGGACGGAGAGGCTCTCCCCGGGAGCCATCTCCAAATTGAGGCCACGTGGGGCTGGTCCCTTCCAGGTCCTGAGGCGCATTGGTGCAAATGCCTACGAGTTAGATCTCCCTGAGGAGTGTGGAATAAGTCCCACATTCAATGTCGCCGACCTAGTGCCATATAAGGGGCCCACGGTGGTACCTAGTAAGGAGATTGAGCCTACTTCTTCCATTGAGAGAGCACCCACCCGTGAGGAGAGACCACCAGCCAAGAGCGCCCAGCGTGAATGAATTGAACAAATATTGGATGAACAAGTCACTACCACTTGGAGCAAGGCATATGAGCGCTATCTCGTCAGGTGGAAGGATCGGCCCCGTTCGGAGGATTCTTGGGTGAGTCGGGAGGATCTCCAGCGGTTGGATCCGGACCTCCTCGAGCAGTACCACAGTCGGATGGACCCCTACTCGATGGAGTCGAGCTCTTCATAGCCCAGGGGATTTGATGGAGGCATCATCCACAACTCCCTCCGGCTAGGGTCTTCTTCACACGCCGGCATTGTTTGAGTTCGGGCCTCTCTCTATAAAGGCCCAATTATCCCTTTTGTGCTATCTATTTGAGTCATTTTTATGTAATTTTCATTTTATTTGAGTCATGTCCCTAGGTCTTACATTTATTTTTCTAAGTTTGAGTGTCATTAGATTGTGATAGGTTGCTATTGGGCCCAATTCATTGGGCTTAGCCCAAGAGCACCCCCCTACCCTTAGGTTATTTGTCATTGAGTCTTTTGTCAGGGTCTTATTGTAAAATGTGGGTTGCCTATATATAGGGCCCCATTTCCTTCATTTTGGACTAATGAATGATTCAATACAAAAGATTTCCATTTGAGTGTTCAAACTTAGTTCTAGTGGAGTGAATCCTATAGTTGGGTGAGAAGCCCTAGGGGAGTGATTCCCCACCCCACCTCTCTCTCTTTCTCTCTCCTAGGTTCGCCCCTTTCCTCTCTCCTCCTCCTCCCAACCACCTCCAACCCCCACCTACCTTCATTAAGGCCCCTCCACTTCCCCACACCCCATTTACTTCCCCCCTAGTCCCAAGGTAGAGCCCTCCACATTCCAACACCATCTCCCCCATTCCAACACATTCACCCCTCTTCCCCACACCATCTCCCATCTTCCAAGGCCATTTTGAATTTGAATTCCCCTTCCCTCCAAGTCTTTGGCCGCCCCCCTCCCATCTCCATTAGGCTAGGTCGCCCCTTTCTCCACCCATTCTCCACCACCCTTGCATACCCCACCCCTCTTCCTCCATCTGAAAACCTGCGACCTCCCCTTCTTCCTCCACCTCCCCTCAACCATTTGCACCCCTCCACACCTCCCATACCTCCCCCCCACCATTCTTCATCCACCCCTTCACCATATACTATCCCCTTCTTCTTCTTTTAGGGTCACTTGGAGGCTATGTCAAAGCTGCTGTTTGCAGTCCAGAAGTAGCAGCTGAACCTGCAACTTGCAGCGGCCACCATGACCTCCTCCGGACGAGTTTGAAGACCCAAGAGCCACCGTTGGAAGCGTCTACCAGTCACCTTTTCAACAGAAGTGGTTTCATCTTCATCTGCATTGTGCGCTGCCCGGGGGCTACATTCTCCCATGACTGCGCAGAGTTGGCTCTGCAGAGATCCTGATCCGGAGAGAAAGCTTCACCACAACAAGCCCTGGAGGAATCAGTCCAAGAGCTCTTCTTCAAAGTTCTTCATCGCCCAGTCTACTTCCATAATCAAGAAACAGAACTTCATTTGGAATTCATGATCCAGAGTTATCATTTTTCTCCCTCAGCTATGCAGATCTGCTACCCACAGTCTTCACCGACCTGTCACCATTGTTCTGCATCCCTTAGTCTTCTCCGACATCGGTTGGCTTCCCTGTCAGTTTTGCTGCGAAGAGGACGCGTCCAAAATTCCAACGACTCTGACGGCGCTTGATTCCGAGGTTGGGAGCTGCCGAGGCGTTCTCTGCAGTTTGCTGTTAGAAGTCTACAACTGTAGGTCCGAGAATCTGAAGCTCTGTTCAAACCTCCATCCCAGTCAGCAGCGGCTCCAGAAGAAATTAAAGAAATTCTGAGGTATTCCCTTCCCAGCTACGAAGATTTCCTTACCAGTCTCATTATCAGCGAAATTCCTGAACGAGTTCTACAGCAGCAACACCCACTACCTATCCCTGTTTGGAGAGAGCGGGCAGAACCGGTGACTTCATCGTTCAATGCTTTTAACCCTAGTTTCCCCTCCCCGCTTGTCCGGCTGAAGACCCCTCCCTGTGCGGAGGTAATTTTGGTTGTAATATCCCTTAACCCTCACCCCAAGATCCCTCTCCTGCGAGAGGTGTAGTGTTGTAACTTATTTGGGCAGGTCAAGTTACCCCGACGCGGCATGTGGGGATCCACTCGCCTCCCCGCTCGCCCTCGTCTCCGACCGGGACCGGTTTCTTCAAACCGGTCGAGTAAGTGCTCAAACCTTCACTCCATTTAGTGCTTGTCTTTCAATATTAGTTCTTAATTCTGCCGGTTATGCGAGAGAGAGCCTGGTCCTCAAGCCCCGTTGTCTTGAGTGATCACCGTGGGAGAAGTGCAACCGGTGCCTTTGGCACTTTGTCGGCCCCCTTGAATTGGGCATCCATACCCATTGGGAATCCCATCTTGGCCTTGCTGGCCCTCTACCAGCAAGGGCCCAACCCCTCAACGTCACCTTGGCATTGACAAGTTACCCCGGGCTTGGGTGAGTGTCGATAGAGCGGTGGCCCAATTCGGCCCATTTGAATGCGATTGTGCTTGCTTGCATTAGGTCCGAGGTTGTGTCACATCATTTGCCTCGAGCATGTAGAAGTCAGTGCATTTGGGTAGAACACGTCGATGCATACTCTGCCCTGTATAGGTCCGTGCTTGCTTCCTCTTAAAGGTATAACAGTCGGTGAAACTTTTGCATCGGGGTTGTATAGGTCAATGCAATTTGTATTACTGCACGCACTGAAGGGTCGGTTCATGTTTGTGTCTCACACATAAAAATGTCAGTGCATTCTCTGCATCCTTCATATTAAGGTCTGTGCAAGTTTTATCTTCACATGAAAAGGTCTATGAACATATTTGCTTTATGCATACAAGGGTCTGTGCACATTTGTTTAATGCACGAAATGGTCCAAGTATTCACGTCAACATATGTATCTAGTCGGTGCATGTTTTTTCTCATTCATGTAATGAGTCTGTGCTTGTGAATGTTTATATAAACTCCAGCTCACCAAGTGTTTGACAAAAATGCCTCTGGTTTAATTGACAGGATAAATGAAAATTTCCAAGTCTCTGAGATAAATTGAATGTCAAGTAAGATCTGATACGTGGGCTCCGATAAGCACGCTTTTGGTAAAATCTTTGGGCGGGAAATGTGATTTTCACGCGCCTCACTTTCGCGAGATATATATAGAAGAGTCGGTCGTGCCTTCGGATGATGATGGAATTTTGAAGAGAGGATTTGAGAGAGAGAAAAAGAGAAGACGATATCTGAGAGAAGCAAGAGTGTAAGTCTGAGAGTGAGAGCTGATAGCAAGAGAGTGAAGAGGAGGAATCTTGAGAGAAGAAATCGTGAAACAATCGAAGCAAGTCTTGAAGATCTGTTTTCTACTGTGTCCTCTGGATCAGATCCAAGGCACAGTGCTCCTGCATGAGCATTTTGTTAGCGCAGCAAGAGTAATATAGAAGGGGGGGATGAATAGATCACTCCCAATTTGTAAAAACTTAGGCGAAAAATAAATTCTACTGCTTACGCCCCTCCTTAACCCGCACACAGAGAAATGCAAATACAGTCACCAAGCAAGGCCGTATAAGTAAATGAGAATGAAGAACTGATCACATGGAAGCAAAGGGACAAGCAGATGGAGAGCGCAGATAACAACAGCAAACCACAGAGGAGGCACTCGGTTTTTAGGTGGTTCGATTGCAGTCCGCAATCTACATCCACCCCTCACTCCAACTAGAATGAGGATTCCACTAGACAATGCTAGATCACTGTAGACTCAGTCTGCGAACAACATGCTGCCACACAGCTTGAACAACCAAGGGAAACAAATCCCTCAACCAAGCTCTGCTACCCACAGAACTTGATACCTGTTCCAGCTACCAGCTAGAACAGAACCGGAGACACCTCTCCCTTCCTCCACACACCGGAGGGAACCTACTAATGACAACCTGTCACTAGCAACACCAGAGATCACCGATCTCTCTTCCTCTGCAACCCAGAGGGAAACTGGAGTAATACTCCCTTCCTCCACACACCGGAGGGGAACCAATTCGAATCAGAAGGATGAACAAAATGAAAAGAAAACAAAATAGGAACAAAGACAAACGAAGAAGCAGTCGGTTCAGAAACCAATACAAATGTAGCTTCAAAGGAAGCAATTCATCAAACCACAGACACTGCTCTCTCTCTCTCGAACATACTCCTCTCGGATCTGGACACTATGGAACTCTTTGCTCTTTTTCCCTTTCTGGATCGTGCAGCCTCACACATATGCCTTCTGCTTTTTCTTTTCACGATCAAGCTTCTACTGAAGGACGAAGCTCCATATTTATAGCAGATATTGGGCGTGTGGCTGCCAGGTTCCCGCCCATGAACTTTTTGCCAGATCATTTGAATTTCGACCACATGGTAGCATCCTGACTAGGTTGCCATCCACGTGTCATGTTCCTGGTGTCTTGGATCACGTGTCAGGTGCCAACCTCGGATCACGTGCCCAATCATCAGCCTGAATCGCCTGCAGACAGACAGATGGAATGTATATACTTAGTTTGTTCAGGCTATTTAACACGAGTGTATATACTTCAGAAACATCAACTGAGTAAGTGTGTACAACGTGAGAGAGTGTATAGACTTAATGAATAAAGCGCATGTGAAGGCAGTGTATAGACTTAATGAATAAGCGCATGAATGGCAGTGTATATACATGTGATGAATAATGCATGAACTAGCCTTGCCAATGTGTAGACTTTACATTGCCCAGCCACTGTGTAGACTTCACGAAGCCTAACCAGTGTACAGGCTTGGAAAGAGTGTGCTGTGAGCATTGAAGACTCAAGTTATAACAACAGAATGTATAGAGTTGTGGTCGGACAACCCAATGTGTAGACTTGAAGCAAGAGGCCAGTGTTCAGACTTTGAGGAAGCGATGCACTGTTCGCAATGTACAGACTTGATAGTGTAAGACTCTTAATAAGACGGTAAACAGTGTATTGACTTGATGCCCAACGGTGATGTACAGACTTTGACAAGCTTGAGCCAGTGTATAGACTATGCCAGAGTGAGACGATGCATGAGACGCTCGGCTGTACAGACTTGCAAAGTTCTGAATGAGACGATCGGCTGTAGGACCGATGTACAGACTCTGAATGTAAAGGCAGGCTGTAAAGACTTGAATCGCTTGAAGCGATGTACAGACTTGGTGAAGCACAAGCAGTGAATGGACTTGTGAAGGCTTCAGCATTGTACAGACATGGAAGAACCACTGTGAATGTATAGACTTGATGAACCACTGTGGATGTATGGACTTGAGCGAATGAAGCCGATGTACAGACTTGCCGATTCGAAGCCACTATACAGACTTTGAAGAGCAGTTCAAAGTATAGACTTGAACCCCCTGAGCTAATGTATAGACTTCACGCTGTACAGACTTTGAGCTTTGATCGTTTGAGTAGAATGCAATGTACACACTTAGCGATGTATAGACTTGGAGAAGCGAAACCGATGTACAGACTTTGAAGGATTTGAACGGGAGAGTGTATGGACTTGGTTTCTTTAGCAGTGTATGGAGTTGAAGGTATGAAGGCGATGTATGGACTTGGTGAACACTGCAATAGTCATCGGATGTATAGAGTTGAAGTTTAGACAAACCAGTGTATAGACATGAAGCCTGACAATCCAGTGTATAGAGTTGAAGCTTGGAAGGATGTATAGAGTTGAGCTGTACTGACTTTGGCAATGTGCAGACTTAACTGGTCGGGCAGTGTACAGACTTAGAATATTAAGACCAGTGTATAGACTTCAGTTAGAAGGTGCCCGATGTACAGACTAGAAGAAGATATGCCAATGTACAGACTTAATAGATCAAGCTGGTGAAGACTTTGGTACCCAGTCTATCAATGTTCTGATGCGTCGACCCACCCTTGCTGATGAGTCGACCCACTACTGTCCATATTAACCAAACAGTGTAGATAGATGAAATAATGAAACAGCATATGAACTGTACTCACTTAGGTGATGAACCAGCATAAATCTAGAGATAGAAGATTGATTTATAGTGTGAGACATCATCAAAACCATAGGGATGCAACAATCTCCCCCTTTTTGATGATGACAACACTATGAATCAACCAATATCAAGGTTCAACAAGAGATTAATATCAGCTGCAACAAACAGATTAAATTCAAGGCGTGCTCATGCAGATGAATTATATATTCCTTACAACACACTCTCATCTCCCCCATAACTCATAACCATGTCTTCCAAGGCGTGCTCATGCAGATGAATTATATATTCCCTACATCACACTCTCATCTCCCCCATAACTCATAACCATATGTTCCCCTAAGCAACATGACTCCCCCAAAGCTCAAGACAAATCCAAGACTCACTGATATTGCAGAACTTTTCTCCCCCTTTGACATCAGTAAAAAGAAATACAGAATGTATGACAGTGCTGGAAACATGAAGAGTAAGGGCAGTAACTTCTTAGTGCAGAAAGTCACGAGTAGGTCTTAAGAGAATAAGTGAGTTTCTAATCTCAAGAGAGGATTCTTTAAACTCCAGTACACAATAGAGAAGTAGAATGATAGAAAAGTTTATCAGCATACATGGTGTATGATTTAGAGCAGGAGTTAACAAGTATGGCCAGATATAGCTAATCATTCAACTATCCCACAAGACAGCAAGAGACGAAATCAGAGAGGTGTTCTCAAGGTATTGAGGACAAGCAATCCATTAGTTTCATAACAACAAGGAATTTTTTGTTGGAGATGATTTTCAAGAAGATCAATGAGTAAGTTGGTAGTTCACTCCTTTGACATTAGAGAGACACCTTGATTAGAGGCCTGAATCCCCAGTTACTCAGAGTGAGTACCTTATTACTTCCTTTTTTTTTATTAAGGAACAGAGTTAGTAACTGTGGCTTTTGATATGAGGAAACACCTTGATTAGAGGCCAGAGTCCACAGTTACTCACCAGCAAGCCACCATTGCTCTGTCATCTCTTTCCATTCATTTTAAGCATTTGACACCTCATGACATGGGAGAAATATTCATTTCATTGATGAAGCTCCCAGTTTCTCAGTGATCAAAATAGAACATGTTTGTTCAGTTAAGCCCTTGAGTTAACGAGATAGAATGATTGAAAACAATACCAAAAGGACTATTTCTTGAATTGAGTCTTGAAGTCTAGATTTCAAGTTGATTGGGTCAGATATCAAGACATACAGGTTTTGGCCTAAACCAGAATCAATGACAATGTAGGAAGATATACTTTATGCAATTAGTCCAGATCTCTGAAGGAGTACCAAAGGAAAGATTCTAACTGGATATTAGAGTCACTGACTTATATACTTAAGAGATAAGTGACACTCTACTATCTGACAGAACCACACTAGATCAGTCATGCAAGACCAGCAAAGTTACACATCTGGACAGTCCTTTTGAATCTGTCAAAGAACTTCTCTTCTCACATTACAACTCAGCTCCCCCTAAGACATAGCATTCCTCAATAAAACAATCTAGCATAATCTCAAAGCTTCCCCTTACTCAAAGCATTCCTGAAAGCTAACCAGTAAGCATTCTGAACTCCCCCTTTAAATCAGCATGAAAGAAGGCTAAACATCAGACAAACACAACTCCCCCTCACAACAAGAGCAGGCTTTATAATTAAGACAATTTGTATAAGCCTAATTCTCTTCTCAATGTGGTGAATTTTTCATTATCCCGAGGTTTTGTGAATATGTCAGCAATCTGATTATCTGTGCCTACATGAATCAGTTCAAAATTATTCTTAGACACCTCATCTCTTATAAAATGGTGTCTTATCTCTATGTGTTTGGTTCGTGAATGCAAAACAGGATTTTTAGCAATATTGATGGCACTAGTATTATCACAGTAAATTGGTGTGCACCCCGAGTCTACTTGGTAGTCCTGAAGCTGGTGTTTAATCCATATTACTTGTGTTCCACAACTCCCTGCAGCCACATATTCAGCTTCTGCAGTAGAGAGGGCCACATAATGTTGTTTCTTGGAGCCCCAAGACACTAAACACCCACCCAAAAATTCACAATGGCCACTAGTGCTTTTCCTGTCTAGTTTACAGCCTGCATAATCAGCATCTGTGTATGCTACTAAGTTAAGTGTGTGAGATGCAGGAAACCATAAACCAAGAGAATGAGTAGCTGACAAATATCTGAAGATTCTTTTAACTGCAGCTAAGTGTAATTCAGTAGGTCTAGACTGATACCTTGCACACATTCCTACACTGAATTGTATATCTGGTCTAGAGGCTGTCAAGTAAAGAAGTGATCCAATCATACCTCGATAAAGTTTGGCATTTACTTCTTTACCTGTCTCATCTGCATCCAATGAGGTATTGGTTCCCATGGGTGTTGTAATGTGCTTTAAGTTTTCCGTACCAAACCTCTTGAACAATTCCACTGTGTATTTGGTTTGGTTGATGAAGCACCCATCCTCTAGCTGCTGTACCTGCAATCCAAGAAAGTATTTTAGTTCACCAACCAAGCTCATTTCGAATTCAGCAGACATCATGGTAGAAAATTCATCACATAGTTCATGCTTAGTTGATCCAAATACAATGCCATCTACATATACCTGAACTATGATAAGATCTCTGTTTATGCCCTTGGTGAATAAAGTTTGATCAACTTTACCTCTTTTGTAGCCCTTGCTGATCAGAAATTCAGACAATCTTTCATAGCATGCTCTTGGAGCCTGCCTTAGACCATACAAGGCTTTGTTTAACCTGAAAACTTGGTTAGGTTGAGGAGAGTATTGAAATCCAGGAGGTTGTTCAACAAAAACTTCTTCTTTAATGACTCCATTTAAAAAGGCACTTTTAACATCCATTTGTTAGAGTTTTATATTCTTTGAGCAAGCAAAGGTAAGCAACAATCTTATAGCTTCCATCCTAGCAACAGGTGCATAGGATTCATCAAAGTCTACACCGAATTCCTGACAGTAGCCTTTGGCTACTAATCTGGCCTTATTCCTTGAGATAATTCCATCTTCATTCATCTTATTTTTGAACACCCACTTGGTTCCTATGATATTAATACCATCTGGTCTTGGGACAAGCTCCCAGACATTATTCCTTTCAAACTGACCTAATTCCTCACACATAGCATTGACCCAAGCTTGATCAGCCAAGGCCTCTTCTACTATTTTGGGTTCAATTTGTGAGACTAAAGCAATTAAGTCATCATTATTCACATTTCTAAAATGAGACCTAGTCCGAAGAGGATCTTCAGGATTGCCTATGACTTTATCTAATGGATGGTCTTTAAGAAATCTAATATTTGTTGAAGACTCACCTGTTTCTCTTGGCCCTTCCTGATTGGGGGAATTTATTTCTCCACTCGGCTGAGTCTTCTCTTCTTCCTGTTGGTCTTCTAGAAAATCCCCACCATGATTGGAATCCCTGTCAAGATTTTCAACATTAGAAACATCTTTCTTTTCACTAAAAAGGATGTGTGGAGACTCTTCCACTTTCTAATCTGATATGTTAAATACCCTATATGCCCTTGACACTTCAGAGTAACCCAAGAATATTCCAGGTGTGCTTTTGGCTTCAAACTTGTCTAAATCTTTCTTATCATTGTTATGAATAAAACATTTTGCTCCAAAAATTTTGAAATGAAACAAGTTTGGTTTCTTACCTTTTAGAAGCTCATAGGGTGTTTTCTTGTGAATGGGTCTTACCATGGCCCTGTTGATTATGTAAGTTGTTGTATTGGCCGCTTCTGCCCAAAACCTTCTAGGTAATTTACTTTCAATCAACATGGTTCGGGCCATCTCCACCACAGTTCTATTTCTTCTCTCCACAATCCCATTCTGTTCAGGTGTCCTGGGAGAAGAAAACATGTGAGTTAGTCCTTCTTTTTCACAAAGATCAATAAACATGGAGTTTTCAAACTCACCTCCATGGTCAGATTGAATAGAACAGACCTTGTACTTCCCTTCTTGTTTGACCTTATTGAAAAACAGATTAAACTTTTGAAATGCATCACTCTTATTTGCTAAGAAAAATATCCATGAATATCTAGAGAAGTCATCTATGATGACATAGCCAAACCTGTTTCCATTAAGACTCTGAGTTCTAGTGGGA
Source organism: Amorphophallus konjac (assembly GCA_022559845.1). Lineage (NCBI taxonomy): Eukaryota > Viridiplantae > Streptophyta > Magnoliopsida > Alismatales > Araceae > Amorphophallus > Amorphophallus konjac. The sequence goes on along the minus strand of CM040123.1, from coordinate 216,339,310 downwards.
CCGAAAAGGTCCATATGAAGAAGTTCCATTGGCCTAGAAGACAATGGCTCAGATCTTAATTTAAAGGAATTTCTGGTCTGTTTGCCTAGAGCACAGGCATCACATGCTTTTGATATTGAGTTGAATTTAATTCTAGGCATGCCTCTAACTAAATCATGCTTGACCAATTTATTTAAAGTTGTAAAGCTAGCATGACCTAGACGTCTATGCCATTCAAAAGTATCATTTTCAGAGTTGGAAGATAAGCAAATAGTAGATTCAGATTTCTCATCTAAGTCTACAATGTAGACATTATTAATCCTGTTGGCTACAAGTTTAACCACATCAGAATTTGTTTCAAGGATTTTGCATGAACTATCATCAAATACAACCCTGTGACCCCTGTCACATAATTGACTAATGCTAATCAGGTTGTGTTGAAGCCCCTTCCACAAGTAAGACTTTTTCAATGGAGTTTGTGGAAGACTTACCTACTGTACCAACTCCAATTATTTTACCTTTGTTCTTTCCTCCAAACTTGACCAGACCCCCTGGCTTCATCTCTATCTTGCTAAACTTGGATCGGTCTTCTGTCATATGCCTGGAGCAGCCACTGTCGAGGTACCACTTGTTGTCTTCAGCTGCCAGGCCGACCTACACAAATACATCAAGCAGAGTGATTTGGAACCCAAGATGAGTTGGGTCCAAGGACATTGTTCAAATCTCTGATCAAGTGTTTAGGTATCCAGATTTGCTTCAGCATGGTTTTCTCTGGCACCTTCCTTTCTGGTTTATTAAAGTTGAATCCAGCTGGACTGGAGAAGTGAGTTCTATTCCATTCATTAGTCTTCCTATTCCTAGGAAATTTCCTGTAAGCTTGTTGATTAACATATTTTTGACCATGAAAGTTATTTCTCCAGTAGGTCCTGTTTGGACCCTTCTGATTGTTGTAATTCCAGCTCTTATTCTTATTCACTTTCTTGGTCCATCTACCATTTGTGTTCTGGTGAGTGGGCTTAGTGTTATTCTTCATAAAATTCATTCCCATCTTAAATGGTTGTCCAGTACTGGTTTTTGTGTTTTCTTTAGGACTTTGAATTTCCTTAGAGCTGTTTGAGCTGGATGGTGTGTTCAGCTTCTCTTTTCCCTTCTCTGGGCAGAAGGTGATGGTCTTGAATTGCAAGGGTCTCTTATTGGTTGGGTCATAGCCTAGACCCTCCTTATTGAAATTGACCCTAGTCCCTAGTATAGCATCTAAACTAGTCTTTCCTTGGACAAACTTTTCTAAGACTTTTTGTTTGTCTTCCAACTCCTTTTGAAGGGACTCAGAATTTTTTAGGAGTTCAGCATTTACTTTCTTCACAGCTTCATATTTTTCTGAGTTCACTCTAATTTCATTCATGCTTTCTTCAATTTTAGTTTTGAATTCATTGAGCTGTTTTTGACTTTCTTGAGTTTCTCCCTTGAGCTTATCATTTTCTTTCCTTAGTGAGGTCATTTCTTCTAGTTGTTCTTTTAGCTTCTCATTTTCCTCACAGACCAGAGTTTGTTCTTCAAAATTTGTGTTAAATTTTCTTTTCAGAACTCTGTGCTCTTTACTAAGAGAATTAAATTTATCTAACAATTCACCATAAGCATCCTCCCAGTCATCAATTGAGAAATTTTCAAAAACATTTATTACCTCCTCTTCACTGTTTGCCATAAGGAAAATTCCATCTTCACATTCTTCTGAGGAAGTATCTTCGGGGTCTTCTTCTTCCTCGCTCCATGTGCAGACCATCGCCTGTGACTTCTTCTTCTTCTGCACCTTTATGTTTTTCTTTTGAAGATAGGGACCCTTCTTCTGGAGGTCTGGGCATTCGCCTTTCATATGTCCCTATTTGTTACAATTAAAACAAGTCAGTTTCTTAGGATTTCTATCCCTGTAACTGGTAAATTCAGCATTCTTGTTAGAAGAGTGTGGCTTCTTCTTCCTAAAGGTCTTTCCCTTTTTCTTCAAAAAATTTTTGAACTGTCTAGTGAGCATTGCCTGCTCCTCCTGGTCGAGATTTGAAAAACCTTCAAGCTCGGACTCGGACTCGGGGCTACTGCTGCTGCTCCCGCTGTTGCTACCCTTGTTGCGGGATGCTCTTAGAGCCACATTTTTATCCTTCCTCTCACTTCCTTCTCCACCTCCTTGGAAATTCATCTCATAGGTCATAAGGGATCCTATGAGTTCATTCATAGTCAAGATAGTCAGATCTTTTGACTCCTCAATCACAATGGCCTTAGTGTGCCATGCCGGGGATAAAGATCTAAGGATTTTCTTGACTATATCTGCCTCAGCAAGATCCTTCCCTAGCCCTTTAAGTGTGTTTGTGATCAAAGACAACCTGGCATACATTTCAGTTATATTCTCATCTGCATTCATCTTAAACATTTCATACTTAGAAGTGTAGAGGTTTGCCTTCGAGGCTTTCACTTGAGCTGTACCTTCATAGATCAATTGCAGCTCATCCCACATTCGCTTGGCAGTCTTGTAGGTAGATATACGGGCATACTCTTCTGGATGAACAGCACACTGGATGATGTTCAGCGCCGTCCAGTTGAGTGAAGAGAGCTTGACATGGTCATCTGTCCAAGCATCCTCGTTTGGTGGCAGATCATATGGCCCCACCGTAATTACTCTCCACAGTTTATGGCTCTGAGCCCTGATAAACACTTCCATCATGTTCTTCCAAAATAGATAGTTACTACCATCAAAATACGGAGGGCGACTAATGGATTGACCTTCGGCCATGAAGGTTCTAGGACCACTAGCATTTCCTTGACCGTTCGTCCACATGGCGTAAACCTTCTCTGATACCAAATGTTAGCACAGCAAGAGTGATATAGAAGGGGGGGATGAATAGATCACTCCCAATTTGTAAAAACTTAGGCGGAAAATAAATTCTACTGCTTACGCCCCTCCTTAACCCGCATACAGAGAAATGCCAATACAATCACCAAGCAAGGCAGTATAAGTAAATGAGAATGAAGAACTGATCACATGGAAGCAAAGGGACAAGCAGATGGAGAGAGCAGATAACAACAGCAAACCACAGAGGAGGCACTCGATTTTTAGGTGGTTCGATTGCAGTACGCAATCTACATCCACCCCTCACTCCAACTAGAATGAGGATTCCACTAGACAATGCTAGATCACTGCAGACTCAGTCTGCGAACAACATGCTGCCACACAGCTTGAACAACCAAGGGAAACAAATCCCTCAACCAAGCTCTGCTACCCACAGAACTTGATACATGTTCCAGCTACCAGCTAGAACAGAACCGGAGACACCTCTCCCTTCCTCCACACACCGGAGGGAACCTGCTATTGATAACCTGTCACTAGCAACACCAGAGATCACCGATCTCTCTTCCTCTGCAACCCAGAGGGAAACTGGAGTAATACTCCCTTCCTCCACACACCGGAGGGGAACCAATTCGAATCGGAAGGATGAACAAAATGAAAAGAAAACAAAATAGGAACAAAAACAAACGAAGAAGCAATCGGTTCAGAAACCAATACAAATGTAGCTTCAAAGGAAGCAATTCATCAAACCACAGACACTGCTCTCTCTCTCTCGAACATACTCCTCTCGGATCTGGACACTATGGAACTCTTTGCTCTTTTTCCCTTTCTGGATCGTGCAGCCTCACACATATGCCTTCTGCTTTTTCTTTTCACGATCAAGCTTCTACTGAAGGACGAAGCTCCATATTTATAGCAGATATTGGGCGTGTGGCTGCCAGGTTCCCGCCCATGAACTTTTTGCCAGATCATTTGAATTTCGACCACATGGCAGCATCCTGACTAGGTTGCCATCCACGTGTCATGTTTCTGGTGTCTTGGATCACGTGCCAGGTGCCAACCTCGGATCACGTGCCCAATCATCAGCCTGAATCGCCTGCAGACAGACAGATGGAATGTATATACTTAGTTAGTTGAGGCTATTTAACACGAGTGTATATACTTCAGAAACATCAACTGAGTAAGTGTGTACAACGTGAGAGAGTGTATAGACTTAATGAATAAAGCGTATGTGAAGGCAGTGTATAGACTTAATGAATAAGCGCATGAATGGCAGTGTATGTACATGTGATGAACAATGCATGAACTAGCCTTGCCAATGTGTAGACTTTACATTGCCCAGCCACTGTGTAGACTTCACGAAGCCTAGCCAGTGTACAGGCTTGGAAAGAGTGTGCTGTGAGCATTGAAGACTCAAGTTATAACAACAGAATGTATAGAGTTGTGGTCGGACAACCCAATGTGTAGACTTGAAGCAAGAGGCCAGTGTTCAGACTTTAAGGAAGCGATGTACTGTTCGCAATGTACAGACTTGATAGTGTAAGACTCTTAATAAGACGGTGAACAGTGTATTGACTTGATGCCCAACGGTGATGTACAGACTTTGACAAGCTTGAGCCAATGTATAGACTATGCCATAGTGAGACGATGCATGAGACGCTCGGCTGTACAGACTTGCAAAGTTCTGAATGAGACGATCGGCTGTAGGACCGATGTACAGACTCTGAATGTAAAGGCAGGCTGTATAGACTTGAATCGCTTGAAGCGATGTACAGACTTGGTGAAGATCAAGCAGTGTATGGACTTGTGAAGGCTTCAGCGTTGTACAGACATGGAAGAACCATTGTGAATGTATAGACTTGATGAACCACTGTGGATGTATGGACTTGAGCGAATGAAGCCGATGTACAGACTTGCCGATTCGAAGCCACTGTACAGACTTTGAAGAGCAGTTCAAAGTATAGACTTGAACCCCCTGAGCTAATGTATAGACTTCACGCTGTACAGACTTTGAGCTTTGATCGTTTGAGCAGAATGCAATGTACACACTTAGCGATGTATAGACTTGGAGAAGCGAAACCGATGTACAGACTTTGAAGGATTTGAACAGGAGAGTGTATGGACTTGGTTCCTATAGCAGTGTATGGAGTTGAAGGTATGAAGGCGATGTATGGACTTGGTGAACACTACAATAGTCATCGGATGTATAGAGTTGAAGTTTAGACAAACCAGTGTATAGACATGAAGCTTGACAATCCAGTGTATAGAGTTGAAGCTTGGAAGGATGTATAGAGTTGAGCTGTACTGACTTTGGCAATGTGCAGACTTAACTGGTCGGGCAGTGTACAGACTTAGAATATTAAGACCAGTGTATAGACTTCAGTTAGAAGGTGACCGATGTACAGACTAGAAGAAGATATGCCAATGTACAGACTTAATAGATCAAGCTGGTGAAGACTTTGGTACCCAGTCTATCAATGTTCTGATGCGTCGACCCACCCTTGCTGATGAGTCGACCCACTACTGTCCATATTAACCAAACAGTGTAGATAGATGACATAATGAAACAGCATATGAACTGTACTCACTTAGGTGATGAACCAGCATAAATCTAGAGATAGAAGATTGATTTATAGTGTGAGACATCATCAAAACCATAAGGATGCAACATATTTCGGTTTGTCTTTATTGTCAGTCTTCCGATGCTGAACATTTTGATTTTCTATTTTCATATTTCATATTTCTTCTAAGCTGTGTATCGACGATGGCATAAGCTGTAAGGCCCAGCGGTAGAGGTGGTTTCCTCTGGATACCTAAGCTGTAATGCTCAGTATTCGGCAAAGCTATAATGCCCAGTAGTTTTTAGGCAAGCTGTGAGACCCAGCGGTTTCAAGCTGAGTCAGCAGTAATCCACACTCTGGATTGAGTGTGGGGTGGATGTAGGTCTGAAGGACCGAACCACCTAAAAGGTTCTCGTGTACTGTGGCCTATTTTCTAATGTTTCAACCGTTAGATGAATGATAGGAATGTTTCTATCTCAGTTCCTAGTTGGTTCTAATTCCGCATTAGTCTAAAGTTTTCAGGCTAAGTTTTAATTTGATCAAGTTTTTAGAGGGAGATTCATTCACCCCCCCCCCTCTGAATCTTGGTTTGCACCACTACATCGGGTTAACAATTGGTATCAGAGCATACCATTGACTTAACATAAGCTGGTCAGGAAGCAACAGATCTTCTTCTGCCAACCCTCTAGTCAGAAGAAGATTTTCAAAGAAATATGGTATCCACCGAATATGGACAAAGAGTTACCACATATTGGTAGATGCAATGGCCGTTGTGACGACCCAGGCTCTGGATACTGGGTAAACCCGATAACACTTGGATCCTACGAGGCCTCCCAAGAGCGGTAAAGCGGCGAAGGGATAAAAGGGGTGACTGGGGTACATTGAAGTCCTAGATAAAGCAGTGAGCAATTAATATTTCATTGATCAGGTTTGCTAAAGTAGCAAGAAATAAAATTACTTTTTCAATTAACAGTTTAAAATAACATAGTCCAGTCCAAATAAAGGCAAGTATAGTCAAACAGAAAGGGAAACGTACACTGAAGTCGGGGGAAGCCCGACGCAGAGAACGTTGGCAACCGCTGGCAACAACGAGCTGATGCACCGCGTCACGAACCACCAGGAAGAAGAGTGACCACACCTGAAAAGTTGGGGTGAGCCTCGTGTCACTGGCTCAGTAGGGGTCACGCAGATCCCCACTGGAAACAACGCAGTAACACAAAACAGCAACGCTAACTAGTAAAGCATGAAGAATAGGAGCAACAGTGGTAACTACAACAGTAAAGCTGTAAAAAGCAGGAGTAAGTAAAAGAAGGAACATCTAAAGAGAGGGAGGAGAGCTGTACTAACCAGAAATACGGCCACCGATCAAACCACGGTCCTCTAAGCTACTCCAAACGGCAACGGAAGGGCAAACCCTGATCCCACCAAGTCGGGCATTACCTATCCGTCAACCAACATCAGCTCCAAAGTTGAAGCCTACCAAAATAGACAAAAGCCCTATAAAAGACCTACACAAATGTAGACACAAACATACACAACTAGATCATCGTGTACGCTATATAAGACTAGGGCTCGAGTAAAGCCACGCCCGGCAACTAGGAACCCAATGACGTAAACACACGTCACGAGACACGAGAATCACTAGAGTCATGCGTCAAGTGACAAGAGCACCTCCTCACTAGAAGAACAGCCAGATGCGTCCACTAACGTCTTACACTGCGTCACAAGTATCTCCCACACGTCTAGAACGACGGTAACTGAGACACTCACTGAGCCAAAGTACGAGGAACGACAGTACCAAGTATAAGGAGAAGCGGTACCACAGACCTAGGAACAAGGTACCACAGTAACGAGTGACTAGTCAGGGTCACGCCCGTAGGCGTTCGTCCAAACGCCCCTAACCACGTGTGCACACACAAGCTCAATGCCTTGATCCAAGCCTCTAGCTAGCTTTCTCCCCCAGTAGGACGCTACTGTAAGGCAAGGGAGCCCACAGAAACTAGCTTGCAAACCGTATATCGGGAACTACCCCGCCACCACTCCTAGGTGGGCCAACACACTAGAGCGCATGCGTCGTCAGGCTACAACTAGTGGAGGCTCACTAGACACACAGAGACTCCAAAACCTTAGTGCTGAAGTACGGACATGCTAGCACGCACTATCACACGTACTACGAAGCACAAGACACGAGGTAGCATACCAGATTGCCATCGAACTCAGGATAGACAACTAGACCTGTTAAGATAACGATTCTTGAGTCAGAAGACTCGGGGTCAAGATCGTCGCACATAGCGGTAACAAGCCGCCAATCAGTCTAATCCTTAAGCCACAGCACGAGAAAACCTCGATAAAGGAAACGACATAGGATCGCCCGATCCACTCCTCCGCTTAACCCGAATCACAGAGACCGGAGGGATCACCAAGACTCTCAAAGTACACAGACATGCAAACCGAGGTAAAACAATACCTCTAGTCATCCAACACCATGTCTCGATCCATACAGGACCACCGAGACGATTCACGAGTCACATGTCAACCACTGGATCACACCGGGTTGACCAGACACCAACAATGACTCTAAAAGCAATACATAATACTACGCGATGCGATGGCCTTCTTAGACACCCTACCACACGGTTTAAGCCCTCATAGGTCATCCAAGACATCCACAGAATAGTGGGCCAACCTAGGGGTCAAGCCACATCAACTGGAAACCGAAACCGTTCCAGAAGACCTGTCTGGGAAAGTAGCGGTCGCTCCCTTGGCCGCTAGACCGACCTAGCAGTCATCCAAAGGGCTGCTACCCTCACACCGAGAACATAGGGGCATGCAGTCTATCGCGGGACCGCAAGGGAGGCAGTAGCGGTCGTCCCTATGACCGCTACACCCGGTCAACCCCCAACCGAATTAAACCAGTCAACAGGGCTTAGCGGTCATATACTGAACCGCCACAGCCACTAAGCGGTCGGAGCTAGGACCGCTAGCTCAACCGACTTAAAAACCTCGAACCAACATAAACAACGCTTAGCTTCTAACTATGAACCGCCACAGCTAGCCTCGCGGTCTATCGTAAGGCCGCTTCGCCAAACCGACTAACATATAACTCATAACGGTCTAACAATAGACCGCTTGACAGGGCTTAGCGGTCCTCCATTGGGCCGCTAGCCGACGCAAATGGTCAATCGTATGACTGCTAAGACCCGCACGGACTTATCGTTAAACCGACAATCCACACAGCTTAGAGGTCCACCATAGGGCTGCCAGAAGCAAGAAATGGTCTCTGAAATGACCGCGAAGGCGATACGGCGGGAGAAAAAGGGGAATGGCCGATCCTGGCCGTTCCACGCCCCGTTCGCTTCTAAACAAAGGTATACAACCCTAGATGCGAATAAAGCCTTCCACAGACCGAAAGGGATCATTTTGACATCAAAAACACAAAGAACGGGCGATTCTACCGAGTCGACCCAAAATGAGTCACGGGGATAGTCGGGCTCATACCGACTCCGATTCTCAGCCAAAGGCAATAAAACTGGTGGGGATAGATTCCCAACATGCCAGGGGTTTGAATGAAACTAACTAGGTTGAAAATCGTTGCCTGAAACGGCGAACTCGTCTCACACCCCCCGAACATGCTTTCACCCAAAATGAGACTAAACCTGCTCGTTCTTACACCATTCGGCTCCAAATCGCGAGGAAATGTAGAAGAAGCGTAGGGCGTCCATCTCCCTACCTCCACCGAAGTACTCGCGCACCGAAGTGACTAAATCACGCCAAAAATCATCTCACGAGCCTGTCACGTCGGCTTTGAATCCATCGAACGGGATCGCGCCAACCACGCTCCGATCCTCTCACCAACACGCTCCAGATCAACTCCACGGCATCTCCACAGCATTCTCGAGCCTCCTCCGTCTGTAGTCGGAGTAGAGGAGGAACAAGGAGAGAGAACGAGAGAGAGAGAGACGTGCGCGCAAATGAGGAGAGAGGAAGGATAGAAAAGAATAAAAGGAAAAAGGAAAATAGAATTTTCCTAATTTTCACGAAATCTGATTTTTGGTCCGAAAATGGACTAATTCAGAAAAATACGAAAAAATAGTCCAAACGATCCTCGAAATGAGCACAACGTAACTGTAGCGTCCACGAGTCGATGAATTGAATAGTAAACTCACCACGGGGTTTCGTAACTAGTACGAGAGAAAAATTCACACAGATCGTAAAACACAACTCAGGACCCACAAAAGCGATCTGAAACTCTCCGATAAAGATCCAAAAAACTCAAGGTCTTACAGTCCTCCCCTCCATACACGAATTTCATCCTTGAAATTCAAGGAACTAACAAGGAGAAGCTGGGAAGAACAAACCCAAACGCTGGCAATGATCACCAAGCTCCAGTCAACACCAACACCTAGAACACGGCAACATAAATCTCAAAAAACACAATTCGGAGGAACACTGCTAGACCATAATCACAAGCACACGCTCTGGATCTCAAGACAAATCGATCCACAGAACGAACACGGCACCCAAATAAACACAAGTCTGACACCTCCGAAACAAGGCAACGTCGCTTATGTCTCGCAGGGAAAGGAGACACGACTCATGCCACGAAAATAGCTATCGACAGAACACGGCAAATACCACAAGCATTAGCTTACCCAAGAAAACATAGTCCTCAGCTGATTGCTCCACAACATCAATTCCCGCGCCAAGAACAACAAGACTATCACGCAGAACGCCAACGATAGCACTGGACCACGAGCACAATGAAGTCAGTCCTCACTCAGACATTACATCTGATTCGCTCTATCATAATAGAAGAGTAAAGCAAAACTAACCAATAAGACCTTGGTCCACACAATGCCAAATCAGACTCACAGGGAACTCCTCCCAAGCTCAACACGACCCCCAAGAAATAACAACAACAACAGCACTCGCAGAATCTCGGCTCCGTACTGAACACAGAACCACGGGAGACAACTGCAAGCTGGGTCACATCAAGGCACAATTACAGCTGAACGCACAACTAAAATGTACTAGCCATGCTACGAACAGCTCACCATCAAGGACCCACAACAACGACAATCTTGGGAAACGCATCTCGAGGACCACTATCTGTCCCGAGAGTACGACATCCAAGAAAAAGTTATAGAGGAAGGGAAGGGTACTCAACCAGCATACATGCCAACAGATTCCCCCTAATCCTCACACATGCCAGTGCTAACAACCATAATGCCTCCAACAAATGGCACAACAACCAACAACATCAAGGCACACATAGCCAAGACGTCAAACATGCTGAGGAAACAACTTCTCAACCAATCACAATCTTCCAACTTCACGACCCTGAAACATGGGTTGTCAGCCGACACGCTTCGGCTGCATTCTCGACACACGTACACCGGCATTAAGGATAACTCGGCATCCGCATCTCAACACACACTCGGCACCATCGCAATACACGAAACTACAATATACCATGCCTTGAGTACCGATCCTGCTAACAGCCGGTCACAAGTCGCCAAGTGCATACCATGAAGAGCATCAGCTTCAACACAAAGCACAAAGGAACGCTAATCTCAACTCATCCTCACGTCCTGGAACGATTACTGAACCTTCATAGCACAGCAAACGCTCAACACGGCACATTGGACACGGCGCACAACGGCCCCCAAACATAAAATCTGGTTCCCAAGCCAAGCAACCGTCGAACAAAATCAAATCAGGTTCAGAATTAACATTGTCCACCCTTCAGCAGACACGGGATAAAGGCTTCACCAAGACAGCACTTCCAAGGCTTTCCTCGAAAAGACGCCACCAAACAGGATGAGAAAAATCAAGCTCGACTAACAGTAGCTCACCAGGAAGGAAAATCCTAGGTTCGTCCAAGCATTCTTCCAAACAAGGCATCTAATCGACCACCACGACATAACCTTAACACCTCAGGGGTGGAACAAATCTCAAACTGAGATAATCGAAGCAACATAAAATTATGCACGGTCATCACATCAACGAGAAGGTCACCAGCCACCTGAACAAATTACAGAATCATCTCAAACACCGCACCACAGATTCACGCCTGCCGATGAAATTTGTCAAGCATAGCATAACCGAGACAGACACCATGGAAAAAGAAAAGCAATCCGTCACATCCTGACAAGAGCAAAACCATCTCGCATAGTTCCAACATAGCACCCACAAGACCACACGCGAAAACAAAGCAACAAATAATCGCAAAACCGTTGCAAACGTTAATGCCTACAGCTGGCTGCACTGAACCTTAAGGACTCTAAATACTGCAATATCTCAAATTCCCATGTACCACTAATCACATCTCTAATACCATCTGTGACGACCCAGGCTCCGGATACCGGGTAAACCCGATAACACTGGGATCCTGCGAGGCCTCCCAAGAGCGGTAAAACTGGGAAGGGATAAAATGGGTGACTAGGGTACATTGAAGTCCTAGATAAAGCAGTAAGCAATTAATATTTCATTGATCTGGTTTCCTAAAGTAGTAAGAAATAAAATTACTTTTTCAATTAAAAGTTTAAATTAACAGACTCCAGTCCAAATAAAGGCAAGTACAGTCCAACAGAAAGGAAAATGTACACTGAAGTCCGGGGAAGCCCGACACAGAGAGCACTGGCAACCACTGGCAACAATGAGCTGATGCACTGCGTCACGGACCACCAGGAAGAAGAGCGACCACACCTGAAAAGTAGGGGTGAGCCTCGTGTCACTGGCTCAGTAGGGGTCATGTAGATCCCCACTAGAAACAACGCAGTAACACAAAATAGCAACGCTCACCAGTAAAGCTGGAAGAACAGGAGCAACAGTAGTAACTACAACAGTAAAGCTGTAAAAAGTAGGAGTAAGCAAAAGAAAGAACATCTAAAGAGAGGGAGGAGAGCCGTACTAACCAGAAACTTGGCTGCCGATCAAACCACGGTCCTCTAAGCTACTCCAAACGGCAACAGAAGGGTAAACCCCGATCTCACCAAGTCGGGCGTTATCGATCCGTCAACCAACATCAGCTCCAAAGCTGAAGCCTACCAAAACAGGCAAAAGCCCTATAAAAGACCTACACAGACATAGACACAAACATACGCAACTAGATCATCGTGTATGCTATATAAGACTACGCCTCGAGTAAAGCCACGTCGGGCCACTCGCAACACAATGACGTAAACACACGTCACGAGACACGAGAATCACTAGAGTCATGCATCAAGTGACAAGAGCACCTCTTCACTAGAAGAACAGCCAGATGCGTCCACTGATGTCTTACACTACGCCACAAGTATCTCCCACACGTCTGGAACGACGGTAACTGAGACACTCACTGAGCCAAAGTACGAGGAACAACAGTGCCATGTACAAGGAGAAGTGGTACCCTAGAACTAGGAACAAGGTACCACAATAACAAGTGACTAGTTAGGGTCACGCCCATCGGCGTTCGTCCAAACGCCCCTAACCACGTGTGCACACACAAGCTCAATGTCTTGAGCCAGGCCTCTTGCTAGCTTTCTCCCCCAGTAGGACGCTACTGTAAGGCAAGGGAGCTCACGTAAACTAGCTTACAAACTGTATATCGAGAACTGCCCCGCCACCACTCCTAGGTGGGCCAACACACTGGAGCGCATGCATCGTCAGGCTATTACTAGTCGAGGCTCACTAGACACACAAAGACTCCAAAACCTCAGTGCTGAAGTACAGATAGACTAGCACGCACTGTCATACGTACTACGAATCACAAGACACGAGATAGCATACCAGATTGCCACCTGACTCAAGATAGACAACTAGACCTGCTAACACAATGATCCTTGAGTCAGAAGACTCGGGATCAAGATCGTCACACATAGCCGTAACAAGCCGCCAATCAGTCTAATCCCTAAGCCACAGCATGAGAAAACCTCGATAAAGGAAACACGATAGGATCACCCGATCCATGCCTCCGCTTAACCCGAATCACAGAGATCAGAGGGATCACCAAGACCCTCAAAGTACACGGACACGTAAACCAAGGTAAAATAATACCTCAAGACGTCCAACACCATGTCTCGATCCATACAGGACCACCGAGACAAATCACGAGTCACATGTCAACCACTGGATCACACCGGGTTGACCAGACACCAACAATGACTCTAAAAGCAATACAGAATACTACGCGACGCGATGGCCTTCTTAGAAACCCTACCACATGGTTTAAGCCCTCATAGGATGTCCAAGACATCCACGGAATAGTGGGCCAACCTAGGGGTTAAGCCACATCAACCAGAAACCGAAACCGTTCAAGAAGACCAGTCCGGGGAAGTAGCGGTCGCTCCCTTGGCCGCTAAACCGACCTAGCAGTCATCTAAAGGGCCGCTACCCTCACACCGAGAACATAGGGGCATGCGGTCTATCACGGGACCGCAAGGGAGGCAGTAGCTGTCACGCCCCGACACGGAATATCGGGACTGGCAGTAGAAACAATATGTTGATTTCCAAACATGTTATGCTAAAGCTAAAGATCAACACAACACCATGAACAGAAATAACTCCATAACTAAATAACAATTAAAAGATCCATGTTCCAATCACATAAACTCTCTTAAACAAACTTTTGACATAACACCCACTTGACAACATTACATTTGCTAATTCGAAATTACAACTCTTTCAAACACACAATCTAAAGCATAACTAGACACAACAACTATGACTGGCTCCACACAGCTTCTAACAGGTTCGCTCCATGGCCATCACTCTTGCCCGTCCCCATCAGTCTGCGAATCCTCACCTGAGCTACCTGAAAAGGGGGAAAATAACTGGGTGAGCGAACGCTCAGTAGGTAATAACAAGCAAGTTTAAGTAATTAACCAATTATTTGCATTTATATGTGCGAAAAGAAAAGAACGAAATGAAATGATGATATGACAAAGTAATAGAATAAAAAGAAGGCGATACCATGATGTAACAGGAAATTGGCCAACAAGTAAGAACTAACCAAGTCAAGAAAAATTCAAGTAATAGATTATCGTCGTAGACATCACGCTAGTCATGCACTCGGTGCAATGCCTCACCATGTCATTCAAACTCCCCGGGACACAAGTACTTTTCGGGCACTCCTCCCAGGACAAGACCGGGCCCTTATGATGCGTTGGCATTGATTTAATGGATCCAAGATCCCAAGTTATGTTTAGACATTAATCAAGTTAAATGGCCAATAAACATCAAGTGTAGAACTTACCTCGGAGGATTCCAAGGGTAAGTGAAAAGATACTTTGACCAGAAAGTTCAAGTTATCAAGAACCAACAGGTCCTTGGGTTCAATATCATAAAATACGAAAAATCAATTCTGGAGTATACGCGGTCTCGACTCGGCTGCTCAAGCTATATACGGTCTCATCTGGGCCGTTCAGGAAAGAACAGGGCTGAGGGTCAGCCTTAACGAAGTCAAGGATAAACGGACCAGTATGGGCCGCTCTTGAACAAGAACGGTCAAGAACGGGCCATTCAATTAGTACTGGATGGTCAAGAAATGGGTTGCACAAGGCCAGACGAACTTGAGCCCAAGAACAGGACAAACGGGCCTGATGGGGCCGCTCGTAGGATGAACGGTCCAATAGGATCCACTCGTCGACATGGACGGGCCTAATCAGTCCGTTCAAACTGGGCCTAACTAGAAGACTAGAAATCCACCCAAAAATGGGCTCCGGGCTGCCATAAGTGGGATAGAACTGAACCAGGGTCCAGCCCACTATCCACTGGTCAACCTATGGCTTATTGGGTCGATCCAAACAAGATTTGGTCGAAGATAGAACAAGGTTAATCGACCAATGTAAGTGGCACTTGGCTAGGGATGCACGGCCTCTAATGGGCCGCCCACTAAGATGAACGGCCTGCTTTCTACCGTTCGAGACTCAGTTGGCCCAACTCGAGCCGTGACTTACAACGAAGCAATCCAAGCGGTTCGATCACATGACAGGTTCAGGTCTTGGTGGTACAACATGTCCGACGTCTTAGTGGGAATCTCAGCCTCACGGGTGCTTACGGAGGTCCTGTAATGAAGGTCATAGTTGTTGACACCCATTTTATGCCTACAAGTCGAGTGCCTTTCTTATTTACTTGATGATGCCTCAAGCTACCCATCGCTCTGAAGTATTTCCTTGAAGGTGTTGTGAGTTTATTTCTTCATTACCAAGCTTCTTACTCCCTGGACGGGGCTTGTTTGGGGTCAATCCTTCCTTGGCATGCATTTTTATGGAAGCGGTTGACACTAGACCGCTATCACATGGTTGCAGTCCTGAGAGGACCGCGTCCATCCTATGATCCATTCCTTTGGGTTGACTCGGTCGAACCTTATCCTCGCGCCTGGTAGCGGTCTTCACACGACCGTTTCTATTGATAGCGGTCGTGCAATAGACCGCGTTAGCCACCCAAGCCCAGTTCCGTCCGAGCTCCGTTTTCTTCGGTCGGGAGAGTCTTAGGACTCTATCTTCCGAGGAGTTATCACCCCGGGGGGGTTGTGGACTCTCTTGGACGATTATCCTTCGATTTTTGATGATATGATCTCTTGGAAAACCCTGGAATTCGCCCCGGGGAACCCTAACTCGACTTAGGGTTTCTAAGGGATCTTTATAAAAGGGTCAGCTTTTGCCTCACTGAGGGGGGGGGGGGACTTTTGGACATTCACGCCGAAATGCTGCCAGTTCGTGGGGTGATCTTCAGCCATAGAACTCCTTTTCCCACGTCCTAAGCATGCCCGGTCCAGGGAGTACTTAGACTCTATCAATCAAGTCTTCTTTCTTCCCCTCGTTTCTTTGCATTGCATCATTGTTCTTTCATCATTTCGTGTTGTTCCATCACGTTTTTAATTATTCATTGCATGTTTAAACCTCCCTCCCATTGTTTGTCACACCCCACAGGGGTTAAAAAACCACCAACCCCCAGGTATTTAACCCCCCTTTTATGTGTCTTAAGCATCGTAGCTTGATAGATATTGCCCTATCTTTAGACCTAATCGGGTTTATTTTCTTTGTGTTTTCACTCTCCCCTGCAGGTCTACAACATATTCAGCACGAGGCCCCTCTCTCTTGGCCGGCTGAGAGAGAGGGAGGATGGAGCCCACGACACATGTTTCTGGGTGATGGTAGCGGTCAGGGGTGAACCGCTTTCATAAATAGTGGACGTGCGACCAACCGCGTTATTGTCCAGCATCCCGCTTGCGAGTGCCGTTATGTTTCTCCTTTCCAAGACTCGTAGCTCGGTCTTCCTAAGGTATTAGTCTTGGTGGCGATCACGGTCAGTTCTCTACTCCTCGTCCCCCCCTTTTCGTTTCATGCAAGTTCATGTAGAGTCGCATAATTAAGTCAAGGGCAAGAGTCGTACCTAGAGTAAGGGGGAGAAGCCCCCAAGCATCGTCCGACGGGCCGTCAAACTCAGCGTGTCGAAGAGGAAGGCAAGAACTTCCGCACCCCAGGCGTAGTCACCCACGTGCTCAATCTCCTGGAGGAAGGGAAGGAACCGGCAGGTCATCACGTCCGCTCGCGTGGAGAAGAGAAGTCGCCCGAACATCAGCATCAAGAACCGCCTCAACACTCGGTCCGCCTCTGCTCCCGGTCCTGCCGCAACTCTCGACCATATGCCCCCATGGGAAAAGGAACGTCTGACTCACTGGGTCCCAGCGGTCGTGAAGGGTGTAAAGCAGAGCTGTGTCGAAGCGACACACCTCAATGCTCAGGAAGGGGGGCAAACCCCATGGCAGCCAACCTCTCCCTCTGGAAGTCCAGCAGTGCCAAGTACACTGCGCGGACCTGCAGCCACGTGGTGCGGGTCTTATGCTTCCCCTGCATTCGTGTCATTCATTATTAGATGCATTTTAATAATTTAGTTTGCATTTTGTCTCATTTTCAATAAAATCATCTATTGAGCGGTCTTCCTTCGACCGTCCTTGACTTGGACGGGCCATCCTGCGCCGTCCGTCTTTCCATCTTCCTAGGGTAGAACGGCCACTCCTGGGCCATATGAATAGTGCATGGTCCTATGGGGACCGTTTAGTTTTGCATTGTTTGGTTTCTGAACGGACCAATGTGGCCGTTCACTATTTATGCGGTTACCCCTTAACCGTCCTAGCTTGGTTCGGTTCGTTTGCTGTGTGATTATGAACGGTCCTTCCAAGGCTGTATTGGTTTGAGCGGTCCTATGTGGGCCGCGTGTCTTTGTTTGTGCGGTTTCTGTTTAACCGCCCCACCATCGTCTTCCCCGACGACGGTGGGCGTCCCCCGGCCGGCAAAGAGGTTGCCGTAGCCCCCAAACCAGCCCCCTAAGCCCTATAAAACCCCCGAAACTAACATGCATGGCTTAAAAATGGAATGAGGAGGGTTTTTGAAGCTCCTACCTCGGGGTCCCGTGGTTTTTTGGCCGGTTTCTCCGCCGGTGCTTCTTCGCCGACGTCTTCGTCCGCGACAGGGACCTCCTCCACGGGTATGATCGCTCCGGCCCCTTCCTCGCCTGCGGGTGGCGGCGTGGTCCCTTCCGGCGGTATCCTTTCGGTGCTCGCCGCCGCGGCCGCGGCGGTCGTCGACGGCGGTGGTGCGGCCGTTGTTTCTTCGGCCATCCCTCAACGCCTCGCCTGGTGCTTTTGGCGCATGAGGGGGGGACAGCTGAGAGGGAGAGAGTTTGGGGGTGTGAGGTTGAGGGAATGGGGCTCGGTTTCCCTCCTTCATCCCCTCCACCGTCGGTTACGGTGAAGGGAGGCGAAGGGTTGTTTTTTTTTTCGAAGTTGCAGAACTTGCGCGGTCTAGCGATAGACCGTTCAATGTTTGTGCGGTTAGTTCATGACCGTTTATCCTCAAACGGTAAACTTCTTAAGTCGGTTCAAATTCCTTGGAATATACGGCTATCATGTAACCGTTCTACTTTGGGGCGGTTGGTTCTTAACCGTTCATTCTTAAATGGTGGTTGCACTTCAATTGATGAATTTTTGATATTATTGCGAATCTTGGTAACAATTTCATGTGCAGTAATCAAGACTTTCACCCGCCGTTTCGCCTGTACAGGTAAGTCAGGTATGGCCTTCTATCCCTATATCCCTTATTGCATTATTATATGGTATTATATTATATTATCTCGAGAACCAATTGGTTATCTACGTGTTCCAGGATCTGATGTTCCCCTTCACCAAAAATGATGATGATCCAGGTTCACGTATTTAATATTTGGATAGGCCGTTAGGTTGGGATGTCACGGGGAGGACGGTTCTATCCCGCACGCTGTGGTTGCGGATGGTATCTTGACTCTGATATTCCCAGCTTAGCAATATTATTCTCGAGTATTTTATATTTTAATCTTTCTTCGCATTTATTTTTACGATTTCTTTTATTTTAGCCCAGCATGCATCATATGCATCTTTTGAGCTTTCATGCCCCATGGTTTGCTTGAATAATGTCCCATCAGTGATGGTCGGCTGTATGTTCGAATGCTTGAGTAAGAAGGACTAATTCCACTCTGAATTGGAAGGTTTTCTTTGGTCGATTCGTTTGGTTTGGTTGATTGAAGGGTCCCCGTCTGGAGCTTTAGCCTATTTTCTTTTGTGGCCCCCTCATTGGACCGCGGGATTGTGTCCCCCATGAGGTTGGCCTTGTCGATTTGTTTCATTTTTTAGTTTAGTTCCTCCAGATTGGCGTCACTTTTGGTCTAATCGTTCCTTACATTCGGTTCAGAGTTTTCCGAAAGATTCTCAACACTTGTTGGTAGAAATGGGTGTCGTTTTACCTTAACGCCCGCTTTTTTGGTCCACTCCGCTACATTTCCGCTCCAGCTTCATGTTCCATGTCACCTCCGCTTCACCTCCGCTCACTCCCCTGCAAAGAGGACGTTAAGGAGGCGCATCTGTTGACACCCATTTTTTCACCGATAAGCTGAGTCGTTTCTCTTATTCCCATTTGTTGATGCCCTAAGTTGTCCATCATTCATTGAGCCATTTTTTGTGGCACGTCCTGGGCCCGTTTTATGGGTAGCCTCCCTCCTTGGTAAAGTCCGTATCAATTCAGGGCTTATTGGACCTTGGCTTTGATTAATTGAACGTGTTTTATGAAAGTCAAGTATCCAAGATCATGAATAGTCCAACATCAGCCGTTCAGGACTGGGGCGGTTGAACCCAGACCGTTCATACATTTTGGCTAATTTCTGAGGATTTTCTGAATATTCACCGACAGGCTTTTGTGCGGCCCTATCAGGCCCGTTCAAACCAATGGACGGGCGAATTCCAACCGCTTATATCTCAGAGTCCTACGTGTGCCAATTTTCTCAGATAATTATCAAATTATTTGAATTATCATCGATAGGGTTAGAACGGTCTCTGGTTGGCCGCTCTACATTTGAACGGTCTTATTAGAACCGTTCATCTTTGAGTGTCCAACGGCGGACGTTTCGGTCAGTTCGAGCGATAATTGGGCTAATTTTTTGATTATTTGAATTTCCACCGACGGGATTGGACGGTCCAAATTTAACCGCCCATATTTTTGAGCGGTCTATCGTAAGACCGTTCATCCTGTCGGTTGGTGATTTTTAACATTTTTTATCCCTTTTATGCATGGTTTTATCCCCAACTTCTTTTATCGATATCTCCGTGGATAATCAACCATTTTTGATGCCGTTTCGACTTGATGAGAGATAATGATAATATCTACGATTTATCTTTTATAATCTCGACCGAAAAATAGCTCAAAAACCTAGTTTCGGGGCTGGCTTTCTAGGCTCTATAAATAGACCCTAATGGCCGGACTTGAAAGGGGGGAGATCTTGGTCGATGGCGGAGCCCTGCCGAGTTTTTGAGCGACCTAGCACCAAGGAGGGAGGCTTTCTACATCCACATAAGCCTCCGGTTCAGGGAGTAGTTTGATTTTGAGTCCGTTTGGTTTATAGTCTCCATTACGTTCTTCGTTGCATGCATCGTTTTCTCCCTACGTCCCCCTTCTTTCTCATTACCATGCACACATCCACCCACGTTTTTGTCACCCTAGGGGTTTAAAACCCCCCAGGTATCCTCCTTTCCATTGTTAATGTTCATCTCTTACCATTTTGACGTTTACTACACTGTCCAGTTCTAATCTAGGTCTTTTGTGTGTGTTTATTACGTTGTTTCGCAGGTCAGCAATCATCAGCACGAGGCCCATCCCCTCTGGCCGGCCGAAGAGGGTGGAGGTTGGACCCCTTGCAACTTACTGCGTGGTAGACTTGTGCGGTTTCGTTATCACCGTTCAACAGTACGTGCGGTTCATAGAGGGTCGTTCTTCCTGTTCGTGCGGTCAATATAAAGCCGTTCTTCCTCCAACAGTAGTTCCTCCCGCACCTTCTACAGCGCACTTAGGCGGTCTATCGTAAGACCGTACACCGTAAGGCGGTTCTTCAGGGGCCGTTCATATACCCAGCACTGCAACTTAGGCGAGTACTCTCCCCTCTTTCCAAGGTACGGCGTGTCCATCACGTACGGCACCTTGGTGGCGATCACGGTCTTTTATTTTCTGTTCTCCTCTGAACGTTGTTATTTGCTCATCGCATATTGTTCCATTCATGACGCATATTGATCTTTAGTAGGAGGAGAAAAATATATCTACACCCCTTTTATGGCGATCACGGTGGGACTCCACTGCCAATCGTGCTATGTGCTGTATTACCTGCTGTTCATTGTTTCTCATCGTTGTTAAGAACTTCTGTGGGGGTTTCCAATTTCTGCTTTGGGTGTTTCTGTTCTCTGGAATAGACGCGGTCGGATGACAACCGCACATGTTGTAGCGGTCATCTGCAGACCGCTACAGGGGACTCAGGTGCGTACTCCAAAACTTTCTGCTGCAACTCATCATCTATCACATTCTGGAGTGTTATTATGTGTTGTCCGCTCGCCTATCTATTGTTCTTGTTGCTGTTAAGATTATTGCATCTGACGTTTCATCTACTGATCACGGTCCCCCCCGGGGTTTCTGCTCCTGCCTGGCCACTTTCTGCCCCCTGACCTAATGCGGTTCAGGGAAGACCATTTTCACATTGTAGCGGTCTCGGTAAGACCGCGACTAACTACTCAGGTACGCACCCCGAGGCCTTTCTCTGCAGCCCATTATTTCATTATCTTTCAGGGCCTTGAGTGCTGTTTGCCCCCTCCCTACTACAGTAATTGTTCATATTATTGTGTTCATCTTGATTGCTAGTCTCTTATGTTAGAATTTGCATGCACTCCGGTGCACATAGGACTCATGCATTTCACTCACATTTAGTTGCATTCCTACCGAGGTAGTGTTTCCTCTCGTCTCCATATTCCTTGGAGCCGACTAGGTGACCTTGCTGAGGGCTTCCGTAAGCCCCCGCGAGCCGAGGATTCCCACACGGACGCTGGGCAGGTTGTACCGTTGCCACCCCCAATCTCGGGTCTGCATTCATGAGAGAGAGAGTCCTCTAGGGTCTGCCAATTTCCCATCCCTCACCCTGTTTAGATACCTTGTGGTTAAGTACATTCATATCTTAATTAATCCACTAAGGTTCTAAAAGGGGACTTATAAAAATTCTCGCGCATCATCTGAAATTTGATTGGATAATTGGTTAATTCTTTTCTCATCTCTCCCCTCCGTTGTATGTTGCAGTGTCATCATTTGCATCATTTTGGCGGATTAGGGTCATTTGGTCTAGTTCACCCCGGTGTGTCTCCATCTAGTTGCATTTGTCCTAAGTTCATGTCCCTCCTTGTATTTATTTGAAATTCATTGCATAAGGTCTCCATTCACCCCATGGAACATTTTTCCCCCGTACCTTATTCCTATACTTCTCCATCCTCTTACCCCCGCGTGGACTCCTCTTCCCATACGGGTCCATCTCCTTATTCCTCCATTGGACCCTATCCTTCTAACGGGCCTTCTTGTCCTGCCCGTGTTGCTGCTAGCTCAATTAATTCTTATTCCCACATTCGTGATCCTTCCAGGCCCACATATCCTGCTACTCCCGGAGTGGGCCTTCCTTCTTCTCAGGTCGGATCCCTTTATCCTGCCCATCAACATTATCCTGGTCTAGATTTATCATATCTTGCTCAAGCTGGCCCATATCCTTCTCGGACTCTTCCCACAGAGGAGATGATCGCCAAGGCCCAACGCCAGCTTGATGAACTACAACGGAAAATCAATCCTCAAACTTCTTTGGATCTCCCGTCCGCATTTCAAGGTCTTCAACTCCCGCCACGTCAACAGATTCCTGCATATCGCCGCTATGGTGGAATGGGTGACCCGTATGTCCATTTAAAGGATTTCTTATATGAGTCGGCCCGGTTCCAGCATGATCAACGCTTGATGGCCTATTTGTTTGGCCTTTCTTTAGAGGGCTCGGCCAAGGATTGGTTCTTCACATTGCCGCAGGAGCAGATGATGAATTTTCAAGCCGTTCAAGCAAGATTTATTCAGCAATATCAGGATCAGGTTGGGCCCAGGCATTCTATGGTTGATCTAGCCCAAGAGAAGATGAAGCCCGGCGAGGAGTTCTCAACCTTCGCCGACCGCTGGCGTCGCCTAGCCACGCAAGTCCCGGGGCATATTCCAGAGGGCGAGCAGATCAAAATTGCTATTTCTAATGCAACGCACGAGCTTAGGTGCATCTTAGCCCTGAATGATATCACTTCATGGCAGCAACGTTACAGTCGAGCCCGCTTCATTACCCAACAACTCTTAGTTTCCTTTGACCGTGAGCCTCCTCCACCTTCGCCTTCCACATACCCCTTTTCTTCCCCGTCCACCACGAGTCCACCCTCCACCTCATATCCTTCCACGAGTCGACTGTCCGCTTCCCCACACCCATATACCCCCATATATGCCTCCACCTCACATCCCTCCATGAGTCAACCCTCCGCTATGGCATCACGTCACACCCCTCCACCTCCGGTCAGGGAAACACTGCACCCAGAGCAGGTAGATGCCGTCCATTACATTCCCACGCCTCCACATCATTTCAGTCCTCCACCTTCACCTATGCAATCCCCTTTGCCTACGCAACCTCCGCCCCCATCTCCATTATCTCATCATACCCTTCGGCATCCACCTTGCCCGAAGCAGGCCTCTCACTCTTCGTTGCCAGAATCCTTTGCAGATGTTTTCAGGGCTTTGATCGCCACCCACGCGTTACAGCTCCCTCCAGTTATACCTTGCCGACCTGCGGTCGGGAACTTGCTCCATTTTTGTGAATTCCATCGTCAACAGGGGCATTCGATCGAGGATTATCCCGAGTTCTGGCAACTTGTTTACAACTGGGAGGACAAGAATATGATTGATTGGACTGTCAAGCGCCAAGTTATTTCAGACCTCAGTGGCAAACAGCAGCAGCAGCAAGCCGTGCCGCCTAAGCAACCGTCTCTACCTCAAGACCAGGGGCACCCTGGTGTTTCTTCAATTGATGAGGAACCTGCTCCGTTACCCTATCCTTCCTTCATTCCATCTCCTCCACCACCTTTACCTACTCCAGCCCCTGCTCGGGCAACCTCTCTTTCACCCTTCGTTTCCACCACCACTCCTATTCCTACCACCTCTCGACGTGTTGTAAAGATACGCCAAGGAGCGCCACCACCTGCCACTTCCCCCATTATGCCACTACCTTCCCCTCCTCCTTCTTCACCACCCCTACCCTCACCTCCTTCCTCTACACCCTCACCATCTCCATCTACCACATCACCCCCTTTACCATCACCGTCCCCACCCCCATTTTTGCCGCCTCCGTCGGCCACATCTCCATCACCACCTTCTCTAGTATCCCCATTACCTTCACCACCATTTTCATCACATCCCCTCGCAACGACCCTTGTGCCATCACCTTCACCACCATTCCCGCTACTGACGCCGCCTCATTCACCATCATCCTCTAAGCCCGAGCAGGCCGACCCTAAACCCATACCTCCACTTTTGCTTTTACCTCCACCCATGCCCATCGTCGCCATCATTCCCCCACCACTTGCACTATCGCCACCCGCACCCTTCAAATCCCCTCCTTCTAACCGCCCTCTACCACTTCCCACTTCGCGGAGTAGATACCTACTACCTTTAGTGCCCCTCAGGTCTAGCCCCCAGGAAGAAAAGGTGTCGAGCCAGGTTTTGGTTATTCACAACAAGCTTCAAGATTTCGCGTGCCACACGTAGGGCCGAGTCCTGATCCCTGGATGTTTTAGGGACAAGGAGCCTACATTTTCAGAAATGTTTGCAAAGGAGAGTACCCTTGCACTAGCGCTAGTTTCTTCACAAGCAAGGCCGATGGCAATCTCATTGCTCGCTGGAGGATGCGCCATCGAAGCTGTTGTTTCTCCTCGCTCCATTGCTATTCAGTTCACTGGCCAAGGGGGGTTCTCTACCCAGATGGTGCTCACCCATGCGGCCGCCCAGAGCCTGATGGATTCTACATGCAAGGAGCAGTTGGCCGTGTTTTTTGCATTCTCTGAGGACGTTCTGCATCTGTTATGCAATCTCCCTCGGTTTATTGGTGAGGCGGCCACGTCAACGCTATGCATCACCCTCCCTCAGTTCCGTCCTGCACTTCTAGCAAGGGAGTTGTGCTTCATGCCCAACTGCTGAGTGGAGATGCCAAAGTTCCAAGTTCTAGGGTCAAACGACAAAACTCCATTGCTTCCTAATGTTCATCACAAGGAGTTGACTGTTCCAGAACGTCCTCCTATGGCTAGCACCGCACAGCTAGGGGCAACCGCCCCGATGAAGCTACATATTCACAGTCGGGCTAGGTCGTCTGCCAGGTGGGCCCGTTATGTAAGAAAGTATTACAAATTGAGAAGCCCAAAGGTCCGAGTCCACGCCAGGTGGCGTTGCTTCAAGAAGATTTCTGCCAAGAAGAGGCGACGACATAATTTCAAGGGCCGACAATGGTGCATACGGGGGTCCACTTTCTCCTCTCATTCTCCTATCCATTCATCTTTTCTTCTGCTCAGTTCCTATCCGTGGGTGATGTACGTTCCACCACCTGGCCATGTTTCTACCATTTCCTCCTATCCTCACCATTCTAGGCCTCGGCCTATGTCGTCCCCTTCCCCTAATCCAGGGGCATCTTCCAGCTTTCCTCTCCGGACAGGTCCGGATTTCACTTCTCGCCTCTTTCCCTTGACCCCGTTGGGGATTCCTCATACTCGTCCCCCGACCTCATCGGGTCATTTTTCTGATCTTTCCCCGACTTTGTCGGGCGGTTTTTACTTCTTGTCCCCGGCCTCCTCGGGTGTTCATGCATTTTCTTCCCAACCTTCGACGGATGATCGCTACTTTCCTCCTCCGACCACGTCGGTGATCCCGCTCTTTCTACCTTATCTTCACAGCTATCTTTTCATCGTCTTTATGTCCTCCCCCCCTCACCCTTCCGGGGTCCTCACCCTTTTTCCTGCTGCTTTCGAGGCTTTAGCCCGCCTTGATCTCAATTAATCCCTGGTTATTCTGTACTTGGTTCCTTGTTATCAGGGTCTCAGTGCCTTAGCGAGGGAGTTCTAGCCCTCGTCTCTCTTCCTTTTTATCCCTTCTTCGTCCAGTATGTGTCCGCCACTCCTCTATGTCGAGGAATCCAATCCTTTGCTCTCCTTTCATCCTTTATCCCGACAAGCAGGAAAAACAAAGTTTGCACTCCTCAAAGCTCGGTGATTGAAATCGCTTCAGGAGGCCGGTTTCCACGCCAGGGATTTTCAAAGGTATCTTTGACTTTGGGTGACGAAACATGTTATCATTGCTATTACTCTGTTATTTCTACACACGCTTATAATGTGAGTTCCTTAACATGATTGAGTGGCTTTAGGAGTCTTTGGTTAATTAGATCTTAACTTTGTGTCAAATAAAAAGTTAGCTTCTGCTGCATCCTTAGGCTGGTTATAGCCGATTCCTAGGAGACACCCTGTTGTTGCTTTGGCCATACTTTGGGTATGCACGAAGGCCTTTTTCTCTTCTCTACTCGGCCTAGTGCAGGGGCAAGAGAATGATGGATAAAATGACTAACCTAGGCGCTCCCTAATACGAGAGAGGTCTCAAATAGGGGCAGTCTTGACCCTAAAAAGTAAGCTTTCATGTTATACCTAGCCAATAAGGGCTGCCCAAAAGGAGAAGATGAAACAATACAAGATTATGAATCAAAGGCATGGCAAGAGTGGCAGTACAGTTCCCCGCGGGACGTCATGAGCCCGGTCGCATGCGTGCCTAATAAATATGGGTCTAAAAATCAAAGACACCAAGTCCCGGCGCAACAGACCTACTCTTTGAGGGGTAGTGCCCTGGAAGGAAGTCAAGTCTTGATATCTCTCGTCCTGCACGAAGCTTGTCTCCAATTTTTCTTCGGCTTCTCCCTCTTAGGCTGGGTTGTATCCCGGGTATGGCCTTAGTGGGGGAACCGTTCTCTAGAGATAGTTGGTTGTGGTAAGCTACCATTACATGCACACCCTGCTTAAGGGAAGCCTTTAATGAAAGGGGTAGGAGCGACGATCCATGGCTAGTAGTTTGAGCCCGTCTTTAGATGTTGCAGATTACTATGACAAAACCACAAAAAATCACATACTTCAAAATCAACATCAAAACAAAAAATCAAATATTTCAAAAAAAAAGAAAGAAAAGAACCGAAAAGAAAACTAACTAAATCAAAAAAAATGAAATATTGTTGAAAATCCAAAAAAAATTATAAAATTACAAAAAGCTAAAAATATGTCTTTTATGCATTTGCATTTGTTTTGAGGACAGATACGTGATCTATTTGTTAAGTGTGCAGGTTGCAGGCGCTTCAAGATTCCTGGCTCTGTCTCTCGTCTTGCATCTTGTCCACATATTTGACCAGTTCTCTCCTTCAAATCATGTCTCTCGATCTGTTCTGAAGCTTATGTCCTTCTCAAACTCTTGCTTCCTCTGATCATGTCTATAAGAGTGGGCTTTACCTCACGATTATGAACCTGGCGGTTCTGCTTCATTCTGATCTTAAGCTTTGATTGAAGAGTGTATTTGTAACATCTCTGTCCCGCATGTGTTATTCTGACCCATGAATTGTGTAGTCGTGCATGCGTCGTGTTCCCCTTGTTGTGTTGCATTGCATCTGCCCTGGTCAAGCGTGCTTACTTTCTTCAGGATGCGGTCGGTCGCGCGACTGCTACTCTATCTGGTGGTTGTCATGGAACCGCGACTGAGTTGCTGAGCCCGCACACCCTTGCCTTTGTTAGTCGCATCTCACCCTCACACCATTTTCTCTCTCCTTCGTGAGTCGATTGTGTAAGGCATTAGTAGATTGACAAGCTCCATGGTTGCACACAAACATTCACATTCATTTAAAACAAAACTCGTGGCATCATATATATCAAGGGTCTCCATGTACACGTGTGGTGCCAACAAATGAGAAAGAGAAACAACAAGGCATAATCAAGCCCGGCCCTCGCCAGGTCCCTCACTCTCACCCCCGCCCTCTCGCCTCTTCTCCGGAGGACCCATGGCTGTGCTACCCTCCTCTCGGCGTCGGCGCCTCTCCTCGTCCTCATTCCTCTGACGGCCGGAGGAACCAGTGAAAAAGTCCCTGACAGAACTACTGTGTGCGCCACCCTGGGACGCGCTGCGCTCAGGGCCTCGCCCCATCATGCGAAACGCCCGCTGCAGGGCCCGTAGCTCGATCTTAAGGTCATGGACCTGCTGCCGGGACTTCTCTGCCTCCTCGCGGTAGCGGCCCACTGCCGCCGCCTCCTCCCGTAGCAGGGCCATCTCCTGCATCGCTGCCTCTAGCTATCTGGCCTGCATTATACATTTCATTTGAGAATAGTCGGTTGATAAAAGATCATTGAAGGGAGGCTATGTCACTCACCCTCTCGGCAAGTGAAGTCTCGGCCTCACCGGCCCGTGCAACCGCCCTGGCAAACTTAGCATCCCTCTGGGCCCGGTCTGCTGGTGTCTGTGTGGAGGAAGAAGGGGCATCTGAGCCATGGCGCTGAGCTCCCTCGGCACGCTGCACATTGAAGTCAGTCAATCTCATAAGTCTCATAGCATAATCACATTTCTAAGTCCAGAAAGCAGTAAAAGCTCACCAGGAGATCCCGGGAGCGCTGAAGCTCATCCCGCTGCTGCACAGTCGAGTGGAGCAAACCCTGGAGCTCTGCGATGTGCCCCTGCGGGTCAAGCTGCATTCAGAAGCATCAACATGTCAGCATAATAGGAAAAGCACTAAGTTTAGGAGTTCTTACCGGTCGTCGGGTGCCGCGGAAGACCTGATCCCCATAGCATCGTGCATAGGCCTTCAGGTAGGCCTCATCTGTGTCAGCTCTAGCCCGTACCTCGTGTCCGCGACGCACCCAGTCTCGGATCTGCTCCTCCGCTCGAGCGATCCAGTCCACTGAACCAACTAGTCCGCGCGAGTGTCGCCCCACGCGCTCCTCCTCGGGGCTCTCCCGGGTCGGGAATGCAACGTCCGGCTGATGCACTCCCCGAGTCCTCATGATCAGGTGGTAGCGGAGTGGCTCCACCACGTTCATGCAATGCAACCAGATGTCTCGGCCAGAGTAGGCCAGCGCCACCTCCACCCAAGGCTGGACCTCAAATCCCTCGTCTCGGTAAGGTGTCTAGCGAACCTGTGAAAAGGAGTCAAGGTCAGCATACATTTCCACATTTTGCATTTTAAGCTCTGGGTTAGGAACTCATCGATGCATAAGGGAGAGAGTCGATGTCGTCCTGAATCGCCCGCACTTGGCGTTTGAGCGATCCCATGTCCCGTCTAGTCACCCACTGCCTCGCGATAGGTAGACGGTCTGCATGAGCCTCTAGCCCTCTACCGAGGTGAGGCAGGTAGATATAGGCCCACACCTGCATTCCATACATGCATTAGTCAGATAATCATATAAGCACAAGCATGCAAAGCTAGATCATTCGAATTATAAGCATAAGCATTCAAATTTAGTGCATTCAAATTGAAATCATACCTGAAGAAATGGAGCAAAGCCGCCAAGCATCGTCTGGAGGGTAGTGGTGCCAAAGGAGTCGAATAGAAAAGCTAACACGGCCGCACCCCAGGCGTATGATCCCACGCCCTCGAGGTCCTCCAACAGCGGTAGCAGCCGGCAGTTCACTGCATCTCCTCTCGTAGCAAAAAGTAGCCGCCCAAAGAGCAACACCAAGAACCTCCTCAGTACCATGTCTGCCTCGGGTCCTGGCTCGGCAGACACTCTCTCCCTCGCTCTGTCCCTCAGTCACCCCAAGTGCTGCTCGGGTAGCTCCCCGACTGAGATCTCGACGCCTCTCAAGCCCAGGCTGTCCTGTAGTCTACCTCGTGGTAGTAGGGACGATGGCCGTCCCGACCTATCCAGCTCCAGCCCCAACAGCCGCTGTGCCTGCTCTCGGTAGTCTGAGTGGGTGAAGCCGCTCACCGGAGCCCCGTGCACTCGAAGCCCTGTAATCCGCGCCATATCCTCGAGTGTGGGGATCATGTGTCCCCATGGGAACAGAAACGCCTTGCTAACTGGATCCCATCTGTCCGGAAGCGCTAGCAGTAGTGCGGCATCGGTCCGGAGTACCTCCACGCTCAAGAACTCCGCGAACCCCATCGCTGCCAGCCTGGTCCGCTGAAACTCGGGCAGAGCAAGATATACGGCCCGGACTTGGAGCCATGAAATTCTACTCCGGCTCTTCCCCTGCAAACTCATTTCATCATTTAAGGATCAACATAATACAGATAAACATTTCTAGGAAAGAAGAAACTGAAATTTTCAAATCAAAAGGGGGTCTGGGATGGTCGCGGTCCTTGGGGAACCGCTCCTATAGGTAGCGGCTACTGGTTGACCGCGACCTTCTCGCCATGGCGGGCCAGGCCATCCTTGTTTCTAGCTTTGTCTGTATGGGCTTTTTAGCCCTACATTCTATCACCCTGGGATCTTAGACCCCGCTCTAACCGCATGCAACAAGAAAATTAAAAACAAAAGGGGCAAAAAGAGGAGTTTTGGCCGTAGGGCTTACCTCGGACGGCGGCGCTCCCGGGGCCTTTCCCCCTTCGCCATCTCCATCGGACTCCTCGGCAGCGGTCTCGTCTGGCGCCCCAGCATCTTCGGGAGCGGCGGCGGTCGGTTCTTCCCCAGCGGGCGACGGTGGCCGCTCATCTCCCGGCGAGGGCTCCGTGGAGGACAAGGCACCCACCTCCGTCTCCATGATCCTCCGAAGAAAGCGGCGGGTGAGGAGCTTCCTAGGCATCCTTCCGGGAGAAGAAAAGGGGGGAGAGAGGAGAGGTTGGGAGGAGAGTGGGGAGAGACGAGGGGGTTTGGGGTCGGTGTTTGCGAAATAGAAAAGGAGGGAATGAAATGGCCGCCGAAGGGGCGGCCGTTATTTTTCAAAATCTGGTTGAGTGGTCGCGGTCCGTCGAAGACCGCAACCTTATGGTAGCGATTTCCTGAAGACCGCGTACGTTACAAGGCCCATATGCTTGCTTGTTAGCTTGCCTGGTCTCTGCTTGGTCATATAGTTTCCCTGCGGTGATGATTGTTCCTCCATAATCACACATATGCCTTGTTTGTTTCATCATTGTGGTGAAGTTTGTTCGTTGCATTATATATTATTTATCTTTGTCATTATATTCTGCTTTGTTCATGTCTATTTGCTCATGATTTTCTCACCTTGAAAAAGCCATAAAAAATTCAAATATTCAAAAAAAATGCCGTTTCGCTTGACAGGTGAGTCAGGTATGCTTTCTATCCCTTCTCATTGTTGCATTATTATATGGTAGCTATATTACTATAGCTTCTCAAGGACCAGTTGGTTTCTCGCATGTTCCAGGATCTGATGTTCCCCTTCAACAAAAATAATGATGATCTAGGTTCACGCGTTTAACCTCCGGATAGGCCGCTAGGTTGGGAAAACCTGGGGAGGATGGTTCCATCCTGCACGCCGTGGTTGCAGATGGTATCTTGACCTTGGTTATCCCCAGGCTAGCAATATTATCCTTGAGTAGTTTTTATTTTATGTTTTCTTCGCATTCGTTTTAACGATTTCTTTATTTTAGCCCAGCATGCATCATGTCATCTTTTGAGCATTCACGCCTCGTGATCCGTTCAAGGGTCTCTCCTCTGCAATGGTTAGTTGCACTTAAGTTCCTTGGATAAGAGAATCTCATTCCACTCTGAATTTGAACGATTTCTCTGAACTACCTGCTTAGTTTGGTTGGCCAACGTGATTCCTGTCTGGATTTTATCCCTGTTACACTTTTCCTGCTTTTACGTTATGTTCCTTTATGACCCCCTCATCGTCTGTGGATTATGTCCCCGATGAGCAATGTCGTGCTTCCTTTTTTCCTGTTAGTTTAGTTATCCAGACATGTCTCATCCTTGTCATCCATTCCTTGTGGTTAGTTCGGCGTTTTGGGAAAATTCCTGTCACTTGTTGGTTGAGACGGGTGTCTTTTGCCTTGCTGCCCGCTTATCTGTTCACTTCGCTTCATCTCCATGTCATCTCCATTTCACGTCGCTGTCACCTTCGCTCCATCTCCTTTCCACTTCGCCTCCATGTCGCTTCCGCTCGCTCCCTTGCAAAGCGGACATCAAGGAGGGGCATCTGTTGACACCCGTTTTATGCCTACAAGTCGAGTGCCTTTCTTATCCACTTGATGATGCCTCAAGCTACCCATCGCTCTGAAGTATTTCCTTGAAGGTGTTGTAAGTTTATTTCTTCATTACCAAGCTTCTTACTCCCTGGACGGGGCTTGTTTGGGGTCAATCCTTCCTTGGCATGCATTTTTATGGAAGCAGTTGACACTAGACCGCTATCACGTGGTTGCGGTCCTGAGAGGACCACATCCATCCTATGATCCATTCCTTTGGGTTGACTCGGTCGAACCTTATCCTCGCGCCTGGTAGCGGTCTTCACATGACCGTTTCTATTGATAGCGGTCGTGCGATAGACCGCATTAGCCACCCAAGCCCAGTTCCTTTCGAGCTCCGTTTTCTTCGGTCGGGAGAGTCTTAGGACTCTATCTTCCGAGGAGTTATCGCCCCGGGGGGGTTTTGGACTCTCTTGGACGATTATCCTTCAATTTTTGATGATATGATCTCTTGGAAAACCCTGGAATTCGCCCCGGGGAACCCTAACTCGACATAGGGTTTCTAAGGGATCTTTATAAAAGGGTCAGCTTTTGCCTCACTTAGGGGGGGGGGACTTTTGGACATTCACGCCGAAATGCTGCCGGTTCGTGGGGTGATGTTCAGCCATAGAACTCCGTTTCCCACGTCCTAAGCATGCCCGGTCCAGGGAGTACTTAGATTCTATCAATCAAGTCTTCTTTCTTCCCCTCGTTTCTTTGCATTGCATCATTGTTCTTTCAACATTTCGTGTTGTTCCATCACGTTTTTAATTATTCATTACATGTTTAAACCTCCCTCCCATTGTTTATCACACCCCACAGGGGTTAAAAAACCACCAACCCCCAGGTATTTAACCCCCCTTTTATGTGTCTTAAGCAGCGTAGCTTGATAGATATTGCACTATCTTTAGACCTAATCGGGTTTATTTTCTTTGTGTTTTCACTCTCCCCTGCAGGTCTACAGCATATTCAGCACGAGGCCCCTCTCTCTTGGCCGGCTGAGAGAGAGGGAGGATCGAGCCCACGACACATGTTTCTGGGTGATGGTAGCGGTCAGGGGAGAACCGCTTTCATAAATAGCAGACGTGCGACCAACCGCGTTATTGTCCAGCATCCCGCTTGCGAGTGCCGCTATGTTTCTCCTTTCCAAGACTCGTAGCTCGGTCTTCCTGAGGTATTAGTCTTGGTGGCGATCACGGTCAGTTCTCTACTCCTCGTCCCCCCCTTTTTGTTTCATGCAAGTTCATGTCAATAAGCATGCTTACATTGTTTAGTTAGGGGGCGGGGTAGATTGAAACATTTACGTATCTACACCCTTTTTTGGCGATCCCACCGTGATCGCCACCAAGGTGCCGTACGTGATGGACACGCCGTACCTTAGAAAGAGGGGAGAGTACTCGCCTAAGTTGCAGCGCTGGGTATATGAACGGCCCTTGAAGAACCGCCTTACGGTGTATGGTCTTACGATAGACCGCCTAAGTGCGTTGCAGAAGGTGCGGGAGGAACTACTGCTGGAGGAAGAATGGCTTTATATTGACCGCACGAACAGAAGAACGGCCCTCTATGAACCGCACGTACTATTGAACGGCGATAACAAAACCGCACAAGTCTACCACGCAGTAAGTTGTAAGGGGTCCAACCTCCACCCTCTCCGGCCGGCCAGAGGGGATGGACCTCGTGCTGATGATTGCTGACCTGCGAAACAACGTAAGAAACACACAGAAAAGACCTAGATTAGAACTGGACAGTGTAGTAAACGTCAAAATGGTAAGAGATGAACATTAACAAATGGAAAGGAGGATACCTGGGGGGTTTTAAACCCCTAGGGTGACAAAAATGTGGGTGGATGTGTGCATGGTAATGAGAAAGAAGGGGGACGTAGGGAGAAAACGATGCATGCAACGAAGAACGTAATGGAGACTATAAACCAAAAGGACTCAAAATCAAACTACTCCCTAAACCGGAGGCTTATGTGGACGTAGAAAGCCTCCCTCCTTGGTGCTAGGTCGCTCAAAAACTCGGTAGGGCTCCACCGTCGACCAAAATCTCCCCCCTTTCAAGTCTGGCCATTAGGGTCTATTTATAGAGCCTAGAAAGCCAGCCCCGAAACTAGGGTTTTGAGCTATTTTCAGGTCGAGATTATAAAAGATAAATCGTAGATATTATCATTATCTCTCATCCAGTCGAAACGGCATCAAAAATGGTTGATTATCCACGGAGATATCGATAAAAGAAGTTGGGGATAAAACCATGCATAAAAGGGATAAAAAAATGTTAAAAATCACCAACCGACAGGATGAACGGCCTTACGATAGACCGCTCAAAAATATGGGCGGTTAAATTTGGGCCGTCCAAACCCGTCGGTGGAAATTCAAATAATCAGAAAATTAGACCAATTATCGCTCGAACTGACCGAAACGTCCGCCGTTGGACACTCAAAGATGAACGGTTCTAATAAGACCGTTCAAATGTAGAGCGGCCAACCAAAGACCGTTCTAACCCTGTCGGTGATAATTCAAATAATTGGATAATTATCTGAGAAAATTGGCACGCGTAGGACTCTGAGATATAGGCGGTTGGAATTCGCCCGTCCATTGGTTTGAACGGGCCTGATAGGGCCACACAAAAGCCTATCGGTGAATATTCAGAAAATCCTCAGAAATTAGCCAAAATGTATGAACGGTCTGGGTTCAACCGTTCCAGTCCTGAACGGCTGATGTTGGACCATTCATGATCTTGGATACCTAACTTTCATAAAACACGTTTAATTAATCAAAGCCAAGGTCCAATAAGCCCTGAATTGATACGGACTTTACCAAGGAGGGAGGCTACCCATAAAACGGGCCGAGGACGTGCCACAAAAAATGGCCCAATGAATGATGGACAACTTAGGGCATCAACAAATGGGAATAAGAGAAACGACTCAGCTTATCGGTGAAAAAAACGGGTGTCAACAGATGCCCCTCCTTAACGTCCTCTTTGCAGGGCAGTGAGCGGAGGTGACATGGAACATGAAGCTGGAGCGGAAATGTAGCGGAGTGGACTGGAAAAGCGGGCGTTAAGGTAAAACGACACCCGTTTCTACCAACAAGTGTTGAGAATCTTTCGGAAAACTCTGAACCGAATGTAAGGAACGATTAGACCAAAAGTGACGCCAATCTGGAGGAACTAAACTAAAAAATGAAACAAATCGACAAGGCCAACCTCATGGGGGACACAATCCCGCGGTCCAATGAGGGGGCCACAAAAGAAAATAGGCTAAAGCTCCAGACGGGGACCCTTCAATCAACCAAACCAAACGAATCGACCAAAGAAAACCTTCCAATTCAGAGTGGAATTAGTCCTTCTTACTCAAGCATTCGAACATACATCTGACCATCACTAATGGGACATTCTTCAAGCAAACCATGGGGCATGAAAGCTCAAAAGATGCGTATGATGCATGCTGGGCTAAAATAAAATAAATCGTAAAAATAAATGCAAAGAAAGATTAAAATATAAAATACTCGAGAATAATATTGCTAAGCTGGGAATATCAGAGTCAAGATACCATCCGCAACCACAGCGTGCGGGATAGAACCGTCCTCCCTGTGACATCCCAACCTAACGACCTATCCAAAGATTAAATACGTGAACCTGGATCATCATCATTTTTGGTGAAGGGGAACATCAGATCCTGGAACACGTAGATAACCAATTGGTTCTCAAGATAATATAATATAATACCATATAATAATGCAATAAGGGATATAGGGATACAAGGCCATACCTGACTTACCTGTGCAGGCGAAACGGCGGGTGAAAGTCTTGATTACTGCACATGAAATTGTTACCAAGATTCGCAATAATATCAAAAATTCATCAATTAAAGTGCAACCACCATTTAAGAATGAACGGTTAAGAACCAACCGCCCCAAAGTAGAACGGTTACATGATAGCCGTATATTCCAGGGAATTTGAACCGACTTAAGAAGTTTACCATTTGAGGATAAACGGTCATGAACTAACTGCACAAACATAGAACGGTCTATTGCTAGAGCGCGCAAGTTCTGCAACTTCAAAAAAAAACAACCCTTCGCCTCCCTTCACCGTAACCGACGGTGGAGGGGACGAAGGAGGGCAACCGAGCCCCATTCCCTCAACCTCACACCCCCAAACTCTCTCCCTCTCAGCTCTCCCCGCCTGATGCGCCAAAAGCACCAGGCGAGGCGTTCCGGGATGACCGAAGAAACAACGGCCGCACGACCGTCGTCGACGACCGCCGCGGCCGCGGCGGCAAGCACCAAAAGGATACCGCCGGAAGGGACCACGCCGCCACCCGCGGCCGAGGAAGGGGCCGGAGCGATCATACCCGTGGAGGAGGTCCCTGTCACGGACGAAGACGCCGGTGAAGAAGCACCGGCGGAGAAACCGGCCAAAAAACCACGGGACCCCGAGGTAGGAGCTTCAAAAACCCTCCCCATTTCCATTTTTAAGCCATGCATGTTAGTTTAGGGGGTTTTAGAGGGCTTATGGGGCTGGTTTGGGGGCTACGGTAGCCTCTTTGCCGGCCGGGGGATGCCCACCGTCGTCGGAGAAGACGATGGTGGGGCGGTTAAACAGAAACCGCACAAACAAAGACACGCGGTCCACATAGGACCGCTCAAACCAATACGGCCTTGGAAGGACCGTTCATAATCACACAGCAAACGAACCGAACCAAGCTAGGACGGTTAAGGTGTCACCGCACAAACAGTGAACGGGCCACATTGGTCCGTTCAGAAACCAAACAATGCAAAACTAAACGGTCCCCATAGGACCATTCACTATTCATACAGCCCAGGAGTGGCCGTTCTACCCTAGGAAGATGGAAAGACGGACGACGAAGGATGGCCTGTCCAAGTCAAGGACGGTCGAAGGAAGACCGCTCAATCGATGATTTTATTGAAAATGAGACAAAATGCAAACTAAATTATTAAAATGCATCTAATAATGAATGACACGAATGCAGGGGAAGCGTAGGACCCGCACCTCGTGGCTACAGGTCCGCGCAGTGTACTTGGCATTTTCGGACTTCCAGAGGGAGCGGTTGGCTGCCATGGGGTTCGCCCCCTTCCTGAGCATTGAGGTGTGTCGCTTTGACGCAGCTCTGCTTTACGCCCTTCACGACCGCTGGGACCCAGTGAGTCGGACGTTCCTTTTCTCGTGGGGGCATATGGTCCACACGGTAGAGGACGTGGCCAGGCTCACTGGCCTTCGCGTGCACGGGTCACCGGTTAGCGGGACTACTTTTCCTGACTACCGGGGGTTGGCTCGGGAGTTGCGGGGCTTACAACTACGGCGCCCCGAGAGGCAGTCGACCCTCCTACCCCGGGCTGCTCTCCAGGACAGCCTGGGTTTACGACGAGCGGGGGCTACGGCTGGCAAGCAGCCAGAGGAGCACCTGGAGCGGCTGATAGGACTGGCGAGGCCGAGAGTTGCGGCTGGACCGGGAGTAGAGGCGGACCGAGTGCTGAGGCGGTTCTTGATGCTGATGTTCGGGCGACTTCTCTTCTCCACGCGAGCGGACGTGCTGAGTTGTCGGTTCCTTCCCTTCCTCCAAGAGATTGAGCACGTGGGTGACTACGCCTGGGGAGCGGTAGTTCTTGCCTTCATCTTCGACATGCTGAGTTTGACGGCCCGTCGGACGATGCTTGGGGGCTTCTCCCCCTTACTCCAGGTACGACTCTTGCCCTAGACTTAATTATGCGACTCTACATGTTTCCTAAATGCTGACATAGTGATACAATGCAAGTGTGGGCCTACGTATACCTACGTGGGTTGGGCAGAGGCGAGGAGACCCGTCTCGGGATCCTGCCGATTGCACGGAGGTGGACAACACCTCGGGAGATGGCAGCCCTGAGACGACAGGTCCGGGAGTTGCAGGATGACCTGGACGCTCTACCGTATGCCTCGGTATGCTTCTAAACTCAGACTCTTGCAGTTCTTATATGATTATGATGCTGATGAGACTTTCTATTCTATGCAGGTACGGTGGACACCCTATACGGGGGAGAGCCAGGAGGGCCAGCCGTGGGTGGCTGAGGCTCTAGTGATGTGACACAACCTAAGACTTAGGCAAGCAAGCACATTCACAATCAAAAGGGCCAATTTTGGGCCGCCGCTCTCCCGTCGCTCACCCAAGCCCGGGGTGACTTGGCGATGCCAAGTGGAGGATGTGGGGTTGGGCCCTTGCTGGTAGAGGGCCAGCAAGGCCAAGATTTGATTCCCAATAGATGTGGAAGCCCAATTCAATGGGGCCGACAAAGTGCCGAAGGCACCGGTTGCACTCTTCCCACGGTGATCACTCAAGGCAACGGGGCTTGAGGATCGAGCTCTCACTCGCATAACCAGCGGAACTAGAACTAATATTGAAAGACAAGCACTAAATGGAGTGAGGTATGAGCACTTACTCGACCGGTTTGAAGAAACCGGTCCTGCTCGGAGACGAGGGCGAGCGGGGAGGCGAGTGGATCCCCACACGCTACGGCGGTGTAGCTTGACCTGCCCACACAAGTTACAACACTACACCTCTCGCAGGAGGGGGACCTTGGGGTGGGGGTTAATGGATTACAACCAAAACTACCTCCGCACAGGGAGGGGCCTTCAGCCGGCCAAGCGGGGAGGGGAAACTAGGGCTAAAAGTAATGAAGAGATGAAGACACCGGTTCTGCCTACTCTCTCTGAACAGGGATAGATAGTTGATGTTGCTGCTGCAGAACTTGCTCAAGAATTTTTCTGATGGCGGGACCTGTAGGAAACTCTTCGGGACTGGTACTGGAACACCTCTGAATTTTGTTGAATTCTTCTGGAGTTGCTGCTGGCCTCGGGGGAGGTTCGAACAGAGCACCAGATTCTCGGACTGGCAGCTTCAGACTTCTAACAGTAGGT
Source organism: Amorphophallus konjac (assembly GCA_022559845.1). Lineage (NCBI taxonomy): Eukaryota > Viridiplantae > Streptophyta > Magnoliopsida > Alismatales > Araceae > Amorphophallus > Amorphophallus konjac. The sequence goes on along the minus strand of CM040123.1, from coordinate 216,300,463 downwards.
TGCAGATGACGCTCCGACAGTTCCCGAACTCAGAATCAAGCACCGTCAGAGCCGTTGGAACCGTGGATGAGTCCTCTTCGTAGAAAAACTGACGGGGAAGTCAAAAGATGCCAGAGAAGATCTGGAGGCTCTAAACAAGGATGAATGGTCGGTGTAGACTGTGGGTAGCAGAACTGTGCAGCTGAGGGAGTAAAATGATAACTCTGGATCACGAACGCCGATTGAAGATCCGTTTCTTGATTCTAAAAGTAGACATGGCGATGAAGAACTTTTCAGAAGAGCTCTCGAACTGATTCTTCTGGGGTTTGTCGTGGCAGAGCTTCTACGCAGGATCAGGTCTTCAGCAGAGGCACCACTGTGCAGTGGTGGGAAAACGGATCTCCCGGGCAGCTCGGATCGGGACAAGACCACCGCTGTTGCGAAGGAGACCGGTAGACGCTTCCAACGATAGCTCTTGGGTCTTCAAACTCGTCCGGAGGAAGTCGTGGCGGCTGATGCAAGTTGCTGGTTCACCTGCAACCCTTGGACAGCAAACTGCAACTTCGAAGTAGCTTCTAATAACCAAGAGAGAAGAAGGGGAAGGGGGTCTATGGTGAAGGGGAGGTGGATGAAGGGTGGAGGGGGATTGAGGGGGAGTTGTGGAGGGTATCTAAGGGTGGTGGAGAGGCTGGTGAAGGGGAAGGGTGCAGATGTTGTGCTGGTTCAGCCAAAAAGGGAGGATGAGAGGAGGGTGGAGGGTGAAGTGGAGGGTGAGGAGTGGAGGGAAGGAGGGGGGCGAACTTGGCCAAGGGGAAGGGGAGAGGGGTGGCCAAAGCTTTGGAGGGAAGGGGTTTCAAAATTCAAATGGGCCTAGGAAGTTGTGGGATTGTGTGGGGAAGAGGGGTGAGTGTGTTGGAATGGGGAAGATATTGTTGGAATGGGGAAGATATTGTTGGAATGGGGGGAATGCTACCTTGGAACTAGGGGGTGGAGTAATGGTAGCTATGGGAAGTGGAGGGACTTTAATGGGGTAGGTGGGGGTTGGAAGTTGGGAGGGAGGAGGAGAGAGAGAAAGGGGCGAACCCCTTAGTGGAGGAGAGAGTGGAGAGAGAAGAAGGGGGGGTGGGGACTCTCTCACCCTAGGGCTTCTCACCCAATTGGATTCTCTCCATTAAACTAAGCTTTGAACTCTAAAATGGCATTTTTCATTGATTGATTCATTACCCTCAAATGAAGGAAATGGGGCCCTATATATAGGGAACCCATATTTTACAATAAGACCTTGACAAAAGACTCAATGACAAATAACCAAAGGGATAGGGGGGGGGCTCTTGGGCCAAGCCTGAAGAATTAGGCTCAATAGCATACTAAGCAATCTAATGACACTCAAACTTAGGAAAATAAATGCAAGACCTAGGGACATGACTCAAATAAAATGAAAATTACATCAAATGACTCAAGTAAATAGCACAAAAAGGATAATTGGGCCTTTATAGAGAGAAGCCCGAACTCAAACGACGCCGGAGTGTGAAGACGACCCTAGCCAAAGGGAGTTGTGGATGATGCCTCCATCAAATCCCCTGGGCTGTAAAGAGCTCGACTCCATCGAGTAGGGGTCCATCCGACTGTGGTACTGCTCGAGGAGGTCCGGATCCAACCGCTGGAGATCCTCCCGACTCTCCCAAGAATCCTCCGAAGGAGGCCGATCCTTCCACCTGACGAGATAGCGCTCATATACCTTGCTCCGAGTGGTAGTGACTTGTTCATCCAATATTTATTCAAATTGTTCACGCTGGGCTCTCTTGGCTGGTGGTCTCTCCTCACGGGTGGGTGCTCTCTCAATGGAAGAAGTAGGCTCAATCTCCTCACTAGGTACCACCGTGGGTCCCTTATATGGCACTAGGTCGGCGACATTGAATGTGGGACTTATTCCATACTCCTCAGGGAGATCTAACTCGTAGGCATTTGCGCCAATGCACCTCAAGACCTGGAAGGGACCAGCCCCACGTGACCTCAGTTTAGAGTTGGCTCCCGGGGAGAGCCTCTCCGTCCTTACCATCACAAAGTCACCCACATGGAACTCTTGGGGATGCCGATGAGAGTCGGCCAACCTTTTATAAGCCTCATTCTTTTTGCTGATGTGCTTGCGAATTTCCTCATGCAATTCTCTAATATGTTGTGCAAAAGACTCGGCTGAAATGGACACTCTAGCATGCTGGGGAAGGGGAATGAGATCGGAAGGCTTTCTTGGCTTGTACCCATGCACGGCTTCAAATGGACTCATCCCTATGGACTTATTTATGGAGTTGTTATATGCAAATTCGGCCTGTGGTAAGATGAGATCCCAATTTCTGGGGCAATCCTCAACAAGACACCTAAGAAGGTTCCATAGACTCCGATTGACAACTTCTGTTTGGCCATCCGTTTGAGGGTGGTAGGCAGTGGAGAATTTGAGGAGGGTACCCATCATGTGCCAAAGAGTTTTTCAAAAGTAGCTAGTGAATTTGACATCCCTATCGGAGACTATGGTCTTAGGTAGCCCGTGGAGACAGACAACCTCATCAAAGAACAATCGGGCCACATGGGAGGCATCGGAGGTTTTGGAGCATGTGATGAAATGGGCCATTTTGGAGAATCTATCAACCACCACATAGATGGAGTCATGCCTTTTTTGAGTCTTGGGTAATCCTAGCACAAAGTCTATGCTCAAGTCTTGCCATGGACGATCGGGGATGGGGAGTGGGGTATATAGGCCAGTGTTTTGCTTCACCTGTTTGGCCGAAGCACATGTTCGACATTGACCCACAATCTTGCCTACATCTCTCTTGAGACTTGGCCAATAAAACTGTCCCTCAACTAGAGCAATGGTTTTGTGGACTCCAAAATGACCAGCTAACCCTCCAGCATGTAATTCCCAAACCAAGAAATCTCGGAGGGAGGTCCGTGGAATGCAAAGCTTGGGTCCTTTGAAGAGGAACCCATCCTCTAAGACAAACCCCTCATGTTCCTTGCTAGATTGGGTGGTCAAGGTGGTATAGATGTGCCCAAAGTCGGGGCAGCTAGGGTACTCATCCTTGATCCTATCAAATCCGGTCACTTCCACTTGGATAGTGGATAACAAGGAAACTTTCCTGCTAAGGGCATCCGCCGCTCGATTCTTACTCCCGGCCTTGTGTTTGATGACAAAAGTGTAGGATTGGATGAACTCAACCCATCAGGCATGTCGGACATTTAGCTTCTGTTGGGAGTTGAGGTATTTGAGGGCCTCATGGTCGGAAAAGATGACAAACTCTTTAGGCAACAAGTAGTGTCTCCAATGTCGGAGGGACTGCACCACGGCATAGAACTCCTTGTCATAAGTGGAGTATCTTGTCCTAGCATCACATAGCTTCTCACTGAAGAAGGCTACCGGGTGTCCCTCTTGACTAAGAATCCCTCCTATTCCTATCCCGGATGCATCACATGTGACTTCAAAGACTTTAGAGAAATCGGGAAGGCATAGGATTGGGGCTTGGGTCAACTTCTCCTTAAGTTCTTGGAAGGCTTTAGAGGCTGATTTGGTCCACACAAAAGTCCCCTTCGTGAGACAATCGATGATAGGGCCAGTGATAGTGCTAAATCCACGAATAAACCTCCTATGGAAAGTTGCTAATCCATGGAAACTTCGGACCTCATGAAGGGTGTGGGGTTCCGGCCAATCAAGAATAGCTTGGACCTTATCGGGGTCCATGGAGACACCCTTGGTAGACACCATAAATCCTAGGAAGGTGATGGATGTGGTCATGAAGTGGCACTTCCCTAGGTTGGCAAATAGGCTCTCTTGTCGGAGGACGGTGCAAACTTGCCTAAGATGGTCAAGGTGGGCCTCTTGGGATTGACTATAGATGAGTATGTCATCAAAGTAGACCACTAGAAAGACCCCAATGAAAGGCCTAAGGGCCTCCGTCATAAGGCGCATGAAAGTACTTGGGGCATTTGAAAGCCCAAAAGGCATGACTAACCATTCGAAGAGACCATCTTTGGTTTTGAAAGCCATTTTCACTCATCCCCGGGCCTTATCCTAACTTGGTGATAGCCACTCTTAAGGTCAATTTTGGAGAAAATGGTGGCTCCGGCTAACATATCAAGCATGTCATCAAGCCTAGGGATGGGGAACCTATACTTGACGGTGATCTAATTAATAGCCCGGCTATCCACACACATCCGCTAAGACCCATCCTTCTTGGGAGTTAGAAGGGTCGGGACGGCACATGGACTTTTGCTAATGCGAATGAAGCCCTTCTTAATGAGTTCCTCTATTTGCCTCCGAAGTTCGGCATGTTCCGTGGGATTGAGGTGATAATGAGGAAGGTTTGGGAGAGTGGCCCCCGGGACTAGATCAATTGCGTGTTGCACATCACGCATGGGAGGGAGTTGGTCCGGGAGCTCCGTTGGGAACACATCATGGAATTCTTCTCGGAGTTGTTGGATTTCTACGGGATGTGGATTGGTGGGAGTGGGCTCTCCTAGGCAAATGACCACCGCACATAGTGGTACTCCTTGAACTGTCTCTTCTTCAAGTTCTTTCCTAGTGATGAGATGAAGACCCTTGGTCAACCCCGAGGTCCCACTTTGTTTGGGAATTTGGGTGAGGGATGGGGTTGGAGGGGTGGAGTTCTCCGAGACTTGTGTGGTGGTGGGATGTTGTCCTTGAGGGAGAGTGTCCCTCTTGGCCATGGGACGTGGTGGGGAGGGGTTAAGATGGATAGTCTTACCCTCATGTTCAAAGGTGCATATGTTGCTCCTACCCAAGATGGTGGCATCTACATCATAAAGCCAAGGTCTTCCTAGAAGGATGCTACCTACTTCCATGGGTATGACATCACACCATATTTGACCATGGTATGAAGAGAAGGTGAGGGGTACAAGACATTGGGTGTTGACCGGGATGGAGTTGTTGTTGATCCATGAGACCCGATAGGGATTTGGGTGGGGAGTGATAGTAAGCCCAAGGAGCTTAACGGTATCGGGGGATACGGCATTGACACAACTCCCACTATCCAAGATCACTTTCCTTACATGGCTCCCTATCTTGACAAAAGTGTGAAAGATTGAAGTTCGACGCCAATCCTCTTCTTGGGGCTTGGTGAGGGTGCATCTAATCACTCCTAGATGGGAGTTGGTTGATGGAGTGGTGTGATCTAGACCCGATTCAAGGTATTGGGTCTCATACTCTTTTTCCCAGTCTAGTGAGGCTTCATGGTCCTCAACAACACTCTCAAGTTCCTTTTGGGGTGGGGGAGCTTCTTCCTCAATAAGCAAGCTAGATAATCCCTTAGATGGACATTGCCCCGCAAAGTGGCCAAACCCTTGACACCTATAGCATTATTGACGCCCGCTACCTGGAGTGTTTCCTACACTTGGGCCTTTGGGATTGTCTTCCCTCCGTGGGAGAGGGTGACTAGGGGTGGGCTTGTTTGGAGTGATGGTGGGAGGGGGGTTGTAAGGTCTTAATGGGGTACTCCCACTTGGATTTGGGGCTTTCATGGGGGTGGCCGGAATGGGTCGTGGTCCCAAATTTTTGGGATCGGCCGGTCGGGGAGTAGCAAATCGAGGGATCCTAGAGAATCTTTCTACATTCCTTGCTATTTGATAGGCTAGCTCAAGGTTATCAACATCTCTCATGAAAAGCTCTCTCTTGATGTGACTTTGAAGACCATTCCAAAAGCGGGACAAGGTAACGGCTGGGTCCTCATGAACTCCACACTTCAAAAAATAGGAGTCAAACTTCTCAATGTATTCTACCACGGTCTTCCCTTCTTGGGTGAGGCTTTGCCATTCATCTAAGAGCATTTGATGGTAGGATTGAGGAAGGTATTTATTCCTAAGTTGGTTCTTCATACCCTCCCAAGTATCAATAGGCTCTTCCCGCCTAATCCTTCTTAAACCCTCTTGGTTTAACCAATAAGTTTTGGCTAATTTGATGAGATGCATTTTGGCCAACCTTACCCTCCTTTGGTCGGACATAAGGGTACCATTCAAAGTATTGGTCCATGGCGGTTTCCCATTCTAAGTAGGCACTTGGTTCATGAGAACCATCAAAGTTTGGGGCCTCAACTTTAATCATCCTTAAGAGAGGGTCATCCAGGTCGTCCCGTGGACGCCTTTCATGAATTGGATGGTGACGGGGTCTCTCATGGTCATGGTAGGGGTCAAGGTCCAAGTCCTCCCTATGAATTTCAGCATGTGGATGATGGGCTCTTGGTCCATTGTTCCTTGGATGGAACTCGTCCCTATGAGGCTCAACATATGGAGGGGGGACTCTTGGGTCATTGTTCCTTGGGTGGAACTCATTTCTATGCAACTCACCATGTGGTGGATGGACTCTTGGTTCATTATTCCTTGGATGAGGGTCTTCCCTATGGGGGTCAACATGTGGAGGGTGGACTCTAGGTTCATGGTTCCTTGGGTGGTTCTCATGTTCTTCTAGCCGAGGAATTCGAGTGGATAGGGACTCAAGTTGGGCAAGAATGTTTGCAAGGGTAGCATCTACCCTATTCATTTGGCCTTGGGGTTCCTCCCTAGGAGTATCTTGATTGAGTTGTGGATTGGGATCCATGGGTAGAATCGAAGATGAAGGATCGGGTCGGTAACTAGCACCACTATGGGTGGACATGCAAGACAAGGGGCAAATGATGTTGGACACACAATGCAAAGGTCCTAGGACTTAGACTTGATAGAGACAAGTCAAATACTTGCTCTGATACCAATTGATGTGACATAACCTAAGACTTAGGCAAGCAAGCACATTCACAATCAAAAGGGCCAATTTTGGGCCGCCGCTCTCCCGTCGCTCACCCAAGCCCGGGGTGACTTGGCGATGCCAAGTGGAGGATGTGGGGTTGGGCCCTTGCTGGTAGAGGGCCAGCAAGGCCAAGATTTGATTCCCAATGGATGTGGAAGCCCAATTCAATGGGGCCGACAAAGTGCCGAAGGCACCGGTTGCACTTTTCCCACGGTGATCACTCAAGGCAACGGGGCTTGAGGATCGAGCTCTCACTCGCATAACCAGCCGAAATAGAACTAATATTGAAAGACAAGCACTAAATGGAGTGAGGTATGAGCACTTACTCGACCGGTTTGAAGAAACCGGTCCCGCTCGGAGACGAGGGCGAGCGGGGAGGCGAGTGGATCCCCACACGCCGCGGCGGTGTAGCTTGACCTGCCCACACAAGTTACAACACTACACCTCTCGCAGGAGGGGGACCTTGGGGTGGGGGTTAATGGATTACAACCAAAACTACCTCCGCACAGAGAGGGGTCTTCAGCCGGCCAAGCGGGGAGGGGAAACTAGGGCTAAAAGTAATGAAGAGATGAAGACACCGGTTCTGCCTACTCTCTCTGAACAGGGATAGATAGTCGATGTTGCTGCTGCAAAACTTGCTCAAGAATTTTGCTGATGGCGGGACCTGTGGGAAACTCTTCGGGACTGGTAATGGAACACCTCTGAATTTTTTTGAATCCTTCTGGAGTCGCTGCTGGCCTCGGTGGAGGTTCGAACAGAGCACCAGATTCTTGGACTGGCAGCTTCAGACTTCTAACAGCAGGTTGCAGAGGACGCCCCGACTGCTCCCGAACTCGGAATCAAGCACTGTCAGAGCCGTTGGAACCGTGGATGAGTCCTCTTCGCATAAAAACTGACGGGGAAGTCAAAAGATGCCGGAGAAGACCTGGAGGCTCTGAACAAGGATGACTGGTAGGTGCAGACTGTGGGTAGCAGAACTACGCAGTTGAGGGAGTAAAATGATAACTCTGGATCACGAACGCCGATTGAAGATCCGTTTCTTGATTCTGAAAGTAGACATGGCGATGAAGAACTTTACAGAAGAGCTCTCGAACTGATTCTTCTGGGGTTTGTCATGGCAGAGCTTCTACTCAGGATCAGGTATTCAGCAGAGGCACCACTGCGCAGTGGTGGGAAAATGGATCTCGCGGGCAGCTCGGAGCTCGGATCCGGACGAGACCATCTCTGTTGCGAAGGAGACCGGTAGACACTTCCAACGATAACTCTTGGGTCTTCAAACTCGTCCGGAGGAAGTCGTGGTGGCCGATGGAAGTTTCTGGTTCACCTACAATCCTTGGACAGCAAACTGCAACTTCGAAGTAGCTTCCAATAACCAAGAGAGAAGAAGGGGGTCTATGGTGAAGGGGAGGTGGATGAAGGGTGGAGGGGGATTGAGGGGGAGTTGTGGAGGGTGTCTAAGGGTGGTGGAGAGGCTGGTGAAGGGGAAGGGTGAAGATGTTGTGCTGGTTCAGCCAAAAAGGGAGGATGAGAGGAGGGTGGAGGGTGAAGTGGAGGGTGAGGGGTGGAGGGAAGGAGGGGGGCGAACTTGGCCAAGGGGAAGGGGAGAGAGGCGGCCAAAGCTTTGGAGGGAAGGGGTTTCAAAATTCAAATGGGCCTAGGAAGTTGTGGGATTGTGTGGGGAAGAGGGGTGAGTGTGTTGGAATGGGGAAGATATTGTTGGAATGGGGTAGATAGTGTTGGAATGGGGGGAATGCTACCTTGGAACTAGGGGGGTGGAGTAATGGTGGCTATGGGAAGTGGAGGGACTTTAATGGGGTAGGTGGGGGTTGGAAGTTGGGAGGGAGGAGGAGGAGAGAGAGAAAGGGGCGAACCCCTTAGTGGAGGAGAGAGTGGAGAGAGAAGAAGGGGGGGGAGAGGGACTCTCTCACCCTAGGGCTTCTCACCCAATTGGATTCTCTCCATTAACCTAAGCCTTGAACTCTCAAATGGCATTTTTCATTGATTGATTCATTACCCTCAAATGAAGGAAATGGGGCCCTATATATAGGGAACCCACATTTTACAATAAGACCTTGACAAAAGACTCAATGACAAATAACCGAAGGGATAGGGGGGGCTCTTGGGCCAAGCCTGAAGAATTGGGCCAAATAGCACACTAAACAATCTAATGACACTCAAACTTAGGAAAATAAATGCAAGACCTAGGGACATGACTCAAATAAAATGAAAATTACATCAAATGACTCAAGTAAATAGCACAAAAAGGATAATTGGGCCTTCATAGAGAGAGGCCCGAACTCAAACGACGCCGGAGTGTGAAGACGACCCTAGCCAAAGGGAGTTGTGGATGATGCCTCCATCATCTAGCCTTTTCCGGGTGAGACGTGTCGCTTCACTGCATGAATATGGTGGAGCCACTGCACTTCAGGTTGGTGATGAGGACCATCGGGGTCCATCAGCCGGCCGTGGAGTTCCCTGTGCCTGAGAAGGCGGGGGAGCGAGTGACGAGGATGACACGAGGACTCCACAAGGCGTTTGATTGGACAGCGAGGAACGCCACTCAGATCGCCGACTGGACCGTACGAGGGTGAGTAGTGACCGCCCGAGCAGAGAGCGACAGTGCGTACTAAACAGCGTACGCCCGGCACTACCGGGACCAGATTTTCCGGGGTGCTCACCGATCGGTACGACTTCTAGACTTAAACTATTTTTATTATGCTTATGATTCCTATATGATGATGCACTGACACATGGACTTCTGAGTGCAGATCGACCCCACGAGACGAGTGGCGGAGTTGCAGGGACTTTTGCACTCTACCATCAGGGAGAGAGACGAGGCCCGGTGGGCCCTGGCCTTACTGGTGAGTTTTTTAAACTCTAAACTCTTTAAATTATGCATTTCTATATGATTATGCATGTGATTGACCTAGAGTATTTGGATGCAGCGCGCCGAGGGAGCTCAGAGGGCGGAACCAGACGCCCCTTCTTCTTCTACGACTCGGACTCCGGCCGACCGGGCTGGGAGAGATGCAGACTTTGCCAGGATGGTGACGCGGGCCAAGGCGGCCGAGGTGGCGCTCACCGAGAAGGTACGTAACTCTAAACTTCCCTTTGCTTATTCATGCTTATGAATAGAATGCTTATGCAACTAACTAACAATGCCATGTGGATGCAGACGGCCGAGCTGACTTGCCTCCAGGCAGAGCTGGAGCAGAGCCGGGTGGCGGCTAGAGAGGAGGTGGCCCGTGTATGGGAGGAGGCTACGCGGAGCCGACCGGCGGACACGTTGGAGATGGCACTTCTCCAGGCCAAGCTGGAGCGACTCCGGGCCGGTGCGGCAGAGGCGGATCGTCACCAGGCCGAGGCAGAGTGGTGCCGGACCGTGGCGGAGTGTTATCGGACTGAGGCAGAGCAGGCCCGGCTGTAGGTTGCCAGGTTGGAGGGCAAGGTGGAGGGTATGAGAGAGGCGAGTCGGGAGCACAGCAAGGTGACTGCGAGTGGTAGCCATGGCACCCACGGCTCCGTGAGGAGTTACTTCACTAGTTCTTCCGGCCACCGGAGGAATGAGGAGGAGGAGCGGCGCCGGCGACGGTGTGATTAGGCGACCTCAGTGTTGCCTCCTCCAAAGAGGCATGAGGGCGGTGGAGACAGCGACGGGGGCCAGGGAAAGGGACATGTTTGACTTTGTACTGGGCCCGACTTTTGTACATGATGTGATATGATATGATAGTGATACGCGTGCTTTTGTTTTGATTTTTGCTTTGTGGGATGAATGTATGCATGAATGAACATGGCTTAGCTACTAGAGGGGGTGAAGCAAACAGGCGAGATTGAGAGGTGCGCACGACTTGAGAGAGGGACGCACACGCCGATTTGAGTGAGGGAGAGACGCACACGCCGACTTGAGTGAGATGAGTGACGTACACGCCGACTTGAGTGAGGGAGAGTGACGTACACGCCGACTTGAGTGAGGTGAGTGACGCACACGCCGACTTGAGTGAGATGAGTGACGTACAGGAGTGACGTACACGCCGACTTGAGTGAGATGAGAGCATGATTATAAGTTGGGTAGGTTGATAGAAAGGGTGGACAAGATGGACGGTCCTCAAAGAGCCGCTTTAAGAATACACACGGTTTACAATAGACCGCTCCAAGGGGAATGGAACGGTTTCACCATAACCGTTCGGCATGGTAAACGGTTCAATATGAACCGCGTGACAAGTAGGCCCGGGTTCTCTAGAAGAAGATGAACGGTCCTCTATGGACCGTACAATGGGATGGGCGGTCTATCGTAAGACCGTCAAAGTGAATACCCTGTAAGCTAAAAAGGGGACTCTCTGGGGAATCCTCAACCCGAGGGTAAGGCGATTTGAACTTATCTAAACCTCATCTTAACCTGTCCTAGACTTATCCAACCCCAATCTCAAGAGGCCTAGGCTTCCTAACAATCCCTATAAGTGGGAGAGGAGTCTAAATTCGTAGCTCACACGTCCTCTTCCTTCCAATCCTTGAAACCTTTGATTCTCACCATCAAATTATCATGAAGAGGGTTCTAGAGGGAAGTTCTATGGAGGGAGCATCTTTTGAAGGGCCAAAACCGGCCAGAAAGGAGCGGGAAGTGCTCCAACGGCTAAGCTCAATCCCTCGGCATGTCAGTGCTGCTCCTATGAGGGAAGTAAGTTCATCATGAGTTCATTCAATTTCTTTTCCCTCAACTTCACTTATATCTCCTCTTCCTCTTATGCTCTCTCTCTTCTTCTTTCAGCTCCTTCCGGGCTCGAGGCGCTATTCTGGTTTGAAATGGGTGGCTCCCATGATCCGTGCATTGCCCCTAGGGGTAACTTACCTTCTCGAATCTTGGCACCTAGACTCCCTTTTAGTTCTAGGCCAGAACTACCCTAAGCTCTCTTTGGATTGGCATAGCATTTCTACTTTGATAGAAACATGGCATACTTAGACCCATACCTTCTTCTTCCCATCCTTCGAGGCCATTATCCTGTTGGAGGAGGTAGAGACCTACTTCGGGTTCCCTAGGTCCAAGGTAGGGGAGGAAGACATGATATGCCATACTGTTGCCCCTATAGACCCAAAATTCATCCTAGGAGAGTTCATACCAAACAGCAAAGACATTCGTACCTTTGTAGGTCCTCGTCATATTTACCTTCTTCCTCTTAGTCAGTGGGTAGTAGAGCATTGCAAGAATAAATGTGGGTGGATCGAGGCCATAGCCAAAGCTGCATCTATCTGCCTGTGCGGGACCATCCTCTTCCCTTCGGCTGACCATATCTTAGAGATCCCCTTGCTTAGCACCATCAGCGGCCTATGGCAGGGGCTTTCCATCCCCCAGGCCATATTAGCCTACTTGTATGAGGGTCTCAGCTCTGCGGCCCTAGGAGGTTCTCTCGTTGGCTCTATGATTCTATTGGAGTGCTGGATGGGAGTCAGGATGAAGTTCATCCCGAGAGAGGACATTACTTCAGTTAGCAGGATCTTCGGGAGCCACCCCCTTTACTTCATAGGAGGTGCCTTCAGGTTCTCTCCACAGGTTGAGTGCAGGATGGCCGAGATGAAGACCAGGGACGAGTGGCGCCCGTACCTCCACAGACTGCCCCTGGATAGATTTGTGATGCGCCCAGACTTCCTCCACGACACCACTATCAGACTACCTCGAAGGGTGGGCTTGGACTTGAGGCTCGTGAGCGATACTGCATTGGCGATGTACAGCCCACACAGGTGCTACCTACAGGTTGGACTACCCTGGACCGTGCTACCGACGCTACCCCACCTTCCCGTGCTACAGGCGAGGAGGATCGGGACGGAGGAGGAAGAGCAGGCGGTCAGGAGCGCGCTGATTATGTGGGAGGCGAGCAGGGTGCGCACCCTACCAGTAGAAGTTGAGGAGGTTCCAGAGACACGACAGGCTTACCTTAGGGAGCTGAGAGAGATACGTCCCCGCGGGGATGCCCAGCGGGGGACAGAGTGATTGTTTTACCTTTTCATGATGATATGGATATGGATGTTTAGAGTTTGATATGAGAATGAATAAGATTGATGATTGAGATGTTTTTTTGAGTTTGGATATTCTCTAATGTGATTGTGTGCGTCCATGGCTTGGCTGTATCTTCGATCTTCTGTTTGCCCCAGTGCTTACACATAAAAGGTTGTCCCTTGATTTTGGTCAAGGGAGTCGAATAGAAAAGCTAACACGGCCGCACCCCAGGCGTATGATCCCAAGCCCTTGTATTTTCAGCATTTTGTGATCATTCTATTTTCTCCCTGGATTATATGGTCTAATACAGACCGTTTTACTTTCAGAGCGGTCGCATCAGGACCGTTCATCTGGTGCTACAGTGCACTTACGGTCTATTTTGATTGTCATATTCCATGCGATTTGCTGCTCGTGGTGCTGCTTATTGATCTCCCCCCTGCTCTCTTACCATTGTTGCATCATCATTTTCTTTATTTCTTATACGTTTGCTTGATCATTGATTGATAGTTGCTAGGTTAGATTGTGCATGCACTCCGGTGCGCATAGGAGCATCCATCTCTTCTCATAGTAGTTGCATTCCTACTGAGGTCGGGCTTCCTCTCGTCTCCATATTCCTTAGAGCCGACTAGGGACCTTGCCGAGGACCTCCATAAGCCCCCGTGAGCCGTGGATTCCCACACGGACGCCAGGCAGGTTGTACCGCATCCACCCCCAGTCTAGGGTTTGCATCCGCGAGTGAGAGATCCTTGTAGAGTCACACAGTTCCTCATTACCTACCCTAGTTAGGCACCTAGTGGTTGAGAAAACTTACACTTTCATTAACTCACTAAGGTTCAAAGAGGAAATCATAAGAAATTGACGAGCATTATTTAATAACTTGATTGCATAATTGGGTGATTCTGCTCTCATCTCTTCCCTTCATTGCATGCTTGTTATTTGCTTTATAGGTTTGGTCGGTTAGTTTTGTTGGTCCTAGTCCTAGGTGTTGATGCGGGATGGGACCACAGACACGACAAGCTCGTGATTGCCCCTTAACGAGGGAAGCGTCGGATGTGCGCGGTTGAGAAACCGGCAATGAGCTAGGGTGATCGGCTCTCTTTTGTGCCCGGATCGGGTCACGGGACGGTCACATACTCTCTCGCAGCAGCGGTAATGAACATATAAAGCGAGCTAGATATCCCTACACATGCTCTCTAGCAGCGGCATAAACAAATATATATGAAGTAAGCAAAATGCCGAGAAGGGAGCGAATGCGATACCTCCACGCGCTCGGCGTGGGGAAGACGGACCCGGCCGAAACTCGTACTCCCGGGATAAATATTACACCATATTACAGAAAATGAATTACTGCCCACTCCACGCAGGGAGGGAAAGGGCTACACAAACGGGCCCGGGAGGACCGAATTCGGGTTGACGGGCGGCTTCTCGCGTCTCTTTGGCAGCACCCGAACTTGTGACTGTGGGGCCCACGTGCTGTCCGGAGGGGCCGTGTGGGACCCGGTGGCACCGCTGTAGTGGGGACACTTAGGGAAGCTGATGGAGGCATCATCCACAACTCCCTTTGGCTAGGGTCTTCTTCACACTCCGGCATCATTTGAGTTCGGGCCTCTCTCTATAAAGGCCCAATTATCCCTTTTGTGCTATCTTCTTGAGTCATTTGATGTAATTTTCATTTTATTTGAGTCATGTCCCTAGGTCTTGCATTTATTTTCCTAAGTTTGAGTGTCATTAGATTGTGTAATGTGCTATTGGGCCCAATTCTTCAGGCTTGGCCCATGAGCCCCCCCTACCCCTTCGGTTATTTGTTATTGAGTATTTTGTAAGGGACTTATTGTAAAATATGGGTTTCCTATATATAGGGCCCCATTTCCTTCATTTGGAGGTAATGAATGATTCAATACAAAAGATTTCCATTTGAGTATTCAAATCTAGTTCTAGTGGAGTGAATCCTATAGTTGGGTGAGAAGCCCTAGGGGAGTGATTCCCCACCCCACCTCTCTCTCTATCCCTCTTTCTCTCTCCTCCACTATGGGGTTCACCCCTTTCTCTCTCTCCTCCTCCTCCCTCCCAACTTCCAACCCCCACCTACCCCATTAAAGGCCCTCCACTTCCCATAGCTGCCATTACTCCACCCCCATAGTCCCAAGGTAGAATCTCTCCCATTCCAACACTATCTACTCTATTCCCACACAATCTTCCCCCATTCCAACACAATCACCCCCTTCCCCACACAATCCCTCAACTTCCAAGGCCATTTCAAATTTGAAATCCCTTCCCTCCAAGCTTTGGCCGCCCCTCCCTCTATCCCCTTTAGCCTAGGTCGCCCCCACCTCCCTCCATTCTTCTCCCCCCCTTGCAATCCCCATCCCCCCTTACCTCCAGCTGAAGCCTGTGCCCTCCCCCTCTTCCTCCATCTCCCCTACACCATTAGACCCCCTACACACCTCCCACAACCCCCCCTCTCACCCTTCATCCACCTCCCCTTCACCACATACCCCATTCTCCTTCTTCTTTCTAGGCATTGGAAGCTGTTCCTAGGTTGCTGCTTGCAGTCCAGAAGTTGCAGGTGAACCAGAAACTTGCAGCATCCACCACGACTTCTTCCAAATGAGTTTGAAGACCCAAGAGCCACCGTTGGAAGCGTCTACCGGTCTCCTTCGCAACGGAAGTGGGTTCGTCTTCATCTGATCTGTGTGCTGCTCAGGACCTCCGTTCTCCCACGACTGCGCATAGCTCTCCCTACTGAGTACCAGAACTGGATTAGAAGCTCTGCCACGACGAACCTCGGAGGAATCAGCCCACAAGCTCTTCTAAAAAGTTCTTATCCTTCCTGTCTAATATCAGAATCAAGAAGCGGAATCCCGTTCGGCATCCGGTAGCAGAAGTTATCATTTTTCTCCCTCAGCTCCTTTGTCCTGCTACCCACAATCTGCATCGACCAGTCGCCATTGTTCTGCATTCCCTAGTCTTCTCCGACATCGGTTGGCTTCCCCGTCAGTTTTTCTGCGAAGAGGACTCGTTCAAGATTCCAACGACTCCAACGGCGCTTGATTCCATGGTTGGGAGCTGCCGGGGCGTTCTCTGCAATCTGCTGTTAGAAGTCTGCAACTGCAGGTCCGAGAATCTGAAGCTCTGTTCAAACCTCCATCCCGATCAGCAGCGGCTCCAGAAGAAATTAAAGAAATTCTGAGGCATTCCCTTCCCAGCTACGAAGAGTTCCCCACTAGTCTTCCCCTCGGAAAAATTCCTGATCGAGTTCTGCAGCTTCAACACCATCTATCAGTCCCCTATTGCAGAGGGCAGACAGATTTGGCATCACCACTTCTATATCGTTTTAGCCCTAGTTTTCCCCACCCCGCTTGGCCGGCTGAAGGCCCCTGCCTGTGCGGAGGTAGTTTTGATTGTAATCCATTAACCCCCATCCCAAGATCCCCCTCCTGCGAGAGGTGTAGTATTGTACTCATTTGGGCAGGTCAAGCTACCCCGGCGCGGCGTGTGGGGATCCACCCGCCTCCCCGCTCGCCCTCGTCTCCGACCGGGACCTGTTTCTTCAAACCGGTCGAGTAAGTGCTCTAAACCCTTGCTCATTGTGCCTGACTTTCAATATTAGTTCTTAGTTCCGCTGGTCGTGAGAGGGAGAGCTCGGTCCTCAAGCCCCGTTGTCTTGAGTGATCACCGTGGTGAAGAGAGTAACCCGTGCCTTTGGCACTTTGTCGGCCCCATTGAATTGGGCATCCACATCCATTGGGAATCAAACATTGGTCTTGTTGGCCCTTTACCAGCAAGGGTCCAACCCCACATCCTCCACTTGGCATTGCCAAGTCACCCCGGGCTTGGGTGAGTGTCGATAGAGCGGTGGCCCAATTCGGCCCATTTGAATGCGATTGTGCTTGCTTGCATTAGGTCCGAGGTTGTGTCACATCAATTGGTATCAGAGCAAGTCATTGACTTGTCTCTATCAAGTCTAAGTCCTAGGACCTTTGCATTGTGTGTCCAACCTCATTTGTCCCTTGTCTTGCATGTCCACCCGTAGTGGTGCTAGTTACCGACCCGATCCTTCATCTTCAAATCCACCAATGGATCCCAATCCTCAACTCAACCAAGATGCTCCTAGGGAGGAACCCCAAGGCCAAATGAATAGGGTAGACGCTGCCCTTACCAACATTCTTGCACAACTTGAGTCCCTTTCCACTCGAATTGCTCGGCTAGAAGAGCATGAATTCCACCCAAGGAACAATGAACCTAGAGTCCACCCTCCACATGTTGAACCTCATAGGGAAGACCCTCATCCAAGGAATAATGAACCAAGAGTACATCCACCACATGGTGAGCTACATAGGAATGAGTTCCACCCAAGGAACAATGACCCAAGAGTCCACCCTCCCCATGTTGAGCCTCATAGGGATGAGTTCCACCCAAGGAACAATGGACCAAGAGCCCATCACCCACATGCTGAGATTTATAGGGAGGACTTGGACCTTGACCCCTACCATGACTATGAGAGGCCTCGCCACCATCACATCATGAAAGGCGTCCACGGGACGACCCGGATGACCCTCTCTTAAGGATGATTAAAGTAGAGGCCCCAAACTTTGATGGTTCCCATGAACCAAGTGTCTACTTAGAATGGGAGACCACCATGGACCAATACTTTGAATGGTACCCTATGACCGACCAAAGAAGGGTAAGATTGGCCAAAATGCATCTCACTAAATTAGCCAAAACTTATTGGCTAAACCAAGAGGGTCTAAGAAGGATTAGGCGGGAAGAGCCTATTGATACTTGGGAGGGTATGAATAATCAACTTAGGAACAAATACCTTCCCCAATCCTACCATCAAATGCTCTTAGATGAATGGCAAAGCCTCACCCAAGAAGGGAAGACCGTGGTAGAATATATTGAGAAGTTTGACTCCTATCTTTTGTAGTGCGGAGTTCATGAGGACCCGGCCGTTACCTTGTCTCGCTTTAGGAATGGACTTCAAAGTCACATCAAGTGAGAACTTTTCATGAGAGATGTTGATAACCTTGAGCTAGCCTATCAAATAGCAAGGGATGTAGAAAGATTCTCTAGGATCCCTCGATTTGCTACTCCCCGACCGGCCGATCCCAAAAACATGGGACCACGACCCATTCCGGCCACCCCCATGAAAGCCCCAAATCCAAGTGGGAGTACCCCATCAAGGCCTTACAACCCCCCTCCCACCATCACTCCAAACAAGCCCACCCCTAGTCACCCTCTCCCACGGAGGGAAGACAATCCCAAATGCCCAAGTGTAGGAAACACTCCGGGTAGCGGGTGACAACAATGCTATAGGTGTCAAGGGTTTGGCCACTTTGCGGGGCAATGTCCATCCAAGGGATTATCTAGCTTGCTTATTGAGGAAGAAGCTCCCCCACCCCAAAAGGAACTTGAAAGTGTTGTTGAGGATCATGAAGCCTCCCTAGATTGGGAAGAAGAGTATGAGGCCCAATACCTTGAGTCGAGTCTAGATCACACCACTCCATCTACCAACTCCCATGTAGGAGTGATTAGCTGCACCCTCACCAAACCCCAAGAAGAGGATTGGCGCCGAACTTCAATCTTTCACACCTTTGTCAAGATAGGGAGCCATGTAGGGAAAGTGATCTTGGATAGTGGGAGTTGTGTCAATGCCGTATCCCCCGATACCGTTAAGCTTCTTGGGCTTACTATCACTCCCCACCCAAATCCCTATCGGGTCTCATGGATCAACAACAACTCCATCACGGTCAACACCCAATGTCTTGTGCCCCTCACCTTCTCTTCATACCATGATCAAATATGATGTGATATCATACCCATGGAAGTAGGTAGCATCCTTCTAGGAAGACCTTGGCTCTATGATGTAAATGCCACCATCTTGGGTAAGAGCAACATGTGCACCTTTGAACATGAGGGAAAGACTATCCGTCTTAACCCCTCCCCACCTCGTCCCATGACCAAGAGGGACACTCTCCCTCAAGGACAACACCCCATCACCCCACAAGTCTCGAGGAACTCCACCCCTCCAACCCCATTCCTCACCCAAACTCCCAAATAAAGTGGGACCTCGGGGTTGGCCAAGGGTCTTCATCTCATCACTAGGAAAGAACTTGAAGAGGAGATAGTTCAAGGAGTACCACTATGTGCGGTAGTCATTTGCCTAGGAGAACCCACTTCCACCAATCCACATTCCATAGAAATCCAACAACTCCTAGAAGAATTCCATGATGTGTTCCCAACGGAGCTCCTGGATCAACTCCCTCCCATGCAGGACGTGCAACATGCAATTGATCTAGTCCCGGGGGCCACTCTCCCAAACCTTCTTCATTATCGCCTCAATCCAACGGAACATGCCGAACTTCGGAGGCAAATAGAGGAACTCATTAGGAAGGGCTTCATTCGCATTAGCAAAAGCCCATGTGCCGTCCCGGCCCTTCTAACTCCCAAGAAGGATGGGTCATGGCGAATGTGTGTGGATAGTAGGGCCATTAACAAAATCACCGTCAAGTATAGGTTTCCCATCCCTAGGCTTGATGACATGCTTGATATGTTAGCCGGAGGCACCATTTTCTCTAAAATTGACCTTACAAGTGGCTATCACCAAGTTAGGATAAGGCCCGGGGATGAGTGGAAAACGGCTTTCAAAACCAAAGATGGTCTCTTTGAATGGTTAGTCATGCCTTTTGGGCTTTCAAATGCCCCAAGTACTTTCATGCGTCTTATGACGGAGGTCCTTAGGCCATTCATTGGGATCTTTCTAGTGGTCTACTTCAATGACATACTCATCTATAGTCAATCCCAAGAGGCCCACCTTGACCACCTTAGGCAAGTTTGTACCATCCTTCGACAAGAGAGCCTATTTGTCAACTTAGGAAAGTGCCACTTCATGACCACCTCCCTCACCTTCCTAGGATTTGTGGTGTCCACCAAAGGCGTCTCCATAGACCCCGACAAGGTCCAAGCTATTATTGATTGGCCGGAACCCCACACCCTTCATGAGGTCCGAAGTTTCCATGGATTGGCAACATTCTATAGGAGGTTTATTCGTGGATTTAGCACTATCACTGGCCCAATCACCGATTGTCTCAAGAAGGGGACTTTTGTATGGACCAAATCAGCCTCTAAAGCCTTCCAAGAACTTAAGGAGAAGTTGACCCAAGGCCCGGTCCTATGCCTTCCCGATTTCTCTAAAGTCTTTGAAGTCACATGTGATGCATCCGGGATAGGGATAGGAGGGATCCTTAGTCAAGAGGGACACCCGGTAGCCTTCTTTAGTGAGAAGCTATGTGATGCTAGGACTAGATACTCCACTTATGATAAAGAGTTCTATGCCGTGGTGCAGTCCCTCCGACATTGGAGGCACTACTTGTTGCCCAAAGAATTTGTCATCTTTTCCGACCATGAGGCCCTCAAATACCTCAACTCCCAACAAAAGCTAAATGCCCGACATGCCCGATGGGTTGAGTTCATCCAATCCTACACTTTTGTCATCAAACATAAAGCCGGGAGTGAGAATCGAGTAGCGGATGCCCTTAGTAGGAAAGTTTCCTTGTTATCCACTATCCAAGTGGAAGTGAGCGGATTAGATAGGATCAAGGATGAGTACCCTAGCTGCCCCGACATTGGGCACATCTATACCACCTTGACCACCCATTCTAGCAAGGAACATGAGGGATTTGTCATAGAGGATGGGTTCCTCTTCAAGGGACCAAAGCTTTGCATCCCACGGACCTCACTCCATGACTTCTTGATTTGGGAATTACATGCGGGAGGGCTAGCTGGTCATTTTGGAGTCCACAAAACCATTTCTCTAGTTGAGGGACAGTTTCATTGGCCAAGTCTCAAGAGAGATGTAGGCAAGATAGTGGGTCAATGCCGAACATGTGCTTCAGCCAAACAGGTGAAACAAAACACTGGCCTATATACCCCACTCCCCATCCCCGACCGTCCATGGCAAGACTTGAGTATGAACTTTGTGCTAGGATTACCCAGGACTCAAAAAAGGCATGACTCCATCTATGTGGTGGTTGATAGATTCTCCAAAACGGCCCATTTCATCCCATGCTCCAAAACCTCCGATGCCTCCCATGTGGCCCGATTGTTCTTTGATGAGGTTGTCCGTCTCCACGGGCTACCTAAGACCATAGTCTCCGATAGGGATGTCAAATTCACTAGCTACTTTTAAAAAACTCTTTGGCACATGATGGGTACCCTCCTCAAATTCTCCACTGCCTACCACCCCCAAATAGATGGCCAAACCGAAGTTGTCAATCGGAGTCTAGGGAACCTTCTTAGGTGTCTTGTTGAGGATCGCCTCGGAAATTGGGATCTCATCTTACCCCAGGCCGAATTTGCATATAACAACTCCATCAATAAGTCCATAGGGATGAGTCCATTTGAAGCCGTGCATGGATACAAATCAAGAAAGCCTTCCGATCTCATTCCGCTCCCCCAGCATGCTAGGGTGTCCATTTCAGCTGAGTCTTTTGCACAACATATTAGAGAATTGCATGAGGAAATTCGAAAGCACATCAGCAAAAAGAATGAGGCTTATAAAAGGTTGGACGACTCTCATCGGCGTCACCAAGAATTCCATGTGGGTGACTTTGTAATGGTAAGGACGGAGAGGCTCTCCCCGGGAGCCAACTCTAAACTGAGGCCACGTGGGGCTGGTCCCTTCCAGGTCTTGAGGCGCATTGGTGCAAATGCCTACGAGTTAGATCTCCCTGAGGAGTATGGAATAAGTCTCACATTCAATGTCGCCGATCTGGTGCCATATAAGGGACCCACGGTGGTACCTAGTGAGGAGATTGAGCCTACTTCTTCCATTGAGAGAGCACCCACCCGTGAGGAGAGGCCACCAACCAAAAGAGCCCAGCGTGAACAAATTGAACAAATATTGGACGTACAAGTCATTACCACTCGGAGCAAGGTATATGAGCGCTATCTCGTCAGGTGGAAGGATCGGCCTCCTTCGGAGGATTCTTGGGTGAGTCGGGAGGATCTCCAGCAGTTGGATCCAGACCTCCTCGAGCAGTACCACAGCCGGATGGACCCCTACTCGACGGAGTCGAGCTCTTCACAGCCCAGGGGATTTGATGGAGGCATCATCCACAACTCCCTTTGGTTAGGGTCTTCTTCACACTCCGGCATCGTTTGAGTCCGGGCCTCTCTCTATAAAGGCCCAATTATCCCTTTTGTGCTATCTTCTTGAGTCATTTGATGTAATTTTCATTTTATTTGAGTCATGTCCCTAGGTCTTGCATTTATTTTCCTAAGTTTGAGTGTCATTAGATTGTGTAATGTGCTATTGGGCCCAATTCTTCGGGCTTGGCCCATGAGCCCCCTACCCCTTCGGTTATTTGTTATTGAGTATTTTGTAAGGGACTTATTGTAAAATATGGATTTCCTATATATAGGGCCCCCTTTCCTTCATTTGAAGGTAATGAATGATTCAATACAAAAGATTTCCATTTGAGTATTCAAATGTAGTTCTAGTGGAGTGAATCCTATAGTTGGGTGAGAAGCCCTAGGGGAGTGATTCCCCACCCCACCTCTCTCTCTATCCCTCTTTCTCTCTCCTCTACTATGGGGTTCGCCCCTTTCTCTCTCTCCTCATCCTCCCTCCCAACTTCCAACCCCCACCTACCCCATTAAAGGCCCTCCACTTCCCATAGCTGCCATTACTCCACCCCCATAGTCCCAAGGTAGAATCTCTCCCATTCCAACACTATCTTCTCTATTCCCACACAATCTTCCCCCATTCCAACACAATCACCCCCTTCCCCACACAATCCCTCAACTTCCAAGGCCATTTCAAATTTGAAATCCCTTCCCTCCAAGCTTTGGCCACCCCTCCCTCTATCCCCTTTAGACTAGGTCGCCCCCACCTCCCTCCATTCTTCTCCCCCCCTTGCAATCCCCATCCCCCCTTACCTCCAGCTGAAGCCTGCGCCCTCCCCCTCTTCCTCCATCTCCCCTCCACCATTAGACCCCCTCCACACCTCCCACAACCCCCCCTCTCACCCATCATCCACCTCCCCTTCACCACATACCCCATTCTCCTTCTTCTTTCTAGGCATTGGAAGCTGTTCCTAGGTTGCTGCTTGCAGTCCAGAAGTTGCAGGTGAACCAGCAACTTGCAGCGGCCACCACGACTTCTTCCGGACGAGTTTGAAGACCCAAGAGCCACCGTTGGAAGCGTCTACCGGTCTCCTTCGCAACGGCAGTAGTTTCGTCTTCATCCGATCTGTGTGCTGCTCAGGACCTCCGTTCTCCCACGACTGCGTATAGCTGTCCCTGCTGAGTACCAGAATTGGATAAGAAGCTCTGCCACAACGAACCTCGGAGGACTCAGCCCAGAAGCTCTTCTACAAAGTTCTTCTCCTTCCTGTCTACTATCAGAATCAAGAAGCGGAATCCCGTTCGGCATCAGGTAGCAGAAGTTATCATTTTTCTCCCTCAGCTCCGTCGTCCTGCTACCCATAGTCTACATCAACCAGTCGTCATTGTTCTGCATCCCCTAGTCTTCTCCGACATCGGTTGGCTTCCCCGTCAGCTTTTATGCGAAGAGGACTCGTCCACTATTTCAACGACTCTGACGGCACTTGATTCCGAGGTTGGGAGCTGCCGAGGCGTTCTCTGCAATCTGTTGTTAGAAGTCTGCAACTGCAGGTCCGAGAATCTGAAGCTCTGTTCAAACCTCCATCCCGGTCAGCAGCGGCTCCAGAAGAAATTAAAGAAATTCTGAGGCATTCCCTTCCTAGCTACAAAGAGTTCCCCACTGGTCTCGCCCTCGGCAAAATTCCTGATCGAGTTCTGCAGCTTCAACACCATCTGTTAGTCCCCTATTGCAGAGGGCAGACAGATTTGGCATCACCACTTCTATATCATTTTAGCCCTAGTTTTCCCCACCCCGCTTGGCCGGCTGAAGGCCCCTCCCTGTGTGGAGGTAGTTTTGATTGTAATCCATTAACCCCCATCCCAAGATCCCCCTCCTGCGAGAGGTGTAGTATTGTACTCATTTGGACAGGTCAAGCTACCCCGGCGCGGCGTGTGGGGATCCACCCGCCTCCCCGCTCGCCCTCGTCTCCGACCGGGACCGGTTTCTTCAAACCGGTCGAGTAAGTGCTCTAAACCCTTGCTCATTGTGCTTGTCTTTCAATATTAGTTCTTAGTTCCACTGGCCGTGAGAGGGAGAGCTCGGTCCTCAAGCCCCGTTGTCTTGAGTGATCACCGTGGTGAAGAGAGTAACCCGTGCCTTTGGCACTTTGTCGGCCCCATTGAATTGGGCATCCACATCCATTGGGAATCAAACATTGGTCTTGCTGGCCCTCTACCAGCAAGGGTCCAACCCCACATCCTCCACTTGGCATTGCCAAGTCACCCCGGGCTTGGGTGAGTGTCGATAGAGCGGTGGCCCAATTCGGCCCATTTGAATGCGATTGTGCTTGCTTGCATTAGGTCCGAGGTTGTGTCACATCAGAACCGCTCCCCGGGCTGGTGGCACGCTGGTTCGCCGGCCGGAGGCCGGGCTGCTCCGTTCGGCACCGGTCAGAATAACCAGCGACGGATCTGCAGCTTCTGGTTTTCAGCGCGCGTCCCGGCGAGAACGGGCGCTGCGATCAGCCCCGATGTCGGATCGACACAAGACGGGCGTCTTTGGAAAGCTAACTTCACATCCTTCAATCTAGGCCAGGAGATCTGGCCTGGATCTGCACGGATATGGACTTATGGAATTTCCAAGTTCCTGTTGTACAGTTCCTGAAATCTCAGGTCAGTAGAGAACTTTCCTGTGGATTACCTTTGACCGCGAGATTGGCGTCCGAATCTGGGGTTGTGTTCTGAAGAAAAGTTGTGGGAAGTCAAGCTACGAAACCAGGAATATTTTTGTATCTGGATTTGGGGAAGGCTAAGAATTTCTATGATTTGTGTACTAGCAGTGGGTCGGATCTGGAATCTGGCTGACAACACTGTAGCTGAGGAAGAGCACAAATTTCTAAAATTAGATAGAAGGCTGATAAAAAATTAAGAAAATTTATGGATGTAGGGGGTGATGGACAGAACTCCCAGTAAAATTGGGAGGGTTTGGACAAATCAAAAAGATGGCCAGAGGTGGGAAACACAGGGCTGCTATCACTGTAGACAGAGATAAAACAGAACTAGAAATGAAAGATGCACGAAAATGGGAAAATAATAAACGATGGAATTTGGGCGTGAAAAGTTAGGTGGAGCTTGGGATACAAGGGAAGAACACACCATAAAAATTGCAGACCACGAAGAGACCGTGGCTGATAGCAGGAATTTCGGGAAGAGACCTCTGTCCAGCAGGACAGAACACCGAGAACGGTTTCGCGGCGGCTCGAAGGCGGCACGAACTACGGCGGTGGCGGCACAGATGATCACCGGAGATAGAGGGGAGGGGATAGAAGATAGAAATCACTCTAGAACTGGAGGTTGGAGGAGAGAAACCAGAGGGAGAGAGGAGGGGCTCAAGAACACTCTTGATTTTCCAACAATTTTCTCTTTATTTCTTCATTAATTTCTAATGACACTATACATAGGCTTATATAGAAAATGGCAAAGGGTGGGGGGCTGATAATTTCGTGGGAAATAGGCCATTTTATTCCCCCATGTGGTCAAACCTCAAAATAAATAAATTGCATATGGAGGGGGCACTCCTTTGACTAGGTAGGTAAGGTAGGTGGCCAACCTTGACATTTTACACCACTTGTCTCCCATGTGGTCAATTAGCATTCAAACCTTCTAGATGGCCACCTAGGATGGTTGACCAGCCCCACTTGGATGAGGTGGACCAATGGGGAAAGGGAGGGGGGCCCCTAGCTGGACCTACTACACATTTGCACAAAAACTCACACAATCCATGGGAATGACTCATTGGCTTATAAAGCCTTACATTTGCGTACATACTTTGCCAAGGATATAAACACAAACTAAAAGGACATAAATGCAAAAGAAAAAGTACATGCTCGGCGTCGATTCCCATCAACTCTCCCCGGGTGGGAGGAACTCGACCCCGTCGAGTAGGGGTAGGGATGCTCGAGTACTCTGGCGGATCCGTCACCGTGCCAAGTAACGCGGGTACGCTCCACTCTAAGTGATCGTCACCTGCTCATTCCATATATACTCGATATGCACGGACTGCTATGGGCTAAAGGTGGACACTCCGGGTGGGGCACTCTCAAAAGGGAAGGGAGCAGCTCGAAGACTCACTAGGAATCACCGCTGAGTCCCTGTAGGTCACTGATCCGGGTAGATGTAGAACTAATCCCATACTCATCAAGTGAGTCCAATCGCCTATTACTCATAAGAGAACGACAACGAGATTGCACAAGACACATGCAGACAGACATACCACACAAAGAAAAAGCACACCGACTCATCTATGACCCTAGACATACCTAATGTTAGTCCGACCCGTACATGGGTGACGGCGGACCAGGACACCCGAATGTGTGCCATGCATGCATTTGACGTAACCGGAGGTTGACGTCATGGGGAACTCCTAGACATACTACGATGCACCAATCATGGACATTGGGCTTGGATGCGGGAAGTCCGGGAGGTGCAAGTGGTTTAGAGGGATCGGGGAAACCAAAGTCTTCCTTACCCCCGAATGATGGTTCAGACCTATGGCTATGTGGAGTTTGCTTGGCCCGAGTGGAAAAGGAGGGATAGTGAACTCCGCGGAAGAAGGGTAGTGAGTATGAAAACTCGGGAGGTTCACTAGTGAAGGGGTCAAAAGGGTCGAAGAAGGTGTGACCCCATGAAGTGGGTTCCAACATGACATGGTCCCAAGTTTGGAATTCATAGTCACCGTCATACATTATGATCGGTGGGACGACGGACATGTGTAGAAAATAGGATTCCTCCCTTGGGCAAAAGGGAACGAAGTCGGACTCGGCCGACATCGGGAGCAATAGAAGAATCTCCGTGGTGACACACCCCATGGTGCACTCGGAGGTAATGGACCCGAAGGCCGGATGGGTGAAGCTAAGACTAGCGGGTTGGTCAAAGCCTCGGGCCAGTAGGTACGTCAACTTCCATTGCGTGTCTAATCCCATAATAAGGTCATTCAATGTATCAATATGGTGACTAGACCGAAAGGTAGTGTGGAAGGAGTTGACGGGCACTATAGGTAAGGTGGGGTCCATAGAAGGGTAAGGACGTGCGACCAAGCCATTCTTGAGCCAACTAAGAAGTGGCTCGGCTATGTATAGCATACCCATAAGAAACACGGGTGGCTCGGGATGGACATCCTCTAAATGTGGCTCCTCGAAGGGAGGGTGGCTCCCATGATGGGTGGCTAGAGGGGTGGGCTCCAGGAGAGGTGGCAAGCATGAATCCGAAGGTGGAGTGGGCCACTGGGGTTGGGTGGCGGGAAAGACGAGGGTGCTCGATTGAGCCCTATCCTTAAGGATGATCTTGCCAGGTAGGTAAGGTGGGTATAAGGTGCAAGTCATTTTGCCCCAGTCAAGATTAGCCTTTCTTTCTCTTAACCACGTTTGCCCTAACATGATGCATGGACCAGCAAGTGTGCCGATCCTACACCATGCACCATCGGTGTAAAGAACGGAGCCGACCTTCCTATAGAACTCAACACAAGCAAAATCACCATCACGGATAATCTCGCCTGTCTTGGAGAGAGACTCCACGATATCAAAAGTAACCCAATTATCCGATTCCCTATCGGTGAAATGGCGTTCCGTTGTGGACCCATTAGGTAGAGTGGCTTTAGAAACGATATAGGGTCGGGCTAGGAAGGCCTTGGCTTGGGCCACCAGAGATGACCACTTGAACGCATGGCCTTGGGGAACGGCCATGGATAGCGGACATGGACATGCATACACATGGAGATAAGACACTAGACCGACTAATGCAAAGGTTGGGATGCATGCATACTAAGGACAAGACACCAAGACTCGGTACGGGGCGGAGTTAATCGATCCGAAGATCACTCGCGCAAGTGTGCGACCTTCCCGATAGGCGTAGCCTAACGTTCGGACAACACCTTTTTATATACCGACTAATGGTATGCAAATGTGACCCAAAAGACACTTTTTTGTTTTAAAACAATGATGACCCTAAACACGACGTAGACAATGACTAGACGTAAATGACACTCTCTTTTTTTTTGACACCCTAGACTCAACTCGCTCTGATACCAAATTGATGCGGGATGGGACCACGGACACGAAAAGCTCATGATTGCCCCTTAACGAGGGAAGCGTCGGATGTGCGCGGTTGAGAAACCGGCAATGAGCTAGGGTGATCGGCTCTCTTTTGTGCCCGGATCGGGTCACGGGACGGTCACGTACTCTCTCGCAGCAGCGGTAATGAACATATAAAGCGAGCTAGATATCCTTACACATGCTCTCTAGCAGCGGCATAAACAAATATATATGAAGTAAGCAAAATGCCGAGAAGGGAGCGAATGCGATACCTCCACGCGCTCGGCGTGGGGAAGACGGACCCGGCCGAAACTCGTACTCCCGGGATAAATATTACACCATATTACAGCAAATGAATTACTGCCCACTCCACGCAAGGAGGTAAAGGGCTACACAAACGGGCCCGGGAGGACCGAATTCCGGTTGACGGGCGGCTTCTCGCGTCTCTTCGGCAGCACCCGAACTTGTGACTGTGGGGCCCACGTGCTGTCTGGAGGGGCCGTGTGGGACCCGGTGGCACCGCTGTAGTGGGGACACTTAGGGAAGCGCTCCCCGGGCTGGCGGCATGCTGGTTCGCCGACCGAAGGCCGGACGGCTCCGTTCGGCACCGGTCGGAATAACCGACGATGGATCTGCAGCTTCTGGTTTTCAGCGCGCGTCCCGGCGAGAACGGGCGCTGCGATTAGCCCCAATGTCGGATCGACACGAGACTGGCGCCATTGGAAAGATAACTTCAAATCCTTCAATCTAGACTCAGAGATCTGGCCTGGATCTGCACGGATCTAGATTTATGGAATTTCCAAGTTCCTATTGTACAGTTTCTGAAATCTTAGGTCAGCAGAGAACTTTCCTGTGGATTGCCTTTGACCGTGAGGTTGGCGTCCGAATCTGGGGTTGTGTTCTTAAGAAAAGTTGTGGAAAGTCAAGCTACGAAACCAGGAATATTTTTGGATCTAGATTTGGGAAGGCTACGAATTTCTATAATTTTGGTACTAGCAGTGGGTCGGATCAGGAATCTGGCTGACAACACTGTAGCTGAGGAAGAACACGAATTTCTAAAAATAGATAGAAGGCTGATAAAAAATTAAGAAAATTTGTGGATGTAGGGGGTGATGGACAGAACTCCTAGTAAAACTGGCAGGGTTTGGACAAATCAAAAAGAGGGCCGGAGGTGGGAAACATAGGGCTTCTATCACTGTAGACAAAGACAAAACAGAACTAGGAATGAAAGATGCATGAAAATGGGAAAATACTAAACGATGGAATTTGGGCGTGAACATTTAGGTGGATCTTGGGACACAATGGAAGAACACACCATAAAAATTTTAGACCACGAAGAGACCGTTGATGATAGCAGGAATTTCGGGAAGAGACCTCTGTCCAGCAGGACAGAACACCGAGAACGATTTCGCGGCGGCTCGAAGGCGGCACGAACGGCGGCGGCGGCGGCACAGATGATCACCGGAGATAGAGGGGAGGGGATAGAAGATATAAATCACTCTAGAACTGGAGGTTGGAGGAGAGAAACCAGAGGGAGAGAGGAGGGGCTTAAGAACACTCTTGATTTTCCAACAATTTTCTCTTCATTTCTTCATTAATTTCTAATGACACTATACATAGGCTTATATAGAAAATGGCAAGGGGTGGGGGGCTGATAATTTCATGGGAAATAGGCCATTTTCTTCCCCCATGTGGTCAAAACTCAAAATAAATAAATTACATATGGAGGGGGCACTCCTTTGACTAGGTAGGTAAGGTAGGTGGCCAACCTTGACATTTTACACCACTTGTCTCCCATGTGGTCAATTAGCATTCAAACCTTCTAGATGGCCACCTAGGATGGTTGACCAGCCCCACTTGGATGAGGTGGACCAATGGGGAAGGGGAGGGGGGCCCCTAGCTGGACCTACTACACATTTGCACAAAAACCCACACAATCCATGGGAATGACTCATTGACTTATAAAGCCTTACATTTGCGTACATACTTTGCCAAGGATATAAACACAAACTAAAAGGACATAAATGTAAAATAAAAAGTACATGCTCGGTGTCGATTCCCATCAGGTGTCTTGGTGTATGTGGGATTGTCTCTTTCCCTCACGATCACCTCCTAGGGTTGGTTCTTATTTCCATCAATACTCAACCCCTTGTTTGATTCATCATCTTCCATGTCGTCGTACGACTTCTCTCAGTCCCACGAGGACTCCCTTCCTCGTGGCCTTCTTGAGGACCCACCCAGGGTCGCCCACCTGCAGAGACGAGAGGAGACTGCTCCTCCACTTCCAACCATTCTTGGCGAGGGTCCCCAACACTCTCTTTGAAATCCGTCCAATCAGAATTCAGCCAATCTAATCCTCAATATGATGGCCCAACTAGACCCTACCCAGCTCCATCTCATCCGGCAGGCTTTGCAAGGGGCCGATGCACCGACCTCAATTCCTTCTCATGGCACGACTGCCGCTGCCATCACGTCTCCCACTGTTGGGACCACCTCTGTGGCTCCTATCGACCTTACTTCTGTCTGCCCTCAGACCCTTCGCTATTCCAATATGGAAATGGGCCAGGCCTCCACCTCGGCCCATCAGCAGCTCGATAAGGGAAAGTCTCCAATCCCCTCTGCTCCTTACCTTGATCCATATGCCATAATTTCTCCGTCGCCGCAGGCCCTCGTAGCCCCGGCGGACCTCGTTAGGTTGCAATCAGGGCCAGCCCAGCTGGCTCAAGCGGATATGGGCCCTTCCTCGGCCAACTATCCGTCTTACGGGCCGCCCCCTCAATCGGCTTATCCTTAGGCCACCTACCCCGGTATTACTCCTCCTGCTCCTTCTCCTCCTTCCCGGGAATGGGAAATTCTTGATAAATGGGCTGCTATGCAGCAGCAAATTGACCTTCTCCACAAACGGGTTAGCCCACAATCTCTTGCTGATGTCCCTATCCCTAACTTCAGGGACATTCATTTTCCTTCTCAGTCTGAGCTCCCCGTGTACCGCAAATATGACGGGAATGGCAACCCGTTCATTCATGTCCGGGAGTTCTTATATGAGTCAGCACAGTTCCAGCAAGACGATCATCTAATGGCTTATTTATTTCGCCGATCGTTGGAAGGGGTCGCCCTGGAGTGGTTCTATACTTTGCCCATGGAGGAGGCCGAGAGTTTCAAGACTGTTAAAGAAAGGTTTATTCATAGATTTCAAGATCGGGTCGGACCCGAGTATTCTTTTACTGACTTAGTAGCTGAGAAGATGAAGCCGGAGGAAGACTTTGCAACCTATGCAGACCGATGGAGGCAGATGGCCTCGCGTGTGCCCGGGCAGATCCCGAAAGAAGAGAAAGTGAAGTTGTTGATCTCCAATGCCACGCCAACATTCAAGAATATCTTGGCAATGAATGACATTTCCAATATGCACCAGTTATACAGCAGGGCTCGGATTATCCAAACCCAGTTCAAGGAATCCCCCATCCATTCTTTATTTGAGGCCCAGAAACCCAAAGCCGCCAGAAAATCCCAGGGGCCCGTCACTAAGGGAGTACAGATTAATGAGCAGGTCCAGGCTGTTCAGTTCCCCCACCAGGCCGCTCCACCCCGCTTCCCCCAGCCTTCACGCAACCCCCAGTTTGCCACTCCACAAGTTCCCCAGCCCACCTTCCAAGTCCCGCAATATCCGCAACAAGCACCTCCGCCACCCCAACAGCCTCAGCGGCCGCCACAATACAACAATGTTCCGCCACCCGCCGCCTATGGATCTGCTCGACCGAGTCCAAAGAGGGCCCATTACCCTCCTCTTCCTGAAACTTTGCCCGATATTTTCTCTGCCTTAATGTATACTGGTGATCTTCAGTTGCCTCCTGAGCGTCCAAATTGGAATCCGGCAGCCGATCAGTCTCGATACTGCATATTCCATCGACAACCCGGGCACACGATAGAACGGTGCTATCAGTTCAGAGACCTGGTGTATGACTTGCATGAGGGCCAGGGGATTGATTGGGCCCAGATGCACCAGTTGATTAAGGATATCAAGCAGAGATAGAGACAGGCCAGGCCGCAGCAGGCGGCGCCCCAGCAGCAGCAGCAGCAGCAGCAGCAACCCCAGCAGCAACAGCAACCCCAGCAGCAGCAACAAGACATTGGGATCCATCAGAATCCCATGCCAGTACATCAACCCGCTTCTCAGCAACAACAACAGCCACCGGCACCGGCTCCAGCACAAGTGAATATCGTCCAGCACCCAGCCCCCAGCGCTGGGTGGACTTTTGATGATGAAACCCCCGCACACCTTTTGGCCTTCCACCACAATCATTCCCCAGCGCCTGCTATTCTCGCCATCCTTAGGCCCGCCATTCTGACCACTACACCAATCATTGCTCCCTCCACATCGCCCATTAGACCCGTCACATTCCCCTCCGCTCCACCAGCCCTTTTGCCACCATCCACTGTACCCTCCGTCATTACCTCCCCGCTTAACCCTTCACCCATTTCCTCTCCACCAGGGCCCATTAAACCCACTTCCGCCATCCTCACCCCCATTTCTACTCCTTTCACCTACCCCACAGGGCCAAGCGGGGGTCCATCTCAGGCCGTGCCGGCACCAAACTGCGCCCTTCGGAGCGGGCGTCCCTTTCAGAGAATGTTTCCTCCTTCAGTGCGTCGGCACCTAACCTTCAAATTCCTTCCGCCACAGTTAAGACATAAGAGGTACACCCTGTGCCAGGCACAAAATATGATTTACTGCAGCATTTGGACCGGATGCCGGCCAAAATCTCAGTCTTGGAATTGATCAAGAGGTCGCCACTACACCAGGACGCCTTAAAGACTTTCCTGCAGAAGGTCATGGTGAGTGAGGACGTCGCAGTGGATAGTTTACCGTCGGTTTTGGCAACAATCACCAAGGGGCCTTCCATTTCATTTTCTGAATCAGAACTAGCACCCCCGGAGGCACGGCAGATGCCACTATGCATTACCATTTCTCTGAACAAAATGGCCGTAGAATCTGCACTTGTGGACACGGGAGCTTCAATAAATGTGTGTCCATTGAGTACCCTCCACGCCTGCAACATCTCAGAAGACATGCTCAAGCCAACACCGACTATAATAGCAGCCTATGATAATTCCAGACGTGCTTGTCACGGGGTCGTGACTGTACAGGCCGAGCTAGGGCCCTTGGTTATGGACGTGGAATTTTATGTGCTAGACATAGACCCGATGTTCAAAGCTATTCTGGGTCGTCCATGGCTGAACAGTTTAAATGGCGTCCCCTCAACCGCCCACCAATGTTTGAAGTTCCCCTTTCAAGGGCGGGTGGTCAAGGTAAAGAGCATCTCTACAGTCCAGAATGTTGATGCGATAGCAGCCAAGATTCTGCTTACATTGTGGCCAAGTAATAGGCCAGTTCTGTCAGTAATGGACTTGAATTACCCATGGGCATATGCGTCACGCAAGCCCACCACGGCACCAGTCAATGTGAAAGTCAAGTCCAAGATGAGAGATTCCAAAGGGTGGCACATGATTCTAAAATTGGGCTACCAGTCGGGTCTGGGTCTCGGTGCACAGTTACAGGGCCGGACCAACCCCGTTCCCAAAGGAAGGAAGATGGGCCACCGAGGCCTCGGCTACCGCGAATCCTCAATGTCAGTATTGGGAGACTCTGGGCCATTAACATGGGACTACCGGCAACATTTTGTAAAAGGGCCGTTACAGTCGGGTACGTTGAAGGGATCGCCGTCCAGTCTCAAAGAAAAGGCAGATGAGGCATGTGTTGTTGCTGATCCACCACCGTCGCTGCAAGGGATGGTTGGTGACCTAGAAGATTTATCTAGTTGTTTTGAGAAGTTGTTTCAGGAAAGAGAAAGCAAGCCGAAGAAGAAGGAGACGCAGCTGGTAAAGCGTCCTCCGATGCCATTGATCCGCCAGGGGCCGCGAGAAATGGGGAGCTCTGTCATTACCTATTCTATGTCCCCTTCCCGTCTCGCCTCTTGGTTTCAGCAATTGGGACCTATTCCCCGTTCCCCTCCAATCCTGGTCGACCCATGCTTCACGGAGAGACCCGGAATCTTATTCATTCCCTGTGCTTGCGGGCACTGCCCGCCTATTGATCTTTACTCCTCCTCCCCCCGGAGCTCAGCTCCATGAAATGTGGTTTTCCTCTTCCGATCCTTTCTTTGACTGCATATTTCCGGAATTGTTCCCTATGCAGTTACCTCCTCCTCCGTCTTCTTCCTCCTCCTGCTACATGATCACCTCCGGCCTCCAAAAAAAAATGTCAATTTCAAAACGGAGGTCTCAATGGAAGATTACGCTATGTTCTGCTCAGGTTCCCAGGGGCACGAGACCCCTATTTCTCTTCCAGTAGACTTCCTCTCTCCCAGGGTAGATGTATAGTGTGCAGAGTCTTCTAGGTTAGTCGAGTCAGTGGGAGTAGAGTCTAGCTCGAGTCTAGTCGGCCCATCCGCATCTGCGGCGCGCCCCGTGACGCGTCATCCCAAAACCATTCCCGATAGGTTTCTGCGAGATCTGGCTGAAAGATGCCACGCCCTTCTGAAGTGCCCTGAATTTGTAGAAGCCGCGATCGTCTTGGAAGATGATGAAGAATTGGAGGGGGTATGGAGCAATGATGAACTAGGGGTATATGAAATCATGAACGATAAGGACCCAGCTGATGATGAGGAAAGTGAGGTGGGTGACACTACTGATTTATACGCACAAGGCTTAACGAAGTTTGACGAACCTTCCTCGGCAGTGGATGAACCCACTAAGGAGATTAATCTCAGAATAGAAGAGGATCTCAGGCCCATACTTATTTCTGCTAACCTCCCTCCTCAGATCGAAGAGGAGCTTATCAAGGTTTTGAGGGAGTACATCGACTCTTTTGCCTGGTCCTATGAGGACATGCCAGGTCTTGACCTCGCACTGGTTGAACTTCGATTGATCTTAAAACCAGGGGAAACACCCGTTAAGCAAAAAGCGAGAAGGTTTCACCCGCAGATGGCCTTGAGGATTAAGGAAGAGGTTGATAAATTGCACAAGGCCAGGTTCATTAGAGTTGTGCTATATCCACAATGGGTGGCAAACATAGTCCCAGTAATGAAGAAGGATGGTAAAATTTAGATTTGCATTGATTTCAGGGACTTGAATAAGGCATGCCCGAAAGACGATTTTCCACTTCCTCACATCGATGTCTTAGTTGACAATACAGCTGGATACGAAGTCCTCTCTTTCATGGATGGTTATTCTGGATATAACTAAATCCTTCTAGCTACAGAAGACCAAGAAAATACCTCGTTCACTACGCCTTGGGGCACATACTGCTATGTTGTCATGCCCTTTGGATTGAAAAATGCAGGTGCCACTTATCAAAGGGCGATGATGGCCATTTTCCATGATATGATGCATGTCTACTTGGAAGCTTACGTGGATGATATTTTGGTCAAATCGAGGTCTCAAGAAGAACACCCCGCCATTCTAGCCAAAGTGTTGCAAAGGGCTAGGGAGTATAAGTTAAAGATGAATCCAAAGAAATGTGTATTTGGAGCTGCATTAGAGAAATTGCTCGGGTTCATAGTTAGTAAACGGGGGATTCAGATCGACCCAAACAAAGCAAAGGCCGTCATGGAAATGCCACCGCCAAAGAACATTACTGAACTTCGAGGTTTGATTGGGCGTTTACAATTTATTAGGAGATTCATATCTCAACACTCGCAAAGATGCCTCCCATTTTATGAACTGTTAAAGGCAGGCGCGAAATTTGAATGGAATGAACAATGCCAAAAGGCCTATGAGGAGCTTAAGGTTTACCTTTCTAATCCCCCGGTTCTACAACCACCCGTCTCTGGGAAACCCCTGATTCTGTACATTTCTGTGATTGAGGACTCCCTAGGAGCTGTCTTGGCACAGGTAGATGACGAAGGAAGGGAAAGGGCAGCATACTACCTCTCGAGGTTATTTAATCCTGCTAAATCTAAGTATACTGCCATGGAGAAGACCTGTGCGGCGCTAGTATGGGTAGCTCAGAAGCTTAAACACTATTTCCTCGCCCACGAGGTTAGGCTGATCTCTAGAATGGACCCCATTCGTTATCTCTTGGAAAAGCCTGTCCTTTTTGGCCGACTAGCTCGCTGGCAGAGCTTTCTTTCCCAATTTGACATCACC
The DNA here is from genome assembly GCA_022559845.1 of Amorphophallus konjac. Lineage (NCBI taxonomy): Eukaryota > Viridiplantae > Streptophyta > Magnoliopsida > Alismatales > Araceae > Amorphophallus > Amorphophallus konjac. Next base: position 216,264,372 of record CM040123.1, on the reverse strand, counting down.
TTCATCATTCAGAAAGCAATCAAGGGATATGCTATTGCTGAGCACCTCGCTCATTCTCCTATCCCTCGTACTGATTCAATCCAGGACGAGTTCCCTGATGAACACTTGGCGGTAATTGCTCATCTTCCCTTCTGGTCTCTTCATTTCGATGGTGCTCTCAATTCCCAAGGCAGCGGAGTTGGCGCCGTTCTTCTTACTCCGGAGGGAGTAACCATCCCTGTTGCTTATCAACTCTCATTCCCTGCCACTAATAATATAGCCGAGTATGAGGCTCTCCTTGCCGGTCTGAAGCACGCCTACCTCATGGGTGCGCGGTACCTTAACATCATAGGAGACTCTCAATTGGTGTTGCGTCAAGTTCTGTCAACTTACCGCACCCGTGACCCTAAGCTTAAGCCCTATCAAGATCTGGTCACGCTCTTGGCTAGACAGTTCCGGAAACTTATCTATATTCATACTCCTCGTTCTCAAAACATCTTGGCTGATGCACTTGCGTCACTCGCTTCTTCACTCGCGTTCCCCCTCAGTCGTGCCACTGAGACCATTGTGGTCCAGCGGTTAGATGTTCCTTCCCCGCAGGATCCCTGGTTCGACAACCTTAGGAAGTCTGTAGAGAAGAAGATAGAAAGGGAGGAGGTGAGAGAAGTATCATTGACTGAGCTTGAGGAAATCATCGAAGAAGAAGAATTGCCATGGTTCTATGAAATTGAGCAATATTGCAGGGATGTCATATTTCCGGAGGCTGCGAATGCTGAACAGAGAAAGGCCATTAGAAGAGTCGCTGCAAGATATACGATTGTTGCTGGTGAGTTATATAGGCGGGCTCTGAACGGAGTTCTAATGAGGTGTCTAGATGACGAAGAGGCTTGGAAAGTAGTAGAAGCAGCTCACTCCAGCGAATGTGGAGGGCATGTGAATGGACAGGCGTTGGCAAAGAAGATTCTTAGGCAGGGCTATTACTGGCCGACCCTAGAAGAAGATTGCTCCACCTATGTCCGTAGGTGTCTCCAGTGCCAGCTCCATTCTGAAAAAATCCATGCTCCTGCTTCTTCTCTTCATCCTCTTTCTGCTCCTTGGCCGTTCTCCATGTGGGCCTTTGACATCATCGGACCCCTCGGTGACCCGAATTCAGCAGTCAAGCAGAAATCTTTCATTTTGACGGCTACAGAGTACTTCACCAAATGGGCGGAAGCTGAAGCTTATGCAGTGATCAAAGCCACCACAGTATGCCGCTTTATTATGAAGAACATCATCTCGCGGTTTGGAGTGCCAGGCGACATCGTCACCGACAATGGCCCTCAATTCGTATCACAGGAACTCCGGACCTTTGTAAGAAATTCAATATAGCTTTGCATCATTCATCACCATACTACCATCAAGGTAATGGCCAAGCTGAGGCCACAAATATAACCCTTCTCAAAATTATCAAGAAAACATGCGAATCACATAAATTTGCTGATTGGGCCGACAAACTGATAGAAGCTCTATGGGCCTATCGCACCTCCGTCCGCACCCCTACAGGGCAGACTCCTTTTGCTCTCACTTATGGGATGGAGGCGGTACTCCCGTATAAGATTTTCATCCCTTGCCTAAGAGTGCAGCTGGACAAAGAACTCAATCTCGACGAACGTCGAGAGGCGTTGCTAGTCCAACTGGAACTCTTGGACGAGAAGAGGCTTAATGCGGCCAACCATGTTTCGGTTTATCAAAAGCGTGTCTCATGGTATTTTTAAAAGAAGGTCATTGAAAGAAAATTGCAAGTGGGTAATATAGTTTTGAAACGCAAATTCATCAGATCAGCAGGTCCCAGGTCTAAACTACAACCCAACTGGGAAGGGCCATTCGTAATCAAGGAAGCTTATCCGGGTAACGCGTATCGTCTAATCAACGCGGATGGTGAAGAATTGCCAAACCCGTGGAATGGGCTGTATTTAAAACGTTTCTATCCATGGAGTCAAAACCAGCAACGGCTCGATGGCGGGGTGCACCCCACCTGACCGCGAAAGGAGGACCCTCGTCCAGCATCTCACACACTACACGGCCACCCGTGGTTCGGTTTCCTGCTTTCCTGCCCGACACCGTTTCTCCTTCGGCCATGCCTGGGGAAAGTGGAGGTCCTTGTATTTCCTCTCTCTCGGCTGAAAATAGGGGCAAGTGGTGAATAAGGGGGCAAGAACTGACCTGGACCCCCCTCTAAAGGAGGTCTCAAATAGGGGCAGCCCGTTAAGACCTTATTCCGCAAAGAAAAGAAAAAAAAAGAAAAGCAAAAAAATGGGGAAAGAAGAGGGGCAAAATCAAAAAGTCAAGGCTGAGGGCACAAAACTCGAAGCCCTCAAAATCCCCAAATAATACAACTAGGCATGGCAAGAGTGGCAGTACAGTTTCCCCGCGGGACATCATGAGCCCGGTCGTATGCGTGCCTAGAGCGGATGTAGGTTTGATAACGGACACAAAGCCCCGACGCAATAGACCGGATTCTGTGAAAAGGGGAGTGTCTCGGGAAGAACTCAAGCCCTAAAACCTCTACACCTACCACCAGCTTCACTACTCAATCTTTTTTCAATTTTCCAAGGAACGAATCCCACCCCGGGTATGGCCTCGGCAGAAACACCGTTGAGCAAAGTTGACCCCGGCCACGGGCGGCCCCCTTTTCGCACGTGCTGGGTCCGGGAAGTCCATAGCAAGATGAGAGGGTCCCTGTTATTTAAGCTTGAGCTGGTTCCAAATCTCCAAAAAAAATTCAAATATTCCAAAACTCCAAAAAAATCAAATATTCCAAAAAAAATCAAATATTTCAAAACCCCCAAAAAATTAAAATATTTCAAAACCCAAAAAATCAGATATTTTCAAAACTCAAAGAAATCAAATATTTCAAAACCTCCAAAAAAGATTTTGGTTTCTCATATGCATCGCATGCATTTCACTTTGTCATTGTATTTTTTTGCCTGTATTGATAAGGCTTGGCCCCTTGACCAAAATCAAGGATTGGTCACTTTCTAAGCTTGCCGCGGGCAAGGGGTTAAGCCTAAAACAGATTTAACCTATTTTTCTTTATTCATTTTATGTAAGCACAGGGGCAAATAGAAGATCGAAGACACAGCCAAGCCATGGACGCACGCAATCACATCAGAGAATATCCAAACTCAAAAAAACATCTCAATCATCAATCTTATTCATTCTCATATCAAACTCTAAACATCCATATCCATATCATCATGAAAAGGTAAAACAATCACTCTGCACCCCGCTGGGCATCCCCGCAGGGACGTATCTCTCTCAACTCCCTAAGGTAAGCCTGTCGTGTCTGTAGAACCTCCTCAACCTCTGCTGGTAGGGTACGCATTGTAGACACGCTATTCCTGACGTCTCCTGAGAAAGTCTCATATCACTATACAACGCCCCGCGACGACTTACGCGTTTTGAATCACTTGAGTGCTTCCTTTTCTTGAGTCTTCTTCCGCCCTTTTCGGCATCCGGAATCGTCTCATCACGGCATTCGGACGGCATCAACACCAGTCAGACGCATCAGGAGGTTCTGGAACCAAGAAGGGTGTCTGCCGGGCAGCCGCCAACACCTTGTCCGAGGACCCGGGTGGGTCTTTTTTGGGGCATCCAGGCCCCTGGACGCCCCCATCCTGTTACTTTATTTTTCACAGCCCAAAACCAATAAAAAAAATAATATATTAATGGAGGCGTCCAGGCCCCTGGACGCCTCCATAAAAATAAAAAGATAAAATATAAAATGCCAGCTTTGGCATAGAAAAACAAAACAAAAATAATAAAAAATATTTTCTTGGAGGCGTCCAGGCCCCTGGACGCCTCCATGAACTCCCTCACGGGCGCCGCCCACCTAACGACGGTTTGTCGTGTGTGGAAAAATCCAAATTATGGAGACGTCCAGCCAGCTGGACGTGCCCATTTCTGAATCACGAGACGTCGCTCACAAAACCACGCGTTGTGCCAAACCGTGTGCGGCCGTCGGTGGTGTTCGGTGGACCTGTTGGAGGCGTCCGGGGGTCTAGATGTCTCCACAAAAATATTCTGAAAAAATAAATAAAAATAGAATAAAATATTAGTTCAGCCCTGATGGAGGTGTCCAGAGTCCTGGACGCCTCCACCCTCCAGAGCCCTATAAATAGAGGCCCACCCCCCTCAGTTCTAGGGGAGCTTCGAAGAGATCCGATAGGCTGCCGGAGCCCAGAGGCTACGGAGTCATTTCTAACCCGTGGGGTCTTTTGTAGGTGGAGGTTCTGCCGGCTTCTCGGGTGCCCACGCTCGCGAGAGGAAGGTCGTCTTCATCCACCGCGCTTCCACGTCATCCCTACGCTGCCGGAGCTCCGTCGGATCTCACCCTCGACTACTCCAATAAGCCTTTTCTTCCCCTTTTTCTCCATAGTTCTTTACATTCATCATACTGCATCCTCTATCTCCCTACATAAGGGCGCCGTCTCTTGCATACTTCTTGCATTCATCATCGCATTTTCCTCCTACTCGAGTCCGAGAGGGGTTTAAAATCACACCAACTAGGTGTGTGTCAGGTCACGATCTCATTACTTTTATTGCAAGGAATTGTTACTACACTGCCATTTTCTAATTCCGTTCGTTTATTGTCTACTATTTTACAAGGGTAACCATGGAAAGCCCTCTCCGTCGGCCAGCCGAAGGGGGAGGAAGAAGCAACCCGCCATCTCCCGCTCTTGAGGTAGGCGCGATCACTTTCTTTATTTTGGGGTCTTTTGGCCCCTAGCGATCACATCTTGTTCTCGAGGCCGCGGCGAGTCACTTCCCCAATGGCCGTTTAAATTTCCATTCTTATATGTTATATTCCTATCTATTCATGTTTCTCGAGGCCGCGGCGAGTAACTTCCCCAATGGCCGTTTAAATTCCCGTTCTTATATGTTATATTCTTATCTATTCATGTTCTCGAGGCCGCGGCGAGTCACTTCCCCAATGGCCGTTTAAATTCCCGCTCTTATATTCTCTTTATATTCTGTTATATTCTTATCTATTCATATTCTCGAGGCCGCGGCGAGTCACTTCCCCAATGGCCGTTTAAATTCCCGCTCTTTATATTCTCTTTATATTCTGTTATCTTCTTATCTGCTCATATTCTCGAGGCCGCGGCGAGTCACTTCCCCAATGGCCGTTTCAATTCTTGCTATTTAATTTCTGCACCATTCCCGTCCCCCCGAGGTCGCGGCGAGTCACTTCCCGCTATGGCCGTTTAACCCCCATATCTTGCTATATTACATTTGTCCCGCTCGCCCCGCCGGAGCAATCTCCTGTGGTGGCCCCTTCTCTCTTTTCTCTTATTTCTGTGTTGCAGCAAACAAAAGAGGAGCCCGCGCGCTCCGCGTCTTCTCCGCTCCCCGAACCGCGTGACGTCGCTCACAGATTGGCGATCACGGTGGGACCTCTACTGCTTCTTTTTGGCTACCCTTGCAAGTTCGGCACCGTCCGTGCCTCTCTACCTTGGCGCCCTCGCGGCCCCCGTTGTGCTCACGGTAGCACTGTCAGTTGTGATTGGTTGGGTGTTTATCATATGTTTGTTATTTCTGTTGTTTTCTTACTCTATATCTCTGTCAGCATTCCATTGCATACATCCATCCCTCTTTTATATCCTTTTTCATTTTTTCTAAGGATCACCCTTTCCCGGTGAAGGAAGGACTCTCCATTTGAGAATTCCTCTCAACGGACTAGAATCTCCTCCACTGGGACCTCCGTAAGTCCCCGACATCGAAGAATCTCCTCTTCGTTCACTGGGCTGGTTGTACCATTGAAGTTCCCCAGAGTTAGTCATCCCATTCGTGGTGAGACGAGAGACCCTAGCTGACACGGCGGTGAAACAAAAATAAACTAGGGTCCCTATTTTGTGTGAACTTCGGATCTCGCTAAAAGCACAAAAAAAATTCATCAAAATCAAAACAAAAAAAGGGCGTAAAGGCATCCACTTGTTTGATAATCTCTGCTACATGCTTGCTAGTGTATGTTTTTGCGTTCTGGGAAAACTGTGAGCATGGCTCACGAGTCTTTTGAGGAGAACCACCCTAGTCGTGGTTTGTCAGCCGACCCGCGAGTCTATGCTATGGACTCGGGTCCCTCTCATGAGCCCTCGCATGAGGTGCAGGTTATTGCCGGGGACACATCCCCACCACAGGATATCTCTTCCTTACTGGGCGTCCTCGCCAACACGGAGCTTACCTCTGAACAGCTCCGGACCTTCCAGGCCATTCTGAAGGGGAAATCTGTTTCCCCCACGCCCTAGGAATCAACTCCGGCCATTGCACGTCTCCAAGAGTCCGTGCAGGTCATTCCATCTCCTTCATTGGCGTAAGCCATCCAGTCTCCCTCGTTTCAAGGACAAGCGAGCCAACAACCACCCTCATTCCAGTTCCCATCACAATCTCAAACTCCCGTTGTCCCCTACATACCGCTTCAGCCGGGGCCAATTGTCGGCGGTCCGACAGCTCCCTCCCATTCGGGGTTCCCCCCTCAAGTCTCTGGGAGACAGTTTCTCCCCCAGTGGCAAGTACCACCTTCACCTCCAGAGGAGCTCGTCCAATCGCTCCTCAATAGGTTCAATCGCATGGACGAGCAGTTTCAAAATCTGAGAAGAATGGTGGACGTGAAAGTCACCCCGGAGGTTGCTTTGCCAATCCTTCCCGTCATTCATCTTCCTCCCTCCGAAATGCCCACGTACCGCAGATACAATGGTACCGGCAACCCCTTCATTCACCTCAAGGATTTCATGTATGAATCCTCCTATTGGCAAAACGATCAGAGGTCCCTGGCATACCTCTTTCGGAGATCATTGGATGGTCCCGCGCTTGAGTGGTTCTATTCCTTGGAGCCCCGCGAGGCTGAGAACTTTGAAATAGTCCAGAGAAGGTTCTTGCAGAAATATAGGGATAGGGTCGGTCCCTCACTCTCCATTACCGACCTAGTGGCCGAAAAGATGAAGCCCGATGAGGATTTTGTCCGCTATGCTGATAGATGGAGGTCTCTGGCGGAAAGAATAAGGGATACCCTCTCCTAGCCCGAACAAGTGAAGATGATTGTGTCTAATGCAACCCCACAGTTCAGACACGTCCTGGCCATGAATAAACTTACTACAATGGAGGAACTCTATGAAAGGGCCCGGTACATCCAAACCCAGTTAAAAGACTCCCCCATTATGAACATGTTTGAGTCGCCGAAGCCTAAAGTGGTCAGAAAGACAGGCGCTGGTGTCCCGGGCGGAGCCACAGAAGGGGTCGTGACAAATGAGCAAGTGGGTGCGGTCAACAATGCCAATTATGCAGTCAACCCAAGGCCTCCACAAATGCCCCGACTTCCCCTCCAACCAGGTCCTTTCCCTCTTCGTCCTCCACCCCAAAATAATCCACCCCAAGAATAATATGCCTCCATTATGTCAACCCCAGCAACAACAACCACAACCTCAGCAACAACAACCACCGCTTCAGTACAACCAAGTTCCACCCGCGGGGAACTATGGTCCCCAATAGCAACAAAGGAGGCCGGTCGGTCCCAAGAGAGCCTACTATCCACCATTGCCAGAAACCTTAGCAAACATTTTTAATGCCCTCATGGCATCAAACCAACTCGCCCTAACCAGAGAAAGGCCCGTGTGGCCCCCTAATGTTGATATCTCCAAATACTGCGTCTACCACAGGCAGCCAGGACACACAGTAGATTACTGCTTCCATTTCAAAGATTACATCCATGATATGAATGATGAACATCAAATAGATTGGGATGAAATGAGATGATACGTCGCGGCTCTCAAGGCTAGGAGACCTCCTCATAGGCCACATCAGCAGTTACAACAGCAGCAGCAACAGCAACCACAACAACAACATCAGCCTCAGCAGGCCCCACAACAACAGCCCAACATGGGCATAATCCAGAATCCATTACCGGAGCACCAACAGCCCAATCATCAGGTTAACCCCATCTACTCCTTCCCGGAAGTCGGGAGAGAGCAGGTGTGGCACCCGGAAAGTACCTCCATTCTTTCTACCGCCAATCCTATCATCACGCAACACCCTTACCTTGCCCGGGTAGCACCTCGCTCTCATCAACCCGCGTCAGTATCGCCTTCACCATTTCCACTACCATTACGCCCTCTCATTCGTACCCCGATCCCCTATCAACCGACACTCTCCACTACGCCTTCACACCCCCTCATCTTCTCCCACTCCCCCACTTTACCATCCACCTCTACCACATTTACCCCTACGCCTTCTAAACCCCTTATCATCCGTCAACCATACATAACCCCGTCTTTCTCCACCGTATCACCACTAATGCCTTCAAAACCACTCATTACCCATCGCCCACCTCAAAATCATTGCCCGCTTCAAGCCCTACCCACTTCTACTTCGTCTCCACCTCCACCTTCCAGACCCCTTATCCTTCATAATCCGCGCGATATCCCCTCTACCTCCACCATGCCTCCACCTAACAAACCCCTCATCAGAATCCCTGCTCCCGTCATCACCCCTACTTCATCAACCATTCCTCCACCACTACCCCTCAAATCCCTGTTAAAACCCACTGCTACCCCCACAGAGGTACAAAAGCCGCAGGCAATGGTGCTCCGGAGTGGAAGGATTTTCCACAGGGTTTTCCCCCACAACAGTCAGAATCCTGAGCAATCTCAGCTAGAGAAGGATGATAGAGAACAACCAGAAAGAGCTATCCCTGGAACACAGTATGATCTATTGAAACATTTGGACAAGACGCCTGCTCGGATCTCCATCCTGGAGCTACTTCAAAGATCCACATCCCACCAGGCGGCCTTGATGGAATATCTTCAAAAAGTCATGGTTAATGAGGACCTCCCCGTGGAGAAGATTTCGACCGTCCTGACCCCAACAGACACACAACCGGCCATCATGTTCCACAACTACGAGCTCGCTCCCAAGGAAGATCAGAAATATGCATTGTGCATTTCACTAAAAATTAATGGGGTATCCATAAACCCGTGTCTTGTGGACACGGGTGCGTCCATAAATGTGATCTCCATGGACACCCTTCAGTTGTGTGGGGTCGACGAGGAACAAATAAGACCTTCCTCGATCACGGTCACGGCTTATGACAATAGCAAAAGGCCGCCGCAGGGGATGATTATTCTGAAGGCAGAACTAGGCCCCATGTCAATTCCCACAGAATTCCATGTCCTCGACATGGACCCCACATTCAAGGCTATACTGGGTCGCCCTTACATCGAAGCCATGGACGCTGTGCCTTCCACCAACCATCAGTGCCTGAAGTTTCCTTACAATGGGAGAATTATTAAAGTGGTCAGTACACATGTCCTTCACACAGTGGATGCTATCAACACCTCTCTGCCCTCTGTTTGGCCGTCTCATCGGCCCATATTGTCACTACTGGACGTACGTGATTCATTTCACGTTCCACTAGCACCAAAGGAGCCGGTCAGGACAACCGCAACATCATATCTCCCTTTTCACTCCAAAGGGTGGGAGATTATGAGGAACATCGGCTACCAACAGGGTAAAGGTCTGGGCGCACAGTTACAGGGTAGGCTCAAACCACCAAAGGAAATTAGGCCGAACCGCAGGTTTGGCCTAGGCTTCAAAGGACCGTTCAAGGTGGATTGGAAGCCCCTCACATGGACTCTATCAAACCACTTCAACAGAGGGCCCGTTGTTCAGATGGGAGATCACCCACGAGAAGCATATGGGGGATCACATGCTGTATATTTGGCTGAAAAATGTCCGAGGATCACCAAAAGAGGCAAGATCAAAGATCCGATATGCGAGTGGAACAAATGGTTCGACATACGGGACATTTCCGTTGCACTGGAAAGGATGTTCTCGTCTCCGCAGCTTGAAGGACCGCCATTGATCTCCGGAACACCAGATAATATTACCACTCTTGCCAAGGTTCCAATCTATCCTCGTCCTTGCCAGAAGGACCCTGTCATCGACGGATCTTCATCCGTCCTCAACATTGCCGTCGACGGCTCATTAGCCACCATCTTCTCCATCCACTCGTCTGATGATCTTCCCAGGTCCCCTTCTTTGCTTACATACCTACGCGGGCTTTTCAACCCTCTCTAGGTCTTCAACCATGATATGCTCTATGAGCCTCACAATCCTCTAGTCATAACCACTTTCCTCTCTCCTCCAATCTCTTTTCACTGCTTTGTCATTAAAAATGAAAACGAAAAAAAAACGTCAATTTTCAAACTCCCCAACAACACATCTTCGTTGAGGAAACCTCCTACATCTCCCACGGGTGCGTACCGCCCTACGGACCACCCGTCCAAGGTCCGATGAGTGACCTTTTCTACCCCTCCTCTGAGGGGTCTTCTCCTGTACATTCTACACCATCCTCTTCGTCTTCCTCTTCTTCTGTAAATATTGTCAGTTAATCTAGGAATGATAGGCCAAGGGTAGTACCTAGGAAGAAATCCAAGGGTAGGCAGATCCCTCGTCGATTCCTTCTGGATTTGGCCGCCAGGTGTCAGGCCTTTCTTGCCATCCCCCAGTTGTTAGAAAATCCCATCCAGCTACCGGAAAGAGAATATGAGGGCGACTGTGCTTTTGATGAAGGGTATGGAGTCTACGAGATCACGGATGAAGAATGCCCCACTGAAGATGAGGGTGAAGAATATGAGGATGCGGCTGGCGCATACGCAAGTGGAATGAGGAGATTCGACGAGCCCTCAACCGCCATAGAAGAATCCACCAAAGAAGTCAACTTGGGTACTGAGGAAGACCCTAGGATCATCCTCATAAGTGACAATCTACCACCCTCTGAAGAAAAGGCATTAATTGATGTTCTCAAGGAATATAAGGACACGTTTGCATGGAGCTACGAGGATATGTCGGGTCTAGATTCAACCTTGGTCGAACACCGTTTAACCCTAAAACTAGGGGCCGTCTCGGTAAAACAAAGGTTAAGGTGTTTCCACCCTCAGATGGCTTTGAAAATGAAAGAAGAGGTCGATAAGCTCCACAAAGCCAGGTTCATTAGAGTCGTCCTTTATCCTCAATGGGTGGCGAACATTGTCCCGGTCATGAAGAAAGATGGGAAAGTCAGGATTTGTATCGACTTCCGGGACCTTAACCGCGCGTGTCCAAAAGATGATTTTCCCTTGCCTCACATTGATGTGTTGATCGATAACACAGCAGGTTACGAAACCCTCTATTCATGGATGGATTTTCAGGATATAATCAAATTCGTTTGGCAGAAGAGGATCAGGAGAAGACGTCATTCACTACCCCTTGGGGAACATATTGTTACGTGGTCATGCCGTTTGGGTTAAAGAATGCTGGAGCTACTTACCAAAGAGCTATGATGGCCATATTTCATGACATGATGCACATATATCTGGAAGTGTATGTGGATGACTTATTGGTGAAATCAAGGACCAGGATGGAACATCCAGAAGTTTTGGCTAAGGTCTTGCAGAGGTCAAGGGAGTTCTAACTGAAAATGAACCCGAAAAAGTGTGTGTTTGGTGTGTCGTCGGGTAAATTGCTGGGGTTCATTGTGAGTAAAAGAGGGATCGAGATAGATCTCGACAAAGCTAAGGCTATCAGGGATATGCCGCGTCCCAAGAATTTGAGGGAAGTCCGAGGTTTAATCGGGAGGTTGCAGTTTATTCGTCGGTTTGTGTCCCAACATTCACAAAGGTGTAGACCTCTCTACGAGTTGACCAAGCCAAGAGTAGAATTCCACTGGAATTCTAAATGTCAGAAAGCTTTTGAAGGGTTGAAGGAATATCTGGCTAGTCCACCCGTTCTCATTCCACCCAAACCAGAAAAATCTCTGATCCTTTACGTCTCAGTCTTGGATGACTCCGTGGGAGCCGTCCTCGCACAAACTGGTGAAGAAGGCAAGGAACGGGCAACCTATTACTTGTCTAAACTTCTCAATCCCTGTGAGCAGAAGTACACCGTCATGGAGAACACATGTGCTGCCCTCGTTTGGGTAGTGCAGAAATTGAAACACTACTTCTTGGCTCATGAGGTCCACTTGATTGCTCGAATGAATCCTATCAAATTCCTTCTGGAGAAAGCCGTCCTTACGGATAGGCTAGCACGCTGGCAAAGTTTTCTCTCTCAGTTTGACATCACCTACATCCAGCAAAAGGTGATTAAAGGCTATGCCATAGCCGAGCATCTTGCTCACCATCCTCTTCCCAAGTTCGATCCCGTCCAATCAGAGTTTCCAGATGAGGAACTAATGTCCGTCAACCAATCAGATGAGCCAATGTGGACGCTATATTTTGATGGAGCTCTAAATTCTCAAGGGAGAGGAATCGGCGTCGCCCTCCTGTCGCCTGAAGGCCTCACATTCCCATTGGCATACTAGCTCAAATTTCCAGTTACCAATAATATAGCCGAATATGAAGCTCTTCTAGCTGGCCTAGAACTCGCCCATTCTTTTCGTATCACGGAGTTGCAAGTCGTAGGTGATAGTCAACTCATCCTTCGCCAGGTGCTCACTAAATATCGCACTCGCGATCCCAAACTCAACCATACCAAGAACTCACTGCTGCCTTTGCCAAACTGTTCACCAAACTGATCTTTGTTCATGTCCCTCGTCATCAGAATATTCTCGCCGATGCCCTCGCCTCATTGGCATCATCCATAAGGTTCCCTCTAGGAAGATGGTTTGAGTCCATTTCCATCTACAAACTTCACGCCCCTGCAATCGATGATGCTTCCCACGTAAATACCAAAGACAGGATAGCAAGGAAGATCCTACAGGAAGATATCCTTGAGAAGAGGGAAATCATGTTGGCAGAGGCCGAAGAAGAATTGGCTGATGAAGAGAAACCATGGTTCTATGAAATCATCAAATACTGCCAAGATCAGTCTTATCCTGAAGGGGCCACCACAGAGGATAAGAAAGCCATAAGAAGGGTGGCTTAGAAATATACTTTGGTTGGAGGTCTACTCTATAGGAGGAGCCTTACTGGTATTCTGTTAAGATGTCTTAGTGACGATGAAGTTTGAAAATGTGTAGAGGAGACGCACTCGGGTGTGTGCGGTGGCCACGTGAATAGTCAGATGCTTGCCAAGAAGATCATTCGCCAAGGCTTTTATTGGCCCACTATGGAAGAAGATTGTGATGTCTATGTCCGTAGGTGTGTCAAGTGTCAACTTCACACCGATAAAATCCATTCACCATCTTCGTCACTTCATCCAATATCCTCCCCGTGGCCTTTCTCTGTGTGGGCATTCGACATTATTGGTCCTCTAGGTGATCCCAATTCCCTCACCAAGTAGAAATCTTTCATCCTTACTGCGACGGAATACTTCACCAAATGGGCCGAAGCCGAAGCTTACGCTGAAATCAAGGCGTCAACAGTCTGCAAGTTCATCATGAAGAACATCCTCGCCAGATTAGGCGTCCCAAGCACAATCGTCACCGACAATGGGCCACAGTTCATTTCTCAGGACCTACATGACCTCTGCAAAAGGTATGCAATTGCATTGCATCATTCATCGCCTTATTACCCACAAGGTAACGGCCAAGCGGAGGCCACCAATAAAACATTGCTCAAAATCATCAAAAAAACCTGCGAGTCTAGTAAGTTTTTAGACTGGCCAGAAAAACTTATCGAAGCACTATGGGCCTATCGCACTTCAATCCGTACCCCCACCGGGCAGACTCCATTTGCCCTTACTTATGGTATGGAAGCGGTAGTCCCGTACGAGACTCTGATCCCTTCTCTCAGGGTACAATTGGACGAGAAATTTCCCCTCGACGATCGTCGTAATTCACTCCTCGCCCAGTTGGAACTCTTGGATGAGAAGCGGCTGGCCGCTGCCGAACATGTGCGTGTGTATCAAAATAGACTCGCTCGCTTTTACCAAAAGAAAGTCGTTGAGAGAAAATTCAAAGTCGGTGAGATGGTCGTAAAAAGAATTTTTGTCAAACCTGGAGGGCCGCGTTCTAAGCTCCAACCCAATTGGGAAGGACTATTTGTAATTCAAGCCGTGTACCCTGGCAACGCCTATAAGCTAGTCAACGCCGAAGGGACCGAGTTATCCCACCCTTGGAATGGGCTTTATCTTAAGAAATACTACCCTTAGCACAAAACAAACAAAAAAATGATGAAAAGATAAAAAACATCAAAAACAAAGAAATATTGAAAACCACTAAAAATATGAAAAATTCAAAATGCCGATGCCTGGCAGTCACCATGTAGTTAAGTCCCTGCATCTAACCTTCATGTTAGGATAGGGCCCATTAAGACTTAGTAGGCACCGGGTCTTGGTTTGCCAGAACCGTGGAGATCCCTGTCCGGCCACGTCGGCCTATGCTCGCTCGAAGGAAGCTAGCATGTGCTCACTTATGTATTTTATTCAAAAAAGTCGGTAGCATCACCTACGGTGGGGCCCCACCCAGAAGATCTCCGGAAGCTGTAATCTTTATTCTTTTCTCTTCGACCAAATGAGACAGTCGGCGCCCTTAAAACGCTGACCATGAGAAATCGAAACTCAAACCCCAAAGGCAAATGTAGGATCCATTTCCTCGAGCATCGATCAGAGCACGAGAAGAGGGCAGTGTCCCCGCAGGCATACGAAAAGGGAGCCCACAAACGTCAAACGACTATATCTCCCTCACAAAAAGAAATACAAAGTCAAAATCAAGAGAAAAGCCTGGTCGTGACCGTGCCTGTTGCGATAAACGGAACCCCTCAAAGCAAAAGTCTAAATCCACAAAAGGGGCCGTGGAATGTAAGTGCTCGAGATTTGGCTCGAAGTTGTCCGAAAGAAAAGAGTTAATGGGCCCTTATTCGCTCGCCGGGTTAACGGCTTTGTCAGTCCTCTCAGGAGGTTTATCCCCTACACTCTTCCTTCTCCCTCTAAAGATGAAGGTTCGATGGAGTTTCTGAAAGGTGAAAACTGCCCAGGGTCTGCAACCTTATTTTCATATACACATTTGGTTGCCTACTTTGAAAAGTAAAAGCTATCGCAGCGAAGGAGTCTCCGTGTTTCTCCCTGGTCAAGACCCCTGTTTACCACCTTGATGTCTTCTTGTTTAACCTCGGGCTTAGGCCAATGTAAGCACGTCACCTATGGGTGCGACGGCGTTTGATTCCGGGTCAGCGTCGCGCGGTTGGTCATTGGGGTTCCAGGGTGTTCCATCATATACCATCTAGAGTTGTGAGGAAACAGACCCGGGTCGGGCAAATCTTTTATCTCAAACATCTTTTGGGTGAATCCCTGTGGTCGGAAGCGATTGGAGCCTAAGCATGGCATGACGGTATTGTCATCAGGGTAAGTCTTAGCCGGCGGGATCATCATTCGAGGGGTCTAGAGGCCCAAATCAACCTAGATGTGCACTTAGGATACCTGGGAGGTTAGTAAGAAACCCCTGTCTCACGTAGGTTAGGTGCCATTTGGGTGCTTGCCAGGCGTTAGCAAAAAAAAATAAATTGAAATGATAAAAACAACAAAACTCGAAGCCCTCAAAATCCCCAAATAATACAACTAGGCATGGCAAGAGTGGCAGTACAGTTTCCCCGCGGGACATCATGAGCCCGGTCGTATGCGTGCCTAGAGCGGATGTAGGTTCGATAACGGACACAAAGCCCCGACGCAATAGACCGGATTCTGTGAAAAGGGGAGTGTCTCGGGAAGAACTCAAGCCCTAAAACCTCTACACCTACCACCAGCTTCACTACTCAATCTTTTTTCAATTTTCCAAGGAACGAATCCCACCCCGGGTATGGCCTCGGCAGAAACACCGTTGAGCAAAGTTGACCCCGGCCACGGGCGACCCCCTTTTCGCACGTGCTGGGTCCGGGAAGTCCATAGCAAGATGAGAGGGTCCTGTTATTTAAGCTTGAGCTGGTTCCAAATCTCCAAAAAAAATTCAAATATTCCAAAACTCCAAAAAAATCAAATATTCCAAAAAAAATCAAATATTTCAAAACCCAAAAAAAATCATCAAATATTTCAAAACCCAAAAAAAATCATCAAATATTTCAAAACCCCCAAAAAATTAAAATATTTCAAAACCCAAAAAATCAGATATTTTCAAAACTCAAAGAAATCAAATATTTCAAAACCTCCAAAAAAGATTTTGGTTTCTCATATGCATCGCATGCATTGCACTTTGTCATTGTATTTTTTTGCCTATGTTGATAAGGCTTGGCCCCTTGACCAAAATCAAGGATTGGTCACTTTCTAAGCTTGCCGCGGGCAAGGGGTTAAGCCTAAAACAGATTTAACCTATTTTTCTTTATTCATTTTATGTAAGCACAGGGGCAAACAGAAGATCGAAGACACAGCCAAGCCATGGACGCACGCAATCACATCAGAGAATATCCAAACTCAAAAAAACATCTCAATCATCAATCTTATTCATTCTCATATCAAACTCTAAGCATCCATATCCATATCATCATGAAAAGGTAAAACAATCACTCTGCACCCCGCTGGGCATCCCCGCGGGGACGTATCTCTCTCAGCTCCCTAAGGTAAGCCTGTCGTGTCTCTAGAACCTCCTCAACCTCTGCTGGTAGGGTACGCACTGTAGACACGCTATTCCTGACGTCTCTTGATAAAGTCTCATATCACTATACAACGCCCCGCGACGGCTTACGCGTTTTGAATCACTTGAGTGCTTCCTTTTCTTGAGTCTTCTTCCGCCCTTTTCGGCATCCGGAATCGTCTCGTCACGGCATTCGGACGGCATCAACACCAGTCAGACGCATCAGGAGGTTCTGGAACCAAGAAGGGTGTCTGCCGGGCAGCCGCCAACACCTTGTCCGAGGACCCGGGTGGGTCTTTTTGGGGGCATCCAGGCCCCTGGACGCCCCCATCCTTTTACTTTATTTTTCACAGCCCAAAACTAATAAAAAAAATAATATATTAATGGAGGCTTCCAGGCCCCTGGACGCCTCCATAAAAACAAAAATATAAAATATAAAATGCCAGCTTTGGTATAGAAAAACAAAACAAAAACAATAAAAAATATTTTCTTGGAGGCGTCCAGGCCCCTAGACGCCTCCATGAACTCCCTCACGGGCGCTGCCCACCTAACGACGGTTTGTCGTGTGTGGAAAAATCCAAATTATGGAGACGTCCAGCCAGCTGGACGCGCCCATTTCTGAATCACGAGGCGCCGCTGACAAAACCACGCGTTGTGCCAAACCGTGTGCGGCCGTCGGTGGTGTTCGGTGGACCTGTTGGAGGCGTCCGGGGCTCTAGACGCCTCCACAAAAATATTCCGAAAAAATAAATAAAAATAGAATAAAATATTAGTTCGGCCCTGATGGAGGTGTCCAGGGTCCTGGACGCCTCCACCCTCCGGAGCCCTATAAATAGAGGCCCACCCCCCTCAGTTCTAGGGGAGCTTCGAAGAGATCCGATAGGCTGCCGGAGCCCAGAGGCTACGGAGTCATTTCTAACCCGTGGGGTCTTTTGTAGGTGGAGGTTCTACCGGCTTCTCGGGTGCCCACGCTCGCGAGAGGAAGGTCGTCTTCATCCACCGCGCTTCCACGTCATCCCTACGCTGCCGGAGCTCCGTCGGATCTCACCCTCGGCTCCTCCAATAAGCCTTTTCTTCCCCTTTTTCTCCATAGTTCTTTACATTCATCATACTGCATCCTCTATCTCCCTACATAAGGGCGCCGTCTCTTGCATACTTCTTGCATTCATCATCGCATTTTCCTCCTACTCGAGTCCGAGAGGGGTTTAAAACCACACCAACCAGGTGTGTGTCAGGTCACGATCTCATTACTTTTATTACAAGGAATTGTTACTACACTGCCATTTTCTAATTCCGTTCGTTTATTGTCTGCTATTTTGCAAGGGTAACCAAGGAAAGCCCTCTCCGTCGGCCAGCCGAAGGGGGAGGAAGAAGCAACCCGCCATCTCCCGCTCTTGAGGTAGGCGCGATCACTTTCTTTATTTTGGGGTCTTTTGGCCCCTGGCGATCACATCTTGTTCTCGAGGCCGCGGCGAGTCACTTCCCTAATGGTCATTTAAATTCCCGTTCTTATATGTTATATTCTTATCTATTCATGTTTCTCGAGGCCGCGGCGAGTCACTTCCCCAATGGCCGTTTAAATTCTCGATCTTATATGTTATATTCTTATCTATTCATGTTCTCGAGGCCGCGGCGAGTCACTTCCCCAATGGCCGTTTAAATTCCCGCTCTTATATTCTCTTTATATTCTGTTATATTCTTATCTATTCATATTCTCGAGGCCGCGGCGAGTCACTTCCCCAATGGCCGTTTAAATTCCCGCTCTTTATATTCTCTTTATATTCTGTTATCTTCTTATCTGCTCATATTCTCGAGGCCGCGGCGAGTCACTTCCCCAATGGCCGTTTCAATTCTTGCTATTTAATTTCTGCACCATTCCCGTCCCCCCGAGGTCGCGGCGAGTCACTTCCCGCTATGGCCGTTTAACCCCCATATCTTGCTATATTACATTTGTCCCGCTCGTCCCGCCGGAGCAATCTCCCGTGGTGGCCCCTTCTCTCTTTTCTCTTATTTCTGTGTTGCAGCAAACAAAAGAGGAGCCCGCGCGCTCCGCATCTTCTCCGCTCCCCGAACCGCGTGACGTCGCTCACAGATTGGTGATCACGGTGGGATCTCTACTGCTTCCTTTTGGCTACCCTTGCAAGTTCTGCACCGTCCGTGCCTCTCCACCTTGGCGCCCTCGCGCGCCCCCGTTGTGCTCACGGCAGCACTGTCAGTTGTGATTGGTTGGGTGTTTATCATATGTTTGTTATTTCTGTTATTTTCTTACTCTATATCTCTGTCAGCATTCCATTGGATACATCCATCCCTCTTTTATATCATTTTTCATTTTTTCTAAGGATCACCCTTTCCCGGTGAAGGAAGGACTCTCCGTTTGAGAATTCCTCTCAACGGACTAGAATCTCCTCCACTGGGACCTCCGTAAGTCCCCGACATCGAAGAATCTCCTCTTCGTTCACTGGGCTGGTTGTACCATTGAAGTTCCCCAGAGTTAGTCATCCCATTCGTGGTGAGACGAGAGACCCTAGCTGACACGGCGGTGAAACAAAAATAAACTAGGGTCCCTATTTTGTGTGAACTTCGGATCTCGCTAAAAGCACAAAAAAAATTCATCAAAATCAAAATAAAAAAAGGGCGTAAAGGCATCCACTTGTTTGATAATCTCTGCTACCTGCTTGCTAGTGTATATTTTTGCGTTCTGGGAAAACTGTGAGCATGGCTCACGAGTCTTTTGAGGAGAACCACCCTAGTCGTGGTTTGTCAGCCGACCCGCGAGTCTATGCTATGGACTCGGGTCCCTCTCATGAGCCCTCGCATGAGGTGCAGGTTATTGCCGGGGACACATCCCCACCACAGGATATCTCTTCCTTACTGGGCGTCCTCGCCAACACAGAGCTTACCTCTGAACAGCTCCGGACCTTCCATGCCATTCTAAAGGGGAAATCTGTTTCCCCCACGCCCTAGGAATCAACTCCGGCCATTGCACCTCTCCAAGAGTCCGTGCAGGCCATTCCATCTCCTTCATTGGCGCAAGTCATCCAGTCTCCCTCGCTTCAAGGACAAGCGAGCCAACAACCACCCTCATTCCAGTTCCCGTCACAATCTCAAACTCCCGTTGTTCCCCACATACCGCTTCAGCCGGGGCCAATTATCGGCGGTCCGACAGCTCCCTCCCATTCGGGGTTGCCCCCTCAAGTCTCTGGGAGACAGTTTCTCCCCCAGTGGCAAGTACCACCTTCACCTCCAGAGGAGCTCGTCCAATCGCTCCTCAATAGGTTCAATCGCATGGACGAGCAGTTTCAAAATCTGAGAAGAATGGTGGACGTGAAAGTCACCCCGGAGGTTGCTTGCCAATCCTTCCCGTCATTCATCTTCCTCCCTCCGAAATGCCGACGTACCGCTGATACAATGGTACCGGCAACCCCTTCATTCACCTCAAGGATTTCATGTATGAATCCTCCTATTGGCAAAACGATCAGAGGTCCCTGGCATATCTCTTTCGGAGATCATTGGATGGTCCCGCGCTTGAGTGGTTCTATTCCTTGGAGCCCCGCGAGGCTGAGAACTTTGAAATAGTCCAGAGAAGGTTCTTGCAGAAATATAGGGATAGGGTCGGTCCCTCACTCTCCATTACCGACCTAGTGGCCGAAAAGATGAAGCCCGATGAGGATTTTGTCCGCTATGCTGATAGATGGAGGTCTCTGGCGGAAAGAATAAGGGATACCCTCTCCGAGCCCGAACAAGTGAAGATGATTGTGTCTAATGCAACCCCACAGTTCAGACACGTCCTGGCCATGAATAAACTTACTACAATGGAGGAACTCTATGAAAGGGCCCGGTACATCCAAACCCAGTTAAAAGACTCCCCCATTATGAACATGTTTGAGTCGCCGAAGCCCAAAGTGGTCAGAAAGACAGGCGCTGGTATCCCGGGCGGAGCCACAGAAGGGGTCGTGACAAATGAGCAAGTGGGTGCGGTCAACAATGCCAATTATGCAGTCAACCCAAGGCCTCCACAAATGCCCCGACTTCCCCTCCAACCAGGTCCTTTCCCTCTTCGTCCTCCACCCCAAAATAATCCACCCTAGGATAATATGCCTCCATTACGTCAACCCCAGCAACAACAACCACAACCTCAGCACCAACCACCACCGCTTCAGTACAACCAAGTTCCACCCCCGGGGAACTATGGTCCCCAACAGCAACAAAGGAGGTCGGTCGGTCCCAAGAGAGCCTACTATCCACCATTGCCAGAAACCTTAGCAGACATTTTTAATGCCCTCATGGCATCAAACCAACTCGCCCTACCCAGAGAAAGGCCCGTGTGGCCCCCTAATGTTGATACCTTCAAATACTGCGTCTACCACAGGCAGCCAGGACACACAGTAGATTACTGCTTCCATTTCAAAGATTACATCCACGATATGAATGATGAACATCAAATAGATTGGGATGAAATGAGATGATACGTCGCGGCTCTCAAGGCTAGGAGACCTCCTCATAGGCCACATCAGTAGTTACAACAGCAGCAGCAACATCAACCACAACAACAACATCAGCCTCAGCAGGCCCCACAACAACAGCCCAACATGGGCATAATCCAGAATCCATTACCGGAGCACCAACAGCCCAATCATCAGGTTAACCCCATCTACTACTTCCCGGAAGTCGGGAGAGAGCAGGTGTGGAACTCGAAAAGTACCTCCATTCTTTCTACCGCCAATCCTATCATCACGCAACACCCTTACCTTGCCCGGGTAGCACCTCTCTCTCATCAACCCGCGTCAGTATCGCCTTCACCATTTCCACTACCATTACGCCCTCTCATCCGTACCCCGATCCCCTATCAACCGACACTCTCCACTACGCCTTCACACCCCCTCATCTTCTCCCACTCCCCCACTTTACCATCCACCTCTACCACATTTACCCCTACGCCTTCTAAACCCCTTATCATCCGTCAACCATACATAACCCCGTCTTTCTCCACCGTATCACCACTAATGCCTTCAAAACCATTCATTACCCATCGCCCACCTCAAAATCATTGCCCGCTTCAAGCCCTACCCACTTCTACTTCGTCTCCACCTCCACCTTCTAGACCCCTTATCCTTCATAATCCGCGCGATATCCCCTCTACCTCCACCATGCCTCCACCTAACAAACCCCTCATCAGAATCCCTGCTCCCGTCATCACCCCTGCTTCATCAACCATTCCTCCACCACTACCCCTCGAATCCCTGTTAAAACCCACTGCTACCCCCACAGAGGTACAAAAGCCGCAGGCAATGGTGCTCCGGAGTGGAAGGATTTTCCACAGGGTTTTCCCCCACAACAGTCAGAATCCTGAGCAATCTCAGCTAGAGAAGGATGATGGAGAACAACCAGAAAGAGCTATCCCTGGAACACAGTATGATCTATTGAAACATTTGGACAAGACGCCTGCTCGGATCTCCATCCTGGAGCTACTTCAAAGATCCACATCCCACCAGGCGGCCTTGATGGAATATCTTCAAAAAGTCATGGTTAATGAGGACCTCCCCGTGGAGAAGATTTCGACCGTCCTGACCCCAACAGACACACAACCGGCCATCATGTTCCACAACTACGAGCTCGCTCCCAAAGAAGATCGGAAATATGCATTGTGCATTTCAATAAAAATTAATGGGGTATCCATAAACCCGTGTCTTGTGGACACGGGTGCGTCCATAAATGTGATCTCCATGGACACCCTTCAGTTGTGTGGGGTCGACGAGGAACAAATAAGACCTTCCTCGATCACGGTCACGGCTTATGACAATAGCAAAAGGCCGCCGCAGGGGATGATTATTCTGAAGGCAGAACTAGGCCCCATGTCAATTCCCACATAATTCCATGTCCTCGACATGGACCCCACATTCAAGGCTATACTGGGTCACCCTTACATCGAAGCCATGGACGCTGTGCCTTCCACCAACCATCAGTGCCAGAAGTTTCCTTACAATGGGAGAATTATTAAAGTGGTCAGTACACATGTCCTTCACACAGTGGATGCTATCAACACCTCTCTGCCCTCTGTTTGGCCGTCTCATCGGCCCATATTGTCACTACTGGACGTACGTGATTCATTTCACGTTCCACTAGCACCAAAGGAGCCGGTCAGGACAACCGCAACATCATATCTCCCTTTTCACTCCAAAGGGTGGGAGATTATGAGGAACATCGGCTACCAACAGAGTAAAGGTCTGGGCGCACAGTTATAGGGTAGGTTCAAACTGCCAAAGGAAATTAGGCCGAACCGCAGGTTTGGCCTAGGCTTCAAAGGACCGTTCAAGGCGGATTGGAAGCCCCTCACATGGACTCTATCAAACCACTTCAACAGAGGGCCCGTTGTTTAGATGGGAGATCACCCACGAGAAGCATATGGGGGATCACATGCTGTATATTTGGCTGAAAAATGTCCGAGGATCACCAAAAGAGGCAAGATCATAGATCCGGAATGCGAGTGGAACAAATGGTTCGACATACGGGACATTTCCGTTACACTGGAAAGGATGTTCTCATCTCCGCAGCTTCAAGGACCGCCATTGATCTCCGGAACACCAGAGAATATTACCACTCTTGCCAAGGTTCCAATCTATCCTCGTCCTCGCCAGAAGGACCCTGTCATCGACGGATCTTCATCCGTCCTCAACATTGCCGTCGACGGCTCATTAGCCACCATCTTCTCCATCCACTCGTCTGATGATCTTCCCAGGTCCCCTTCTTTGCTTACATACCTACGCGGGCTTTTCAACCCTCTCTAGGTCTTCAACCATGATCTGCTCTATGAGCCTCACAATCCTCTAGTCATAATCACTTTCCTCTCTCCTCCAATCTCTTTTCACTGCTTTGTCATTAAAAATGAAAACGAAAAAAAAACGTCAATTTTCAAACTCCCCAACAACACATCTTCGTTGAGGAAACCTCCTACATCTCCCACGGGTGCGTACCGCCCTGCGGACCACCCGTCCAAGGTCCGATGAGTGACCTTTTCTACCCCTCCTCTGAGGGGTCTTCTCCTGTACATTCTACACCATCCTCTTCGTCTTCCTCTTCTTCTGTAAATATTGTCAGTTAATCTAGGAATGATAGGCCAAGGGTAGTACCTAGGAAGAAATCCAAGGGTAGGCAGATCCCTCGTCGATTCCTTCTGGATTTGGCCGCCAGGTGTCAGGCCTTTCTTGCCATCCCCCAGTTGTTAGAAAATTCCATCCAGCTACCGGAAATAGAATATGAGGGCGACTGTGCTTTTGATGAAGGGTATGGAGTCTACGAGATCACGGATGAAGAATGCCCCACTGAAGATGAGGGTGAAGAATATGAGGATGCGGCTCGGGCATACGCAAGTGGAATGAGGAGATTCGACGAGCCCTCAACCACCATAGAAGAATCCACTAAAGAAGTCAACTTGGGAACTGAGGAAGACCCTAGGATCATCCTCATAAGTGACAATCTACCACCCTCTGAAGAAAAGGCATTAATTGATGTTCTCAAGGAATATAAGGACACGTTTGCATGGAGCTACGAGGATATGCCGGGTCTAGATTCAACCTTGGTCGAACACCGTTTAACCCTAAAACTAGGGGCCGTCTCGGTAAAATAAAGGTTAAGGTGTTTCCACCCTCAGATGGCTTTGAAAATGAAAGAAGAGGTCGATAAGCTCCACAAAGCCAGGTTCATTAGAGTCATCCTTTATCCTCAATGGGTGGCGAACATTATCCCGGTCATGAAGAAAGATGGGAAAGTCAGGATTTGTATCGACTTCCGGGACCTTAACCGCGCGTGTCCAAAGGATGATTTTCCCTTGCCTCACATTGATGTGTTGATCGATAACACAGCAGGTTACGAAACCCTCTATTCATGGATGGATTTTCAGGATATAATCAAATTCGTTTGGCAGAAGAGGATCAGGAGAAGACGTCATTCACTACCCCTTGGGGAACATATTGTTACGTGGTCATGCCGTTTGGGTTAAAGAATGCTGGAGCTACTTACCAAAGAGCTATGATGGCCATATTTCATGACATGATGCACATATATCTGGAAGTGTATGTGGATGACTTATTGGTGAAATCAAGGACCAGGATGGAACATCCAGAAGTTTTGGCTAAGGTCTTGCAGAGGTCAAGGGAGTTCCAACTGAAAATGAACCCGAAAAAGTGTGTGTTTGGTGTGTCGTCGGGTAAATTGCTGGGGTTCATTGCGAGTAAAAGAGGGATCGAGATAGATCCCGACAAAGCTAAGGCTATCAGGGATATGCCACGTCCCAAGAATTTGAGGGAAGTCCGAGGTTTAATCGGGAGGTTGCAGTTTATTCATCGGTTTGTGTCCCAACATTCACAAAGGTGTAGACCTCTCTACGAGTTGACCAAGCCAAGAGTAAAATTCCACTGGAATTCTAAATGTCAGAAAGCTTTTGAAGGATTGAAGGAATATCTGGCTAGTCCACCCGTTCTCATTCCACCCAAACCAGAAAAACCTCTGATCCTTTACGTCTCAGTCTTGGATGACTCCGTGGGAGCCGTCCTCGCACAAACTGGTGAAGAAGGCAAGGAACGGGCAACCTATTACTTGTCCAAACTTCTCAATCCCTGTGAGCAGAAGTACACCGTCATGGAGAAAACATGTGCTGCCCTCGTTTGGGTAGTGCAGAAATTGAAACACTACTTCTTGGCTCATGAGGTCCACTTGATTGCTCGATGAATCCTATCAAATTCCTTCTGGAGAAAGCCGTCCTTACAGATAGGCTAGCACGCTGGCAAAGTTTTCTCTCTCAGTTTGACATCACCTACATCCAGCAAAAGGCGATTAAAGGCTATGCCATAGCCGAGCATCTTGCTCACCATCCTCTTCCCAAGTTCGATCCCGTCCAATCAGAGTTTCCAGATGAGGAACTAATGTCCGTCAACCAATCAGATGAGCCAATGTGGACGTTATATTTTGATGGAGCTCTAAATTCTCAAGGGAGAGGAATCGGCGTCACCCTCCTGTCGCCTGAAGGCCTCACATTCCCATTGGCATACCAGCTCAAATTTCTAGTTACCAACAATATTGCCGAATATGAAGCTCTTCTAGCTGGCCTAGAACTCGCCCATTCTTTTCGTATCACGGAGTTGCAAGTCGTAGGTGATAGTCAACTCATCCTTCGCCAGGTGCTCACTAAATATCGCACTCGCGATCCCAAACTCAACCATACCAAGAACTCACTGCTGCCTTTGCCAAACTGTTCACCAAACTGATCTTTGTTCATGTCTCTCGTCATCAGAATATTCTCGCCGATGCCCTCGCCTCATTGGCGTCATCCATAAGGTTCCCTCTAGGAAGATGGTTTGAGTCCATTTCCATCTACAAACTTCACGCCCCTGCAATCGATGATGCTTCCCACGTAAATACCAAAGACAGGATAGCAAGGAAGATCCTACAGGAAGATATCCTTGAGAAGAGGGAAATCATGTTGGCAGAGGCCGAAGAAGAATTGGCTGATGAAGAGAAACCATGGTTCTATGAAATCGTCAAATACTGCCAAGATCAGTCTTATCCTGAAGGGGCCACCACAGAGGACAAGAAAGCCATAAGAAGGGTTGCTTAGAAATATACTTTGGTTGGAGGTCTACTCTATAGGAGGAGCCTTACTGGTATTCTGTTAAGATGTCTTGGTGACGATAAGGTTTGAAAATGTGTAGAGGAGATGCACTCGGGTGTGTGCGGTGGCCACGTGAATAGTCAGATGCTCGCCAAGAAGATCATTCGCCAAGGCTTTTATTGGCCCACTATGCAAGAAGATTGTGCTGTCTATGTCCGTAGGTGTGTCAAGTGTCAACTTCACGCCGATAAAATCCATTCACCATCTTCGTCACTTCATCCAATATCCTCCCCGTGGCCTTTCTCTATGTGGGCATTCGACATTATTGGTCCCCTAGGTAATCCCAATTCCCTCACCAAGCAGAAATCTTTCATCCTTACTGCGACGGAATACTTCACCAAATGGGCCGAAGCCGAAGCTTACGCTGAAATCAAGGCGTCAACAGTCTGCAAGTTCATCATGAAGAACATCCTCGCCAGATTCGGCGTCCCAAGTACAATCGTCACCGACAATGGGCCACAGTTCATTTCTCAGGACCTACATGACCTCTGCAAAAGGTACGCAATTGCATTGCATCATTCATCGCCTTATTACCCACAAGGTAACGGCCAAGCGGAGGCCACCAATAAAACATTGCTCAAAATCATCAAAAAAACCTGCGAGTCTAGTAAGTTTTCAGACTGGCCAGAAAAACTTATCGAAGCACTATGGGCCTATCACACTTCAATCCGTACCCCCACCGGGCAGACTCCATTTGCCCTTACTTATGGTATGGAAGCGGTAGTCCCGTACGAGACTCTGATCCCTTCTCTCAGGGTACAATTGGACGAGGAATTTCCCCTCGACGATCGTCGTAATTCACTCCTCGCCCAGTTGGAACTCTTGGATGAGAAGCGGCTGGCCGCTGCCGAACACGCGCGTGTGTATCAAAATAGACTCGCTCGCTTTTACCAAAATAAAGTCGTTGAAGGAAAATTCAAAGTCGGTGAGATGGTCGTAAAAAGAATTTTTGTCAAACCTGGAGGGCCGCGTTCTAAGCTCCAACCCAATTGGGAAGGACCATTTGTAATTCAAGCCGTGTACCCTGGCAACGCCTATAAGCTAGTCAACGCCGAAGGGACCGAGTTATCCCACCCTTGGAATGGGCTTTATCTTAAGAAATACTACCCTTAGCACAAAACAAACAAAAAAATGATGAAAAGATAAAAAACATCAAAAACAAAGAAATATTGAAAACCACTAAAAATATGGAAAATTCAAAATGCCGATGCCTGGTAGTCACCATGTAGTTAAGTCCCTGCATCTAACCTTCATGTTAGGATAGCGCCCATTAAGACTTGGTAGGCACCGGGTCTTGGTTTGCCAGAACCGTGGAGATCCCTGTCCGGCCACGTCGGCCTATGCTCGCTCGAAGGAAGCTAACATGTGCTCACTTATGTATTTTATTCAAAAAAGTCGGTAGCATCACCTACGGTGGGGCCCCACCCAGAAGATCTCCGGAAGCTGTAATCTTTATTCTTTTCTCTTCGACCAAATGAGACAGTCGGCGCCCTTAAAACGCTGACCATGAGAAACCGAAACTCAAACCCCAAAGGCAAAAGTAGGATCCATTTCCTCGAGCATCGATCAGAGCACGAGAAGAGGACAGTGTCCCCGCAGGCATACGAAAAGGGAGCCCACAAACGTCAAACGACTATATCTCCCTCACAAAAAGAAATACAAAGTCAAAATCAAGAGAAAAACCTGGTCGTGACCGTGCCTGTTGCGATAAACGGAACCCCTCAAAGTAAAAGTCTGAATCCACAAAAGGGGCCCTGGAATGTAAATGCTCGAGATTTGGCCCGAAGTTGTCCGAAAGGAAAGAGTTAATGGGCCCTTATTCGCTCGCCGGGTTAACGGCTTTGTCGGTCCTCTCAGGAGGTTTATCCCCTACACTCTTCCTTCTCCCTCTAAAGATGAAGGTTCGATGGAGTTTCTGAAAGGTGAAAACTGCCCAGGGTCTGCAACCTTATTTTCATATACATATTTGGTTGCCTACTTTGAAAAGCAAAAGCTATCGCTGCGAAGGAGTCTCCGTGTTTCTGGCTGGTCAAGACCCCTGTTTACCACCTTGATGTCTTCTTGTTTAACCTCGGGCTTAGGCCAATGTAAGCGCGTCACCTATGGGTGCGACGGCGTTTGATTCCGGGTCAGCGTCGCGCGGTTGGTCATTGGGGTTCCAGGGTGTTCCATCATATACCATCTAGAGTTGTGAGGAAACAGACCCGGGTCGGGCAAATCTTTTATCTCAAACATCTTTTGGGTGAATCCCTGTGGTTGGAAGCGACTGGGAGCCTAAGCATGGCATGACGGTATTATCATCAGGGTAAGTCTTAGCCGGCGGGATCATCATTCGAGGGGTCTAGATGCCCAAATCAACCTAGATGTGCACTTAGGATACCTGGGAGGTTAGTAAGAAACCCCTGTCTCACGTAGGTTAGGTGCCATTTGGGTGCTTGCCAAGCGTTAGCAAGAAAGAAAAAATTTGAAATGATAAAAACAACAAAAAAATGGAAAAGAGAAAATGTACATATTTGCAAATAAAAAAATCTTTTTTATGATAAAATAAAAAAATGCCAAATATAAAAAAAGAAAACAAATCAATTTTACATGATTGCATTTACGTGCAACATCTCACTTTTAATACCGCTTGCATTCGTGTGCTTGCCTGTCGCATTTATCATCACCGCATCTTTCCCTTGCCTTCGTTAAATAAAGGCTTGGCCCCTTGACCAGTTTCAAGGACAGTCACAGGACCATTTGCTTATTGAGCAAGGGGCCAAGTCAGAACAGAAATTCTGATTTGTTTGTTTCAGTGATATGTGCAGGGATTCAGGCAACAGAAGCAAAGGTGAAAAACAAACAAACCAAACCTTGTATTTTATTCCAAAAACCAAAAAAATTACATCAAGTTCCGCCCTCTCTCTCTGCATTACTCGTCCCACTACTCTCCGGACAAAATGCTCTCAAAGGTGCTACCCAACTATGAAAAGCGGTACTCCTACCGCTCTGTACTCCCCTTCCTATTCCCACATCCCGGCGTTGATCCACAGAAGCAGCAGAGAAACCACCAACACGAAAGCCATGCTCTCGTACTCTTCGGTAGCGCTCCTCACCATCTCTCAGCCACTGTTCAGCAAGACCAAGGCTGATTCGGAGTTCGAATAGTTGGGCCTCCATGGCCCTTCGTTCCTCCCTTTCAGTCAATCTGTTGGCTCTTTCTCTCTCTGTGTCTCTTTCTTTCTCTGCACGTTCTCTCTCGCGGTCTTCCCTCTCCAACTGGAGAGTGATCCTCAGTTCCACGGCATCCCTAGAGGAGTCGTCATCAGGATGACGCTGCAGTTCCCTCTCCAGTTCTGCTATCCTAGCCTCCTTCTGCGCAGCTTGGGTAAGCGCTTCTTCCGTCTCCTTTTCCTGCCGAGTGTACCATCTCAGATACGCGATAAGGCGTAAACAAAGAGAACTTAACACTGAAACTTTTACCTGTATACAGAGCATCCCTTCTGCCTCCGCAGCACGCTGCGTGGCGTGAGCAAGTTGCACATGAAGCAAGTCAAGTTCTGAGGTGGGAATCCACAAGCTGGAAGAGGCACCACCTACTCCCATCGCTGGGGAAGCCGTGCCAATCTGAACATGCTATGACCGTGTGAATTAGTAGCCAACATCTGGAATCTGGGGTTTTAATTAGGAACGCACTGTACACCTACCAAGGCGCTCGTAGCTCCGCGGGCATCGCCCAACCGTTGCTCCATCTCTGCCAAGCGAGTTCGTAAAGTCGCTATCATCGTATCACGGATATCCTGCAGCCATACGAGTCAGCATTTCCACCAGAAAACCAAAAAAAGGAGAAAGAAGAAAAGAGAAAAAGGGGAAACCTACCTCCACAAGTCCCCGGGGTTGGAGCCGCTCTGCGTACTTTGTCCTATATAGACGCAAGTAGTCCTCGCTATCCCGCGCATGTGATTCTACAATCGTGCCACCCCGTTGCCAGTCTTCATACTGTTCAGGGAACCGCACGCGCCAGTCAATGCAGGTCGCCGGTCCTCGCGTCTTTCTCCTGACACGAGGTGGCGCAGCCGTATCCACCCATTCCTGAGCCAGTCCTAAAGTCCTCATAACCAATCATAGCCGAAGCGGCTCGATTTCATTCAGGCAGTGCATCCACAGTTCCCGTCCAAACCGGGCACGACTTGCTAGAACCCACGGCTGGTCCGCATCGACCATGTCTGAGTAGGGTCTCCAGTTTACCATCACTGCAGGGAACTCCTATAGCTCCCGCCTTAGCACCATCAGTTGGTAGGTTAGGGGTGCCGCACTCATGATGGGTTCCCACCGCCTGGCTAGCAGCACCATCGCCGGTCGCCAATGTCGAGCTCTCCCCATGGGGAGGTAATAATAGCTCCACAGCTGCTTGGCGCAGGTCATCAGTACTTTGCAAAAACACAAAAAAAAAATACAAAACAAGCAAAACTAAAAATACCTGGATAAATGGTGTAAAACCACTCACAGCCATCTCACGATCCGCTTCTTGGAACAAGCCTGCAAACAAGTGTGCCAGCATGGCGGCTCCCCAGGCATAGTACCCTACTCTTTCAAGGTCTGATAGCAGCTGCAGGAAGCGACATTGGATACCGTCCCCTTTCGAGCTCAGTACCAATCTCCCCAAAAGGAAGAGGATAAATCTCCTCAAATCTATGTTACATCTTTCCTAGTTGCCGAAATCTGTGCAGTACACGGCACGGCATCCTATTTCCATCCTTTCCATAAACTCTTCTGAGGATTCATCGTCCCGCCGACGAGTGTCGGTGAGCCCTAATGCATCCATGAGGGACGCCCTAGCTACCGACCTATTTTTCTGACCATCTAGGTCCAAACCCAGTAGCTTCCGAGCACCTTCTCGGTAATCCGCATAAGTGACCCCGGTCACTGCCTCGCCCTCCACCTTCAGGCTTGTGATCCGGACCACATCTCCAAGCTGGGCACCATGTGCCCCCAGGGCATCAGGAATGCCCGACTCACTGGGTCCCATCTCTCACACAAGGCTTGGATCAGGACCAGGTCGAGCTGGATCGGCTCGATCCGAAGAAAGGTGCCAAAACCCATCACGTCTAGCCTGGCCTTCTGAAAATCTGGGAGACCTCGGTATGCGGCCACTGCTAATTCCCATGAAATGTGTGATTTCATCACACTCTGTGCGTGCATAAGAAATGGAGAGGAGGTTTGGTCAGAAAGAGAGGAAGGGAGAAAGAATGAGAAAAGGGCAGGAAAGCTCGGCTTACGAGTTGTGATTGGGCCCTTTCGCTGAAGTGCCCTTCGAGGTCCGAAAGTCTCCTGGAACTACTACCACTGGACCTGCTTCTCTTCGAGGAGTGGGAAGATTCGCCCTCCATCCAACTCTCAGAATTTTGAACTCCTCCTCTCCCGTGAGAACTTGTGCTCCTCGAGTTAGCTCTCGATATATCTGGGAGGATAAAAGGGACAAGAATTTATAGAAATGGAAGGAGTACAGGCCAAGATTGCCTCCATCACCTTTAATGATAGCCCTCGCAATGAAGTACCTACCATGCGGTCCCGTGTGTCACTTCACCGCTCGCACAGGGTGATTGATTGGACGAAGAATATGACAACTAGCCCCCTGTGTTATCTAGGGATACCCTATCATGTTTTGCAGGACGTCCGCAAAACTTGACACAACATCCGGGAAAAGGGACTAGGGCCGTCATTATGGACTTCGACGGCAGATTCCCGTGGAAAATGGTCACAACAAGACGCGATTCTCTGCTTGGGGTGGAGTCTCGGCAGACCTATCACATGGGAACGGTGCAAAGGAGAAGAAGTGTAGGGAAGAAGGAACGCACAAGAGAACAAACAAGCAGCAGAAAATCAAATCACTCCATTCATAATTCTACATAAGCTGTCATAAACACTACAACCATAGAGAGCTGGCGGGTCCACTAGCTCGCCAACTCTTGCCATTATTTTCATGCTCGTCCCTCTAGGCGTCCCTCTCCTCTCCCCTAAGGTGAGGGTCCCTCAGAAGCCTCCGGGATCCCCGTGCAGTAGCACCCGCCTCGCCTCGTGGCGCCGGCTCCACAGTAATGACTCGCTGCTCATCCCCTGGCGTGGCAAAGAAGCCACTTGCGGCAATGCGACCAGACTGGCGCAGTCGCTCCCCGAACTCTCGCGCTCTCTCGTAGCGCGTCTCCATCCCTCCTAGCCTCTGCACGACGGCCTGAAGGCCCAGCTGGAGCTCCCTCACTTGGGTCTCCAAGGCCCTCCTCTCGGTCTGATCCCGCTGTCGCTCAGACCTTCTCTCAGCTTTCTCTCTCTCTGCCTCTCTCCTCATCATCTGCAGAAGAACCCTTAACTACAGGATGTCTGGAGAAGGTCTCTCCTCACCGCGATGTCACAGCTCTGCTACAGTCGCCACCCAGGCATCACGCTCCTCTTCCGCCCGGGCAGCCCGAGCCACCGCACCAGCAAGTTGCTCCCGAAGGGAGGCAATCTGATGAGGGCATCTCCCGACACCCCTCTAGCTTTGATCGCCTGCACACTCTTGATATGGATTGATCATGGTCTACACTTGTTATCTTCATTTCCCAAGTTTCATTTTATGTATTTTCTTTTTATTGAGTCCTATCTTATGTATTTTCCTTTATTGAGTCATATGGTTTTAGTCCATTTCCCTTGTTATGTTTAATTGGGCCTTATTACTTTAGTTATGGGCCCATAGGATTGAGTCTAGGATATGCTCGGTCTTTTATCTTATTGTCAAGGGTATTTTGGTCATGTAAAGAATGGTTGCCTATATATAGGCCCCATCTCTCCTCTTGTATTCAACTTTTGATGAATATTGAAGAAAACCCTTTCAAACTCTCTCAATATCTCTCTCTCTCTCATTATCTCTCCATTCTCTCTCCTCCTCTCTCTAAATTTCGAAATTCACTCTCTCTCCTCCCTCTCTCAACCACTTCCAACCCCCACCTACCTCCATTAACTCCCCACAACTTCCCACAACCCCTCTTTAATCCTCACCTAGTCCCAAGGAAGTTCCACCACTCAAAACCCCACCCTCCAACCACCACCTACCCCTTTCACTTCCCTAAGCATATCTCCACCTTCCCAAGGCTGAATTAACTCATTCCAAAGCCCAAATTCGAATCTCCCCTTCCCTCCTTGCTCCCTAGGTCGCACCCCTCCTCTCCCCTCAAGCCAAGTTCGCCCCCTCCTCTCTTCTCCACTCCAGCTTTGTGTGCAGGCCGACCTGCAGTTTAGCACTCTGTTGCAGCGACGTCCACGACTGCATCCTGGTTCTGCTGGTGGTGTGGCCTAACTTTCTGGAAAGGTCTCCCTGTGCTCTTCTCAGGCGAGGTGGAATCACTCCATTTCGAGTTTGTGGCCGTCCGTGAAGGCTGTTCTTCCCCGACTGCGCAGAACCTCTCAGACCAGGAGCCAGAGTGGCAGAGAAGACTCTCCCACGACGAACCTTGAAGGAACCAGTCTTCGAGGTCTTCTACAAAGTTCTTCCTCCCCCTGTCAGCGTCGAGGACAGAAGGCGGAACCCCGTTCGGCATCTCACAACCAGAGATACCAATTTTCTACCACACCCACGCCGGTCTGCCTCCTCACAGTCTGCACCGACCACCGTCCACTTCTCTGGACACCCAGCTCATCTCCAACATCCGAAGACTTCCCGTTTGTTTTTCTGCAAGGTAGACTCGTCCACGATTCCAACGAGTCTAGCGGTGCCAAATTTGGAGCTCAGGAGCGATCGTGGCAGCTTCTGCAACCTGCTGTTTCAGACTGAGCTCGGCCAGAGACCAGAGCTGCATCCATCTTCCAGTCGCTGGAGCAGTCAGTCCCTAGATCAGAACGTCGTCCAAAAATTCAAGCCACACCCCTCTCCGGTTAGCAAGCTTTTGGCGTAAGTTTCATCAGATTCCAAGCTCGGTGGAATTATTGGCAGCATCGACATCGGCCCTCTGTCCAGAATTACAGAAGCTAGGCAGAATCGGCAAAGCTCGGAAAGTCGACTCTATCTCGCTCGTTCCCCTCCCCGCTTGGCGGGCTGAAGGCCCCTCCCTGCGTGGAGGTAATTTTGGGTTGTAATACATTAACCCCCATCCCAAGATCCCCCCCTTGCAAGGGGCGTAGTGTTGTACCTCTTCACATTTTCAGGTCAAGCTCCATCGCCGCGGCGATCGGGTGTATACCCTCGCCTCCCGGCGCGCCCTCGTCTCCGAACGGGATCGGTGTCTTCACACCGATCAGCTGAGCTTCTGATCACACCCTTGTAGCTTCATTTCTGCAAATGTAGTATTGCCTTGAATGCCCGTCGGACGGTAAGAGAGTGCTCGGAATTCATTTTAAGCAATATCGTGCCCACCGCGGCCCGTGAGTGAGTGCCACCCCACACCCCGCCTTGCGGGCCAGCCACCCACAAAGTTGGGACTCCCAGGCCCATTGGAGGTCAACCTTAGCATTGTAAGTCCATTAGGACAATTGGGTCCCGCCTCGGACCCTCACCATCATCTCCTGGACCCACCGGGTGAAAGTGTGAACCGAGTGAGCAGAAATCGTCGTTGTGAGAATCATTGAGCGCTTGTATGCTTGCGGGTCTAAGTCCTAGGGTCACCTTATCATATTTAGTGGTCTTTGGGCTGTGCCACATCACAATCTCGAGAAAAGGGGCCGAGGAACTAGAAGATGCGCCGCCAGTCACTCCCACCATCGCTGTCTATTAGGCACGCTGGAACGAACAAACAACAGCCGTCAGCTAAGCTCTACATTTAAAAATAGAAAATGCAGCACTTAGCTTACCAAGAGCGACAGTTCCTGTTGAGTGGCGGCCAGCTGCTGCTTGACCTCGGCTAATTGGGCACGCGACCCGTCGACGTCGCACGTATCCCCGGCTTGGGGAAGCCCCGCATAACTCTCTCTCTGCCGCCGCAGGAAGTCGACACTATCCTGCACCAGTACGCTCCCTTGCTGCCCAGGGAGACGTATGCGCCAATCCTCGAGCTTCGCCTTGCCGCGACTCTCCTTCCTGACGCGGCTCGGCTCGTCTGCACTCGCCCACTCATCGGCCAGGCCCAGGGTCCTCGCCATGTCCTGCACCAAAGAAAGAAGGACTTCGCATCATAACAAAGAACGCGTCCCCTGTCTAGGACGCGTCCATCATTTGAGTGCAACACTCGCCGAACCCTTTCCCCCCTCGCGCGGCTCGCTTCAAAACTCAAAATGCATCAAAAGAGGAAGAGATCGGAGGACCTACCAGACCGTGTTCACCTCCCTCCGTGACATCGGGCCCCTCGGGTCCCTCGGGGGCCCGAAGCGGCCCTTCCTCCTCCATGGACGCCATTCCGTGCTCTGGCGCGTCCCTCCTCAGGCGAGGGGTCCCGCGTCCCTCTCCACCTTCGCTGTGGTCTAGACCGCCGAACTCCATCGATCGAGGGGAAGAAGACAAAGACGGGCGAGCAAATTTCGACAGGAGGCGGGCTCGTTTGCGGGTAAGGCACGGGAGAAGAAAGGCCACCCGTCGCTTTAAATTTGAATTCAAGGATTAAGACGCGTCCTCGCGCCTGGACGCGCCCAAAAGGGGGAGAAAGAAAACAGAATCCCCCTGTACAAAGCGTAGTTCCCCGCTGTTCAGGGTAAGGTCTCGTGGAGCGTGCCTTGAAGGACAACTCAGTGCAAAGAAGAAAGTGTGGGAGAGAGAAAAATACACACAACACAAGAAAGCCATTTTTATTTCATATAATAGCCGAAAGTACATCATGCAGTAAGGAGGGTGGAGTGTACAAGCAACTCTCTAACTCTCACCATCACCCTCCTGATCATCTCTCTCCTCCCGCCTCTGACGGGAATCCCTAGGGGGCCTCTGCGAACCCTAAGAAGCCGTGCTCGCCTCTCCAGGTGGCACCATGCCGGCCTCCAAGGTGCGGCGACGCTCCTCGGCCGAAGAAACTAGAAAGCTGCCCACAGAAAAGGGACCAGACTGACGAAGTTGCGCCCCGCGCTCCTTCGCCCTCTGATACCGCTCTCACTCTCCCGAAGTCTCCCCTCCGCCGTGCCAAGACTCAGCCGGAGCTCCGACACCAGGGCCACCAGAGCTCTCCTCTCGTCCCAATCTCGATGTCGCTCTGCCATCCTGTACTCCCTCTCTCTCTCCACGCTCTCCCTATCCCTCTCCCTTTTCTCTCTCTCCCTCATCGCCTCTCTCCTCGACAGCTCGAGGGTGATCCGCAGATCCACTACGTCGCGAGGAAGCTCCTCAGCCTCCCGTCGCCGCTCCTCCTCTAGCTCCGCAATCCGGGCGTCACGCTCTGCCACCCAGGCATCGCGCTCCTGCTCAGCACGAACAGCACGGGCCAGGGCCTCCCGAATCTCGGCCACCTGTCAAAGCACGCATGCACCGTAAGAGAACAGTGATAGAAGGAGAGCAGCCAGAAGGAGAGTCGAGGTCAGGCAGACACTCACTCGAGCCTCGTGGTCACGCTCGGCCTCCTCAGCCCGGGCCACCGCGTACGCCAGCTGCTCCTGGAGGGCAGAAACCTCCGGAGGAGGGCCCCGCGAACTGGAACCCGCTCCACCAGCCATCCCGGCTGTCACTGCCAGGTGGGCCCGCTGAAACACGGGGCAAACGTCGGTCAAAGGCTAAGCATCAAAAATCCAGGTGACAAAAAAAATGCATTGCATAGACTCACCAGGATCTCCAACTCCTGTCGGACGGCCACTAACTACCGCCTGGCGTCTGCCAGCTGGGCCCGCAGGTCGGCAATCATGTTGTCACGAGCATCCTACATTGCACATAAGTTAGTGCCACATGCATATACATATAGAAGGGTGAAGCATTTTCATTTCACTTACCCCTGCCATACCACCAAGGAAGAGGCGGTCCCCGTACGAAGCCTGGTACCGTCTCAGGTAATCAGTACTGTCCTGTACATGGGACACCACTGGGGCCCCGCCGTGCTGCCAGTCCTGGTACTGTGCTGGGAAGCGCGTACGCCAGTCCACAATCTTCACCTTCCCCTTGGTCTTCCGCCCGATGCGGGTCGGCTCATCTACATCAACCCACTCCTGGGCTAGCCCCAACGTCCTCATAACCAGCCTCAGCCGAAGCGGCTCAATCTCGTTCAGGCAATGGACCCACACGTCCTGCCTGAAACGAGGAAGACCCGCTGCAACCCAAGGCTGGCCAGCATCGCCCATGCCCAGGTAGGGTCTCCACACCACCTGCATCACCATACATACATCATGATAGTTACCATTCAGTCACATGCATAAAAAACACAAAAAATCATACGCATCATACCATGGCCTCGGGATACTCTCTCAGCTCCCGACGAAGTGACGCCAGCTGGTAGTTGTGTGGTGCCGCTACCACGACCGACCTCCACTGTCGCGCTAGAGGAACGGCCCTCCTGTTCCCATGCCTAGCCCTCCCCATCGGGAAATAGTAATAGCTCCACACCTGCATCCATCATACATCATTAGTACAATAATTGCATATTTAATTGTGGGAATGCATAAATAAAATATTTACTTGGAGAAAAGGTGCGAAGCCACTGACTGTCGTCTCCTTCTACGAAGTCTGGGAGAGATCGGCAATCAGATGGGCAAGCAGAGCCGCTCCCCACGCATAGTGTCCCACTCTGTCCATATCCGCCAAGATCCTGAGGAAACGGCAGTGGATGCCATCCCCCTTCGTCCCCAGCAGAAGGCGGCCCAAGAAGAAGAAAAGAAACCTCCGGAGGTCTAGATCCACCAGCTCCCGCTCACTCGGGTCCTGGGTGAAAGCTGCACGAACGTCTCCCTCGAGTCGTGCCAGAAACTCTGCTCCAGTCTCGCTAACCCGCTGGCGTGGGTCGACGAATCCGAGCGCCTCCATGATCTCCACTCGGCCAACTACCCTGCTGTCCCTGTCAGTCACGCTCGTCTCTAACCACAGCAGGTCCAGGGCACTCTCTCGGTAGTCGGGGTAGGTGACCCCGCTCACCGCCTCTTCGTCAACTCGTAGCCCGGTGATCCGAGCCACGTCCTCTAGTGTCGGCACCATGTGCCCCCAGGGCATCAGAAACGCCCGGCTCGGTGCGTGCCACTGCTCCCTCAATGCCTGGATAAGAGGAAGGTCGAGCCGAAAGGGCTCGATCCTAAGGAAAGCTCCAAAGCCCATGGCGTCCACACGCGCCCTCTGAAAGTCTGGCAGCCCACGGTATGCCGCCACTACTAGGGACCAGCTGATCCGGCCCTTCATCACGCCCTGCACACCACAAAACCAACAAAGAACACATCAGCATCATGAATAGTAATAAACAATAACACTATATATACTACTTATTTATTTTATTTTTATTTTTAAAAAATATTTATGTTTTTTCGGAGGCGTCCAACACCTTGGACGCCTCCTTTACATTTTCTTTATTTTATTTTTTTAAAAAAAAACCCAAAAACCCAAAAACCAAAACAAAAATAAATAAAAAATATATATATATTATCATGGAGGCGTCCCAAGCACTGGACGCCTCCTTATTTTTAATTCTATTTTTATTATTTACGTAAATAAATAAACAAAAAAGAAAAAAAGAAAATATGGAGGCGTCCAGGCCCCTGGACGCCTCCTTTCCTCACTCCCCGGCCCTCACCACACTGCCTCTCGTCCGCCTATCCAGCCTATTAAACCAACAGATTGAAGTTCCGAGGGGCTTACCGGGTCGTGATCGTCATCTCCCACGTCGCCAGCACCCGCAGCAGCCTCCACGGCCAAAGGAGGAGCCTCCTCCTCGACGGCAATCTCCTCCGCCGCAGCAGCCTCCTCGGCATCATCCCTCAGCCTCCTCGGACGACGAGCCCGTCGTTTCCACTTCTCTCCACCCTGGCTCGGGCCTCCTTGCTCCATTGGAACTGGGAATGGGTCGTTTAGAGTGAACGAGTGGTCAGAATGAACAGTAAAAGTGAACAGGGGGAGAGGCCCCCCCTATATATAAAAATCACCCATCTTTGGGGCGTCCAAGCACCTGGACACCCCCACGTTTTTCTTTTTTTTCAAAAATTCAAAAAATTTAGGGGCGTCCAGGCGCCTGGACGCCCCCAAACAAAATTAAAAAAAATAATAAAAGGAAAATATAGGGGTGTCCAAGCGCTTGGACGCCCCCAAAATAAAAAAAATAAATAAAAAAATAAAAACTTGGAGGCGTCTAGGCCCCTGGACGCCCCCATTAAAAATATTTTTTTAATATATATTTACATATGATCATATTGTGAATAAATAGATACATAAAAAGAAAGAAAACACAAAAATAGAAAAATGGAAAAATAAAAATCATAACAAAGGGAACTGGTCCAAAACATCAAAATGCCAAATTTTATTCCATCAGAAAGCAGAATGAGCTACATCAGGGGCTTAGGCGCCTTAGGCCTTAACTTTCCCAGTTCAGTTACATAAGCCCTCCACAGCTCGCATTCTTCCCCCACATGCGCTAAGGCCTTTCCCGCAACACTTGTCTTCCAGGGTGCTTTGACGGCCTTCGCTTCCTTCGCGTCCGCTTCAGTGCCCAACTCCCTCTTCTTCAAAGGAACAATGCCAGTCGGTAGCGGGAACGAATGGCGTGGGATGCCAATCTGGAGGCTGCACCGATGCGCATTATAAAGGACGAACTCAGTCGCGCCGATCAGTTGAAGATCAACTTCGGGAGAAGGCCTCATGAGGAGATCAAGCGAAAGCAAACATGCCGGTGCACAAGTGAAGAAGCCTTGTGTCACGGTGCGGAAGTGAGACCGCCAGTCTTCACGTTTCTTCAGCCACGGAACGCGGTTCACTACAGTACCACCGAAGCCTAAC
The DNA here is from genome assembly GCA_022559845.1 of Amorphophallus konjac. Taxonomy (NCBI): domain Eukaryota; kingdom Viridiplantae; phylum Streptophyta; class Magnoliopsida; order Alismatales; family Araceae; genus Amorphophallus; species Amorphophallus konjac. Next base: position 216,224,394 of record CM040123.1, on the reverse strand, counting down.
ACGTCGGCTATGTGATGAAGAGGGCTTTATTGGAAGAGCTTCGATGCAGTTGGCATTCCCTCGCGGTGGTCAAATTTGAAGTGCAAATCAAGCCAGCAATTCAGGACAAGTGCGCAACCAAAAGGAGGCATACCCATGCTCGAGGCTGTAAGGCCACTATATAGGTAGGCAAGGACAGCGGGTCCCACCCTCTTTCCACGCCAGATCCCGCAGATGCACTCAGTTGGTCTTCCTCCACCATGTTGTCGGTATAAGGAAACAAGAGAGCACCCGCCAGACAAATGGTGAACCCTTTCATGATTCCCTCCAAATAGTCATCGTCTGGTAACCCTCTCAAGGCCTCCATGACCCATTCCGCGAGCTTTTACAAATCAATTCCCTTTTGAGTACGAACCTTTCGGGCTACGTCGGGCGGCATGAATCTTCCAAGGACGCTTTCGGAAGTCCCCCGTGTCAGCATCCGCATAGCCTTCACCTTCCCGTCACTCTTGAATTTCTTCAATCCGAGCAGAAGTTCCACCTCCTCGAGGAGGATGGTCACCTCGAAGGTCGGGAAGATAAAAGTGTGGGTCTGGGGATGCCAGATCTCCACTAGTGCGCCCATAGCCGCCCAGTCCATACGAATCTTCTCGTAGTGTTTTGCGTGAATAAGGAGCCCCTGCAGATGCCACTTCGAGAGTATGGCCCTCATGCCGATGGAGATGTTGGAAGTTAGCTTTGAAAGCCATGGCAGTTTGGAAAACTTCCTCGGACCTGGGAAGAGTGGATATGGCTGGAAGAGAAAAGAAAGAAGTAGAAAGGAAGGAAGTAAGAAGAAGGTTCACGTGGAGAAATTTGAAATGAATCAGCTTACCATATGTGACATGATCGTCCCACTCAGATGACCCTCGAGGTCGGAGAGTCGCCTGATCTCGCCGCTAGGCCTGCTCCTCTTCATAACGCGGGAAGACTCTCCTTCCATCCTGAAATCTCTAGATTCTCCTCTCCTTCCTCTCCTGAGCTTCCAAAACCCACCTTGGTGCATTTGAATGAACTAGCATAAGGGGAGTTCTTATAGGAAGGGTAGGGCGCTACAGGACGGAACATGTCACATCAGCGGTCAATGTCAGGATTTTGGCTAGATCTCCTTTCCATTGTGGTGCAATTCTTTTATGATTCTGTTACTTTCTGATGTTATTAATCCATGCTGGCCTGTGCAGGTTTTACTAACGGACGTCTTTGTCCTATCTCCTGTCCCACCTTTCAATGGTTGGTCCCACCATGTCATGCATCATAGTATATGATACCTACGCTACTAGAACATGTCAAGGACCTTGTGGCCCAAACGAATCTGGGATTTGAGTTCCCCTTCAACAAAAATAGTGATGATCCCGAAAGAATTTAGGTTGTATGGATAGGCCGTTAACTTGTGGTAGCATGGGGACGACGGTGCCATTCGGTGAATTGGTGCGTGGATAAACGGGCCCCAGCCCAGTGTCGGCTCGCCGGATCGGTATCCTGACCCATTCTTAACAAGTTGACAATATTATCCTTGGCTATTTTCTATTTTAGTTTGTTTTAAATTTTTATTTTAACCCAGCATGCATTCATATAGGACTTTGATTTATTGCGGAAGATCATTCAAGTGATTCGATTGCGAAAGCCGCTGTGCTTCAATTCTTACAAATATGAGATATTCCACTCCGAATGAAATACCGAGTTTCCTTGAAACGGCCCTACGTTGCTCTTCCAAAGGAGACCCTTGTTTGGACAGACTCTCAGATATTTCTTTACTTTTTACCTTGTTTGACCCACCTTGGCAACAGCACTTCCACATTGGCTGGTAACCGCTCCCCAAAGGTGAAACCTGCGGGTTTACGACCCAGGTACTTCCACACCAAGAAGTTGGTCGCCTTTATTTTCGTGCCTGAGTGCACATCTCACTCATTTGATCCCTGTCCGAGCAACCGTCAAAATTTGAAAGACCTTCCTCAAGGCCACTTCACTGAAACTTTAGGAAAGATTCCAGACAGTAACGTCAAAAGCGTGTCTCATCACACCTTGGCATCAACTTATCAGTCCGCTCCCACTTCATTTCACTCCACTTCGATACCATTCCATTGCGTGTCACTCCCTTGCAAAGCAGACGCCAAGGCGGGGCAGCTGTAGACACGCTATTCCTGACGTCTCCTGAGAAAGTCTCATATCACTATACAACGCCCTGCGACGACTTACGCGTTTTGAATCACTTGAGTGCATCCTTTTCTTGAGTCTTCTTCCGCCCTTTTCAGCATCCGGAATCGTCTCGTCACGGCATTCGGACGGCATCAACACCAGTCAGACGCATCAGGAGGTTCTGGAACCAAGAAGGGTGTATGCCGGGCAGCCGCCAACACCTTGTCCGAGGACCCGGGTGGGTCTTTTTGGGGGCGTCCAGGCCCCTGGATGCCCCCATCCTTTTAATTTATTTTTCACAGCCCAAAACCAAATAAAAAAATAATATATTAATGGAGGCGTCCAGGCCCCTGGACGCCTCCATAAAAACAAAAATATAAAATATAAAATGCCAGCTTTGGCATAGAAAAACAAAACAAAAATAATAAAAAATATTTTCTTGGAGGCGTCTAGGCCCCTAGACGCCTCCATGAACTCCCTCACGGGCGTCGCCCACCGAACGACGGTTTATCGTGTGTGGAAAAATCCAAATTATGGAGACGTCTAGCCAGCTGGACGCGCCCATTTCTAATCACGAGGCGCCGTTCACAAACCACGCGTTGTGCCAAACCGCGTGCGGCCGTCGGTGGTGTTCGGTGGACCTATTGGAGGAGTCCGGGGCTCTGGACGCCTCCATAAAAATATTCTGAAAAAATAAATAAAAATAGAATAAAATATTAGCTCGGCCCTGATGGAGGTGTCCAGGGTCCTGGACGCCTCCACCCTCCGGAGCCCTATAAATAGAGGCCCACCCCCCTCAGTTCTAGGGGAGCTTCGAAGAGATCCGATAGGCTGCCGGAGCCCAGAGGCTACGGAGTCATTTCTAACCCGTGGGGTCTTTTGTAGGTGGAGGTTCTGCCGGCTTCTCGGGTGCCCACGCTCGCGAGAGGAAGGTCGTCTTCATCCACCGCGCTTCCACGTCATCCCTACGCTACCGGAGCTCCGTCGGATCTCACCCTCGTCTCCTCCAATAAGCCTTTTCTTCCCCTTTTTCTCCATAGTTCTTTACATTCATTATACTGCATCCTCTATCTCCCTACATAAGGGCGCCGTCTCTTGCATACTTCTTGCATTCGTCATCGCATTTTCCTCCTACTCGAGTCCGAGGGGGGTTTAAAACCACACCAACCAGTTGTGTGTCAGGTCACGATCTCATTACTTTTATTGCAAGGAATTGTTACTACACTGCCATTTTCTAATTCCGTTCGTTTATTGTCTACTGTTTTGCAAGGGTAACCAAGGAAAGCCCTCTCCGTCGGTCGGCCGAAGGGGGAGGAAGAAGCAACCCGCCATCTCCCGCTCTTGAGGTAGGCGCGATCACTTTCTTTATTTTGGGGTCTTTTGGCCCCTGGCGATCACATCTTATCCTCGAGGCCGCGGCGAGTCACTTCCCCAATGGCCGTTTAAATTCCCGTTCTTATATGTTATATTCTTATCTATTCATGTTCTCGAGGCCGCAGCGAGTCACTTCCCCAATGGCCGTTTAAATTCCCGTTCTTATATGTTATATTCTTATCTATTCATATTCTCGAGGCCTCGGCGAGTCACTTCCCCAATGGCCGTTTAAATTCCTGCTATTATATTCTCTTTATATTCTGTTATATTCTTATCTATTCATATTCTCGAGGCCGCGGTGAGTCACTTCCCCAATGGCCGTTTAAATTCCTGCTCTTTATATTCTCTTTATATTCTGTTATCTTCTTATCTGCTCATATTCTCGAGGCCGCGGCGAGTCACTTCCCCAATGGCCGTTTCAATTCTTGCTATTTAATTTTTGCACCATTCCCGTCCCCCCGAGGTCGCGGCGAGTCACTTCCCGCTATGGCCGTTTAAACCCCATATCTTGCTATATTACATTTGTCCCGCTCGCCCCGCCGGAGAAATCTCCCGTGGTGGCCCCTTCTCTCTTTTCTCTTAGTTCTGTGTTGCAGCAAATAAAAGAGGAGCCCGCGCGCTCCGCGTCTTCTCCGCTCTCTGAACTGCGTGACGTCGCTCACACGCACCCTGCTTGCCTCCCACATAATGAGCGCGCTCCTGACCGCCAGCTCGTCCTCCTCCGTCCCGATCCTCCTCGCCTGTAGCACGGGAAGGTGGGGTAGCATCGGTAGCATGGTCCGGGGTAGTCCAAACTGTAGGTAGCACCTGTGTGGGCTGTACATCGCCAATGCAGTATCGCTCACGAGCCTCAAGTCCAAGCCCGCCCTCTGAGGTAGTCTGATAGTGGTGTCGTGGAGGAAGTCCGGGCGCATCACAAATCTATCCAGGGGCAGTCTGTGGAGGTACGGGTGCCACTCGTCCCTGGTCTTCATCTCGGCCGTCCTGCACTCAACCTGTGGAGAGAACCTGAAGGCGCCTCCTATGAAGTAAAGGGGGTGGCTCCCAAAGATCCTGCTAACTGAAGTAATGTCCTCTCTCGGGATGAACTTCATCCGGACTCCCATCCAGCACTCCAATATAATCATAGAGCCAAAGAGAGGACCTCCTAGGGCCGCAGAGCTGAGACCCTCAAACAAGTAGGCTAAGATGGCCTGGGAGATGGAAAGCCCCTGCCACAGGCCGCTGATGGTGCTAAGCAAGGGGATCTCTAAGATGTGGTCAGCCGAAGGGAAGAGGATGGCCCCGCACAGGCAGATAGATGCAGATTTGGCTATGGCCTCGGTCCACCCACATTTATTCTTGCAATGCTCTACTACCCACTGACTAAGAGGAAGGAGGTAAATATGATGAGGACCTACAAAGGTACGAATGTCTTTGCTGTCTGGTATGAACCCTCCTAGGATGAATTTTGGGTCTATAGGGGCAACAGTATGGCATATCAGGTCTTCCTCCCCTACCTTGGACCTAGGGAACCCGAAGTAGGTCTCTACCTCCTCCAACAGAATAGTGGCCTCGAAGGATGGGAAGAAGAAGGTATGGGTCTGAGGATGCCATGTTTCTATCAAAGTAGAAATGCTATGCCAATCCAAAGAGAGCTTAGGGTAGTTCTGGCCTAGAACTAAAAGGGAGTGTAGGTGCCAAGATTTGAGAAGGTAAGTTACCCCAAGGGGCAATGCACGGATCATGGGAGCCACCCATTTCAAACCAGAATAGCGCCTCGGGCCCAGAAGGAGCTGAAAGAAGAAGAGAGAGAGCATAAGAGGAAGAGGAGATATAAGTGAAGTTGAGGGAAAAGAAATTGAATAAACTCATGATGAACTTACTTCTCTCATAGGAGCAGCACTGAGATGCCGAGGGATTGAGCTTAGCCGTTGGAGCACTTCCCGCTCCTTTCTGGCCGGTTTTCGCCCTTCAAAAGATGCTCCCTCCATAGAACTTCCCTCTAGAACCCTCTTCATGATAATTTGATGGTGAGAATCAAAGGTTTCAAGGATTGGAAGGAAGAGGACGTGTGAGCTGCGAATTTAGACTCCTCTCCCACTTATAGGGATTGTTAGGAAGCCTAGGCCTCTTGAGATTGGGGTTGGATAAGTCTAGGATGGGTTAAGATGAGGTTTAGATAAGTTCAAATCACCTTACCCTTGGGTTGAGGACTCCCCAGAGAGTCCCCTTTTTAGCTTGCAGGGTATTCACTTGGACGGTCTTACGATAGACCGCCCATCCCATTGTACGGTCTATAGAGGACCGTTCATCTTCTTCTAGAGAACCCGGGCCTACTTGTCATGTGGTTCATATTGAACCGTTTACCATGCCGAACGGTTATGGTGAAACCGTTCCATTCCCCTTGGAGCGGTCTATTGTAAACCGTGTGTATTCTTAAAGCAGCTCTCTGAGGACCATCCATCTTGTCAGCCCTTTCTATCAACCTACACAACTTATAATCATGCTCTCATCTCACTCAAGTCGGCGTGTACGTCACTCCTCTCACTCAAGTCGGCGTGTACGTCACTCATCTCACTCAAGTCGGCGTGTGCGTCACTCACCTCACTCAAGTCGGCATGTACGTCACTCACCTCACTCAAGTTGGCGTGTACGTCACTCTCCCTCACTCAAGTCGGCGTGTACGTCACTCATCTCACTCAAGTCGGCGTGTGCGTCTCTCCCTCACTCAAATCAGCGTGTGCGTCCCTCTCTCAGGTCGTGCGCACCTCTCAATCTCACTTGTTTGCTTCCCCCCCTCTAGTAGCTAAGCCACGTTCATTCATGCATATATTCATCCCACAAAGCAAAAATCAAAACAAAAGCACGCGTATCACTATCATATCATATCACATCACGTACAAAAGTCGGGCCCAGTACAAAGTCAAACCTGTCCCTCTCCCTAGCCCCCGTCGCTGTCTCCACCACCCTCATGCCTCTTTGGGGGAGGCATCGCTGAGGTCGCCTCATCACGCCATCGCCGGCGCCGCTCCTCCTCCTCATTCCTCCGGTGGCCGGAAGAACTAGTGAAGTAACTCCTCAAGGAGCCGTGGGTGCCATGGCTACCACTCGCAGTCACCCTGTTGCGCTCCCGACTCGCCTCTCTCATACCCTCCACCTTACCCTCCAACCTGGCAACCTGCAGTCGGGCCTGCTCTGCCTCAGTCCGATAACGCTCCGCCTCGGTCCGGCACCGCTCTGCCTCGGCCCGGTGACGATCCACCTCGGCAGCATCGGCCCAGAGTCGCTCCAGCTCGGCTTGGAGAAGTGCCGTCTCCAACGTGTCCACCGGTCGGCTCCGCGTAGCCTCCTCCCGTACACGGGCCACCTCCTCTCTAGCCGCCACCCGGCTCTGCTCCAACTCTGCCTGGAGGCGAGTCAGCTCGGCCGTCTGCATCCACATGGCATTGTTAGTTAGTTGCATAAGCATTCTATTCATAAGCATGAATAAGCAAAGGGAAGTTTAGAGTTGCGTACCCTCTCGGTGAGCGCCACCTCGGCCGCCTTGGCCCGCGTCACCATCCTGGCAAAGTCTGCATCTCTCCCAGCCCGATCGGCCGGAGTCCAGGTCGTAGAAGAAGAAAGGGCGTCTGGTCCCGCCCTCTGAGCTCCCTCGGCGGGCTGCATCCAAATACTACAGGTCAGTCACATACATAATCATATAGAATTGCATAATTTAAAGAGTTTAAAGTTTAGAATACTCACCAGTAAGGCCAGGGCCCGCCGGGCCTCGTCTCTCTCCCTGATGGTAGAGTGCAAAAGTCCCTGCAACTCCGCCACTAGTCCCGCGGGGTCGATCTGCACTCAGAAGTCCATGTGTCAGTGCATCATCATATAGGAATCATAAGCATAATAAAAAGAGTTTAAGTCTAGAAGTCGTACCGGTCGGTGAGCACCCCGGAAAACCTGGTCCCAGTAGTGCCGGGCGTACGCTGTGTAGTACGCGCTGTCGCTCTCTGCTCCGGCGGTCACTACTTGCCCTCGTGCGGTCCCGTCGGCGATCTGAGTGGCGTTCCTCACTGTCCAATCAAACGCCTCGCGGAGTCCTCGTGTCGTCCTCGTCACTCGCTCCCCCGCCTTCTTAGGCGCAGGGAACTCCACGGCCGGCTGATGGACCCCGATGGTCCTCATCACCAACCTGAAGTGTAGTGGCTCCACCACATTCATGTAGTGAAGCCACACGTCTCGCCCGGAAAAGGCTAGAGCCTCAGCCACCCACGGCTGGCCCTCCTGGCTCTCCCCCGTATAGGGTGTCCACCATACCTGCATAGAATAGAAAGTCTCATCAACATCATAATCATATAAGAACTACAAGAGTCTGAGTTTAGAAGCATACCGAGGCATACGGTATAGCGTCCAGGTCATCCTGCAACTCCCGGACCTGTCGTCTCAGGGCTGCCATCTCCCGAGGTGCTGTCCACCTCCGTGCAATCGGCAGGAGCCCAGGACGGGTCTCCTCGCCTTTGCCCAACCCACGTAGGTATACGTAGGCCCACACCTACATTGTATCACTGTGTCAGCATTTATGAAACATGTAGAGTCGCATAATTAAGTCTAGGGCAAGAGTCGTACCTGGAGTAAGGAGGAGAAGCCCCCAAGCATCGTCCGACGGGCCGTCGAACTCAGCGTGTCGAAGAGGAAGGCAAGAACTGCCGCTCCCCAGGCGTAGTCACCCACGTGCTCAATCTCCTACAGGAAGGGAAGGAATCGATAGGTCATCACGTCCGCTCGCGTGGAGAAGAGAAGTCACCCGAACATCAGCATCAAGAACCGCCTCAACACTCGATCCACCTCTGCTCCCGGTCGTGCCGCAACTCTCGGCCTCACCAGTCCTATCTGCCGCTCTAGGTGCTCCTCCGGCTGCTCGCCAACTGCAGCCCCCGCTCGTCGTAAACCTAGGCTGTCCTGGAGAGCAGCCCGGGGTAGGAGGGTCGACTGCCTCTCGGGGCGCCGTAGCTGTAAGCCCAGCAACTCCCGAGCCAACCCCCGGTAGTCGGGAAAAGTAGTCCCGCTAACCGGTGACCCGTGCACGCGAAGGCCAGTGAGCCTGGCCACGTCCTCTAGCGTGGGGACCATATGCCCCCACGGAAAAAGGAACGTCCGACTCACTGGGTCCCAGCGGTCGTGAAGGGCGTAAAGCAGAGCTGCGTCAAAGCGACACACCTCAATGCCCAGGAAGGGGGCGAACCCCATGGCAGCCAACCACTCCCTCTGGAAGTCCGACAGTGCCAAGTACACTGCGCGGACCTGCAGCCACGAGGTGCGGGTCCTACGCTTCCCCTGCATTCGTGTCATTCATTATTAGATGCATTTTAATAATTTAGTTTGCATTTTGTCTCATTTTCAATAAAATCATCTATTGAGCGATCTTCCTTCGACAGTCCTTGACTTGGACGGGCCATCTTGCGCCGTCCGTCTTTCCATCTTCCTAGGGTAGAACGGCCACTCCTGGGCCGTATGAATAGTGCACGTTCCTATGGGGACCGTTTAGTTTTGCATTGTTTGGTTTCTGAACGGACCAATGTGGCCCGTTCACTGTTTGTGCGGTGACCCCTTAACCATCTTGGCTTGGTTCGGTTCGTTTGCTGTGTGATTATGAACGGTCCTTCCAAGGCCGTATTGGTTTGAGCGGTCCTATGTGGGCCGCGTGTCTTTGTTTGTGCGGTTTCTGTTTAACCGCCCCACCATCGTCTTCCCCGTCGACGGTGGGCGTCCCTCAGCCGGTAAAGAGGCTGCCGTAGCCCCCAAACCAGCCCCCTAAGCCCTCTAAAACCCCCTAAACTAACATGCATGGCTAAAAAATGGAATAAAAATGGAAATGGGGAGGGTTTTTGAAGCTCCTACCTCGGGGTCCCGTGGTTTTTTGGCCGGTTTCTCCGCCGGTGCTTCTTCGCCGGCGTCTTCATCCGTGACAAGGACCTCCTCCACGGGTATGATCGCTCTGGCCCCTTCCTCGGCCGCGGGTGGCGGCGTGGTCCGTTCCGGCGGTATCCTTTCGGTGCTCGCCGCCGCGGCCGCGGCGGTCGTCGACGGCGGTGGTGCGGCCGTTGTTTCTTCGGCCATCCCGGAACGCCTCGCCTGGTGCTTTTGGCGCATGAGGGGGGGAGAGCTGAGAGGGAGAGAGTTTGGGGGTGTGAGGTTGAGGGAATGGGGCTCGGTTGCCCTCCTTCGTCCCCTCCACCGTCGGTTACGGTGGAGGGAGGCGAAGGGTTGTTTTTTTTCGAAGTTGCAGAACTTGTGCGGTCTAGCGATAGACCGTTCTATGTTTGTGCGGTTAGTTCATGACCGTTTATCCTCAAACGGTAAACTTCTTAAGTCGGTTCAAATTCCCTGGAATATACGGCGATCATGTAACCATTCTACTTTGGGGCGGTTGGTTCTTAACCGTTCATTCTTAAATGGTGGTTGCACTTCAATTGATGAATTTTTGATATTATTGTGAATCTTGGTAACAATTTCATGTGCAGTAATCAAGACTTTCACCCGCCGTTTCGCCTGCACAGGTAAGTCAGGTATGGCCTTCTATCCCTATATCCCTTATTGCATTATTATATGGTATTATATTATATTATCTCGAGAACCAATTGGTTATCTACGTGTTCCAGGATCTGATGTTCCCCTTCACCAAAAACGATGATGATCTAGGTTCACGTATTTAATCTTTGGATAGGCCGTTAGGTTGGGATGTCACGGGGAGGATGGTTCTATCCCGCACGCTGTGGTTGCGGATGGTATCTTGACTCTGATATTCCCAGCTTAGAAATATTATTCTCAAGTATTTTATATTTTAATCTTTCTTTGCATTTGTTTTTACGATTTCTTTTATTTTAGCCCAGCATGCATCATACGCATCTTTTGAGCTTTCATGCCCCATGGTTTGCTTGAAGAATGTCCCATCAGTGATGGTCAGCTGTATGTTCGAATGCTTAAGTAAGAAGGACTAATTCCACTCTGAATTGGAAGGTTTTCTTTAGTCAATTCGTTTGGTTTGGTTGATTGAAGGGTCCCCGTCTGGAGCTTTAGCCTATTTTCTTTTGTGGCCCCCTCATTGGACCACGGGATTGGGTCCCACATGAGGTTGGCCTTGTCGATTTGTTTCATTTTTTTTAGTTGAGTTCCTCCAAATTGGCGTCACTTTTGGTCTAATCGTTCCTTACATTCGGTTCAGAGTTTTCCGAAAGATTCTCAACACTTGTTGGTAGAAACGGGTGTCGTTTTACCTTAACGCCCGCTTTTCCGGTCCACTCCGCTGCATTTCCACTCCAGCTTCATGTTCCATGTCACCTCCGCTTCACCTCCTCTCACTCCCCTGCAAAGAGGACGTTAAGAAGGGGCATCTGTTGACACCCGTTTTTTCACCGATAAGCTGAGTCGTTTCTCTTATTCCCATTTGTTGATGCCCTAAGTTGTCCATCATTCATTGGGCCATTTTTTGTGGCACGTCCTGGGCCCGTTTTATGGGTAGCCTCCCTCCTTGGTAAAGTCCGTATCAATTCAGGGCTTATTGGACCTTGGCTTTGATTAATTGAACGTGTTTTATGAAAGTCAAGTATCCAAGATCATGAACGGTCCAACATTAGCCGTTCAGGACTGGCGCGGTTGAACCCAGACCGTTCATATATTTTGGCTATTTTCTGAGGATTTCTTGAATATTCACCGACAGGCTTTTGTGCGGCCCTATCAGGCCCGTTCAAACCAATGGACGGGCGAATTCCAACCGCCTATATCTCAGAGTCCTACGCGTGCCAATTTTCTCAGATAATTATCCAATTATTTGAATTATCACCGATAGGGTGAGAACGGTCTCTGGTTGGCCGCTCTACATTTGAACAGTCTTATTAGAACCGTTCATCTTTGAGTGTCCAACGGTGGACGTTTCGGTCAGTTCGAGCGATAATTAGGCTAATTTTCTGATTATTTGAATTTCCACCGACGAGTTTGGACGGTCCAAATTTAACCGCCCATATTTTTGAGCGGTCTATCGTAAGACCGTTCATCCTGTCGGTTGGTGGTTTTTAACAGTTTTTATCCCTTTTATGCATGGTTTTATCCCCAACTTCTATTATCGATATCTCCGTGGATAATCAACCATTTTTGATGCCGTTTCGACTAGATGAGAGATAATGATAATATATACGATTTATCTTTTATAATCTCGACCTGAAAATAGCTCAAAACCCTATTTTCGGGGCTGGCTTTCTAGGCTCTATAAATAGACCCTAATGGCCGAACTTGAAAGGGGGGAGATCTTGGTCGACGGCGGAGCCCTGCCGAGTTTTTGAGCGACCTAGCACCAAGGAGGGAGGCTTTCTACGTCCACATAAGCCTCCGGTTCAGGGAGTAGTTTGATTTTGAGTACTTTTGGTTTATAGTCTCCATTACGTTCTTTGTTGCATGCATCGTTTTCTCCCTACGTCCCCCTTCTTTCTCATTACCATGCACACATCCACCCACGTTTTTGTCACCCTAGGGGTTTAAAACCCCCCAGGTATCCTCCTTTCCATTTGTTAATGTTCATCTCTTACCATTTTGACGTTTACTACACTGTCCAGTTCTAATCTAGGTCTTTTCTGTGTGTTTCTTACGTTGTTTCGCAGGTCAGCAATCATCAGCACGAGGCCCATCCCCTCTGGCCGGCCGGAGAGGGTGGAGGTTGGACCCCTTGAAACTTACTGCGTGGTAGACTTGTGCGGTTTCATTATCGCCGTTCAACAGTACGTGCGGTTCATAGAGGGCCATTCTTCCTGTTCGTGCGGTCAATATAAAGCCGTTCTTCCTTCCAGCAGTAGTTCCTCCCGCACCTTCTGCAGCGCACTTAGGCGGTCTATCGTAAGACCGTACACCGTAAGGCGGTTCTTCAGGGGCCGTTCATATACCCAGCGCTGCAACTTAGGCGAGTACTCTCCCCTCTTTCCAAGGTACGGCGTGTCCATCACGTACGACACCTTGGTGGCGATCACGGTCTTTTGTTTTCTGTTCTCCTCTGAACGTTGTTATTTGATCATCGCATATTGTTCCATTCATGACGCATATTGATCTTTAGTAGGAGGAGAACAATATATCTACACCCCTTTAGCGGTCTTGGTAGGACTGCGACTAACTGCTCAGGTACGCACCCCGAGGCCTTTCTCTGCAGCCCATTATTTCATTATCTTTCAGGGCCTTGAGTGTTGTTTGCCCCCTCCCTGCTGCAGTAATTGTTCATATTATTGTGTTCATCTTGATTGCTAGTCTCTTAGGTTAGAATTTGCATGCACTCCGGTGCACATAGGACTCATGCATTTCACTCACATTTAGTTGCATTCCTACCGAGGTAGGGTTTCCTCTCGTCTCCATATTCCTTGGAGCCGACTAGGTGACCTTGCTGAGGGCCTCCGTAAGCCCCCGCGAGCCGTGGATTCCCACACGGACGCCGGGCAGGTTGTACCGTTGCCACCCCCAGTCTCGGGTCTGCATTCATGAGAGAGAGAGTCCTCTAGGGTCTGCCAATTTCCCGTCCCCCACCCTGTTTAGATACCTTGTGGTTAAGTACATTCATATCTTAATCGACTAAGGTTCTAAAAGGGGACTTATAAAAATTCTCGCGCATCATCTGAAATTTGATTGGATAATTGGTTAATTCTTTTCTCATCTCTCCCCTCCGTTGTATGTTGCAGTGTCATCATTTGCATCATTTTGGTGGATTAGGGTCATTTGGTCTAGTTCACCCCGGTGTGTCTCCATCTAGTTGCATTTGTCCTAAGTTCATGTCCCTCCTTGTATTTATTTGAAATTCATTGCATAAGGTCTCCATTCCCCCCATGGAACATTTTTCCCCTGTACCTTATTCCTATACTTCTCCATCCTCTTACCCCTGCGTGGACTCCTCTTCCCATGCGGGTCCATCTCCTTATTCCTCCATTGGACCCTATCCTTCTAACGGGCCTTCTTGTCCCGCCCGTGCTGCTGCTACCTCAATTAATTCTTATTCCCACATTCGTGATCCTTCCAGGCCCACATATCCTGCTACTCCCGGAGTGGGCCTTCCTTCTTCTCAAGCCGGATCCCTTTATCCTGCCCATCAACGTTATCCTGGTCTAGATTTATCATCTCTTGCTCAAGCTGGCCCATATCCTTCTCGGACTCTTCCCACCGAGGAGATGATCGCCCAGGCCCAACGCCAGCTTGATGAACTACAACGGAAAATCAATCCTCAAACTTCTTTGGATCTCCCGTCCGCATTTCAAGGTCTTCAACTCTCGCCACGTCAATAGATTCCTGCATATCACCGCTATGGTGGAATGGGTGACCCCTATGTCCATTTAAAGGATTTCTTATATGAGTCGGCCCGGTTCCAGCATGATCAATGCTTGATGGCCTATTTGTTTGGCCTTTCTTTAGAGGGCTCGGCCAAGGATTGGTTCTTCACATTGCCGCAGGAGCAGATGATGAATTTTCAAGCCGTTCAAGCAAGATTTATTCAGCAATATCAGGATCAGGTGGGGCCCAGGCATTCTCTGGTTGATCTGGCCCAAGAGAAGACGAAGCCCGGCGAGGAGTTCTCAACCTTCGCCGACCGCTGGCGTCGCCTAGCCGCGCAAGTCCCGGGGCATATTCCGGAGGGCGAGCATATCAAAATGGCTATTTCTAATGCAACGCCCGAGCTTAGGTGCATCTTAGCCCTGAATGATATCACTTCATGGCAGCAACTTTACAGTCGAGCCCGCTTCATTACCCAACAACTCTTAGTTTCCTTTGACCATGAGCCTCCTCCACCTTCGCCTTCCACATACCCCTTTTCTTCCCCGTCCACCATGAGTCCACCCTCCACCTCATATCCTTCCACGAGTTGACTGTCCGCTTCCCCACACCCATATACCCCCATTTATGCCTCCACCTCACATCCCTCCACGAGTCAACCCTCCGCTATGGCATCGCGTCACACCCCTCCACCTCCGGTCAGGGAAACAATGCACCCAGAGCGGGTAGATGCCGTCAATTACATTCCCACGCCTCCACATCATTTTAGTCCTCCACCTTCGGCCTACGCAATCCCCTTTGCCTACGCAACCTTCACCCCCATCTCCATTATCTCATCATACCCTTCGGCATCCACCTTGCCCGAAGCAGGCCTCTCACTCTTCGTTGCCAGAATCCTTCGCAGATGTTTTCAGGGCTTTGATCGCCACCCACGCGTTACAGCTCCCTCCGGTTATACCTTGCCGACTTGCGGTCGGGAACTTGCTCCATTTCTGTGAATTCCATCGTCAACAGGGGCATTCGGTCGAGGATTGTCCCGAGTTCCGGGAACTTGTTTACAACTGGGAGGACAAGAATATGATTGATTGGACTGTCATGCGCCAAGTTATTTCAGACCTCAGTGGCAAACAGCAGCAGCAGCAAGCCGTGCCGCCTAAGCAACCGTCTCTACCTCAAGACCAGGGGCACCCTGGTGTTTCTTCAATTGATGAGGAACCTGCTCCATTACCCTATCCTTTCTCCATCCCATCTCCTCCACCACCTTTACTTACTCCAGCCCCTGCTCGGGCAACCTCTCTTTCACCCTTCGTTTCCACCACCACTCCTATTCCTACCGCCTCTCGACGTGTTGTAAAGATACGCCGAGGAGCGCCACCACCTGCCACTTCCCCCTATTACGCCACTACCTTCCCCTCCTCCTTCTTCACCACCCCTACCCTCACCTCCTTCCTCTACACCCTCACCATCTCCATCAACCACATCACCCCCTTTACCATCACCGTCCCCACCCCCATTTTTGCCGCCTCCGTCGGCCACATCTCCATCACCACCTTCTCCAGTATCCCCATTACCTTCACCACCATTTTCATCACATCCCCTCGCAACGACCCTTGTGCCATCAC
The DNA here is from genome assembly GCA_022559845.1 of Amorphophallus konjac. NCBI lineage: Eukaryota > Viridiplantae > Streptophyta > Magnoliopsida > Alismatales > Araceae > Amorphophallus > Amorphophallus konjac. Next base: position 216,208,984 of record CM040123.1, on the reverse strand, counting down.
CTTCACCACCATTCCTGCTACTGACGCCGCCTCATTCACCATCATCCTCTAAGCCCAAGCAGGCCGACCCTAAACCCATACCTCCACTTTTGCTTTTACCTCCACCCATGCCCATCATCGTCATCATTCCCCCACCACTTGCACTATTGCCACCCGCACCCTTCAAATCCCCTCCTTCTAACTGCCCTCTACCACTTCCCACTTCACGGAGCAGATACCCGCTACCTTTGGTGCCCCTCGGGTCTAGCCCCCAGGAAGAAAAGGTGCCGAGCCAGGTTTTGGTTATTCACAACAAGCTTCAAGATTTCGCGTGCCACACGCAGGGCCGAGTCCTGATCCCTAGCTGTTTTAGGGATAAGGAGCCTACATTTTCAGAAATGTTTGCAAAGGAGAGTACCCTTGCACTAGCGCCAGTTTCTTCACAAGCAAGGCCGATGGCAATCTCATTGCTCGCTGGAGGATGCGCCATCGAAGCTGGTGTTTCTCCTCGCTCCATTGCTATTCAGTTCACTGGCCAAGGGGGGTTCTCTACCCAGATGGTGCTCACCCATGCGGCTGCCCAGAGCCTGATGGATTCTACATGCAAGGGGCAGTTGGCCGTGTTTTCTGCATTCTCTAAGGACATTCTGCATCTGTTATGCAATCTCCCTCAGTTTATTGGTGAGGCGGCCACGCCAACGCTATGCATCACCCTCCCTCAGTTCCGTCCTGCACTTCTAGCATGGGAGTTGTGCTTCATGCCCAGCTGCCGAGTGGAGATGCTAAAGTTCCAATTTCTAGGGTCAAACGACAAAACTCCATTGCTTCCTAATGTCCATCACAAGGAGTTGACTGTTCCGGAACGTCCTCCTATGGTTAGCACTGCACAGCAAGGGGAAACCGCCCCGATGAAGCTACATATTCACAGTCGGGCTAGGTCGTCTGCCAGGTGGGCCCGTTATGTAAGAAAGTATTACAGATTGAGAAGCCCAAAGGTCCGAGTCCACGCCAGGTGGCGTTGCTTAAAAAAGATTTCTGCCAAGAAGAGGCGACGACATAAGTTCAAGGGCCGACAATGGTGCATACGGGGGTCCACTTTCTCCTCTCATTCTCCTATCCATTCATCTTTTCTTCTACTCAGTTCCTATCCGTGGGTGATGTACGTTCCACCACCTGGCCATGTTTCTACCATTTCCTCCTATCCTCACCATTCTAGGCCTCGGCCTATGTCGTCCCCTTCCCCTAATCCAGGGGCATCTTCCAGCTTTCCTCTCCGGACACGTCTGGATTTCACTTCTCGCCTCTTTCCCTTGACCCCGTTGGGGATTCCTCATACTCGTCCCCTGACCTCGTCGGGTCATTTTTCTGATATTTCCCCGACTTTGTCCGGCAGTTTTTACTTCTTGTCCCCGGCCTCCTCGGGTGTTCATGCATTTTCTTCCCAGCCTTCGGCGGATGACCGCTACTTTCCTCCTACGACCACGTCGGATGATCCCACTCTTTCTACCTTATCTTCACAGCTATCTTTTCATCATCTTTATGTCCTCCCCCCCTCACCCTTCCGGGGTCCTCACCCTTTTTCCTGCTGCTTTCGAGGCTTTAGCCCGCCTTGATCTCAGTTAATCCCTGATTATTCTGTACTTGGTTCCTTGTTATCAGGGTCTCAGTGCCTTAGCGAGGGAGTTCTAGCCCTCGTCTCTCTTCCTTTTTATCCCTTCTTCGTCCAGTATGTGTTTGCCACTCCTCTATGTCGAGGAATCCAATCCCTTGCTCTCCTTTCATCCTTTATCCCGACAAGCAGGAAAAATAAAGTTTGCACTCCTCAAAGCTCGATGATCGAAATCACTTCAGGAGGCCGGTTTCCACGCCAGGCATTTGCAAAGGTATCTTTGATTTTGGGTGCCGAAACATGTTATCATTGCTATTACTCTGTTATTTCTACACTCGCTTATAATGTGGGTTCCTTAACATGATTGAGTGGCTTTAGGAGTCTTTGGTTAATTAGATCTTAACTTTGTGTCAAATAAAAAGTTAGCTTCTGCAGCATCCTTAGGCTGGTGATAGCTCCGTGCTGGGAGTCTAGTTTCTTTCCTTGATTGTTGAGGGTCACCTTTTGTACGGTTTTTTTCACACACTACACGGCGAGCCATAGCCGATTCCTCTGAGACACACCGTTGTTGCTTTGGCCATACTTTGGGTATGCACGAAGGCCTTTTTCTCTTCTCTACTCGGCCTAGTGCAGGGGCAAGAGATTGATAGATAAAATGACTAACCTAGGCGATCCCTAATACAAGAGTGGTCTCAAATAGGGGTAGTATTGACCCTCAAAAGTAAGCTTTCATGTTATACCTAGCCAATAAGGGCTGCCCAAAAAGAGAAGATGAAACAATACAAGATTATGAATCAAAGGCATGGCAAGAGTGGTAGTACAGTTCCCCGCGGGACGTCATGAGCCCGGTCGCATGCGTGCCTAATAAATATGGGTCTAAAAATCAAAGACACCAAGTCCCGGTGCAACAGACCTACTCTTTGAGGGGTAGTGCCCTAGAAGGAAGTCGAGCCTTGATATCTCCCGTCCTGCACGAAGCTTGTCTCCAATTTTTCTTCGGCTTCTCCCTCTTAGGCTGGGTTGTATCCCAGGTATGGCCTTAGTGGGGGCACCGTTCTTTAGAGATAGTTGGCTGTGGTAAGCTACCATTACATGCACACCCTGCTTAAGGGAAGCCTTTAATGAAAGGGGTAGGAGCGATGATCCTTGGCTAGTAGTTTGAGCCCGTCTATAGATGCTGCAGATTACTATGGCAAAACCACAAAAAATCAAATACTTCAAAATCAACATCAAAACAGAAAATCAAATATTTCAAAAAAAAGATAAAAGAACCGAAAAAAAACTAACTAAATCAAAAAAAAATGAAAAATTGTTGAAAATCCAAAAAAAATCATAAAATTACAAAAATCCAAAAAATATGTCTTTTATGCATTTGCATTTGTTTTGAGGACAGATACGTGATCTATTTATTAAGTGTGCAGGTTGTAGGCGCTTCAAGATTCCTGGCTCTGTCTCTCGTCTTGCATCTTGTCCACATCTTTGACCTGTTCTCTCCTTCAAATCATGTCTCTCGATCTGTTTTGAAGCTTATGTCCTTCTCAAACTCTTGCTTCCTATGATCATGTCTATAAGAGAGGGCTTTACCTCACGATTATGAACCTGGCGGTTCTGCTTCATTCTGATCTTAAGCTTTGATTGAAGAGTGTATTTGTAACATCTCTGTCCCGCATGTGTTATTCTGTCCCATGAATTGTGTAGTCGTGCATGCGTCGTGTTCCCCTTGTTCTGTTGCATTGCGTCTGCCCTAGTCAAGCGTGCTTACTTTCTTCAGGATGCAGTCGGTCGCGCGACCGCTACTCTATCTGGAGGTTGTCATGGAACCGCGACTGAGTTGCTGAGCCCGCACACCCCTACCTTTGTTAGTCGCGTCTCTCCCTCACACCATTTTCTCTCTCCTTCGTGAGTCGATTGTGTAAGGCATTAGTAGATTGACAAGCTCCATGGTTGCACACAAACATTCACATTCATTTAAAACAAAACTCGTGGCATCATATATATCAAGGGTCTCCATGTACACGTGTGGTGCCAACAAATGAGAAAGAGAAACAACAAGGCATAATCAAGCCCGGCCCTCGCCAGGTCCCTCACTCTCACCACCGCCCTCTCGCCTCATCTCCGGAGGACCCATGGCTGTGCTGCCCTCCTCTCGGCATCGGCGCCTCTCCTCGTCCTCATTCCTCCGACGGCCAGAGGAACCAGTGAAATAGTCCCTGATAGAACCGCTGTGTGCGCCACCCTGGGACGCGCTCCGCTTAGGGCCTCGCCCCATCATGCGAAATGCCCACTCCAGGGCCCGTAGCTCGATCTTAAGGTCGTGGACCTGCTGCCGGGACTTCTCTGCCTCCTCGCGGTAGCGGCCCGCTGCCGCCGCCTCCTCCCATAGCCGGGCCATCTTATGCATCGCTGCCTCCAGCTCTCTGGCCTGCATTATACATTTCATTTGAGAATAGTCGGTTCATAAAAAGATCATTGAAGGGAGGCTGTGTCACTCACCCTCTCGGCAAGTGAAGTCTCGGCCTCGCCGGCCCGTGCAACCGCCCTGGCAAACTCAGCATCCCATTGGGCCCGGTCTGCAGGTGTCTGTGTGGAGGAAGAAGGGGCATCTGAGCCATGGCGCTGAGCTCCCTTGGCACGTTGCATAGTGAAGTCAGTCAATCTCATAAGTCTCATAGCATAATCGCATTTCTAAGTCCAGAAAGCAGTAAAAGCTCACCAGGAGATCCAGGGAGCGCTGAAGCTCATCCCGCTGCTGCACAGTCGAGTGGAGCAAACCCTGGAGCTCTACGATGCGCCCCTGCGGGTCAAGCTGCATTCAGAAGCATCAACATGTCAGCATAATAGGAAAAGCACTAAGTTTAGGAGTTCTTACCGGTCGTCGGGTGCCGCGGAAGACCTGATCCCCATAGCATCATGCATAGGCCTTCAGGTAGGCCTCATCTGTGTCAGCTCTAGCCCGTACCTCGTGTCCGCGACGCACCCAGTCTTGGATCTACTCCTCCGCTCGAGCGATCCAGTCCACAGAACCAACTAGTCCGCGCGAGTGTCGCCCCACGCTCTCCTCCTCGGTGCTCTCCTGGGTCGGGAATGCCACGTCTGGCTGATGCACTCCCCGAGTCCTCATGATCAGGTGGTAGCGGAGTGGCTCCACCACGTTCATGCAATGCAACCATATGTCTCGGCCAGAGTAGGCCAGCGCCACCTCCACCCAAGGCTGGCCCTCGAATCCCTCGTCTCGGTAAGGTGTCCAGCGAACCTCTGAAGAGGAGTCAAGGTCAGCGTACATTTCCACATTTTGCATTTTAAGCTCTGGGTTAGGAACTCACCGATGCATAAGGGAGAGAGTCGATGTCATCCTGAATCGCCCGCACTTGGCGTTTGAGCGATCCCGTGTCCCGTCTAGTCACCCACCGCCTCGCGATAGGTAGACGGTCTGCATGAGCCTCTAGCCCTCTATCGAGGTGAGGCAGGTAGATATAGGCCCACACCTGCATTCCACACATGCATTAGTCAGATAATCATATAAGCACAAGCATGCAAAGCTAGATCATTCGAATTATAAGCATAAGCATTCAAATTTAGTGCATTCAAATTGAAATCATACCTGAAGAAATGGAGCAAAGCCGCCAAGCATCATCTGGCGGGTAGTGGTGCCAAGGGAGTCGAATAGAAAAGCTAACACGGCCGCACCCCAGGCGTATGATCCCACGCCCTCGAGGTCCTCCAGCAGCGGTAGCAGTCGGCAGTTCACTGCATCTCCTCTTGTAGCAAAAAGTAGCCGCTCAAGGAGCAACACCAAGAACCTCCTCAGTACCATGTCTGCCTCGGGTCCTGGCACGGCAGACACTCTCTCCCTCGCTCGGTCCCTCAGTCGCCCCAAGTGTTGCTCGGGTAGCTCCCCGACTGAGATCCCGGCGCCTCTCAAGCCCAGGCTGTCCTGTAGTCTGCCTCGTGGTAGTAGGGACGAAGGCCGCCCCGGCCTATCCAGCTCCAGCCCCAACAGCCGCTGTGCCTGCTCTCGGTAGTCTGAGTGGGCGAAGCCGCTCACCGGAGCCCCGTGCACTCGAAGCCCTGTAACTCGTGCCATATCCTCGAGTGTGGGGATCATGTGTCCCCATGGGAACAGAAACGCCTTGCTAACTGGATCCCATCTGTCCTGAAGCGCTAGCAGTAGTACGGCATCGGTCCGGAGTACCTCCACGCTCAAGAACTCCGCGAACCCCATCGCTGCCAGCCTGGTCTGCTGAAACTCGGGCAGAGCAAGATATACGGCCCGGACTTGGAGCCACAAAATTCTAGTCCGGCTCTTCCCCTGCAAAGGCATTTCATCATTTAAGGATCAGCATCATACAGATAAACATTTATAGGAAAGAAGAAACTAAAATTTTCAAATCAAAAGGGGGTCTGGGATGGTCGCGGTCCTTGGGGAACCGCTACTATAGGTAGCGGCTACTGGTTGACCGTGATGTCCGTATGGGCTTTTTAGCCCTACATTCTATCACCCTGGGATCTTAGACCCCGCTCTAACCGCATGCAACAAGAAAATTAAAAACAAAAGGGGCAAAACGAGGAGTTTTGACCGTAGGGCTTACCTCGGACGGCGGCGCTCCCGAGGCCTTTCCCCCTTCGCCGTCTCCGTCGGACTCCTCAGCGGCGGTCTCATCTGGCGCCCCAGCGTCTTCGGGGGTGGCGGCGGTCGGTTCTTCCCCGGCGGGCGACGGTGGCCGCTCATCTCCCGGCGAGGGCTCCATGGAGGACGAGGCACCCACCTCCGTCTCCATGATCCTCCGAAGAAAGCGGCGGGTGAGGAGCTTCCTAGGCATCCTTCCAGGAGAAGAAAAGGGGGGAGAGAGGAGAGGTTGGGAGGAGAGTGGGGAGAGACGAGGGGGTTTGGGGTCGGTGTTTGCGAAATAGAAAAGGAGGGAATGAAATGGCCGCCGAAGGGGCGACCGTTATTTTTCAAAATCTGGTTGAGTGGTCACGGTCTGTCGAAGACCGCGACCTCGTGGTAGCGGTTTCCTGAAGACCGCGTACGTTACAAGGCCCATATGCTTGCTTGTTAGCTTGCCAGGTCTCTGCTTGGTCATATAGTTTTCCTGCGGTGATGATTGTTCCTCCATAATCACACATATGCCTTGTTTGTTTCATCATTGTGGTGAAGTTTGTTCGTTGCATTATATATTGTTTATCTTTGTGATTATATTCTGCTTTGTTCATGTCTATTTGCTCATGATTTTCTCACCTTGAAAAAGCCATAAAAAATTCAAATATTCAAAAAAATAATAATAATAAATGCCGTTTCGCTTGACAGGTGAGTCAGGTATGGCTTTCTATCCCTTCTCATTATTGCATTATTATATGGTAGCTATATTGCTATAGCTTCTCAAGGACCAGTTGGTTTCTCGCGTGTTCCAGGATCTGATGTTCCCCTTCAACAAAAACAATGATGATCTAGGTTCACGCGTTTAACCTCCGGATAGGCCGCTAGGTTGGGAAAACCCGGGGAGGATGGTTCCATCCTGCACGCCGTGGTTGCATATGGTATCTTGACCTTGGTTATCCCCAGGCTAGCAATATTATCCTTGAGTATTTTTTATTTTATGTTTTCTTCGCATTCGTTTTAACGATTTCTTTATTTTAGCCCAGCATGCATCATGTCATCTTTTGAGCATTCACGCCTCGTGATCCGTTCAAGGGTTTCTCCTCTATAATGGTTAGTTGCACTTAAGTTCCTTGGATAAGAGAATCTCATTCCACTCTGAATTTGAACGATTTCTCTGAACTACCTGCTTAGTTTGGTTGGCCAACGTGATTCCTGTTTGGATTTTATCCCTGTTACACTTTTCCTACTTTTACGTTATGTTCCTTTCCGACCCCCTCATCATCTGTGGATTGTGTCCCCGATGGGCCTGGTCGTGCTTCCTTTTTTCCTGTTAGTTTAGTTATCCAGATATGTCTCATCATTGTCATCCATTCCTTGTGGTTAGTTCGGCGTTTTGGGAAAATTCATGTCACTTGTTGGTTGAGACGGGTGTCTTTTGCCTTGCTGCCTGCTTATCTGTTCACTTCGCTTCATCTCCGTGTCATCTCCATTTCACGTCGCTGTCACCTTCGCTCCATCTCCTTTCCACTTCACCTCCATGTCGCTTCCGCTCGCTCCCTTGCAAAGCGGACATCAAGGAGGGGCATCTGTTGACACCCGTTTTATGCCTACAAGTCGAGTGCTTTTCTTATCCACTTGATGATGCCTCAAGCTACCCATCGCTCTGAAGTATTTCCTTGAAGGTGTTGTGATTTTATTTCTTCGTTACCAAGCTTCTTACTCCCTGGACAGGGCTTGTTTGGGGTCAATCCTTCCTTGGCATGCATTTTTATGGAAGCGGTTGACACTAGACCGCTATCATGTGGTTGCGGTCCTGAGAGGACCGCATCCATCCTATGATCCATTCCTTTGGGTTGACTCGATCAAACCTTATCATCGCGCCTGGTAGCGGTCTTCACACGACCGTTTCTATTGATAGCGGTCGTGCGATAGACCGCGTTAGCCACCCAAGCCCAGTTCCGTCCGAGCTCCATTTTCTTCGACCGGGAGAGTCTTAGGACTCTATCTTCCGAGGAGTTATCGCCCCCGGGGGGGGGTGTGGACTCTCTTGGATGATTATCCTTCGATTTTTGATGATATGATCTCTTGGAAAACCCTGGAATTCACCCCGGGGAACCCTAACTCGACTTAGGGTTTCTAAGGGATCTTTATAAAAGGGTCAGCTTTTGCCTCACTTAGGGGGGGGACTTTTGGACATTCACGCCAAAATGCTGGCAGTTCGTGGGGTGATCTTCAGCCATAGAACTCCGTTTCCCACGTCCTAAGCATGCTCGGTCCAGGGAGTACTTAGATTCTATCAATCAAATATTCTTTCTTCCCCTCGTTTCTTTGCATTGCATCATTGTTCTTTCATCATTTCGTGTTGTTCCATCATGTTTTTAATTATTCATTGCATGTTTAAACCTCCCTCCCCTCCCATTGTTTATCACACCACACAGGTGTTAAAAAACCACCAACCCCCAGGTATTTAACCCCCCTTTTATGTGTCTTAAGCATCGTAGCTTGATAGATATTGCACTATCTTTAGACCTAAACGGGTTTATTTTCTTTGTGTTTTCACTCTCCCCTGTAGGTCTACAGCATATTCAGCACGAGGCCCCTCTCTCTGATAGGTTCGGTGCAAGGATTCAGAGGGGGGGTGAATGAATCCCACCCTTAAAAACTTTTCGCTCAATAAAAGACTAGAACATTATCAAATGCAAGATAGACAGTCTGAAGAACAAATTGAATTCTATTTTAAACCAATGAGCAAATATATATAAGGCTCACCTAAATAAGCAACTAGCAGAAGCAGAAGAATGCAATCAACTCTCAGCTCGGATAGAAACAAGAATGCATAAAGCAATCTGTGAAGGGGGTAGAAGATAAGGAACAAGCGCACAAGCCCAATCACACAGCACAGAAGATTTTTAGGTGGTTCGGTCACCAAGACCTACATCCACCCCTCACACCCAACCGGAGTGAGGATTCCACTAGCAACGCTAGCACAGCAGACTCAGTCTACAACAAATGCTGCCAAATAGCTTGACCAGGGGAACACCCTCCCCTCTTCCTCCCAACCGGAGGGACACCCCAAGTGACTCCTAGCCACTTGGAAACCAGAGACACACGGTCTCTCTTCCTCCAGACCCGGAGGGAACCCCTGGACTTGCTACCCACAAGCCCAGAACCGGAGGACCAATCCTCCCTTCCCCCAAACCGGAGGGAACCAACCACAAGTAGCACCCAGCTACTTGCAAACCGAAGACACACGATCTCCCTTCTCCTGAGTCCACAGGAGGAACCCGACCTCAGACCAGAGGATCGGAAGTACAAAGCTAACCAAAGAAACAAAAGGGAAAAATAAGAAAGGAAAAATACACAGCGATCAGAAAGCTGTAAAGAAAGATAACACATATGTGGCTCGCATGGAGCAGACTGGCCTGGATTTGATCCACGGTCCAGTAGGAACTTCTTCTGCTACTTCTCCTCTTCTTCTTGTGCTGGATCGACAGCTTCTCTTCACTCTGCCTTTTTCTTTCTTCTCTCTTTCTTCTTACTTCTCACGAGCACTATCTCTCTCTTTTCCTTCTTCTGCTCTCACTCTCACTTTCTTCTCTGCTCTCCGTTTCTCTCGCACTATTCTCTCCTTCTTCTCTTTTTCTTCTTTTTCTCTTTTCTGGATCGAAGGGCTTTCTGCTCTTTTTGGCTTCTTCTTCGATCGGTCTTCTACAGAGGATGAAGACTCGTATATATAGCATCAGCAGGAGCACACTGGGTAAGTGTGGCTTCCACGTTTCCTGCCCTAGAAATTCGGACCACGTGGCAGCATCCTGGTTCATGAGCCAGGCACCTCGGATCACGTGCCCGTCCATTCAACGACATTCGACCAGCAGGACTCAAGTCTGCTGCGTTGACTCCATCAGCCTACAGCGTTGACGCATCTGTGATCCAGTGATCAAGTCTTCAACAGATGGGCGTGCTGCGTCGACGCTGCTTGCTTGTGGCGTTGACGCATCGGCGTCGCCAGTCCAGTGAACAAACAGTCTACCCCTTTTTTTTAACTGATGCGTCGACGCTGCTCCACTGCTGCGTTGACGCGTTGGTGTATTTTTGCAACTAATAGCTCAGCTTGTTTGCATGCTGCGTGGACGCTAAGAACTCCAGCGTTAACCTTCAAAACTGTCTCCGAGCTAGATGCCTATCAGGCTTAATGGCTGCGTCGATGCTGTCTAGCAATGACGTTGACGCATTGATACGTTCCAGTGAACAAACAGCCTAGCCTTTCTTAACTGTTGCGTCGACGCTGCTCCACTGCTGCGTTGACGCATTGGAATATTTCTGACAAGGCCTCAGCTTCTTGAGTGGCTGAGTTGACGTAGCCTTTGCGTAGAGTTGACGCTGTGAAGAGTATCCGTGGATGCATCTTCACTGGTGCGTGGACGCCTTAAGCTCTAGCGTCGACCCTGTTCCCTTCAGCAATAAGAGTGAAGTCATAAGGTCTAAGTATGTACATTGTATTGTATATACTTCGAAAGAAACAGTCCAATGTATATATATGCTTCAAGAACTCTAGACAACGGACGCTGTACAAACTTCAGATGCTACAGTCCAATGTATGGACTTAACGACGTGAAGCAATGTACAGACTTTGAAGCACAAAGGCAATGTACAGACTTGAAGATCCACTGTGGATGTGTAGACTTTATGCGTGAAGCAGCACAATGAATAAGTGTGTACATTGAGAACCAGTGTATAGACATGACCTAACAGTCCAGTGTATAGACTTGAATAGCTGAGGCCAGTGTACAGACTTCAAATGTGAAGACCATTGTGCAGACTTTGGAGAGCAGTGGCCAATGTATGGGCTTTATGGAGCGAAGCCAATGTGTAGACTTCACGCTGTACAAACTTGCCAATATGAGACACTGTATAGACTTTGTCAAGAGAACGTAACGCTGTACAGACTTGAGGCTTTGAACGTTGAAGGCACAAGACGATGTACAGACTCAGATTCTAGACCAGTGGCTGTACATACTTTGAAGCAGGACCAATGTATGGACTTCAGGAGCATATGACACGGCTGTACAGACTTTGTTGTGAACTTGAATGAACACGATGTACAGACTTTATGAAATGCAAACGGCTGAACAGACTTGAATGAGTATAAAGTGTATAGACTTGAAAGTCTGAAGGCGATGTGCATACTTGCTGAGTTGACGCTGCAGCCCAATGAGTTGACGCTGCAACGTATATACTTTACGTTCAACTGATGATGTATAGACTTAATCAAATGAAGAACCTGAACTGAAGAGTCGACGCATCAGCTCAAGGAGTTGACGCACTGGTGTGAGAACAGAGACAAGTATGACTGAAGGGTCAACGCATCAGCACACTGAGTTGACGCGCTGCTGTGGAGACTGTGCAGACAGAGTGTAGATAGAATTAAAGTAGAGCATGTTATCTGACAGCCAAATGAACTCCATTCACTTACATGATAAAACATGAATAGTTTGAGCATATAAAAGACACAGCTAGATGACTCACAGTGAATAACTCACTTCAAAGACCAATCATCAAAACCATCATCAAAACCACAGGGGCACAACAATCTCCCCCTTTTTGATGATGGCAACACTACACAGTGAGTCATCTGATGACTCAAACTATTCTCCCCCTTTGAGTTCATCAAAAAGGAAATAGTTTGAGAAATTAAAGCAACCAGCATGCTATAATTGAAAAAACAATCTCCCACTTTGGCAAAAATCTCCCCCTTTGATATAGTCAAGATGAATCATGGGAGGGTAAGAATGCATATGCAGATGGAGATTTCAAAATGCAAGATCACAATTCTCCCCCTTTAAGAGTTTCTATGCAGCATGATACATATGACATGAAAACTCCCCCTGAATAGATGCCAATTGATATACAAGTGATGCATGACATGGAAGCTCCCCCTCAATAAGTGGAATCTTATGAGATAGATGAGAAGGAGACCACAGGGGCACACAAGGACAAGTTCAGGTCAATGAGCAGAAGAGGTTTAATTAGCAGATTTCTAAAGAGGCTTCAACTCCAAGAATTTCAGTCAGATTTTCAAGGAAATGTCATTCTCATAAATCCAAAACATAAGTTTTTCAAAGTCTTCCATTATAAGGGCTTATGTATGATTTTTATTGATCAGCATGGTTTAAACATGATGTATGCAGAGTTTATCAATAAAATTCTATATTGATATCTAAAATCATAGTTTAATAAAGATGAACCAAACCCTCATATTTATCTTGATAAAACTCCCTTTCTCTTACACAATCAAATTTTTTGACTTCTTTTGGAATTACATGCATCAGTATTGAAATCAAGTAATTATAAAGTCATATGATTTTGTCTAGGGTTGTAGCAATTTGATTTTAGCATCAATATTTAAAAATTTCAATTCATTCAACAATTTTTTATGCTACAAAATTTTACGAGCACTCTAGTTCAGTGCACACCTTGTAACTAGAGGATATACCTTGATCAGAGGCCAATGTCCCTAAGCACTTAGTGTGACTAGCTGTCATGCTTTATATGAACAGAGATAGCATTTACACATCATGACACACTGCAAATCATTTCTTGATGAGTGAGTTATATTTCTCAGTGTGCATGCCATTGCTCTGCCTGATTTTCAATGAATTTTATGCAGAGTTAACTAAGGCACCTCATGACACAGTCCTTTGGACATGTGTTTCTCAGTGACCAAGGTCATTGCTCTGACAATTACTTTACCCTTTAGACAATTCAGAAACATTCATTTGCTTCAAAACAATATTAATCTCATGTACTTAACCAAATAAAGTCATGTATTCAAAAGTGCAGATTTCAGAAGTTTTTGCAACACACAGCATGAAACAGTTGGTTAAGATTTATTAAACATGATTCAGATATGTTAAGAGATTTTAAAGTTAAACTCCATGAATACATTAAGCTTAAACCACATGAGTTATTTCAGACATTCATAAAAGCGTATAATAGAAGATTTCTAGTTCAAGATTTTTCAGATTTATGATCGAGATAGCCTATTGAAATCTTCATGAAGGACTGAAATAATTCTGATACTAAATGATACCAATTGTTACCAATTGATAGGAGAGATTTTGAAGCTCAATGTTTTCAAAAATATGTTCAAGGTCTGTCAACAAAATCAATAAGGAAGGATATGCAATGAATTCTCACATGAGTATACATTTGACAACCTATATGCAATGCATTGACTCCCCCTCACAATATGCATTCAGTTCAGATTTTCAGAAATTTTAGAGTGCATGATCAGAAAATAATGCAACTGGCAGATAATGAATGAATATGCAAGAACAGATTTAATATGCATGCACTAGATGAAACTAAGAACATGATATTGCAAGAATACATCAAACCAGATATGCAATGAGTTTCAAAATGGGAAATACAGAGAGATTACCTGAAAAGTGTAAGAATGGGGTTTTTCATTCTTGAGTGCCTTGGGTCATTACCCCTTTATTCCATCCAAGGCACACCTGCAAAGCAAAGTTATTTTGCACAAACAGGTACCCAAGAGGTCTTGGGTCCTGAATTGACAATGACATTCGTAGCAGGTTTTCTAAACAATTTTCTGGCTGCTTGGTCATCGGATTTCATCAAGTAGCAATTATTCATTGAATAACCAATTTGTCCACAGTAATGGCATGAATTAGCAGATTTCAAATTCTTCTTATGCACATTACTGGTGTCATGAAGTTTGTTGGCAGAGAGAGAGTTCTGTTTACTATAATGATAGTAAGATGCATTAGGTTTTAGATTTGATCTATGCACATTCTTGTTAGCATGAAATCCATGTGCATATGCATGAAATTTTTGTTGTTGACAGAATTAAAATTCTGTTTACTAAAATCGGCCAGCCAACATTCAGCAGCTCTATGGCCTGGCTTCCCACATTTGAAGCACTCATTGTGCTTGCCTCTAAAAACATTTCTTCCAAAAATATTTCCATTTGCAGGGAGTTTAACAGTTTTAGAATTGAATTATCTACCCTGAGCATGCCAGCATTCAATGGCCCTGTGGCCCAATTTGCCACAGTGATAGCATTCAATTTTCTTTTGTTCTGAGCAGAGACATGTTTCTTAGCATGCTTTTTGTTGTCTTGTTTCAGAATGAAGCAATTATTCATAATGTGGCCAACCCTACCACAGTAATGACATGAATTCTTGTTATTATGTGCATGTGTATGTGTATTCATGTCAAACACAGATTGAACTTTCTCAACATATTTAAAATCAGTCTTTTTCTTGGTGGCAGGAAAGTTCGAGTGATGTACAGCATGCATTTTTTCAATGTGATTCACTCCTTTCTTCACATGACTGATCTTTTCCATTTTTCCAGTTTGTTTCTGATTCTTCTGAACATTTGGTTGTTTATTTTCTGAGGTGGTGGCTACATCTGATGCTTTGATAAAAGATGTCATTAGCTTATTTTTGAAAGCCTTTTTATTGACATTGTTGTACCCTAACCCTTCCCTTTGAGTATTGACCTTAACTCCTAACAACCTGTCCAGATTCTCTTGTCCACTCACAAACTTTGACAGAGATGTTTTCAGATCTTGAATTTCATTTTCTAGAGAGGAAATGTGTAACTCATAACTGGCAATCTCTTGCTCACTGCAATTTATAGCTTCATTCAAAACTTTGTTAGCAGTTTTATATTTCTCAATTTCATTTTTCAGATTGCTCAGTTTATCAAAATCTTCAATGCAAACAGTTTTTCCTCTTTCTAAGGCTAGAAGTCTCTCAGAGATAGTGGAGTTCAGCATTTTTAACTTCTCATTTTCTTCCTTAAGCTTGTCATTCTGAATTAACTCATTTATTAGAGTCTGATCATCTGAGTTAACTCCAAGTTTTCTTTCAGCCTCAAATTCCTTTAATTCTTTTTGCTGTTTCACCAGATCTTTCTGTAATTCTATGTTTACAGATTTTATGGCATTCAATTTTTCAGTCAGCAATGTGTTCTCCTGTTTAAGTTTCTCAAATTTTTCATCATTTTCATTGGAGAACTCTCTAAGAGAATCATTTTCAGATTTCAGCTTGTTTAATTCAGACTTAACACATTCAATTTCTTTCAGCAAATCTTTGCTCTGAATAGAATTATGACTAGCTAGACTAAGCTTCTTTTCAAGTCCAGAGATTTCTTTTACATGATCTTGATTCTGAATTTTCAGCAATGAAATTTGTTTCTTCAGCATTTGAATATCAGACATACAAGTATCATGAACATTTTTTAGTTCTGCACAGTTTTCACATGGAGAATTGAAACTGTCTGACCTACTATTCTTCTTCAATTTTTTGTATTGTTTTCTTAACAGTTCATGAGATTCAAATAATTCAGCATATGTATTTTCCCAATCTTCTAGAGAAAAATTATCGAAGAGATTTACCTCATCATTATCATCTTCTTCATTTTGATTGCTGCTTTGATTGCTTCTGTCAGCCATCATGCAGCTGTCCTCGTTTACCCCGTGAAATTGCTTCAGCCTATCCAGGATGTCCTTTGCTGAGCTGCAATTATGAAGACAAGACCATAAGGCTCTGTCAGTAGCTGCTTTCATCAGGTTAAAGGTTTTTTGATTTTCTCCATCCTTTGATCTGTGTCTGTCAGTCCATTTGGACACTTTCGTTGGTAAGGTGTGAGCACCTTATGAAATTAATTTCCACAGATCAGGATTAGCAGAATTAACATAAGCATGTAAAGCAGTGTACCACTGACTGAAATCAGAACCACTAAAAACGGGTGGAAGAGCCATTGAAAACAATTAGCGAGTAAATTCAAAGCAACAGGAATATTTATGCATTAAACACAAATTAGCACTTAAAACTGCAAGATCGGATCTGCAGGTCGCTGGACCTTGTATGGAGACACTACTCTGATACCAACTGATAGGTTCGGTGCAAGGATTCAGAGGGGGGGTGAATGAATCCCACCCTTAAAAACTTTTTGCTCAATAAAAGACTAGAACATTATCAAATGCAAGATAGAAAGTCTGAAGAACAAATTGAATTCTCTTTTAAACCAATGAGCAAATATATATAAGGCTCACCTAAATATGCAACTAGCAGAAGCAGAAGAATGCAATCAACTCTCAGCACGGATAGAAACATGAATGCATAAAGCAATCTGTGAAGGGGGTAGAAGATAAGGAACAAGCGCACAAGCCCAATCATACAACACAGAAGATTTTTAGGTGGTTCGGTCACCAAGACTTACATCCACCCCTCACTCCCAACCGGAGTGAGGATTCCACTAGCAACGCTAGCACAGCAGACTCAGTCTGCAACAAATGCTGCCAAACAGCTTGACCAGGGGAACACCCTCCCCTCTTCCTCCCAACCGGAGGGACACCCCAAGTGACTCCCAGCCACTTGGAAACTAGAGACACACGGTCTCTCTTCCTCCAGACCCGGAGGGAACCCCTGGACTTGCTACCCACAAGCCCAGAACCGGAGGACCAATCCTCCCTTCCTCTAAACCGGAGGGAACCAACCACAAGTAGCACCCAGCTACTTGCAAACCGAAGACACACGATCTCCCTTCTCCTGAGTCCACAGGAGGAACCCGACCTCAGACCAGAGGATCGGAAGTACAAAGCTAACCAAAGAAACAAAAGGGAAAAATAAGAAAGGAAAAATACACAGCGATCAGAAAGCTGTAAAGAAAGATAACACAGATGTGGCTCGCATGGAGCAGACTGGCCTGGATTTGATCCACGGTCCAGTAGGAACTTCTTCTGCTACTTCTCTTCTTCTTCTTGTGCTGGATCGACAGCTTCTCTTCACTCTACCTTTTTCTTTCTTCTCTCTTTCTTCTCACTTCTCACGAGCACTATCTCTCTCTTTTCCTTCTTCTGCTCTCACTCTCACTTTCTTCTCTGCTCTCCTTTTCTCTTGCACTATTCTCTCCTTCTTCTCTTTTTCTTCTTTTTCTCTTTTTCTGGATCGAAGGGCTTTATGCTCTTTTTGGCTTCTTCTTCAATCGGTCTTCTACAGAGGATGAAGACTCGTATATATAGCATCAGCAGGAGCACACTGGGTAAGTGTGGCTTCCACGTTTCCTGCCTTAGAAATTCGGACCACGTGGTAGCATCCTGGTTCACGAGCCAGGCACCTCGGATCACGTGCCCATCCATTCAACGACATTCGACCAGCAGGACTCAAGTCTGCTGCGTTGACTCCATCAGCCTGCAGCGTTGACGCATCTGTGATCCAGTGATCAAGTCTTCAACAGATGGGCGTGCTGCGTCGACGCTGCTTGCTTGTGGCGTTGACGCATCGGCATCGCCAATCCAGTGAACAAACAGTCTACCCCTTTTTTTTAACTGCTGCGTCGACGCTGCTCCACTGCTGCGTTGACGCGTTGGTGTATTTTTGCAACTAATAGCTCAGCTTGTTTGCATGCTGCGTGGACGCTAAGAACTCCAGCGTTAACCTTATAAATTATCTCCGAGCTAGATGCCTATCAGGCTTAATGGCTGCGTCGACGCTGTCTAGCAATGGCGTTGACGCATTGATACGTTCCAGTGAACAAACAGCCTAGCCTTTCTTAACTGTTGCATCGACGCTGCTCCACTGCTGCGTTGACGCATTGGAATATTTCTGACAAGGCCTCTGCTTCTTGAGTGGCTGAGTTGACGCAGCCTTTGCGTAGAGTTGACGCTGTGAAGAGTATCCGTGGATGCATATTCACTGGTGCGTGGACGCCTTAAGCTCTAGCGTCGACCCTGTTCCCTTCAGCAACAAGAGTGAAGTCATAAGGTCTAAGTATGTACATTGTATTGTATATACTTCGAAAGAAACAGTCCAATGTATATATATGCTTCAAGAACTCTAGACAACGGACGATGTACAGACTTCAGATGCTGCAGTCCAATGTATGGACTTAACGACGTGAAGTAGTGTACAGACTTTGAAGCACAAAGGCAATGTACAAACTTGAAGATCCACTGTGGATGTGTAGACTTTATGCGTGAAGCAGCACAATGAATAAGTGTGTACATTGAGAACCAGTGTATAGACATGACCTAACAGTCCAGTGTATAGACTTGAATAGCTGAGGCCAGTGTATAGACTTCAAATGTGAAGACCATTGTGCAGACTTTGAGAGCAGTGGCCAATGTATGGGCTTTATGGAGCGAAGCCAATGTGTAGACTTCACGCTGTACAAACTTGCCAATATGAGACACTGTACAGACTTTGTCAAGAGAACGTAACGCTGTACAGACTTGAGGCTTTGAACGTTGAAGGCACAAGACGATGTACAGACTCAGATTCTAGACCAGTGGCTGTACAGACTTTGAAGCAGGACCAATGTATGGACTTCAGGAGCATATGACACGGCTGTACAGACTTTGTTGTGAACTTGAATGAACACGATGTACAGACTTTATGAAATGCAAACGGCTGAACAGACTTGAATGAGTATAGAGTGTATAGACTTGAAAGTCTAAAGACGATGTGCATACTTGCTGAGTTGACGCTGCAACGTATATACTTTACGTTCAACTGATGATGTATAGACTTAATCAAATGAAGAACCTGAACTGAAGAGTCGATGCATCAGCTCAAGGAGTTGACGCACTGGTGTGAGAACAGAGACAAGTATGACTGAAGGGTCGACGCATCAGCACACTGAGTTGACGCGCTGCTGTGGAGACTGTGCAGACAGAGTGTAGATAGAATTAAAGTAGAGCATGTTATCTGACAGCCATATGAACTCCATTCACTTACATGATAAAACATGAATAGTTTGAGCATATAAAAGACACAGCTAGATGACTCACAGTGAATAACTCACTTCAAAGACCAATCATCAAAACCATCATCAAAACCACAGGGGCACAACACTCTCTTGGCCGGCTGAGAGAGAGGGAGGATCGAGCCCACGACACATGTTTCTGGGTGATGGTAGCGGTCAGGGGTGAACCGCTTTCATAAATAGCGGACGTGCGACCAACCGCGTTATTGTCCAGCATCCCGCTTGCGAGTGCCGCTATGTTTCTCCTTTCCAAGACTCATAGCTCGGTCTTCCTGAGGTATTAGTCTTGGTGGCGATCATGGTCAGTTCTCTACTCCTCATCCCCCCCTTTTCGTTTCATGCAAGTTCATGTCAATAAGCATGCTTACATTGTTTAGTTAGGGGGCGGGGTAGATTGAAACATTTACGTATCTACACCCTTTTTTGGCGATCACGGTGGGACTCCACTGCCAATCGTGCTATGTGTTGTATTACCTGCTGTTCATTGTTTCTCATCATTGTTAAGAACTGCTGTGGGGGTTTCCAATTTCTGCTTTGGGTGTTTCTGTTCTCTGGAATAGACGCGATCGGATGACAACCGCTTACATGTTGTAGCGGTCATCCGCAGACAGCTACAAGGGACTCAGGTGCGTACT
The DNA here is from genome assembly GCA_022559845.1 of Amorphophallus konjac. Taxonomy (NCBI): domain Eukaryota; kingdom Viridiplantae; phylum Streptophyta; class Magnoliopsida; order Alismatales; family Araceae; genus Amorphophallus; species Amorphophallus konjac. The sequence continues at coordinate 216,189,363 of CM040123.1, read as the reverse complement.
CCAAAACTTTCTGCTGTAGCTCATCATCTATCACATTCTGGAGTGTTATTTTGTGCTGTCCGCTCGCCTATCTATTGTTCTTGTTGCTGTTAAGATTATTGCATCTGACGTTTCATCTGCTGATCACGGTCCCCTCCGGGGTTTCTGCTCCGGCATGGCCACTTTCTGCCCCCTGACCTAACGCGTTTCAGGGAAGACCGTTTTCACTTTGTAGCGGTCTCGGTAGGATCGCGACTAACTGCTCAGGTACGCACCCCGAGGCCTTTCTCTGCAGCCCATTATTTCATTATCTTTCAGGGCCTTGAGTGCTGTTTGCCCCCTCCCTGCTGCAGTAATTGTTCATATTATTGTGTTCATCTTGATTGATAGTCTCTTAGGTTAGAATTTGCATGCACTCCGGTACACATAGGACTCATGCATTTCACTCACATTTAGTTGCATTCCTACCGAGATAGGGTTTCCTCTCGTCTCCATATTCCTTAGAGCTGACTAGGTGACCTTGCTGAGGGCCTCCGTAAGCCCCCGCGAGCCGTGGATTCCCACACGGACGCCGGGCAGGTTGTACCGTTGCCACCCCCAGTCTCGGGTCTACATTCATGAGAGAGAGAGTCCTCTAGGGTCTGCCAATTTCCCGTCCCCCACCCTGTTTAGATACCTTGTGGTTAAGTACATTCATATCTTAATTAATCCACTAAGGTTCTAAAAGGGGACTTATAAAAATTCTCGCGCATCATCTGAAATTTGATTGGATAATTGGTTAATTCTTTTCTCATCTCTCCCCTCCGTTGTATGTTGCAGTGTCATCATTTGCATCATTTTTGCGGATTAGGGTCATTTGGTCTAGTTCACCCCGGTGTGTCTCCATCTAGTTGCATTTGTCCTAAGTTCATGTCCCTCCTTGTATTTATTTGAAATTCATTGCATAAGGTCTCCATTCCCCCCATGGAACATTTTTCCCCTGTACCTTATTCCTATACTTCTCCATCTCTTACCCCCGCGTGGACTCCTCTTCCCATGCGGGTCCATCTCCTTATTCCTCTATTGGACCCTATCCTTCTAACGGGCCTTCTTGTCCCGCCCGTGCTGCTGCTACCTCAATTAATTCTTATTCCCACATTCGTGATCCTTCCAGGCCCACATATCCTGCTACTCCCGGAGTGGGCCTTCCTTCTTCTCAGGCCGGATCCCTTTATCCTGCCCATCAACGTTATCCTGGTCTAGATTTATCATCTCTTGCTCAAGCTGGACCATATCCTTCTCGGACTCTTCCCACCGAGGAGATGATCGCCCAGGCCCAACGCTAGCTTGATGAACTACAACGGCAAATCAATCCTCAAACTTCTTTGGATCTCCTGTCTGCATTTCAAGGTCTTCAACTCCCGCCACGTCAACAGATTCCTGCATATCGCCGCTATGGTGGAATGGGTGACCCCTATGTCCATTTAAAGGATTTCTTATATGAGTCGGCCCTGTTCCAGCATGATCAACGCTTGATGGCCTATTTGATTGGCCTTTCTTTAGAGGGCTCGGCCAAGGATTGGTTCTTCACATTGCCGCAGGAGCAGATGATGAATTTTCAAGCCGTTCAAGCAAGATTTATTCAGCAATATCAAGATCAGGTTGGGCCCAGGCATTCTCTGGTTGATCTGGCCCAAGAGAAGATGAAGCCCGGCGAGGAGTTCTCAACCTTCGCCGACCGCTGGCGTCGCCTAGCCGTGCAAGTCCCGGGGCATATTCCGGAGGGCGAGCAGATCAAAATGGCTATTTCTAATGCAACGCCCGAGCTTAGGTGCATCTTAGCCCTGAATGATATCACTTCATGGCAGCAACTTTACAGTCGAGCCCGCTTCATTACTCAACAACTCTTAGTTTCCTTTGACCATGAGCCTCCTCCACCTTCGCCTTCCACATACCCCTTTTCTTCCCCGTCCACCACGAGTCCACCCTCCACCTCATATCCTTCCACGAGTCGACTGTCCGCTTCCCCACACCCATATACCCCCATATATGCCTCCACCTCACATCCTTCCATGAGTCAACCCTCCGCTATGGCATCGCGTCACACCCCTCCACCTCCGGTCAGGGAAACACTGCACCCAGAGCGGGTAGATGCGGTCCATTACATTCCCACGCCTCCACATCATTTCAGTCCTCCACCTTCGCCTACGCAATCCCCTTTTCCTACGCAACCTCCGCCCCCATCTCCATTATCTCATCATACCCTTCGGCATCCACCTTGCCCGAAGCAGGCCTCTCACTCTTCGTTGCCAGAATCCTTCGCAGATGTTTGCAGGGCTTTGATCGCCACCCACGCGTTACAGCTCCCTCCAGTTATACCTTGCCGACATGCGGTCGGGAACTTTCTCCATTTCTGTGAATTCCATCGTCAACAGGGGCATTCGGTCGAGGATTGTCCCGAGTTCCGGGAACTTGTTTACAACTGGGAGGACAAGAATATGGTTGATTGGACTATCATGCGCCAAGTTATTTCAGACCTCAGTGGCAAATAGCAGCAGCAGCAAGCCGTACTGCCTAAGCAACCATCTCTACCTCAAGACCAGGGGCACCCTGGTGTTTTTATATTGATGAGGAACCTGCTCCGTTACCCTATCCTTCCTCCATTCCATCTCCTCCACCACCTTTACCTACTCCAGCCCCTGCTCGGGCAACCTCTCTTTCACCCTTCATTTCCACCACCACTCCTATTCCTACCGCCTCTCGACGTGTTGTAAAGATACGCCGAGGAGCGCCACCACCTGCCACTTCCCCCATTATGCCACTACCTTGCCCTCCTCCTTCTTCACCACCTCTACCCTCACCTCCTTCCTCTACACTCTCACCATCTTCATCAACCACAACACCCCCTTTACCATCACCGTCCCCACCCCCATTTTTGCCGCCTCCATCGGCCACATCTCCATCACCACCTTCTCCAGTATCCCCATTAACTTCACCACAATTTTCATCACATCCCCTCGCAATGACCCTTGTGCCATCACCTTCACCACCATTCCCGCTACTGACGCCGCCTCATTCACCATCATCCTCTAAGCCCGAGCAGGCCGACCCTAAACCCATACCTCCACTTTTACTTTTACCTCCACCCATGCCCATCATCGTCATCATTCCCCTACCACTTGCACTATCGCCACCCGCACCCTTCAAATCCCCTCCTTCTAACCGCCCTCTACCACTTCCCACTTCGCGGTGCAGATGCCCGCTACCTTTGGTGCCCCTCGGGTCTAGCCCCCAGGAAGAAAAGGTGCCGAGCCAGGTTTTGGTTATTCACAACAAGCTTCAAGATTTCGCGTGCCACACGCAGGGCCGAGTCCTGATCCCTGGCTGTTTTAGGGACAAGGAGCCTACATTTTTAGAAATGTTTGCAAAGGAGAGTACCCTTGCACTAGCGCCAGTTTCTTCACAAGCATGGCCGGTGGCAATCTCATTGCTCGCTGAAGGATGTGCCATCGAAGCTGTTGTTTCTCCTCACTCCATTGCTATTCAGTTCACTGGCCAAGGGGGGTTCTCTACCCAGATGGTGCTCACCCATGCGGCCGCCCAGAGCCTGATGGATTCTACATGCAAGGGGCAGTTGGATGTGTTTTCTGCATTCTCTAAGGACGTTCTGCATCTGTTATGCAATCTCCCTCGGTTTATTAGTGAGGTGGCCACGTCAACGCTACGCATCACCCTCCCTCAGTTCCGTCCTGCACTTCTAGCAAGGGAGTTGTGCTTTATGCCCAGCTGCCGAGTCGAAGTTCCAAGTTCTAGGGTCAAACGACACAACTCCATTGCTTCCTAATGTTCATCACAAGGAGTTGACTGTTCCGGAACGTCCTCCTATGGTTAGCACCGCACAGCTAGGGGCAACCGCCCCGATGAAGCTACATATTCACAGTCGGGCTAGGTCGTCTACCAGGTGGGCCCGTTATGTAAGAAAGTATTACAGATTGAGAAGCCCAAAGGTCCGAGTGCACGCTAGGTGGAATTGCTTCAAGAAGATTTCTGCGAAGAAGAGGCGACGACATAAGTTCAAGGGCCGACAATGGTGCATACGGGGGTCCACTTTCTCCGCTCATTCTCCTATCCATTCATCTTTTCTTCTGCTCAGTTCCTATCCGTGGGTGATGTGCGTTCCACCACCTGGCCATGTTTCTACCATTTCCTCATATCCTCACCATTCTAGGCCTCAGCCTATGTCGTCCCCTTCCCCTAATCCAGGGCCATCTTCCAGCTTTCCTCTCCGGACACATTCGAATTTCACTTCTCGCCTCTTTCCCTTGACCCCGTTCGGGATTCCTCATACTCGTCCCCCGACCTCATCGGGTCATTTTTTTGATCTTTCCCCGACTTTGTCGGGCGGTTTTTACTTCTTGTCCCCAGCCTCCTCGGGTGTTCATGCATTTTCTTCCCAACCTTCGGCGGATGATCGCTACTTTCCTCCTCCGACCACGTCGGATGATCCCGCTCTTTCTACCTTATCTTCATAGCTATCTTTTCATCGTCTTTATGTCCTCCCCCCCTCACCCTTCCGGGGTCCTCACCCTTTTTCATGTTGCTTTCGAGGCTTTAGCCCGCCTTGATCTCAGTTAATCCCTGGTTATTCTATACTTGGTTCTTTGTTATCAGGGTCTCAGTGCCTTAGCGAGGGAGTTCTAGCCCTCGTCTCTCTTCCTTTTTATCCTTTCTTCGTCTAGTATGTGTCCGCCACTCCTCTATGTCGAGGAATCCAATCCTTTGCTCTCCTTTCATCCTTTATCCCGACAAGCCGGAAAAACAAAGCTTGCACTCCTCAAAGCTCGATGATCGAAATCGCTTCAGGAGGCCGATTTCCACGCCAGGGATTTGCAAAGGTATCTTTGATTTTGGGTGCCGAAATATGTTATCATTGCTCTTACTCTGTTATTTCTACACGCGCTTATAATGTGGGTTCCTTAACATGATTGAGTGGCTTTAGGAGTCTTTGGTTAATTAGATCTTAACTTTGTGTCAAATAAAAAGTTAGCTTCTGCAGCATCCTTAGGCTGGTGATAGCTCCGTGCTGGGAGTCTAGCTTCTTTCCTCGATTGTTGAGGGTGACCTTTTGTACGATTTTTTTCACACACTACACGGCGAGCCATAGCCGATTCCTCTGAGACACACCGTTGTTGCTTTGGCCATACTTTGGGTATGCACGAAGGCCTTTTTCTCTTCTCTACTCGGCCTAGTGCAGGGGCAAGAGATTGATGGATAAAATGACTAACCTAGGCGCTCCCTAATACAAGAGAGGTCTCAAATAAGGGCAGTCTTGACCCTCAAAAGTAAGCTTTCATGTTATACCTAGCCAATAAGGGCTGCCCAAAAGGAGAAGATGAAACAATAAAAGATTATGAATCAAATGCATGGCAAGAGTGGCAGTACAGTTCCCCGCGGGACGTCATGAGCCCGGTCGCATGCGTGCCTACTAAATATGGGTCTAAAAATCAAAGACACCAAGTCCCGGCGCAACAGACCTACTCTTTGAGGGGTAGTGCCCTGGAAGGAAGTCGAGCCTTGATATCTCCCGTCCTGCACGAAGCTTGTCTCCAATTTTTCTTCGGCTTCTCCCTCTTAGGCTGGGTTGTATCCCGGGTATGGCCTTAGTGGGGGCACCGTTCTTTAGAGATAGTTGGCTGTGGTAAGCTACCATTACATGCACACCATGCTTAAGGGAAGCCTTTAATGAAAGGGGTAGGAGCGACGATCCCTTGCTAGTAGTTTGAACCCGTCTTTAGATGCTGCAGATTACTATGATAAAACCACAAAAAATCACATACTTCAAAATCAACATCAAAATAAAAAATTGAATATTTCAAAAAAAAGGGATCGAACCGAAAAAAAAACTAACTAAATCAAAAAATAAATGAAAAATTGTTGAAAATCCAAAAAAAAAAATCATAAAATTACTAATAGCCAAAAATATGTCTTTTATGCATTTGCATTTGTTGAGGACAGATACGTGATCTATTTGTTAAGTGTGCAGGTTGCAGGTGCTTCAAGATTCCTGGCTCTGTCTCTCGTCTTGCATCTTGTCCACATCTTTGACCTGTTCTCTCCTTCAAATCATGTCTCTCGATCTATTTTGAAGCTTATGTCCTTCTCAAACTCTTGCTTCCTCTGATCATGTCTATAAGAGAAGGCTTTACCTCACGATTATGAACCTGGCGGTTCTGCTTCATTCAAATCTTAAGCTTTGATTGAAGAGTGTATTTGTAACATCTCTGTCCCGCATGTGTTATTCTGTCCCATGAATTGTGTATTCGTGCATGCGTCGTGTTCCCCTTGTTGTGTTGCATTGCGTCTGCCCCGGTCAAGCGTGCTTACTTTCTTCGGGATGCGGTCGGTCGCGCGACCGCTACTCTATCTGGCGGTTGTCATGGAACCGCGACTGAGTTGCTGAGCCCGCACACCCCTACCTTTCTTAGTCGCGTCTCACCCTCACACCATTTTCTCTCTCCTTCGTGAGTCGATTGTGTAAGGCATTAGTAGATTGACAAGCTCCATGGTTGCACACAAACATTCACATTCATTTAAAACAAAACTTGTGGCATCATATATATCAAGGGTCTCCATGTACACGTGTGGTGCCAACAAATGAGAAAGAGAAACAACAAGGCATAATCAAGCCCGGCCCTCGCCAGGTCCCTCACTCTCACCCCCGCCCTCTCGCCTCTTCTCCGGAGGACCAATGACTGTGCTACCCTCCTCTCGACGTCGGCGCCTCTCCTCGTCCTCATTCCTCTGACGGCCAGAGGAACCAGTGAAATAGTCCCTAACAGAACCACTGTGTGCGCCACCCTGGGACGCGCTCCGCTCAGGGCCTCGCCCCATCATGCGAAACGCCCACTCCAGGGCCCGTAGCTCGATCTTGAGGTCGTGGACCTGCTGTCGGGACTTCTCTGCCTCCTCGCGGTAGCGGCCCGCAGCCGCCGCCTCCTCCCGTAGCAGTTCCATCTCCTACATCGCTGCCTCCAGCTCTCTGGCCTGCATTATACATTTCATTTGAGAATAGTCGGTTCATAAAAAGATCATTAAAGGGAGGCTGTGTCACTCACCCTCTTGGCAAGTGAAGTCTCGGCCTCGCCGCCCCGTGCAACCGCCCAGGCAAACTCAGCATCCCGCTGGGCCCGGTCTACTGGTGTCTGTGTGGAGGAAGAAGGGGCATCTAAGCCATGGCGCTGAGCTCCCTCGGCACGCTGCACATTGAAGTCAGTCAATCTCATAAGTCTCATAGCATAATCGCATTTCTAAGTCCAGAAAGCAGTAAAAGCTCACCAGGAGATCCAGGGAGCGCTGAAGCTCATCCCGCTGCTACACAGTCGAGTGGAGCAAACCCTAGAGCTCTGCGATGCGCCCTTGCGGGTCAAGCTGCATTCAGAAGCATCAACATGTCAGCATAATAAGAAAAGCACTAAGTTTAGGAGTTCTTACTGGTCGTCGGGTGCCGCGGAAGACCTGATCCCCATAGCATCGTGCATAGGCCTTCAGGTAGGCCTCATCTGTGTCAGCTCTAGCCCGTACCTCGTGTCCGCGATGCACCCAGTCTCGGATCTGCTCCTCCGCTCGAGCGATCCAGTCCACAGAACCAACTAGTCCGCGCGAGTGTCGCCCCACGTGCTCCTCCTCGGCGCTCTCCCGGGTCGGGAATGCCACATCCGGCTGATGCACTCCCCGAGTCCTCATGATCAGGCAGTAGCGGAGTGGCTCCACAATGTTCATGCAATGCAACTAGATATCTCGGCCAGAGTAGGCCAGCGCCACCTCCACCCAAGGCTGGCCCTCGAATCCCTCGTCTCGGTAAGGTGTCCAGCGAACCTCTGAAGAGGAGTCAAGGTCAGCATACATTTCCACATTTTGCATTTTAAGCTCTGGGTTAGGAACTCACCGATGCATAAGGGAGAGTGTCGATGTCGTCCTGAATCGCCCGCACTTGGCGTTTGAGCGATCCCGTGTCCCGTCTAGTCACCCACCGCCTCGCGATAGGTAGACGGTCTGCATGAGCCTCTAGCCCTCTACCGAGGTGAGGCAGGTAGATATAGGCCCACACCTGCATTCCACACATGCATTAGTCGGATAATCATATAAGCACAAGCATGCAAAGCTAGATCATTCGAATTATAAGCATAAGCATTCAAATTTAGTGCATTCAAATTGAAATCATACCTGAAGAAATGGAGCAAAGCCGCCAAGCATCGTCTGGCGGGTAGTGGTGCCAAGGGAGTCGAATAGAAAAGCTAACACGGCCGCAGCCCAGGCGTATGATCCTACGCCCTCGAGGTCCTCCAGCAGTGGTAGCAGCCGACAGTTCACTGCATCTCCTCTCGTAGCAAAAAGTAGCCGCCCAAAGAGCAACACCAAGAACCTCCTCAGTACCATGTCTGCCTTGGGTCCTGGCTCGGCAGACACTCTCTCCCTCGCTCGGTCCCTTAGTCTCCCCAAGTGCTGCTCGGGTAGCTCCCCGATATAGATTCCGGTGCCTCTCAAGCCCAGGTTGTCTTGTAGTCTACGTCGTGGTAGTAGGGACGACGGCCGTCCCGACCTATCCAGCTCCAGCCCCAACAGCCGCTGTGCTTGCTCTCGGTAGTTTGAGTGGGTGAAGCCGCTCACCGGAGCCCCGTGCACTCGAAGCCCTGTAATCCGCACCATATCCTCGAGTGTGGGGATCATGTGTCCCCATGGGAATAGAAACGCCTTGCTAACTGGATCCCATCTGTCCTGAAGCGCTAGCAGTAGTGCAGCATCGGTCCGGAGTACCTCCACGCTCAAGAACTCCGCGAACTTGGAGCCACGAAATTCTAGTCCGGCTCTTCCCCTGCAAAGGCATTTCATCATTTAAGGATCAGCATAATACAGATAAACATTTCTAGGAAAGAAGAAACTGAAATTTTCAAATCAAAAGGGGGTCTGGGATGGTCGCGGTCCTTGGGGAACCGCTACTATAGGTAGCGGCTACTGGTTGACCGCGACCTTCTCGCCATGGCGGGCCGGGCCATCCTTGTTTCTAGCTTTGTCCGTATGGGCTTTTTAGCCCTACATCCTATCACCTTGGGATCTTAGACCCCGCTCTAACCGCATGCAACAAGAAAATTAAAAACAAAAGGGGCAAAAAGAGGAGTTATGGCCGTAGGGCTTACCTCGGACAGCGGCGCTCCCGGGGCCTTTCCCCCTTCGCCGTCTCCGTCAGACTCCTCGGCGGCGGTCTCGTCTGGCGCCCCAGGGTCTTCGGGAGCGGCGACGATCGGTTCTTCCCCAACGGGTGACGGTGGCCGCTCATCTCCCGGCGAGGGCTCCATGGAGGACGAGGCACCCACCTCCGTCTCCATGATCCTCCGAAGAAAGCGGCGGGTGAGGAGCTTCCTAGGCATCCTTCCGAGAGAAGAAAAGGGGGGAGAGAGGAGAGGTTGGGAGGAGAGTGGGGAGAGACGAGGGGGTTTGGGGTCGGTGTTTGCGAAATAGAAAAGGAGGGAATGAAATGGCCGCCGAAGGGGTGGCCGTTATTTTTCAAAATCTGGTTGAGTGGTCGCGGTCTGTCGTAGACTTGACCTTGTGGTAGCGGTTTCCTAAAGACCACGTACGTTACAAGGCCCATATGCTTGCTTGTTAGCTTGCCTAGTCTCTGCTTGGTCATATAGTTTCCCTGTGGTGATGATTGTTCCTCCATAATCACACATATGCCTTGTTTGTTTCATCATTGTGGTGAAGTTTGTTCGTTGCATTATATATAGTTTATCTTTGTGATTATATTCTGCTTTGTTCATGTCTATTTGCTCATGATTTTCTCACCTTGAAAAAGCCATAAAAAATTCAAATATTCGAAAAAAAAATAATGCCGTTTCGCTTGACAGGTGAGTCAGGTATGGCTTTCTATCCCTTCTCATTGTTGCATTATTATATGGTAGATATATTACTATAGCTTCTCAAGGACCAGTTGGTTTCTCGCGTGTTCTGGGATTTGATGTTCCCCTTCAACAAAAACAATGATGATCTAGGTTCATGTGTTTAACCTCCGGATAGGCCGCTAGGTTGGGAAAACTCGGGGAGGATGGTTCCATCCTACACGCCGTGGTTGCAGATGGTATCTTGACCTTGGTTATCCCCAGGCTAGCAATATTATCCTTGAGTATTTTTTATTTTATGTTTTCTTCGCATTCGTTTTAACGATTTCTTTATTTTAGCCCAGCATGCATCATGTCATCTTTTGAGCATTCACGCCTCGTGATCCGTTCAAGGGTTTCTCCTCTGCAATGGTTAGTTGCACTTAAGTTCCTTGGATAAGAGAATCTCATTCCACTCTGAATTTGAACGATTTCTCCGAACTACCTGCTTAGTTTGGTTGGCCAGTGTGATTCCTGTCTGGATTTTATCCCTGTTACACTTTTCCTGCTTTTACGTTATGTTCCTTTCCGACCCCCTCATCGTCTGTGGATTGTGTCCCCGATGGGCCTGGTCGTGCTTCCTTTTTTCCTGTTAGTTTAGTTATCCAGACATGTCTCATCCTTGTCTTCCATTCCTTGTGGTTAGTTCAGCATTTTGGGAAAATTCCGGTCACTTGTTGGTTGAGACGGGTGTCTTTTGCCTTGCTGCCCGCTTATCTATTCACTTCGCTTCATCTCCGTGTCATCTCCATTTCACGTCGCTATCACCTTCGCTCCATCTCCTTTCCACTTCGCCTCCATGTCGCTTCCGCTCGCTCCCTTGCAAAGTAGACATCAAGGAGGGGCATCAGGGACACGAGGTACGGGCTAGAGCTGACACAGATGAGGCCTACCTGAAGGCCTATGCACGATGCTATGGGGATCAGGTCTTCCGCGGCTCCCGACGACCGTTAAGAACTCCTAAACTTAGTGATTTTCCTATTATAATGACATGCTGACATGTTGATGCTTCTGAATGCAGCTTGACCAGCAGGGGCGCATCGCAGAGCTCCAGGGTTTGCTCCACTCGACTGTGCAGCAGCGGGATGAGCTTCAGCGCTCGTTGGATCTCCTGGTGAGCTTTTACTGCTTTCTGGACTTAGAAATGCGATTATGCTATGAGACATATGAGATTGACTGACTTCAATGTGCAATGTGCCGAGGGAGCTCAGCGCCATGGCTCAGATGCCCCTTCTTCCTCCACACAGACACCAGCAGACCAGGCCCAGGGGGATGCTGAGTTTGCCAGGGCGGTTGCACGGGCCGGCGAGGCCGAGACTTCACTTGCCGAGAGGGTGAGTGACACAGCCTCCATTCAATGATCTTTTTATGAACCGACTATTCTTAAATGAAATGTATAATGCAGGCCAAAGAGCTGGAGGCAGCGATGTAGGAGATGGCCCGGCTACGGGAGGAGGCAGCGGCAGCGGGCCGCTACCGCGAGGAGGCAGAGAAGTCCCAGCAGCAGGTCCACGACCTCAAGATCTAGCTACGGGCCCTGGAGCGGGCGTTTCGCATGATGGGTCGAGGCCCTGAGCGGAGCGCGTCCCAGGGTGGCGCACACAGCGATTCTGTCAGGGACTATTTCACTGGTTCCTCCGACCGTCGGAGGAATGAGGACGAGGAGAGGCGCCGACGCCGAGAGGAGGGCAGCACAGCCATGGGTCCTCCGGAGAAGAGGCGAGAGGGTGGGGGTGAGAGTGAGGGACCTGGCGAGGGCCGGGGTTGATTATGCCTTGTTGTTTCTCTTTCTCATTTGTTGGCACCACACGTGTACATGGAGACCCTTGATATATATGATGCCACAAGTTTTGTTTTAAATGAATGTGAATGTTTGTATGCAACCATGGAGCTTGTCAATCTACTAATGCCTTACACAATCTACTCACGAAGGAGAGAGAAAATGGTGTGAGGGTGAGACACGACTAACAAAGGCAGGGGTGTGCGGGCTCAGCAACTCAGTCGCGGTTCCATGACAACCGCCAGATAGAGTAGCGGTCGTGCGACCGACCGCATCCTGAAGAAAGTAAGCACGCTTGACGAGGGCAAATGTAATGCAACACAACAAGGGGAACACGACGCATGCACGACTACACAATTCATGGGACATAATAACACATGCGGGACAGAGATGTTACAAATACACTTTTCAATCAAAGCTTAAGATCAGAAAGAAGCAGAACTGCCAGGTTCATAATCGTGAGGTAAAGCCCTCTCTTATAGACATGATCAGAGGAAGCAAGAGTTTGAGAAGGACATAAGCTTCAGAACAGATCGAGAGACATGATTTGAAGGAGAGAACAGGTCAAAGATGTGGACAAGATGCAAGACGAGAGACAGAGCCTGGAATCTTGAAGCGTCTGCAACCTGCACACTTAACAAATAGATCACGTATCTGTCCTCAAAACAAATGCAAATGCATAAAAGACATATTTTTGGCTTTTTGTAATTTTATGATTTTTTTTTGGATTTTCAACAATATTTCATTTTTTTGATTTAGTTAGTTTTTTTTTTGATTCTTTTCTTTTTATTTTTTTTGAAATATTTAATTTTTTGTTTTGATGTTGATTTTGAAGTATGTGATTTTTTGTGGTTTTGTCATAGTAATCTACAGTATCTAAAGACGGGCTCAAACTACTAGCCAGGGATCGTCGCTCCTACCCCTTTCATTAAAGTCTTCCCTTAAGCAGGGTGTGCATGTAATGGTAGCTTACCACAGCCAACTATCTCTAAAGAACGGTGCCCCCACTAAGGCCATACCCGAGATACAACCCAGCCTAAGATGGAGGAGCCGAAGAAAAATTGGAGACAAGCTTCGTGCAGGACGGGAGATATCAAGGCTCGACTTCCTTCCAGGGCACTACGCCTCAAATATTAGGTCTGTTGCGCTGGGACTTAGTGTCTTTGATTTTTAGACCCATATTTATTAGGCACCCATGCGACCGGGCTCATGACGTCCCGCGGGGAACTGTACTGCCACTCTTGCCATGCCTTAGATTCATAATCTTGTATTGTTTCATCTTCTCCTTTTGGGCAGCCCTTATTGGCTAGGTATAACATGAAAGCTTACTTTTGAGGGTCAAGACTGCCCCTATTTGAGACCTCTCTCGTATTAGGGAGCGCCTAGGTTATTCATTTTATCCATCAATCTCTTGCCCCTGCACTAGGCCGAGTAGAGAAGAGAAAAAGGCCTTCGTGCATACCCAAAGTATGGCCAAAGCAACAACGGTGTGTCTCAAAGGAATCGGCTATGGCTTGCCGTGTAGTGTGTGAAAAAAACCGTGCAAAAGGTCACCCTCAACAATCGAGGAAAGAAACTAGACTCCTAGCACGGAGCTACCACCAGCCTAAGGATGCTGCAGAAGCTAACTTTTTATTTGACACAAAGTTAAGATCTAATTAACCAAAGACTCCTAAAGCCACTCAATCATGTTAAGGAACCCACATTATAAGCGCGTGTAGAAATAACAGAGTAATAGCAATGATAACATGTTTCGACACCGAAAATCAAAGATACCTTTGCAAATCACTGGCGTGGAAACCGGCCTCCTGAAGTGATTTTGAACATCGAGCTTTGAGGAGTGCAAACTTTGTTTTTCCTGCTTGTCGAGATAAAGGATGAAAGGAGAGCAAAGGATTGGATTCCTCGACATAGAGGAGTGGCGGACACATACTGGACGAAGAAGGGATAAAAAGGAAGAGAGACGAGGGCTAGAACTCCCTCGCTAAGGCAGTGAGACCCTGATAACAAGGAACCAAGTACAGAATAACCAGGGATTAACTGAGATCAAGGCGGGCTAAAGCCTCGAAAGCAGCAGGAAAAAGGGTGAGGACCCCAGAAGGGTGAGGGGGGGAGGACATAAAGACGATGAAAAGATAGCTGTGAAGATAAGGTAGAAAGAGCGGGATCATCCGACGTGGTCAGAGGAGGAAAGTAGCGATCATCCGCCGAAGGCTGGGAAGAAAATGCATGAACACCCGAGGAGGCCAGGGACAAGAAGTAAAAACCGCCCGACAAAAGTAGGGGAAAGATCAGAAAAATGACCCGACGAGGTCGGGGAACGAGTATGAGGAATCCCCAACGGGGTCAAGGGAAAGAGGCGAGAAGTGAAATCTAGACGTGTCCGAAGAGGAAAGCTGGAAGATGCCCCTGGATTAGGGGAAGGGGATGACATAGGCCGAGGCCTAGAATGGTGAGGATAGGAGGAAATGGTAGAAACATGGCCAGGTGGTGGAATGTACATCACCCACGGATAGGAACTAAGTAGAAGAAAAGATGAATGGATAGGAGAATGAGAGGAGAAAGTGGACCCCCGTATGCACCATTGTCGGCCCTTGAACTTATGTCGTCGCCTCTTCTTGGCAGAAATCTTTTTTAAGCAACGCCACCTGGCGTGGAATCGGACCTTTGGGCTTCTCAATCTGTAATACTTTCTTACATAACGGGCCCACCTGGCAGACGACCTAGCCCGACTGTGAATATGTAGCTTCATCAGGGCGGTTGCCCCTAGCTGTGCGGTGCTAACCATAGGAGGACGTTCCGGAACAATCAACTCCTTGTGATGAACATTAGGAAGCAATGGAGTTTTGTCATTTGACCCTAGAACTTGGAACTTCGGCATCTCCACTCGGCAGCTGGGCATGAAGCACAACTCCCTTGCTAGAAGTACAGGACGGAACTGAGGGAGGGTGATGTGTAACGTTGACGTGGCCGCCTCACCAATAAACCGAGGGAGATTGCATAACAGATGTAGAACGTCCTTAGAGAATGTAGAAAACACGGCCAACTGCCCCTTGCATGTAGAATCCATCAGGCTCTGGGCGGCCGCATGGGTGAGCACCATCTGGGTAGAGAACCCCCCTTGGCCAGTGAACTAAATAGCAATGGAGCGAGGAGAAACAACAGCTTCGATGGCGCATCCTCCAGCGAGCAATGAGATTGCCACCGGCCTTGCTTGTGAAGAAACTGGCGCTAGTTCCAGGGTACTCTCCTTTGCAAACATTTCTAAAAATGTAGGCTCCTTGTCCCTAAAACAGCCAGGGATCAGGACTCGGCCCTGCGTGTGGCACGCGAAATCTTGAAGCTTGTTGTGAATAACCAAAACCTGGCTCGGCACCTTTTCTTCCTGGGGGCTAGACCCGAGGGGCACCAAAGGTAGCGGGTATCTACTCCGCGAAGTGGGAAGTGCTAGAGGGCGGTTAGAAGGAGGGGATTTGAAGGGTTCGGGTGGCGATAGTGCAAGTGGTGGGGGAATGATGACGATGATGGGCATGGGTGGAGGTAAAAGTAAAAGTGGAGGTATGGGTTTAGGGTCGGCCTGCTCGGGCTTAGAGGATGATGGTGAATGAGGCGGCGTCAGTAGCGGGAATGGTGGTGAAGGTGATGGCACAAGGGTCGTTGCGAGGGGATGTGATGAAAATGGTGGTGAAGGTAATGGGGATACTGGAGAAGGTGGTGATGGAGATGTGGCCGACGGAGGCGGAAAAAATGCGGGTGGGGATGGTGATGGTAAAGGGGGTGATGTGGTTGATGGAGATGGTGAGGGTGTAGAGGAAGGAGGTTAGGGTAGGGGTGGTGAAGAAGGAGGAGGGGAAGGTAGTGGCGTAATGGGGGAAGTGGCAGGTGGTGGCGCTCCTCGGCGTATCTTTACAACACGTCGAGAGGTGGTAGGAATAGGAGTGGTGGCGGAAACGAAGGGTGAAAGAGTGGTTGCCCGAGCAGGGGCTGGAGTAGGTAAAGGTGGTGGAGGAGATGGAATGGAGGAAGGATAGGGTAACGGAGCAGGTTCCTCATCAATTGAAGAAACACCAGGGTGCCCCTGGTCTTGAGGTAGAGACGGTTGCTTAGGCGGCACGGCTTGCTGCTGCTGCTATTTGCCACTGAGGTCTGAAATAACTTGGCGCATGACAGTCCAATCAATCATATTCTTCTCCTCCCAGTTGTAAACAAGTTCCCGGAACTCGGGACAATCCTCGACCGAATGCCCCTGTTGACGATGGAATTCACAGAAATAGAGCAAGTTCTCGACCGCAGGTCGGCAAGGTATAACCGAAGGGAGCTGTAACGCGTGGGTGACGATCAAAGCCTTGAAAACATCTGCGAAGAATTCTGGCAACGAAGAGCGAGAGGCCTGCTTCAGGCAAGGTGGATGCCAAAGGGTATGATGAGATAATGGAGATGGGGCCGGAGGTTGCGTAGGCAAAGGGGATTGCGTAGGCGAAGGTGGAGGACTGAAATGATGTGGAGGCATGGGAAAGTAATAGACGGCATCTACCCGCTCTGGGTGCAGTGTTTCCCTGACCGGAGGTGGAGGGGTGTGACGCGATGCCATAGCGGAGGGTTGACTCGTGGAGGGATGTGAGGTGGAGGCATATATGGGGGTATATGGGTGTGAGGAAGCGGACAGTCGACTCGTGGAAGGATATGAGGTGGAGGGTGGACTCATGGTGGACGGGGAAGAAAAGGGGTATGTGGAAGGCGAAGGTGGAGGAGGCTCATGGTCATTTTGATCTGCTTGACCTCCGGAATATGCCCCGGGACATGCGCGTCTAGGCGACGCCAGCAGTCGGTGAAGGTTGAGAACTCCTTGCCGGGCTTCATCTTCTCTTGGGCCAGATCAACCAGAGAATGCCTGGGCCCAACCTGATCCTGATATTGCTGAATAAATCTTGCTTGAACTGCTTGAAAATTCATCATCTGCTCCTGCGGCAATGTGAAGAACCAATCCTTGGCCGAGCCCTCTAAAGAAAGGCCAAACAAATAGGCCATCAAGCGTTGATCATGCTAGAACCGGGCCGACTTATATAAGAAATCCTTTAAATGGACATAGGGGTCACCCATTCTATCACCTCGGGATCTTAGACCCCGCTCTAACCGCATGCAACAAGAAAATTAAAAATAAAAGGGGCAAAAAGAGGAGTTTTGGCCGTAGGGCTTACCTCGGACGGCGGCGCTCCCGGGGCCTTTCCCCCTTCGCCATCATCATCGGACTCCTCGGCGGCGGTCTCGTCTGGCGCCCCAGCGTCTTCGGGAGCGGCGGCGGTCGGTTCTTCCCCGGCGGGCGACGGTGGCCGCTCATCTCCCGGCGAGGGCTCCGTGGAGGACGAGGCAGCCACCTCCGTATCCATGATCCTCCGAAGAAAGCGGCGGGTGAGGAGCTTCCTAGGCATCCTTCCGGGAGAAGAAAAGGGGGGAGAGAGGAGAGGTTGGGAGGAGAGTGGGGAGAGACGAGGGGGTTTGGGGTCGGTGTTTACGAAAAGAAAAGAGGGAATGAAATGGCCGCCGAAGGGGCGGCCGTTATTTTTCAAAATCTGGTTGAGTGGTCGCGGTCTGTCGAAGACCGCGTACGTTACAAGGCCCATATGCTTGCTTGTTAGCTTGCCTGGTCTCTGCTTGGTCATATAGTTTCCCCGCGGTGATGATTGTTCCTCCATAATCACACATATGCCTTGTTTGTTTCATCATTGTGGTGAAGTTTGTTCGTTGCATTATATATTGTTTATCTTTGTCATTATATTCTGCTTTGTTCATGTCTATTTGCTCATGATTTTCTCACCTTGAAAAAGCCATAAAAATTTCAAATATTCAAAAAAAAATGCCGTTTCGCTTGACAGGTGAGTCAGGTATGGCTTTCTATCCCTTCTCATTGTTGCATTATTATATGGTAGCTATATTACTATAGCTTCTCAAGGACCAGTTGATTTCTCGCATGTTCCAGGATCTGATGTTCCCCTTCAACAAAAATAATGATGCTCTAGGTTCACGCGTTTAACCTCCGGATAGGCCGCTAGGTTGGGAAAACCCGGGGAGGATGGTTCCATCCTGCACGCCGTGGTTGCATATGGTATCTTGACCTTGGTTATCCCCAGGCTAGCAATATTATCCTTGAGTATTTTTTATTTTATGTTTTCTTCACATTCGTTTTAACGATTTCTTTATTTTAGCCCAGCATGCATCATGTCATCTTTTGAGCATTCACGCCTTGTGATCCGTTCAAGGGTTTCTCCTCTGCAATGGTTAGTTGCACTTAAGTTCCTTGGATAAGAGAATCTCATTCCACTCTGAATTTGAACGATTTCTCTGAACTACCTACTTAGTTTGGTTGGCCAACGTGATTCCTGTCTGGATTTTATCCCTGTTAAACTTTTCCTGCTTTTACGTTATGTTCCTTTCTGACCCCCTCATCGTCTGTGGATTGTGTCCCCGATGGGCCTGGTCGTGCTTCCTTTTTTCCTGTTAGTTTAGTTATCCAGACATGTCTCATCCTTATCATCCATTCCTTGTGGTTAGTTCAGCGTTTTGGGAAAATTCCTGTCACTTGTTGGTTGAGACGGGTGTCTTTTGCCTTGCTGCCCGCTTATCTGTTCACTTCGCTTCATCTCCGTGTCATCTCCATTTCACGTCGCTGTCACCTTCGCTCCATCTCCTTTCCACTTCGCCTCCATGTCGCTTCCGCTCGCTCCCTTGCAAAGCGGACATCAAGGCGGGGCATCTGTTGACACCTGTTTTATGCCTACAAGTCGAGTGCCTTTCTTATCCACTTGATGATGCCTCAAGCTACCCATCGCTCTGAAGTATTTCCTTGAAGGTGTTGTGAGTTTATTTCTTCATTACCAAGCTTCTTACTCCCTGGACGGGGCTTGTTTGGGGTCAATCCTTCCTTGGCATGCATTTTTATGGAAGCGGTTGACACTAGACCAATATCACGTGGTTGCGGTCCTGAAAGGACCGCGTCCATCCTATGATCCATTCCTTTGGGTTGACTCGGTCAAACCTTATCCTCGCGCCTGGTAGCGGTCTTCACACGACCGTTTCTATTGATAGCGGTCGTGCGATAGACCGCGTTAGCCACCCAAGCCCAGTTCCGTCCGAGCTCCGTTTTCTTCGGCCGGGAGAGTCTTAGGACTCTATCTTCCAAGGAGTTATCACCCCGGGGGGGTTGTGGACTCTCTTGGACGATTATCCTTCGATTTTTGATGATATGATCTCTTGGAAAACCCTGGAATTCACCCCGGGGAACCCTAACTCGATTTAGGGTTTCTAAGGGATCTTTATAAAAGGGTCAGCTTTTGCCTCACTTAGGGGGGGGGGGGACTTTTGGACATTCACGCCGAAATGCTGCCGGTTCGTGGGGTGATCTTCAGCCATAGAACTCCGTTTCCCACGTCCTAAGCATGCCCGGTCCAGGGAGTAATTAGATTCTATCGATCAAGTCTTCTTTCTTCCCCTCGTTTCTTTGCATTGCATCATTGTTCTTTCATCATTTCGTGTTGTTCCATCACGTTTTTAATTATTCATTGCATGTTTAAACCTCCCCTCACCTCCTTCCTCTACACCCTCACCATCTCCATCAACCACATCACCCCCTTTACCATCACCGTCCCCACCCCCATTTTTGCCGCCTCCGTCGGTCACATCTCCATCACCACCTTCTCCAGTATCCCCATTACCTTCACCACCATTTTCATCGCATCCCCTCGCAACGACCCTTGTGCCATCACCTTCACCACCATTCCCGCTACTGACGCCGCCTCATTCACCATCATCCCCTAAGCCCGAGTAGGCCGACCCTAAACCCATACCTCCACTTTTGCTTTTACCTCCCCCCATGCCCATCATCGTCATCATTCCCCCACCACTTGCACTATCGCCACCCGCACCCTTCAAATCCCCTCCTTCTAACCGCCCTCTACCACTTCCCACTTCGCAGAGCAGATACCCGCTACCTTTGGTGCCTCTCGGGTCTAGCCCCCAGGAAGAAAAGGTGCGGAGCCAGTTTTGGTTATTCACAACAAGCTTCAACATTTCGTGTGCCACACGTAGGGCCGAGTCCTGATCCCTGGCTCTTTTAGGGACAAGGAGCCTACATTTTTAGAAATGTTTGCAAAGGAGAGTACCCTTGCACTAGTGCCAGTTTCTTCACAAGCAAGGTTGGTGGCAATCTCATTGCTCGCTGGAGGATGCGCCATCGAAGCTGTTGTTTCTCCTCGCTCCATTGCTATTCAGTTCACTGGCCAAGGGGGGTTCTCTACACAGATGGTGCTCACCCATGCGGCCACCCAGAGCCTGATGCATTCTACATGCAAGGGGCAGTTGGCCCTGTTTTATGCATTCTCTAAGGACGTTCTGCATCTGTTATGCAATCTCCCTCGGTTTATTGGTGAGGCGGCCACGTCAACGCTACGCATCACCCTCCCTCAGTTCCGTCCTGCACTTCTAGCAAGGGAGTTGTACTTCATGCCCAACTGCCGAGTGGAGATGCCGAAGTTCCAAGTTCTAGGGTCAAACGACAAAACTTCATTGCTTCCTAATGTTCATCACAAGGAGTTGACTGTTTCAGAACGTCCTCCTATGGTTAGCACCGCACAGCTAGGGGCAACCGCCCCGATGAAGCTACATATTCACAGTCGCGCTAGGTCGTCTGTCAGGTGTGCCCGTTATGAAAGAAAGTATTACAGATTGAGAAGCCCAAAGGTCCGAGTCCACGCCAGGTGGCGTTGCTTCAAGAAGATTTCTGCCTAGAAGAGGCGACGACATAAGTTCAAGGGCCGACAATGGTGCATACGGGGGTCCACTTTCTCCTCTTATTCTCCTATCCATTCATCTTTTCTTCTGCTCAGTTCCTATCTGTGGGTGATGTACGTTCCAACACCTGGCCATGTTTCTACCATTTCCTCCTATCCTCATCATTCTAGGCCTCGGCCTATGTTGTCCCCTTCCCCTAATACAGGGGCATCTTCCAACTTTCCTCTCCGGACACGTACAGATTTCACTTCTCGCCTCTTTCCCTTGACCCCGTTGGGGATTCCTCATACTCGTCCCCCGACCTCGTCCGGTCATTTTTCTGATCTTTCCCCGACTTTGTCGGGTGGTTTTTACTTCTTGTCCCCGGCCTCCTCGGGTGTTCATGCATTTTCTTCCCAGCCTTCGGCGGATGATCGCTACTTTCCTCCTCCGACCACGTCGGATGATCCCGCTCTTTCTACCTTATCTTCACAGCTATCTTTTCATCATCTTTATGTCCTCCCCCCTCACCCTTCCGGGGTCCTCACCCTTTTTCCTGCTGCTTTCGAGGCTTTAGCCCGCCTTGATCTCAGTTAATCCCTGGTTATTATGTACTTGGTTCCTTGTTATCAGGGTCTCAGTGCCTTAGCGAGGGAGTTCTAGCCCTCGTCTCTCTTCCTTTTTATCCCTTCTTCGTCCAATATGTGTCCGCCACTCCTCTATGTCGAGGAATCCAATCCTTTGCTCTCCTTTCATCCTTTATCCCGACAAGCAGGAAAAATAAAGTTTGCACTCCTCAAAGCTCGATGATCGAAATCGCTTCAGGAGGCCAGTTTCCACGCCAGGGATTTGCAAAGGTATCTTTGATTTTGGGTGCCGAAACATGTTATCATTGCTATTACTCTGTTATTTCTACACGCGCTTATAATGTGCGTTCCTTAACATGATTGAGTGGGTTTAGGAGTCTTTGGTTAATTAGATCTTAACTTTGTGTCAAATAAAAAGTTAGCTTCTGCAGCATCCTTAGGCTGGTGATAGCTCCGTGCTGGGAGTCTAGTTTCTTTCCTCGATTGTTGAGGGTGACCTTTTGTACGATTTTTTTCACACACTACACGGCGAGCCATAGCCGATTCATCTGAGACACACCGTTGTTGCTTTGGCCATACTTTGGTATGCACGAAGGCCTTTTTCTCTTCTCTACTCGGCCTAGTGCAGGGGAAAGAGATTGATGGATAAAATGACTAACCTAGGCGCTCCCTAATACGAGAGAGGTCTCAAATAGGGACAGTCTTGACCCTCAAAAGTAAGCTTTCATGTTATACCTAGCCAATAAGGGCTGCCCAAAAGGAGAAGATGAAACAATACAAGATTATGAATCAAAGGCATGGCAAGAGTGGCAGTACAGTTCCCCGCGGGACGTCATGAGCCCGGTCGCATGTGTGCCTAATAAATATGGGTCTAAAAATCAAAGACACCAAGTCCCGGCGCAACAGACCTACTCTTTGAGGGGTAGTGCCCTGGAAGGAAGTCGAGCCTTGATATCTCCCGTCCTGCACGAAGCTTGTCTCCAATTTTTCTTCGGCTTCTCCCTCTTAGGCTGGGTTGTATCCCGGGTATGGCCTTAGTGGGGGCACCGTTCTTTAGAGATAGTTGGCTGTGGTAAGCTACCATTACATGCACACCCTGCTTAAGGGAAGCCTTTAATGAAAGGGGTAGGAGTGACGATCCCTGGCTAGTAGTTTGAGCCCGTCTTTAGATACTGCAGATTACTATGACAAAACCACAAAAAAGCACATACTTCAAAATCAACATCAAAACAAAAAACTAAATATTTCAAAAAAAAAGAACCAAAAAAAAAACTAACTAAATAAAAAAAATGAAATATTGTTGAAAATCCAAAAAAAAAATCCTAAAATTACAAAAAGCTAAAAATATGTCTTTTATGCATTTGCATTTGTTTTGAGGACAGATACGTGATCTATTTGTTAAGTGTGCAGGTTGCAGGCGCTTCAAGATTCCTGGCTCTATCTCTCGTCTTGCATCTTGTCCACATCTTTGACCTGTTCTCTCCTTCAAATCATGTCTCTCGATCTATTCTGAAGCTTATGTCCTTCTCAAACTCTTGCTTCCTCTGATCATGTCTATAAGAGAGGGCTTTACCTCACGATTATGAACCTGGCGGTTCTGCTTCATTTTGATCTTAAGCTTTGTTTGAAGAGTGTATTTGTAACATCTCAGTCCCGCATGTGTTATTTTGTCCCATGAATTGTGTAGTCGTGCATGCGTCGTGTTCCCCTTGTTGTGTTGCATTGCGTCTGCCCTGGTCAAGCGTGCTTACTTTCTTCAGGATGCGGTCGGTCGTGCGACTGCTACTCTATCTGGCGGTTGTCATGGAACTGCGACTGAGTTGCTGAGCCCGCACACCCCTACCTTTGTTAGTCGCGTCTCACCCTCACACCATTCTCTCTCTCCTTCGTGAGTCGATTGTGTAAGGCATTAGTAGATTGACAAACTCCATGGTTGCACACAAACATTCACATTCATTTAAAATAAAACTCGTGGCATCATATATATCAAGGGTCTCCATGTACACGTGTGGTGCCAACAAATGAGAAAGAGAAACAACAAGGCATAATCAAGCCCGGCCCTCGCCAGGTCCCTCACTCTCACCCCCGCCCTCTTGCCTCTTCTCCGGAGGGCCCGTGGATGTGCTGCCCTCCTCTCGGTGTCGGCGCCTCTCCTCGTCCTCATTCCTCCGACGGTCGGAGGAACCAGTGAAATAGTCCCTGACAGAACCGATGTGTGCGCCACCCTGGGATGCGCTCCACTCAGGGCCTCGCCCCATCATGCGAAACGCCTGCTCCAGGGCCCGTAGCTCGATCTTGAGGTCGTGGACCTGCTGCCGGGACTTCTCTGCCTCCTCGCGGTAGCGGCCCGCTGCCGCCGCCTCCTCCCGTAGCCGGGCCATCTCCTGCATCGCTGCGTCCAGCTCTCTGGCCTGCATTATACATTTCATTTGAGAATAGTTGGTTCATAAAAAGATCATTGAAGGGAGGCTATGTCACTCACCCTCTCGGCAAGTGAAGTCTTGGCCTCGCCGGCCCGTGCAACCGCCCTGGCAAACTCAGCATCCCGCTGGGTCCGGTCTGTTGGTGTCTGTGTGGAGGAAGAAGGGGCATCTGAGCCATGGCGCTGAGCTCCCTCAGCACGCTGCACATTGAAGTCAGTCAATCTCATAAGTCTCATAGCATAATCACATTTCTATGTCCAGAAAGTAGTAAAAGCTCACCAGGAGATCCAAGGAGTGCTGAAGCTCATCCCGCTGCTGCACAGTCGAGTGGAGCAAACCCTGGAGCTCTGCGATGCGCCCTTGCGGGTCAAGCTGCATTCAGAAGCATCAACATGTCAGCATGTCAGCATAATAGGAAAAGCACTAAGTTTAGGAGTTCTTACCAGTCGTCGGGTGCCGCGGAAGACCTGATCCCCATAGCATCGTGCATATGCCTTCAGGTAGGCCTCATCTGTGTCAGCTCTAGCCCGTACCTCATGTCCGCGACGCACCCAGTCTCGGATCTGCTCCTCCGCTCGAGCGATCCAATCCACTGAACCAACTAGTCCGCCGAGTGTCGCCCCACGCGCTCCTCCTCGGCGCACTCCCGGGTTGGGAATGCCACGTCCGACTGATGCACTCCCCGAGTCCTCATAATCAGGTGGTAGCGGAGTGGCTCCACCACGTTCATGCAATGCAACCAGATGTCTCGGCCAGAGTAGGCCAGCACCACCCCCACCCAAGGCTGGCCCTCGAATCCCTCGTCTCGGTAAGGTGTCCAGCGAACTTGTGAAGAGGAGTCAAGGTAAGCATACATTTCCACAATTTGCATTTTAAGCTCTGGGTTAGGAACTCACCGATGCATAAGGGAGAGAGTCGATGTCGTCCTGAATCGCCCGCACTTGGCATTTGAGCGATCTCGTGTCCCGTCTAGTCACCCACCGCCTCGCGATAGGTAGACAGTCTGCATGAGCCTCTAGCCCTCTACCGAGGTGAGGCAGGTAGATATAGGCCCACACCTGCATTCCACACATGCATTAGTCAGATAATCATATAAGCACAAGCATGCAAAGCTAGATCATTCAAATTATAAGCATAAGCATTCAAATTTAGTGCATTCAAATTGAAATCATACCTGAAGAAATGGAGCAAAGCCGCCAAGCATCGTCTGGCGGGTAGTGGTGCCAAGGGAGTCGAATAGAAAAGCTAACACGGCCGCACCCCAGGCGTATGATCCCACGCCCTTGAGGTCCTCCAGCAGCGGTAGCTGCCGGCAGTTCACTGCATCTTCTCTCCTAGCAAAAAGTAGCCGCCCAAAGAGCAACACCAAGAACCTCTTCAGTACCATGTCTGCCTCGGGTCCTGGCTCGGCAGACACTCTCTCCCTCGCTCGGTCCCTCAGTCGCCCCAAGTGCTACTCGGGTAGCTCCCCGATTGAGATCCCGGCGCCTCTCAAGCCCAGGCTATCCTGTAGTCTACCTTGTGGTAGTAGGGACGACGGCCATCCCGGCCTATCCAGCTCCAGCCCCAACAGCCGTTGTGCCTGCTCTCGGTAGTCTGAGTGGGTGAAGCCGCTCACCGGAGCCCCGTGCACTCGAAGCCCTGTAATTCGCGCCATATCCTCGAGTGTGGGGATCATGTGTCCCCATGGGAACAGAAACGCCTTGCTAACTGGATCCCATCTGTCCTGAAGCGCTAGCAGTAGTGCGGCATCGGTCCGGAGTACCTCCACGCTCAAGAACTCCGCGAACCCCATCGCTGCCAGCCTGGTGCGCTGAAACTCGGGCAGAGCAAGATATACGGCCCGGACTTGGAGCCACGAAATTCTAGTCTGGCTCTTCCCCTACAAAGGCATTTCATCATTTAAGGATCAACATAATACAGATAAACATTTTCTAGGAAAGAAGAAACTGAAATTTTCAAATCAAAAGGGGGTCTGGGATGGTAGCGGTCCTTGGGGAACCGCTACTATAGGTAGCGGCTACTGGTTGACCGCGACCTTCTCGCCATGGCGGGCCGGGCCATCCTTGTTTCTAGCTTTGTCTGTATGGGCTTTTTAGCCCTACATTCTATCACCCTGGGATCTTAGACCCCGCTCTAACCGCATGCAACAAGAAAATTAAAAACAAAAGGGGAAAAAAGAGGAGTTTTGGCCGTAGGGCTTACCTCGGACGGCGGCGCTCCCGGGGCCTTTCCCCCTTCGCCATCTCTGTCGGACTCCTCGGCGGCGGTCTCGTCTGGCGCCCCAGCGTCTTCGGGAGCGGCGGCGGTCGGTTCTTCCCCGGCGGGCGACGGTGGCCGCTCATCTCCCGCGAGGGCTCCGTGGAGGACGAGGCACCCACCTCCGTCTCCATGATCCTCCGAAGAAAGCGGCGGGTGAGGAGTTTCCTAGGCATCCTTCCGGGCGAAGAAAAGGGGGGAGAGAGGAGAGGTTGGGAGGAGAGTGGGGAGAGACGAGGGGGTTTGGGGTCGGTGTTTGCGAAATAGAAAAGGAGGGAATGAAATGGCCGCCGAAGGGGCGGCCGTTATTTTTCAAAATCTGGTTGAGTGGTCACGGTCTGTCGAAGACCGCGACCTTGTGGTAGCGGTTTCCTGAAGACCGCGTACGTTACAAGGTCCATATGCTTGCTTGTTAGCTTGCCTGGTCTCTGCTTGGTCAAATAGTTTCCCTGCGGTGATGATTGTTCCTCCCTAATCACACATATGCCTTGTTTGTTTCATCATTGTGGTGAAGTTTGTTCGTTGCATTATATATTGTTTATATTTGTCATTATATTCTACTTTGTTCATGTCTATTTGCTCATGATTTTCTCACCTTGAAAAAGCCATAAAAAATTCAAATATTCAAAAAAAAAATGCCGTTTCGCTTGACAGGTGTGTTAGGTATGGCTTTCTATCCCTTCTCATTGTTGCATTATTATATGGTAGCTATATTACTATAGCTTCTCAAGGACCAGTTGGTTTCTCGCGTGTTCCAGGATCTGATGTTCCCCTTCAACAAAAACAATGATGATCTAGGTTCACGCGTTTAACCTCCGGATAGGCCGCTAGGTTGGGAAAACCCGGGGAGGATGGTTCCATCCTGCACGCCGTGCTTGCAGATGGTATCTTGACCTTGGTTATCCCCAGGCTAGCAATATTATCCTTGAGTATTTTTTATTTTATGTTTTCTTCGCATTCGTTTTAACGATTTCTTTATTTTAGCCCAGCATGCATCATGTCATCTTTTGAGCATTCACGCCTCGTGATCCGTTCAAGGGTTTCTCCTCTGCAATGGTTAGTTGCACTTAAGTTCCTTGGATAAGAAAATCTCATTCCACTCTGAATTTGAACGATTTCTCTGAACTACCTGCTTAGTTTGGTTGGCCAATGTGATTCCTGTCTGGATTTTATACCTGTTACACTTTTCTTGCTTTTACGTTATGTTCCTTTCCGACCCCCTCATCGTCTGTGGATTGTGTCCCCGATGGGCCTGGTCGTGCTTCCTTTTTTTCTGTTAGTTTAGTTATTCAGACATGTCTCATCCTTGTCATCCATTCCTTGTGGTTAGTTCGGCTTTTTGGGAAAATTCCTGTCACTTGTTGGTTGAGACGGGTGTCTTTTGCCTTGCTGCCCGCTTATCTGTTCACTTCGCTTCATCTCCGTGTCATCTCCATTTCATGTCATTGTCACCTTCGCTCCATCTCCTTTCCACTTCGCCTCCATGTCGCTTCCGCTCGCTCCCTTGCAAAGCGGACATCAAGGAGGGGCATCTGTTGACACCCGTTTTATGCCTACCAGTCGAGTGCCTTTCTTATCCACTTGATGATGCCTCAAGCTACCCATCACTCTGAAGTATTTCCTTGAAGGTGTTGTGAGTTTATTTCTTCATTACCAAGCTTCTTACTCCCTGGACGGGGCTTGTTTGGGGTCAATCCTTCCTTGGCATGCATTTTTATGGAAGCGGTTGACACTAGACCGCTATCACGTGGTTGCGGTCCTGAGAGGACCGCGTCCATCCTATGATCCATTCCTTTGGGTTGACTCGGTCAAACCTTATCCTCGCGCCTGGTAGCGGTCTTCACACGACCATTTCTATTGATAGCGGTCGTGTGATAGACCGCGTTAGCCACCCAAGCCCAGTTCCGTCTGAGCTCCGTTTTCTTCGGCCGGGAGAGTCTTAGGACTCTATCTTCCGAGGAGTTATCGCCCCAGGGGGGATGTGGACTCTCTTGGATGATTATCCATCGATTTTTGATGATATGATCTCTTGAAACACCCTGGAATTCACCCCGGGGAACCCTAACTCGACTTAGGGTTTCTAAGGGATCTTTATAAAAGGGTCAGATTTTGCCTCACTTAGGGGGGGGGACTTTTGGACATTCATGCCAAAATGCTGCCGGTTCGTGGGGTGATCTTCACCCATAGAACTCCGTTTCCCACGTCCTAAGCATGCCCGGTCCAGGGAGTACTTAGATTCTATCAATCAAGTCTTCTTTCTTCCCCTCATTTCTTTGCATTGCATCATTGTTCTTTCATCATTTCGTGTTGTTCCATCATGTTTTTAATTATTCATTGCATGTTTAAAACTCCCTCCCATTGTTTATCACACCCCACAGGGGTTAAAAAACCACCAACCCCCAGGTATTTAACCCCCCCTTTTATGTGTCTTAAGCATCGTAGCTTGATAGATATTGTACTATCTTTAGACTTAATCGGGTTTATTTTCTTTGTGTTTTCACTCTCCCCAGCAGGTCTACAACATATTCAGCACGAGGCCCCTCTCTCTTGGCCGGCTGATAGAGAGGGAGGATCGAGCCCACGACACATGTTTCTGGGTGATGGTAGCGGTCAGGGGTGAACCGCTTTCATAAATAGCGGACATGCGACCAACCGCGTTATTGTCCAGCATCCCGCTTGCGAGTGCCGCTATGTTTCTCCTTTCCAAGACTCGTAGCTCGGTCTTCCTGAGGTATTAGTCTTGGTGGCGATCACGGTCAGTTCTCTACTCCTCGTCCCCCCCTTTTCATTTCATGCAAGTTCATGTCAATATGCATGCTTACATTGTTTAGTTAGGGGACGGGGTAGATTGAAATATTTACGTATCTACACTAGTCTGACGGAAGGAATATCTGGCGGAGAGTTCCAACCATTACAAGGAATTGAGGCTATCAAATCATCGGAAACCAACATAGCGGTCGGTCAATCCCACCGGAGTAGAACGACTGTCAAAACAATCCTGATAGTATGGTTCATGAAATCATGTTTGAAATTAACATTTTGAAATAAGCTAAGGCCATGAAGAAAGAATAGTCAACAATTATGAAATTTGATCTCACATCTATTCCTTTTTCTTGTGGGTTGCTAACTTATTTTTGGCATTAGTAACTAGGGTAAAATGTGCAAGATTTTGAAATCAACACAGCTCAGAAAAGATAAACGGTTCATCCAGAACCTTTCAAGAGGCCTCTACGGTCGTCCATAGGCCGTTTACGCTCTGCAGGCAGGGGCCCGACAAGAGTTGAGCGGTCCATAGATGGCCGCATATGTCTTTGGACGGTTCTGGTCTGGCCGCTCCTCTCAAGAAAACATAACAACGCAATTAAACATAGACGGCCGATGACTGGTCATTCCTATAGACGTGCGGTCTATCAAATGACCGCTCAAGTCAAAATAGTTCTCTGCTAACTTCGTCTCGCCCGCCTTCGGCGAGTTGGCTAGGGTTAGCTATAAAAATGAAATACGCACTATATAAAGCATGAAAATTAGGGCTTTTATAGTCAATAGAATGAGCACAAAATTTTATGCAAGATAGCATGATCAATTAAATGTTTAGCGCCGGAAATCCCTACTGGAATCAAGATGGAACATAGTTAACCTAATTACAACAAGCTTGGACTAAAACTAACAATTCTCGTAGGATACTACATAACATTTAGGGCTTTCTAGATCAATGGAAAGAGGACAGGACAACCGCTTCTATCCATATATAATAGTTAGGGTTTGGCTTGCTATCACCTACCTTAATCGAAGGATGAAGGAAGAAGAGGGAAGCCGATCGTGCCAGGTACACACCGCTGGGAATCGCCGGAATACTCTCCCGTCCGAGGTCCTCGCCGGTCGCCACAGCATCTAAACGATTCTAGGGTGGCTAAGGGTCATTTTTATAGGTTCAATTGCATTCTAGAGGGTTCCGTCGTGGAGATAAGAGTCCACAACTCGGTTGCGCGCGAATCACGCGGATTAGGGCGCCGCCGCCGATCTCATCCGAAATACGCTCTCTAGGGTTAGGGTTTCGGAGATTAGCCAGAGGGGAAATGATGAGTTGATCATAGCCATTCATTTGCATCCGATTTTAGCTTAAATAATGGGGTATTGGGCTCAAATTTCACGTTTTAAGGTCCGATTAGGCTAAGTTTGGATTTGGGCCTTAATCTGCTAATTCGGCTTATTTAGGGATTTTTTTGGGGTTGGACGTAGAAGATAATTTTACTAAACGTTTCATCCTCTACAATAATCTAATTTTTCAAGATTTTTATAAAATAGTCAAAATTTTACTTATCCTATTTCTTAAGGAATTTTCTAATTAATTTCTCAAAATTTTTATTCCTTAATAAATCGAGGTGCTACACCCTCCCCCACTTAAAAGAATTTGGTCCTCCAAATTCAATGCACTTATGGAAATAGGGAGCGAGAAAACTCACCTAGAATAAGTTAGGATACTACTTTCGCATGGTATCTTCTGATTCCCAAGTAGCCTCTTCAGTTCCACGCCGACTCCACTGCACTTTAACCATAGGTATGGAACGATTCCTGAGTTGCTGCTGCTTACGATCCAAAATCTTGATATGTCTTTCTTCATAAGTCAAATCTTCCTTCAGCTCCAAATCCGCATGTCGTCCATATGACCGCTACACCCGGTCAACCCCCAACCGACTTAAACCAGTCAACAGGGCTTAGCGGTCATATACTGAACTGCCACAGCCACTAAGCGGTTGGAGCTAGGACCGCTAGCTCAACCGACTTAAAAACCTCGAACCGACATAAACGGCGCTTAGCAGTCTAACTATGAACTGCCACAGCTAGCCTCACGGTCTATCGTAAAACCGCTTGGCCAAACCGACTAACACATAATTCCTAACAGTCTATAGACCACTGGACAGGGCTTAGCGGTCCTCCATTGGGCCGCTAGCCGACGCAAATGGTCAATCGTATGACTGCTAAGACCTGCACCGACTTATCGTTAAACTGACAACCCACACAGCTTAGCGGTCCACCATAGGGCTGCCAAAACCAAGAAATGGTCTCTGAAATGACCGCGAAGGCGATACGGTGGGAGAAACATGGGAATGGACGATCCCGACCGTTCCATGCCCCGTTTGCTTCTAAACGAAGGGGATACAACCCTAGATGGGAATAAAGCCTTCCACAGACTGGAAGGAATCATTTTGGCATCAAAAACACAAAGAATTGGTGATTCTACCGAATCCACCCAAAATGAGTTACGGGGATAGTCGGGCTCATACCGACTCCGATTCTCAGCCAATTGCAATAAAATTGGTGGGGATATATTCCCAACATGCCAAGGGTTCGAATGAAAATAACTAGGTTGAAAACCGTCACCTGAAATGGCGAACTCGTCTCACACCCCCCGAACATGCTTTCACCCAAAACGAGACTAAACCCGCTCGTTCTTACACCGTTTGGCTCCAAATCACGAGGAAATGCAGAAGAAGAGTAGGGCGTCCAACTCCTTACCTCCACTGAAGTTCTCGCGCACCGAAGTGACTAAACCACACCGAAAACTGTCTCACGAGCCCGTCACGCCGGCTTTGAATCCACCGAACGGGATCGCGCCAACCACACTCCGATCCTCGCTCCAACACGCTCCGGATCAACTCCACGACATCTCCACAGCATTCCCGAGCCTCCTCCGTCTGCAACTGGAGTAGAGGGGGAACAAGGAGAGAGAACGGGAGAGAGAGAGACGTGTGCGTGAATGAGGAAAGAGGAAGGAGAGAAAAGAATAAAAAGAAAAAGGAAGATAGGATTTTCCTAATTTTTGTGAAATCCAATTTTTGGTCCGAAAATGGACTAATTCAGAAAAATACGGCAAAATAGTCCAAACAATCCTCGGAATGAGCACAACGCAACTGTAGCGTCCATGAGTCGATGAATTGAATAGTAAACTCACCACGGGATTCCGTAACTAGTATTGATGTGTGATCTAGAGGGGGGTGAATAGATCAATCACCTAATAAAATTTTCTACAGCATCTACTAGTGCGGAATTAAAACAAACTACTGTAGGACGATCAGAAAAAACTCAATCACAACCAGAATAGATCAGCTCAAGTAGATCAGCACTCAAACGTTCCTAAACATCTATCTACTTAGAGATGAAATGAAGATAAGAATGAAAATAAATCACATCATAATCACACGATAGACAACGGTTTTTTAGGTGATTCAACCTCGATCCAGAGGTCTACGTCCACCCCCACACTAAAATCTAGTGTGTCTTCACTGCTGATTACATAGCTTCAATACCGCTGATCCACGGCTTCGGGGAATGAATCCCTACAAACCGCTGAGCCTTACAACTTCTGCTATCTAGAGGAATCCTCCTCTGCCACTGAGGTTTATAGCTTGACCTGTCCATGGAAATCCTTCTCTGCCGTTGACACATAGCTTGTAGAATAAGGATTCAAAACAAAAACGAAAGAAAAATTGAAAGTCGAAACATGAATGTAGCTCTTAGCAAAGAGTAAAACGGCTCTGGTTCTGAACCAAGAGACCGAACACAAAGACTCTCCAATGCTCTTCTCACAACTCTCACACAGCTCTCTTAATTCTTGCTGGCTTTTTCTTTGCTGGATCATGCTTGCTCTTAAGCTCTTACTGCTTCTATCTTCTTCTCTCTATTTCGCACTCAAGTCTTTTTCACGATCACTCTTTTTCTAAGCAAACATCTTCTTATCTATAGGTAGGTAGTAGAGATGGGCGTGTGTTCACCACATTTTCCGCCCAAGCTTTTCGTCCAGATCTGAATTTTTACAGTCCCACATGGCAGCATCTGAATTTGGGAGCTTTCCACGTGGCACGAATATAGCTCACCCTTCAGTCTGGGATCACGTGCCTTCCTTAAATTTTACGAATGAGTGTCTTGGTTCTCTGAACATTCTCCAGTGTAGTCCCTTTCAGCAAACATAGAAAGCATTAGTTCTTCAGACAACCAAAGAAGATGCAGACTTTATTAATCTATGCGAAGGACATGCACGGACTCTGTTGCACCATAGACCTAATCTGCACAGACTAACTATATTAGTATGCACAAACCTGATGTGAACAGTACAAGAGTTGCACCGACTCCATATGCTAAGAACGTAGCATGCTCAGACTTTATGTGCATAGCTAGACTAAAACTTGCACCGACATCTCCAGTGATTGCACCAAGTTAGATCGTGTGCGATGCAAAACTTGCACAGAGGTTGCATGAGAGAAACAAGTAATGCATCGACCTTGTTCGAGATACAACAACAAGTTGCACCGACCCTGAAGTGAGCTCAGCAAGTTATGCATTAGCTTTACTCAATCAATATGGAAGAATGCACTGACGTGGTTGTGCATGAACCACCTATGCACAGACCTTATATAGCATGCGTGAAGACCTTCACAGACTTTGACTATGTGCAATGCACGATATGCACCGACTCTTATGATAGGTGTAATAGTAGACTGCACCGACCCTATATTCATTTAAACGTAAACATGCACAGGCCTGAGTCGTTTGCAATGCAAGGCATCCACTGACATCAACAGTGAGATGCACTGACTAATTTCAGACAAACATATGCATCGGCCTAAACAATGAGTTGCATCGACCTAGACACTTAGCAACTGAATGACCAATGATTTGCACCAACACTATAAACGTGATTGTAGTCAGATGGTTTAATGAAGTGTGATAGTTTCAGTATAAGTGTGCAACCATGATTTATGTATATATATATCTGACATATAAAAGTTCATCAAAATACACAACATTATCATGGTCAAGATAAAGTCAACCAAGTCAACTTTACTGTTACCATTCAATCAAAACACTTTCAGCACACAGCAGTACACACACTGCTGATTAACTCCGGAGGAGACCCAACATTCTCCCCCTTTTTGATGATGGCAACCCAAAAAAAATTCAGGCAATTCCCAAAACAAATCCAAAAGAGATGATGTATTTTTATAAGACATTAAGCGCAGTCAGATATTATCTTTAGCCAAAACTCCCCCTGAATGAGTGACTCCTCCCCCTTAATCAAAGTAGCATTATCTTCCCTTCTCTCCCCTTATAAGCATAGTCTTTCCCTTTATAATCTCAATCTCTCCCGATAGAGAAGAAGCCTGAATACTCTCTCCCCCTTTGCCATCAGCAAACAAGGAGTGAGAAAGACAAAGGAAGATAAGAAGGGCTGCAGGAAGAGGTAGAAAACAGAATAACACTTTATGCAATGGTTCAGAAGATAAGCAAATTATTGGACAATTCTTTAGATATAAGAATCACTCATTGTGCAATCTTGAGAAATATCAGGTTTAATAGTTATAGAAGGTAGAGTGAATTCATTGACTTTCTGAAATAAGGTTATAGTATCGATTTATAGCAATGAACCTAAGTCACATAATCATGATAGACTAGGTCAAGACTATATCCTACTGATTACAGAAATAATGAATATCAAGGAGAGTGACCTTAATATGTATTGAGGTTAAACAATTGACACTTAGGAGATCTGAATTTCAAGGGTTACAGTAAATCTTTTTTCATTTCTGATATCAAGATTGAATTTAGTGAACAAACATGTGTCATTTATGCCTTTGACATTAAGGGTACACGTGGGTTAGACGCCATTACCCCCAGTTACTAACCATAAACTGCCATATATGTCTCTGATCAATAACTATAGAGATGATTTACACCTTTGACATTAAGGGTACACGTTTATCATACGCCAGTACCCCCAGTTACTAAGTGAAACCAGCCCTATAGATTTGACCAGATGAACAGAGGTAACAAGAAGCACTTCATGACATGAATTCCTCTCCATTTCTTTGATGGAGCATTC
Organism: Amorphophallus konjac; assembly: GCA_022559845.1. Classification (NCBI taxonomy): domain Eukaryota; kingdom Viridiplantae; phylum Streptophyta; class Magnoliopsida; order Alismatales; family Araceae; genus Amorphophallus; species Amorphophallus konjac. The sequence continues at coordinate 216,154,780 of CM040123.1, read as the reverse complement.
AGTTTCTCAGTGCAGTTCGGTTATTGCTCTGCCACTTTATACATTTGCTTTTCTTGATAGTTTTATTGTTGCTGCCATTTTTAATTTTCAAAGTGACTTGTTTAAAGACAATACACTTTCTAATTTTCTCAGCCTAGACTTCATTAAGACTATCATTTTCAGATACCGTGAAGATCTTATCTGTCATAGTTATGAAAGAAAGGTTGAGAGCTATAAAGGTTTTCTACCACCTTATTCTCTGAAAATAATCTTTAAACTCTACAGTCTATTAAAATTAAGCCATCAGTTCATTCAAGGAGTAAATGTGATTCTTATAATAGAAGACTTGTAATAATTGCAGCTCAAGATAATGAACCAATTGCAAGAATGTCATCCATTCAGAATGAGGGAATAGACATTGAAGCACAGAAGTAGCTCATAAGGAATATCAAGAGGAGTGACAATGACACAATGTGATAGAAGTAGTTCCAAATAAGGTCAATTGATGCAATTGATACCATGCGATGAGAACTTCTAAGAATGGAGAGAGAGTTTGAAATGGTTACAGCCAAACCAGAATGATTAAACTCCCCCTGACATTATAATGCACCGACCTTAACATGCATAAGGCAGACAATGCACCTACTATGCATGCGTATGGTATACAAATGCACCGACCTGTTATGTGTAAGACACAAGGTGCACGGACTTACATACTGCTTAGACACAAGGTGCATTGACCTTGCATGCAGAGTGCTCATACTATGCATCGACTATATACTTGGTGCAAAGCATGCATGAAATGCAGCAGGTTCAGACCTTAGTATGCATATGGCAAACTACAGTTTTTATTTAACATAATCAAGAATTGCTTATTCAGAAATCAAGAGCAAGCTGACACACAATGAATTGTTTATTTTTAAAATCAGTCAAATAACAATTCAAGAATGAAGTCAGAAGTCATTTTTCATGCTGAAATTTACATAGCCCCAATTCTGTTCGTAAGAATTTAAATATTTCATTTCCAAGAGGTTTTGTAAATATGTCAGCAATTTATTTTTCAGTTTCAACAAAATTTAATTCAATTTCATTCTTGTTTACTACATCTCTAAGAAAGTGGTGTTTTATTTCTATGTGCTTAGTCCTAGAGTGATGAACATGATTTTTGGTTAAGCATATAGCACTAGTATTATCACATAAAATTGGAATGCATCCCAAATTTATCTGATAATCAGTAAGTTGGTGTTTGATCCATAGTACCTGAGCTGCACAATTCCCTGCAGCGACATACTCTGCCTCTGCAGTGGATAGTGCAACTGTGTGTTGCTTCTTTGAAGCCCAAGATACTAAGCAACCACCTAAGAATTGGCAGTATCCACTTGTGCTTTTCCTATCAATCCGACACCCAACATAGTCTGCATCAGTGTATGCTAATAGGTCTAGCTCACACCTAACAGGGTACCAAAGGCCTATCTCTTGGGTGCCTAACAGATATCTAAAAATCCTTTTAACAGCACTAAGGTGTGACTCTTTAGGACTAGCCTGAAATCTAGCACATAAACACACAATAAACTGAATATCAGGCCTAGATGCAGTAAGGTAGAGAAGGGATCTAATCATACGTCTATATAGCTTGTCAATAATTGGTTTACCTTTTGAGTCATCATCAAGGCTTGTTGATGTACCCATTGCTGCTGTAATCTCCTTGAGGTTTTCAAATTTGTATTTTTTCAGCATATCCCTTATGTACTTAGACTGGGTGATGAAGGTTCCTTCTTTAGTTTGGGTCACCTGCAATCTAAGAAACAACTTTAGCTCACCCATTGAGCTCATCTCAAATTCATGTGTCATTAAATCAGAAAATTCCTTACACATTTTTGGGTTAGTTGAACCAAAAACTATATCATCCACATATATTTGAACAATGAGAATGTTTGGATGACATACCTTTGTGAACAAAGTTTGGTCAATTTCACCTCTTGAGAACTTCTTTTCTATAAGAAATTTACTGAGCCTATCATACCAAGCTCTAGGAGCTTGTTTAAGACCATAGAGAGCTTTATTCAATTTATACACATGATTTGGAAAATCTAAGCATTCAAATCCTAGAGGTTGTCTCACGAAGACATCCTCTTTTATTTCCCCAAGAAAGTAGATTTTACGTCCATCTACTGAAGGGTGATTCCTAATGAACGAGCATAAGCTAATAAAATCATAATTGCCTCTAACCTAGACACAGGGGTAACTGACTCTTCAAAGTCAATTCCAAACTCTTAGTTATATCCCTGAGCTACAAGTCTGGCCTTATTCTTAATATCATTGCCCTGCTCATCAGTTTTATTCCTGAACACCCATCTGGTCCCAATGACAATCCCATGATCAGGAGGTGGAACTAGGTGCCATATGTTGTTCTGATCAAATTGATTCAATTCCTCGTGCATGGCATTGATCCAATGCACATCACTGAGCGCACTGTCAATGTTCTTGGGTTCAACATGAGAAACTAATGCAAAAGCATTTAGTTCATTCTGAGCTCTAAAATAACCTCTGGTCCTAGGGGGTTCGTGTAAGTTACCAATTACATTATCTATAGGATGGTCTCTAAGAAATCTTACATTGATAACTTGATTACCTTGGCCCTCATTTACCTCCCCCTGAGCACCAGGTTCTTCTGCATCTTCATTATCAGGTGGGTCCGCAGAGTTTCCTTCTTTCAGAATTTCTTCATCATCTTGTTCTCTGTACAGACCATTTTCAGATTTAGTCATGGTTTCATCAAAGACTACATGTGGAGACTCTTCAACTATTTTAGAATTTAAGTTATATACTCTGTAGGCTATTGTTGTTTCTTAATATCTAGGAAGATTCCCAGATCACTTTTAGGTTCAAATTTGTCAAGGTCTCTTTTAGCATTAACATGCACAAAACATTTACATCCAAAGACCTTGAAATAAGCAAGTGAAGGTTTCTTACCCTTGAGGATTTCAGAAGGTGTTTTCTGGGTAAATGGCCTTACCATAGCTCTGTTGATCACATGGCATGCAGTGTTGACTGATCTCAACCCACACCTTCCTTGGTAGGTTACCTTCCAAAAGCAGTGTACGGGCCATCTCCACAAGTGTCCAGTTCCTCCTCTCCACTACTCCATTTTGCTCAGGTGTCCTAGGTGAGAAGAACCAATAAGTGATGCAATTGCTCCGGCAAAATTCATCAAACTGCGAGTTTTCAAACTCACCACCATGATCAGATAAAATATTCTGAATTGAATTTTCATTATCCTATTTTATTTTTAGATAAAACTCTTGAAATTCAGTGAATGCTTCATTCTTGTGTGTGAGGAAAAACACCCAAGTAAATCTAGAGAAGTCATTAACTAGTACAAATCCATATCTTCTTCCTGATAAGCTGATTGATCTTGTAGGTCTAAAAAGATCCATATGAATCAGCTCATAAGGCTTGAAAGACATATTCTCAGTTCTGGATTTGAAAGACTTCCTAGTTTGTTTAGATTGGGTGCATGCTTCACATACAACATTATTAGTTTTAAATGACATTTCAGGGAGTCCTCTAGCCATGCAATGTTTATTTAGTTTATAGAGAATAGTATAACTGGCATGGCCTAATCTACGATGCCACAGATATGCCAAGTCATCTTTATTTGCAGTGAGACATAGATTAGAATGAGCTATATCATCTAGGTCAACTAGGTATATGTTATTCACTCTTTTACCAGAGAATTTAACCTTATCAGAATTAGGCTCATAAATGTTACATCCTAAAGAGTCAAAAACTACCTTATGACCTTTGTCACAGAACTAGCTAATATTTAACAAGTTGTAAGCAAGACCCTCAACCAGCATGACTTCATCAATACAACAGGTAGCACACTTACCTACCTTACTTGAACTGACAATTTTACCCTTGGTGTTTCCTCCGAAGGTGACAAGACCTCCATTCTTTTCAGTTAGCATGCAAAATTTTGTCATGTCCCCAGTCATATGCCTAGAGCAGCCACTGTCCAAATACCACATGTTGTGCTTGGCTGCTAAGCATACTTGTAGTAATAATCAAGCAGAAGAATTTGGAACCCAAAAGTGTTTGGGCTCCAGAACAGAAGTAAAGCTACTCAAACATGACAACACATTCTTAGGAATCCATATTTGTTTGAAGGTTGTTTGTTTGGTGGATTTATTTATTTTCTTTTGATTGTTGTTTTTCTTCTCAGCATTAACATACTTAGTCTCTCCTTTCTTATTTTGTGTCCTGGCACCATTGTTATTGGCAGTTTGAGCTTGTGCTAGTGCGTAGGCCAATGAGCATTTAGTGTAGTGTAGCCAGTGATGGTCCTAGGCTGACTATGGTAGCTTTGGTTCCTAGAATTCCACATCCAGGATTGAGCAATCCAGTTTCTGGTCAGAGGTCTATATTTCTGAGTGGAATTGAAATGGTGTCCAGACCTCTCTTGAATTTTATCCCTTCCAGACCTGTTAAACTGTTGTGACTTTGCATGGTAGTAGGTGTGATAGGTATGAGCTCTGGGATGATAGATCTGACTACTGTAACCCCTATTTGAGTCTTGTCTCATATACACATTAGACCCACCTGAAGTATGCAATGGCATGGATTGGGTCTTTTTCTGAGCTTTCTGTGGAGACTTGGTGAACCTGGTCTGGGGTTTAGATATGAGTGAAGGTTGACCCCTAACTTGAAGTCTGCCCTGAGGAGTGGGACAATGTGTGCTCACATGGCTCGGCACACCAATTTTCTGTTTGCCCTTATCCTTGGCACTATGCACTTTAGAGTTAACAGTTTTTGCAGTAAAATTTTCACTGCTCAGTTTGATAAGAGGTCTCTTTTCTTTCTCAGCTACAAATGAAATTGTCTTAAGTTCAAAACTCTTTTTGGCATTAGGATTGAACCTGAGACCCTCTTTTCTAAAATTCACTTTTATTCCTAAAAGAGCATTTAAATTTTCTGTCCCTTGAGTCATGCTCTCAACGATCTTTTTTTTGTCCTCATTTTCTCTCTCAAGGTTTTCAATTAATTTCTTTAATTCAGTGTTTACACTCATGACAGCTTCATACTTCTCATTCACAATTTTCATTTCATTTTCATATTTCTGCACTTTAAGCTTCAGTTCATGAATAACATTTTCCAGTGTTTCATTTTCTTCTCTAGCATCAATCAACGCATTTTTCATATCATCAAATTCATCACATGATTTCTTTAACACATCATTCTCAGTTTGAAGATAAGAAAGTCTATCAGATAGAGTAGTATCATTCACGAGAGAATTAACTTTCTTCTTTAGATGCCTATTTTCTTTTCTAATGTCATCTACTTTATCTAACAAGTAACCATATGCATCCTCCCAATCAGACATCGTATAATGTTCAAAAGGAGAGGATACCTCATTAGACTCGTCTTCTTTGTCGCCATCTTTGGCCATCATGCAAATTTGACTTCCCTCTCTGTCACTTTCAGAGGTACAGCTTAAGTTTCCCTCGTCCTCGTCGCTCCAGGTACTCACCATGGCTCTCCCTTTTGTATTCTTCTTCTTTTATTTCTCCTTCAGCTTCTGGAGCTCCGGGCAATCTGCCTTCATGTGGCCAGCTTTCTTGCAATGATAACAGACATTAGTATCAATCTTTTTACCATGGTTAGATTTATACCGTGTCTGCCTCCTGTCTCTCTACTATCCTCTTCCGAAATATCTTCCTCCTTTTCTCAAGAATCTTCTAAATTCTCTAGTTAGCATAGCTAGCTAATCTCCTTCAAATTCTGATCCAGAAACACTCTGATCACTAGAGGAACTGCTGTGACTGGATCGGCAGGAGCTTGCCTTCAACGCAATAGGTTTCTTCTTCTTCTCTAGCTCCTAGGTCTTTGGCAGGTTCATCTCATAGGTCATGAGTGAACCGATCAACTCATCAACATTGGCATTCTGTAGATCCCTGGACTCCTCAATAACTGTTGCCTTGGTGTGCCAAATCGGAGTCAGGGATCGCAAAATCTTTCTCACTATCTCATAATCTGAATAAGTCTTCCCAAGACTTTTGAGACCGTTTGTGATGATCGTGAGGTGAGCATACATCTCAGTGATTATCTCACTTGGCTTCATTCTGAACACCTCATATTCTGATACAAGCAAATTCACCTTGGTCTCCCTCACTTTTGAAGTCCCTTCGTATATCACTTCTAGCTTATCCCACATCTCCTTCGCTGTTGCACATGATGAAAATCTGGAGAATTATGTGGGATGTAGAGCACACTGGATGGCATTTATGGCGCTCTAGTTGAGAGTAGACTTTCGGATCTCTTCTCTCGTCCATACATCTTCATTCAGATGCAACTCAAATGGTCCCTTGCTGACCACTTTCCAAATCTCATAATCCTTCGCCCTAAAAAACACTTGCATACGATTCTTCCAGTATGCATAGTTGGATCCATCAAAGTATGGGGGCTTGGTGGTGGAGTGTCCCTCTGCTATCATCCCTCTAGCATTCATAACTGCTACCTCTTCAGGATGTTAGTCCCTGTAGAAGAGTTAGGCTCTGATACCAATTGATGTGTTATCTAGAGGGGGGGGAATAGATCAATCACCTAATAAAATTTTCTACAGCAGCTACTAGTGCAGAATTAAAACAAACTACTGTAGGATGATCAGTAAAAAACTCAGTCACAACCTGAATAGATCAGCTCAAGTAGATCAGCACTCAAACGTTCCTAAACATCTATCTACTAAGTGATGAAATGAAGACAAGAATGAAAACAAATCACAGCACAATCACATAATCAACAACGGTTTTTTAGGTGGTTCAACCTCGATCCAGAGGTCTACGTCCAGCCCCACACTAAAATCTAGTGTGGCTTCACTACTGATTACACAGCTTCAATACCGCTGATCCACAGCTTCGGGGAACGAATCCCTACAAACCGTTGAGCCTTACAGCTTCTGCTATCCAGAGGAATCCTCCTCTGCCGCTGAGGTTTACAGCTTGACCTGTCCAGAGAAATCCTTCTCTGCCACTGACACACAGCTTGTAGAACAATGTTTGAAAACAAAAACGAAAGAAAAATTGAAAGTCAAAACACAAATGTAGCTCTTAGCAAAGAGCAAAACGGCTCTGGTTCTGAACCAAGAGACCAAACACAAAGACTCTCCAATGCTCTTATCACAACTCTCACACAGCTCTCTCAATTCTTGCTATCTTTTTCTTTGCTGGATCGTGCTTGCTCTTAAGCTCTTACTGCTTCTATCTTCTTCTCTCTATTTCACACTCAAGTCTTTTTCACGATCACTATTTTTTTGAGCGAACATCTTCTTATCTATAGGCAGGCAGCAGAGATGGGCGTGTGTTCACCACATTTCCCGCCCAAGCTTTTCGTCCAGATCTGAATTTTTACAGTCCCACATGGCAGCATCTAAATTTGAGAGCTTTCCATGTGGCACGAGCATAGCTCACCCTTAAGTTTGGGATCACGTGACTTCCTTAAATTTTACGAACGAGTGTCTTGGTTCTCTGAACATTCTCTAGTGTAGTCCCTGTCAGCAATCATAGAAAGCATTAGTTCTTCAGACAAGCAAAGAAGATGCATAGACTTTATTAAGCTATGTGAAGGACATGCACGGACTCTTATGGACCATAGACCTAATTTGCACAGATTGACTATATTAGTATGCACAAACCTGATGTGAACAGTACAAGAGTTGCACCGACTCCATATGCTAAGAATGTAACATGCTCAGACTTTATGTGCATAGCTAGACTAAAACTTGCACCGACATATCCAGTGATTGCACCGAGTTAGATCGTGTGCGATGCAGAACTTGCACAGAGGTTGCATGAGAGAAACAAGTAATGCATCGACCTTGTTCGAGATACAACAACAAGTTGCACCGACCCTGAAGTGAGTTCAGCAAGTTATGCACTTTCTTTACTCAATCAATGTGGAAGAATGCACTGACGTGGTTGTGCACGAACCACCTATGCACAAACCTTATGTCACGTCCCGAACCGATAGCAGCGGAACGTGTCGTTTGCTCGGAACGTGGCAGTTAAATAGTCGAGTCGATCAAAGCATAGCCATTCCACAAAACACAATTTGGACAAAATAACAAATTTCATTTCAAATATAAGTTCATTACAATTTGGACCCAATAAAAGAAAAGACTCAATAAAAAAAATTACAATGAGACATAAGACGCAAGATAACCAGACTAGACAGCTCATCTAGGTGTCAGAGTTCTCTTCACTCTTACCCTTGCCCATCATGTTCGGTCTCGTCATCACTAAGGTCATCACCTGAAAAATATTGGAATACGCACGGTGAGCAAACGCTCAGTAGGACTTAATATCTCAATCTCCAAGCAAGCTTTAATTGAATTACATGTTAACATGCTCATGCAAGTCATGCAAAGTATAAGAAATCAAGAGTTATAACGGCGCGAGATAAAAATAAGAACTATAAGGACAATCAAGAAATATGAGATCAATTAGATAAACATATCATGAACTATTATGGCAAGATAACGAGTACTAACATAAAGGTAGTTCAAGAACATTCACGATGAACAATATAGAAGTAAGTCAATCACTTCTACTAGCACTATATAGAGTTTGCCAAGACATTAAGGGGAAGTCACGATAATATGATAGCCCCTCTAATAAGGTAATTCAAGATCTTATCATGATGAACAATAAGTTGTGAAAGGGTGTACTATGATGGCAATTGCTCCCGATCATCACTATCACGTGAACTTTTGCACATCTAGCACCACATAGGATTGGCCAATACGCTAAGGGGAAATCACGAAGATATGACCACCCCTCATAGAAATAAGTTATAGAAAACTATAGGTGGTAAATGCCAGCACTCGATCATCGTATACCGGTAAACGTTTGGACTTTACCTCGCCCAATAGGGTCAGATCAGGACCCATAGCATTCAAAATGTCATTTTATTGGGACCCATAGCCCCTGACATTTTGTCTAGACTAATTCCATATTAATGGCCAAGAATTTCAAGGATCAAGCATGTATGAACAATAGGGTAGATTTTATTGAATAGAGATTCAAGATAGACCTCGACAAGTCTAGTACGATGGCACACAAAAATCGAGACAATTCAAGAAATGTGGGAGATTGGCGTCTCGTCAGACCACCGTATATTTAAGAAGTAGCGCCCATAGTGGTGGTCACTCATTCCCTGAACAAAACATTAAAGAATTGGTGCTTCCACAATACGGTTGCTTTTACACTTAGCGCCCGCCAATAAGGTCACCCCTTCAATATGCTCACGATAGAAAACGGCGATAACCAATGTAGTCACTAATCAAATTAGCACATTATGAGTCAGATAGAGATAGATCTCTCACAGAAATGCCATAACAGCGTCCTATAAGGGTTGGTGTCATGTTTTCTTTAGAGTGACATGATTAACAGGGTTCTAGGGTTCTTGTGGTACAACCAGCTCAGTCGGCCTTGAGGGAATCCAAGGCTACGAGGAGACTTACAGAGGTCCCAATGACTAACTTGCTAGTTCGAAGGAACGGAATGTCCAATGGGGGACTCGTATGTCACCGAGAGTTGAGGGTGTATCGGGAAACCAACGTGAACGTGGGACTGTGTCTACGGACTGAGACGTAGTGCCAATATGATCCACGGTACATATCAAATCTCGAGAAAAATAAAATAAATCGCGTCCATGCAAGTAGGTGTCAATTCATATCTTAACTTCTATTTAATCTAATAATTTAAAAAATAGCATCTCTTTAAAAGGATGGATACTATTTTTAAAACTAATTACATGGTAATTATGGAAAGTTTATAAGGATCACGACTATATATATATTGTAATTTTTATCGACTCTGATCATAAGATATGAATTTTCTAGGATTTAATTATGATATGTAGTTTTTAATTTGATCATGATGAATAGTAATATTTTTTCAATAAAAGAAAATTATCGAAACTAAATATATGATAATTAAGAGGAAAATCTAAGGATTCTAAAAATATATATTTTAGAATTTTATTTTACATAGTTTCATAGATATGGATTAGATACTGATGTAAAAGATATTAATATGCTTTACGTTACATAATCATATATAAATATATACGTTATATGATATAATCATATATAAATATATGTATATAATTCGAAATCAACAACAACAACGTAGGTTGCGTTGTTTAAATAAGGAAGTGTCTCTCTTTAAACTTCGAGTTTTTGACGTACACACGTCGAAATTGCGTAATCTATATATCAAAATAAAGAGCTCTAAAAACTCTAACTAACACGATGTTCAAAAATATTTTTACTTGAGAGTAGGGTTATCTTGAGTTAGGAGGACCGAAAAAAAGGAGATATCAATCCCACTACCTCGGTCACTACCCCAATAATACATCTATAAAATTTCATGACCAAAGGACGCTCCGGCACCTATGAAAAGGCTGAACAAAGCAAAACTCTATAACTTACCGCTATAGTGTATTTTTAGATTCACCATGTAACTATTATAAACTCATTAAATTAATTAACTAATTAATGTTACTAGTTAATACCCATATAAATATATGAAAATTTAAGAAAAATCATGAGAATTCTAATAGTATGAAATTTATGATTTTTAGGTATGTGATTTAATGGATTAAATTTTTTAAAAGCATGTTATCTTTATTAACTAACTAAAAAAAGACATGTAATCATGTTATAAAATCATGCAAATTATGTATACTTGAATATGAAGTTAATATCTACTTGGAGTTTTTACTTGGGAGATTACTTACCTTATACGACGCTATACGGATGAATAAGAAGAACAAAGGATGCAGAACAAGTGCAGCAGTTAAACAACGGTGTCAACACGTTCACGACAGGAGGAAGAAGCAGCCCACGTTCTTCATAGGTTACCGCAGCAGCAACAATAGCCGCACGGGGAGACGTAAGAAGCAGGGACGGAGACATCAAACGTCGATCCAGCAAGAAGCAAAACTCACGATCGGCAATAGCAGCAATCTGCTTCTGTCGATCACGATGGTTATATTTATATGGTTCATGGGTCTACGGAAGGAGAGTCCTTATAAGAGTTAAGTTTCCTACGTAGTAAACAAAAAAAACGTCCCACCATAATCTCTTCCCTTCTTAAATCGCAGCCACCTTACTAGTTTGGTTAAAAACCCTAGAGTCTCGTTCACCCACGGCTTCGAATGTAGTGGGGTTTTGGGTGTTGGCAAAAGGGCCTAATTGCATAGATATTATAGATATATCCCTGAAGCTCCTTCCAGCCCATTTGTCCTTTAGGCTAATGAGACCCATGTATAAAAAGCTTAAGGCCTCTTAAACAGTTAGTACGAGAGCCGGTTAGTGGGATTAAGGTTTCTTTGAAGAGTTTAAAGCCCATTAACTTATTGAGTTAAAGGCTTTATGTGTTTAATGGGGCCTTTTAGTCCTAACATTAATTGGGGTTTGGCTACTGTTGGGTTTTCCTTAAGATTATGAGGTTTCACAGTTGTTAGAAATAATAGCATTATTACTATTTGTTATTAGGCCTAAGCCCATTAACCATTAATTATTTTAGTTTGACTTAGTTACTCGTTACGAGGTCTTTTTACCCATTAAATAAATTAGGCTAGTCTTAACAATTAAATAGTTTAAACTCACTATTACTCATTCCAGATTTTGAATCAGACTTTTAAATATATTTATATATTTTTATTGTTAAACTTATTTATCTACCTTATTAATTTTACCGTCTGTCTTGGGTATTAGAGTCGGGTTCGATCGTATGACTATTTACTCAATTATTTATTATATCTCTATGGAGGTCCATTAAGTCCTAGTTCTTTAACTAGGCTTGAATTTTATAACATTTGACTTATGTAGACCCATTATCTATTATCCAAAATTTTATTTTTTTATATTTATTTTTATGATAATATTAATATTTATTCTTTATAAATTTTCGGGGTGCTACACCTTATATAGCATGTGCGAAGACCTGCACAGACTTTGACTATGTGCAATGCAGGATATGCACCGACTCTTATGATAGGTGTAACAGTAGACTGCACCGACCCTATATTCATTTAAATGCAAACATGCACAGGCCTGAGTCATTTGCAATGCAAGGCATCCACTGACATCAACAGTGAGATGCACAGACTTATTTCAGACAAACATATGCATCGACCTAAACAATGAGTTGCATTGACCTAGACACTTAGCAACTGAATGACCAATGATTTACACCGACACTATAAACGTAATTGTAGTCAGACGGTTTAATGAAGTGTAATAGTTTCAGTATAAGTGTGCAACCATAATTTATGTATATATATATCTGGCATATAAAAGTTCATCAAAATACACAACATTATCATGGTCAAGATAAAGTCAACCAAGTCAACTTTACTATTACCATTCAATCAAAACACTTTCAGCACACAGCAGTACACACACTGCTGATTAACTCCAGAGGAGACCCAACAAGTACGAGAGAAAAACCCATGCGGATCGTAAAATACAACTCAAGACCCACAAAAGCGATCCAAAACTCTCCGATAAAGATCCGAAAAACTCATGGTCTTATAGCCGTGATCTTGAAGGGGGGGATGAATAGATCCTTTAAAATCTTTTCGCTCAAATGAGATTCACACTAAAATGAAATGCAACGAAAGCTTAACACAAGACTGAACTGTTTATTAAATATACAGAGATAGAGCCACACGAGTATGCAAGAGCTTCTCACAAACAACTCTAACTAAATATGAACTGACAACGTAGCAAACTGATCGAGCTCTAGCAAGCAAGCGGAACTGATTGAGGATTCTATTAGTTCATACTAAACATGTACAGAACAATATAAGAAACTTTCGCTTCACTCACAACCACTCTTGAATGCTTAGCACACATTGAGATTGTAGTGTAGAACATGATCACGCATCGACCAGAACAACCATCAAATACCTAGCATATGATGTAATCACGATGCAAACTTAATCCACACTCGAACCTGTGAAGTGGTTAGAGGATAAGGAGAAGACGCACAAGTTCAATCTACAGAATACATAGGATTTTAGGTCGTTCGATCTGCCTTGCGAATCTACGTCCACCCCACACTCAAACCAGAGTGTGGCTTCCTCTTGCAAGAACAAGAATGCAGACTCAATCTGCAAACAACTGCTGCCACACAGCTTGACACGAGGGGAACAAATCCCTCAACCCCTGATCTTGCATCAAGCTAGATCAGTCCCACTGCCACAGCAGTGATCGGAGGAACAATCCTCTCTTCTTCTAAATCCTGTGAAGGAACACCCGGAGAATCACTTCTCCCTTCCTCTGAAACCTCAGAGGGCACCAGGAGGAACAATCCTCCACGTTCTTATTTCCTAGAACAGCCCACACACAGAATGAAGTACTGTGTGCAAACACCTTGTGCGCACCGGGCACAACAAGGCAGAACCAAAACAAAATGGACAGAATGAAGGAAAAGAAAAATAAAGACGAAAACCAGTAAGATAGATACTCATTGAAGGACAAAAGAAAAACCGAAGAATATAGCTTTTGATGAAGCCTTTTCACTGAATTCCATCCCTCTATTTTTCTTCAACAACACATCTCCATCTCTCTCTCTCTCTCTTTCTTCTGATCTCGGAAGCTTTCTCTCAGACTTTTCTTTTGCTTCTCTATTTGTCTTTTACTTCTACTCTCTTTTCTTTTCCCTTCTGGAATGAGCTAACCAATTTCCCACTTCTTCTTCTGCTTGATCAGCCCCTGCATGTCCTCTCCTCTTCTTCTTCTCCAAGCAAGATATTATGTATATATACCACGTAGCGGAGAATATCTGGTCTTGGGTCCCCCTAGTCTTTTCTCCAATCATAGAGGAGATATTCCTTTGAAAGAGGTTCTTCTAGAGGCTACCAAAATCTTGGTGCATCGTTAAGCGTGCTTTCCTAATCATTAGACCTCGGTTCATGTGCCAAAGCTGGGTCCCATAACTAATTCGCCAAATTCGTGCTACTGATGCGTCAACGCATGTAGTCCACTACATCAACGCATCCTTGTAAGACAGAACCTTGAAACTTGCTGTTTTCTTCTACTGCGTTATCGCACTAAGCAGGCTGCGTCGACCCATCAGTACAAATCTGCTCAAACTGGCTTGCTAGAATGCACCATCGCGTCAACACGTTGAGCAGGTTGCGTCGACGCGTTGAACAAGCCGCGTCAACGCGTTGAATAGGCTGCGTCAACGTGTTGAACAGACTTTTGAGCTTGTTCGCTTGAGTCTTTCAATGAACCTTTGTGGTTCTTCCAGATTCAAGATAATAGGATGAGAGAAACAAGCCACAAGGCCCTCTTTGTTGCTAAAAGCAATTGAAGTAATGCTTCCTTGAATTTGGTTGACACTTGGCAACTTTGCTTGGCTCTTTATTAGCCCTTGGTGCTTCGACATGTCCTTTGTATCAACGCTTCATGGTAGCACTTCTGCAACGAGGCATCGACTTGATGCTTCGACTTGTCTCTACATCCTTATGTTCTTTGGCATGTAGCTAGCGTTGAGCTGGACTGCTGCTGCTTATCTTGACTGCGTCAACTCCATTAGTTGAACTCTTGAGATTTAGCCTTGTTGCTTTGAATTAGAGTTTTGAGCTTCTTTGGTGCTGAAGTGAATAGTAGGCCTTCAGGTCTACTGAATTAGCCCTTAGACAGGTCTTCTGACTTGTATGTGCCTAGACTCTGCAAGCTTACATTTTTGCTGACTGCGCTTGAGTTATCTCGTGAATTGGACTTCTGATTTGATAAAATCTGTGCTACTGAATTTTAAAACTTGAAGGCTGCTGAATGCTAAGTCTTCTGACTTTCTTCAAGACATCTCAACTGATTTTCTGAATAGCATAATTAAAAGTCTGCTGACTTTGGGTTTCTCTGCTGGAATGACTTAGTTTCAGAAGTCCTTTGACTTGATACACATGGGAATTGGTTTTGCTACTGATAAACTTTTCAGAACACACTGAACTTCTGATTTTTGAACCTTAGCATTAAAACATGAACTTCCACAGAGTTAAGAAAATATTTACATGACATCATCAGGAGCATAAAGACTCATGAATGACTCATAGCTTATCATCATTAAAACCACAGGCACATAACACAGATTACTCAGCACCCAAGATTGGGCTTCTCTGTGGAAGACTATTATGAAGTCAATATGCTCTCCACCTCTACCTTGACGAGTGAAGATACCCTTGAGGTGATCTATGATGAATACTTATGGGACTACGAGCTAACGGAGCCATCCGTCGAGTCGAAAAGCCCCCACTTGTTTCGGGCACGAGCGCATGATAGTCAAGAAATTGTTGCCTCGTGCAGGTGCTGGGAGTCCATCTCTATGGAAGCAACTATAATTTTCAATGGCGACTCACAAGAGTCAAAACTTGAAGAAGGTCATTCTGCCCTCAAGGGCTCTCCACCCATAAGTTGGCATCCAAGCTGCATTGAGTCTACACCACCAGCACTAGGGCTATGTCTTCAGCCCAGTCAATAGCCAAGTGGCTCAAAAGGAGGCAAAGCTGAAGTGCTGCCATTAGACGAAATAAGACAAGAATACATCTACGATGTCCTCGAAGCTGATGAAGATAACGAGGACTTCATTGACTTACAACTGGCTCCCCAGGAAATAGAAGATGGCGGCCAAGCCACTATTGATGAATTGGTCGAAGTAAACCTCGGCACAAAGGATGATCCCAGGTTAACTTTTCTCAGTGCTCTCTTTCTACCCAAAGAGAGGGGGCAATATATAAAATTGCTCCAAGAATTTTGAGATTGCTTTACTTGGAATTATAAAGAAATGCTAGGCCTCAGCCTTGTAGTTGCCCAACACATACTGGCCATTGACGCTAAAGCCGAGCTAGTGAAGTAGCTAGCTTGGCAAATGAGACCAGAATTGATAAGCTAGATCTGCAAAGAGGTCGACAAGCTCATAGATGTTGACTTCGTGGTAGAAAATCAATATACTACATGGATGGCCAACATCGTGCCGGTTAAAAAGAAGAACGACCAGATCAGGATTTGTGTGGATTTCTGGGATCTGAATGAAGCTTGTCCGAAGGATGATTTTCTGGTGCCCATCATCGAAGTCCTGATCGATGCTACTACCGGTCATGAGGCCTTGTCATTTATGGACGGGTCATCGAGCTACAATCAAATTTGGATAGCTGAACATGAAAGAATTCACATAGCCTTCCAGTCGCCTAAAGGGATATTCCATTGTAAAATAATGCCCTTCGGCCTCAAAAACACTAGCGCCACTTATCCGAGGGCGATGACAAAAATATTCGATGAGTTGCTCTATGATAAAGTCGAATGCTATATCGATGACTTAGTCATCAAAACCAAGAAGAGGGAGGATCACTTGGCCGGCCTCAAAATTATATTTGAAAGGTTATGGAAGTACGAGCTGAAGATGAACCTGATGAAGTGCACTTTTGGCGTCTCTAGTGGAAAATTCTTGGGCTTTGTCGTCAGATACTGGGGGATTGAAATAGACCCCGCCATGATCAAAGCTATTCAAGAGCTACCTCCTCCTAAAAAGCTGACAGAACTTCGGTCATTGCAAGGCCGGCTAACCTATATCCGCAGATTCATCTCCAATCTGTCCGGGCAATGTCAGTCATTCCACAACCTAATGATGAAGAATACACCGTTCTGCTGGGGTAAAGAGTGTCAAAAAGCTTTCAACTAGCTGAAAGAATACTTGAAGACCCCTCCAGTACTGGGGGCACCTGTTAAAGGGCTGCCGCTGATTTTTTACATAGCTGCCACCGAATACTCTCTTGGGGCAATGCTGGCCTAGAATAATAATGAAATAAAAGAACAAGCTCTCTACTACCTCAGCCGGAGATTGGTCGGGGTTGAAGCAAAATACACACCTATTGAAAAGGTCTACCTCGCACTGGTCTTCGTAGCCAAGAAGATGAGGCACTATATGGTGTCGCATGATGTTCAGCTAATATCTAGGGCCGACCCGATCAAACATATACTTTCCCAACAAGTCTTAAAAGGGCAGTTGGGTAAATGGGCCGTCATCCTCATGGAGTTTGACATTACCTATGTGGCGCAAAAGGCCAGGCCATTGCAGATTTCTTTGCAGGACACCCAGTGCCTGAAATTCTTTGCTGATTACAGAACTCCCTGAAGAAGAGACTCAAGAAGTGGACCAAGTTCAGCAGGCCACCTTGTACCTATACTTTGATGGGGCTTCAAGAACAGAAACATCCCCATTAGGACAAACAAGAATAAGAGCGGGGGCAGGCGTCATCCTCAAATCCCCCGAAGGAGAGGTGCTGCATACATCTTGCTCAATAAACAAAGCCTGCATAAATAATGAAGCAGAATATAAGGCTCTAAATAGCGATCTCTAGGTTGCTCTCTATATGGAGATCCGAATGCTGCAAGTGTTTGGGGATTCAATGTTAATCGTCAAACAAATCCAGGGACAATTTGTAGTCCTAAAACCTGAATTACTCCCCTACCATGCCAAGGCGAACCAACTCATGGGGCAGTTCTACTTTATTGAAATAAACCTTGTCGGCCGAGGTCAAAATGAACAGGTCGATGCATTAGCAAAGCCGGCAAGCACACTGGCAATCCCGCCAAATGAATCACTCAACATACGGATGATAAACTGACAGAAGGTTCCCAACATGATAGAAGAAGAGCCAGGTGAAGAAGAACCTGAAATAGCAATCGTAGTGGTGATTGGCTCACCTGACTGGCGAGAGCCCCTCATGCAATGGTTTAAACACCAGCAGTTGCCCAAGCAAAGGGAAGAAAAATTTTTTGCATCCCTATGGTTTTGATGATGTCTCACACTATAAATCAATCTTCTATCTCTAGATTTATGCTGGTTCATCACCTAAGTGAGTACAGTTCATATGCTGTTTCATTCTTTCATCTATCTACACTGTTTGGTTAATATGGACAGTAGTGGGTCGACTCATCAGCAAGGGTGGGTCGACGCATCAGAACATTGATAGACTGGGTACCAAAGTCTTCACCAGCTTGATCTATTAAGTCTGTACATTGGCATATCTTCTTCTAGTCTGTACATCGGGCACCTTCTAACTGAAGTCTATACACTGGTCTTAATATTCTAAGTCTGTACACTGCCCGACCAGTTAAGTCTGCACATTGCCAAAGTCAGTACAGCTCAACTCTATACATCCTTCCAAGCTTCAACTCTATACACTGGATTGTCAAGCTTCATGTCTATACACTGGTTTGTCTAAACTTCAACTCTATACATCCGATTATTATTGCAGTGTTCACCAAGTCCATACATCGCCTTCATACCTTCAACTCCATACACTGCTACAGGAACCAAGTCCATACACTCTCCCGCTCAAATCCTTCAAAGTCTGTACATCGGTTTCGCTTCTCCAAGTCTATACATCGCTAAGTGTGTACATTGCATTCTGCTCAAATGATCAAAGCTCAAAGTCTATACAGCGTGAAGTCTATACATTAGCTCAGGGGGTTCAAGTCTATACTTTGAATTTCTCTTCAAAGTCTGTATAGTGGCTTCGAATCGGCAAGTCTGTACGTCGGCTTCATTCGTTCAAGTCTATACTTTGAACTGCTCTTCAAAGTCTGTACAGTGGCTTCGAATCGGCAAGTCTGTACATCGGCTTCATTCGTTCAAGTCTATACTTTGAACTACTCTTCAAAGTCTGTACAGTGCCTTCGAATCGGCAAGTCTGTACATCGGCTTCATTCGCTCAAGTCTATACATTCACAGTGGTTCTTCCATGTCTGTACAACGTTGAAGCCTTCACAAGTCCATACACTGCTTGAGCTTCGCCAAGTCTGTATATCGCTTCAACCGATTCAAGTCTATACAGCCTGCCTTTACATTCAGAGTCTGTACATCGGTCCTACAGCCGATCGTCTCATTCAGAACTTTGCAAGTTTGTACATCCGAGCGTCTCATGCATCGTCTCACTCTGGCATAGTCTATACACTGGCTCAAGCTTGTCAAAGTCTGTACATCACCGTTGGGCATCAAGTCAATACACTGTTCACCGTCTTATTAAGAGTCTTACACTATCAAGTCTGTACATTGCGAACAGAACATCGCTTCCTCAAAGTCTGAACACTGGCCTCTTGCTTCAAGTCTACACATTGGGTTGTCCGACCATAACTCTATACATTCTGTTGTTATAACTTGAGTCCTCAATGCTCACAGCACACTCTTTCCAAGCCTATACACTGGTTAGGCTTCGTGAAGTCTACACAGTGACTGGGCAATGTAAAGTCTACACATTGGCAAGGCTAGTTCATGCATTGTTCATCACATGTCTATACACTACCATTCATGTGCTTATTCATTAAGTCTATACACTGTCTTCACATGCGCTTTATTCATTAAGTCTATACACTCTCTCACGTTGTACACACTTACTCAGTTGATGTTTCTGAAGTATATATACTCGTGTTAATAGCCTGAACTAACTAAGTATATACATTCCATTTGTCTCTATCTGCAGGCGATTCAGGCTGATGATTGGGCACGTGATCCCGAGGTTGGCACCTGGCACGTGATCCAAGACACCAGGAACATGACACGTGGATGGCAACCTAGTCAGGATGCTGCCATGTGGTCGAAATTCAAATGATCTGGCAAAAAGTTCATGGGCGGGAACCTGGCAGCCACACACCCAATATCTGCTATCAATATGGAGCTTCGTCCTTCAGTAGAAGCTTGATCGTGAAAAGAAAAAGCAGAAGGCATATGTGTGAGGTTGCATGATCCAGAAAGGGAAAAAGAGCAAAGAGTTCCATAGTGTCCAGATCCGAGAGGAGTATGTTCGAGAGAGAGAGAGCAGTGTCTGTGGTTTGATGAATTGCTTCCTTTGAAGCTACATTTGTATTGGTTTCTGAACCGAATGCTTCTTCGTTTGTCTTTGTTCCTATTTTGTTTTCTTTTCATTTTGTTCATCCTTCTGATTCAAATTGGTTCCCCTCCGGTGTGTGGAGGAAGGGAGTATTACTCCAGTTTCCCTCTGGGTTGTAGAGGAAGAGAGATCGGTGATCTCTGGTGTTGCTAGTGACAGGTTGTCATTAGCAGGTTCCCTCCGGTGTGTGGAGGAAGGGAGAGGTGTCTCCGGTTCTGTTCTAGCTGGTAGCTGGAACAGGTATCAAGTTCTGTGGGTAGCAGAGCTTGGTTGAGGGATTTGTTTCCCTTGGTTGTTCAAGCTGTGTGGCAGCATGTTGTTCGCAGACTGAGTCTGCAGTAATCTAGCATTGTCTAGTGGAATCCTCATTCTAGTTGGAGTGAGGGGTGGATATAGATTGCGGACTGCAATCGAACCACCTAAAAACCGAGTGCCTCCTCTGTGGTTTGCTGTTGTTATCTGCGCTCTTCATCTGCTTGTCTCTTTGCTTCCATGTGATCAGTTCTTCATTCTCATTTACTTATACTGCCTTGCTTGGTGACTGCATTTGCATTTCTCTATGTGCGGGTTAAGGAGGGGTGTAAGCAGTAGAATTTATTTTCCGTCTAAGTTTTTACAAATTGGGAGTGATCTATTCATCCCCCCCTTCTATATCACTCTTGATGCGCTAACAATTGGTATCAGAGCAGGTTTACGCCATGTGGACGAACGGTCAACGAAATGCTAGTGGTCCTAGAACCTTCATGGCCGAAGGTCAATCCATTAGTCGCCCTCCGTATTTTGATGGTAGTAACTATCTGTTTTGGAAGAACAGGATGGAAGTGTTTATCAGGGCTCAGAGCCATAAACTGTGGAGAGTAATTACGGTGGGGCCATATGATCTGCCACCAAACGAGGACGCTTGGACAGATGACCATGTCAAGTTCTCTTCACTCAACTGGACGGCGCTGAACATCATCCAGTGTACTATTCATCCAGAGGAGTATGCCCGTATATCTGCCTACAAGACTGCCAAGCGAATGTGGGATGAGCTGCAATTGATCTATGAAGATACAGCTCAAGTGAAAGCCTCGAAGGTAAACCTCTACACTTCTAAGTATGAAATGTTTAAGATGAATGTAGATGAGAATATAACTGAAATGTATGCCAGGTTGTCTTTGATCACAAACATTCTTAAAGGGCTAGGGAAGGATCTTACTGAGGCAGATATAGTCAGGAAAATCCTTAGATCTTTATCCCCGGCATGGCACACTAAGGCCATTGTGATTGAGGAGTCAAAAGATCTGACTATCTTGACTGTGAATGAACTCATAGGATCCCTTATGACCTATGAGATGAATTTCCAAGGAGGTGGAGAAGGAAGTGAGAGGAAGGGTAAAAATGTAGCTCTAAGGGCTTCCCGCAACAAGGGTAGCAACAGCGGGAGCAGCAGCAGTAGCCCCGAGTCCGAGTCCGAGCTTGAAGGTTTGTCAAATCTCGACCAGGAGGAGCAGGCAATGCTCACTAGACAGTTCAGAAAATTTTTGAAGAAAAAGGGAAAGACCTTTAGGAAGAAGAAGCCACACTCTTTCAACAAGAGTGCTGAATTTACAAGTTACAGGGATAGAAATCCTAAGAGACTGACTTGTTTTAATTGTAACAAACAGGGACATATGAAAGGCGAATGCCCAGACCTCCAGAAGAAGGGTCCCTATCTTCAGAAGAAAAACATAAAGGTGCAGAAGAAGAAGAAGTCACAGGCGATGGTCTGCACATGGAGCGAGGAAGAAGAAGACCCCGAAGACGCTTCCTCAGAAGAATATGAAGATGGAATTTGCCTTATGGCAAACAGTGAAAAGGAGATAATAAATATTTTTGAAAATTTCTCAATTGATGACTGGGAGGATGCTTATGGTGAATTGTTAGATAAATTTAATTCACTTAGTAAAGAGCACAGAGTTCTGAAAAGAAAATTTAACACAAATGTTGAAGAACAAACTCTGGTCTGTGAGGAAAATGAGAAGCTAAAAGAACAACTAGAAGAAATGACCTCACTAAGGAAAGAAAATGATAAGCTCAAGGGAGAAACTCAAGAGAGTCAAAAATAGCTCAATGAATTCAAAACTAAAATTGAAGAAAGCATGAATGAAATTAGAGTGAACTCAGAGAAATATGAAGCTGTGAAGAAAGTAAATGCTGAACTCCTAAAAAATTCTGAGTCCCTTCAAAAGGAGCTGGAAGACAAACAAAAAGTCTTAGAAAAGTTTATCCAAGGAAAGACTAGTTTAGATGCTATACTAGGGACTAGGGTCAATTTTAATAAGGAGGGTCTAGGCTATGACCCAACCAACAAGAGACCCTTGCAATTCAAGACCATCACCTTCTGCCCAAAGAAGGGAAAAAAGAAGCTGGACACACCATCCAGCTCAAACAGCTCTAAGGAAATTCAAAGTCCTAAAGAAAACACAAAAGCCAGTACTGGACAACCATTTAACATGGGAATGACTTTTATGAAGAATAACACTAAGCCCACTCACCAGAACACAAATGGTAGATGGACCAAGAAAGTGAATCAGAATAAGAGCTGGAATTACAACAATCAGATGGGTCCAAACAGGACCTACTGGAGAAATAACTTTCATGGTCAAAAATATGTTAATCAACAAGCTTACAGGAAATTTCCTAGGAATAGGAAGACTAATGAATGGAATAGAACTCACTTCTCCAGTCCAGCTGGATTTAACTTTAATAAACCAGAAAGGAAGGTGCCAGAGAAAACCATGCTGAAGCAAATCTGGATACCTAAACACTTGATCAGAGACTTGAACAATGTCCTTGGACCCAACTCATCTTGGGTTCCAAATCACTCTACTTGATGTATTTGTGTAGGTCGGCCTGGCAGCTGAAGATAACAAGTGGTACCTCGACAGTGGCTGCTCCAGGCATATGACAGGAGACCGATCCAAGTTTAGCAAGATAGAGATGAAGCCATAGGGTCTGGTCAAGTTTGGAGGAAAGAACAAAGGTAAAATAATTGGAGTTGGTACAGTAGGTAAGTCTTCCACAAACTCCATTGAAAAAGTCTTACTTGTGGAAGGGCTTCAACACAACCTGATTAGCATTAGTCAGTTATGTGACAGGGGTCACAGGGTTGTATTTGATGATAGTTCATGCAAAATCCTTGAAACAAATTCTGATGTGGTTAAATTTATAGCCAACAGGATTAATAATGTCTACATTGTAGACTTAGATGAGAAATCTGAATCTACTATTTACTTATCTGCCAACTCTGAAAATGATGCTTTTGAATGGCATAGACGTCTAGGTCATGCTAGCTTTACAACTTTAAATAAATTGGTCAAGCATGATTTAGTTAGAGGCATGCCTAGAATTAAATTCAACTCAATATCAAAAGCATGTGATGCCTGTGCTCTAGGCAAACAGACCAGAAATTCCTTTAAATTAAGATCTGAGCCATTGTCTTCTAGACCAATTGAACTTCTTCATATGGACCTTTTCGGTCCCACTAGAACTCAGAGTCTTAATGGAAACAGGTTTGGCTATGTCATCATAGATGACTTCTCTAGATATTCATGGATATTTTTCTTAGCAAATAAGAGTGATGCATTTCAAAAGTTTAATCTGTTTTTCAATAAGGTCAAACAAGAAGGGAAGTACAAGGTCTGTTCTATTCAATCTGACCATGGAGGTGAGTTTGAAAACTCCATGTTTACTTATCTTTGTGAAAAAGAAGGACTAACTCATAGGTTTCCTTCTCCCAGGACACCTGAACAGAATGGGATTATGGAGAGAAGAAATAGAACTGTGGTGGAGATGGCCCGAACCATGTTGATTGAAAGTAAATTACTTAGAAAGTTTTGGGCAGAAGCGGCCAATACAGCAACTTACATAATCTACAGGGCCATGGTAAGACCCATTCACAAGAAAACACCATATGAGCTTCTAAAAGGTAAGAAACCAAACTTGTTTCATTTCAGAATTTTTGGAGCAAAATGTTTTATTCATAACAATGATAAGAAAGATTTAGACAAGTTTGAAGCCAAAAGCACACCTGGAATATTCTTGGGTTACTCTGAAGTGTCAAGGGCATATAGGGTATTTAACATATCAGATCAGAAAGTGAAGAGTCTCCACACATCCTTTTTAGTGAAAAGAAAGATGTTTCTAATGTTGAAAATCTTGACAGGGATTCCAATCATGGTGGGGATTTTCTAGAAGACCAACAGGAAGAAGAGAAGACTCAGCCGAGTGGAGAAACAAATTCCCCCAATCAGGAAGGGCCAAGAGAAATAGGTGAGTCTTCAACAAATATTAGATTTCTTAAAGACCATCCATTAGATAAAGTCATAGGCAATTCTGAAGATCCTCTTCGGACTAGGTCTCATTTTAGAAATGTGAATAATGATGACTTAATTGCTTTAGTCTCACAAATTGAACCCAAAACAGTAGAAGAGGCCTTGGCTGATCAAGCTTGGGTCAATACTATGTGAGAGGAATTAGGTCAGTTTGAAAGGAATAATGTCTGGGAGCTTGTCCCAAGACCAGATGGTATTAATATCATAGGAACCAAGTGGGTGTTCAAAAATAAGATGAATGAAGATGGAATTATCTCAAGGAATAAAGCCAGATTAGTAGCCAAAGGCTACTATCAGGAATTCGGTGTAGACTTTGATGAATCCTATGCACCTGTTGCTAGGATGGAAGCTATAAGATTGTTGCTTGCCTTTGCTTGCTCAAAGAATATAAAACTCCAACAAATGGATGTTAAAAGTGCCTTTTTAAATGGAGTCATTAAAGAAGAAGTTTTTGTTGAACAACCTCTTGGATTTCAATACTCTCCTCAACCTAACCAAGTTTTCAGGTTAATCAAAGCCTTGTATGGTCTAAAGCAGGCTCCAAGAGCATGGTATGAAAGATTGTCTGAATTTCTGATCAGCAAGGGCTACAAAAGAGGTAAAGTTGATCAAACTTTATTCACCAAGGGCATAAACAGAGATCTTATCATAGTTCAGGTATATGTAGATGACATTGTATTTGGATCAACTAAGCATGAACTATGTGATGAATTTTCTACCATGATGTCTGCTGAATTCGAAATGAGCTTGGTTGGTGAACTAAAATACTTTCTTGGATTGCAGGTACAGTAGCTAGAGGATGGGTGCTTCATCAACCAAACCAAATACACAATGGAACTGTTCAACAGGTTTGATATGGAAAACTTAAAGCACATTACAACACCCATGGGCACCAATACCTCATTGGATGCAGATGAGACAGGTAAAGAAGTAAATGCCAAACTTTATCGAGGTATGATTGGATCACTTCTTTACTTGACAGCCTCTAGACCAGATATACAATTCAGTGTAGGAATGTGTGCAAGGTATCAGTCTAGACCTACTGAATTACACTTAGCTGCAGTTAAAAGAATCTTCAGATATTTGTCAGCTAGTCATTCTCTTGGTTTATGGTTTCCTGCATCTCACACACTTAACTTAGTAGCATACACAGATGCTGATTATGCAGGCTGTAAACTAGACAAGAAAAGCACTAGTGGCCATTGTGAATTTTTGGGTGGGTGTTTAGTGTCTTGGGGCTCCAAGAAATAACATTCTGTGGCCCTCTCCACTGCAGAAGCTGAATATGTGGCTGCAGGGAGTTGTAGAACACAAGTAATATGGATTAAACACCAGCTTCAGGACTACCAAGTAGACATGGGGTGCACACCAATTTACTGTGATAATACTAGTGCCATCAATATTGCTAAAAATCATGTTTTGCACTCACGAACCAAACACATAGAGATAAGACATCATTTTATAAGAGATGAGGTGTCTAAGAATAATTTTGAACTGATTCATGTAGGCACAGATAATCAGATTGCTGACATATTCACAAAACCTCTGGATAATGAAAAATTCACCACATTGAGAAGAGAATTAGGCTTATACAAATTGGCTTAATTATGAAGTATGTTCTTGTTGTGAGGGGGAGTTGTGTTTGTCTGATGTTTAGCCTTCTTTCATGCTGGTTTAAAGGGGGAGTTCAGAATGCTTACTGGTTAGCTTTCAGTAATGCTTTGAATAAAGGGAAGCTTAGAGATGATGCTGGATTATTTTATTGAGGAATGCTGTGTCTTAGGGGGAGCTGAGTTGTAATGTGAGAAGAGAAGTTCTTCGACAGATTCAAAAGGGCTGTCTAGATGTGTAACTTTGCTGGTCTTGCATGACTGATCTAGTGTGGTTCTCTCAGATAGTAGAGTGTCACTTATCTCTTAAGTCTATAAGTCAGTGACTCTAATCTCCTGTTAGAATCTTTCCTTTGGTACTCCTTCAGAGATCTGGACTAATTGCATAAAGTATATCTTCCTACATTGTCATTGATTCTGGTTCAGGCCAAAAACCTGTATGTCTTGATATCTGACCCAATTAGCTTGAAATCTAGACTTCAAGACTCAATTCAAGAAATAGTCCTTCTGGTATTATTTTCAATCATTCTATCTCTTTAACTCAAGGGCTTAACTGAACAAACATGTTCTGTTTTGATCACTGAGAAACTGGGAGCTTCATCAATGAAATGAATATTTCTCCCATGTCATGAGGTGTCAAATGCTTAAAATGAATGAAAAGACATGACAGAGCAATGGTGGCTTGCTGGTGAGTAACTGGGGACTCTGGCCTCTAATCAAGGTGTTTCCTCATGTCAAAAGCCACAGTTACTAACTCTGTTCCTTAATAATAATGAAAAGGGAAGTAATGAGGTACTCACTCTGAGTAACTGGGGATTCAGGTCTCTAATCAAGGTGTCTCTCTAATGTCAAAGGAGTGAACTACCAACTTACTCATTGATCTTCTTGAAAATCACTTCCATCAAAAAATTCCTTGTTGTTATGCAACTAATGGATTGCTTGTCCTCAATACCTTGATAACACCTCTCTGACTTCGTCTCTTGCTGTCTTGTGGGATAGTTGAATGATCAGCTATATCTGGCCATACTTGTTAACTCCTACTCTAAATCATACACCATGTATGCTGATAAACTTTTCTATCATTCTACTTCTCTATTGTGTACTGGAGTTTAAAGAATCCTCTCTTGAGATTAGAAACTCACTTATTCTCTTAAGACCTACTCGTGACTTTCTGCACTAAGAAGTTACTGCCCTTACTCTTCATGTTTCCAGCACTGTCATACATTCTGTATTTCTTTTTGCTGATGTCAAAGGGGGAGAGAAGTTCTGCAATATCAGTGAGTCTTGGATTTGTCTTGAGCTTTGGGGGAGTCATGTTGCTTAGGGGAAGATATGGTTATGAGTTATGGGGGAGATGAGAGTGTGTTGTAGGGAATATATAATTCATCTGCATGAGCACGCCTTGAATTTAATCTGTTTGTTGCAGCTGATATTAATCTCTTGTTGAACCTTGATATTGGTTGATTCATAGTGTTGTCATCATCAAAAAGGGGGAGATTATTGCATCCCTATGGTTTTGATGATGTCTCACACTATAAATCAATCTTCTATCTCTAGATTTATGCTGGTTCATCACCTAAGTGAGTACAGTTCATATGCTGTTTCATTATTTCATCTATCTACACTGTTTGCTTAATATGGACAGTAGTGGGTCGACTCATCAGCAAGGGTGGGTCGACGCATCAGAACATTGATAGACTGGGTACCAAAGTCTTCACCAGCTTGATCTATTAAGTCTGTACATTGGCATATCTTCTTCTAGTCTGTACATCGGGCACCTTCTAACTGAAGTCTATACACTGGTCTTAATATTCTAAGTCTGTACACTTGCCGACCAGTTAAGTCTGCACATTGCCAAAGTCAGTACAGCTCAACTCTATACATCCTTCCAAGCTTCAACTCTATACACTGGATTGTCAAGCTTCATGTCTATACACTGGTTTGTCTAAACTTCAACTCTATACATCCGATTATTATTGCAGTGTTCACCAAGTCCATACATCGCTTTCATACCTTCAACTCCATACACTGCTACAGGAACCAAGTCCATGCACTCTCCCGTTCAAATCCTTCAAAGTCTGTACATCGGTTTCGCTTCTCCAAGTCTATACATCGCTAAGTGTGTACATTGCATTCTGCTCAAACGATCAAAGCTCAAAGTCTGTACAACGTGAAGTCTATACATTAGCTTAGGGGGTTCAAGTCTATACTTTGAATTGCTCTTCAAAGTCTGTACAGTGGCTTCGAATCGGCAAGTTTGTACATCGGCTTCATTTGTTCAAGTCTATACTTTGAACTGCTCTTCAAAGTCTGTACAGTGGCTTCGAATCGGTAAGTCTGTACATCAGCTTCATTCGTTCAAGTCTATACTTTGAACTGCTCTTCAAAGTCTGTACAGTGGCTTCGAATCGGCAAGTCTGTACATCGGCTTCATTCGCTCAAGTCTATACATTCACAGTGGTTCTTCCATGTCTGTACAACGCTGAAGCCTTCACAAGTCCATACACTTCTTGAGCTTCACCAAGTCTGTACATCGCTTCAAGCGATTCAAGTCTATACAGCCTGCCTTTACATTTAGAGTCTGTACATCGGTCCTACAGTCGATCGTCTCATTCAGAACTTTGCAAGTCTGTACAGCCGAGCGTCTCATGCATCGTCTAGCTCTGGCATAGTCTATACACTGGCTCAAGCTTGTCAAAGTCTGTACATCACCGTTGGGCATCAAGTCAATACACTGTTCACCGTCTTATTAAGAGTCTTACACTATCAAGTCTGTACATTGTGAACAGAACATCGCTTCCTCAAAGTCTGAACACTGGCCTCTTGCTTCAAGTCTACACATTGGGTTGTCCGACCACAACTCTATACATTCTGTTGTTATAACTTGAGTCTTCAATGCTCACAGCACACTCTTTCCAAGCCTGTACATTGGTTAGGCTTCGTGAAGTCTACACAGTGGCTGGGCAATGTAAAGTCTACACATTGGCAAGGTTAGTTCATGCATTGTTCATCACATGTCTATACACTGCCATTTATGTGCTTATTCATTAAGTCTATACACTGTCTTCACATGCGCTTTATTCATTAAGTCTATACACTCTCTCACGTTGTACACACTTACTCAGTTGATGTTTCTGAAGTATATATACTCGTGTTAACAGCCTGAACTAACTAAGTATATACATTCCATTTGTCTCTATCTGCAGGCGATTCAGGCTGATGATTGGGCACGTGATCTGAGGTTGGCACCTGGCACGTGATCCAAGACACCAGGAACATGACACGTGGATGGCAACCTAGTCAGGATGCTGCCATGTGGTTGAAATTCAAATGATCTGGGAAAAAGTTCATGGGCGGGAACCTGGCAGCCACACGCCCAATATCTGCTATAAATATGGAGCTTCGTCCTTTAGTAGAAGCTTGATCGTGAAAAGAAAAAGTAGAAGGCATATGTGTGAGGCTGCACGATCCAGAAAGGGAAAAAGAGCAAAGAGTTCCATAGTGTCCAGATCCGAGAGGAGTATGTTCGAGAGAGAGAGAGCAGTGTCTGTGGTTTGATGAATTGCTTCCTTTGAAGCTACATTTGTATTGGTTTCTGAACCGAATGCTTCTTCGTTTGTCTTTGTTCCTATTTTGTTTTCTTTTCATTTTGTTCATCCTTCTGATTCAAATTGGTTCCCCTCCGGTGTGTGGAGGAAGGGAGTATTACTCCAGTTTCCCTCTGGGTTGCAGGGGAAGAGAGATCGGTGATCTCTGGTGTTGCTAGTGACAGGTTGTCATTAGCAGGTTCCCTCCGGTGTGTGGAGGAAGAGAGAGGTGTCTCCGATTCTGTTCTAGCTGGTAGCTGGAACAAGTATCAAGTTCTGTGGGTAGCAGAGCTTGGTTGAGGGATTTTTTTCCCTTGGTTGTTCAAGCTGTGTGGCAGCATGTTGTTCGCAGACTGAGTCTGCAGTGATCTAGCATTGTCTAGTGGAATCCTCATTCTAGTTGGAGTGAGGGGTGGATGTAGATTGCGGACTGTAATCGAACCCCCTAAAAACCGAGTGCCTCCTCTGTGGTTTGCTGTTGTTATCTGCGCTCTTCATCTGCTTGTCTCTTTGCTTCTATGTGATCAGTTCTTCATTCTTATTTACTTATACTGCCTTGCTTGGTGACTGTATTTGCATTTCTTTGTGTGCGGGTTAAGGAGGGGCGTAAGCAGTAGAATTTATTTTCCGTATAAGTTTTTACAAATTGGGAGTGATCTATTCATCCCCCCCCTTCTATATCACTCTTGCTGCGCTAATAAAGATCATGCTGATTAGGATGAAAGATTCCTACAAAGTCAGAAATGAAACTTTATTCCAAATTGTAGCAGATGCCAGAAAAAAAATACTGCTTCGATGTCTCTCCATAGAGGAGGCCTGGAGAGTCATGAAAGAAATTCATGCTAGGTCAGCTGGAGCGCACCAGGCCAGGCCGAAAATGAAGATCAAAATTATAAAGTTGGGATATTATTGGCCGGAAATGTTTGATGACTGCTGTAAATATGCTAAGTCATGTCAAAAGTGCCAAGAGCACGCAACAGTCCCCAGGAGGCCGCCAACACATCTGCATCCGACAGCGTCTAGCTAGCCTTTTGCCCAATGGGGAATAAATGTCATGGGCCCATTGCCCCCTTCCTCTTCGGAATGCAAATATCTCTTATTAGTGATAGATTATTTCTCCTGTTGGGCGGAAGCTGTAGCCTTGAAAGAAGTAACAGGAGAAATTGTAGCCCGATTTATCTGACAAAACATAATATTCTGATTCGGCATCCTCAACTGGATCATGTTAGACAATAGAAGCCACTTCCAGAATCAAAATATCTACAGGCTTGCCGAAAAATACAAGATTGACTGGAGAACATACACTCCATACAACTCGCAGGCAAATGGGTTGGCTGAAGCCTTCAATAAAACCCTTTGCACCCTCTTGGCGAAGATTGTCAGTTATAGCAAGAAGGATTGGGAAGATAAGATGTATGAGGCGCTGTGGGCGTACCGTACTGTTTATAAAACCCCAACAAGTTGTTCACCCTTCTCTTTTGTATACGGCTCGGAGGCAGTTGTCCCTATCGACTTGGGAGTACCCTCACTACGGGTTGCAATCCAGCATGAATTGGTTGAAGACGGCCAAACAAACACAGAGCGAAGATTATAAGAGCTCTCTGATCTAGAAGAGAAGTGACTCTAGGCTTAGCAAAACATACAGGTCCACCATCCCCGCATATATTGCACCTTCGACAAGCTTGTCAAATGACGTGAATTCGAGAAAGGTGACCCTGTTATGGTCAGAAGAAAAGAAGTCATGGCTGCCAATCCTAAGCGTAAATTAAATGAAAATTGGCTTGGGCCTTATGTGATGCGGGACGGGACCGAAATGGGCTAAGACCTACGAATGCAACAAGTGCGGCCAGCACTCGCATGCCAAAGGTAAGCCGGGCGGCTGACCTCCGTGCCGTTCCTCCGGGTGGAGGCGTCTCTCAACAAGAAATCCAAGCCCACAGCCGTCCCTATGAGGGAAGCGTAGGGATCTCAGCGGCTAAGGAACCGCCGTGCGCCTATGGGAATCGAGTCCGAGCTCGGCGCTCGACTAGGGCCACGGAATGGGTGCTCAACTCTCAATCACGCGGTGAATAGCAAGCTAGCTAGGATCCTACGCGCTCACGCGACATATAGAATAGTATACTAGTAAAGCAGAGTAACAGAGTAGGAGCGTCGCGCGCACCTCCACGCCTAGGCGTGGGGAAGAAACCCCGGCCGAGAACAACAACCCCGATACACATGACAAACAATAATACACATCCAGCCAAAATGCCCACTCCTCGCAGGGAGATAATAGGCTACAACAATAGACTTCGGGGCTGCCGATGCACGGGCTGACGGGCGGCACTCGTTGAAGGGGTGGCCGCGAGGAGGACCCGTGCGGCAGTCGGCAGATTCGCAGCAATGCGCGACTCGGCGGCGAACGCTCCCACGGCTTGGTCCGGTGTCTGATTGAGGCGCCGTCAGCGAGGGCGCGTAGCTGGGTCACGGGAGGAAGCCTCGGCTAAAGGGGGCGCTCAGATTCGCACCGAGGTGGCCGTTAAGTCACCTGCAAGTCGTGACTGATTTCCTGCACATAGAACAGCGCGCTCGCGCGGTAAAACTGATAACTTGTTGCTCCAGGAGACGAACGGGGTGCCGCTTGAGGGAGGACGTCGGGGACGCAGGGAAGTAGGCCCCGACCGAAGGGCTCGGTCAGATCTGGTCGAGGTTGGCTGGGAGAGCCTCTGCAAGTCGTTGCTGGTTCGGGGGTCGGATTGCACAGGTTGATCTGCGCGGCCCCACGAGATTTGACGCCACGCTCATCACCGACGTCAAAACGAGGCTTGGTCGGCGGCGTTGGAAAGAGGACGACGAGAGGTACGATCGCTGAAGAGACCAGCTCCAAACTCGCAGTTTTCCGCTCTGGGGAATTTTCGCAAGAGGGCGGGCAGAACCTGGCTCGCAGAGAGAGAGGGTCCTGCGCGAGCTCACGAAGAAAATCGCCACGGGCGGTGCCGACCTCGGATCGAGACGAAACCAAAGCCCACGCATTATTGACTTGTAGAAGTACCTCCAGAAAAAAGGAGAGGACCAGATTCGACCGGAACCGGATGGGGGCACCGCTGCAACTCGGGATAGAAATCTGACGAGCAGATTCGAGCACTTGTGAAGGAGATGAGGGAAGATAGAACCTCGGCGTCGCACCGAGGGATGGGGAGTCACACCCCGGGGTTGATCCCGTCGCAGGATCAAGGGAGGAAGAAGGGGCGCAGCCACCAAGGAGTCATGCTCACTAATAATTCTTCATCAACTTTTCAAAGAAAATAATACAAGCTTTTATATGGGGAGGGGAGATGCTAGGATGAAACCCTAGCCAAGAGGGGGAAAGGGGGGGTGCGCACATGGCAAGGGGGAAAGGGGGGGTGCGCACATTGTCTAGGGGGAAAGGGGGGGACGCACAACTCCTAGATTCTAGGAGGGAATTGGGGGAAGGGGGCGGCCAAAGGAGGAGGGGGGGTGGTCGGATGGGGAAGGAAAAGGGGGGTGTGCGCACTCCACTCCTACAAAGTAGGAGTGGGGGCGGCTGCCACCTTCTTCTCTTGGAGGAGAGGAAAGCTGCGCCCAAAACCCTAGCCCTAGGAGGTGGGGGCACAAATCCCAAGGTGGGCTAAGCATGGGAGTGGGCGGCCAGCCCAAATGGGCTAGTGATTGAACCAAAGAAGTGGCCCAATAGCCCTATCTCTCACCTAAAGCACAAAAATGACCCAACTAAAGCCTAATTGGCCCCAACTGGCCTACAAAGGTCCACAATAACAATAAAAGTGTCCACGCAGGGACTAAACCAAGGCCCATCATGGCCTAAAGCATAAAATAACTAAAGATAACTCTGCTCGTCTGCCAAGTGATCGCCGAGCCAAAGGGATGTAGGTGAGATCCGTGTACTCCGTCGTGAAGTGTGGCACGTGTCCCCACCAATTCTCCCCGGGTGGGAAGAACTCGACCCTGTCGAGTAAGGGTCCTGGTCGCTCCAGTAGCGCTCCAGCAAATCCAGGTCGATCCTCTCTAGCTCTCCACGTGTGATCCAGGTGTCGTCTGTCGCGGGGCATCCTCTCCAACGCACTAGGAAGCGCTGGTAGGCTCCGCTCCTGGTAATAGTTACCTGCTCATCCAGTATACAATCTATATATTCGCGTTTCTGTAATGTGGCTGGAAGAGGTGGACGCTCAGTAGGTGTAGCACTCTCAACAGGAGGGGAGGGCTCAAGAGGCTCACTGGGAATCACCGCGGGATCCCGATATGCCACCAGATCTGAGACATTGAACGTCGAACAGATCCCATAGTCGACTGGCAGCTCAATCTCATACGCATTCGACCCAATTCGCTTCAAGACTCAAAAGGGTCCAGCACCGTGGGCCTGGAGTTTCTTCACGGCCCCCGAAGGAAACCGTTCAGGTCTGACCCTGATCATGACGTACTCTCCCTCTCGGAACTCACGGGTGTGCCGATGCGCATCAGCTAACTCCTCATAACGTGCGTTACTGGCCTCAAGGTGGTGATGATGCAGACTCCGAATAAGATGGGTAGACTCATATCTACGTGAATGTAGAGGAGGTCCTGGACATCCAAACACAGACCTAGCATGCCTATGACTCCTACATGATTGGACAACACGGGGAGGACC
Organism: Amorphophallus konjac; assembly: GCA_022559845.1. Lineage (NCBI taxonomy): Eukaryota > Viridiplantae > Streptophyta > Magnoliopsida > Alismatales > Araceae > Amorphophallus > Amorphophallus konjac. The sequence continues at coordinate 216,120,645 of CM040123.1, read as the reverse complement.
TGGACAACCAAAGTTGTATCTATCATGCATATGTGTCCTACTAAATGTGGTAGACTCATGGGGACTAGATTGCCCAAACTCACTCATGACATTACCCCTATATGATGAGGGACATGGAGAAACATGAGAGTGAGACATGTGACCCTAGCCTCCTAAACTCTGGCGTCTGGAAGTATGCAAGGTGAGGTGTTGGCTAGCAGGTTTGGATAGGGTGTGATGATAGACCTTCTCGACAAGGTGGGGAAAAGAATATGATTCGAGAGGCTCACTAGGGAGGGGATCGAATGGGTCAAAGAAATGATGACCCCTCCCGACAGGTCTCTTCACTATACTTGCCCATGTGCGACATTCGCCCAAGTGCAGATGATCACCGTCAGGCGCTCTAATGTATGGGGCAAGAGGCTCATGAGGATGGCAAGGAAGGCAAGACTCCACCCTCGGGACCGTGATACCATAAGAGGGGACAAAATCAACCTCCACGGGTATGGGAAAGAATAAAAGGACCTCGGAGGTGATATGTCCTATGGTGTAGACCGAGGTAATAGACCCCAAAGCAGGGAGTGTAAAGCAATGACTATAGGGTTGGTCAGACCCTAAGGTCAACATATATGTCAACTCCCATTGACAATCTAAACTCCTAAGGAAGCCCTTCACATTTTCAAGAAAGCAGAAGGACCGAAAAGTGGTGTGAAAGGAGTCAAGGGGTACAATTGGGAGGGCTGGTCCCATGGGTGTATAGCAAGGAATGGAGACATCTAGAAGTGGACCCTCCCTTAGCCAGCTAGCTAAAGACTCTCCAATGATCAGCTCACCCTCGGAGTGTAAGAATGGCTCTATATGAGGGTCTAAGGGTGAAGCATCTCTCTCAGGAATGGAAACGGAGTCCTCTATGATGTGGATGGGATCACTCCCTAACTCCTCAACCTCAGCTAAGTACTCCTCAGCCAACTCCTGTTCAGCAACGTAAGTCACTGGAACAAACCCGGGTGGGGCATCCGCCGAATGTGTGTCCTCCAAGATAGGGGAACGTGAAGGACACTGGTCAGAGAACCGGACATTCCCACTACAGGGGGCCACAGGGGCGGGCTCTGGGGGAGGTGGCAGGCGTGAGCCTGGAGGCGGAGCGGACTGTGGGCTAGGGGAAATCGGTGATCCCATAGGAGTACCCATCCTTTCTAGTTTCTCCCTAAAGAGTTGCAGGAGTTCTGCGAGGGGGAGATCTCTCAAGTTAGGGGCATTCGGGGAGACTTGCTGGTAATCATGAGATTTAGTCTCGGGCCTAGACTCACACACAGGTGGCACCTTGCTCCTCCAACTATGATGTGCTCGATTGGGGGTAAGAGGTGATGGGCGTTGCGGAGGTTGAGCCCTTAGAGTGGCCTTAGACTGATCGAGGGAGATAGGAGGAGTGGTAGTGCTCCTCGGGCTATGGGTCTCTGAGTAGGAGGCGAAGCATTGGGGAGCGTAGATCTTCCTAAGTTCTACCTTCATCTCCTCCCATGAGTGTATGGGCTCTTGCCACCAACCTGCCCTAAGACCTACTATGTGATCCCACACTTCCCTAGCTTGAGGTGAAAGTTGACCCCTGGCAATGTTAACTCTCTCGGAACCATATATCCAATTCTTCTCAAAGTATTTTCCCATGGTAGCCTCCCACTTTAGATAGGCTCTAGGGCTCAATCCATCAAAGCGAAGGTCCCCATCTACAATGATGTCCAGGCATAGAGGGTCGGTCGGACCCTTGTGGAGGATGTAAGGAGTAGCCATGATGAAGCACCTGAGGACTCTAACTACACATGCACGCCCTAGGACTATGGAAGGGACATGTAGGACAACTAAGGGATGGGACTAGACACGACCCAAAATGGAGAAGGAAACTGGGGAAGAATACAGACTCAAATGCAACTAAAACAAACCTAATGACTCACATGACCTAAGACCCCAATTTGTTAGAACAAACTGGTTCCCTAAGCTCTGATACCAATTTGATGCGGGACGGGACCGAAATGGGCTAAGACCTACGAATGCAACAAGTGCGGCCAGCACTCGCACGCCAAAGGTAAGCCGGGCGGCTGACCTCCGTGCCGTTCCTCCGGGTGGAGGCGTCTCTCAACAAGAAATCCAAGCCCACAGCCGTCCCTATGAGGGAAGCGTAGGGATCTCAGCGGCTAAGGAACCGCCGTGCGCCTATGAGAATCGAGTCCGAGCTCGGCGCTCGACTAGGGCCACGGAATGGGTGCTCAACTCTCAATCACGCGGTGAATAGCAAGCTAGCTAGGATCCTACGTGCTCACGCGACATATAGAATAGTATACTAGTAAAGCAGAGTAACAGAGTAGGAGCGTCGCGCGTACCTCCACGCCTAGGCGTGGGGAAGAAACCCCGGCCGAGAACAACAACCCCGATACACATGACAAACAATAATACACATCCAGCCAAAATGCCCACTCCTCGCAGGGAGATAACAGGCTACAACAATAGACTTCGGGGCTGCCGATGCATGGGCTGACGGGCGGCACTCGTTGAAGGGGTGGCCGCGAGGAGGACCCGTGCGGCAGTCGGCAGATTCGCAGCAACGTGCGACTCGGCGGCGAACGCTCCCACGGCTTGGTCCGGTGTCTGATTGAGGCGCCGTCAGTGAGGGCGCGTAGCTGGGTCACGGGAGGAAGCCTCGGCTAAAGGGGGTGCTCAGATTCGCACCGAGGTGGCCCTTAAGTCACCTGCAAGTCGTGACTGGTTTCCTGCACACAGAACAGCGCGCTCGCGCGGTAAAACTGATAACTTGTTGCTCCAGGAGACGAACGGGGTGCCGCTTGAGGGAGGATGTCGGGGACGCAGGGCAGTAGCCCCCGACCGAAGGGCTCGGTCAGATCTGGTCGAGGTTGGCCGGGACAGCCTCTGCAAGTCGTTGCTGGTTCGGGGGTCGGATTGCACAGGTTGATCTGCGCGGCCCCACGAGATTTGACGCCACACTCATCACCAACGTCAAAACGAGGCGTGGTCAGTGGCGTTGGAAAGAGGATGACGAGAGGTACGATCCCTGAAGAGACCAGCTCCAAACTCGCAGTTGTCCGCTCTGGGTAATTTTTGCAAGAGGGCGGGCAGAACCTGGCTCGCAGAGAGAGAGGGTCCTGCGCGAGCTCACGAAGAAAATCGCCACGGGCGGTGCCGACCTCGGATCGAGACGAAACCAAAGCCCACGCGTTTTTGACTCGTAGAAGTACCTCCAGAAAAAAGGAGAGGACCAGATTCGACCGGAACCGGATGGGGGCGCCGCTGCAACTCGGGATTGAAATCTGACGAGCAGATTCGAGCACTTGTGAAGGAGATGAGGGAAGATAGAACCTCGGCGTCGCACCGAGGGATGGGGAGTCACACCCCGGGGTTGATCCCGTCGCAGGATCAAGGGAGGAAGAAGGGGCGCAGCCACCAAGGAGTCATGCTCACTAATAATTCTTCATCAACTTTTCAAAGAAAATAATACAAGCTTTTATATGGGGAGGGGAGATGCTAGGATGAAACCCTAGCCAAGAGGGGGAAAGGGGGGGTGCGCACATTGTCTAGGGGGAAAGGGGGGGACGCACAACTCCTAGATTCTAGGAGGGAATTGGGGGAAGGGGCGGCCAAAGGAGGAGGGGGGGTGGTCGGATGGGGAAGGGAAAGGGGGGTGTGTGCACTCCACTCCTACAAAGTAGGAGTGGGGGCGGCTACCACCTTCTTCTCTTGGAGGAGAGGAAAGGTGCGCCCAAAACCCTAGCCCTAGGAGGTGGGGGCACAAATCCCAAGGTGGGCTAAGCATGGGAGTGGGCGGCCAGCCCAAATGGGCTAGTGATTGAACCAAAGAAGTGGCCCAATAGCCCTATCTCTCACCTAAAGCACAAAAATGACCCAACTAAAGCCTAATTGGCCCCAACTGGCCTACAAAGGTCCACAATAACAATAAAAGTGTCCACGCAGGGACTAAACCAAGGCCCATCATGGCCTAAAGCATAAAATAACTAAAGATAACTCTGCTCGTCCGCCAAGTGATCGCCGAGCCAAAGGGATGCAGGCGAGATCCGTGTACTCCGTCGTGAAGTGTGGCGCGTGTCCCCACCATTATGTCATCTAGAAGGTCTATGAAGGAGGTGCCGTATGTTGTTGTCAACCATAGGGGGGAACACAATTCCCACCCCTTAATGGAAAGCATTTGAAACTATATTATGCACTACTTCCCCAGTTCACCGAACAATTAAAACCCCGCATCTCACATTAAGCAAGCATGTCCCTCGGATATCCCATGAGATTATGCAATATCCATTCAAAAAAAAAAGAAAGAAGGAAAAAAGACTTTGAATGAAAAAGAGAAACAAAAAGAAAAGAAAAAAATCATTATCAAAACTCATCAAGGGATATTAACTGTTCAAGTCCCACTGGAATTCAAAAAATCTCTGCTCTGGCCCAGACTATTCATCTTGCCCGAATGACCAAACAACTACACTCCATGTAGTAGCAAAAGTCTGAAATACAACTCGACATACGACTTTTTGTGCCACCGACGAATAAACCTTTGACTTGGACCTTCCATCTAGGGCAACGAATAAAAAGACCTCTTTCCTTCGACCCAGACCTTCCGTCTGGAATCGATGAATAAAAAGACCCATTTTTCATTGACACTCACCCCGTGTCAATGAATTAACCACGTCAGCCCCGACTCCCTGTCGGCACTGACGAATAAACCTTTGACTCAGACCTTCCATAATCAACAAATAAAAAGACCTATTTCCTTCGACCTAGACCTTGCGTTTGGAATGAATGAATAAAAAGACCCCTTTTGCTTTGACACTCACCCCACGTCAACGAATTAACCACGTCAACCCCCGACTCCCTGTCGGCACTGACGAATAATCCTTTGACTCGGACCTTCCATCTAAGTCAATGAATAAAAAGACCTCTTTCCTTTGGCCCAGACCTTCCGTCTAGATTCGATGAATAAAAAGACCCCTTTGCTTTGACACTCACCCAGTGTCAATGAATTAACCATGTCAGCCTCCAGCACCCTGTCGGCACTAATGAATAAACCTTTGACTTGGACCTTCTGTCTAAGTCAACGAATAAAAAGACCTCTTTCCTTCGGCCCAGATCTTTTATCTAGAGTCGATGAATAAAAAGAGCCCTTTGCTTTGACTCTCACCTCGTGTCAATGAATTAACCACATCAGCTCCTAACTCCCTGTCGGCACTGACGAACTAACCTTTGGCCCAGACCTTCAGTCTGGAGCCATGAAAAAAAAGACCCTTGCTTTGACACTAACCCCGTGTCGATGAACAAACTACGTCAGTATTCGACACCCCGTCGGTACCGACGAATATACCCATGGTTTAGACCTTCCATCTAAGCCAATGAATACACAAGTTTTTCCCTGCCCTGTCAAGCTCATTACAAAGCCTTTGGCCTAGACCTTCAGTCTATGTCATTGAATAAACGATCCTCCTTGTTCCAACACTAGCCGCCAATCCCACCAAGATCGACCCCATCCTGTTGGTTTAGACCACCTATCTAGATCGAAGCATAAAACCTTCCTCCCTACTTCAGCATTGACCACATGCTGATGACTAAACCACTCTAAGGCTAAACTCCTCGGCCCGTGTGCCCACTGCGGTGAAGCGAACCCCTCATCCTTTCACTGAAGGGGTGAGCGCTTTCCCGCATACTTACACCAGATTGACGGCCTGCCAGCTCGGGAAATAAGATGATATGATGAAAAGTCTACACCCATAGGGCCCCGCGCACTCGTCTCTCATTTGCGCCACACACGGGTGGGGGGCATTTGTGGACACCTGAAATTCGCCATCAAGAGCGTCAAGCTGCTCCAAGACGAACAATGGCAACGAAGGAAGAAAAGAAGAAGTGTGTCGACACGCCTCACAAGCCGCGTCGACTCACGCATGAAGACGCCATCTGCCATCTAAGGCGATCAGCTGGATGCATTGACGCAACTCAGTGAGTGCGCCGACGCACACATGCAGGTGCACACAAAAAAGGGAGGAAAAAGAAAGGAAGAAAAGAAAAGGGACTGGTAGTGAACTGGCGGCCTCCCCCATTGATCTGGCGGCAGGTGAAGAAAAAAAAGAAGAAAAAAAAACAAAAGAAAAGAAATGAAGGGCCCCCTTATCCGGCGGCAGAAGAAAAGAGAGAAGGGGAAACGATCCGGCGGCACCCATCTGACAGCTTCCCCCCCTAGACCAGCGGGGCTCCATGCCCCCCTTCCGGCGGCAAGTAAAAGAAAAAAAAAAGAGAAAATGAAGAAGAAAAGGAGGGCATTTAATGCCCATCCGGTAGACCTTCGAAAGTCCCCCCGTTTGGTAGGCTACTTGCCTCTCTATCCGATGGGTTCTCACTAGTAGATCGCCAAGAAGGCTTGTCCGGTCACCTCGAGCGCCTGTAAATGGCAAGTTTTGAGAACCATTACGGAGCGGTCTACCCCTACCAATGGTAGTACGTCCCGTCGGCTAGTGTCGACCAATCAAAAGAAGACAAGCCCGCCAACCTCCTGCCCCCCCCTACGTATAGGCCTCCGGGGCATCAAGCAAGGAGAAAGAGAATAGCAAGAAGAAGAGGAAGGGGTTGAGGGGAGCTCGGACAGTCTCCACATCCATCCCTATAAAAGGGACGCAAGGTCCAAAGGAACAGAGGTTGGAGAAGAGATTACAAAAAAAGGTAGAAGAAAAAGAAAAAGAAAAAGAAAGGGAGCTGAGAGCGTCTTTGCACCTGCGTCTGTAGAGTGTAGATAAGATGAAGAGTGAGGGAGAGCAGAAGAAGTGAGATGAGGTTTGGGGGAGAGGAGCAATGCTCTGTCTCCCCCCACCCCCCCCCCTCATTGTATTTCTTTTTTTCTACTTGTCTATCTATTTTTTTATCACGATGTATATCTTCCCTTGTATCTGTCGCTCTTGTAGGGAATAAAAAATGTCAGTTGCGTTTGGTGATATGGGCTTCATCTTGTCCCCTCTTCTATCCTGAGCATACCCCCCCTTCCTGTTGCCTTGTTCTGGGCGTTTCTTTTTATTTTTTCTCCAGAAATCTGCCGTTGTTCTTTGTTTTGTTATGCTTGACATCCCAGAGCCTTGCTTGCCCGACATGCATGGGCTCCTGGTGTCTCCAGCATAAACAGACGGAGGTGCCCCTCTAGGTAGAGGTTCAGGGCTGACCCATTGCCATGGGTATGGCTCTAGACCCAGATCACCTCCGAAGTTTTCCTAAATGTGCCGACTCCGGCATTTTTCTGTTTGCATCCTTGTTGTGGCAGATCAGACCATTCCCTCCATTAATTGGTAAGTCCCACCTCTTGATTTGCGAGCTCCAACTCCTCGAATAAATTGGGTTTCAATTTCAACCAGTCTGCTTCTCGGTTACGGACGCTACTGCTCTTATGCGCGTCCATGTAAATTTGGGGCCGTCTCAGACTTTCTTGGATGGGCACCTGCTTGACTCCTCACAACACTCTGGATCTAGGGGAGGTACTACTAGATTTTCACCAGGAACTCGAACTAATTACTGAACCAGTCATAAAAAATGTTGAATAGAGCAGGGCGGTGATAAAACATTAGAATGGCAATGCACAAAAATACATACCTTTTCTATTCTTTTGCATTAGTTCTTACATCTATGGCATTTGTCTTGGGAGACCTCCTCTCCCACACTTTTTTAGGAGATTTTTACCCCGTCTTGGTGAAGGAAGGACCCTCCAATTGAGAACTCCTCTCATTGGACCAGAATTTTGTAAACCAAGGCCTCCGTAAGTCCCTGATACCAAAGGATTCCCTCTTTGGTAATCGGCCGGGCTATACCTTAAAGTTCCTCGGGTTAGTTGGCCCATGCGTGGTGAGAAAATCAACCTAGTTGGCATTGACGCAAACCATATTGAAACTAGGTTCCTACCTTGAGTGAACTACATAAACCTTGTCAAAACTCATTTAATTCACCAAGGTTCAACTAAGAAAAATCTGGCGTAAACATCTCACATTGTTTGATATCTTTGCAACTGTTCTTTGATTGAATCTTGATTGCTTTGCATAATGTTCTGCTTAAATAACCAAGTCAACATGTCGAATAATTTTTACATTCATGAGGATGAACAACCTAGCACTTCATATAATCCTCAATTTCATAATTCTCACCACAATATTTCTAAGGGACCACGTCCTCATTCTCAAGGTCTTGCCCGCCCCATGTGCAATTCTCAATCTCATGGTCCCTTACATCAATCGCGAGCCACTATTCCCCTAGAACCATCTCCTTCACATGGCGAGACGGTCTCCCAAAAGTTGTATCTCACCCCTCAACAAGCCCAAGCCCTTAAGGTCATTGTTGAGGGTTTAGCTTATTCATCTCACCCTCCTTCCATTCCCACTCGGGTGGCCCATCACCCACCTCCCTCTTCTATTCATCCTCCTCCTCGGGTGGTCCATCACCCGCCTCCTTCTATTCCTCCTCCTCCACGGCCCCAAGGCTCACTTGTTTCTTGCAACCCAGCCTGACAGGGTCCTTTTGTGGGTCAACCTCTCCAAGCTCCACGGCCTTCATATCAAGCCGTCCCTCCAAGTTCTCAATGTCAACCCTCCATTATTCAAGTCACACCCCTCCAACAAGCTCTTCTTAATAAAATCACTTCGATGGAGGAACAACTAAAGAGGGCCACAAGCCCGCGGCCGCCTCCGCCTCAAGTCAATCCTCTCCATGCTTTCATGAACAACATCACCAAGATGGAGAGAGATTGGAAGGGGAGAAGAACCGAAGATGGCATCAATAATACATGTGAGCTAGATGATTCAATGGATTTCAAGGATCAAGTGGATGCCGTCCGCCCTCCACCCATTCATTATATTCTTCCACATGGCCCTCCACCTCTGCGTTCATCCCCATAAAATCTTCTACAACATTATGCCTCTCTGCCTCATTATACTTCTTCACCCATCATTACGCCTCCACCACGACATCCACTTGAATTTGATGATCATGAAGAATTGGAGACAGCATGTGTAGATTATGAATCTTCTGAAGAAACACCCACTCCGAGTTTTCTCCGTTTTCCTCTCCCTCCATTACAAGAAGAACCCCCTTCTTAGGACGAAGCCACTGCCCCTAACCCCATTTATGAAACCTCATGGTGTTACGATGATGGGTCGATACTCCAAACACCCACGTCGACACACTATAAATCTTCCCCTATTCCCAAACTTTCTCGCCCCACTAAATTTAGACGCTTTCTCCATACCAAACATCTTCCTTCTATCCCTCCAACTGCCAAACCCTTAACCTCCACTAAGCCTTTCGAGACTTCTCCCCTTCTTCAATCTATTATCCCCCCCACCATACAATTAACAACCACTCCACCGGCCCCCGCCGAACCTCCCGCTAAACCTCAACCAAGTAACCCTCCATTGCCGCCACCTAAGGCCTCCACTACCCTCTTAACCCCAAACCCAACCACTCCTATTCCTCCACTTAACCCTTCACCTGAACTCGTGGCTAATCCCGAGAAAGGTCCACCCCTTCTTGCACGTGAGCCAACCTCGTCCACTTCCGAGCAAGGAGAGAAGCTTGTTGTGTTTGAACCTCCGCTTACACTTACCCCTTTTCCTACGCCTTTCATTACAACGCCTCCATCCATTGAGCCCATCGCCTCCATCTCACCTTCCTCTACCTCCCCTCAGAGTGGGTGCACGACTACAAATACATGTGCTGAAGAGGATGCTCAAGAGCCGGGCAAGAAGTTGGTTGCGGCTACGCCGTTTAAAAGATAAGATTTTGTTTGCCAGATGCTGATCCGTGTTCTTGTGCCGGGCATTAATGAAAAATCTCCACCAATGCTAACCAAGTAGAATTCTCAAGAGTTGATGCCATGGCGGCCCAAGGCCGTGATCGTTCATGTCACTTCGCTCATTGGTCTAGAAGTTTTTGAAGCTCTCATTACCCCATGTTTCGTCATTGTGCAAATTTCGAAGAAGGGGTTCTCCTCCAAAATCGTGATGACACATTCTTTCGCCAAGGAGATGATGAAGTCTATGCTCAAGGGCTGGGCAGGCCATCCCTTATTTGAAGCCTCCAATATCAAGCCTATTCCTTCTTCGCTTCCATGAAATGGTCTAGTGCCCATTCTATCAACTACTTTTTATGAAGATATTCCGAGAGTCTTGGGCATTTTGAAGCTTCCTATGTTGAAATTCCGACTCCCTCGCATTCATATTTTTCGCCTTCCAAGGGAGTCATTTTATAAGAAGCTAAACTTATTTTGTGCCAAAGTTCCAAAACTCCCTAACTTTCATAACACAATCATTGGCAGTTCATCCAATGAGAGCACATGGACCTTGATTCCACCAATTAAGCCATTTGGCAGGTGTGGACGCACTTATTTTTATTCATCAAGGATCTCTTCGTCTGTTTGTTGATTTATTGATTTATTAACTACAAGGGTGTGCCAGTCACAAAGTGACAATTTGTTCAGGCTTCATGGAAGCCCATGGTGCGCTCGATCTGACCCAGTCAGTCAATTGTGTAGTTCGGGTCGGGACCAAAACCCACCGCGCCATAATGGTCATGGCGTCATTTACATCCCCTCGGAGAGGGGAACACCGTTGATTAATCGCCAGGAAAAGGGGCCCGATGGCCTAAAGTTCATAGTGATGAAAGCGAGAGCAAATTCTCAGATTGCGTTTGAACAAACCCCGCGTTGGGGCATAAAAGTTCACGGATGCATGCATGTCAGTCACTTGTGGACCATTTCTTATTCGGACGAAAGTCCGCATTTGTAGCATCGAAGACGACGGTAAAATCGTGCAAATGTCTGCCACAGACTCGGCAAGTTTAATGCGGATGCGAGATTGAATCCCGGTAGAAGCGGGTCAGATTAATGATCTATTGGCCCGAGATGGTTGCGGACTATGGCCATATCGGGGTCCCCGAGGTCCACGTCCGATGCCATGGGGCGTCATTGATTTTCTCTTCACATACAGTCCGGGGAAACTAAGGTCCCAAGGTATGCGTGTATTTCGGTCACTGGCGGACCATTTATTGTTCAGACGGAAGTCCGCGTTTGTAGCGTAAGAGACGGTGACAAACCGTACAAATGTCTGCCGTGAGTACGGCAAGTTTAATGTAAGTGCAGGATTAGATCCCAGTACATATGTTGGTCACTAACGGACCATTCATTGTTCGGACGAGAGTCCGCATTTGAAGCATCGAAGACAACGACAAAGAGATACGTATGTCTGCCGTAAGTACGGCAAGTTTAATGGGATTGCGGGATCGGATCACGATAGAAGTGGGTCAAACTTATGGATTATTGGCCCGAGACGGTTTCAGCCTATGGCCATGTCGGGGATTCCATGGCCCAAGTCCTATACCATGGGGCATCGTTGCTTTTCTCTTTACACACAGTCCGAGGGAGCTAATTGTTCGGTGCGAAGCTCGAACTTGCCATCGTGTGCCCTCGCATGCGGATCGACCTTGGGGCGCTATTGTCTTTTGTACCATGACTTAGGGCGCTGAAGAGGTCCAAGGGAAGAGAGGGTCCCAAGGTATGCATGGTTGTGGCATTTATTATCATTGTTCCAGTTGTTAAGTTATGTTGTTTGTTTTCATAAGAGTGGTTCATATTCTTTTATTTTATTCATTAATTTATGTCTCTTCTTTTGTTTTATTCATTAGTTTCAAGCCTTTTCTTCTATTTGGTGAATTGCCCTTTTTTTTAATGAGGCACGCCGGTTAAAGGTAGAGAGGTAGAGGCGCGCCGATTAAATGGGTCTAAGGGAAGAGAGGGGCGTGCCGATTTAGCATGACACAAAGGGGCGCGTCGGATTAAGAGTGGCACAAGGGAGGAGAGGGGCACGCCGGTTTAGCCCATGGGGAGGGCGCGCCGGGTTCAAGACAGGCTGGGGGCGCGCCGGTTTCGGATGTGAGCAAGGAGTGGAGAGGTGTTTTGTGAGAGGGTTTAATCTGGCGCAAAGGGGGGCGCATCGGTTTGGAGCCAAAAGGGGTAAAAAGGTTTATGAGTGTAGGGCTAAGCGGCGTAGGGGGGTACCGCGCCGGATAAGTGCGCGCCGCATTAGGAGCACGCCGGATTGGGCTGTTTTGTCCTTTTCAAACGCTTGCAGGTTAGCAGATGGTTAGGTTGTTTGTTCACCTAGCAAAAATAGGTGGATTTGAAGGTTTTAAAGTGTTTTGTTCATCTGTTAAGATCAAAGTTTGGGTGGTTTGTTCAAAGGGGTTCAAGAACTCTAAGGTTCAGTTCATGTTCTCAAGGAGCTTAGTTCTTTCTTATTGTTCATATTTTTGGCAAAAATTCGGCAGCATCTCCCCCGGACTGAGGTTTGCTGGGGGGAAATGAGGGATCGTCAATCGGAGTATTCCAGGATGATCCCAAAAGCTCGGAGTGGCCTGACGGTAGTCCGATGTCCCATAGTCGAACGCAGAAGCCCCGAGGACTAGCCTTCAAGGGGTTCTAGCAGCTCATGGGTAGTAACTTCGCGATAGCTCCAACGGGATGGATGTTCGCCATGGAAGGCCATGAATATTCATCCCTCACACGGGTTCCCTCGAAGACCATGCTATGGAGGAGCAGGCTTCAAAGCACCAAGGGTGAGTAGAAGACAGGGAGAAAAAGGGGAGCGAAGGCTAACGAAAGCAAATTACTGTGTTTTAAAACTATTCTATATTTATTCATCCACCAAAAGGAGGAAGATTTAAATACAGGGAAGCTCATCCCGAAGGGAAGGGAAATACATTGAAGGGGGAAGAAGGAGATACACCGGTGGGGGAGAGGGGATGGAGCACAAGCTCCTCCCCCCTCCGAACTCACCTTCCCTCTCTCACACTCTCTCTCTTTTTCTTCACCTTCAGGCACGAGTAGATGGAGCCTCTTCTTCTCTTTGGACACCGGAGACCCTAGCCGAACCACCGTCTCTCTTTTTCATCCCTCAGCTAAACCCCTTTCAAAGAGAGCCAGCCAGCCAGACCACCCGTCGAGAGCTTCTAGTGGGGTGTTCGTTGCATATATATCAGTGGAGTTGGGAGGAAGAAGCCTTTGAAGCCAGCGACACGTGTCTTCTCTTTCTCCCCAACCGAAGGCAATCGAGTGACCTACAGATGTGTAGGGCGGTAGAGTTGGGAAGGTGCTCTTCAGGGATTGGCAGACGATGACCGGTGGAGACGAGCGGCCGGTGCGGAGCTCAGAGATTTCCATTCCAGGGAGCTTGAGTGGTTCAGTCAGTTGCACACTGGTCAGGCGCAAGAGACTTGGCTGTTTCAGGGAAAGCAACGACATTCTGTTTGCATAAAACAGGGGATCGCAAGTAGGATGGGATGCCTTGGGGTTAAACTGGCACGAGGTTGTGCGCGCCGGATTAGCAGCATGCATGGGGAGCGACGGTTACAGGCCAATGAATGGGGGGCGCCGGTTTAAGGCTCTTGCAAGGGGCGCGCCAGTTACAAGCTCTTGCAAAGGGGGGCGCGCCGGTTTAAGGCTATATAGGTACAGCCGCGGCGGTTTAGAATCCTTAGATTTCTTCCCGTCTTAGCGATGATTCGGATGGACGCCTGCCCTCTTGTGTTGATTTAGTTGTGAGCCTCCGAGTCCCGGTTCAGGACTTTGAGTGATTTTCGGCGCATGCCGAACATGTGTTTGAATTCCTGAGTTTCTTTTGATTCGGCCCTCGGCACTGCCGACTGGGGAACCGGCACTATCTCTTTTGCCCAAGGGGCTTCTTTGTTGGGTGGCAGAGCACCGGGTATATATTCATCCTGCTTGGAGGGGGTACAGGGTTTATTCGGCCTTCCCATCTTCGACTTGATCTTGAGATGTCGAGACGTCCGTGCCGCATGAACATTCTTTTTCTTCTCTCTTTTTTGACGTCCACAGTAGGGCAGGTTATTGGCCTTCAAGGGGTGGGCACATTTATATTAAGAGGCTTTCTGTCAATCCACTCACATATTATTCTGTTTCATCAACATTCTTACTCACCATCAATCTTCTCCCATGGGCCACCCATTGGGCGTTCTCATCTTCTCATTGCTTGTGTCTGCTTTCCTTGCATTCTTTGCATCTCATGCATTATTTGCATTTGCATTTATATTTATTTCCTGTGTTTCCATACCACCATCTTCCGGAACCTACGGATCCTTCTTCCAATTCACCTTTGTCCCTGAAATTTTTGGAACCTCTATCCATTCTCCCAGGGCATCACGCTCCCTCATATTTTCTCCCTTCGGAACCTCCAGATCTCTTATTTCATTACCCAATCCTTTTCAGGCATCACACCCTTTCCTATTCTATCCTTCCCAAACCTCCAGACTTTCTACCTCCACTCCCAGGGCATCGCGCCCCTCCACATTTTATCCCTCCGGAACCTCCAGATTCTTAATTTCATTCTCCAATTCTCCCTGGGAATAGCGCCCCTTTTAATCTTCTTCCTCTGGAACCCCCGGATTCTTTTCATTCCCCGATCCTTTCTGGGCATCGCGCCCCTCTACACTTTATTCCTCCAAGACCTCCGGATTCTTCTCTCTTCCTAAGGCATCGCGCCCCTCTACACTTTATTCCTCTGGGACCTCCGGATTCTTCTCTCATCCTAAGGCATCGCGCCCCTTCTTACTTTAACCCTCTGGAGCCTTCAGATTCCTTATTCCATTCTCTAATCCTCCCAGGGCATTGTGCCCCTTTTCATCTTCTCCCTCCAGAACCTTCGGATTCCTTATTTCATTCTCCAATCCTCCAAAGACATCGCACCCCTTTTCATCTTCTTCCTCCAAAGCCACCAGACCCCCTTTTTTTCCTCCGATTCATCCTTCTACTTATCCATGACATCACATCCTTTATTATTTTGCTCCTTTTGAATTACCTCTTTCCATACCTTTTCCCGGGGCATCGTGTCCCTCGGCACTTTCTTCCTCCGGAACCTCCGGATTCTCTCCCGCATGATTATCCTCCCTTACCTCTAGACCCTTCAGATTCACCTCTTTCGATTTACCAATTTCTTCTCTTGATTCCTCCCGATCCCGAGACCGGACCGACTTCTTCCGCACAAACTGCTCTAGGCACCTGCCCTTTCTCTCATTGCTTTCGAGGCTTTAGTCCTCACTCTCCCTCTTGATTCCTCTTTTCCTTCTGTAGACCTTTCATGTGATCAAGGTCTCTGTGCCTTAGTGAGGGAGTTCTAGTCCTCACCTCTTTTCCTTTTCTCCCTATTCATCTACGTCTGGTCTAGGCACCACTCCCTCTTGTTAAGCCACTTCTAATCCTTGCCTCTCATATTTCTTATCTGTCAAATGACGACAAATCCCATGTTGATCAACATCACCTCAAGCAGTAGCTGCTTTATCCAAGGTCGCAAGGTAATCTATTGGCGTAAGTGTGCATTTTTATGATGTCATTATCTCATTCATCTTCACACACAGTTTTCAATATGAAGTGCTTCTAAAGATGATTAGGAGTGGTAGTCCATGCCTTTTATCCTAGGTCTCTAATTAAAGTCAATGTTAAAAAGAGCCTCTAGGCTTGCTTTTGCAGCACCTTTTGGTTATAAGAATCCCGCGCTAGGAGTTCGACATTCCCTCCTCGCTTGTTAAGGGCAACCCTTAGCTGGGCACCGCACACACTTCACGGTGTCCTTAGCCGTCTTCCTTGGTAAAACACTGTTACTACTTGGGCCATGCTCAAGGGCACGAAGTCTTTTCACTTCTCTACTCGGCCGAAATATGAGGGTAGAGATATTCGGGGTGAAACAACTAATCTAAGCACACCCCGACAAGAGGAAGTCTCAAATAGGAGCAGTCTATCAAGACCTTATTCTTAAATTTCAAGTTTCAATTGCAATATCTGCCAAGTCCAAAGGACAAGAAAACAAAAACAAAAGATCAAAAAGAAATTAAAACAAAAATTCAAAGAATATGGCATGGCAAGAGGGTAGTAAAGTTTCCCCACAGGATGTTATGAGCCCAGTCGTATATGTGCCTATAAGAAAATTAAGGTTCGATGATATGACAAAAAGCCCCGGTGCAACATACCGAATCTCTAGGGATTGTGCTATAGACGGAAGTCAAAACCCGACATCTTCTTAACTCATATCAGGCTTATCCCAAATTTTTCTTCTCATCTACCTCTAAGACCGAGTGTTTCTCGGGTATGGCCTTAGTAGGGGCATAGTTAGCCAATGGCAGCCGATTATAGGGCGCCACCTCCAATGCATGCCCTGCTTTGGGTAATTCTTAGCGAAAGGGGAAGGAACAAGGACCCCTAGCCAGTGGTTTGAATTACCTTGGTGCTGCAATTAGCAACATCTAAAACCAAAATTCTAAAAAAGTTGATCATTTCCTAAATCTAAAAAAGTGAACATTTCCAAAATCCAAAAAATGAATAATTTCCCAAAATCACAAAAATTTGAATACTTCCCAAACTTCATAAAAACTTGAATATTTTTTAAAACCCATAAAAATTTGCATATTCTCAAAATTCAAAAGTTTGCATTGTATTTTTCCTAACTGTTTATCAAGATGGTATTCTACAGGGACCACTTCTGCAAGGACTAAGTGCACGAGATGAGTCTTCTCCTTCCACTTATATGAATCTTTTGATTATTCCCTATGATCTTCACATCATTGTCTTCATGATTTGTCCACTCTGGGCACTTTCGATTATCATTTCTCCATCTTTCTAAAGTGATTCATGTCAACTTTATCTGATTATTCCTACCGATCTGGGCATCACTTTGATCATTCAAGAGCCAATCTTTCTAAGGTTGTTCCTGCTAGCTTTGCTTAACTATTCTGGACATCACTCTCATCTTTCAAGAACAAAATGATTAGCCAAGTTTGTCATCCTCATGGTTCAAACAAACACAACAAACAATGATTGATGCTTGCATGAATGCTTTGCTTTAATGACTAAACATGTTTTGCTTTGACGCTATACATGCTTTAATGTTATTCATGCAAGGCCTTCCATTTTATGCTTTGATGCTATCTATGATTGAATGCTTAAATCAATGCTATTCATGACCTTCATGATATGCTTTTCTGTTTAATTCATTACTTGTTATATGCTTGGCTAATCGAGTTTTAACCACAGGAAGAAGCACTTTGGTCCCACCATCCGGGCATCACTCAAGTCCCACAATGCTTGCATTGCACTATACTCCTCAGTTCCCTTCATGCTCATTGCTTCACCATCTTCCATGTATGCATTTTAGTATATGTTATTACGCTATTAGATTATATCAAGGACCTTGTGGCTTTGATAAATCTAAAATGTTAGTTCCCCTTTATCAAAAATGATGATGATTTCAGAGGAATCTTAGTCGCACGGATAGGCCATTGAGCCGTCCAAGACTAGGGATGATGGTTCCCTTTTGTGAGTTGGTGAGCGAATAAACGGGTTTCGGCTTAGTATTAGCTCACAAATCGGTATCTTGACTCAGTCTGGACAGCTTAACAATATTATCCTTGATTATATTCTATTTTAATTTATTAAAATTTTTCCCTTTAAACCCAGCATGCATTCATGTAGGACTTTGAATTAACTTTGAGAAAATCACTATAATTACTCGATTTTGAGAGTCAATTGATCATCAATTTTCAAGATATAAGATAGTCCATGCCGAATTGAGTCCTCAGTTCACCTTGTTGCCATTTTGGGCTGTTTCCTTGAAGACTCCTTTGTTTGGATTTCTATCCTCTCATTCAATCTTTTCCTTCGATCCACCTTAGCTGTAGTACGTCCACATTGGCTAGTAACCACTCTCCAATGGTGAAACCTACAGATTTGTGACCTAGGGTACTTCCACCGGCTAGAAGTTGATTGCCCACTTTTTCACTCCTTCGTTCCCACGTGCACACTCCTCCCTTATCCAAACAACTGTTGATTTCATTGAACCTTTTGAAGATTGCTTCATTTCGATCTTTGGATCCAATTCTTATCAAGTGGTGCTAATTGCATGTCTCATCACACCTTGGCATCTACTTTTAAGTTCGCTCCACTTCATTTCACTCCTTTCCATTACATTCATTTCATTCCATTTCATTCTGTGTCACTCCCTTGCAAAGCGGATGCCAAGGCGAGGCAGCTGTACACACGCCATAATTGACATCACTTTGAGCATATCTTCAATCACTTTATAATGCCTCAAATTGACCCTCAAATCATGTTATTTGAGTTGTTTTCCTCATTTTTCTTAATTATTATGCTTTCTTCGGCTTTTCCCTATTTTCCCTATTTTTTTGATTTTTTTGAGATTTTTCTCTAATTTTTTGGGGCCTTTTTGAATTAACGTCAAATCCCCTAGGCACCAATCCTTAATTAATGTTAATTTAAAAGATGCCAATTCTTTAAACAAAAGAAAATAAAAAAAATGGGTGACCTAGGCAGAATGCGGTCGCGTTGGTGACCCAAGCCGAGGCGACCGCGTTCAGGAGTTTTGGCACCCGCAAGAGCGGACGCCAATTCCTTCAAATTTTCATGATTTTTGCTATTTTTAAAATTGTCGTCCACCTGCTAAGACTCTAATTCTTAATTTTACATTTTTAACCCCGTTTCGCACCGAATTCATGTGATTTTGAATCCACGTCACTATAGAAGGCCGTTAATTCTTTAATTGGCATCCGGGGCGTCAGACACGCATTCTTTTTTTATCGTTTTGAGCCGAATTAATATTTATTTTTCATTCCATGCCTCTATACAAGGTCGCTAATTCTTTAATTGCTGTTCGCACCCTATGACGCGAATTCCACTTCTATATTTTGAGCTTTTAATTCCATCCAAAATTCGTATTTATTACTAGTTGGCGTCTGGCCCCCTAGACGCGAATTCTTTTCTAATTTTGGACATTTATGAACTTTCCATATTTAAATTACAATTGACGCCTCTTTGAGCTGACGTTAATTAATTGGCGACTTCTGGGTCTGACGCCAATTCTTACAGACTTCTGAATCCAACAAAACCTCATTCTTTCCTCATTTTAAGCTCCTTTTCCACTTGGGAAAGGGTTCCTATCACTTTCTAAGGTTGAAGGGACACATGTCAGATGATTTCCTTTCTCCAAATCCAACTAAAACTCAATTTTATAATTTTTGGAGAATTAAACCCACGAATTTTCTCTCTATAAATAGGGACCCTCTCTCCCTTTGGTTTAAGGTTGCATCCATTGATCTTGGAGAAACTCTGCTGGAAGGAGGAGCTAAGGAGCACCTTCTCCCTTTGATTTAAGAGAGGGAGACTCCCTTAAATCCAAAGCTACATCCTCGGAGCACCTTCTTCCTCCCTTGGATCATATTGAAGATTTGAAGCCCCTTCCATGGAGAAATAATCCAATAAGCTCACCTCTTCCCTTTACCTTTTCTTATGCATTTAATTTAGTTCGTGCATCATCTTTCCTATTTTCTTTTATCTATACTCTCATCTCAACCATGTTGAGATATTCCCTTTATTCAACACTTGAACCCTCCCATTCTTCATTCATCATATTTTCTTTTCCCTTTGTATAGGGGTTTTAAAGCCAACTCCAACAAGGTGTATTCTTTTACATGATTCATTGCTTATTCACATTAAGGATTTGATGCTACACTCACATTGAATTCTAATTCAATTATTTATTTGTGTTTATTTGTGTTTTGCAAGGGTAATCAATCAAAGAGAAACTCTCTTCATTGGCTGGGCGATTGGAAGAGAAGGTGACACCCACATCTCCCTGCTATCGAAGGTATTCTTCGCGATCCCTTCTTGTTGTTTATTGTTCATATCTTTTGAGACCCACGTGTCTCTGGCGGTCACACTCCATATTAGCATCCACGCATGCTCCCTTTCTCCTCTTTCCCCTTCTTCTTTTCCTCCATATTAATTAATTCTCTTCTTTAAGTGGATTAATTCTAATAATCTACAGGGAGGTGGAGGAGATAGGGGAGGGGCGTAGGGAGGAGGGAGAGAGAGGGGGGAAGGTTAGAGAGAGAGAGCTAGAAAGGGAGAAGAGAGCTAGAGATAGACGGGGAGGAACACAAGGATTTATCCAATTTTAAAAATTCATTCTCTAATGAATGGGGTGCTCCCATTGGCCTCCTTATATAGGAGAGACCAGGAGTGTATAATGGACCCAAATGCCCCTTTCATAGATGGCAATTTACCCTGCCATCCTAGGGAGGGGGTGAACATAAGGGGCTGAACATAAGAAAGCATAGACCTAACTATAAACCTAGATACTTATACCTAGATGGTTACCTCAATAAAGAAAATTATATGAATTAAAAAATTAAATCATAAAATGGGAAAATGCCAATAAATCTCATCCCGAAGGTGCCGAAGCTTGGTGGATATGTCACGGGCAGTTGGGGGTCTCCGTTGGGGAGTGGGCAGTCTTTTGTGTCCCAACCACAGTGGTGGTGTTTGGACAGAGTTCTGATGGGTGAACGAAGATAATGGGTGTCAGAGCCAGTAGATGAGTTGATATGATTCAGAAGAGGTTGGTAGGCTTCTGCAGAGAAGTAGGAGAGGAGAGTTAGGCTGGTGAGATTTCCAATCTTCATGTCGGCATGTGACTGATGGCTGGCAGATGGACTTCTATAGCCAGGGTGTTGTGAATTTGGAAAAATTGGAGAGTGGCATGAGCCGTGGAATTGTGAAACCTCAGATGGCCGATTGTGTTGTGTCCCACTCGAATAGATCGAGATTAGTAAGCGAGTGGTGTTGGGACCAAAGTTGATCCAGCTATGTTCAATGGTGTTTTGGTTCACAGGGTAGGATTCAGGTGTCGTGTGTCGCCCAATATATGGCTTTAACCAAGAGGGGGGTGAATGGGTTAAAAAATTGATCGTAATAGTAGATTGATTAAAATGAATGCCATATAGAGATGAACAATACTATAGTTATAGTGTGGACAGAATTAAAGAGATAGTAGCAATCACGCAAAGAGACACAATATAATTTTATACTAGTTTGGACCTGACTCTCAAGTCAGTCCTACGTTCAGTTCTCAGCAACTACTGAGGTTTCCACTAAATTTCCTCATCAGGAACACTTAGAGTATGCTAGTTTTGCTAAGGTGTTCAACTACACCATAGGCACTCTTATTTCTAAGAGTCCTACCTATTTTTGTTTAGGTGTTCAGCCATACCACAGGCACTCTTTCATCTAGAGTCCCAACTGATTTCCTAGTATCAGCCAAACTCATAAGAAACTGACCTCCTGCTAGTCCCTCTTGCCCTCGGGCGAGAGACTCTCCCCTCAAGGAGGAAAATACCACTTTTCAAGTGGAGTTACATGGCAATTGCCTTTTAAATAGGCAGATTGTGTACGGTTAATGCAAGTGGTTCAAGATTGTATGATAAGAATGGAAAATAAACAATCTTGAACCAAAAGTTCAAAGGACCTTCTAAAGAGAAAGAATAGAGTATCACAAAAAGCTTAATGATGAAGCTGAGAGAGGTGCAGCAGAGAGATTATAAGAGCTTGTTTTTCTTCGCAAATGCTTTATGCTAAAGTGGAGTTGAGGATAGATTGAACTTGTATTTATCTTAACTCTATAATGTTGGCTTTTTACTAGAAACTAAGATTTCTCATACTATGCTCGCATCAAGTGTTTTGCATTGTGCATCCCGTCTACTTGTTATATACAACTTCCTTGACAAATTTTGTTAGGCTCATTTTCATTGTTGTTAGGCTCAAATTTATGAATGTTAGACTCTTTCAGAAGCTCATTAGACTTGAGCATGTATTTGTCAGACAGAGCTTTCTTCTTCCTACGTTCTTTGTTGTCATGTCTTTCTTTATGAAATACTAAGCTCTTTCTTTGAGTAGGTACAGTAGTAGATCTTCTTTTGACTTAGAGTCTTTCTCAAACTGTGGGAAGATATGGTCCTTTCGACGCCTGTTCTACAAAAGAGTACCATTCCGAGGTGTTATTCCTTTTTCTTGCTGCATGGCTATCTACTGGACACCGGAAGTGGAAAGGAGTTGATTCTTCATGAGCATGATGGCTTCATGACGAGTTCTTAAACTTTCAGCCAAATAACTCTTGACCTGATTTAGCTTATCTTCAATTTGTCCATGAGTGTCTAGAGTTTTCTTCTACATATCCTCGACCACATCACTCATATATTCATAGAAATGTTGAATATTGAGCTTTATATCGATCATGTCATCTCTAAGTTGTTGAGTGTGGTAAGTTCAGCTACATTGGAGAGAGTCCAAGTTAAGGTTGTGGGAGGCGCTTGAGCAGAGGCTTTTCTCACATACTCTTTGTGGGGAACCAGAGGTGAAGGTTGCAAGTCTTCAAGAGCACACCAAAATGCTGGAGGTTCTCCCTCATGAAGAGAAGTAGACTCTTTAGCCGTGATCACCTATTCACTATGTATGTTTCCTTCATCCTGGGTCTCTGTAGGATGCTCCCCCTCACCATGTGCAGTACATTCAATTCATGGCTCCCCCTCAATCTGTGCACCGATAACAATCTCAAGTTCGGCCATTTGTTGAAGAGCTGCATCAATGAGGGCAGTGTCTTTGTCAATTTCCTCCTATGTGGGAGGCACCTCACTGTCCCTAGGCTATCGTTCCTGAGAGGTTTGTCCATGCTCTTGTATATGTTTAGCTACTGGGGGCCCTGCGAGCTTGTAAGTAGGCGATTCTTCAACTATTCTAGATTCTCTCTCTAACCCAGTGGCTTTCTTCCTGAACAAAGCCACATCTTCTCAAGTTGTTGGCATGTAGAAAGATATAAGGGCTAAATTTTTCATTGTCAATAATGATACTGAAATGTTTAAGAATTTTGGTCACAAGGGACCCATAATGCAACTAGAACAATCCAACCTTCGCTATTTTTCAGTCTTCCTTAACCCCTCTTATCGTAACATCAAAAATGATGGATGTAAGTGATGATCATATGAAGCAATAGATTAGAATCTTCTATGAAACAGATAGAATGACTTCATGATTTGAGAATCAGAATGTAAGTGATGATCATGTGAAGCATTCTTACTTTGGCATTCATTTGAGTGACATCTATATTATTCTTATTGATCACCTTGAAATTGGCCCCAGAGATGTGTCTGCCTTTAACTTCAATTTCTTCTTTATGGTGCAGATCAATACTGACTAAGGAGCATTCCAAGAGGTCGACCAAGAGGAGTGGTAATATCAAAGCAGGTGTTTTTCACAGAGGTTATCAGTTTATCTCCGTCCACCCTCATGTTGAAATAAAAGTAGCGTTCGACGTCATCTAGGGTTTCTACTCTGAGAGAGCAAAACTTCAATAACTTCATGACTGCAAAATCCGCTAGTAAATCTATTCCGTCTTGGGCCATTTCTTCAAAATTGATACACCTTCCCACTATCATGGCCAAGCTTTTACTCAAAAATAGTGCTTGATCGTCATCAATGGCGAAGAAATGAACATCAACCGCTATGGCCAGAATGGGTTTTAGGGTTCTAGAAAAAGAAGTAACAGAATGAGCAGCCTTAAGGAACCCTAACAGAGGAATACTTGATAAATGTAATCATGAGTTGAAAGAGAGCAGGAGAAGGATACCTTTTGGTTCTCTTTGTGATCACTTGAGAGAAGGAATGAAGGTCTTCACATGGGTGGAGAGTTTGCGCGGGAGATTTTTATGTTTGAAGATGGAAATAAGCTGAGGTAGAAGAGATAGTCATCCTTTTATAGAAAGATAGGTGTTTGGGTTTCTTAAAAAAGGCATTCTAATGAGCATTGAGCCATCATTATTGAGGAAAGATAGGAGATTGACTGTTGACTATATTTCCACAATTTAATTGAATACTTGCCTGATATTCAAGATAGTCACACTTCTCAAGCTTTTGTCTTGAGATAGTCGATCTAGGTGTTTGCCTAAGATGTAAGATAGTCGAAGTTTATCAGCCTGAGTAGACGTTGGTCCGATAGTCGAAGTTGATATTACAACTAGATAGTCACTTATAAGATAGCTGGTCTAAGGATAGGATAGGCCCTCAAGATTTTTAGAAGATCGACTATCATACTGAGATAGGAGTTAGTTCTTTCCAATAGCAGACTATCTCATAGCTGAAAGTTATGATAGTCGGTGTTCTTGTGTTTTCTTTTGTGTACTCCTTATACACTAGTCTTTATAGTTCATCAAAGCTATTTTTATGTTATGCTTTCAATTTTTTGCTCATCTATTTACTCCAAAGCACACATTCCTAATTCCCTATGGATTGTAATGAATCTTTCTTCTAGGAGTGACTTGGTGAAGATGTCAGCCAATTAATGCATTGCGTCTACAAAATTAAGTAAGATATTTTTGTTACTAATATGTTCTCTGATGAAGTGGTGGCATACCTTTATCTATTTAGTTCTTGAATGCTGGATTGGGTTCTTGGTCAGATTTATAGCACTTGTGTTGTCACACATC
Organism: Amorphophallus konjac; assembly: GCA_022559845.1. Classification (NCBI taxonomy): domain Eukaryota; kingdom Viridiplantae; phylum Streptophyta; class Magnoliopsida; order Alismatales; family Araceae; genus Amorphophallus; species Amorphophallus konjac. The sequence goes on along the minus strand of CM040123.1, from coordinate 216,096,249 downwards.
ATTGAGATCTTGTTTACTTTCAGTCCATAGTCCTCCAACTAATGTTTGACCCACAACAACTATGCACAACAACTTCCAACAGCAACGTATTCAACATCAGTTGTAGACAATGCTACTGAATTTTACTTTCTTGATGACCAAGACATTAAGCACCCTGCAAGAAATTGGCAAGTACCACTGATGCTTTTCTATCTACTTTGCGTCCCGCATAGTCAGCATCAGAGTAGCAAATCAAATTAGAATAACATGATTTTGGATACTATAGTCCTAAATTTGAGGTTTCAGCGAGATATCTAAAAACTCTTTTAACATGAATTAGATATGATTCTTTTGGACTTGATTGGTATCTAGCACACATGCATACACTAAATAGTATATTAGGCCTGCTAGTTGTTAAATATAATAAAGATCCTATCATACCTTTATATTTTTTCTGATCTGTAGATTTACCTGATTCATCATTATCTAATTTTGTACTGGGCTCATTGGAGTGGACAAGGATTTGACATTGTCGAGTCCAAATTTCTTCAGCATCTCTTTACAATACTTAGTCTGGCAGATGTGTATTCCTTCCTCTAGTTGTTTGATTTGCAGACTTAGGAAGTAGCCGAGTTCACCCATCATGCTCATTTAGAACTCCCCTTGCATTAGCCTTTTAAAATTCTTGCACACCTTTTCATTAGTAGCTCCAAATATAATATCATCAACATATATATGAACAATCAAGGTCCCTAGCTGATTATTTAGGATAAATAGTATGGTGTCTACTTTACCTCTCTGGAACCCGTGGCCTACTAGAAACGTGCTTAGTCTCTCATACCATGCTCGAGGAGCTTACTTGAATCCATAGAGAGTGTTGTGGAGCTTGTAGACATGATCTACTTTGTCTAAGTCCTCAAACCCAGGTGGCTACTCAACATATACTTCTTTCTTGATGTATCCATTTAGAAACGCACTCTTGACATCCATCTTGTATAATTTGAGTTCATGTGCAGCTGCATAGGCTAGAAGAATTCGTATTGCTTCAAGTCTGGCCACAGGGGCAAATATTTCATCATAGTCAATTCCTTCTTCTTGAGAGTATACATGTGTCATTAGTCTGGCCTTATTCATTATGATCACCCCAGACTCATCCAATTTGTTCCTAAACACCCACTTAGTTCCAATTACATGGTGATTCTTTGGTCTTTCTACCAGACTCCATACTTGATTTCTGGTGAACTGGTTTAATTCTCCTTGCATAGCCAAAACCCAAGCTTCATCCACATTTTTGGGTTCTACCTGTGAGATAAACACCAAATAATCATAAGTAAATAATTTTTTTCTAGTTCTTACCTCAGCTTATGGATCTTCAATGATATTTTCCAGTGTGTGGTTTTTGGAGTATCTCCATTCCTTTGGTAGTCTCTGATCTATTTCTTCCTATTCTTGTTGAATTTCCTCTAGTGGTGGATCGTGCTAGTCTTTCTTTTGAAGTGAGAGTTTTTTCACTTGTTTCATTAATTCATCTGCATCATCATCATCATAAACAAATCCTTCTTTCCCTTTGGCAAGGGGGTTAGTTTCATCAAATTTGACATGTACAGTTTGTTCAACAAGAAGTGTTCATTTATTAAAGACTCTAAATGAGTTAGGTTTAGTGATATACCCGAGAAAAATACCTTTGTCACTTCTTGAGTGTAGGTTCCCTAGATTGTCTTTGCCATTGTTAAGTATGTAGCATTTACATCCAAACACTTTAAGTGACTGATGTTGCATTTCTTTCCCTTATACAGCTCATATGGTGTCCTTTTGAGAATCGGTCTGATCATGGCTCTATTGATTACATAGCATGCAATGTTTATTACTTCAGCCCAAAAATATTTTGAAAGCTGATACTCAGCTAGCATTGTCCTAGCCATATCCAGTAGAGTTCGATTCTTTCTTTCAGCTACTCCTTTTGTTGAGGTGTTCTTGGAGCTGAGAAATTATGTTCTATTCCATTCTGTTCACCGTATGTCTGAAATTCAGCATTTTCAAATTGTCCTCCGTGGTCACTTCTTAATGCTATAATATTGTACTTTTGATTTCTCTGAATTTTCTTACTAAACTTGATGAAAGTTTCAAATGTATCAGCTTTATGTTCCAGAAATAACACCCATGTAAATCTTGAATAGTCATCAACTATCATTAACCCATAATTCTTTCGTCCAAGGCTGGTGGTCCTCATTGGTCCAAATAAAGCTATGCGGAGTAGTTCCAGAGGCTTGCTAGTGGTTACTATGTTCTTGCTTTGGAAAGCGTTTCTGACTTGCTTTCCATTCATATAGGACTTGCAGATAGGTAGTTCCTTCATTTTTCTTAAGGGCAGTCCTTCAACTAAATCATACTTATCTATTTTTCTTATTATGCCTTGACTTGAATGCCCTAGCCTTCTATGCCATAGTACTACATCTTTTTCTTCCTTCTCCACAAGGCACACTTGCTACTATTTTAGCTCGCCCAAGTATACCACATACATATTCTTCACTCTGCATGCCTTGAAGGTAATCTTGTCACTATTAGGCTCAAGAATTATGCAATGTTTAGCTTAAAATTTTACTCGATGCCCTTTATCACATAGTTGGCTAATGCTCAATAGCTTATGCTTCAGCCCTTCTACATATAGCACTTTTTCGATGCATTGGGCTGTCTTGAATTCAACTATCCCTATACCTTTGACCTACCCTCTTCCATTATATCCATAGATCACAGTTCCTCCAATCTTCTCTTTAATTTGTGTGAATAGTGACCTATCTCCTATCATATGCCTTGATTATTCACTATCAAGATACCATCTTGTATTATTGGCTTTAAGGCAGGTCTGCAAGACAAAGTTTTACTTTTGTGTTTTAAGTACCTAAATCTGTTTGGGTCCTTTAAGGTTAGTTAGTATATGTGGATAAGCTTTGGGTAACCATTTCAGATTCTTACCATTTTTAGCTTGTTTTATGATTGAGTATTTATTATATGGAGTGATTGGGTAGGATTCTAATTTTGTTACTTTTACAAATTTTGGTAATATATATTTTTTATATGGGTTTGGTGGAGATTCATTTTTAGGTTTCTTGTATCCAATACCTTCTTTTCTGAAATTCTTAACATGACACTTTAATACTTCTTTTAATCCTTTCTCACCTTTGTGAATATTTCTTTTGTCTTCTTGAGATAGCTTCACTTTCTTTATGTTCGATAATTTTGAATTTTTTATTAGTAGTTCATCATTTTTATTTTTGATGAGATCTATGCTATCAGATATTATAGTGGTACTGGTTATTAATTCTTCTTGACATTTCTTTTAATTTTTCTTCCATCCTTTTCCTTTCCATAATTAATATATCAATTTGACTTGATGAAGAATTACAATGAGTACATTTTTCATCTTTTAGTGTTTGATACTCTTTTTTAATAAGTTTAAGTTCTTTATTTAGTATTTTGAATTTTTCATCTAATTCTTCTAAAGCCTTTCTAATGAATATTTTGAATCTGATTCTGAGCTAGAGTTAGAGCTGTATACTTGTTCCTCATCGTTGTTGGCCATCAAGGCCAAATTAGCTTCTTCTTCTGATTCTGATAAAGAGCACGATGTGGAGTCTTCCTCATCCCAGGCTGCAGCCATGGCCTTCTTCTTGAAGCGCTTCTTATACTTCTTAGAGTTGTCAGGCTTCTTCCATTCTTTAGCTTTCTCTGTTTGATTTCTAAGTTTTAGACAATCTGCTCTTAGATCTCTTGGTTTGCTGCACTCGTAGCATATGACTTCCTCTTTCTTGTGAGCCTCAACTTTGAATTGTTTCTTCTTCTTCTGGATTCTGGATCTCGGGCCTTGCTTTTGCAGCTTCTTTCTTCTCATGATTCTCTATAGTTTTCTAGATAGCATAACTGCCTCCTTGTCAGAATTTGTAGGTGTTTCTTCATCTTCCTCTAATTCTGGTTCAGATTCTTCAACCTTGAGTGCCATTGCTTCTTCTACTAGTTGAGGTTTCTCCCAGTCTCTGCAATATTATTTCATGGGCCATGAGTGACCCTATCAACTTCTCTAGCGACATCTGAGTGAGGCCATTTGCCTCTACAATGGCAGTTACTTTGGATGTCCAGCTACTTGGTAGTGATCTGAGTATTTTCCTCACCATTTCGTTGGAGCTATATCTCTTACCCAGTGCACTCAGCCCATTTGTGATGTCTGTAAATCTACAGTACATTTGAGAGATAGTTTTGTTGGGTATCATTTTAAACTGCTCATACTGAGATACCGATATGTCTATTCTTGTTTCCTTTATTTTGACAGTTCCTTCGTATGTGATCTTCAGTTTATCCCAAATTTCTTGTGTAGTCTTGTAAGAAGAGATTCTGTTGAATTCTATCCTTGATAATCCACAGAATAACTACTACTTGGCCCTAGCATTTAAATAAGTATTAGTTTTGTCAGTAACCTTCCATTCTTCCCTAGATATTGTGATGAAAGGTTACACTCTTCAACTATCATCCATAGATCATAGTTTTAACTCTTCAGGAAGAACTCCATTTGAGTTTTCCAATAAGAATAGCCTGAACCATCGAACAGTGGAGGGTGGTTGACAGATTGCCCTTCTGTCATCTCAGCCATATATGATCATTTGCACGTAGATCGTTGGATCTTTTATACTATAGAGAGCCTTGACTCTGATACCACTTATTGCCTAGTTACGGCTTTAAACTAGAGGGAGATGAATGTGTTATAAAAAATGTTCATAATAGTAAAGTGATTAAAATGAATGCAATACAGAGATAAAAAATACTATATTGATAGTGTGGACAAAATTAAAGAGATAGTAGCAATCACTCAAAGAGACAGTAATTTTATACTGGTTCGAACCTTACTCTCAAGCCAGTCCTACGTTCAGTTCTCTGCAACTACTGAGGTTTCCACTAAATTTCCTCACCGAGAACACTTACACTAGGCTACTTTTGCTAAGGTGTTCATCCACACCATAGGCACTCTTCTTTCTAAGAGTCCTAGCTATTTTTGTTTAGGTGTTCAGCCACACCACAGGCACCCTTTCACCTAGAGTCTCAGTTGATTTCCTAATATCATTCGAACTCATAGAAAACTGACCTCCTCCTCCTCCTTGTTGCCCTCGAGCAAGAGTCTCTCCCCTCAATAAGAAAAGTATGACTTTTCAAGTGGTGTTACACAGTGATTACCTCTTAAGTAGGTAGATTGTGTACGGTTAATGCAGATAGTTCAAGATAATAAGATAAGAATGGAAGACACCAATCTTGAACAAAAAGTTCAAAGGGCCTTCTAAAGAGAAAGAATAGAGTATCGCAGAAGGCTTAATAAAAAAGCTGAGAGACGTGCAATAGAGAGATTGCAAGAGCTTCTTCTTCTTCATAAATGCTTTCAGTGAAATTGGAGTTAAGGACGGATTGAACTTGTGTTTCTCTCAATTCTATAATGTAGGCTTTTTGCTGGAAACTTGGATTTCTAAGATTATACTCGCATCAAGTGTTTTACATTGTGCATCACGTCCGCTTCTTATATACAACTTCCTTAAAAGATTCTGTTATGCTCATTTTTGTAGCCGTTAGGCTCAAATTTATGAATGTTAGACTCTTTCAAAATCTCGTTAGACTTAAGCATGTATTTGTCAGTCATAACTTTCTTCTTCCTATGTATTTTACCGTCATTTCATTCTTTATGAAATACTAAGCTCTTTCTTCATGAGCAACATATCTTCCTTTGACTTAGAGACTTTCTCAGATTGTGAGAAGATATGGTCCTTTCGATGCCTGTTCTGTAGCAGTGTACCATTCCGAGGTATTCTTCCTTTTAGTTTAGTTGTCGCTCTGCAGAGAAGTATTTTTTTAGTCTTATACAGATGGATAATAAGTTAAAAATACTTCCTTCTTTCCTTCAGTTCTAATACGTGTCCTGTACTGCTATTTGGTCTACTTCTTCCTAAAAATAGACTAACACAATTGATCTTTCTAGGCCTTTACATAAGCCTATTGGAGAGGGGTAAAATCTACCGCCCAAGAGCATGGCCCAACTAGGTCTAATTTGACCCAACCAGGCCTAGCTCCCTAAAGTGACAGCCCCATTCTTGGCCCACTTACTCCAAGCCCAAAAACCCTCTCAAAACAGCACTTCCTAGGCGACCCCAGGTCCGAAAGTCTGAGCGATAGGTCGATCGGGAAAGCCCCTACAAAGGCCCAGTGCACCCTGTCCGAGCTATGCTTCTAACACCCGGAGGGACTCTCAACAGGTGCCCCGAGCTTGAACCAACAGTCGGAAGCACATCTGGGCATCCGTTACGCATCCTTCGGGAGCAGGGAACCCCAAGGGATAAGGGAGAGTAAGAGTCCTCGTGCAATTAAGTGCCCACAACAAGGACATAACCTCCCTGGTATCCCCTCGGCTCCCTGGACTCTTACGCTAAAACGGATTGCTATATAAACCCCAGGAGGGCTCTCCGAGGAGAAGGCATCCTGAGAGAAAACTACCACACCTATTAGTGGAGAGTAATATCACGCCATTTCTTTCCTACCACCTCTCTTCGCATCCATGCTCTATCACATTTGCTGACTTAGGCATCAGAGGGTTTCCCCCAGGGTTCCAGCCCTGGGCACCCCTGACCCGTTTCCCCTCTTGTAGATTATATACGCGTGGTGATCGTGACCAAAGATTCCTCTGGGATTTCATGACCCAAGAGCAGCATGAGATTACCCCTCTTCATCTGGCGCCATCTGTGGGAACCCTGAGCTCGCACTCGCTTGCCTTCTTAAGGAAGGGCTTGTGTAGTGAACCTAGGTCACAGGATTAATCCCACATCGGATGTTGATAAAGCAACCGAGTGCTTATAAAGAAGATATTCACCTCTTAACCCAAGAGGGCCCTTTTACAAGGACAAAACCCTAGCCGCCCTCTGGTGTGGTGGAGACAATACCTCTTGGGGGCGCCAAAAAGGTTTATCTCGCATCTACAAAGTGGCACCGTCTGTGGGAAATGAACACAAAGCCATCATGGTGAGAAGAAATCCCGGTAGGAGAACCACCGGCGACAAGGGAAAGACCGTGGTGGCAGATGGAGGACTTGTACCTCCCAACCTCGCGGAAAACCTCCCCTCCAACGACAATAATCAGGCCGATGAGTCGCCTTCACCGCCTGCGGAGGTGCAACCCACCAACGGGAATTCTAAAGCTCTCCAAACCCTTAACGCTAAATTGGACATCCTCGTTGAATTAATGAGGACCCAGGCGGCGAGGGAAGAGAAGTCACGACTTCCCGGGGAGAGCCCCCCCCCCCGGGGGTGGAGCTTCCCAACAAATCGTCGGAGGCCACTTCACCCTTCGAGGGCGACGGCTCATACGTAATCGGTCGGGAGGACCTTCGCACACCCCTCCTCCAGAACAGGAAGCCTCCTCCACCCCGAGGAGAGAAGGAACCGGGACACGAAGGTAGTTTCTGGAAACTGATCCCCCTGAGGGATGACGTGGCAGCCCGCAGGGACACCCCCACAGCCCCTCGGTTCAGCGGCAACCGGAGTTATCCCTCCAGTTGCGGGACTTTGAGTGACGATTCACGGAACAAGAACGTGCCCTCTGCGCCCTACAGAAAACTTCTGCCAAGGAAGATGAGGAGCAATCCCCATTCTCCGACCATATCTTGAAGGTAGAAATATCCCCCAAAATTTCACTACCGACCTTCAAGTCATACGACGGCCAAGGAGACCCGGCCGACCACTATGACAGCTTCGATGCCCTGATGACCTTGCACGGGGCCTCCGACGCTGTCAAGTGTCGAGCATTCGTGACCACCTTAGTCCTAGGTGTTGGAACCCTAGTTTTGATGATGACATTCTATGAATCATGTTAAGACTGAAATGCATATATACATCAATCAAAAGTCATCTGTTTTAGACAGCACCTAGGTCGATGCACGTTTACGTTTATGCATACATATAAGTCAGTGCATTTTTATCTTGTTACGCATATCATGTCCGTGCCCTTTCTCAATAGTCAGCATTTAGGTCGGTGCACGTATTGGTCTTGCTCACATAAGGGTCAGTGTAGGTTTTGCATCGAACATATAGTCGGTGCAGGTTTTGCATTAAACATATAGTCGGTGCAGGTCTTGCATATCACTCTCATATAGTCAGTGCACATCCTGCGTGACTGCACACCAAGTCAGTGCATGTTCTGATCTTGCATATATAAGGTCGGTGCAGGTTTTGCCTCGTGCATGTAAAAGTCAGTGCATATACGTCCTAAGGCAGAACGAAGTCAGTGCAGTCTCTTCATTAGATAAGAACAAGTCAGTGCATACTTTGCCTTGTGCAATATAGGTCTGTGCACATTTCATCTTAAGTGCATAAAGGTTGGTGCAACTTTTGCATCGGGCTTGTATAGGTCTGTGCAATTTTTGTTGCTGCACGCATGCAAGGGTCGGTGCACGTTTGTATCTCATGCATACAGAAGTCGGTGCACGTTTGATAACTGCATCTATAGTCGATGCACGTTTTATCATAAGCATACAAAAGTCAGTGCACTTTCTGCATCCTTCATATATAGTCGGTGCAAGTTCTGTCTCGCTCACATGATAAGTCTGTGCATATGAATGTTTATATGAAATACTTCAGCTCACAAAGCGTTCGACTTAATGCTTCTATTCTGATTGCCAGGCTCAAGTAACTAGCACGTGACCCAAGATGAATCTGGTCCAGAGACTTAGCCACGTGGAAAGCACCTCTTCAGATCTAACATGTTGACTTCAATCATCATACTTTTGCCGAAATGTCTAGGCAGGAAACATGTAATCCACACGCCCAATCTTTCGCGGTATATAGAAATTGAAGCAAGATTCTTTAGAGAAATTAGAGAGATATAGATACAGGAGAAGAGAGATTTGCTGAGCGACGAAAAGTGAGACAGAAAGAGAAGGAGAAGAAGAGGGAGACTGTGAGATTGAGAAGACATGTTCCACTGGATTTTGGATCAGATCCAAACCAGTTTGCTCTTGTGCGAGCATTGTGATTTATTTTCATTGTCAGCTTTCCGATGTTGAATCATTGGGTTTTTTGTTTTTATTTTTCATACTCCTTGTAAGCTATGTATCGGCGGAGGCTAAGCTATAAGGCCCAGCGGCAGAGGTGAATTCCTATGGATAGCTAAGCTGTAATGCTCAGCGGTCGGTGAAGCTGTAATGCCCAGCGGTTGGCAAGCTGTGAGGCCCAGTTGATGCAAGCTATGATGTGCAGCGGTTTGTAGTCAAGCTGTGAGGCCCAGCGGTTTCAAGCTGTCAGTCAGCAGTACTCCACACTCTGGATTGAGTGTGGGGTGGATGTAGGTCTGGATGACCGAACCATCTAAAAAGCCTTTGTGTATTGTGGTTTGCTTGATGAATTGTCACCCGATAGATGCGTGCTAGGCTCGCTTTTGTCTATGGTTCTGTCAGATAAGATTTTATGGACACACAGCTTTGTTTGGGTTCCGTCAACGGTATAGATTTGCTTGGGAGTCTGTCTTTTGTAGTTCATCTTTTTGATTAACTGCTTCATTGGTCTAATTCTTCAGCAGAGCTTAACTGATTTTTATTCCGCTTAAGTTTTAAATTGTTCAAGTTTTTAGAAGGGGATTCATTCACCCCCCCTCTGAATCGTTGATTGTGTCATTGTCATCCTAACACTTAGTATCAGAGCGGGTTATCTGCCCAGAGGGTCCAACGACCTGCAGATCTGGTCCTGACTCTTCTAGACGCATTCAGTTTTATCTGATTGATTTGTGCTTATCATCTGATTTGTATTTGATTGAGATGGCTGAAATTCCTCAGTACACTAGTTCTGAATTTTATTGTTGGTTTGGTAAATTTAGAGATTACGTTCTTTCTGTTAACTATGATCCTTGAATACTTATTGCACACAGTCCGCATGACATTCCGAAGGACAAATCCTAATGGAATGCTTCAGACCGACTGAAGTATTTGATAAATCAAAAGGCCCTGGAATTAACAAGAAGGGCAATAGATGTTAACCGATTTCCATTTAGTGCTAAGTGCAGGAGTGCTGCTGAAATAATCAACAGGATAACAGCCAACTGTAAAGAAGATGAAGTTAAATGCTTGATGGCCAGAGGTAATAATAGTGATCAGACGGAGGACTCGTCTTCACAGGTAAATTCTGAAACTGCTAATTTTAGCTTTGAAGAACTTGTTGCATTAAATGAACATTTAATTGAAAAATATGAGAAAGTAAAATCTGAAAAGAAAATGCTAAGAAGAGAAATGATTTCTGAAGTTACATGTTTAAAAGTAGAAAATGAAAATCTAAAATCAGACATGAACAAGGAGAGATCTGAATTGATTAAATTGAAATATGAAAATGAGAGTCTTAAAAACAAACTTCTTAAAGATGAAGACTCATGTAATAAATGTGCTTTCTTAAATGAATTGATTGACGATCTTGATTCTGATGATAACATCCAAAAGAGTCTAATCAGATCCTTCAAAGAAGAAAATGAATTATTGCTTGGAAAGAAAAAGGAAGTTGATGAATATGAAGATAAACTGCTTGAAGAAAATTGTCGTTTGAGAGAACAAAATAAGAAGTTATTGGTCTTGAACACTGTTATGTTAGAGAAATGGTTAGCAATTGAAAAGGGAAAATCAATTTTGAAAGAAAAAGAAGCAAATGATGAAATGAAGTTAAGACAGGAGAATGAATCTTTAAAAAATCTAAATGATAGTCTGCATCAATAAGTCATCTCATGTGAAAATGATATTGCTTCTTTGCAAGCAGAAATTGAAGATCTAAATAATTCTCTTTCAAAGTTCATTAAGGGAAAAGATAACTTGAATAAACTTCTTGGCTCAAATGTTACTTTTTAGAAAGAGGGTTTGGGGTTCAATCCTGTTAATAAGAAATTTAATGTGAAGAAGAATTCTATTGTCTTTGTAAGAAGCTCGGAACAGGAAAAGCCCTCTAGTTCATCTATTTTTTAGTTTACTGGCAAGAAAACAAATAATTAAATAAAAAATCTGAAAAAGAATCAAAAATAGAAAAAGAATGTTAGTTTAAATAAAATCAAACATGTTTCTGCCTTTCCTGTGCATGCTTCTCATGACTCTCACATACATTCACATGCACATGTCATAGATAAACTTGTCACAACTGTGCATGGTCACAATAAGAGAATTACATGCTATTATTGTGGTAACAAGGGGCATGTTATGGATGACTGTACTGTTTTGTTTAATGATGAAGTAAATGCATGCAAATCTGCCAACACAATTAAAAACAAATCTGTGAAAAGGTCTGATAGAGATACTTCTAATGCATGCTTTTACTATGGCAAAAAGGGTCATTATATGCATAACTGTTATTTAAAGAAACAAGAAGATCAAAATTTCAGAAACAGTTATGTAAAGAAGCATGTTAGGAAATCTTAAAATCAGAGAGTTAATTATTTTAATTGTGAAAAGTTTGGGCATACTTCATCAAATTGTTGGTTTAACAAAAACAATGCATTTCATCTGTTCATGTGAATAATTCTGCATTTAGGAGAACTCAGAATCCTGCATTCATGTATAAACCTCCTACATGCAATAACTGTGGAAAATTAAGACATGTTTCTTATGAATGCTTTTGGTTGAGTGGGTGGAATAATTGGAGAGCACCAATGTGGGGTGCTACTAATCCTGCTAGACCCAAGAGCTCTTGGGCCCCAAGATATTTCAAAGAACTTTTAGGATGCAGGTGTGCTCCTGTGGATAAAATAAAATGGGGTTCAATAAAATCAGGGCACAAAGATTAGTTAAACCCCACCTCTCAATTCTCCTTATTGAAATTGTCTGAATAATGCTCTCTGTGGAATGCTGCATGCTTGATTGGAATAAATTGATGATTGATGCCATCTTGCTATGAGTAGTACATGTTGACAATCTGATTCATGCAAATTCCATGTGAGATTTTTTTTTGTTAGTCATTCATGTTCATGAGTAGATGCATAGGTTTGCATGACTTCTTGGTATATCAAATGGAAGTTGGGAGAAGGGCAGATGTCTTCTGTCTGGAAACCCACGTCATGTGTAGAGGCTAGACCTCCGCCAAGTACCAAGAGTCAAAACAATGCATGCAGTTTAAATATGAAATGTGCATTTAGTTACTGGATCTCTGTGTACTTTAGGAAAATTAAGTGATGTTTGTTTCAGATCTCTGCACATTCTGAGGGGGAGCTGAGCTGATCAAAGTTTCTGTGTATAATGTTTTGGGGCTGAAATGTCTGATGATTATTGCTGCATTGCTGCTTGGATATTGACCTAAGTCTGGCTGATGAGAAGAGAAGTGGACTTGGATACACAGTTGAGTCTGTAGGCTGAATGTTGCTGGATTATAGAGAAGGCTAGTAGTCTGTTGATAGACTTTAAGCCTGAGTCTTTGGATGTGTGCCATTTGTCCCTTAGCCTTAACCATTGCTCTTGTGTGGCCTTCACCTATATCTCATTGCTCATTTTCTCTTTGACTTTTCTACTTCCATATTCTCATCCATTCTTCATAATAAATTCATAGACTGTGTTAGTCAGGGGGAGTATAATCTGAAATATGTCACCTTTATTAATCTTCAACAGTTAACTGCAAAGATCACTCTGAACTAAAAATAGAATTGATGATATTAACTGAAGTGTGATTTTCTGCATATGAATATTAAATCTTATCTGAAAATTCTCACAATTAACCTTGAATGACTCCTCAATGGTCTTAACACAGTCCAAATTGGAATTGCTCAGTAGGGTGTATAAAAATATGAAAGTCTTTAGTAATAAGTCAATCTGATAGGAAATCTAGTGTTTATATGGTCCTTAAGCCAAGTTTTAAGAAAATTCTGTTAAAAGACCAGGGAATATGCCATTAAATGAAATGGAAAATAATGAAATAGGCAGAGGAATGGCATATCATTTGAGAAACTGACCATCTGTTTCAAAAAAATTCAGAGGTCAAGTCATGATAATAAATGCTATCTATGTTCGAAATATGAAGCATAAAGGTAAACTGCACTGAGCAACTAGGGATTCCGGTGTTTAATCAACATGTCTCCTTGAGTAAAAAGGTGCAATAATACTGGAATGCTCAATCAAAAATTATGAAAGATCAATGAAAAATATGGTTGACTCTGGGGTCTTTTCAGTAAACTAAAACTGGTTTAAGTTCAATATAAAATAGATTTTTCAATCAGTATTGGCTAATGAAAAGGACTAGTAACATTAGTGATTTCTTTGACTGTGCTATTTCCTTGATAAAATTGTTTAATTTCCATTGACTTTGCTTCATAGAAATAATTTGTGAAGAATCATATTTTAAGATATAATCCCATATGCCGGAAATTGCATAACTACGTAGAAAGGCATTTTTTTTAAGTAAAGGGTAGTCTGGGTATTAATTGTTGAATTTGGTAAAGTCGACAGTATCTCTTTATAATACTCAACCCTACTTGCATTGTCTTTCATACCGTCCTCATTCAAGCCGAAACCTCTTCCCGCACTCACGACTCCTTCTCTCGTGCCGAGACCGTAAGCTGTCTCTCAGTTTTCCCTTCTCCACATTTCCTCTATTCGTTCTTCTACGATCCATACTCCATCCTTATCGCCTCCACCACTGTTGTCCCGCCATGTCGTCTCCGGTCACTAAGAGCAAAGGAAAGAGGAAGGCAATGGAGGAATCGCAGCCGGAGGAAACTATGTCAGAAAGAGGTGAAGAGGTTTCACAAGAAGAGAAAGGAAAAGGAATAGAAAAGGTCGATGGGACATTCTCCAAGTGCCAACGGCTTGCTGCTGTAACCACTCTCATAGTATCTGAGGAAGAAGGTATTCCCTCTAGGTCTTCACTTCAAGCTGAAATAATTTTGGAAGCGGGCAAGATCATGTTTCCACGGTATGTGGATTTTCACGACCATGAAATGTCTTCAAAATATCCTGAATTGGTTGAGCTGTTTATATTTCAAAAATGGAAGAAGTTTCTAGGTAAGCATAGAGTCTATTACCCGAGACTTGTTACTGAGTTTTACAATAATCTAAATTTTGACTTAGTACAGCTCAAAATTTGGTCTACTGTCAAGGGGACTGAGATTGAAATAACTAGGCACTTCCTTCATAAAGCATTTAGGATTCCAGAAGAAGGGGTAGTAGAAGGAGAATTTAAATACAATCATCATGAAGCTTACTCCCTTCTTACAGAGTTGCCTAATAACCCCAGAGACAAAAATCAGACAAAACTGACTCAGCTCAATGCGAACAAGTTCCCTCCATCAAAGAGGTTATTTCATCACATTCTCACAACCATGATAACACCTCAAATTGGAGGAAGAGGAAGGATAACTGAATCTTAGAGATTCATACTATTTTGTCTGTTCAAAAAGATCAAGGTATGTCTGCCAGACATAATAATTTAGATCATGGGCACATACAGAGAGTCTAGGAGAAGCCTACCATATGCTGCCCATTTGACTGGCGCGTTCAAGAAAATGAACATCTCATTGGAGAATGAGACTTCAAAAGATATCCCAAAAGTGAATGTATATAATATGGATTTCATATCCAAATTCATGAAACTGAAACCTTCTTCTGCCAGTCAAGTAAAGGAACAAGCTGAAAAGAAGGTCATATCAGCGCAAGAGGATCAGTCTCAAGCTGAACAAGAGACAGCACATCAACAGCTACTGCAAGTAGACCAAGCTGAGCAGGAGCAGCAGCCACCTACTATTGTGTTGGAAGAGATGAGGCTGCACGAACAACAGCCAACAGATGAACACGATGTCATTGCTGAACAGCTTCAACCTTCACATACTGAAGGACAGTCAGTACAAATTAGAGATTTACGATTGGATCAAGAAGTTCATGAGCTAAATTTAACTGATGAACAAATAGTACAACAATTAGATCAGAACATTGATGAGCTATTTGATCATTTTGTACAGCAGACTCGGCATCTATTAGCAGCTGATCAGGCCGAACAGACAGTCGAAAAGCAATCGCTAGAAGAGGTTCAAGAAAAGCTTCACTTAGAAACAGCTGGAGATGAACAGTTGGTTGATGAAACTGCTCCTACAGAGCAACACATAAATGATTCAGAAAGGGAGAAAGAAACTGTTCTAGATCTACAATCTATGGTTGAAATGGTTGATGAAATCACGAAACAAGTAGCCGATAAAGTCATAGAAGAAATTGCTGACATTGTTATTGAAGAACAGAGAGCATAACAGCAAAGATTGGAAGAAGTTCAGGATGAGCAACCCCAGGAAGTCCAAGAGGTTGTTGAAGAAGCTTCACAGGAACAAGTTCTAGGTCCTGCTCCTTTATATGGACCCTATCATGGGCCAATAACTCCATTTGGGATACAACCTCCTCTATCCCAAGAACAACCCTTCATTCCTCAGGGTTATCAAGCATCTAGCTCTACTGGACCAAGCTCAGAGTCACATATTGCTGAAATGCTCACTACACTGACAAACCTTGTGATGAATCAGAACAGTATGATGAATGCACAATTCGTCCATATAAACTATGTTATTGATCGTTTGGATGCTAGGATGTGTCATGTGGAATAGATTGTGGATAGTCAGTGGATAAAATTTGTTTATGATAAGCACAAGTCTGATTCAAAATTAAATGGGGTTTTGGACTCCCTACTGGCAGTGTGTACGAAGGCCGAAGATATTTTACTCAACCTGCAAGACACTCAGGCCACATCTTTTATCAAACTCTCTAAAGTTCTTGATTATACTTATGATCTTAAGATAGATCTTGAATTGATAAAGATTTAGGTGAACATACTCAAATAAGATCAGCAGGAGCTTACTCAGAAAATTGATATAGTTCACACACAAGTGGCGAACCTGGTTGACAGATTCAAAAATGGTGTCACTGAACAGGCCACCAGCTCATCTATGTTTATGGCTGACATACACAACCAGCAGACTTCTCAAATAGACAATCTGGGCAGCATGATGCAAAGCTGGTTTGTGGATATGACAACTACTGTCAAAGAGCTTCATGCCTTAGTCAAGCAGAATGAGTAAAAAGTGATGGCCAAGTTTGCAGCCCTAGGAACTAAAGTTGAAAGAATTCCATATCCAAGGGCAGTACCTTTGAGGGGCAGTTCTAGCAGCATACCACCCAGAGGAAGGGGAAGCTCCAGAGGTACTAGTTATGGTCGCACAAGTCCTACTGATTTCTAAGAGTCCTCCAATTGTTTTTGATAATGACAAAGGGGGAGAATAAATTGTTGGTCATGTATGACAGTTGTAGTCTGGAGGGACAGCTGTTGATGCTGAGCAGATAATGACTAATGCTGATATTGTTCTGATGTTTGGACAGATGCTGATGCTGATAGATATGTTTCTGATGTTGACTGATGTTGATATGTTTCTGTTGTTAAAAATGTTCTGAATGAGAATTTCTTCTAATGAGATACACACTCAAACATCAGTTGTCTTTTCTTACTGTACACAGAAATATAATTACTACATATTGCATATTTGTTTGAAATGCATACTTGTATTGTACTTATGTTGAATGTTACTCTTTCTATGCATCCCAATGAATAAATTCTATGAATGATTAACAACTTGTGAATGCTTGGAAATTGAAAGAGTATATGAAGACTGGTTGTTGGTTGTTTAATTCATTGTCTATTTCAATCATACATGACTCATAATTGTCATCATCAAAAAGGGGGAGATTGTTGTAACCCTTGTTTTGATGATGACATTCTATGAATCATTTTAAGACTGGAATGCATATATACATCAATCAAAACTCATCTGTTTTAGTCAGCACCTAGGTCGATGCACGTTTATGTTTATGCATACATATAAGTTAGTGCATTTTTATCTTGTTATGCATATCAGGTCCGTGCTCTTTCTCAACAGTCAGCATTTAGGTCGGTGCACGTATTGGCCTTGCTCAGATAAGGGTCGGTGCAGGTTTTGCATTGAACATATAGTCGATGCAGGTCTTGCATATCACTCTCATATAGTCAGTGCACATCCTGCGTGACTGCACACCGAGTCAGTGCATGTTCTGATCTTGCGTATATAAGGTCGGTGCAGGTTTTGCCTCGTGTATGTAAAAGTCAGTGCATATACGTCCTAAGGTAGAACGAAGTCAGTGTAGTCTCTTCATTAGATAAGAACAAGTCAGTGCATACTTTGCCTTGTGCAATATAGGTCTGTGCACATTTCATCTTAAGTGCATAAAGGTCGGTGCAACTTTTGCATCGGGCTTGTATAGGTCTGTGCAATTTTTGTTGTTGCATGCATGCAAGGGTCGGTGCATGTTTGTATCACATGCATATAGAAGTTGGTGCACATCTGATAACTGCATCTATAGTCGATGCACGTTTTATCATGCCCATACAAAAGTCAGTGCACTTTCTGCATCTTTCATATATAGTCGGTGCAAGTTTTGTCTCACTCACATGATAAATCTGTGCATATGAATGTTTATATGAAATACTTCTGCTCACAAAGTGTTTGACTTAATGCTTCTATTCTGATTGGCAGGATCAAGTAACCAGCACGTGACCCAAGATGAATCTGGTCCAGAGACTTAGCCACGTGGAAAGCACCTCTTCAGATCTAACATGTTGACTTCAATCATCATACTTTTGCCGAAATGTCTAGGCAGGAAACATGTAATCCACACGCCCAATCTTTCGCGGTATATAGAAATTGAAGCCATATTCTTTAGAGAAATTAGAGAGATATAGATACAGGAGAAGAGAGATTTGCTGAGCGATGAAAAGTGGGACAGAAAGAGAAGGAGAAGAAGAAGAAGAAGAGGGAGACTGTGAGATTGAGAAGACATATTCCACTGGATTTAGGATCAGATCCAAACCAGTTTGCTCCTACGTGAGCATTGTGATTTATTTTCATTGTCAGCTTTCCGATGCTGAATCATTTGGTTTTCCATTTTTATTTTTCATACTCCTTGTAAGCTGTGTATCAGCGGAGGCTAAGCTATAAGGCCCAGCTGCAGAGGTGAATTCCTCTGGATAGCTAAGCTGTAATGCTCAGCGGTCGGCGAAGATGTAATGCTCAGCGGTTAGCAAGCTGTGAGGCCCAGCTGATGCAAGCTGTGATGCGCAAGGGTTTGTAGGCAAGCTGTGAGGCCCAGCGGTTTCAAGCTGTCAGTCAGTAGTAATCCACACTCTAGATTGAGTGTGGGGTGGATGTAGGTCTAGAGGACCGAACCACCTAAAAAGCCCTTGTGTACTGTGATTTGCTCAATGAATTGTCACCCGATAGATGTGTGCTAGGCTCGCTTTTGTCTATGGTTCTGTCAGATATGATTTTATGTACATGCAGCTTTGTTTGAGTTCCGTCAACGGTATAGATTTGCTTGGGAGTCTATCTTTTACAGTTCATTTGTTTGATTAACTGCTTCACTGGTCTAATTCTTTAGCAGAGCTTAACTGATTTCTATTCCGCTTAAGTTTAAAATTGTTCAAGTTTTTAGAAGGGGATTCATTCACCCCCCCTCTGAATCATTGATTGAGTCATTGTCATCCTAGCACAAGGCACTCAAGCCTGGTTTCGAGCACTCGCCCCCAACAGCATTCGCAACTTCAGGCAATTTAGGCGAGTATTCAAGGAAAGCTTCACCGGCAGCGGCCCTCCAAGGTCAGTAGCAGGGTTGTTGGAACTAAATCAGACGCAAGGGGAAAAGCTTCAGGCTTACATTAACCGATTCAAATCGAAGGCCGCGTGCATCCTTCACTTGGAGGTTGCCTCAGCCATCACCGCGCTGACCGTAGGCACCCGCGATGAGAACCTACGATGAGAACTGGTACTCCATCCCCCCACCTCCCTTACCGATCTAGAGACCCTAGCCATGCCTCACGCAGAGTGCGAGGAAGTCCTCAGCGCCTGCCGTGGCCCGACAGGCTCGAGTCGGGAGGGGGATAAGAAGCGACTATCCGAGAAAGGCTCGGGCCAAGGAAAGCGGCAAAACCAGGATGGGGAGCGGAGGGAGACCCCTTGGAAATACGAGCGGTACACCCCCCTATCCGCCCCCATCTATGAGATATACGAAGACATCAAAGGCTCGGGCCTTCTCCGCCAACCCGAGCCTATGAATGCCAAACGCCGCAACTGCCGTAAACATTGCCAGTTCCACAACGACCACGGGCACCATATCGAAGAATGTCACCAGCTCAAGGATGAGATCGAACGTCTCCTCCGCCAGGGAGACCTATCTCGGTACGTGTCCGAGCACCAAAAGGAGGACCGTGGCATTCCAGAAGAGATTGAGAATTGCCCCCGTGGGGTCTATATCAATGTCATTTCTGGTGACGCGGCATCAGGAAGAGACAGTAACCGAGGAAGGAAGCGTCACCCAAAGCACCGTCGGCGAGCGAACAATAGGCCTTGGTGTTCTCCGACCAAGACCTGGAAGGATTATCCACCCCACACGATGACGCTCTTATAGTATCGGCTACTATAAACCATTGTAACGTAGACAGGATATTGGTCGACAATGGTAGCACCCCTGATATACTCTCATATCAGTGTTTTCTTAAGATGGGTGAGAACCCGTCGAAGCTCCACCCGATTCGAACCCCCCCTTTGTGGGTTCAATGGCCAGGCAAGCTACCCCGAGGGAGCCCTCAACCTGCCAGTTACCATCGGCACCCCTCCTAAGACCGTTACGATTATGTTGGATTGCATAGTGATTAAGAGGATGTCGGCCTATAATGCCATCTTCGGCCGAGGCATCCTTAGCAGAACAAAGGCAGTGCCCTCCACCTATCACCAAAAAATGAAATTTCCCACCAAAAATGGCATCAAGGAAATCCGGGGTAACCAGGCAATAGCCAGGAGGTGCTACATAATCTCGGTTGAAGCTGTAAAGCTAGAAGGGAAAATGAAAGGAGCCGAGGGAACCGAGGATGGACCGACAACATCCGAGCCTGGTGGCGAATTACTGACAGTCTTCCTCAGGAATGACCCGACGCTAGGAGTAAGGATTGGGGCTGATTTATCGCCCGATGTTTGAGAGCAATATAAAAATTTCCTTTCGAAATACACTCCAGTCTTTGCCTGGTCTGATGAGCACCTTCCCGGTATTCTTAGGGAGACGGTGGTACACAAGCTTAACCTCGACCCATCGGTAAAGCCTTTCCAACAACGCAGAGGAAAGCATGCCCCAAAGAGGCAGGCGATTATCAAGGGAAAGAAAACCGGCCTATTTCGACCGATCCTTTACCCGACATGGCTCACCAATGTCGTCTTGGTACCAAAAGCCTTGGGCAAATGGTGAATGTGCGTGGACTTAACCGACCTCAACAAAGCCACTCTGAAAGAATGTTACCCGTTACCGAGCATCGACCAGCTAGTCGACTCAACCTCTGGTAATGAGCTGCTCAGCTTTCAGGATGCCTACTCTGGCTACCATTAGATCTGAATGGACCAAGCGGATGTCTAGAATACCGCCTTCATCACCGACCTCGGTGTCTACGGCTACACCCGAATGCCCTTCGGGTTAAAGAACGTCGGAGCAATGTACCAACGGTTGATCAACCTCATCTTCGAAGGAAAAATCAGTAGGAACGTCGAAGCCTACATTGACGACATGCTCGTCAAGACGGCCAAGCCCGAGGACCACTTCACCGACCTAGCAGAGACCTTCGACACCCTCCTGAGATATAACATGAAGCTCAACCCAACTAAATGCGCCTTCAGGGTTCGATCCGTGAAATTCTTGGGTTTCCTAGTCACTCAGCGCGAGATCGAGGCCAACCCCAACAATGTTCAGGACATCCTAAACATGCGGCTGTGCACCTGCGTCAAAGATGTCCAGCGCCTGACCGGACGAATCACTGCGCTCGACCGTTTCTTGACCCGAGCGTCTGAACAATCTCTGCCCTTCTTCAAATTATTAAGAGGGCCTAAAATGGCATCCGCCACGTTCGCCTGGGATGAGGAATGTCAGAAGGCTTTTACAGAACTGAAGGAGTTTCTGGCTTTGCCCCCAGTGCTTTCAAAACCAGTCCCAGGCGAACCATTGGACCTGTACCTCTCGTCAACCCCTTCCACGGTGCACTTTGTCCTGGTTCGAGATGACGCAGGAGTGTAGAGGCCGGTGTATTACACCTACAAAGTGCGCAACGAGGCCGAACGATGGTACCTCATAATCGAGAAACTCGTGCTAGCGTTGGCAACCTCGGCCAAGCACCTCCGGCCCTACTTCCAAGGGCACCCCATTGTCGTATTGACCAATGAGCCCCTGAAAAGGATCCATGCTCACCCTGAAGCTTTAAGTCACCTCGTGAAGTTGGCAATAATACTCGGGGCTTACAATATCTTCTATCGCCCCCGCTCGGCCATCAAGGGGCAAGCACTCACAGACTTCATCGGGGAGAGCACTGTCCCGACCAACGAAGTCCATCCACTGACACCGGGGCCTACCTGGGATCTTTTCATCGACGGATCCTCAAACTCGGCCGGCAATGGCACCGATGTTCTTCTCTGATCCCCAGAAGGAGTAGAACTAAAATATGCCCTGAAGTTCAACTTGCCGGCATCTAACAACGTCTCAGAGTACGAGACTCTCATCTTGGGAGCCAGGATGGCACAACAATTGGGAGCCGAATGAGACAGGATCCACACTGACTCCCAACTAGTCGCTAGCCAGGTCAGCGGTGATTATGAAGCTCAGGAGGCACCGATGATCAACTACCTTCATCTGGTAAAGGAGATAGCCCCACTATTCGAGAGTTTTCAGGTCATCTGAATAGCTCGAGAAGAAAACTCCCGAACGAATGCCCTCTCTCGGTTGGTCTCTTCTATAAGCCCTGAAGGTGCCCGATCGGTCCTCCTCGAAGAGCTAGAGCGATCGAGTATAGAAGCAGAACTCATGACCATTGATCAGGCACCCTTAAGTGACTGACGGGCCCCATATATCTCCTGGCTCCGTGATTCTCAGGAGCCCCACGACCCTCGAGAAGCTAGGAGACTAAAGTATCAAGCTCGGTGCTTCGTCATCTGGGACGAAGTGATGGGGACATCGAAGCAAGACCGTCGTGTTTGCATCTATGTCCTTTTATATTTGTATGTATACCCTTGTGTTATATGGGTACGCAATTGTAAGTCTTAGTGGGTTTATATGCAAAATTCTAGTGGGCCCAAGCAAGGGGGCCCCCAGCTCTTTCCCATTGGTCCACCTAGGCCATGTGGGGCTGGTCAAACCATCCTAGGTGGCCATCTAGAAGGTTGAATGTCAAATGGCACATGGGTAGACAAGTGGGTTAAAAATTCAAAGGTAGGCTACCTACCTTTCCACCTTGTCCCCCCTTGGTCAAGGGGGTGCCCCCCTCCCTATTTCCCATTTATTTTTTTGTAAAATTTGATTAGAACAAATTAGTTCTAAACCCTAGATCTAGGGGCATTAGAGGTCTTTTTCGATTTATTATATATAGCATGTATTTCTCATTTTGTTGAATTAATGAATTGAAGAAAATTGTGAGAGCCAAGGGCCATTTGCGCACCCCCCCTTCTTCCCCCTCTGGTTTCATCTTCCCCAACCCCATTTCTAGAGTGGTATCCCTTCTATCCCTTCCCCTCTACCTCAGGTTGTGATCTGTGCTGCCGCCGCCACCGTTCGTGCCGCCATCGAGCCGCCACGAAGCCATCGTCGAAGTTTTGTCCACTTAGGAAAGCAGCATATTCCACGAATTTCTGCTCACACCTCCGAGATCTTCTGAAGCCCTAATTTTTAGGGTGTGTTTCAGAGATTCCCCCCATCCTCCAGAAAAATTGGTTTGGCCTCTAGATCCCGTTTTATATTTTCCCATTTTCGTTCATCATCTCCTTCCAATTTTGTCAGATTTCTATTCACTGTTATAGTCAGCTGAAGAACACCTTCTTCGAACCCCATTTTGATTTTTCCAGGAGCCCCCAATTTTATTGGATATTCTGCCCACCTTCCCCTATCAACATGAATTTTAGTGATTTTTTTTTTCGCCCTCCACATATTTTCTAAAATTCTTCCAAGTTCTCAAATCTGTTCTATCTGCCTCAGTCCAGATCTGACCCTTTTCCAGTATAAACTCTCTAGAGAATCCAAACCTCCATAATTTCCATATCTAAAAATATCCCTTGTTTCCTCTCTTGATCCTCTACAACTTTTATGAATAACTCAACTTTAGATTCAGAGATCTACCCATCGGTCAACGCAGATTTAAAGGAAAATCAGTATCTGCCTGAGCAGATCTGAAAAGGGGGACAGCAGCCTTCAAAATTCGTCCACCAGAAATACAGAGCTGGTGAGTTTTCTGGGATCCCATAGGGTCGAAGCCCTTCGAAGAAGCTTTCCAACGGCACCAGTTTCGTTGCATTCTGACATCGGTGCTGGTCGCAGAAAGTGATCTCATCGGGTCGCGTGCCTAAAAATAGAACCTGCGGGTCCGTGGCCGTAAAGTCCGGCGAGTGACGATCGGAGCTGCCCGGCCTCCGACCGACGGTTCAGCGTGCCGCCGTCCCAGGGAGTGTCCCTCCAGGCATCCCCACTACAGCGGTGCCGCCCGGTCCCACACGGCCCCACCGACCAGTACGTGGGCCCCACGGTAGCGAGTACGTGTGCTGCCGAAACGTCGCAAGAAGCTGCCCGTCAATCCGGAATCGGTCCTCCCGGGCCCACTTGTGTAGCCCTTTACCTCCCTGCGTGGAGTGGGCAGTAGTTCTTTGCTGTAATATTTGTGTATTACTTGTTATGTTAGATGGACGCAGTCTATCTCCACGAAGTGTGGATCTAGAAGGGGGGTGAATAGATCTACTACCTAATTAAAAACCAGTAAGAGGTTCTAATGCGGAATATAGGCAAATATATTAAAACACTAACTCGAGTGTATAAACTGAGCAGAAGCACAAGCAATCTGTGAAGATAATCAAAAGATTCAGTCACGCACACAGTTCATGGACAATCACACAAACACAAGGCACCCAAGATTTTTAGGTGGTTCGGTCAAAGACCTACGTCCACCCCACACTCAACCGAGTATGGCTTACTACTGCGCAGTACAGCTTGCGTCTGCTGGGCACTACAGCTTGGCCTACAAACCGCTGAGCAACACAGCTTGCTGTCCGAGACAAGTCTCGCCTGTAGAGGATTATAGCTTCACCTGTCCAGTGGAATCCTCCACTGCAACTGCTGGGGTTTACAGCTTACCCGTCCAGAGGCAGCACCTCTGCTAACAGCTGACTCATAGCTTGAAGAAACAAGAGTTCGGAAAGTAAAGACAGAAGCAAATAAAATAGAAAACCCAAATGGGAATATAGCTCGAATGAGCAAAGGCTCAGCTCTGGTATCTGAACCAAGAGTCTGAGATACAACCTCTCAATCAAACTCTCTCAATCTCACTGTCTCAACTCATCTCCCTTTTCTTCTCTTCTCTCTTTTTCTTCTTATCTGTTTTTCTTCTCTCTGTGGATCGGTGGCTCTCTGCTGCTTCAGGCTTCTACCTCTCTGTATAGACTTTGCCACTGGTTGATCGATCAGCCTTCATCTGAAGATGAAGACTCATATATATACAGCAGCAGATTCGATAAGGGCGCGTGGCTTCCACATTTCCCGCCCAGAGAATTCGCCAGATCCGAGGCAATTTCATCCACATCGCAGCATCCTTGATGGGCTGCTTCCACGTGTCACCATCACAGCACCTCGTCCTCCTTGGATCATGAGCCAGGTCATCAATCCCAGCAAAGAATCCCCCTCGTCCTCCTTGGATCATGAGCCATGTCATCAATCCCAGCAAAGAATCCCTATCAGATAGTCGAAATAGAATCATCTGTTTAAGTATTAAACCATGTACAGACTTTGCATGATTGAATGCATTGTATAGACTTCATTGTATGGACTTTGTGAGCTCGAATGCAATGTACAGACTCTGCAGAACATTCAGTAGCCAACATATAGACTTAGGCAATGTAACAACTTGGACAGACAACTGACGATGTATGGACTTCAACTCAAAGATGCACAATGTACAGACTTGAATTCATTTGATGCATAATGTGCAAACTTGAATGCTGTGCGATGTACAGACTTCATGTTATGCATTAGACTCTAAGGATGACAGACCACGTATAGACTTAGGCAGCCTTCAGCTTGATGTACAGACTTCAAGAATGATGCATGCACTGCACTGGACAATGTATGGACTTAGCCGATGCAGACTAGTCTGATGTACAGACTTGCTCGTTGTTCAGACATCATGAACAATGTACAGGCTTGAGCAAGGTAAAGTCTGTACAGACTTCAAGGTTCACAATGTATAGACTTTGGCAAGGGAATGGTTGTACAGACTTGCACAGTTCTAGGATGTATAGACTTGCCAAGGGAAACGACGGTAAAGCAATCAGTGTATAGACATCGAGTGCAATGTCGGTAAAGCTACCGATGTATAGACTTGCAAGATCACTGATGGATGTACCGACTTGGGAGTTCACCGATGGATGTACAGACTTGGAAGTTCATTGATGGATGTACAGACTTCACCTCGAGCAATCTACAGTGCAGTGTATGGACTTGAAGAACAATGCATGACGCTGTACAGACTTCACTGATCCATGCTACAGTCCAATGTATGGACTTACCTTCGTGCATACTACAGTCCAATGTATGGACTTTGAATGTTGATGCATGAACAGTCCGATGTACATACTTCCAATGTATAGACTTCCAATGAGACGGACGATGTACACACTTAGCCAATGCAATGCAATGTATGGACTTCAAATAAGACGGACGATGTACACACTTAGCCAATGCAATGCAATGTATGAACTTCAAATAAGACGCTGCATGAGACGCTGAAACAATGTATAGACTTGCTAGTTATATGAGCTGTACTGTATAGACTTTACATAAGACGCTGATTGAGACGGTCCAGTGTACAGACTTAGCCAATGTAAAGTGCACAATGTACAGACTTAGTCTGATGCGTTGTATAGACTTTCATGAGACGCTCAATGTACACACTTCAAGTCCAGTGTATAGACATTGCCTTAGACTCTAAATGAGACGGACGTTGTGCAGACTTTAGCCAATGCAATGTATAGACCTGATGCTGCATGAGACACTAAATAAGACGGACAATGTTCAGACTTAGCCAATGCAATGTATAGACTTTGGGCTCGCCATGCAGTGTATAGACTCTACATGCAATGTGTAGACTTTGAGTGTGTGTGCAGTGTGTAAACCTATGAAGTGCATAGAACACACATACAATCTGATAAGAACAATTTCATCAAAGCATAAACAGTTGCCAATCAATCAAAACAAGGTGTTGCCAATGAAGTAAAGCATATGTCAACATCATCAACACAGAGGAGTCACAACAATCTCCCCCTTTTTGATGATGGCAACCCCCTATCATATAGAATAGCAATTACCTGTCATACAAATGATGAGAGACATGATTTGTTATTCAGATTATCTTGTAGATGCTATGCATGCATGCTACGAAATGTAAGCAACTCCCTGCTAACAAAATCTCCCCCTTTGCCATAACATAATGCATACACTTCCCCTGGAATGAATTCAGAATTCATACAATATTCTCCCCCTTTGCCATCAACAAAGAGGAGGAAAAGTGAGTACAAGGGAAGGAACAAGAGATATCATCTGATTGGCATTCTGAACAAGTAGTTCAGGAATAAGCATTCTAAAGCACAGAGTCTTTAGTCATATGAAGTTATAAACTACTTTCAGATAGAATTCTACTTTAAAGACTATAAAATTTTGAGTTCATGCACTACAATCAATGGATAAGTTTTCTGTGCATGATAAAACAATAAACCAGAATCACATTTGCATGAGAGATTCAGTTTCAAAATATCTTACTTTCATAGACTCATTAAAAAGATGATTAAGAGATACCAGGTCATGTATTGAAAATAAACAAATTGACATCCAAGAAATTTTTTGTGAAGGAACAGCATTTTCAATATTAGTTCATTTAGGGCATTCATGTACCATTTACCTTTTTGCGTAAGGGTATACATTTATCAGACGCCAATACCCCTAGATACTCAACATCATGCACCATTCTGCCTATGATTAAACACAATAAAACTGATTTACACCTTTTTGTGTGAGGGTACACATTTATCAGACGCCAGTTACCCCCAGGTACTCAGTGAAACCAACCTACTGGTTTGATCATTTTATACAGAGATAGTTGATACACCTCATGACATGAGTGTTGTCCACTTCTTTGATGGATCACTCAGTTTCTCAGTGATTTACCAGTCATTACTCTGCCAATGTTATTTTTCAAGTATTTTTCAATGTTTTTCAATATCTTTCTTAGCTGCCCTTTATTTGTTTCAGAATGACTTGTTTAAGAACAATACACATACTTAGCTTCTCTAACATGATTTCAGATGAGTTTTTAGATTTCAGATATGATTAGCTTTGTCTGACATGAAATAAGAAAAGGGTTGAGAGTTTTATCAATTTTCAGCTTTCTTATTTACTGATTGCAATCTGTAAACTCCAAAAATTATAAAATTTAAACCATTAAGTCAGTCTTTAAGCAATTGAAATTCTTATAACTGAAGAAGTCCGTTTTCTATTGCTTGGAAATCAGAACTGACTAACATATTGCCATATGTCAGACTCAATCATTCAGAGTCAAAGAATGAATGAATTCATGTAAGTTGATGACCACTCTCAATTTCTAATAATACTCCCCCTGTCTATATGGATGTAGTTTTGCAAATGAATGACAAGAATTAGATACCAACTGTTATGATATGCATTACTCTGCTCTGTTCTATATGCATGTGGTTTTAGATGAGAGAAAGTTTAGACACAATCATAACTAAATGATATGCAATGAATAATATGTCATGAAAAAATATGTCATGCATGCATGGTCTAGTGTAACATTCAACAATCACAGAGTTTTATTCAAGCTATCAGATGCAAGTCCAAATCAAAAATTTTATTCAAAGCAGCTGAAAAAATTATTCATCATGCTGAAATTTACACAAGCCAAGTTCTCTTCTAAGAAATTTGAACCTTTCATTCCCAAGAGGCTTAGTAAAAATATCATCAATTTATTTTTCAGTTTCAATGAAGTTCATTTCAATTCCATTTTTATTTACAACATCTCTCAGAAAATGGTGTTTTATCTCTATATGCTTAGTCCTAGAATGATGAACAGGATTTTTAGCAAGGCATATAGCACTAGTATTATCACATAAAATTGGAATACATCCCAATTTTATCTTATAATCATCCAGTTGGTGCTTGATCCATAGTACTTGGGCATCACAATTACCTGCAGCAACATATTCAGCTTCAGCTGTAGACAAAGCTACAGTGTGTTGCTTCTTAGATGCCCAAGATACTAGACAGCCACCTAAGAATTGACAGTAGCCACTAGTGCTTTTTCTATCTACTCGACACCCAGCATAATCTACATCAGTGTAAGCTAGAAGTTCTAACTCACACTTGGCAGGATACCACAGACCTAACTCTTGGGTGCCTAGTAAATACCTAAAAATCCTTTTCACTGATTTAAAATGTGATTCTTTAGGACTAGCCTGAAATCTAGAGCATAAACACACTGAAAATTGAATATCAGGTCTAGATGCTATAAGATATAGAAGGGATCCGATCATACCTCCATATAGCCTTTGATCCACTGGTTTACCTTTAGGATCTTCATCCAAACTGGTTGAGGTACCCATTGGAGCAGCTATTTCCTTGAGGTTGTCCATTTTGTACTTCTTCAATAAATTCTTTATGTACTTGGACTGAGAGATGAAAGTGCCATCCTCTGATTGTGTAACCTGCAGTCCAAGAAATAGTTTGAGCTCGCCCATTGAGCTTATTTCAAACTCATTAGTCATTATCTGAGAGAATTCCTCACACAATTTGGGGTTAGTTGACCCAAACACAATGTCATCCACATAAATTTGAATGATAAGAATATCTGAATGACTCATCTTGGTAAACAATGTTTGATCAACTACACCTCTTGTGAAGTTCTTGTCAGTGAGGAATTTGCTCAACTTGTCATACCAAGCTCTAGGAGCTTGCTTTAAACCATAAAGAGTCTTTTTGAGTTTATAAACATGATTGGGGAAGTCTAAGCATTCAAACCCAAGAGGCTGCCTCACATAGACATCCTCACTAATTTCTCCATTTAAAAAAGCAGATTTCACATCCATCTGCTGAAGATTTATTCCTAGGGAGCATGCATAACCCAATAATATTCTGATTGCTTCTAACTTGGCTACAGGGGCAAATGACTCTTCAAAGTCAATTCCAAATTCTTGATTATACCCCTGAGCTACAAGTCTGGCCTTATTTTTAATGACATTCCCTGATTCATCAGTTTTATTTCTGAACACCCATTTAGTCCCTATGACTGTTTCATGATCAGGAGGTGGAACCAAATGTCACACCTTATTCCTGTCAAATTGATTGAGCTCCTCATGCATGGCATTAATCCAATGCACATCTTTGAGAGCATAGTCAATCGACTTGGGTTCTACATGTGAAACAAAAGCAAATGCATTCAATTCATTTTGAATTCTTAAGTGGCCTCTAGTCCTAGGGGGGTCATGCAAATTTCCAATCACATTATCTACAGGATGATCTTTAAGATATCTAATGTTAACAATTGGATTATCATGAAGTTCATTTACCTCCCCCTGAACTGTAGGCTCTTCTTCATTAGGCTCTTCATTTCCTTCCTCATTTTCGGATTGGCATGCAGAATTTTCTTCTTTCAGAATATCACCACTGTCTTCATTCCCGCATTGATCAATATTAGTCTTTAATAAGGATTCATCAAAAACTATATGTGGAGATTCTTCAACAGTTTTGGAATTCAGATTGTACACTCTATATGCTCGGGTATTTTCAGAATAACTAAGAAAAATTCCTGGTTCACCTTTAGGTTCAAATTTATCAAGGTCTCTTTTATCATTTATATGAATGAAACATTTACAACCAAAAACCTTGAAATGAGCAATGGAAGGTTTCTTACCCTTTAAGATCTCATAGGGTGTTTTCTGAGTAGAAGGTCTTACCATGGCTCTGTTAATTACATAACAGGCTGTGTTTACTGCTTCAGCCCAAAACTTCCTTGGTAGACCACCTTCAACAAATAGTGTACGACCCATCTCCACTAGGGTTCTGTTCCTTCTCTCCACAATTCCATTCTGCTCAGGTGTCCTTGGTGAGGAGTACCTATGGTTAATTCCATTTGACCTACAGAATTCATCAAACTGTGAGTTTTCAAACTCACCTCCATGATCATTCAAGATAAGTTCAATTTTTTGATTTATTTTAACATAGAACTCCTGAAATTCTAAGAATGCATCACTCTTATGAGATAAGAAATAAACCCAAGTATACCTAGAAAAGTCATCTACCATGACAAACCCATACTTCCTCCCTGATAAGCTGACAGATCTGGTTGGCCCAAAAAGGTCCATGTGTATCAGCTCATAGGGTTTAGAAGACAGATTTTCTGTTCTAAACTTAAATGACTTTCTAGTTATCTTTGACTGAGTGCATGCATCACAGATTTTATTTTCTTTCTTGAAGGAAACTTCAGGAAGTCCTCTAACCATGCCATGCTTATTTAGTTTATGCAAAACAGTGTAACTAGCATGACCTAACCTACGATGCCATAAAAATGCTAAGTCTTCTCTACTAGCAGTAAGGCATAGGTTAGAATGTTGAATATCATCTAAATCTATCATGTAAGTGTTATTTATCCTCTTACCAAAAAATTTAACAGTCTCGGAATCAGGTTCAAAAACCTTGCAACATTGAGAGTCAAAAAGTACTTTGCATCCTTTATCACATAGTTGGCTGATACTAAGTAAGTTATAAGCTAAGCCTTCAACCAACATAACATCCTCAATGCAACAAGTAGAACACTTACCTACCTTACCTGATCCGACAATTCTACCTTTTGTGTTGCTGCCAAAGGTGACAAGGCCTCCTTGTTTCCCTGTCAGCATACAGAACTTGGCCTTATCCCCTGTCATATGCCTGGAGCAGCCGCTATCCAAGTACCACAAGTTGTTCTTGGCTGCCAGGCATACCTGCATACACAATTAGGTAGAGAAGTTTGGAACCCAAGACTGATTGGGCTCCAGAACAGATGAAATAAAAGCAAAACAAGAAAGCAGACTTTTCAGAATCCACATTTGTTTAAATGAATTTTGTTCAGTGGATTCTACAGATTTCCTTCTGTTGTTGTTCCTCTTCTTGTTGTTTGCACCAGCATGATTATTGACAGTGTTTTTCTTTGCTTTTAATTTATGGGCATTCCATCTATTTTAATGTAATTAGCCTACCCTCTCTTTTCTATTCGTATTCAAAGATATTAAAATTTATCTTATACAAGACCAGAGTTTATTTGGAGGAGATCATGTAAGTTGTGAAATTAATTAATAGTAACAAAATCGACTTTCATTAAATGATTTATTAGATAATAGCTCCTTTACGTAATTCTTCTGAATTTTGAATAGTACTCAAGATCCTCTGTTTTCGATTATACAAGCGCAACCCTCGTGTTTAGTTGCCACCATTTGGTTTGGAACCCTGAACAGACTGCCGGTGATAAGCCGGAGGAAGGTGAGGATGACGTCAAGTCATCATGCCCCTTATGCCCTGGGCGACGCACGTGCTACAATGGCCGGGACAAAGGGTCGCGATCCCGCGAGGGTGAGCTAACCCCCAAAACCCGTCCTCAGTTCGGATTGCAGGCTGTAACTCGCCTGCATGAAGCCGAAATCACTAGTAATCGCCGGTCAGCCATACGGCGGTGAATTCGTTCCCGGGCCTTGTACACACCGCCCGTCACACTATGGGAGCTGGCCATGCTAGAAGTCGTTACCTTAACCGCAAGGGGGGGATGCCGAAGGTGGGGCTAGTCCATAATGTAAATATTCCCCCCAAAAGTTTGATTTTAGTTCAAAATGATCAATACGTAAAATCAGAACAAGTGATTGCTGAGATTCATGCTGGAACATCCACTTTAAATTTTAAAGAGAAGGTTCGAAAACATATTTATTCTGAATCAGAGGGAGAAATGCACTGGAGTACCGATGTCTACCATGCACCTGAATATACTTATGGTAATGTTCATCTATTACCAAAAATAAGTCATTTATGGATATTAGCAGTAGGTACGTGCAGATCCAGTATTGTCTATTTTTCTAAACGCTGGGTAGCCAAGTGCGGAGCGGATAACTGCTGAAAGCATCTAAGTAGTAAGCCCACCCCAAGATGAGTGCTCTCCTATTCCGACTTCCCCAGAGCCTCCGGTAGCATAGCTGAGACAGCGACGGGTTCTCTGCCCCTGCGGGGATGGAGTGACAGAAGTATTGAGAATCCAAGATAAGGTCACGGTGAGACGAGTCGTTTATCATTACGATAGGTGTCAAGTGGAAGTGCAGTGATGTATGCAGCTGAGGCATCCTAACAGACCGAGAGATTTGCCTTGGCCAGGGTGCATTCATGAAGTTGTGGCCATAGTAGTTCCTGGGCTGGCTAAAGAAATTCAGATTCCTAGGTGTCCAATTGCCATACCCATCAACCCAATTTCTAGGGTAAGGTCTATAAGACTGTGTAGCCTGATGTCCAAGACATGTAAACCTTCCTTGAGTCCTAGTCCATCCTGACCTATCTGGATAGGTTGACTATGCGAAGAAATTGGACTGGGCTCTAGGTTGGTAGAAATGTTTGGGTTCTGCTCTAAAAGCATTCTGCCTCCCCTGCACCTTGGACCCTCCTGACCTATTCATAGGTGTGTATTGGTTCTTTTTCATAGGTGGTGGCGATGGTGGAGACTTGGTGGCCTTAACATGGGGTTTATAAGACTGTTTTGGTTGACCCTTAACCTGAGACTGAGCTTTGGGATTTTGCATAGATGTGCTAGCTCTAGTAGGCTCACTCAGCTTTTGTTTGCCCTTCTCCTCAGCACTGGGCTTTTTCAGATTAGCATTTTTGTTCATTGAATTGTTTGAATTCATGCTAATTAGAGGTCATTTTTCTTTTTGTGCAACAAATGAAATAGTTTTCATTCCAAAGGTTTTCGTTGCACTTGAATTAAATCCTAGGCCCTCTTTTTTGAAATTGACCTTTGACCCTAACAAAGCATTTAGATTATCTATTCCCTGGGTCATTTTCTCAATAGTCTTAAGCTTGTCCTCATTATCCTTCTGAATGTCTTCAATGGATCTTTTTTGTTCTGTATTCACACTTAGGACAGCTTGATATTTTTCATTCACTATTTTTATCTCACTTTCATACTTCTGGATTTTCAGCTTCCATTCATCAGCTTCTTTTTCTAACCTCTCATTATCTTCTTTAAAGGCTTTTAACTCATTTTTGATTTCATCTAATTCAGAACATGTGAGTTTCAAATTTTTATTCTCAGATTCTAAAGATGCAATTTTATCAATTAGAGTCGTATCATTTTGCATGGAGTTAATCTTTCTTCTTAGATGCCTGTTTTCTTTTCTAATATCATCAGCTCTATCAGCTATGTCATGGTAAGCATCTACCCAATCAGTAATTGTGAAATTTTCAAATCTAGTGATTACCTCATCTGAGTCCTCTTCTCTATCTTCTGAGCTTGTTGCCATAAGGCAAATGGGCTTCTCAGATTCAGCTTCACTGTCTGACCTGCTACTGAAGGAACCTTCATCTTCATCACTCCAGGTACTCACCATTGCTTTCCCTTTCGTGTTCTTTCTCTTTTACTTGTCCTTGTATTTCTGATTATCTAGATAGTCAGCTTTCAGATGGCCTAGTTTCCTGCATTGATAACAAGTATTAGTTTCAATTTTCTTTGCAGGGTTGTGTTTATACCTTTTGTACCTTCGGCCGCCACTATACTTCTTTTGGCTGAATCGTCCTGCTCCTTTCTTGAGGAATCGCCTGAAGTCTCTGGTCATCATGGCCATCTCAGAACGAGTTATGTCTTCTTCATTCAGGCTCTCCTCTGATGATGAACTGCTAGAGCTGGATTTGCTGGATTTGCTGGAACTAGCCTTCAAAGCGATTGGCTTCTTCTTCCTCTCAGATTCTTCTATCTTTGGCATATTAATCTCATATGCCATCAGCGAGCCAATTAGCTCATCAGCCCTTGTATTTCGCAAGTCCCTTGACTCCTCCATCACTGTAGCCTTAGTATGCCAAGTATGAGTCAGACAGCGCAATATCTTCCTCACTACATCATATTCTGTCTGAGGTTTCCCAAGACCTCTGAGACCATTTGTAATGATAGTTAATCGAGAGTACATCTCCTTGATGGTCTCGTTCGGCTTCATTTTGAAGGCTTTGTATTCTGACACAAGGAGATTAGTCTTCTGCTGTCTGACTTGAGATGTCCCTTCATGAATGACTTCCAATGCATCCCACATATCCTTAGCTGATTTGCAGGCTGATACGCGGGAGAATTCTGTAGGGTGCAGAGAGCACTAGATGGCGTTTATGGCACTCCAATTCAGTGTAGACCTCCTTATCTCCTCCTTGGTCCAAACGTCCTCATTAGGGGACAGCTCATAAGGTCCCTTGCTGACAACCTTCCAGATCTCGTAATCCTTAGCCCTCAAGAACACTTGCATACAGTTCTTCCAGTATGCGTAGTTAGATCCATCGAAGAATGGGGGCTTTGTGGTTGAGTGTCCTTCAGCTATCATCCCTCGAGCATCCATCTTGCCTTTCCTCTTCGGGCGATGAGTCCCTGTAGAAGAGTATGGCTCTGATACCAAGTGTTATGTCAGATGGACGCAGTCTATCTCCACGAAGTGTGGATCTAGAGGGGGGGTGAATAGATCTACTGCCTAATTAAAAACCAGTAAGAGGTTCTAATGCGGAATATAGGCAAATCTATTAAAACACTAACTCGAGTGTATAAACTGGGCAGAAGCACAAGCAATCTGTGAAGATAATCAAAAGATTCAGTCACGCACACAGTTCATGGACAATCACACAAACACAAGGCACCCAAGATTTTTTGGTGGTTCGGTCAAAGACCTACGTCCACCCCACACTCAACCGAGTATGGCTTATTGTTGCGCAGTACAGCTTGCGTCTACTGGGCACTACAGGTTGGCCTACAAACCGCTGAGCAACACAACTTGCTATCCGAGACAAGTCTCACCTGCTGAGGATTACAACTTCACCTGTCCAGTGGAATCCTCCACTGCAACTGCTCGGGTTTATAGCTTACCCATCTAGAGGCAGCACCTCTGCTAACAGCTGACTCACAGCATTAAGAAACAAGAGTTCGGAAAGTAAAGATAGAAGCAAATAAAAATAGAAAACCCAAATGGGAATGTAGCTCGAATGATCAAAGGCTCAGCTCTGGTATCTGAACCAAGAGTCTAAGATACAACCTCTCAATCAAACTCTCTCAACTCATCTCTCTTTTCTTCTCTTCTCTCTTTTTCTTCTTCTCTATTTTTCTTCTCTCTGTGGATCGGTGGCTCTCTGCTGCTTCAGGCTTCTACCTCTCTGTATAGACTTTGCCACTGGTTGATTGATCAGCCTGCATCTGAAGACGAAGACACATATATATACAGCAGCAGATTGGATAAGGGCGCATGGCTTCCACATTTCCCGCCCAGAGAATTCGCCAGATCTGAGGCAATTTCATCCACATGGTAGCATCCTTGATGGGCTGCTTCCACGTGTCACCATCATAGCACCTCGTCCTCCTTGGATCATGAGCCAGGTCATCAATCCCAGCAAAGAATCCCTGTTAGACAGTCGAAATAGAATCATCAGTTTAAGTATTAAACCCTGTACAGACTTTGCAGGATTGAATGCATTGTATAGACTTCACTGTATGGACTTTGTGAGCTCGAATGCAATGTACAGACTCTGCAGAACATTCAGTAGCCAACGTATAGACTTAGGCAATGTAACAACTTGGACAGACAACTGACGATGTATGGACTTCAACTCAAAGATGCACAATGTACAGACTTGAATTCATTTGATGCATAATGTGCAAACTTGAATGTTGTGCGATGTACAGACTTCATGGTATGCATTAGACTCTAAGGAAGACAAACTATGTATAGACTTAGACAGCCTTCAGCTTGATGTACAGACTTCAAGAACGATGCATGCAATGCACTGGACAATGTATGGACTTAGCCGATGCAGACTAGTCTGATGTACAGACTTGCTCGTTGTTCAGACATCATGAACAATGTACAGCCTTGAGCAAGGTAAAGTCTGTACAGACTTCAAGGTTCACAATGTATAGACGTTGGCAAGGGAATGGCTGTACAGACTTGCACAGTTCTAGGATGTATAGACTTGCCAAGGGAAACGACGGTAAAGCTATCAGTGTATAGACTTCGAGTGCAACGTCGGTAAAGCTACCAATGTATAGACTTGCAAGATCACTGATGGATGTACAGACTTGGGAGTTCACTGATGGATGTACAGACTTGGAAGTTCACTGATAGATGTACAGACTTCACCTCGAGCAATCTACAGTGTAGTGTATGGACTTGAAGAATAATGCATGACGCTGTACAGACTTCACTGATGCATGCTACAGTCCAATGTATGGACTTACCTTCGTGCATGCTACAGTCCAATGTATGGACTTTGAATGTTGATGCATGAACAGTCCAATGTACATACTTCCAATGTATAGACTTCCAATGAGACGGACGATGTACACACTTAGCCAATGCAATGCAATGTATGGACTTCAAATAAGATGGACGATGAACACACTTAGCCAATGCAATGCAATGTATGAACTTCAAATAAGATGCTACATGAGACGCTGAAACAATGTATAGACTTGCTAGTTATATGAGCTGCACTGTATAGACTTTACATAAGACGTTGATTGAGACGGTCCAGTGTACATACTTAGCCAATGTATAGTCTTAGTCTGATGCGCTGTATAGACTTTCATGAGACGCTCAATGTACACACTTCAAGTCTAGTGTATAGACATTGCCTTAGACTCTAAATGAGACGGACGTTGTGCAGACTTTAGCCAATGCAATGTATAGACCTGATGCTGCATGAGACACTAAATAACACGGACAATGCTCAGACTTAGCCAATGCAATGTATAGACTTTGGGCTCGCCATGCAGTGTATAGACTCTACGTGCAATGTGTAGACTTTGAGTGTGTGTGCAGTGTGTAAACCTGTGAAGTGCATAGAACACACATACAATCTGATAAGAATAATTTCATCAAAGAATAAACAGTTACCAATCAATCAAAATAAGGTGTTGCCAATGAAGTAAAGCATATGTCAACATCATCAACACAGAGGAGTCACAACATTACTTGTCCCGGGAGTACGAGTTCGGTCGGGTCCGTCTTCCCCACGCCGAGAGCGTGGAGGTATCGTGTTCGCTCCTACACTTAGCATTTGCTTTATTCATATATACTTGTTTATGCCGCTGCTAGATATCATGCTAGGACCGTAGCTCGCTATATATTGTGATATCACCGCTGCTGCGAGAGAGAGCGTGACCGTCCCGTGACCCGATCTGGGCACAAGAGAGAGCCGACCACCCTAGCTCACTGCCAGTTTCTCAACCGCGCACGTCTGACGCTTCCCTCGCTAAGGGACAATCACGAGCTCACCTAGAGTCCGAGGATCGCATATCCAATTGGTGTCGAGTCCGTGTCTCATCCCGCATCAGTTTGGTATCAGAGCAGGTTGAGTCTAGGGTAGTCAGTGCATCCGTCATTGCATAAGTATTGCACGGTCTAAGTCGAGTCTAGGATAATCATATTTTTTTTTTAAAAAAAAGAGTCTTTTTTTGGGTCGCATTGCATCCCAATAACCCGGTATACCAAAAGGAGTTGTCCAAACGATAGGTTACGCCTATCGGGAAGGTCGCACACTTACGCGAGTGATCTTCGGATCGATTATCTCCGCCAGGTACCGGCTATTGGTTAAGTCTAGGTGCATCCTCTTGTAGTGTGCATTTTCATTAGTCGGTGTCTCCTAGTCCGTGTGTTTTCATTCCCACTCGTAGGGGTACACAGTACTCACCCCCACCACCACCTATGGCGGATCCACGGGTCACTAGTCTCGATGCATCAGCTGTGGCCGAAATGTTTCGAACCCTTATGGGAGAAGTGCAAGGATTGCATACACGTCTCAATGGGTTAGATACACAAATGGGTGATTTAAGTACTCGAATGGATAGGATGGAAGGGATGAGTACACGAGTGAATGGCCTAGGCACCCGCCTAGAAGAGAGGATGAAGGCAGTAGAGGATAGGGCCGCTGGGTCGAACCAGTCCATTCAGGGATTGGTCGGGAGACTTGCCACACTAGAGAGAGGCCCAGCCGAGGCACACCTGATTGCCCCAGTCCAAGCACCCGTCCCACCTACACAAGGTCAACCGGAGCCGGTTCACCAAC
Organism: Amorphophallus konjac; assembly: GCA_022559845.1. Taxonomy (NCBI): domain Eukaryota; kingdom Viridiplantae; phylum Streptophyta; class Magnoliopsida; order Alismatales; family Araceae; genus Amorphophallus; species Amorphophallus konjac. Next base: position 216,057,797 of record CM040123.1, on the reverse strand, counting down.
CCGCGACTCCAAGGGTTCAAGGGGTAGCTGTTAGGAGACATGAAGTCCCCAAGGTGCATGACTATGTGTCCGATAATGAGCATCGGGGACATGGTCGTGATCGTCGCCCGACACAGCGTACCCATGACCAAGATATGGATGAACGGGTCCTTAGGACCATTCGCGCAGACCCTCCCACCTTTGACGGGTCCTTAGACCCAAAGGTCTATCTTGATTGGGAGGTTGGCATGGCCCGATATTTTGAGTGGTTCGAGATGTCAGACCAACGGAAGGTCAAGTTCCCCAGGATGAAACTTTTAGGCCAAGCACAAACCTATTGGAGGAACATGGAGAACCTATTGTTTCATCGTCATGAACCCCCGATCGATACTTGGACCGAGATGAGGGAAAAGCTTAGGAAGAAGTACCTCCCTACCTCCTACCGCCAACGTCTCATAGAACGGTGGCAAAGTCTCACCCAAGGAGACCGGTCCGTCTCTGACTACATCGTCGAGTTTGATGAATACTACTTGCGATGTGATGCCACGGAGGAAGACTCCCTTACTGTCTCTCGATGTCGGCGTGGTCTACGACCGCACCTAAGGTATGAGCTTCTCCGCCGCAAGGTGGACAAGTTGGAGGATGCATACCAAGTTGCTCTCGAGATGGAGCAATTCGAGGGAGAGTTCGAGTCTATTCCCCGGTGGGGTTCCGCTCCTCCTCGTGGTGCTGATACACGTGGCTCCTTAGGCTCATACCCGAGGGGACCCATGGCTCGTCCTCATGAGCCCGCCCGTCAGGAGTACTTCGCTCCTAGACCTCGACCTCCCCCACCCTGGGATCCACCTCCACCCCAACCACCGGCACCCGTTGCCCGTCCCCCGACACCCATAGCCCGTGCTCTGGCACCGGCATCTCCTCCCCTATTGCCCACGGCACCTACACCTCCACCCTTGTTGCCTACACCCCCTACCCGTCGGGAGGATGAGGGTAAGACCCCTCTTATCGGAGAGAGCATTAGGTCACGGTTGCAGTGTTTTCATTGTCATGGGTTTGGCCACATCGCCAGCCAATGTCCCACGCGTGCCACCCTAGCCCTAGGGGTTGAAGAGGCCTCACCTTCTGGGCTCAAGATTGTTTACTATGAGGCCGATCCAGAACTCGCCGATGAGCATGAAGCTCAGGAGCTTGCCGCAGCTCAGGATGCAGCCACTTAGTGGCTTGATGTTACCGTCTTAAGTCTAGGGTCATATATGAGTCAGTGTGTTTTCTTTGTGTGGTTTGTTTGTGTGGTGTGTTTTGAGTCGATTGTTTGTGTGGTTTGCATACGTGTGTTAGTGCATGGTGAGTCTGCTTGTGTCTTATGCAAGCTCGTTGTCGATCTCTTATGAGTAAGAGGCGAGTGGACTGGCTCGATGAGTATGGGATCGGTTCTATATCTATACCCGGATCTAGTCACCTACAGGGACTCAGCGGTGACTCCTAGTGAGTCTTCGAGCCGCCCCCTTCCCCTTGAGAGTGACCCCACCTCGGAGTGTTCCACCACTAGCCTCTTCCCATAGCAGCATGCGCATATCGAGTATATACGGAATGAGCAGGTGACGATCACTTGGATTGGAGCGTACCCGCGCTACTTGGTACGGTGACGGATCCGCCGGAGCTACTCGAGCAGTCACCCCTTTACTCGACGGGGTCGAGTTCTTCCCACCCGGGAAAAAATGATGGGGACATCGAAGCAAGACCGTCCACATTTTGTTTGCATTTATGTCCTTTTATATTTGTATGTATACCCTTGTGTTATATGGGTACGCAATTGTAAGTCTTAGTGGGTTTATATATATAAATTCTAGTGGGCCCAAGCAAGGGGGCCCCCAACCCTTTCCCATTGGTCCACCTAGGCCATGTGGGACTGGTCAAACCATCCTAGGTGGCCATCTAGAAGGTTGAATGTCAAATGACACATGGGTAGACAAGTGGGTTAAAAATTCAAAGGTAGGCTACCTACCTTTTCACCTTGCCCCCCCCTTGGTCAAGGGGGCGCCCCCTCCCTATTTCCCATTTATTTTTTTTGTAAAATTTGATTAGAACAAATTAGTTCTAAACCCTAGATCTAGGGGCATTAGAGGTCTTTTTCCATTTATTATATTTAGCATGTATTTCTCGTTTTGTTGAATTAATGAATAGAAGAAAATTGTGAGAGCCAAGGGCCATTTGCCCACCCCCCCTTCTTCCTCCTCTGGTTTCATCTTCCCCAACCCAATTTCTAGAGTGGTATCCCTTCTATCCCCTCCCCCTTACCTCAGGTTGTGATCTGTGCCGCCGCCGTTCGTGTCGCCATCGAGCCGCCACGAAGCCATCGTCGGAGTTCTGTCCACTCAGGACAGCAGCATCTTCCATGAATTTCTGCTCACACCTCCAAGATCTTCTGAAGCCCTAATTTTTAAGGTGTGTTCCAGAGGTTTCCCCCATCCTCCAAAAAAATTAGTTTGGCCTCTAGATCCCGTTTTATATTTTCCCATTTTCGTTCATCATCTCCTTCCAATTCTGTCAGATTTCTGTTCACTGTTACAGCCAGCTTAATAACACCTTCTTCGGACCCCCTTTTGATTTTTTCAGGAGCCTTCAATTTTATTGGAGATTCTGCCCACCTTCCTCTATCATCACAAATTTTCATGATTTTTTTCAGCCCTCCACATAGTTTCTAAAATTCGCCCAAGTTCCCAAATCTGTTCTATCTGCCTCAGTCCAGATGCGACCCTTTTCCAGTATAAACTCTGTAGAGAATCCAAACCTCCATAATTTCCAGATCTAAAAATATCCCTGGTTTCCTCTCTTGATTCTCTACAACTTTTATGAAGAACCCAACTTTAGATTCTGAGATCTACCCACCGGTCAACGCAGATTTACAGGAAAATCAGTTTCTACCTGTGCAAATCTGAAACGGGGGACAGCAGCCTTCAAAATTCGTCCACAAGAAATACAGAGCTGGTGATTTTTCTGGGATCCCATAGGGTCGAAGCCCTTCGAAGCAGATTTCCAACGGCACTGGTTTTGTTGCATTCTGACATCGGTGCTGGTCGCAGCAAGCGATCTCGTCGGGTCGCGCGCCTGAAAATAGAACTTGCGGGTCCGTGGCCGTAAAGTCCGGCGAGTGACGATCGGAGCCGCCCGGCCTCCGACCGGCTGTTCAGCGTGCCACCATCCCAGGGAGCATTCCTCCAGGCATCCCCACTACAGCGGTGCTGCCCGGTCCCACACGGCCCCTCCGACCAGTACGTGGGCCCCACGGTAGCGAGTACGTGTGCTGCCGAAACGTCGTAAGAAGCTGCCCGTCAATCCAGAATTGGTCCTCCCGGGCCCACTTATGTAGCCCTTTACCTCCCTGCATGGAGTGGGCAGTAGTTCTTTGCTGTAATATTTGTGTATTACTTGTCCCGGGAGTACAAGTTCGGCCGGGTCCGTCTTCCCCACGTCGATAGCGTGGAGGTATCGTGTTCGCTCCTACACTTTGCATTTGCTTTATTCATATATACTTGTTTATGCCGCTGCTAGATATCATGCTAGGATCGTAGCTCGCTATATATTGTGATATCACCACTGCTGCGATAGAGAGCGTGACCGTCCCGTGACCCGATCTGGGCACAAGAGAGAGCCGACCACCCTAGCTCACTATCGGTTTCTCAACAGCACACGTCCGACGCTTCCCTCGCTAAGGGACAATCACGAGCTCACCTAGAGTCCAAGGATCGCATATCCAATTGGTGTCGAGTCCGTGTCTCATCCCGCATCACGAAGCCTTGTACCGGAGGTCTTTTTCTGGCCCCCTCCCCAAATGCCTCAGTACCAATGAGGCTCGCGAAGCAATTCAAGAGGTCCACGAAGGTGTCTGTGGCACATACCAAGGGGGAACATCGCTACCCAGGATCTTGTTACGATAAGGATACTGGTGGCCCACTCTCTAGCACGATTGCTCGACCTACGTATAAAAGTGCGACCGATGCCAGCGCTTTGACCATCTGGTCCATCAGCCTGCCTCGGAACTCGTCGCACATACCGAGCCGTACCCCTTCGCTCGGTGGGGGATCGACATCCTGGGACCAATCCCAACTGCCCAGGCCCAGAAAAAGTTCATCATAATACCGTCGACTATTTTACCAAGTGGATCGAAGCTCCATACGACCGACTCGGTGATCCGGGTGGTAACATCTTCAAAGGACAAATCGATCGAAACGTTAAAGCCTACATTGACGACATGCTCATCAAGACGCCGAAGGCCGGGGACCACTTCACCGACCTAGCAGAGACCTTCGACACCCTCCTGAGATACGACAAGAAGCTCAACCCTGCTAAATGCGCCTTCGGGGTTCGATCTGGGAAATTCCTGGGTTTCCTAGTCACTCAGCGCAGGATCGAGGCCAACCCCGACAAAGTTTAGGCCATCCTAAACATGCGGCCGCCCACATGCGTCAAAGATGTCCAGCACCTGACCGGAAGAATTGCTGTGCTCAACCGTTTCTTGTCCCGAGTGGCCGAACGTTGTCTGCCCTTCTTCAAATTATTAAGAGGGCCTAAAATGGCATCTGCCACGTTCGCCTGGGACGAGGAATATCAGAAGGCTTTTGAAGAACTGAAGGAGTTTATGGCTTCACCCTCGGTGCTACCATAACCAGTCCCGGGCGAACCATTGGACCTCTACCTCTCGTCGACCCCTTCCACGGTGCGCTTTGTCCTGGTTTGAGACGATGCAGGAGTGTAGAGGCCGGTGTATTACACCTGCAAAGTGCTCAACGAGGCTGAACGGTGGTACCCCACAACCAAGAAACTCATGCTATCGTTGGTAACCTTGGCCAAGCACCTCTGGCCCTACTTCTAAGGGCACTCCATCGTCGTATTGACCAATGAGCCCCTAAAAAGGATCCTTGCTCACCCTGAAGCTTCGGGCCACCTCGTCAAGTGGGCCATAATGCTCGGGCTTACGATATCTTCTATCGCACCCGCTCGGCCATCAAGGGGCAGGCACTCGCGGACTTCATCGCGTAGATCACTATCCCGACTGAGGAATTCCATCCGCTGACACCCGGGCCCACCTAGGATCTTTTCATCGACGGATCCTCAAACTCGGCCAGCAGCGGCGCCGGTGTTCTTCTCTGATCCCCAGAAGGAGCAGAACTGCAATATGCCCTGATGATGTGAGACCACCTATGGACTTATATTGCAAGCAATCAAATTGAGTAGCGGACTCACATTAGTGAACATGATCGCAAAGCACACACTAGTGCCTGTAGGCAACTTAGCGATGACGGAGAGGGTCCGAGTCGGGACCTTGATACTCCAATGGTTGGCTAGCTTATGGAGGACCCCAAATGGGCCAGGGATGCCCAATTCACGGGCGGCTGGTACACCAAGGGCGTGGGTTAAGTGGCCGCTCTCATAACTCACCCCGCGGTGGTCACTCAATTTGATGGCAATTTGAGACCGGACACTCTCTCACCGTCGACGGAGCAACTAAAAGCAATACTAAACTAAGCAATTAAATCTCAGCAATGAAAGGTGTTCAGGAGCTCACCTGGTCAGCGTGAATACGCCGATCCTGGCCGGAGACGATGTCGAGCGGGGAGGCGTGGGCACGCACCCGCACGCCGTGTCGATGATGCTTCAAACCTGCGACTTAATAATTACATGAGCTACACCCCATGCAAGGGGGGGGATCTCGAGGTGGGGAATATGAGATTACAACCAATACTACCTCCACACAGGGAGGGGCCTTCTGCTGGCCAAGCGGGGTGGGGAAAAACCGAGCTAAACCCAAAGAACGGAAGTCGGTGCCGAATCTGCCACCCTCTACGCTTCTGGACAGACACTTGCTTATCTTGACGCTGTGATCACTCTGGATTTTTGTTGAGGATGAAACCAGTGGAAAATTATTCGTGATTTGATCAGGATGAAGCCAGAATTTTACTGATTTCCTTGATCGCCAGCGCTGGTTGGGGCAGAGACACGAACAGGAGCTCAGGTCGCTGGTCCAGACTATCACAGTACTTCAGCAGCTGGAAGATGATGGTGCCACGGGCGCTCTGAAGCTCCAATTCAAGCGTAGGTGGTACCTATGGATTTGTTGTCGAGTCCTCTTAGAAAGGCAAGCAACGGACATGCCATATGATGTCGGAGTGGACTGGTAGAACTCGAACAAGGAGGAGAGATCGGAGCAGACTGATAAGAAATAGAACCAGGCACCAGGAGGAAGAAATTGATAACTCTTGATTCCGGACGCCAATCGGAGTTCCGCTTCTTGATCCTGGAATTCAACATGTCTAGGAAGAAGTTTGTAGAAGAACTCTTGCCTAGATTCACGCTATAATTGCCGTGGAAGAGCTTCCACTCAGGTTCTGGTCCTCTGCCTGAGAAGTCTTGCGCAGTCGTAGTAGATTGCCTCCTCCGAACGGCTCCGACCTTAGAAGCCGGCGGGGCCACCACTGTTGGAAAGCCGACTTGAAGAAGATTCCAGCAATATAAGAATTGCCACCAGGTTCGATGAGGAGAAGATGGGACAGCCTCTGCAACCAACAGCTTCTTTACTGCCTCCAAATAGTGAACTGCAGGTTGATGATGATGGGGAAATGGGGTATATGGAAGGGGAGATGCGGTGAATAGGTGTGGGAGTGACCCCTAGTTGTGAGGGGGTCTGGGAGGGGGTGTTCTAAGGTGTGGGAGAGGGAGAATGGGGTCTGGAATGGGGTGTTTGCAGTTGGTGAGAGAGGAGCTGCGAATTTGGGCTTGAAGGGAGAAGGGGGAAGGTGAGGGGGGCACAAGTGGGTGGAGGGAATGTGAGTTTGAATTTCCCTTAATGTGGGGTGATCAATGGTGGTCTTGGGGATGGGAAGGGGTGCCTTGGGAAGGTGGAGTGATGCTTGGGGAAGGGAAATGGGTAGTTGGGGGTTGGAGGGTGGGGTGTGGATTGGTGGAGGGTCTCTTGGGACTAGGGGGAAGTAATGATGGCTTGTGGGAAGTTGTAGAGGCTTTAATGGAGGTAGGTGGGAGGGTGGAGGTGGTTGGGAGGGGAAGAGAGAGAGTAGGGGTGCCCTTCTCCTTAGAGAGAGAGAGAGAAGAGAGAGAGAGGAGAGGGGAATCCACCCCTTACAGAGAGAGAGAAGTTTGGAGAATCCACTCCAATAAGACACTAGAACTCACTTGATTTAAATTGATCATAAAAGGTTGTTATATGTGAGAGGAGTGGGGGCCTATTTATAGACTCCATACTTTTCATATGACCATAGTGACCCTAACAAACTAACTAATGACCAAGCAGTCCAAGGGAGGGGCGCCCCTGGGGCTAGCCCATTAGTTGGGCCCATTAGCCTATCAAACCAACCATATGACAACTAACTTAGGAAAATGACTCACTAACCTAGGTACATGACTCAAATAAAGGGAAAATTACGTAGTTTATGACTCGAAGAAAATATGAAAATTACATGACTAGACTCAGAAACACATGACTAACACAATGGCACTTGCCGACGAACAATCAGAGCCCATAAAAATGTGGAGGGGCAAGGGATGCCCCCACCATACACCCGGGGTGGGGAAAACTCGACCCCATCGAGTATGGGTCCACCAGGGAAGTAGTACACCAAAATGCAGCTCCGGGCGAACCATGATCTCCAAACTCAACCCGCGTCCATAGCCGGGGAATGGCGCTTCATCTTTTCAAAGTGGCTCGGACACACTCTCATGCTGGCGATGAGATCTTGCTTCCCTAGTACTGCCGCTGTGTTCTCACGTCGGGCTCTCATGCTAATTTATGGTGGCACTCCGAGGGTGTCTCTCGCAAGGATAAGTGTAAGCTCAAGGTACTCACTAGGATCCACCGCGGTGCCCTTAGAGGGTGTCGGATCCGCCACGTGGGAAGTGGGGTGAATCCCAAAACCCATAGGTAAGTCCAACCCATAAGCTGGGCTGCCAAAGCCACTCGGAACTTGGCAAGGTCCAAGTCCTCGTGCCCTCAAATTGGAGGTGACTCTAGGGTAGAGCCACTCCAAAGTCATCATCACCAAGTTGCCAACTTGGAATTTCAAGTGACGCTCACGAGTTTTTACCCGCTTCTTGTGACTCTCACCGCTTGTTGCTTGATACTTGCTTAGATGCCTATGCCATGCACAATGATGCGGTGGGTGTGTGAAAATGTGTTTGGATAAAGGTGGACCAGGACATCCATAGATGGACCTATAATGCCATGATGTCATATGGATATTGATGAGCCTTGGTGGGCCAGGGCAATCAAATGTGACCCTATAATGCATGGACTTCCTAACAAAGGTTGGAGGGTCGGGGCATCCATAGGTGATTCGGTCATGCATGGGGGTGACAAATGTCGGGGGACCCGGATATCCAAGAATGCACCTATCATGCTTAAGACACATGATGAATGAAGGAGGGCCATTATATCCGAATATAGACCATTCATGCTTCCTACTTGACATGTGGGTGATATGAATAAATGGACCCGACTTTCTATTCATGCCAAGTGGTGGGTTGTGCCAAGACTTATGCACTCCTATCCTAGAGATGACCTCCATGTGCATGGGTGTGGGGTGGCCCTTGAGCTTCCATGTGAAAGGGTCGAAAGGATCTAGGAAGGTGGGCATTATGGAGTGGGGCTCTTCCTTGGTTCCTAGGCATATGTTGCCTACGGCGATGGTTCCCTTTGTGTGGCCCGAGTCTTGGAAGAGGTGAACTTGGTCCCACATGGTTGGTTGGGGTAGGGAAAGGTGAGTTGTGGGTAAGGTGGGTGGGTCACATGGGTAACTAGGCTCCCATTGGAAGGGATCAAAGGGGTCATGGACTGGGCTTCCTAGAGGAAGAAACTCTATGTCCACATGGTCTACGCACGGTGGGTCATCCTCCCTCAAGGTAATCGGACCAAGGTTGTTAGTGGGCCAGTCGATCAAGGTACTTGGGATCTTAATGGAAGTGGAGTGGACCATGATGGGTTCTTCATCTATAGGGAGAATGAGAAGGAGGTCACTAGTGTAGCAACCAATGTTGAAGACTGAGGTGATAGAACCATCACATGGGTGGATGAGACTAAGGCTTCTTGGGTGGGCCATTCCTAAGGTCAATAAGCAAGTCAACTTTAGTTGCCATTCTAAACCCTTGAGGAGATCATCCCAACCCTCTACCTCGTAGTAAGATTGGATCGTGGTGTGAAAGGAGGGGAGGGCCACAATTTGGGATTGATGTCTCATGGGTGAGAGGTGTGGGGGCGAACTAAGGATGGTGGGGCCTTGCTTGAGCCATTGGAGTATGTACTCATTCACGGTGAAGGTGTGTGGCTCTTGAGGATCCGGACTAGGAGAGGTGGGTGGAAGTGGAGGTTCTTGGATTTCTTTATGGTAGGTTGTTGATCGGGACTAGCATCCATTTCCATGTGGATGGGTGTGTGGGTTTCAACTCCTAATGATAATGGGTTGGGTAGATCTAATGCGGGGGAATTGGTGATAGCCGGAGCATGGTGCACCCGAGGTGGTGAACAAGCATGGGCTTGGGTTGGGATTGGTAAGGGAAGTAGTGGAGGTCTAGGTTGTGGTTGGGTTGGGGTAGGAAGAGGAAGATGGGTGGGTTGAGGGGTTTTGGAAAGATTGTTCTTGGGAGGAGTGTCCTTGTTGGGGAACAATGGAGGGGTAATGGTGGCCGGGGTGGGAGATGTTTCAACCACTAGGGACATGGGAAAATGCTTCCTTGTGGGGCATTGCCCGGCAATGTGCCCCAATTGATGGCACCTATAACATTCCGGCTCGCACTTACCCGAGGTTATTTCACTCACTTATATCTCCATTGGGCTCTTTTCCTTTTGAGAAGGGGAGAGGTGAGGGGTGGTCAAAGCGGCTTGGGTAATGTGGGTTGTGGAATGGGGTTTTGGTTGCATTGTGGGGCATTGGGGAGTTGGAGTCTTGGGTTGGTCGGGTGGGGATGGTGGGGTTGAAATGCTCCTTGGGCTTTGGTGATCCGGGTAGGAGGGGAAAACATATCTAGCCCTAAGTTGATCCTTCATGTCCTCCCATGTGGTGAGGGGAGCTTCCCTTCTAGTTATCCTTAAGCCTTCAATTTTTAACCAATGAGTTTGAGCCCTTTTGGTTAGTTGCATTTTGGCACATCGAACCTTCCTATCCTCGGACATGGGATTCCTCTCAAAGTAATGATCCATTAATGCCTCCCAATCTAAATAGTCATTAAGATGAGTTCCATCAAAAGTGGGAGGTGGGGGACATGTCCTTCTATCGTCCGTCCTTGGGGCGGGCCCATTTTCTCCAAGTTGGTTGAGTCGACCTGATATGTTATCAAGCCGCTCATTGGCATAGGTCAAGGCCTTCATGAGATAGTTGACATGGCCAGGCAGGTTATGTGTGTTAGTGGTAGGCATCCCTTGGTGGTTTGGACTTATGGAGAGGGCCGATTGGTAAGGTCAGTATGAGCTGGCCATACTAGTGGACAAGAGTGATGCACTGGAAGACTCTAAATGCATATGCACGTCCTAGGACCAACTTGATAGAGAAAAGTTGAGAACTTGCTCTGATACCACTTGATGTGAGACCACCTATGGACCTATATTGCAAGCAATCAAATTGAGCAGCGGACTCACATTAGTGAACACGATAGCGAAGCACACACTAGTGCCTGTAGGCGACTTAGCGATGACGGAGAGGGTCCGAGTCGGGACCTTGATACTCCAATGGTTGGCTAGCTTATGGAGGACCCCAAATGGGTCAGGGATGCCCAATTCACAGGCGGTCGGTATGCAAAGGGCGTGGGTTAAGTGGTCACTCTCACAACTCGCCCCGCGGTGGTCACTTAATTTGATGGTAATTTGAGACCGGACACTCTCTCACCGCCGACGGAGCAACTAAAAGCAATACTAAACTAAGCAATTAAATCTCAGCAATGAAAGGTGTTCAGGAGCTCACCTGATCAGCGTGAATACGTCGATCCCGGCCGGAGATGATGTCAAGCGGGCAGGCGTGGGCACGCACCCGCACGCCGCGTCGATGATGCTTCAAACCTGCGACTTAATAATTACATGAACTACATCCCATGCAAGGGGGGGATCTCGGGGTGGGGAATATGAGATTACAACCAATACTACCTCCACACAGGGAGGGGCCTTCAGCCGGCCGAGTGGGGTGGGGAAAAACCGAGCTAAACGCAAGGAACGGAAGTCGGTGCCGAATCTGCCACCCTCTGCGCTTCTGGACAGACACTTGCTTATATGGACGCTGTGATCACTCCGGATTTTTGTTGAGGATGAAACTAGTGGAAAATTATTCGTGATTTGATCAGGATGAAGCCAGAATTTTACTGATTTCCCTGATCAACGGCGCTGGTCGGGGCAGAGACACGAACAGGAGCTCAGGTCGCTGGTCCAGACTGTCACAGTACTTCAGCAGCTAGAAGATGATGGTGCCACGGGCGCTCTGAAGCTCCAATTCAAGCGTAGCTGGTACCTATGGATTTGTTGTCGAGTCCTCTTAGAAAGGCAAGCAACGGACATGCCATATGATGTCGGAGTGGACTGGTAGAACTCGAACAAGAAGGAGAGATCGGAGCAGACTGATAAGAAATAGAACCAGGCACCAGGAGGAAGAAATTGATAACTCTTGATTCCGGATGCCAATCGGAGTTCCGCTTCTTAATCCTGGAATTCAACATGTCTAGGAAGAAGTTTGTAGAAGAACTCTTGCCTAGATTCACGCTATAATTGCCGTGGAAGAGCTTCCACTCAGGTTCTGGTCCTCTGCCTGAGAAGTCTTGCGCAATCGTAGTAGATTGCCTCCTCCGAACGGCTCCGACCTTAGAAGCCGGCGGGGCCACCACTGTTGGAAAGCCGACTTGAAGAAGATTCCAGCAATATAAGAATTGCCACCAGGTTCGATGAGGAGAAGATGGGATAGCCTCTGCAACCAACAGCTTCTTTGCTGCCTCCAAATAGTGAACTGCAGGTTGATGATGATGGGGAAATGGGGTATATGGAAGGGGAGATGGGGTGAATAGGTGTGGGAGTGACCCCTAGTTGTGAGGGGGTCTGGGAGGGGGTGTTCTAAGGTGTGGGAGAGGGAGAATGGGGTCTGGAATGGGGTGTTTGCAGTTGGTGAGAGAGGAGCTGCGAATTTGGGCTTGAAGGGAGAAGGGGGAAGGTGAGGGGGGCACAAGTGGGTGGAGGGAATGTGAGTTTGAATTTCCCTTAATGTGGGGTGATCAATGGTGGTCTTGGGGATGGGAAGGGGTGCCTTGGGAAGGTGGAGTGATGCTTGGGGAAGGGAAATGGGTAGTTGGGGGTTGGAGGGTGGGGTGTGGATTGGTGGAGGGTCTCTTGGGACTAGGGGGAAGTAATGATGGCTTGTGGGAAGTTGTAGAGGCTTTAATGGAGGTAGGTGGGAGGGTGGAGGTGGTTGGGAGGGGAAGAGAGAGAGTAGGGGTGCCCTTCTCCTTAGAGAGAGAGAGAGAAGAGAGAGAGAGGAGAGGGGAATCCACCCCTTACAGAGAGAGAGAAGTTTGGAGAATCCACTCCAATAAGACACTAGAACTCACTTGATTTAAATTGATCATAAAAGGTTGTTGCATGTGAGAGGAGTGGGGGCCTATTTATAGACTCCATACTTTTCATATGACCATAGTGACCCTAACAAACTAACTAATGACCAAGCAGTCCAAGGGAGGGGCGCCCCTGGGGCTAGCCCATTAGTTGGGCCCATTAGCCTATCAAACCAACCATATGACAACTAACTTAGGAAAATGACTCACTAACCTAGGTACATGACTCAAATAAAGGGAAAATTACGTAGTTTATGACTCGAAGAAAATATGAAAATTACATGACTAGACTCAGAAACACATGACTAACACAATGGCACTTGCCGACGAACAATCAGAGCCCATAAAAATGTGGAGGGGCAAGGGATGCCCCCATCATACACCCGGGGTGGGGAAAACTCGACCCCGTCGAGTATGGGTCCACCAGGGAAGTAGTACACCAAAATGCAGCTCCGGGCGAACCATGATCTCCAAACTCAACCCGCGTCCATAGCCGGGGAATGGCGCTTCATCTTTTCAAAGTGGCTCGGACACACTCTCATGCTGGCGATGAGATCTTGCTTCCCTAGTACTGCCGCTGTGTTCTCACGTCGGGCTCTCATGCTAATTTATGGTGGCACTCCGAGGGTGTCTCTCGCAAGGATAAGTGTAAGCTCAAGGTACTCACTAGGATCCACCGCGGTGCCCTTAGAGGGTGTCGGATCCGCCACGTGGGAAGTGGGGTGAATCCCAAAACCCATAGGTAAGTCCAACCCATAAGCTGGGCTGCCAAAGCCACTCGGAACTTGGCAAGGTCCAAGTCCTCGTGCCCTCAAATTGGAGGTGACCCTAGGGTAGAGCCACTCCAAAGTCATCATCACCAAGTTGCCAACTTGGAATTTCAAGTGACGCTCACGAGTTTTTACCCGCTTCTTGTGACTCTCACCGCTTGTTGCTTGATACTTGCTTAGATGCCTATGCCATGCACAATGATGCGGTGGGTGTGTGAAAATGTGTTTGGATAAAGGTGGACCAGGACATCCATAGATGGACCTATAATGCCATGATGTCATATGGATATTGATGAGCCTTGGTGGGCCAGGGCAATCAAATGTGACCCTATAATGCATGGACTTCCTAACAAAGGTTGGAGGGTCGGGGCATCCATAGGTGATTCGGTCATGCATGGGGGTGACAAATGTCGGGGGACCTGGATATCCAAGAATGCACCTATCATGCTTAAGACTCATGATGAATGAAGGAGGGCCATTATATCCGAATATAGACCATTCATGCTTCCTACTTGACATGTGGGTGATATGAATAAATGGACCCGACTTTCTATTCATGCCAAGTGGTGGGTTGTGCCAAGACTTATGCACTCCTATCCTAGAGATGACCTCCATGTGCATGGGTGTGGGGTGGCCCTTGAGCTTCCATGTGAAAGGGTTGAAAGGATCTAGGAAGGTGGGCATTATGGAGTGGGGCTCTTCCTTGGTTCCTAGGCATATGTTGCCTACGACGATGGTTCCCTTTGTGTGGCCCGAGTCTTGGAAGAGGTGAACATGGTCCCACATGGTTGGTTGGGGTAGGGAAAGGTGAGTTGTGGGTAAGGTGGGTGGGTCACATGGGTAACTAGGCTCCCATTGGAAGGGATCAAAGGGGTCATGGACTGGGCTTCCTAGAGGAAGAAACTCTATGTCCACATGGTCTACGCACGGTGGGTCATCCTCCCTCAAGGTAATTGGACCAAGGTTGTTAGTGGGCCAGTCGATCAAGGTACTTGGGATCTTAATGGAAGTGGAGTGGACCATGATGGGTTCTTCATCTATAGGGAGAATGAGAAGGAGGTCACTAGTGTAGCAACCAATGTTGAAGACTGAGGTGATAGAACCATCACATGGGTGGATGAGACTAAGGCTTCTTGGGTGGGCCATTCCTAAGGTCAATAAGCAAGTCAACTTTAGTTGCCATTCTAAACCCTTGAGGAGATCATCCCAACCCTCTACCTCGTAGTAAGATTGGATCGTGGTGTGAAAGGAGGGGAGGGCCACAATTTGGGATTGATGTCTCATGGGTGAGAGGTGTGGGGGCGAACTAAGGATGGTGGGGCCTTGCTTGAGCCATTGGAGTATGTACTCATTCACGGTGAAGGTGTGTGGCTCTTGAGGATCCGGACTAGGAGAGGTGGGTGGAAGTGGAGGTTCTTGGATTTCTTTTATGGTAGGTTGTTGATCGGGACTAGCATCCATTTCCATGTGGATGGGTGTGTGGGTTTCAACTCCTAATGATAATGGGTTGGGTAGATCTAATGCGGGGGAATTGGTGATAGCCGGAGCATGGTGCACCCGAGGTGGTGAACAAGCATGGGCTTGGGTTGGGATTGGTAAGGGAAGTAGTGGAGGTCTAGGTTGTGGTTGGGTTGGGGTAGGAAGAGGAAGATGGGTGGGTTGAGGGGTTTTGGAAAGATTGTTCTTGGGAGGAGTGTCCTTGTTGGGGAACAATGGAGGGGTAATGGTGGCCGGGGTGGGAGATGTTTCAACCACTAGGGACATGGGAAAATGCTTCCTTGTGGGGCATTGCCCGGTAATGTGCCCCAATTGATGGCACCTATAACATTCCGGCTCGCACTTACCCGAGGTTATTTCACTCACTTATATCTCCATTGGGCTCTTTTCCTTTTGAGAAGGGGAGAGGTGAGAGGTGGTCAAAGCGGCTTGGGTAATGTGGGTTGTGGAATGGGGTTTTGGTTGCATTGTGGGGCATTGGGGAGTTGGAGTCTTGGGTTGGTCGGGTGGGGATGGTGGGGTTGAAATGCTCCTTGGGCTTTGGTGATCCGGGTAGGAGGGGAAAACATATCTAGCCCTAAGTTGATCCTTCATGTCCTCCCATGTGGTGAGGGGAGCTTCCCTTCTAGTTATCCTTAAGCCTTCAATTTTTAACCAATGAGTTTGAGCCCTTTTGGTTAGTTGCATTTTGGCACATCGAACCTTCCTATCCTCGGACATGGGATTCCTCTCAAAGTAATGATCCATTAATGCCTCCCAATCTAAATAGTCATTAAGATGAGTTCCATCAAAAGTGGGAGGTGGGGGACATGTCCTTCTATCGTCCGTCCTTGGGGCGGGCCCATTTTCTCCAAGTTGGTTGAGTCGACCTGATATGTTATCAAGCCGCTCATTGGCATAGGTCAAGGCCTTCATGAGATAGTTGACATGGCCAGGCAGGTTATGTGTGTTAGTGGTAGGCATCCCTTGGTGGTTTGGACTTATGGAGAGGGCCGATTGGTAAGGTCAGTATGAGCTGGCCATACTAGTGGACAAGAGTGATGCACTGGAAGACTCTAAATGCATATGCACGTCCTAGGACCAACTTGATAGAGAAAAGTTGAGAACTTGCTCTGATACCACTTGATGTGAGACCACCTATGGACCTATATTGCAAGCAATCAAATTGAGCAGCGGACTCACATTAGTGAACACGATAGCGAAGCACACACTAGTGCCCGTAGGCGACTTAGCGATGACGGAGAGGGTCCGAGTCGGGACCTTGATACTCCAATGGTTGGCTAGCTTATGGAGGACCCCAAATGGGTCAGGGATGCCCAATTCACAGGCGGTCGGTATGCCAAGGGCGTGGGTTAAGTGGTCACTCTCACAACTCGCCCCGCGGTGGTCACTTAATTTGATGGTAATTTGAGACCGGACACTCTCTCACCGCCGACGGAGCAACTAAAAGCAATACTAAACTAAGCAATTAAATCTCAGCAATGAAAGGTGTTCAGGAGCTCACCTGATCAGCGTGAATACGTCGATCCCGGCCGGAGATGATGTCAAGCGGGCAGGCGTGGGCACGCACCCGCACGCCGCGTCGATGATGCTTCAAACCTGCGACTTAATAATTACATGAACTACATCCCATGCAAGGGGGGGATCTCGAGGTGGGGAATATGAGATTACAACCAATACTACCTCCACACAGGGAGGGGCCTTCAGCCGGCCGAGTGGGGTGGGGAAAAACCGAGCTAAACGCAAGGAACGGAAGTCGGTGCCGAATCTGCCACCCTCTGCGCTTCTGGACAGACACTTGCTTATATGGACGCTGTGATCACTCCGGATTTTTGTTGAGGATGAAACTAGTGGAAAATTATTCGTGATTTGATCAGGATGAAGCCAGAATTTTACTGATTTCCCTGATCAACGGCGCTGGTCGGGGCAGAGACACGAACAGGAGCTCAGGTCGCTGGTCCAGACTGTCACAGTACTTCAGCAGCTAGAAGATGATGGTGCCACGGGCGCTCTGAAGCTCCAATTCAAGCGTAGCTGGTACCTATGGATTTGTTGTCGAGTCCTCTTAGAAAGGCAAGCAACGGACATGCCATATGATGTCGGAGTGGACTGGTAGAACTCGAACAAGAAGGAGAGATCGGAGCAGACTGATAAGAAATAGAACCAGGCACCAGGAGGAAGAAATTGATAACTCTTGATTCCGGACGCCAATCGGAGTTCCGCTTCTTAATCCTGGAATTCAACATGTCTAGGAAGAAGTTTGTAGAAGAACTCTTGCCTAGATTCACGCTATAATTGCCGTGGAAGAGCTTCCACTCAGGTTCTGGTCCTCTGCCTGAGAAGTCTTGCGCAATCGTAGTAGATTGCCTCCTCCGAACGGCTCCGACCTTAGAAGCCGGCGGGGCCACCACTGTTGGAAAGCCGACTTGAAGAAGATTCCAGCAATATAAGAATTGCCACCAGGTTCGATGAGGAGAAGATGGGATAGCCTCTGCAACCAACAGCTTCTTTGCTGCCTCCAAATAGTGAACTGCAGGTTGATGATGATGGGGAAATGGGGTATATGGAAGGGGAGATGGGGTGAATAGGTGTGGGAGTGACCCCTAGTTGTGAGGGGGTCTGGGAGGGGGTGTTCTAAGGTGTGGGAGAGGGAGAATGGGGTCTGGAATGGGGTGTTTGCAGTTGGTGAGAGAGGAGCTGCGAATTTGGGCTTGGAGGGAGAAGGGGGAAGGTGAGGGGGGCACAAGTGGGTGGAGGGAATGTGAGTTTGAATTTCCCTTAATGTGGGGTGATCAATGGTGGTCTTGGGGATGGGAAGGGGTGCCTTGGGAAGGTGGAGTGATGCTTGGGGAAGGGAAATGGGTAGTTGGGGGTTGGAGGGTGGGGTGTGGATTGGTGGAGGGTCTCTTGGGACTAGGGGGAAGTAATGATGGCTTGTGGGAAGTTGTAGAGGATTTAATGGAGGTAGGTGGGAGGGTGGAGGTGGTTGGGAGGGGAAGAGAGAGAGTATGGGGCGCCCTTCTCCTTAGAGAGAGAGAGAGAAGAGAGAGAGAAGAGAGAGGAGAGGGGAATCCACCCCTTAGAGAGAGAGAGAGAAGTTTGGAGAATCCACTCCAATAAGACACTAGAACTCACTTGATTTAAATTAATCATAAAAGGTTGTTACATGTGAGAGGAGTGGGGGCCTATTTATAGACTCCATACTTTTCATATGACCATAGTGACCCTAACAAACTAACTAATGACCAAGCAGTCCAAGGGAGGGGCGCCCCTGGGCCTAGCCCATTAGTTGGGCCCATTAGCCTATCAAACCAACCATATGATAACTAACTTAAGAAAATGACTCACTAACCTAGGTACATGACTCAAATAAATGGAAAATTACATAGTTTATGACTCAAAGAAAATATGAAAATTACATGACTAGACTCAGAAACACATGACTAACACAATGGCGCTTGCCGACGAACAATCAGAGCCCATAAAAATGTGGAGGGGCAAGGGATGCCCCCATCACCCTGAAGTTCAACTTCCCAGCATCTAACAACGTCTCCGAGTACGAGGCTCTCATCTCGGGAGCCAGGATGGCACGACGATTGGGAGCCGAATGAGTCAGGATCCACACTGACTCACAGATAGTCGCTAGCCAGGTCAGCGATGATTATGAAGCTCGGGAGGCACCGATGATCAAGTACCTTCAGCTGGTAAAGGAGATAGCCCCACTATTCGATATTTTTCAGGTCATCCGAATAGCTCTGGAAGAAAACTCTTGGGCAGATGCCCTCTCTCGATTGGCCTCCTATATATGCTCTGAAGGTGCCCGATAGGTCCTCCTCGAAGAGCTAGAGCGACCGAGTATAGAAGCAGAACTCATGACCATTGATCAGGCACCATTAAGCGACTGGCGGGCCCTATATATCTCTTGGCTCCGTGATTCTCAAGAGCCCCCTGACCCTCGAGAAGCTCAGAGACTGAAGTATCAAGCTCAGCGCTTCGTCATCTGGGACGAAGCCTTGTACCGGAGGTCTTTTGTTGGCCCCCTCCTCAAATGCCTCAGTACCAATGAGGCTCACCAATCAATTCAAGGGGTCCACGAAGGTGTCTGCGGCGCGCACCAAGGGGGAAGATTGCTAGCCAGGATCTTGTTACGGCAAGGCTACGGGTGGCCCACTCTCCAGCACGATTGCTCGACATACGTACAAAAGTGCGACCGATGCCAGCGCTTTGACCATCTGGTCCATCAGCCCGCCTCGGAACTCGTCGCACTTACCGAGCCATACCCCTTCGCTCGGTGGGGGATCGACATCCTGGGACCATTCCCAATGGCCCAGGCCTAGAAAAAGTTCATCATAATCGCCATCGACTATTTTACCAAGTGGATCGAAGTTGAAGCTACCGCCCGGATCACCGAGTCGGTCGTATGGAGCTTCGTTTGGAAGTCGATCATCTGTCGCTTCGATATCACTCGAGTGATCGTGAGCGATAACGTTCGACAATTAGACTCTTGTTACTTTCGAGACAGATGTGCTAACCTACACATTCGTAATCACTTCACTTCGGTAGCCCACCCTCAGGCCAACGGGCTGGTCAAAAATGCCAACAAAGCCATTCTAAAAGGCATTAAGACTAGGCTCGGAAAAGACAAGGGTAGCTGGCTCGAGGAATTACCAAGCGTATTATGGTCGCACCGAACCACTCCAAGAACGGCCACCGATGAGACCCCCTTTCAGCTGGTATACGGCACCGACGCCGTGATTCCGTTGGAGCTCGGCAGCCCATCCCTCCGAGTCATTCACTTCTCGCCCGAGGTGAACGAGCAAAAGTTGCTTGAGAACCTCGATTTGGCAAGCGAAACCTGAGAGATTGCAAGCATCCGAGCCATGGAATATTAGCGGCGCCTCACTCGCTATTACAACTCCAAAGCCCGAGATAGAGATTTCTACGCGGGAGTGTTTGTCCTCAGAAAAGTCAAAGCCTCTCGACCAGTGGAGGCGGTAGGAAAGTTGGCCCATAACTGGGAAGGCCCCTATCAAGTGGTCGAGATGCTCAGGAAAGGGGCATACCGGCTGTCCACCATGGAAGAAGCGCTCATCCCTCGGACGTGGAAGGTGACAACATTACGTAAGCTCTATTTTTGAGCTTTTTTCTCAACATATAAGCAACAGATGGCAATAACAACTTTCATTTTCATTTCATTTACTCTTCGTACATCAGATTGGCCACAGCCAATACAGTACATATCAAATACAAAAGAACTACACCCACTGGTACTACAACACGAGCTGATTACTCGACGCGGACAGGGCTAACACCCCCAAACCGAGCCACTACCTCCACCCAGTGTGGAAACTGGCTCAGGTAACGGGGTGGCTGACCCTACTCGCTCGTGAAACTCAGAGGAAGAGTATCAGAGGAAAAAGGGGAAGGAATACAAGTGAAGGTCTCCCCTGCCAACTCTTTGGAATTATTGGATTTTTCTAGTGTCTCCCTTAGGGATTTGCTGTTCCACGTGGATTATCAGGTCCACGTGGGACATCGGTGCGTTGGCAGCCCATCCAGCCACATGGATTATGGGGTCCATGTGCGAAGCCCCTCATGCCCGCCCACAGCACGTATAAGACGTGGGGTTTTGCGCTGCCATAAGGAAATGCGGTCCGCCTTTGCTACCAGCTCAAGCTTTTAGCACAATGGTTTGGGCATGATCCTGTAAACTGGTATTAGAGCGAGGTCACGGGTTCAAATCCCCCAGGTGCCACTGGGGGGATTGTTGGATTTTTCCAGCATCTCCCTTAGGGATTTGCTGTTCCACGTGGATTATGGGGTCCACGTGGGACATCGGTGCATTGGCATCCCATCCCGCCGCATGGATTATGGGGTCCATGTGCTAAGCCCCTCATGCCCGCCCACATCACGTATAAGATGTGGGGTTCAACACTGCCATAAGGAAATACGGTTCGCCTTCGCTAACAGCTCAAGCTTTTAGCGCAATGGTTGGGCCATGATTCTATAAACTTATATCAAATTTTTGGGTTCATTGCACTCCCTCTTTGTCTTTGATAATAGTTTTGACGATAACAAAATATTGTGTGCGTTGCGTGTATATAGGGTGACATACGTGTTTTCAAGTGTTGTGGCAAATGAGATAATATGTTATGTTGCATCTTGTTTTGCAGGTTGCTTTATAGGGTTGAAATCCTTGGTCTTCATGAATATACTTTTGATGGTGTCTCATGCATTCTATACATGAGACTTTGGAGCATTCATCTGAATACTGTGTTTTTCAATGGGTTTTCAAATGGTTTGCTGGATGGGCATTTCATTTTAAGATTTGTTGATGGATCCTCATTGCATTTCATGAGTGTCGACACCTATCTATAAATGTCGACACCTCTACTGTTGCAGCTCTTGTTTGATAACGCTTTAAGCATGCTAACTGTGAGGATTTAATGTGGCTTGTGAGAGCATATTCATTACATGATTATTTCTGCTGCTACTGTTTCATCAATGATGGTTGTTTGATCATTTTGATCATACGGCTTCAATGCTTCCAAAGGTTTAACTCATTCCTTTAGCTCATGTTGTTAATGGTGAATCTTGGAATGTGACTTTTGAAGGGTGGATTTTTAATTGGTTTATCGAATCTTATGTGCCCTATTTTGAACATGATGAAATCTGTATATAAGTTTTATAAGAAATGTTCACTTGAGTATTCAATTCCTGGAATGTTATGGTTTACTGAAATTCAGTTTGGTTTTTAAAGAAATGTGATTTGATTGAACTAAATTTTAAATAGCCTTTCAATGCATGATCTATACTTTGATATGTGAGCTTGTGAAGCTTGTTACTAAAATCTTTGGACTGAAGTCATGTATGCTCTATTTGAACTATATTAGAACTGGTTTTTCCATGCTGAATCAAATTTGGTACGTGAAGCTTGTGTAGAAAATGGAATAGTGATTATGTATTTCAAATGCATTGATTTAACATTGACATGAATTTGAATTTCTATAATGAGCAGGTTCCATTTTGCTATCAATTCATTGGGTCCATGGTACGCTTCCATTCTTGTTAACAATCCATTGAATCTGTGGTAATATTCTTCTAATCTTGAGTTGGAAAATTGGTTTTCAGAGTGCCTTCATGCATATCTTTCTTGGGGTTTTTGAGGTGGCTTTTTGCTTAACACGCTCGCTGAAAATCTTGGATAAACAAGTTTGAATGTTGGATCTAAATCCTTTTTATGCATGCCCCTTGATTGTATTTGAATGGGTTTGAAAAGTGCTAAATCACTCACATGGGTTATTGCATTTCAATACTTGAACTTGGAGGTTGAACAAACTATGCTAGTGCATTTGAGTAATCATTTGCATTTCTTTAAGAATGTCTTGAGTGTTTTTCTAACTCCAAATGCAGGTTCACATTGGTGTCATTTAGTTGGAATCATGGTAAGAATTTGTGGTTGAATGTATTTCATTGTGGCTAGATTGGACTTGTTCCATTCTATATGTCTTTGGGTTTAATTTCATTGCTTTAGGCTATTTTCTGGCATGGTAGAGCAAGTGTCGACTCACAGAGTCGACACTTGTAATCCTACTTGCTGCCTGGTTGCAGCAGGCAGCAAGTGTCGACTCTATGAGTCGACACTTGGTGGCCAGAGGTGTTTATTCGCTGCTGACAGAACACTTGGAACAAAGTGTCAACTCTGAGAGTCGACACATCTGTTCCGTGTACTTTATTTTTATGGCTGGTAGAACACCTGGCCAAAAGTGTCGACTCCAAGAGTCGACACTTTCACCTGTGTGTTATTTTTTGTTCTTTGGCAGAACACCTGTGAATAAGAGTCGACTCTGAGAGTCGACACTTGTCCCAGGCATGACGAAACGGGTCTACCGTGACTGGTTCGAACCTTTTGGTTTCCAACCCATTTGCCTTGATATTTTACACCCTTACCCCTAGGGTTTCTACACTTGTTTAGGTGTGATTGGGAAGGGTTTTTAGCATGGGCTAATATGGCTGTTTGATGCTATTTTTGCTGGCTATATGTAGGCCGCGATTTTTATATGATAGCAAGGTTTTTGGGCTTCTCGTCTTGTATCCTTTCTTGCAGGAGAAGGAGGTCGAGTTGGAGGGTTGCTGTAACACCCCAGTGTATAATTGAATAAATTAAAAGGTAATTGTAAAGAAATTAAGGGAAATTCCGATAGGTCAAGTTGCAACCAAATTATAAAAATCTGGAAAAATTATAATCGCATAGAGGACAAATAGTTTAAACTTTTGTTCTTCTGGGTCTACTCCTAATTAAAATCGTAAGCCAGTCGAATTCAGGGAATTAGGGCGTAATCCACGTTTTAGCTTGTCAGACCTTGGATCGTTGAATTCAAACCCAATACCCGACCGTTTGAGCTCAGATCGGACCCTGTTGAATGACCTCATTGAGGAGATCATTTTCCCCTCTGTTCCAGCTGAAACCCTAAACCCTAGACTTCGAATTTTGGGAATGAGCGGCGGCTTGACCTCGTCTTGCGCGATTCGCGCGTGAGTGGAGGTTCGTGGACTCTATCCATCCCAATCGACGCCCTAGCTATCATTTCTTTTATTTAAGCGGACCCTAGACTGACATAGACTCACTTGGATGCTGTGGCCACCGACGAGGAGTTAGATCGTGGGAGATATTTGGTATTCTTCGCACGACCGGCCGGCGACCTATTGTCATCTTCTTCCTTCGTTAAAGGTAGGTTTTTGCAGACCAAACCCTAAGAGTCACATATGGTTGGATTCGTCTCTCAGTCCTCTTTCCATTTATATAAAAAGCCCTGAAAGTTATGACATATCCAGAGAGAAATCATCGTTTTGGTTGGCGCATGTTAGAATTAGGGTTTATCTTGTTATCATTTATTAATGTTGGGTTAAACAGGCTTAACGACTCAATTAATCCATCCATCTTATGTAGTTTTTCGTGCTCTTTCTATTGGTATATTTTTGCCCAAATTTCATGTTGTATATCTCGTGAATTTGACTTTCTAAATGGTGGTTATCATGATCGTTATCGTTCTACCTTGATGTTTCATTAACGGTCTTACAGTAACCGCTCTGTGTTGAATGGCCCCTCGATAGACCGTGTGGTCTTTGGCGACGGTTCCAACTAGACTGGGCAGTGACCTCAGCGGCCCCTCGATAGACCGCTCAGGGCCTGTATAATCTACGGGGCTACAGGACCTGAACGGCCTATCGATAGACCGCTGACGCCTATTGAACGGTTATGGATGAACCGTTCTGTCACGCAGAATAGATTATCACTGATTTAAGCATGTCGAGTTCTCTTTGATCTAGCCCGTAAATAAGGTATCGAACCCATAAAATTATTGGAAATAAATGAAAGATTTGAATGCTTAACCTTGTCTAACTTACTTTTGATCCTTGTTATAAATCTTATCCTTCTTGTTGTTATTTCATGAATGTATAACCCTAATCATGTTTCAATAAAGAGGGACCTCTCATTAGGAGTATTTTGACAGTCACTCCACTCTGGTGGAACGGACTGACTGATACATATCATTTTTCGATGTCTTACTAGCCCTCATTTCTTGTAATGGTTGGAACTCTCCGCCAGATACTCCTTCCGTTGGACTAGGACCTCCGTAAGCCCCCGCGAGCATGAGATTCCCACTCGGACTGCGGGCAGGTTGTACCACAAATCCTGCACCTGATTATCTCGATCGGATCGCTCGTTTGGCTCTGTTCCTTATCACGGCCCATTTTGGCCCGTCTGAGCCATACACGGTTGGATCCAGACCGTTTGAGTCATTGAACGGCCCTGACAGACCGTGTACAATTGCCAGGTGCACCAACCTTCTTGAGTTGTGCACCGATGTGTACACGGCTATATATGGACCGTTCTATTGTTGAGCGGCCCGTCCCTGACCGTTTAATAACTGGAGGTGCACCTACCTACGTGGCTTGCACCGACCTGGAGTGTGCACCGACCTAGAGTGTGCACCGACCTCAGATGGTACACGGCCCCTTATTGACAGTTCCATCATTTGAACGGCCCAACCTGGGCCGTGTACACCCCAATATTGCTTCCAGCAGCCCTTTTCGGACCGTTCAGTACTGAATGGCCCATGAGGAGACCGTTTATTTCCTTGGCACTGAGCTGGGTTGTCCCCGACCCAGTTTACCGTACACGGTCCATGGTTGACCGTCCTATTATTAAGCTGCCCAAACATGAGCGCATACCTTCCAGCTTGTGATGATTCGTGATTTCTTATGTGCCTCGATAGTCGGGCCAGGAGTGGCGTGTACTATGATATTCCTTGATTATTCACGCTATATCTTGAAACTTCTTGGCCGAATTCTTGTGAATGTCTAGACATAACTTGGGATCTTGGATCCACCAAATCAATGCCAACGCATCATAAGGGCCCGGTCTGGTCTTTGGGAGAGCGCCCGAAAAGTACTTGTGCCCATGGGAGTTTGTAATGACATGGTGAGGCATTGCACCGAGTGCATGACTAGCGTGATGTCTATGACGTTCCATTCACATGATTCTTTCTCTTGAACTTTCCTTCATGGAAATATCTACATGACTTGCTTGTTACATGCTTGATAGGCCAATTCTTGGATATGATATATTCTTGTTCTTTTGTTTGAGTAGTTTGTTATTGATTATCTTTTCGTTTATCGCATTGCATTATTAAAAATGGTTAATTACTTAAACTTGCATGTTATTACCTACTGAGCGTTTGCTCACCCAGTTGCTTTCTCCCCTTTTCAAGTAGCTCAAGTGAGGACTCTCAAACTGATGGGGATGGGCAAGAGTGAAGACCTTGGACCGAACCTGCCAGATAGTCTCGAGGAGTCTTTACTAGATAGTTTGAGTCCGAGATTGTGGTTGATGAAGAGTGTAATTTGTTTCAGTCAGTTGTGATGTAAACTCTGTTAATTTGTTAAACTTGAGATTGTCAATGTTGATGGAATATTGGGTATAATCTACGTTATGTTCTAATTAATGGTATTTATTGCCTCTGGTGGTATTATTCCTTCTATTTCGCTCTTATGTGGTGCATGGTGGATGTATCTAATCGTTAGCCCAAGACACAGCATGTTCAGAAATCAACATATTTTAATCTCTTTCTACTGCCGTGTTCTGATATTCCGCGTTGAGGCGTGATAGTTTGGTGGTATCAGAGCCTAGGTTTTCTAAGGTTCCTAGGTTCCCTAGTGATGTCATAGAACCATGACTAGTTATGAGTTTACGAATTTCACTGAGTGAGATTGGGTAGAGACTCAGGTTAAGTTAATTAAATAACTCTAGAAGATTCCTGCTAGGTGGTTCTAAATTAATTATTCCACGTGTAGGGTTCGTGCAATGGCGGCTGAATGTGCGCAGTGGAGAGACATGCAGCGTACGGTGCAAGGATTAACGTGGGCACTACAGCAAGTGGCCCAGGGAGGCGCGGCGCACCAGGGAGCTGGAGATCTTCATCGAAACTTCCGTGGGATGAATCCCCCGTGATTTGGCAGTTTGACAGATCCGGATGAAGCCGAGCACTGGCTGAAGGAGATGAAGCGTATTTTTGAAGTTATGCAGTGCAGTGACCATGAGCGGGTCCTCTTGACTACCTTCAAACTAGAACGTAATGCCAGAACATGGTGGGATGCTGTGAAAGTTACATTGGGAGACCGTCAAGTAACGTGGAAGGAGTTCGAGGAACTCTTCAACAACAAGTATTTTTCTGACAGCATACAAGAGAAGAAGGCAGCGGAGTTCGCTACTTTGAAGCAGAGGAATCTTTCTGTTGCTGAGTATGAAGCCCAGTTTTCTCGGTTGTCTCGTTATGCAACTCATCTAGTGTCCACGGAGAAGATGAAGGCCAAGAGATTTCTTAATGGCCTGAGGATACATTATATTAATCAATTGGCACCTATGGAGATCCAGACTTACGCTGAGATGGTGAGGAAAGCCCAAGTCCTGGAAGATACTCTGGAAATGACGGAGAAGATCCGTGGGAAGAGCTCCAAGAAAGAATCAAGAACTAGTTCCAGGAACTTTAAACCCGGTAATGGCAAGAAGAGACCCAACGGCCAGTCTAGCTCGTGGAAGGGAAAGATGCCGAAGAATGATGAGAAGAAGTCTGGTCCTGTTGCACCATCTAAGGCCCTCTGCAAGTACTGTGACTGCCCAGGTCACAAGATGGAGGAGTGTTGGCGCAAGTTGGGTGCCTGTTTACGTTGTGGAAGTCAGGACCATCGTATTCCAGAATGTCCCCTCTTGTCAGACCAAGTTACATCGACCAAAACGCAAGGAGGTCAGAAGCGCCAGGGCAAGCTTCAAGCCCTACAGGAAGATGAGACGGAACCCACCGAGGAGGGTGGACTTGTTGAACGTACACTTGTTGTTCATGATAAGCCAGCCTTTGTTCTTTTCGATACAAGAGCAACACATTCTTTCATTTCTTGGAATTTTGCCAAATCATTAGCTGTGAAACCTGTGTTAATGAGTTCTCCACTAGCAATTTCGACCCCTATCAGGTCAGGATCAGCAATTAAATATTTTTATCCTTCTAGTAAGGTTGAAGTGAGTGGGCAGATTATGCCTGCTGATTTAGTTTGTATGGACATGAAGGATTACGATGTAATCCTAGGAGCAGATTGGTTGGCTAGATACGAAGCTAATATCCATTACAGAACTAGCTCTGTGTCTTTTTCTGGACACCCAGAGGTTTCTTTTACTGGGACTAGACATTCTATATCTGTACCGCTTATTTCAGCAATTCGAGCTGAGAAGTTATTGAAGAAAGGGTGTCAGGTTTTTCTAGCCTTTGTTTCTTTACCTCCTGAGAAGGAGATTGAGATTAAAGATATTTCTGTTGTTCGAGACTTTCAAGATGTCTTTCCCGAGGAATTTCTAGGACTTCCACCCGAGAGGGAGGTAGTCTTTTCTATTGATTTGATTCCGAGCACGTCCCCTATTTCTAAGACTCTGTATCGTATGTCTCCTGCGAAGTTAAGAGAATTGAAGCGACAATTAATGGAGCTGCTCGAGAAGGGGTTTATTCATCCAAGTACATCCCCATGGGGAGCCCCTGTGTTGTTAGTCCGGAAGAAGGATGGTCCCATGAGATTGTGTATTGACTATCAGCAATTGAACCAGCTTACCATCAAGAACAAGTACCCATTGCCGAGGATTGACGAACTATTTGACCAGATAGCAGGAGCTCAATATTTTTGTAAGATCGATCTTCGATCAGGATACCATCAGCTGCGAATTAAGGATGAGGACATCTTTAAAACAGCCTTCCGTAGAAGGTATGGGATTTTTAAATTTGTAGTAATGCCTTTTGGACTAACGAATGCTCCTGCAGCTTTCATGCAGTTGATGAATAGCATGTTCCGGCCCTACCTTGATCAGTGGGTCGTGGTCTTTATTGATGATATCTTGATATATTCCTAGAGTAAGAAGGAGCATGCTGAGCATTTGAGGATGGTGTTGCAATTACTAAGAGATCATCAGTTATACGCCAAGTTTAGTAAATGTGATTTCTGGTTGCAAGAAGTGTCTTTTCTGGGACACATTATCACCAAGGAAGGTATTTCTGTGGACCTTTCGAAAGTGGAGGCCGTAAAGAATTGGGATAGACCTGCAAATGTAACTGAAGTAAGAAGTTTTCTAGGCTTAGTAGGTTATTATCGAAGATTTATTAAGGATTTCTCCAAGATTGTAGTACCTCTGACCAGATTAACCCGCAAGGAAAACCGATTTGAGTGGTCAGAAGATTGTGAACGGAGTTTTTAGACTTGAAAAGAATGGCTGACCACTGCACTTATTTTGGCCTTACCTTCTGGAGAAGGAGGTTTTGTAGTTTACACTGATGCTTTAGGTATTGGCCTAGGTTGTGTGCTGATGCAACATGGAAAGGTGATACCCTATTCTTCTAGGTAGTTAAGGAAGCACGAACAGAATTATCCTGTCCATGATTTGGAATTAGCGGCTGTAGTATTTGCTTTAATGATTTGGAGGCACTACTTGTACAGAGGGACATTCACATTGTTTTCAGATCATAAGAGCTTGAAATACTTATTTTCTCAGAAAGAGCTTAATATGAGACAGAGGAGATGGCTTGAGTATTTAAATGACTTCGATTTTTCTATAGAGTACCATCCTGGGAAAGGTAATGTGGTGGCAGATGCCTTGAGTCGCAAGCCAATAGCTAAATTATCGAGCCTCATGTTGCAAGAATGGAGGTTGTTGGAACAGTTGGCTAGCTTAGACCTCAACGTTAGTAAAAATCAGGTCATGATTTCGGCAATGCAGCGTCGTCCTGAACTATTAATGGAAATCAAGTCTATGCAAGAAAAAGATCCGATGTTAGTAGAGATCAAGGAAAGTCTAAGCAGTAGACCAGATTTTATCTTAGCCGATGACGGTAGATTGTTATTTCGAGGAAGGACCTATGTGCCTAAAGTAGCTGAAGTGAAAAACAAGATCCTTGAGGAAGCTCATAGGTCCAAGTATACTATTCATCCTGGAGGTATTAAGATGTACCAAGATTTGAAAAGATCCTTCTGGTGGCCAAATATGAAGAAGGAAGTTGCAGAATTTGTGAGCAGATGTTTAATATGTCAGCAAGTAAAGGCTGAGCACTTTAGACCTGCTATGAAGTTGAAGCCACTTGACATACCCCAATGGAAATGGGAGAGTATTGGTATGGATTTCATCAAGGGTCTACCTAGAACTCGCAGTGGATTCAATGCAATATGGGTCATTGTTGATAGATTGACTAAGTCTGCTCATTTCTTGTCCATTAAGTCCAAATGGACCGTTGATGTTTTGGCTGCTCTGTATATTAAGGAAGTTGTTAGACTTCATGGAATACTAGTAAGCATTGTGTCAGATAGAGACCCAAGGTTCACTTTGCATTTCTGGAAAGGGCTACAAGAGTCCTTGGGAACCCATCTGAATTTCAGCACTGCCTTTCATCCTCAGATAGACGGACAGATGGAGAGAACAAATCAGATTGTGGAGGATATGTTAAGAGCTTGTGTAATTTATTTTGGAGGCAGTTGGCATGAGCATTTGGCTTTGATTGAGTTTGCCTACAATAACAGTTACCAGTCTAGTATCCAGATGACTCCGTTTGAAGCTCTTTATGGAAGAAGTTGCCGATCACCTTTGTGTTGGGACGAGGTGGGCGAGAAGCAATGGTTGGGACCGGATCTCGTTTCAGAATCAACCAAGAATATCTACCTTATCTGAGACCGTTTGCAAGTAGCCCAGTCAAGATAGAAAAGTTATGCTGATTGTAGAAGGAGAGCTTTAGAATTCAAAGTTGGCGAGCACGTATTTCTGAAGGTGTCACCCATGAGCGGAATTCGAAGGTTTGGCATCCGTGGCAAGTTGAGTCCAAGATATGTTAGCCCTTTCGAGATTCTAGAAAGAGTGGGAGAAGTTGCTTACAGATTAGCTTTACCACCACAGTTATCGGGAGTACACAACGTCTTCCATGTATCGATGTTGTGAAAGTATGTTTATGACCCCACTCATATCATTCAACATGCAGACCTGGAACTGAAAGAAGATTTGACTTATGAGGAGAAGCCTATCGAGATTTTGGACCGTATGCAGCAGCAACTCAGGAATCGTTCTTTACCTATGGTCAAGGTTGAGTGGAGTCGACGTGGAATTGAAGAAGCTACTTGGGAATCGGAAGATGCTATTCGAAAGTAATATTCTGATTTGTTTTAAGGTCAGTGATCTCACTCCCCATTTCGAGAAGAGTATTGAATTTGGAGGACAAAATTCCTTAAAGTGGGGGAGGGTGTAACACCCCAGTGTATAATTGAATAAATTAAAAGGTAATTATAAAGAAAGTAAGGGAAATTCCGATAGGTCAAGTTGCAACCAAATTATAAAAATCTGAAAAAATTATAATCGCATAGAGGATGAATAGTTTAAACTTTTGTTCTTCTGTGTCTACCCCTAATTAAAATCTTAATTCAGCCGAATTCAGGGAATTAGGGCGTAATCCACGTTTTAGCTTGTCGGACATTGGATCGTTGAATTCAAACCCAATACCCGATCGTTTGAGCTCAGATCGGACCCTATTGAATGGCCTCGATGAGGAGATCATTTTCCCCTCTGTTCCAGTTGAAACCCTAAACCTTAGACTTTGAATTTGGTGATTGAGCGGCGGCTTGACCGGGTCTTGAGCGATTCGCACGCGAGTGGAGGTTCGTGGACTCTATCCATCCTAATCGATGCCCTAGCTATAATTTCTTCTATTTAAGTGAACCCTTGACTGACATAGACTCGCTTGGATGTTGTGGCGACCGATGAGGAGTTAGATTGTGGAAGATATTTGGTATTCTACGCACGAGCGGCCGGTGACCTATTGTCATCTTCTTCCTTCGTTTAATGTAGGTTTTAGCAGACCAAACCCTAAGAGTCACATATGGCTGGATTCGTCTCTCAGTCCTCTTTCCATTTTAATAAAAGCCCTAAAAGTTATGTCGTATCCAGAGAGAAATCATCATTTTGGTTGGCGCATGTTAGAATTAGGGTTTATCTTGTTATCATCGATTAATGTTGGGTTAAACAGGCTTAACGACTCAATTAATCCATCCATCATATGTAGTTTTTCGTGCTCCTTCTATTGGTACATTTTTGCCCAAATTTCATGTTGTATATCTTGCGAATTTGACCTTTTAAATGGTGGTTATCATGATCGTTATCGTTCTGCCTTATTGTTTTCATTAATTACAGTAACCGCTCTGTGTTGAACGGCCCCTCGATAGACCGTGTGGTCTTGGGCGACGGTTCCAACTACACCGTGCAGTGACCTCAGCGGCCCCTCGATAGACCGCTCAGGGCCTGTATAACCTACGGGGCTGCAGGACCTG
Organism: Amorphophallus konjac; assembly: GCA_022559845.1. Taxonomy (NCBI): domain Eukaryota; kingdom Viridiplantae; phylum Streptophyta; class Magnoliopsida; order Alismatales; family Araceae; genus Amorphophallus; species Amorphophallus konjac. The sequence continues at coordinate 216,026,067 of CM040123.1, read as the reverse complement.
AACGGCGTATCGATAGTCCGCTTACGCCTATTGAACGGTTATGGACAGACCGTTCTGTCACGCAGAATAGATTATCACTGATTTAAGCATGTCGAGTTCTCTTTGATCTAGTCCATAAATAAGGTATCGAACCCACAAAATTATAGGAAATAATTGAAAGATTAGAATGCTTAACCTTGTCTAACTTACTTTTGATCCTTGTTATAAATCGTGTCCTTGTTGTTATTTCATGGATGTATAACCTTAATCATGTTTCAATAAAGAGGGACCTCTCATTAGAAGTATTTTGACAGTCACTCCACTCTGGTGGAACTGACTGACCGATACATATCATTTTTCGATGTCTTACTAGCCCTCATTTCTTGTAATGGTTGGAACTCTCTGCCAGATACTCCTTCCGTCGGACTAGGACCTCCATTATGGGACCTCCGTAAGCCCCCGCGAGCCTGGGATTCTCACTAGGATGCCGGGCAGGTTGTACCACAAATCCTGCACCTGATTATCTCGATCGGATCGCTGGTTTGGCTCTGTTCCTTTTCACGGCCCATTTTGGACCGTCTAAGCCGTACACGGTTGGATCCAGACCATTTGAGTCATTGAACGGCCCTGATGAGACCGTGTACAATCGCCAGGTGCAGCAACCTTCTTGAGATGTGTAGCGACCTCTATTGTGGGTCGACTCCAGTTATGTACATGGCTATATATGGACCGTTCTATTGTTTAGTGGCCCGTCCCTAACCGTTTAATAACGGGAGGTGCACCGACCTACCTGGCTTGCACCGACCTACCTAGCTTGCACCGACTTGGAGCGTGCACCGACCTGGAGTGTGCACCAACCTCGAATGGTACACGGCCCTTTTTTGACCATTCCATCGTTTGAACAGCCCAACTTGGACAGTGTACACCCCAGTATTGCTTCCAAGGGCCCTTTTCAGACCGTTCAGTACTGAACAGCCCATGAGGAGACTTTTTATTTCCTTGGCACCGAGCTGGGTTGTCCCTGGCCCAGTTTTCCCTACATGGTCCATGGTTGACCGTTCTATTATTAAGCGGCCCCAACATGACCGTGTACCTTCCAGCGTGTGATGATTCACGATGTCTTGTGTGCCTTGATAGTCGGGCCATGAGTGGCTTGTACTATGACATTCCTTGATTATTCTCCCTATATCTTGAAACTTCTTGGCCGAATTCCTGTGAATGTCTAGACATAACTTGGATCTTGGATCCACCAAATCAATGCCAACGCATCACAAGGGCCCGGTCTGGTCCTGGGGAGAGCGCCCGAAAAGTACTTGTGCCCATGGGAGTTTGTAATGACATGGTGAGGCATTGCACCGAGTGCATGACTAGTATGATGTCTATGACGTTCCATTCACATGATTCTTTCTCTTGAACTTTCCTTCATGGAAATATCTACATGACTTGCTTGTTACATGCTTGATCGGCCAATTCTTGGATATGTTATATTCTTGTTCTTTTGTTTGAGTAGTTCATTATTGATTATCTTTTCATTTATCGCATCGCATTATTGAAAATGGTTAATTACTTAAACTTGCATGTTATTACCTACTGAGCATTTGCTCACCTAGTTGTTTTCCCCCCTTTTCAAGTAGCTCAGGTGAGGACTCTCAAACTGATGGGGATGGGCAAGAGTGAAGACCTTGGACCGAACCTGCCAGATAGTCTCGAGGAGTCTTTACTAGATAGTTTGAGTCCGAGATTGTGGTTGATGAAGAGTGTAATTTGTTTCAGTCAGTTGTGATGTAAACTCTGTTAATTTGTTAAACTTGAGATTGTCAGTGTTGATGGAATATTGGGTATAATCTACGTTATGTTCTAATTAATGGTATTTATTGCCTATGGTGGTATTATTCCTTCTATTTTGCTCTGATGTGGTGCATGGTGGATGTATCTAATCGTTAGCCCAAGACACAACATGTCTGGAAATCAACATATTTTAATCTTTTTCTGCTGCCACGTTCCGATATTCCGTGTCGGGGTGTGACAGTTGCTCCATCACTGGAGGAAGGAGAACGTCGCTGAAGACGTCATCCACAAGCTGCCACTCCGATCTGTAGCTGGTCTTGCTGTTCATCGCCGAGTTCTTATTTCAGGCAGTCCTTACAACGCTGGGCTCTTCCTACTCCAAGGATTAAACTCCAAAAGCACCCTACCATTTCTATCTACGGGATTCATTGAAGATTTGAGGGGGACTTCGTGATCTTTCACTTCTATACATTTATTTGAGCATATATTAGAGATCTTTCTATTTTGTTGAACATCGAAATATTTGTGTGTGGTGTTTACGGAGCTACGTCTCCATGTGAGGTTTTAGTGCGGGGTGTGTTCCCCGATTATGAATGTGTGTGTGATGCGGTGGCAGCGGTTTGGACCCAGGCCCCGTGTGTGTTGATTGCTGCGGAGGCAGCGTGTGTGGTGTTGTGATTCGTCCCCGTGGTTGCTACATTTGTAGCGTGTTAGTGAAGCCTCACTGGGTTTCGGTGAGGGGTGGACGTAGGTAGCCCGTCGTGGTCCCGAACCACCTAAAAATCTCCGTGTTCTTTGTGCCATGCCTATATGTATGTCTATTTCTTCTATCTCCATTCACAGGTCAATATATAGATTTTTATTCACTACATCTCTACACATTGCTACTTCTGCTATCCGTGTTTGGCGTATGTTCAATTGGTTAGTGCATAGGTTATTCGAGTGAGATTGGAAAGATTGAGTGAACCTAAATCTCACTACATTTTAATTTAGTTAACGTAGTTAATCTTATTTCCGCTGTAATACTTTAAGTTGTTTTTAAAATCGACCATCTCACGAGGGGGATAATTCAACCCCCCTTCTTGTCCGTCATCTATTCTGGGCCAACAAGTGGTATCAGAGCCCAGTCTCTGATTTTCATTCGCGGACCTCGCGGTCTAAAAGAAAAGATCTATTCATGATGGCTAGTGTGAATTCAGTTCCTGTCTTTGATGGTTTTAATTTTAGATCTTGGATTGAAAAACTCAGCATTTGGATTTCTAGTATTGATCTGAAGCTTATGAATTTAATTACTCATGGTCCTCATGTTTTACCGAAAGATAAGTTAAGGTGGACTGATGAGCATAAGAAAAAGAATTCTGACAATCTTTTTATTTTGAATGCTCTTAAGGCTGCAGTGAACACTGGTGTATTTCTTTTGCTTCTTCTTGTAGGTCAGCCAAAGAGATCTGGGATGGGATAAATGAAGCTCAAGATGAAAGTTGGAATGATGATTGCCTCGTGCAAACAATGGGATTGAGTGTCAAAGCGAGGAGAGTTCAAAGGTAAACTCTGACTCCGATGAAGAAGATGAGCTTAGCTATGATAAATTGGTGAATGCTTATGATGAATTGTATGACAGATATAAAACATTAAAATCTGAAAATAGAAAATTGAAAAAGAAACTTGATGATTCTTCTCATGTTAACTCACCATGTGCTAAGTGTTCCGAAATTGAAAACATTTGTGTTAACTCTTCTCGTGAAAAATCCATTGAGCTTGAAAAATTAGTTGAGTCCCATGTGTTTGAGGTTGATAGCCACAAAGAAACAATTGCTTGTCTGAGAAATGAAAACTCTGCTCTTAAAAATAAAATTACTCAATTGGAAAAAATTGAAAATGAGCTAAGAAACAGAATTGAATTGAATTATATTGATCATGACTTGTGTAGTGAATTGATTATGAATGATAAACTTCCTAAGGATAATGAAGAGTTAAAGTATTTAAACACAGCTATGTCTGAAAAATTGCTTCCCCTTGAAAAGGGAAAATGCATGTATGTTGATGAATCTGAGAGAGTGCATCTATTGTTGGAAGAAATCGAAAGTCATAAAACTATCAATGTCATATTGAATGAAAAAGTCACTGCTTGTGAAAAAGATATTGCTGATCTTGAAATGCACATTTCAACATTGAAAAATGAAATCAAGAATTTAAATGAGTCTGTGTCTTTGTGTGAAAAAGATAAGCAGAAACAAAAAAAGGTCATTGATTATTCTTGTGTGCAAACAAAACTTCCAACTGCTAAATATGATCATACATCAAGGAAAAGAATGAATGTTTCATGCTTTTACTGTGGTAAATACGGACATGAAATATATGATTATTTCTTGATGAAATTTGATGATGATGAAGCCTTAAAGTCAAGAGTGAGTGTGGTTGATGGTTCCAAAAATCATGAGAGATTCATAGACAAGAACCTCAACATTCATTGCTTCTATTATGGTTTACATGGTCATGTTTTTGAAAATTATTTCACAAAGAAAAATGCTGATGAATGGTCTGTCAAAAGGAATTTTTCGTGTCATTATTGTGGTGAAGTTGGACACATGATGAATAATTACTCTTTAATGAAAAATGATGAAAAACGGACCATGAAAAAAAAATCCATTTATTACTTTTATTGTGGTCAAGATGGTCATTCAATAGATGACTGTGCCACAATGAGATATGATGATGGTTGGTGTGCTAGGAGATATAAGAATACATTTGCACATGCTAGAATTAACCCCTCGGGACCCAAGATGGCTTGGGTACCCAAATCTCCAAAATGAAAATTTATTTTGCAGGGGCGCCTTGAGGCCAAGGGAAGTCAATAAATAAAGGATTCTCAAGACGAGAAAGAAAAATGGTTTGGTTTTGAAATTTACTTTGCTTAAGTTTAGTTGAAAAGTCTAAAAAGGTAAAAATTGAGTTTGGAGTTCACATTTAATCAATTGCATTCATACTTTGTTGAGTTTGGCAATCTCTGAAGTGTTGAGATTTGTATGTTAAATGAAAAGGTGATCATGTCAGCTTTACACATTCTCCATTACACATCTTGTGAATAAATCCAGTTTGTGAATGCCTTACACTGCACATAAAGTCTTTCATACTCTTACTTACTTTTTGCAAATAACAATTCAGTCTTGCATACATAGAACACACACTTAATTGCATTATACATTTTGCACATATCATACGTATCTTTGCATACTTGTAAATAAAGAAAGTCTTCAATCATTTTCATTTACGTGCATATACCTGCAAATACTCTACATACTTGTGTGCTTGAATGCCATGATTATCTGGTATATCCAATGGGGATTGTGGAAGGTTATATTTTATCCAACTGGAAGCCTTCCCCATGCTTGATGGTGGTCTTCAGACCTACGCTCTCAGCCACGTACCGGTAATCAACTTGTGTGAAAACTTTACCTTGATGGATGTTTGAGTTTGTATATCATATCACCCTTGAGTACATCCTATGACCTTTTTCCCTTGCGAGATAAAATTGCATTGATTTAACCATGTTTGTTACATGGCATATATTAAGAGAGAGATTTTGCTCATAACTGTGCATACACTTAGGGGGAGACATAACTGTGATTAGACTAATTCATGTCTTACATTCAATACAACCACCCACACACTTTGCACCTTTTAAAGATAAATGATTCAATCTAATAAGGATTACAGTTTTTCTATTCAACTCCTCAAGGATTCTTGAATCTCTACATGGAAATCACATGTCTCGTAAGGAAAAAATTGTTTGTCCCACCAAATATCTGAATTAGTGGAACACGAATCCGAGTAGTCGAGAATCTTCCCTGTAACAAAAGAAGAAAACTCACGTCGAAAAGTGAAGCTAATCCACATGAAAATAAGTGAGATTTGGCACCGAGTAGCCGGGAAGTGCCCCTGAGACAAAGGGTACAACTCTCGCCGAAAAGTGATAAAATCTGTAATTAAGATAAGTGATGAAACTGAGTAACCGGGAAATACCCCTGAGACAAAGGGTATACCTTGTGTCAAAAGGTTAGTCACCTTCTTGTGTTTAATTACAAAAAATTTTGGGGTTATACGTAGCTACCAATACTCGAGCATTGTGTCTGGAAGTGTATGGAGGAACGACTCCTTTTAGTGTTCGATGGAAAATCTGACGATCCATATTACTTTGGAATTTATTGCTCAATTTTCACATATACACTTTGGGTTTGATTGTGTAAATGTACTTTATGAATCTTGCAATTTTCATGATTTATGTAGTACCATCTCTTTGTAAGCATGACCTTCTTAGTATTGCTCATGCACATCATGCTCCATAATCAATCGCATTGTTCTTAAGCCTATCCCTAAGGGACTTGCTTGCCTTTATATCTTATTATGTGCGCTTGAGTGCTTGACTGCCTGATCTTGTTCATACATATCATACTTCATTTTACCTTGATGCATCCTTAGATTATACTTGTAAATAACATGTTACATCATCCCATTGTCAGTCAGTTTTTGTTTATGACAATAGGGGGAGAATAATGTGCTCTTTAGCATAAATCTGCATATAGTTTAGAAACTAAGCATTTGAACATATTTAAAACATCTTGCATATGGCACATCAAATTTCATTTTCTTGCTTGGTGCTCAGGGTTTATACACCTTCCTTTCATGGTAGGTTATTGCTGGGTTCGTGCGCCATGGTCTTTATATTTTTTGTCTCATTTGTCTTTGAAATCTCTACATTTGATCATCTAGTCCCCCACTTTTTGATAATGCCAAAGGGGGAGAGAGAGTTAAGGGGGCCACAATATTTTGTCATCATCAAAAAGGGGGAGATTGTTGGGTTCGTTGCACTCCCTCTTTGTCTTTGATAATGGTTTTGATGATAACAAAATATTGTGTGCGTTGCGTGTGTATAGGGTGACAAATGTGTTTTCAAGTGTTGTGGCAAATGAGCTAATATGTTATGTTGCATCTTGTTTTGTAGATTGCTTTACATGGTTGAAATCCTTGGTCTTCATGAATATACTTTTGATGGTGTCTCATGCATTTTGTTCATGAGACTTTGGAGCATTCATCTAAATACTGTGTTTTTCAATGGGTTTTGGAATGATTTGTTGGATGGGCATTTCATTTTAAGATTTGTTCAAGGATCCTCATTGCATTTCATGACTGTCAACACCTGTCTATAAGTGTCGACACCTCTACTACTGCAGCTCTTGTTTGATAACACTTTAAGCATGATAACTGTGAGGATTTAATGTGGCTTGTGAGAGCATATTCATTATATGATTATTTCTGTTGCTACTATTTCATCAATGATGGTTGTTTGATCATTTTGATCATATGGCTTCAATGCTTCCAAAAGTTTAACGCATTCCTTTACATCATGTTGTTAATGGTGAATCTTGGAATGTGACTTTTGAAGGGTGAATTTTTGAATTGGTTTATTGAATCTTATTTGCCCTTGTTTGAACATGATGAAATCTAAATTTATGTTTTATATGAAATGTTCACTTCAGTATTCAATTCCTGGAATGCTATGGTTTACTGAAATTCGGTTTGGTTTTTAAAGAAATGTGATTTGATTGAACTGAATTTGAAATAGTCTTTCAATGCATGATCTATACTTTGATATGTGAGCTTGTGAAGCTTGTTACTGAAATCTTTGGACTGAACTCATGTATGCTATGTTTGAACTAGTTTTTCCATATTGAATCAAATTTGGTATGTGAAGCTTGTGTAGAAAATGGCATAGTGCTTATGTATTTCAAATGCATTGATTTAACATTGATATGAATTTGAATTTCCATAATGAGCAGGTTCCATTTTGCTATCAATTCATTGGGTCCATGGTAAGCTTCCATTTTGTTAACAATCCATTGAATCTGTGGTAATATTCTTTTAATCTTGAGTTGGAAAAAATGGGTTTTCAAAGTGCCTTCATGCATATCTTTCTTGGGGTTTTTGAGGTGGCTTTTTGCTTCACACGCTTGCTGAAAATCTTGGATAAACAAGTTTGAAAGTTTGATCTAAATCCTTTTTATGCATGCCCCTTGATTGTATTTGAATGGGTTTGAAAAGCCCTAAATCACTCACATGGGTTATTGCATTTCAATACTTGAACTTGCAGGTTGAACAAAATATGCTAGTGCATTTGAGTAATCATTTGCATTTCTTTAAGAATGTCTTGAGTGTTTTGCTAACTCCAAATGCAGGTTCACATTGGTGTCATTCAGTTGGAATCATTGTAAGAATTTGTGGTTGAATGTATTTCATTGTGGCTAGATTGGACTTGTTCCATTCTATATGTCTTTGGGTTTAATTTCATTGCTTTAGGCTATTTTCTGGCATGGCAGAGCAAGTGTCGACTCACAGAGTCGACACTTGTAATCCTGTATGCTGTCTGGTTGCAGCAGGCAGCAAGTGTCGACTCTGTGAGTCGACACTTGGCGGCCAGAGGTGTTTATTCGCTACTGACAGAGCACTTGGAAGAAAGTGTCGACTCTAAGAGTCGACACTTCCGTTCTGTGTACTTTATTTTTGTGGCTGGCAGAACACCTGGCCAAAAGTGTCGACTCCAAGAGTCGACACTTTCGCCTGTGTGTTTTTTTTTGTTCTTTGGTAGAACACCTGCAAACAAGAGTCAACTTTGAGAGTCGACACTTGTCCCGGGCGTGCCGAAAGGGGTCTGTCGTGATTGGTTCTAACCTTTTGATTTCCAACCCATTTGCATTGATATTTTACACCCTTACCCCTAAGGTTTCTATACTTGTTTCGGTGTGATTGGGAAGGGTTTTTAGCGTGGGCTAATATGTCTTTTTAATGTTGTTTTTACTGGCTATATGTAGGCCGCAGTTTTCATACGATAGCAAGGCTTTTGGGCTTATCGTCTTGTATCCTTTCTTGCAGGAGAAGGAGGTCAATTCGAGGGTTGCTCCATCACTGGAGGAAGGAGAAGGCCGCTGAAGACGCCATCCACAAGCTGCCACTCTGATCTGTTGCTTGTCTTGCTGTTCATCGTCGAGTTCTTGTTTTAGGCGGTCTTTACAACGCTGGGCTCTTCCTACTCCAAGGATTAAACTCCAAAAGCACCCTACCATTTCTATCTACGGGATTCATTGAAGATTTGAGGGGGACTTCCTGATCTTTCACTTCTATACATTTATTTGAGCATATATTGGAGATCTTTCTATTTTGTTGAACATCGAAATATCTGTGTGTGGTGTTTACGGAGCTGCGTCTCTGTGTGAGGTTTTAGTGCGGGGTGTGTTCCCCGATTGTGATTATGTGTGTGATGCAGTGGCAGTAGTTTGGAGCCATGCCCTGTGTGTGTTGATTGCTGCGGAGGCAGCGTGTGTGGTGTTGGGGTTCATCCCCGTGGTTCCTACATTTGTAGCGTGTTAGTGAAGCCTCACCGGGTTTTAGTGAGGGGTGGACGTAGGGAGCCCGTCGAGGTCCCGAACCACCTAAAAATCTCCGTGTTCTTTGTGGCATGCTTATGTGATTGTCCATTTCTTCTATCTCCATTCACAGGTCAGTATATAGATTTTTATTCACTGCACCTCTACACATTGCTACTTCTACTATCCGTGTTTGGCGTAGGTTCAATTGGTTAGTGCATAGGTTATTCGAGTGAGATTGGAAAGATTGAGTGAATCTAAATCTCACTACAGTTTAGTTTAGTTAACGCAGTTAATCTTATTTCCGCTGCAATACTTTAAGTTGTTTTCAAAATCGACCATCTCGCCAAGGGGACAATTCAACCCCCCTTCTTGTCCGCCATCTATTCTGGGCCAACAGGAAAGAACAGAGAGCAGGCACCTCCAAATGGTGCGAGCAAAGATATCCTCCAAAGAGTGAAAGAAGAGGGAGGAAGTTGGTTGAAGAGCAGAAGAGGGAGAAAGATCGAACACCCCCTCGAAGAGATGAGAAGGGCGGCGGGATGGAAGAGGAGGGAGAAGCGGGCAAAGGTGAGGAAGGAGCAGGACGAGGACGCCGTGCCGCCCTGTATCCTTGAGCCTTCTTCCGCTTCTACCTTCCTTGTAAGATGGTGCCGGTGGTCCAACGGTCGGGAACGGGCGTGCTGCTACGCGCTGTCCCTTCTTGCACACTGCCCGCCCATCGCTGTCCCTTCTTCCACACCGAAGTTGCAGGAACGCCTCGGAGGCAGCCAAGGTCATCGTCTTCTGAGTCGCCATCCATGCCTCGTTGACAACTTCCCAGTGCGAAAGGCAGATGCTACGCGAAAAGGGTGAAAGAGGGGAGACTACATGAGAAGCCTTAAGCGGTGATAAGATGTGGGGACGCCCTCCAGGCCCCTTCTTATAGGCCGGGGGTGAGAGACACTCGCCTTACTTGATCCTCCCCTCAAAAACACGTGAAAGGCGGCAACCCTTCCCCAAGGGGCAGTTACTCCGTTTCCCTCCAATCGCCTCTCCCATAGGGACGCGCGAAGTGGAAAAATCAGTCAAAGCATGGAAAGCAGAAACACGGAAAGGCGATAATGCCATGTCAGCCACCTTACCAATCAACATGCAAGAGGCCTATGAAACGTATCAAATTTATGTTCTTCTAGCAACCGTAGATACGGTATTCAAGTCACGCTAAAAGCAGTAAGAGATTGACAACCCAGATGAAGGAAACTGCTACCACCATACATAGAAAGCAAAATTTTTATATGGCAACTCAAAACAAAAATATATGTATATACATCCAGATCATACACCTCCTAGTCTATGGCGGTTAGGGGACTTTGAGAAGCTCGCGGCCTCTCTTGAGGTTCGATGTCGTGGAGCTCGGCGAGCGAAGAATGTAAGACCCCGAATTATTTAATTGAGCCCAATATATTTATTAAGCTTTTATTAATTAAGAATTGAATTCTTATTGAGTTAATAATTGAATTTTGGATTTATTAATATTTAATTCGTTAGAAATAGTATAAGTAAAAATTCGACTACCTTATAAAAATCCATAAAAATAGTAACAAGTTAAGGTCGATGTAGACAACAACTTTGTCTTCTGGCATTAAGCCATTATAAATCCGTGGTTAGATCTAATTAGAGATTAAGCCCAAAAGTGCACACTTTTTAACCATTACCTAACCTTAGTTTAAAACGTAAAATTCGGGCTTAATACTCAACCAAATTAGCTCAAATAAGAGGCAAATGAACGGCCATGAGCTAAGGATTAATAGCCCTCAATCAATTCGACACAAACCTAACCCTAGGAGGCGCAGCCGGCCGAGTTTGGTTGAGTCAACCATTTCGGCACCGTTTTTAACACGTCTCTTGTTCCATCGATTTCTCACAGCTCAGAACTCTCCAGAAGCTATGTGAGCTATAGATAGAAAGTTATTCGAGTCTAGTTTCTTTTGGTGGTTGTGGGGTTTCGCTGAAGTTTCAGATCTAGAAAGATCTTGCTCTATTTGTGGAGGTGTGTCGGCAGGCCGTCGGCTTCCTTCTTCCTACTTTGTTTCTTTAATTGAGGTAGGAATTCTCAACCAAAATTCGATCATGAATATATGATTTTGTTCCTCTCGACGAGATCTATCCAGTGGGACCGAAAGCCCCAATTTTTATCAGGTATCTAGAGAGCTATCGTGGGTTTTGTAAAGGGTGATCCAGTTCGTTCTTCATTCTAGGTTTTAAGTTCTCTCTTTGATTGAAGTAGGTTTAACAGGCCAAACTCTAATTAACTTATATGATGTAATCAGCATGTTGATAGCTTTCATTTAACGTAGAAAGCCCCAATTTTCATTGAGCATGCTTGGAGAATTTTGATTTTTAGTGAGAGCATGTCTAGAACTTGATTTATATTATGACCCTTTGAGTTAGAACTTGATTGCGGGCTGATTTTGAGTTAGATAACTTGACCCATATATACCTTATCATATATGGTTGGATTCAGCATCAAGTTAGCTTTCTTTTGACATAAGAAGTCCCAAATTTCATTATGTATATTGAGAGAATTTCATGATTTAGTAGAAGCATGTCAAAATTAGGTTTTTATGTGTTCATCATAGAATAGGTTAAGATTTAATTGATTTCTGTTGAAATTAGTGTTTCAAATCGCTTGTTTTATGACCCTAGTATGTATATTAATAACCCTAGATCATGTGGTTAAGATCCCAACTCAATTGGATCTCAATTGGGTGAGTTCATACGTTTTCCGGAGGTTAAAACCGTTTTTGTTCTTGCAGGGGTCGACCCGTTTTCTGGGAGCCCTGGCAGGCCCGAGGGTCGACCCCAGGGGTCGACCCATCCAGCACCCAGCAAGGGTCGACCCTTGGGGTCGACCCATACAGCCAGAGTGTGGGGGTCGACCCCAGGGGTCGACCCATTCTACAGAAATTCTGGGGGTCGACCCCAGGGGTCGACCCATCTCACTGGCAGACCCCATTTTTACAGGGGTCGACCCGTGTACCAAAAACCCAGTTTTTTATCTTTCTTCGACGCGAGGATCGATCCGGATCATTAGGGGATCGACCCATTTAACTTAGACCAATTGAAAAGTATGTTCTTGAAGAACCAGTAACCTATTCATGTACCCCTTGGATTTCAATTAACATTGGTCCCTACATGCAAACGTAGTGTAAAAACATGACATTTATCATCTTCATACAATGGTTAAATAGAAACCCACATAAATAATGGTTAATGGTGAAACTAAATCTCTGTTAATGCATGCTATTTCATTCTTGTACGAGCTTGTTCCCTTACCTTATCATCTTGAATCATCCTTTGGCAAATTGGTTTAATGCAAATGATAATGGATAATCCTTGATATATTAACTTGGTAATTAGGATTAAATTGATTATTAGTTGCTGTTTTAGTCTCTATTACTCCAGTAGAATGGATTACTTACACACTTGAACGGTATACTGTCAGCCGTTCTTTCTTGACCCCGTGGACCGAGTTTTGGTCCAGTTCTTGTAAAGCGGCACCGAGGTGACCGTATCAACCGAGTTTTTATCTGGAATCCAAGGACATGTTAGTCCTTAAAAACTCATACTCTTGACAGAAATTTCTCTGATTAATTGGCCATTAAAATTGACTGAATGTCTGGACGTGTGGGACTTTGGGCCCATAAAAATAAATGCCATCGCATCATAAGGGCCCGGTCTGGTCCTAGGGAGAGCGCCCGAAAAATTACTGAGCCCATGGGATGCTAATGACATGGTGGGGCATTACACCGAAATACTTGCTTGCTTGTTGCGTCTATGACAAACATCTCTTATTACTTGTTACTTGTTACTTGATCGCGAATGAATTGATATTACTTACTTGTGACCAATTCTTTACTACTTTCTCTTGTTATATCTCATGTTGTAAATTCTTGTACTTGTTATCTTGTTAATTCTTGACATCACATATTTCTTGACCTTGCAAGATCTTGTTATTACGTTGTTTCATTATATCGTTATCGTCATTTACTTCTTTCTTAGTATTGCATATGAAAATGTAATTAACTTGTTAATCACGTAAATTGCCTGTTATTTCCTACTGAGTGTCAGCTCATAGTTGTGTTTTTCCCCCTTCCTAGGCTTTTCAGGTGACGCGCTTACCGACGGGGAAGGGCAGGAGTGATGTCATGAGTGTGTCAGTTCTAGTGTGTTAGCAGTGTGTTATCTTACTTTTAGTTGTGTTTTGGAGAGCATTTAGTTTCAGTTATGTTATTGAGTTTTAGTGGTTGTAATTCCAGTTGAATTTGAGGTTATTGTATCAGTTGTGGTTGGTTAATGATCATTTAGTATTTCCATCTTGTAGCATTGTGTATTATTTTAGATAGATCTCTCTCTTGCCAGCTCGTTCCCGACTGTACGTCCCGATATTCCGCGTCGGGGCATGACAGTTTAGTTGGTATCAGAGCCCTATGTTTCACATTCCTAGGTTTCCTAAGTTTAGGTTTTCTCGCATTGCATCCCAATAACCGGTATATCAAAAGGTGCTGTCCGAACGTTAGGCTACGCCTATCGGGAAGGTCGCATACTTGCGTGAGTGGTCTTCGGATCGATTATCTCCGCTAGGTACCGAGTTTTTGGTTGTGTCTAGGTGCATTAGATCTCTAACCTTGTAAAAGTCTAGGACCTGACCTGGTGAGAATGGGTTGAAACTTGGGTTAAGTTCGTTTCTTAATCGTGTAATTATTTATCTTGATTAAACCTAAGTAATCTATTTCTCGTGTAGATGGCAGCTGATCGCGCTGAATGGAGGAACCTGCAGCACACTGTTCAAGGCCTTACTCAGGCCCTTCAACAGGTAGCTCAGGCAGGAGCAGCACAGCATGGCACCGGTGATTTATACCAGAATTTTCGCGGGATGAATCCGCCTAGATTCGCTGGTTCGACTGACCCAGACCAAGCCGAGCACTGGCTAGATGAGATGGGGAGAATCTTTGAAGTTATGCAATGCACCAACTAGGAGCGTGTCCTTTTGTCCACATTTCAACTGGAACATGATGCACGTACTTGGTGGGATTCTATCAAGGTGACTCTCGGTGACCGGCAGGTTACGTGGGAAGAGTTCGAGGAATTCTTTAACAACAAGTATTTTTCTGATAGAGTGCAAGAGAAGAAAGCGACGGAGTTCGCGGCCCTGAAACAGCGAGGGTTGTGCGTGGCAGAGTATGAGGCTCAATTTGCACGGTTTTCTCGCTATGCTACACATCTTATTTCCGCCGAGAAAATGAAGGTGAAGCGTTTTCTCAATGGTCTGAAGCTACATTATATTAATCAACTGGCACCGTTGGAGATTTCCACTTATTCCGAGATGGTAAGGAAAGCACAAGTTCTAGAGAATACTCTTGAGATGACGGAGAGGATCCGTGGCACAGGCATGAAGAAGGAACGACCTACGGGTTCCGGGAGTGTCAAGCCTGGGTATATCAAGAAGAGGCCCGCGAGTGGGTCGAGTTCGTGGACCGGAGCAGGATCATGGAAGGGAAAGATGTCGAAGCATGAAGATAAGAAGCCTGGCTCTATTATTCCATACATGGGCGTTTGCAAGTTTTGTAATAATCCTGGCCACAGGGTGGAGGATTGCTGGCGCAAGCTAGGCGCATGCCTACGATGTGGAAGCAAGGAGCACCGTATCTCTGATTGCCCTCGTATGTTTGAGCAAGCTACCCTGGCAAAACCACAAGTCTTCAAGAAACCACAAGGCAAGCTCCAAGCTCTGCATGCTGAGGAAGCGGGAATAACCGAGGATGGTGGACTCGTCGAAGATACACTTATTATACTCGACAAGCCAGCATTTGTTTTTTTCGATACTGGTGCAACACATTCCTTTATTTCTCGAGATTTGCTAAGTCTTTAGCTGTGGAACCTGTTTTGATGAATTCTATGTTAGAAATATCAACCCCTATTGGTACTAGATCAGCAATCCAGTATTTCTATCCCTCTAGTACGGTTATGATTGGTGAGCAGAACTTACCAGCAGATTTAGTCTGCATGGACATGAAGGATTATGATGTAATCCTAGGAGCAGATTGGTTGGCTCGATATGAGGCTAGTGTTCACTGCAGTTCTAGCTCAGTGTCTTTTACTAGGCACCCGAGACTTTCTTTTGTGGGTGTTAAGCATCACAACTCTGTGTCACTTATCTCGGCTCTTCGAGCTGATAAGCTGATGAGGCGAGGATGTGAGGCTTTTCTAGCCTTCGTCTGTACAACCCCTGAGCAGCAGATTGAGATCAAGGACATTCCTGTTGTCCGAGATTTTCCTGATGTCTTTCCAGAGGAACTACCAGGACTTCCGCCTGAGCGGGAAGTTATCTTTTCTATTGATCTTATTTCTGGCACATCTCCTATTTCTAAGGCTCCTTATCGTATGTCTCCTGCGGAACTGAGAGAGTTAAAGCAACAGTTGATGGAATTACTCGAGAAGGGCTTCATTTGTCCTAGTACTTCTCCGTGGGGAGCCCCTGTATTATTCGTTAGAAAGAAAGATGGTTCGATGAGGTTGTGCATTGATTATCGGCAAATAAACCAGCAGACTGTCAAGAACAAATATCCATTATCGAGGATTGACTAGTTATTTGACCAGATAGCAGAAGCTCAATATTTCTCTAAGATCGATCTTCGATCTGGATATCACCAGTTGCGGATTAAGGAAGAGGATATCTATAAATTAGCTTTTCGTAGCAGGTATGGTCATTTTGAATTTGTCGTTATGCCTTTTGTTCTAACGCATGCTCCAGCAGCTTTCATGCAGTTGATGAACAATGCATTTCGGCCCTATCTTGATCAATGGGTCGTGGTCTTTATTGATGACATCTTGATCTATTCCAAGAGTGAAGTGGAGCATGCTGAACATCTGAGGATGGCATTGCAGTTATTGAGAGATCATCAACTTTATGCCAAGTTCAGTAAGTGTGAATTCTGGCTACAGGAGGTGTCCTTTCTCGGACATATCATTACGAAGGACGGTATTTCTGTTGATCCTTCGAAGGTTGAGGCAGTGAAGAATTGGGACCAGCCTACCAGTGTGACAGAAGTTAGAAGTTTCTTAGGCCTGGCAGGCTATTACCGAAGATTTATCCAGGATTTCTCTAAGATTGCGGTACCTATGACAAGGTTAACCTGCAAGGAGAACACGTTTGATTGGTCAGATGATTGCCAGCGAAGCTTTCAGACTTTGAAGGAATGTTTGACTATAGCACCTGTTTTGGCTTTACCTTCGGGTGAAGGAGGTTTTGTTGTTTATATTGATGCTTCAGGTATTGGTTTAGGCTGTGTACTCATGTAGCATGGGAAGGTAATTGCCTATTCTTCTAGGCAGTTGAGGAAGCACGAGGAGAATTATTATGTTCATGATTTGGAACTTGCAGCAGTTGTCCTTGCTTTAAAGATTTGGAGGTATTACCTGTATGGAGAAACCTTCACGGTGTTTTCAGATCATAAGAGTCTGAAATATTTATTTTCTCAGAAGGAACTCAATATGCGGCAGCGCAAATGGTTGGAGTATTTGAAAGACTTTGACTTCTCGATTGAGTATCATCCTGGCAAGGGTAATGTTGTGGCAGATGCATTAAGCCAGAAGCCGGTAGCTAGATTGTCAAGTCTCATGTTACAAGAATGGAAGTTACTGGAACAATTGTCCAGCTTGGATCTTAATATTGACAATGATCGGGTTATGATTACTCAGATCCAACTTAAGCCTGAATTGTTGATGGAAATCAAGTCCTTGCAAGATGATGATCTCGAGTTGGTAGAGATCAAGGGAAGCTTGAGCAGCAGACCTGACTTCATGTTGGCCGATGATGGAAGATTATTATTCAAGGGCAGAACTTGTGTACCTGACGAAGCCGCAATAAAGAATAAGATTCTGGAGGAAGCTCATAGATCCAGATATACTATTCATCCTGGCGGCACTAAGATGTACCGAGATTTGAAAAGATCCTTTTGGTGGCCGAATATGAAAAGAGGTGTTGCAGATTTTGTGAGTAGATGCTTGGTATGTCAACAAGTTAAGGCCGAACATTTCAGACCGATAGGGAAACTGAAACCACTCGACATACCCCAATGGAAGTGGGAGAGCATTGGCATGGATTTCATTATGGGTCTACCTAAGACTCGTGGTGGATTTGATGCGATATGGGTGATTGTCGACCGATTGACAAAGTCAGCTCATTTCTTACCAATTAAGTCCAAGTGGACAATTGATGTATTGGCCGCTTTGTATTTGAAGGAAGTGGTGAGACTCCATGGTATTCCAGTCAGCATTGTGTCTGATCGAGACCCCAGATTTACTTCACATTTCTAGAAGGGACTACAAGAGTCTCTTGGTACTCGTCTGAATTTCAGTACTGCTTTTCATCCGCAGATAGATGGACAGACTGAAAGAACCAACCAGATAGTGGAAGATATGCTGCGAGCTTGCATGATTGATTTCGGTGGTAATTGGAGAGAGCATTTGGCATTAATTGAATTCGCCTTCAACAATAGTTACCAATCCAGTATACAGATGGCTCCTTTCAAAGCATTGTATGGTAGGAGTTGTCGTTCCCCGTTGTGTTGGGACGAGGTAGGTGAGAAACAGTGGCTTGGACCGGATCTTGTCTCAGAATCTTCACAGAACATCTGTATTATCCGAGACCGGTTACAAGTAGCCCAATCCAGATAGAAGAGTTATGCCGACAACAGGAGAAGAGCATTGGAATTTCAGGTTGGCGAGCATGTGTTCTTGAAGGTCTCTCCTTCGAGAGGGATCCGAAGATTTGGCATTCATGGCAAGCTGAGTCCGACATACATTGGTCCATTCGAGATTCTAGATAGAGTGGGAGAGGTGGCATACAGACTGGCTTTATCACCGTATTTGTCTGGCGTACACAATGTTTTCTATGTGTCTATGTTACGTAAATATGTGTACGACCCCACTCATATCATTCAGCAAGTGGATTTTGAACTGAAGGAAGATTTGACCTATGAGGAAAGACCTGTCAAGATTCTGGACCGGAAGCAACAGCAACTCCGGAATCGTTCGATACCGATGGTCAAGATTCAGTGGAGTCGGCGTGGGACCGAAGAAGCTACATGGGAGTCTGAAGAGACTATGCGGAAGCGGTATCCCGACCTATTCTAGGTGAGCAATCTCATTCCCTACTCTCAGTTTTAGTGCAGTGAATTTGGAGGACCAAATTCCTTTAAGTAGGGGAGGGTGTAAGACCCCGAATTATTTAATTGAGCCCAATATATTTATTAAGCTTTTATTAATTAAGAATTCAATTCTTATTGAATTAATAATTGAATTTCGGATTTATTAATATTTAATTCGTTAGAAATAGTATAAGTAAAAATTCGACTACCTTATAAAAATCCATAAAAATAGTAAACAGGTTAAGGTCGATGTAGACAACAACTTTGTCTTCTAGAATTAAGCCATTATAAATCCGTGGTGAGATCTAATTGGAGATTAAGCCCAAAAGTGCACACTTTTTAACCCTTACCTAACCTTAGTTTAAAACGCAAAATTCGGGCTTAATACTCAACCAAATTAGCTCAAATCAGAGGTAAATGAACGGCCATGAGCTAAGGATTAATATCCCTCAATCAATTCGACACAAACCTAACCCTAGGAGGCGCAGCCGACCGAGTTTGGTTGAGTCAACCATTTCGGTGCCGTTTTTAACACGTCTCTTGTTCCGTCGATTTCTCACAGCTCAGAACTCTCCAGAAACTGTGTGAGCTATAGATAGAAAGCTCTTCAAGTCTAGTTTCTTTTGGTGGCTGTGGGGTTCGCTGAAGTTTCAGATCTAGGAAGATCTGCTCGATTTGTGGAGGTGTGTCGGCAGGCCGTCGGCTTCCTTCTTTGTTTCTTCAATTGAGGTAGGAATTCTCAACCAAAATTCGATCATGAATATATGATTTTGTTCCTCTCGACGAGATCTATCCAGTGGGACTGAAAGCCCCAATTTTTATCAGGTATCTAGAGAGCTATTGTGGGTTTTGTGAAAGGTGATCCAGTTCGTTCTTCATTCTAGGTTTTAAGTTCTCTCTTCGATTGATGTAGGTTTAACAGGCCA
The DNA here is from genome assembly GCA_022559845.1 of Amorphophallus konjac. Taxonomy (NCBI): domain Eukaryota; kingdom Viridiplantae; phylum Streptophyta; class Magnoliopsida; order Alismatales; family Araceae; genus Amorphophallus; species Amorphophallus konjac. The sequence goes on along the minus strand of CM040123.1, from coordinate 216,006,762 downwards.
AACTCTAATTAACTTATATGATGTAATCAGCATGTTGTTAGCTTTCATTTAACGTAGAAAGCCCCAATTTTCATTGAGCATGCTTGGAGAATTTCGATTTTTAGTGAGAGCATGTCTAGAACTTGATTTATAACCCTTTGAGTTAGAGCTTGATTGCGGGCTGATTTTGAGTTAGATAACTTGACCCATATATAGCTTATCATATATGGTTGGATTCAACATCAAGTTAGCTTTCTTTTGACATAAGAAGCCCCAAATTTCGTTATGTATATTGAGAGAATTTCATGATTTAGTAGAAGCATGTCAAAATTAGGTTTTTATGTGTTCATCATAGAATAGGTTAAGATTTAATTGATTTCTGTTGAAATTAGTGTTTCAAATCGCTTGTTTTATGACCCTAGTATGTATATTAATAACCCTAGATCATGTGGTTAAGATCCCAACTCAATTGGATCTCAATTGGGTGAGTTCAGACGTTTTCCGGAGGTTAAAACCATTTTTGTTCTTGCAGGGGTCGACCCCTGGGGTCGACCCATTTTCTGGGAGCCCTAGCAGGCCCGAGGGTCGACCCCAGGGGTCGACCCATCTAGCACCCAGCAAGGGTCGACCCTTGGGGTCGACCCATACAGCCAGAGTGTGGGGGTCGACCCCAGGGGTCGACCCATTCTGCAGAAATTATGGGGGTCGACCCCAGGGGTCGACCCATCTCACTGGCAGACCCCATTTTTACAGGGGTCGACCCCAGGGGTCGACCCGTGTACCAGAAATCCAGTTTTTTATCTTTCTTTGATGCGAGGATCGATCCGGATCATTAGGGGATCGACCCATTTAACTTAGACCAATTGAAAAGTATATTCTTGAAGAACCAGTAACCTATTCATGTACCCCTTGGATTTCAATTAACATTGGTCCCTACATGCAAACGTAGTGTAAAAACATGCCATTTATCATCTTCATATAATGGTTAAATAGAAACCCACATAATTAATGGTTAATGGTGAAACTAAATCTCTGTTAATGCATGCTATTTCATTCATGTACGAGCTTGTTCCCTTACCTTATCATCTTGAATCATCCTTTGACAAATTGGTTTAATGCAAATGATAATGGATAATCCTTGATATATTAACTTGGTAATTAGGATTAAATTGATTGTTAGTTGCTGTTTTAGTCTCTATTACTCCAGTACAATGGATTACTTACACACTTGAACGGCATACTATCAGTCGTTCTTTCTTGACCCCGTGGACCGAGTTTTGGTCCAGTTCTTGTAAAGCGGCACCGAGGTGACCGTATCAACCGAGTTTTTATCTGGAATCCAAGGACATGTTAGTCCTTAAAAACTCATACTCTTGACAGAAATTCCTCTGATTAATTGGCCATTAAAATTGACTGAATGTCTGGACGTGTGGGACTTTGGGCCCATAAAAATAAATGTCATCGCATCATAAGGGCCCGGTCTGGTCCTGGGGAGAGCGCCCGAAAAATTACTGAGCCCATGGGATGCTAATGACATGGTGGGGCATTACACCGAAATACTTGCTTGCTTGTTGCGTCTATGACAAACATCTCTTTTTACTTATTACTTGTTACTTGTTACTTGATCGCGAATGAATTGATATTACTTACTTGTGGCCAATTCTTTACTAATTTCTCTTGTTATATCTCCTGTTGTAAATTCTTGTACTTGTTATCTTGTTAATTCTTGACATCACATATTTCTTGACCTTGCAAGATCTTGTTATTACGTTGTTTCATTATATCGTTATCGTCATTTACTTCTTTCTTAGTATTGCATATGAAAATGTAATTAACTTGTTAATCACGTAAATTGCCTGTTATTTCCTACTGAGCATCAGCTCATAGTTGTGTTTTTCCCCCTTCCCAGGCTTTTCAGGTGACGCGCTTACCGACGGGGAAGGGCAGGAGTGATGTCATGAGTGTGTCAGTTCTAGTGTGTTAGCAGTATGTTATCTTACTTTTAGTTGTGTTTTGGAGAGCATTTAGTTTCAGTTATGTTATTGAGTTTTAGTGGTTGTAATTCCAGTTGTATTAAGTTGAATTTGAGGTTATTGTATCAGTTGTGGTTGGTTAATGATCATTTAGTTTTTCCATCTTGTAGCATTGTGTATTATTTTAGATAGATCTCTCTCTTACCAGCTCGTTCCCGACTGTACGTCCCGATATTCCGCGTCGGGGCGTGACAAAGAACCCTCAACATTCGGAGATCTATCCCCGACATCCCCGGTGGTGGCTGACCCAGATACTGACACCACCTGTGTGGGAACTGCCTTGGTCGTATGCCCCCCCCCCCCCCGAGGTAATCGGAGTCGGCAACTCCTCTGTTAAAGCAGTAGCCTCCCGGCTCCCCCCTTCACTTGACGACTGAGAGGAAGAATACGTTACGTCCTCATACGAATCATAATGCTGCCCAGAAGGAAATTCGAGCCTTTCGAGCACCTGCTCCTGGGCCACAGTGACCGCGCGATCGAAGCCTTAGGCGAACCCTTTTCGCAACCCCCGTTGGTTACCTAGCCCATAATATGAGAAGGCGGCCTTCTAGAGAGCTACATGGTAGCCCTCTGAATTCATGTATCGATCGATCGCCTCCGCCCCGACTTGCTCTTCACCTCGCTCGAGTTCCGCCACCTTCTGCTCAGACACAACCAACATCTGCTCAGCCTCAGACAGCATCGCCTCGGCCCGCGCGACCACGGCCTCTCCTCGGAATACTTTGGCCTCCCCGCGCACTCGCTCGGCCTCTCGAGCATGGTAATTGAGCTCCTCCCGCTCAGCCTCCCATCGCTCGGAACGCTCGACCTAAGCATGGCGCTCCTCCTCTAGGAGCTTGCTCTTTAGGTCGGCCATATAACGAGCTCGGGCCAACTGCTCAGCCAGTGTCCGAGCCTCCTCTCGGCTCGACCCAGCTTGGGCCCGAAGCAAGGCAGCCTCCCGACGACAGACTTCGAGCTCGGTAGTCATTTGGCCGATCTTCCGATTAGATTCAGCGCAGACCTTATAGAGAGATCTCTCTTCAACTATTATCTGCATGAAGAAATCGGCTAGTTCGGCCCCCAACTGGGCCATGATCACACCGCCTTCCATGACCCTCTCAAGAAGTAGGGAGGGAAGGCTACCTCTTAACTCCTCCCCAACTGACGAAGGTGCCAGGGACCGGCACCTCTGGTACAGAGAGGCCTGAACGTCGGCGACATTAGCTGGGGGAGGAAGAGCCCCTTCTAGAGGAACCGGGACTAGAGCCGTTTCCCCGCGTGTCCCCTCCTTCAGGACAACGGTGCTCGGCTCAAACTGGGCTGCGGCCTCACACCGCTCCGCCTTGACTCTGGCCGAAGCCCTGGAACTAATCGTCCCCACTAGCGGTGCAGCAGGCTCAGCGACGACTTCCCCGACATCAGTAGCCGCTCCTAACTCAGTAGAGGGGAGATCGGGGTGGCCAGCGTCTTCGAGTGCAGGCTCCCCGACCAGAGCAATGGGAGCCTACCCTGCCACCTGTTGGGCGGCCCCCACCTTCCTCTGCCATTTCTTCTCAGCGGTTAGGGCCATCAGAGAAGACAATAACAACCGCTCCCCCAGATCCTTGCGCTTGGCCTCGCGGTGCTCAGGGACGTCACCTCGAGAAATCTGCTTGCCCTTATCTCAGGCGCCGAAAGGATCCCCGGAGGTTTGGGGTTCACTCGGAACAGGCGCCTCCTCCGGATCGGCGACTTCCTGCTCCAACGATAGCCCCCCCCCGTCACTTGTCCGCCTCGAATCTAAAAAGGTAGATGTCAGCCCATTAAAAAAGGGGCCCACCTACCCGACTTAGAAGCATAATGTAAGACACTGAGGTCCTTACCTTCCTTGGACAATGTCCGGGAAGGATATTCCTCGATGTTCGCCTCCGTCATCAGCTCAGCAGTCGAAAGGCGATTCTCCTAGAGAATCCTGATCTCCTCCTCCAACTCTAGGTAATCGCCACCTGCTTCGAGGGGATCGACGGATGGAAGTTGGGATTCACCAAAAAACCCCCTGGGGCGCCTCCCTTCAATGAGCCCACCCAGAAGAATTGGGTCTTCCACCCCTTATGGGAAGAATCTTTGGCGGAAAGCATCACGCAACTCCTTCCCCTCTTCGCTTGAAGATAAAAGAAGCCCTTGCCCGCATGGGGGTGCTCCTTCAACTCAAAAAAGGAGTGAAAGAGGTCCAATGAAGGGCTAAGCCCACACGCACGACAGAGAAAAATGAAGGAGAAGATGAAGGGATATGAGTTGGAAACCAACTGGACAGGAGCCAGTTGAAAAGATTGAAGTAGCTTGATGACAAAGTGGTGGAGAGGCAAACGGAACCCGCACTTCCAAGCTAATAGAAAGGTGCAGAACAGACCTGAACGAGTATCCAAACTGGACTCGTGAGGTTGAGATGGGGAAAAATAATACTGCCTCGGCAATCTAAAGCGCCCCTCCATCGCCTTCACTTCGTCCTCACCCAACTCGTTACGCATAGGATGTTCGGGCCATGGCCCTAGAATCCCCATGCGTTGGCCAACTTCCTGCTCCTCAACAGCAAAATACTACTCCGCCATTGCCGAACAAGAAGAGCCGGGGGAAGAGGGAGAAGACGCCGGCTCGGGTGACTCGGGGGGAGATGAAAGTTGGTGAATCACCACCGCCGCGGCCTCTATCACCTCCGCAAAACCCTCCGCGACTCTCTGCTCCTCCTGACCCCCCTCGCAGCACATGAACTTTCTGAGTATAAGACGACGGAGAGACAAAACCCCAAATAAAAGAGGACATGGACGTAAAACCGCGCAATATATATACTCCCAGCGGTGCAGCGGGAGGCGGCGCGACGTTCCAACTCTGAGAAGGGACTCCTCACATCGACACGATAGAGTCATCATCATGGGCATACTCCCAGGACAGCCACAATAAATGGCCCCTACCGGAAATTCCCACCCAATTTGCGCCACCATTACCGCCCCGACAGATGTTACTCGTCCGAGCCCAATTTTTGGCTCGGGAGTAGTGGGGGACAAGTGGAGAGGGGAAAAATCTACCGCCCTAGAGCACAGCCCAACTAGGTCTAATTTGACACAACCAGGCCCAGCTCCCCAAAGTGACAGCCCCATTCTGGGTCCACTTACTTCAAGCCCAAAAACCCTCTCGGAAGAGCACTTCCTAGGCGACCCCCGGGTCCAAAAGTCTAAGTGACAGGTCAATCAGGAAAGCCCCTACAAGGGCCCAGCGCGCCCTATCCGAGCTATGCCTCGATCACCCGGAGGGACTCTCAATAGGCGTCCCGAGCTTGAATCGACCATTGGAAGCACATCTGGGCGTTTGTTACGCATCCTCCGGGAGCAGGAACCCCAAGAGATAAGGGAGAGCAAGAGTCATCATGCTATTAAGAGCCCACAACAAGACGTAACCTCTCCGGAATCTCCTCGGCTCCCTGGACTCTTATGCTAAAACGGACTGTTATATAAACCACAAGAGGGCTCTCCGAGGAGAAGGCATCCTGAGAGAAAACCACCACACCTATTGGTGGAGAGTAATCTCACGCCCTTTCTTTCCTACCACCTCTCTTCTCATCCGTGCTCTATCACATTTGCTGACTTAGGCATCGGAGGGTTTCCCCCAAGGTTCCAGCCCTAGGCACCTCTGACCTATTTCCCTTCTTGCAGATTATATACGCGTGGTGATCGTGACCAAAGATTCCTCCGGGATTTCACGACTTAGGAGCAGAGCGAGATTACCCCCTCTTTACCTATATATCATGAAAATGGAAACAGAGCTTTCATGTTTTTCTCAGCAAGAAATGTCTGCATGCTATGCATTTAATGCATTTGAATTTTGAACTTTTGTTGAGATAGTCGATTAGAAATAATTTTTTGTTATAAATTGATCAACTAAGTTATATTAGCAATTGTGAGAGCTGAGAACTTAACTTATATGCAGATAGTCAATGGCAAGGTGAGATTAGTCAAATAGCTGATCTCCAAGGACTAGGTTCATAGATAGGCGTTGAAGGTATGAGATTGTAATGACCGAAGATCCAGATACTGGGAATAACTGGATATTATTCGAATCCTGGCCCGCTACCTACTAGCCGGGAGGCTCAGAAGGGTTAATAGGTTTGTGGAGGTACATTGAAATTTAAAATAATGCAGGAAATAACTACATAATTAACTGTTTAAATAACTGAAAATAAAATTACATTTTCAATTAATAATCTAACTATAGAGTCCAATCCAATAAAGTACAGTCTACAAGGAAAAGGAACGTACTCTAACGTAGGCTACACTCTCGACTTATTGCATCCCTACGGTTTTGATGATGTCTAACACTATAAATCAATCGGTTCCTATCTCTAGATCAATTCATGCTTCATCACTTAGGACAGTGCAGTTCATGTGGTTGTCATATAGACATGCATTACTTGATCAACTCTATACACTGCCAGCATACTCGTTCAAAGTCTCTGCATTGTAGTCTGTACATTGGCCATGTCTGTACAGAGTCGTTTGCATCAAGTCTAGACATTGTGCATTTCTTCATATGAAGTCTATTCACTGCATGCTACGAAGTCTGCACATCCCACTTGTACTAGTCTGCACATCCTATTTGGTCGCACTTCAAAGTCTGCACATTGAACATTTGTAGGCGCTTCAAAGTCTGTATACTGCTCAGCACGCAAGACTTCAGAGTCTATACATCGCACAGCATGCAGTCCTAGAAGTCTACATTGCATCATGTCTAAAGTCCATACATTGTCTCAGCGTCTCATTCAAGTCTATACATCGCAGAGTCTGTACAGAGTTTGCACAAGTATGCATGCTTCAAAGTCTATACATCGTGGCCTTCGAATCTTCAAAGTCTGTACATCCTTCATTGGCCATGTCTACACATCGCCGTGTTCACTTGTTTCAAGTCTGCACATTGGTTCAGACTCTCCAAGTCTGTACATCGCCTTCAAGCTTTCCAAAGTCTTTACATCGCTTGTGTCATCAAGCCTATACACTCCTGAGTGTGTCATCAAGTCTATACACTCGTGAGTGTTTCATCAAGTCTATACACTCGCTTGGTTCATCAAGTCTATACACTCGCTGGTCTCTCCAAGTCTATACATCGGCGCACTGTTCATGCATCAGTTCTCCAAGTCTATACATCGGCGCACTGTTCATGCATCAGTTCTCCAAGTCTATACATCAGCGCACTATTCATGCATCGGTTAAGTCTATACACTGGCTATGGCCTGTTCATGCATCTTACCCACGCAAGTCTGTACATTAAGGTCGCTTGAAGGGCTTCAAGTCTACACACTCTCACATTGTACACACTTGCTTAACTATTGCTTCTAAAGTCTACACATTCGATTGCTTCATGCTTTACACAGAAGTCTACACATTCCACTCTGTTATGTTAATGCATCATTCTGTAAGTCTGTACACTGAGGTCGCTTGAAGGGCTTCAAGTCTACACACTCTCACATTGTACACACTTGCTTAATTGCTGCTTCTAAAGTCTATACACGATGTACTAAAAGCCTGAGCTAACTAGTTACATTTTTTTGTCTCTGCCTGTAGATGAGTTAGGTTGATGATTGGACACGTGATCCGAGGATGATGCTTGGCACGTGATCCGAGGATGCTCTGGAAAAGGAGGGAATGAGCCCCACTCGTGTGAAGTCCTGGAATTCAGGTCAGATGCCATATAAAAGGAAGTCTTCTGCGAACAGGAGGAGCGAACTGGAGGAAAAAGCTGAGCAGAAGAATACCTGAGCAGAAGAAGAAAAGAGAGAGCCTCCACGTTCTAGAGAGAAGATAGAGAGAAATGCTTTGAGAGAATTGTTCTGAGATAAAAGTCTAAGTGAGAGAGAAGTGTCTAATTTACTTCTTCGGAAGCTACATTGTTTTGGTTTTCAGAAACGATTGTCTTCACCGATTATCTTATTTTCTGTTTCTTTCTTCATATTTCTGATTCCGAATTATTACCCTCCAGTGTTTGGAGGAAGGGAGAGCTACTCCGGTTTCCATCTGGGCTGCAGAGGAAGAGAGATCTGTGATCTCTGGTTTTGCCAGTGACGGGTTGTCACTAGCAGGTTCCCTCCGGGTTGGAGGAAGGGAGATCCATCTCCAGTTCTGGTCTTACGGGTAGCAGGTCCAAGTGTCAAGCTCTGTGGGTAGCAGCGTTTGGGTCGAGGGATTTGTTTCCCTTGGTTGGTCAAGCTGTGTGGCAGCATTTTGTTCGTAGACTGAGTCTGCTATTTCTAGCCGTGTCTAGTGGAAGCCTCACTCTAGTTGGAGTGAGGGGTGGATGTAGATTGTGGACTACAATCGAACCACCTTAAAAATTATTGTCTCCTCTGTGGTTTGCTATTATCGTTTGTGGTCTCCATCTGCTTGGCATTTTGTTTGACTATGGACAGCTCTTTCAATCGCTCTTACTAATTCTGTCTTGGTTATTGACTGCGTTAGCAATACTCTTTGTGCTGTTTCTGAATGGTTGAAAACCGTAGAACTAATTTTCTGCTGAAGTTTTTAAAATCGGGAGTGATCTTTTCATCCCCCCCTTCTATATCACTCTTCGCTGCGCATAACATTTGGTATCAGAGCAGGTTTGCATCATGTGGGCAAACGGTCAGGGAAATGCTAATGGTCCTCGAAGTTTCATGCCTGAAGGTCAATCCATTAGTCGCCCTCCATACTTTGATGGTAATAACTGTCTCTTTTGGAAAAATAGGATGGAGATGTTCATCAGGGCACAGAGCCACAAGCTGTGGAGGGTAATCACTACTGGGCCGTATGATCTGCCACCGAACGAGGACGCGTGGACAGATGAGCATGTCAAGCTATCCTCACTCAACTGGACGACGCTGAACATCATCCAGTGTGATGTTCACCCAGATGAATACGCCCGCATATCTGCCTACAAGACTGCCAAGTGAATGTGGGATGAGCTGCAACTAATCTACGAGGGTACAGCTCAAGTGAAAGCCTCGAAGGTAAATCTCTACACCTCTAAGTATGAATTGTTTAAGATGAATGCAGAGGAGAATATTACTGAAATGTATGCCAGGTTGTCCTTAATCACGAACACTCTTAAGGGGCTAGGGAAAGAGCTAGCTGAGGCAGATATAGTCAGAAAGATTCTTAGATCTCTATCCCCAGCATGGCACACTAAGGCCATCGTGATAGAGGAGTCAAAGGATCTGATGACTTTGACAGTAAATGAACTCATAGGATCCCTCATGACCTATGAGATGAATTTCAAAGGAGGTGGTGAAGGAAATGACAAGAAGGGTAAGAATGTAGCTCTCAAGGCATCCCGCAACAAGAGTAGCAGTAGCAGCAGCAGCAACAGTAGCGGTGAGTCCGATGGTTTTTCCGATCTCGACCAGAAGGAGCAGGCAATGCTCACTCGACAGTTTAGTAAATTTTTAAGGAAAAAGGGGAAGACCTTTAGGAGGAAGAAGCCATACTCCTTTAGTAAGAATGTTGAATCTAGCAATCATAAGGACATAAATAATAAGAGACTGACTTGTTTTCATTGTAACAAACAGGGACACATGAAAGGGGAATGCCCAGATCTCTAGAAGAAGGGTCCCTACTTTCAGAAGAAGAGCTCAAAGGTGCAGAAAAAGAAGAAGCCACATGCAATGGTCTGCACGTGGAGCGATGAGGAAGAAGATCCGGAAAGCACTTCCTCAGAGGAGTATGAAGAAGGAATTTGCCTAATGGCAAACAGCGAAGAGGAGGTAACAAATATTTTTGAAAATTTTTCTATTGATGACTGGGAAGATGCCTATGCTAAATTATTAGATAAGTTCAATTCACTTAGTAAAGAGCATAGGGTTCTGAAAAGAAAATTCAATACCACTGTTGAAGAACAAACCCAAATCTGTGTAGAAAATCAGAAACTAAAAGAAGAATTGGAAGAAGTAACTTCCCTAAGAAAAGAAAATGAAAAGCTCAAGGGAGAAAACCAGGACAGTCAAAACCAGCTCAATGAACTCAAAATCAAAATTGAAGAAAGCCTGAACGAAAGTAGAGTGAACTCAGAAAAATATGAAGATGTTAAGAAAGTCAATGCTGAACTTCTAAAAAACTCTGAGTCTCTTCAAAAAGAGCTGGAAGACAAACAGAAAGTTTTGGAAAAATTTGTCTAAGGAAAAACTAGTCTGGATGCTATACTAGGGACTAGGGTTAACTTCAATAAGGAGGGTCTAGGCTATGACCCAACTAATAAGAGACCCTTACAATTCAAAACCATTACCTTCTGCCCAGAGAAGGTAAAAGAGAAGCTGGACACAACATCCAGCTCAAATAGCAGTCAAGGAGCTCAATGTCAGAAGGAAAGTTCTAAAAATAGTGCTGGTCAACCATTTAAAATGGGAATGAATTTTGTGAAGAACTTCACTAAGCCCACTCATCAGAACATAAATGGTAGATGGACCAAGCAAGTGGATCAGAAGAAAAGTTGGAATTACTACAATCAGATGGGTCCAAACAGGACCTACTGGAGAAATAACTATCATCTTCAAAAATCTGTTAATCAACAAGCTTACAGGAGATATTCTAGGAATGGGAAGCCTAATGAATGGAATAGAACTTACTTCTCCAGACCAGCTGGACATAACCTCGGCTGTAATTTCAATAAACCAGAAGTAAAGGTGCCAGAGAAAACCATGTTGAAGCAAATCTGGATTCCTAAACATTTGATCACAGATTTGAACAATGTCTTTGGACCCAACTCATCTTGGGTTCCAAATCACTTTGCTTGATGTTATTTGTGTAGGTCGGCCTGGCAGCTGAAGACAACAAGTGGTACCTCGACAGTGGCTGCTCCAGGCACATGACAGGAGACCGATCCAAGTTCAGCAAGATAGAGATGAAGGTAGGGGGTCTGGTCAAGTTTGGAGGAAAGAACAGAGGTAAGATAATTAGAGTTGGCACAGTAGGTAAGTCTTCCACAAACTCCATTGAAAAAGTTCTACTTGTGGAAGGTCTTCAATACACCTGATCAGCATTAGTCAGTTATGTGACAAGGGTCACAGGGTTGTGTTTGATGATAATTCATGCAAAATCTTTGAAATAAATTCTGATGTAGTTAAATTTGTAGCCAACAGGATTAATAATGTCTACATGGTAGACTTAGATGTAGAATCTGAATCAAATCTTTGTTTATCTTCTAATTTTGAAAATGATGCTTTTGAATGGCATAGACGTCTAGGTCATGCTAGCTTCTCTACCTTAAATAAATTGGTCAAGCATGATTTAGTTAGAGGCATGCCTAGAATTAAATTCAATTCTATTTCAAAATCATGTGATGCATGTGCTCTAGGCAAACAGACCAGGAATTCTTTCAAGCTAAGATCTGAGCCATTGTCCTCTAGACCAATGGAACTTCTCCATATGGACCTCTTTGGTCCTACTAGGACTTAAAGTCTTAATGGGAATAGGTTTGGCTATGTGATCATTGATGACCATTCTAGATTTTCATGGATCTTTTTTTTAGCCAATAAAAGTGATGCTTTTCAAAAGTTTAACCAGTTTTTCAATAAGGTCAAACAAGAAGGAAAATACAAGATTTGTACAATTCAATCTGACCATGGAGGTGAGTTTGAAAACTCCATGTTTTCTGATCTTTGTGAAAGAGAGGGACTAACACACAGGTTTTCTTCTCCCTGGACACCTGAACAGAATGGAATTGTGGAGAGAAGAAATAGAACTATTGTGGAGATGGCCCGAACCATGCTGATTGAAAGTCAATTACCAAGGAGGTTTTGGGCACAGGCGGCCAATACAACAACTTACATAATCAACAGGGCCATGGTAAGACCTATTCACAAGAAAACACCCTATGAGCTACTAAAAGGTAAGAAACCAAACTTGTTTCATTTCAGAATTTTTGGAGCTAAATGCTTTATTGATAACAATGACAAGAAAGATTTAGATAAGTTTGAAGCTAAAAGTTCCCCTGGAATATTTTTAGGATACTCTGAAGTGTCTAGGGCATATAGGGTCTTTAACAAAACAGACTAAAAAGTTGAAGAGTCTCCACACATCATTTTTAGTGAAAAGAAAGGCATTTCTAACATTGAAAATTTTAACAGGGATTCCAATCATGATGGGGAATTCCTAGAAGACCAAGAAGAAGAAAAGACTCAGCCGAGTGGAACATCAAATCCTCCCAACCAGGAAGGGCCAAGAGAAACAGGTGAGTCTTCAGTAAATGTTAGATTTCTTAAAGATCATCCGATAGATAATGTCATAGGCAATCCTGAAGATCCTCTTCGGACTAGGTCTCATTTTAGGAATGTGAACAATGAAGACTTAATTGCTTTAGTCTCACAAATTGAACCCAAATCAGTAGAAGAGGCCTTGGCTGATCAAGCTTGGGTCAATGCTATGTGTGAGGAATTAGGCCAGTTCGAAAGAAATAATGTCTGGGAGCTTGTTCTAAGACCAGATAATGTTAATATCATAGGAACTAAGTGGGTGTTCAAAAATAAAATGAATGAAGATGGAATCATATCTAAGAATAAGGCCAGACTAGTAGCCAAGGGCTACTGTCAGGAACTTGGTGTAGACTTCGATGAATCCTATGCACATGTTGCTAGGATGGAGGCAATAAGAATATTGCTAGCATTTGCATGCTCTAAGGACATAAAACTTCAGCAAATGGATGTGAAGAGTGCCTTTTTGAATGGCATCATCAAGGAGGAAGTGTTTGTTGAACAACCCCCAGTTTTTCAGTTTTCTCCTCAATCTAACCAAGTTTTCAGGTTAAACAAAGCCTTGTATGGTCTAAAGCAAGCCCCTCGAGCTTGGTATGAAAGACTGACTGAATTTCTGATCAGCAAGGGCTACAAGAGAGGTAAAGTTGATCAAACTCTATTTACCAAGAGTACAAATACCGATCTCATCATAGCTCAGGTATATGTAGATGACATTGTGTTTGGATCAACTAGTTGTGAATTATGTGTTGAATTCTCTAAAATGATGTCTGTTGAATTTGAGATGAGTTTGGTAGGTGAACTAAAGTATTTTCTTGGCTTACAGATACAACAATTGGAGGATGGATGCTTCATCAACCAGACTAAATACACAATGGAACTATTCAAGAGGTTTGGTATGATCAACCTGAAGCATATAACAACACCTATGAGTACCAACACCTCACTGGATGCAGATGAGACAGGTAAAGAAGTAAATGCCAAACTCTATCGAGGTATGATTGGTTCTTTACTCTACTTGACAGCTTCTAGACCTGATATACAGTTCAGTGTAGGAATGTGTGCAAGGTATCAGTCTAGACCCACCGAATCACACTTAGCTGCAGTAAAAAGAATTTTTAGATATCTGTCAGCTACACCCTCACTTGGTCTATGGTTTCCTGCTACACACTCACTAGATTTAATTGCATACATAGATGCAGATTATGCAGGATGTAAACTAGACAGAAAAAGCACTAGTGGTCACTGTGAATTTTTGGGTGGGTGTTTAGTGTCTTGGGGCTCCAAGAAACAACATTATGTGGCCTTCTCCACTGTAGAGGCTGAATATGTGGCTGCAGGGAGTTGTGGTACACAAGTCATTTGGATTAAACACCAGCTTCAGGACTACCAAGTAGACCTGGGGTGCACACCTATCTATTGTGATAATACCAGTGCCATTAATCTTGCCAAGAATCATGTTTTACATTCACGCACCAAACACATAGAGATAAGGCATCATTTCATAAGAGATGAGGTTTCTAAGAACAATTTTGAACTGATTCATGTAGGCATTGATAATCAGATTGCTGACATCTTCACTAAACTTCTGGATAATGAAAAATTCACTACACTGAGAAGAGAATTAGGCTTATTCAAATTGTCTTAATTGTGAAGTCTGTTCTTGTTGTGAGGGGGAGTTATGTATGTCTGATGGTTAGCTTTTAGAAATGCTATGTTTAAGGGGGAGCTGGTTGAGCTGTGAGAGGGAGAGTTCTTTGACATATTCAAAAAGACTGACCAGATGTGTGCCTTTACTGGTTCTCATGACTGATCTAGTATGGCTCTCTCAGACAGTAGAATCTCACTCATCTCTTAAGTCTATAAGTCTGTGATACTAAAGTCCAGCTAGAATCTTTCCTCTGGTAGTCTTTCAGAGATCTGGATTAATTATATAAAGTATATCTTCCTACATTGTCAAGTGATTCTGGTTCAGGCAAAAACCTGTATGTCTTGATATCTGACCAAAACAACTTGAAATCTAGACTTCAAGATTCACTTCAAGGAATAGTCCTTCTGGTATTGTTTTCAATAATTCCATCTTCTCAACACAAGGGATAAATTGAATTAACAAAGGTCCTGATTTGTTCATTGAGAAACTGGGAGCTTCATCAATGAAATGAAGTTTTCTCCTATGTCATGAGGTGTCAAATGCTTAACAAAAATTGAAAAGTCATGACATTAATATTCTGACCTTCACAGAGCAATGGTGGCTTGCTGGTGAGTAACTGGGGACTCTGGCCTCTAATCAAGGTGTTTCCTCATGTCAAAAGCCACAGTTGCTAACTCTGTTCCTTTTTAAAAAAAGGAGGAGGTAATGAGGTACTCACACTGAGTAACTGGGGATTCAGGCCTCTAATTAAGGTGTCTCCCTAATGTCAAAAGAGTGAATTACCAACTTACTCATTGGTCTTATTGAAAATCATCTCAAAACTCCCTTGTAGTTATGCACTAATGGATTGTGTTGGGTTCTGTGCACCCCTCGTTGTCCTTGACAATGGTTTTGATGATTCCAATATATTGTGTGTTTTATGATAAATGGCATCTTCATTATAAACATACTTACTGTTGATATCTTGTTTTGCAGGTTGAATCTCACCTTTCAGTGGATAGTAAAATGGTGTGGCCATTCTAAATTGTCACGAGTCATGTGTCCTGTTTTAGATGAGTCAAGCAAATACAAATTCTTATGGGTATGAAATGGGTTGCATGGCTTTGTGCAAATGCATAGCCATTTAATTTCAATCTCATGTTGAAAAAATCATCACATTCCTTGGATTGCAACCTCTAGCATGATGTTGTTTCAAGCATTCTGATATCAAGGAACTCATGTTGTTCGATGGCATTTCAAGCATTTTAAGTGATAGAAAGGATTCAAATCCAATCTGTTGCATAAATCCCAAAGGTACGAGTTCAAGTTTGGATGTTAGTTGGTTGATGAAAATCTGGAATTCCGTGTATTCTCATCCATGTTTCTTTTATATGGCTTGAGGTAGTACCTTGCTCACTTTGTTTCCCATTCTCTTTGTTGAAACCAAGAATAAATGATCGTTGTTTTATAATCTTGATTGAATGGGTTCCATATCTTCACATGGCTTCTTATAGCAGGTTGAATGAACATAAACAACCATTTATGAATTTCACTTGGATTGATTGAGTATTGGGATGGATGGTTGTGTTATTATCTTGATTGACTAGCTTCCATATTTTCACAAGGCTAATCATTCCTAGAACTCATATTGATCATGGCTATTGATGTATTTGTGTTGAAGCATGAGTGGTTGTTGGTACAAAGTGGAGATTTGAGTTTGCTCTCAATTCATCTAATTCATGTTGGCTTGATTAAATTGTATTTGAAATGTGAACCTGTGAAAAATATGGTTAAATGGTTTTCATACTCTTGTTGAATGCATGGCTAGTTGGTCTTGAACTTTGGATTGAGAATATTGAGCTAGTTCGTGTGTTCATGTATAATCTTCATAGTTCTTCCATGGTTTTTGGTTAGCATGCAAACCAATTGATTTAACTTGTTATTCATCATATAAATTCATGTATGAATATTTTAATTTATTGGGTTGCATGTTTAGATCATTGGGAATGGTTTAGAAACCTTTTTATCATGTTCCTAGGTGAATGGGTCGACCCCCCCACTCAATGGGTCGACCCCTGGGCAAGAAAAAGCCTAAACAACCTGCTGTCTGCCAAGTGGGTCGACCCCCCTCACAAAGTGGGTCGACCCCCCTGCCATTTCTACTGAAAACAGCCTATGTCTGCAAAGTGGGTCGACCCCCCTATGAAAGTGGGTCGACCCCCCCAGATTCGCAGGTCCGTGCTGGATTTCCGTAAGTCACCGAAACCTAGTCTAATGACCTCCGATTGGGATGAAAATTTACCCTAATGCCCTTGGGTTACTAATGAACATATTAGGGTGGTTTTGTTAGGGTTTTTCAAGGGCAATATGGTCTTTTCATCATTCTATCATGGGGCTATATATATGTTGCAAATTTGGAAGAAATGACAAGAAGCTCTAATTTTCTCTATCTATTTTTGCAGGGAAAGAAGGGAAAGGGCGGCCAGAGCTGAGGAGAGGTTGAATAGAGCAAGGATTCAAGATCTACATCCATTCTCAAGCCTCCAATGCCAGATCCGTGATCGGTTCTTTAAGGATAAAGCACCGATGGCTCGATTTACCTCGAGTTTCTTCTTCCTCTCGTGTGGAACCAACGAAGCATCTTCTATCGGCCTCCAACCTAAGAGAAGACATTCTTGATCTTGTTTCTCTTGATGATTCATGTCCATGTTCATTTCTATGAGTGCTTCATAGTCAATCTTCATCTAAATACTTCTGTGGGGATTCATTGTATATCTTGTTATTTTATCAAACTCGGAATATCAAAGTGTGTGTGCGGAGCTTCGTCTCCGTGTGTTGGGTTTCACTGTGGGGAAAGTTTCCTCATGGTTGGTTATGTGTAGACGAAGCTGCGTCTCCGTGTAGATTTAGTGTCCAGGGCGTGTTCCCAGATTCTGTGTGTGGTTGTGTGCTGCGGTAGCAGCGTGTTGGGGATTTTCCCCGTGTGTGGATATTACTGCGGAAGCAGTGTGTGTGTGTGTGGTTGGGGTTCATCCCCGTGTTGCTACGAAAGTAGCGTGTAGTGAAGCCTCACCTGGTTGGGTGAGGGGTGGACGTAGGGAGCCTATCGTGGTCCCGAACCACCTAAAAATCCTTGTGTCTCGTGTGAATGCGTGTGTGTTTGTCCCTTTCTTCTATCTCCATTCATAGGTTAATTTAATAGATTTTTACTCACTGCACCACTGCACACTGCTACTTCTGTTATCCGTGTTGGGCATATTTTTATCTAAGTGTTGCATAGTTATTACGAGTGAGATCGGAAAGATCGAGTGAATCTTTTAAATCTCATGTTTGTTCAGGCTAATCAAGTGGTTTGTTTTAATTCCATCGTGTTCAGTTAAGAGAGTTTTTTTTCAAATCCGCCATCTAGGTCAAGGGGACAATTCAACCCCCCTTCTTGTCCGCCATCTAGTCTGGGCCAACAGATTGCTTGTCCTCAATACCTTGAGAACACCTTCTCTGACTTTGTCTCTTGTTATCTTTTGGGATAGTTGCATGTTCAGCTAAATCATGCCATACTTGTTAACTCCTGCTCTAAATCATACACTATGTATGATGATAAACTTTTCTATCATTCTATTTCTCTATTGTTTACTAGAGTTCAAGAATCTTCACCTGAGTTTAGCACCTCACTTATTCTCTTAAGATTTGCTCGTGTCTTTCTGCACTAAGATGTTACTATACTTCTTCCTCATGTCTCCAGCACTTTCATATATTCTGCATTTCCTTTTGCTGATGTCATAGGGGGAGAGGGGTTTTGCAATATCAGTAGATCATGAGTTGTGGGGTTGCAATATTAGTAGATCATGAGTTGTGGGGGAGAATAACTTGTCATGGAAATTTCTGAGAGTGAGTTATGGGGGAGTGGTTTTGGAGAAAGTAGTGTCTCAGCAGTAGTGTTTAATTTGGCTCTGTATGCATTTGCTTTGAATTTGCCTTGATTGTTAAAGCTGCTGTTAATTTCTTGTGAAGCCTTGATATTGCTTGATTCATAGTGTTGCCATCATCAAAAAGGGGGAGATTGTTGCATCCCTACGGTTTTGATGATGTCTCACACTATAAATCAATCGATTTCTATCTCTAGATCAATTCATGCTTCATCACTTAGGACAGTGCAGTTCATGTGGTTGTCATATAGACATGCATTACTTGATCAACTCTATACACTGCCAGCATACTCGTTCAAAGTCTCTACATTGTAGTCTGTACATTGGCCATGTCTGTACAGAGTCATTTACATCAAGTCTAGACATTGTGCATTTCTTCATGTGAAGTCTATTCACTGCATGCTACGAAGTCTGCACATCCCACTTGTACTAGTCTACACATCCTGTTTAGTCGCACTTCAAAGTCTGCACATTGCACAGTTGCAGGCTCTTCAAAGTCTGTATACTGCTCAGCACGCAAGACTTCAGAGTCTATACATCGCACAGCATGCAGTCCTAGAAGTCTATACATTGCATCATGTCTAAAGTCCATACATTGTCTCAGCATCTCATTCAAGTATATACATCGCAGAGTCTGTACAGAGTTTGCACAAGTATGCATGCTTCAAAGTCTATACATCGTGGCCTTCGAATCTTCAAAGTCTGTACATCCTTCATTGGCCAAGTCTACACATCGCCGTGTTCACTTGTTTCAAGTCTGCACATTGGTTCAGACTCTCCAAGTCTGTACATCGCCATCAAGCTTTCCAAAGTCTTTACATCGCTTGTGTCATCAAGTCTATACACTCGTGAGTGTGTCATCAAGTCTATACACTCGTGAGTGTTTCATCAAGTCTATACACTTGCTTGGTTCATCAAGTCTATACACTCGCTCGTCTCTCCAAGTCTATACATTGGCGCACTGTTCATGCATCAGTTGTCCAAGTCTATACATCCGCGCACTGTTCATGCATCAGTTCACCAAGTCTATACATCGGCGCACTATTCATGCATCGGTTAAGTCTATACACTGGCTATGGCTTGTTCATGCATCTTACCCACGCAAGTCTGTACAATGAGGTCGCTTGAAGGGCTTCAAGTCTACACACTCTCACATTGTACACACTTGCTTAACTGTTGCTTCTAAAGTCTACACATTCGATTGCTTCATGCTTTACACAGAAGTCTACACATTCCACTCTGTTATGTTAATGCATCATTCTGCAAGTCTGTACACTGAGGTCGCTTGAAGGGCTTCAAGTCTACACACTCTCACATTGTACACACTTGCTTAATTGCTACTTCTAAAGTCTATACACGCTGTACTAAAAGCCTGAACTAACTAGTTACATTTCTTTTGTCTCTGCCTGCAGATGAGTCAGGTTGATGATTGGACACGTGATCTGAGGATGATGCTTGGCACGTGATCCGAGGATGCTCTGGAAAAGGAGGGAACGAGCCCCACTCGTGTGAAGTCCTGGAATTCAGGTCAGATGCCATATAAAAGGAAGTCTTCTGCGAACAGGAGGAGCGAACTGGAGGAAAAAGCTGAGCAGAAGAATACCTGAGCAGAAGAAGAAAAGAGAGAGCCTCCACGTTCCAGAGAGAAGACAGAGAGAAATGCTTTGAGAAAATTGTTCTGAGAGAAAAGTCTGAGTGAGAGAGAAGTGTCTAATTTGCTTCTTCGGAAGCTACATTGTTTTGGTTTTCAGAAACGATTGTCTTCACCGATTATCTTGTTTTTTGTTTCTTTCTTCATATTTCTGATTCCGAATTGTTACCCTCCAGTGTTTGGAGGAAGGGAGAGCTACTCCGGTTTCCCTCTAGGCTGCAGAGGAAGAGAGATCTGTGATCTCTGATTTTGCCAGTGACGGGTTGTCACTAGCAGGTTCCCTCCGGGTTGGAGGAAGGGAGATCCATCTCCGGTTCTGGTCTTGCGGGTAGAAGGTCCAGGTGTCAACCTCTATGGGTAGCAGAGTTTGGGTCGAGGGATTTGTTTCCCTTGGTTGGTCAAGCTGTGTGGCAGCATTTTGTTCGCAGACTGAGTCTACTGTTTCTAGCCGTGGCTAGTGGAAGCCTCACTCTAGTTGGAGTGAGGGGTGGATGTAGATTGTGGACTACAATCGAACCACCTTAAAAATTATTGTCTCCTCTGTGGTTTGTTGTTATCGTTTGTGGTCTCTATCTGCTTGGCATTTTGTTTGACTGTGGACAGCTCTTTCAATCGCTCTTACTTATTCTGTCTTAGTTATTGGCTACGTTAGCAATACTCTTTGTGCTATTTCTGAAGGGTTGAAAACCGTAGAACTAATTTTCCGCTGAAGTTTTTAAAATCGGGAGTGATCTATTCATCCCCCCCTTCTATATCACTCTTCGCTGCGCATAACACAACTTTGGCGAGCTGGCAACTAAGAACCTCCACGCTGCACTACCAAACCTCGAAGAGGAACCGTAACACCTGAAAAGACAGGGGTGAGCCTCATCTCATTGGCTCAGTAGGGGTCTCACAGATCCCTACCATAAAACAACGGTGGTAAATAGCAGCGCTAACATGAATAATAACAACAACAGTAACAGCCGTAGCACAAATGGTCGAAATGGCAGTCGAAGGAACCACGGCTCTCTAAGCTAGTGCTAACGGCACGAAAAGCAAATCCTGATTTCTTACTCGGGGGACCACCGAACTAACGGAAGACCCTGGCTACCCTACTAGGAAGAGAAAATCATCACAACTTTGTTGTGAAGGCCCGTCCTAGCAAACGAAGGCCCAACCCAAGACCACGCGGTCTGGGGGTACAGTCATGACCTCGCCGTCATGAACCCTACTGATGTGACACAACCTAGGACTTACCAAGCAAGCACAATTGGCATTCCAAACGGACCGATAACGGCGACCGCTCACCCGATGCTCACCATGACCCGGGGTAACTCGGCAATGCCAAGTGGAGGATGTGAGGGCTGGGCCCTTGCTGGTAGAGGGCCAGCAAGGCCAAGGAATGTTCCCCCAAGGGTATGGCTGCCCAATTCAAGGGAGCCGACGTTGTGCCAAGGGCACGGGTACACACCTCTCACCACGGTGATCGCTTGAAGTAAAGGAACTTAAGGGTCGAGCTCTCACTCTCACGGCCAGCGAAATTGTGAACTAATATTGAAAGAACAAGCACAAAATTAGAGCTAGGTTGGAGCACTTACTCTACCGGTTTGAAGAAACCGATCCCGCTCAGAGACGAGGGCGAGCGGGGAAGCGTGGGTTCCCCACACGCCGCGCCGGAGAAGCTTGACATGTTTAAGTGTTACAACACTACACCTCTCGCAGGAGGGGGATCTTGAGGTGGGGATAAATTGTTATTACATCCAAAACTACCTCCACACAGGGAGGGGCCTTCAGCCGACCAAGCGGGGTGGGGCGAAATCGAGCTAGAAGCTAACAAGGGAGTCGATGTCGATTCTGCCCGCTTCCTGCGCTTCAGGACAGACATTTGGATAACTTGACGCTGCGACCACTCCCGATTTTTGTTCATGATGAAACCACTTGGAATTTCTTCGTAGCTGGATCGGGATGATGCCTGAATTTTTTTGATTTCTCTGGTCACAGGTGCTGGTCGGGGAAGAAGCTCAAACAGGGTGGTAGGTCTTCAGTTCTGAATGCTTCAGGTTCACAACAACAAGAAGAAGTGGTTGCCACAAGCGCTCCAGAGCTCAGAATCAGGTGCCGCAAGAGTCTTCAGAACCGTCGATGAGTCCTCTTCGAAACAAGACTAAAAAGGGATCCCAAATGTTGTCGGAGTAGACTGCTAGAACTCGAACAATGAGGGGGGGTCGGAGCAGACTGATAGGAAGAAGAACCGCGCACCAAGAGGAAGAAAATGAGAACTCTTGATTCCGGGTGCCAAACAGAGCTCCGCTTCTTGATTCTGGAAGTAGACTTGTCGAAGAAGCTCCTGGCCAAGCCTCGCCTCCAGATCTTCAAGAGAGTGGTCGTGGTAGATTTAGGAGTCAGCTTCAGGTTGCTCTTCAGAGAGGAGATGCGCAGTCGGGGAAGATCGACTGCTCCGGATAGCCCCGAACTCAGAACGTGATGAGACCACTGCCGTTGCGAAGTAGACTGGATGAGGATTCCACCGGTATATGGTATGCCCTCTGAATCTTCCAGGTGAAGACGTGGCAGTCTCTGCAACTGGATGCTCCTCTGCTGCATGCGAACTGAGAACTGTAGGTTGAAGATGATGGGGGAAATGGGGTATATGGGAGGGGAAATGGGGGTGGATGAGTGTGGGGAGAACCCTGGCTGTGAGGGGGTCTAAGAGGGGGTGTTCCAAGGTGTGCGAAGGGGAGAATGGGGGCTGGAATGGGGTGTTTACAGTGGGTGAGAGAGGAGCTGCGAATTTGGGATGGTGGGTGAGAGGGAATGAGAGATCTATCTCCAAGGTTTGAAAGTGGACCAAAGGGGTGATTAATGGGGGCTTTGGGGATGGGAAGGGTTGTATTGGGGAAGGGAAGGGGTGCTTAGGGAGTGGAGAAGTCTCCCTTGGGAGATGAGAGGGTGCTTAGGGAAGGGGATTGGGTAGTTGGTGGTTGGGTGGTGGAGTATAGATTGGTGGAGGGTCTCTTGGGACTAGGGGTGGAGTAATGAGGGTTGGGGTAGTTGGAATGACCTTAATGGAGGGGGGGAGGAGAGAGAAAGGTGTTTGGGAGGGGAGGAGAGAGAAAGGGGCGCAGGTTTTAGAGAGAGAAAGTGGAGGAGAGAGAAAATGACTTTCTAGAGAGAGAGGTAGAGAGAGAGGGGGGATAAGGGCTTCTCACCCACTCAATTGGCTTCTCACCAAAAGAAGAAGATTTAAGTTGGACACTAAAAAATTCAAATATTCATTCATTCATTCATTGATTTGAAATGGGGGGAATGTGGTCCTATATATAGGCAGCCCACATTTTACAAAAAGTCCCTAACTCATGCAACAATGACAAATAACCAAGGGGTAGGGGGCGCCCTTGGGCCTAGCCCAATGAATTGGGCCCAATAACAAACTAATCAACCTAATGACACTCAAACTTAGAGAAATAAACAAAAGACCTAGGGACATGACTCAAATAAAAGGGAAAATACAATGATATGACTTGAAAAAAATTACATAGGACTCAAAATAAATAACTAGACCATGTCGGATGCAACCGGGGTGAGGAGACGAGCCGTGTATGTGGGCATGGGAGGTGATGTCCCCATCATACTCCCGGGGTGCGGAGAACTCGACTCCGTCGAGTAAGAGTCCCTCCCTCCTCAGACGGTGTAGAAGCGATACCGCCCGCAAGTCTTCCAAAGGAGACCGATCCATCCACCCGACGAGATAGTGCTCAGTCACCTTGCTCCTGGTGGTAGTGACTTGTTCATCCAATATTTGCTCAATTTGCTCACGATGGGCTCTCCTGGCTGGTGGACTCTTCTCACGGGTGGGTGCTCTCTCAATGAGGGGTGTGGGCTCAATATCCTCACTGGGTACCACCGTGGGACCCTTATATGGTACTACGTCGGTCACGTTGAATGTGGGGCTCACTTTGTACTCCTCGGAAAGATCTAACTCATAGGCACTAGTGCCAATGCACCTCAGAACCTGTAATGGACCAGCCCCACGAGGCATCAATTTGGAGATGGCTCCCGGGGAGAGCCTCTCCGTGCTCACCATCACAAAGTTACCCACGTGGAATTCTTGGTGATGCCTATGGGAGTCAGCCTGCCTTTTATAAGTCTCATTTTCCTTGCTGATGTGCTTGCGAAGATTTTCATGCAATTTTGTGAATGCTGACTTTCTAGGGGTGATGGGTGGACCTGGGCAACCAAAAGTAGACCAATCATGCTTTGACGCCAAGAAGACTTTGATGGAATGGGGAGGACCGGGGCATCCATAGGTGATCCAGTCATGCATGGGGGTAACAAATGCCGGGGGACCCAGACATCCATGAATACTCCTATCATGTCTACGACCCATGATGAATGAAGGAGGACCATTACATCCGAATTTGGACATTCATGCTTTCTACTTGACATGTGGGTGATATGAATGAATGGACCCAACATAGTGTTCATGCCAAGTGGTGTGATAAGCCTAGACACATGCATACTTTTCCCAAATGTGACTTCCATGTGTATAGGTGTGGGACAACCTTTGAACTCCCATTGGAAAGGATCGAATGGATCTAAGAAGGTGGTCATCATGGGGTGAGGCACAACCTTATTACCTAGGGATATGTGGCCCAAGGTCATGGCTCCCAAGGTGTAACCCGGGTCAAGGATGGGGTGGATTGGGTCAAACATGGTGGGTTGGGATAGGGAAAGGTGGGTGGTGGATAAGGTGATTTGGTCCCATGGGTTCTTTGACCCCCATTGGAAGGGATCAAAGGGATCATAAAAAGGGTTATCGAGGGGGAGGGGCCCTATGTCCTCAAGATCCTCAAATAGTGATGGGTCATCCTCCTCTAATGAGACAATTTGGGCCGAAGTTCTTTGTGGGTGGCTCGGCCATGAGGGGAGGGCTTGACTTTCCACCCGATATAAGAAGCTCCAAATTGAGGAGAAGGTCGGTCTCATCGGGTGTGGGGAGGAA
Source organism: Amorphophallus konjac (assembly GCA_022559845.1). Lineage (NCBI taxonomy): Eukaryota > Viridiplantae > Streptophyta > Magnoliopsida > Alismatales > Araceae > Amorphophallus > Amorphophallus konjac. Next base: position 215,982,337 of record CM040123.1, on the reverse strand, counting down.
TAGAAGGAGGTCGCTACTGTAGCAACCAATGGTGCAAACCGAGGTGATAGATCCGACACAAAGGTGTAAGAGGTCAAGGCTCCTAGATTGGTGGGCCATGGGGGTCAACAAGCCGGTCAACTCAAATTGCGAAGCTAAGCCCTTGAGAAGGTCCTCTAAGATTTTCACTTGGTAGGATGTTTGGATTATAGTGTGATAGGAGGAGAGGTGCAATATGGGAAGGTTTTCTTTTATGGGAGGGAAATCATGGGCCGTGATCTCTCTTATTGGGCTCTTCTTTAGCCAACTAATAAGGGGTTCCCCTAAGATAAGTTTGGCCCTAACTAGAGAGGGTGGTGTAAGGTGAAGGTCACCATGTGATGTTTCTTCTTCTACTTGGTCATGGGTGGTCTCCGTGGTAGGGATAGGGTCCGGAGTGTTCACCACTATGAGATCGGGTATGGGTTCCTCCTCTAAAGAGGTGAGAGGGTCTTTTGGTGGTATGGTGATGAGGGTTGGTGCATGGCGCACCCGGGGTGGAAGGTAAAGGGAAACTTGGTTTGGGATAGGGAGGGGAAGTAGTGGGGGACTAGGACATGGGAGTTTTAGGGGAGGGAGTGGGAGATGGGTTGGTTGGGGTGGCTTGGGTTGGTCGGTCTTGGGGGGAGTGTTCCTTATAGGGAAAAATGGAGGGGTAGTGGTGGTCCTTATTAGGGAAATCAGGTCAGTTAGGGGTCTCTTCCCCTTAGGATCGGCTGGTTGTGGAGAGATGGAAGTGGGGGCTAATTGGGTTTGGATAGTGAGGTTTGTGGAAGGGGGTTTTGGTTGGGGTGTGGGGACCCTCATGGGGTTAGGTAAGGAGGTGGATGCTTGGATTATTTGGGTCCTAAGGGACATGATTTGGTGGTGGAGTGTAGCGGTGATGGTTGAGAGGGGATTTGTTGGGAGTGGTGGGGGTGGAGGCCTAAAGGTGGTCTCAAGTTGGCCGGGTGGGGATGGAGGAGTGGTAGTGCTCCTCGGGCTAGGGGTGTTTAAGTAGGAGGGGTGGGAATATTTGGGGATGTAGATCTTCCTAAGTTCTTCCTTCATATCATCCCATGAAGAAATGGGCTCTTGCCTCCTAACCCTTCTTAATCCCTCTATGTGTTCCCACTTACTCTTGGCTTGACCGCGAAATCGTCCCTTAGCCTTACGGACTCTTGCGGGTCCATATACCCAAGTCTTTTCAAAATATAATTCCATGGTAGCCTCCCACCTATCATAATCACTAGAATGTGATCCGTCAAAGGTAATATCATTATCTAGAATGAAGTCCATGGGTGGCAAGTAGGTTAAGTAGGAAGTGGCCATGAAGATCGGGGGGGGGGAGATAAATGCAATGGTCGGACTGATGATGACTCCAATGCAAGCGTGCCCTAGGACTTGACTTGTAGAGATAAGTCAATGACTTGCTCTGATACCAATTGATGTGACACAACCTAGGACTTACCAAGCAAGCACAATTGGCATTCCAAATGGACCGATAACGGCGACCGCTCACCCGATGCTCACCATGACCCGGGGTAACTTGGCAATGCCAAGTGGAGGATGTGAGGGCTGGGCCCTTGCTGGTAAAGGGCCAGCAAGGCCAAGGAATGTTCCCCCAAGGGTATGGCTACCCAATTCAAGGGAGCAGACGTTGTGCCAAGGGCACGGGTACACTCCTCTCACCACAGTGATCGCTTGAAGCAAAGGAACTTAAGGATCGAGCTCTCACTCTCACGGCCAGCGGAACTATGAACTAATATTGAAAGAACAAGTACAAAATTAGAGCTAGGTTGGAGCACTTACTCGACCGATTTGAAGAAACCGATCCCGCTCGGAGACGAGGGCGAGCGGGGAAGCGTGGGTTCCCCACACGCCGCGCCGGAGAAGCTTGACCTGTTTAAGTGTTACAACACTACACCTCTCGCAGGAGGGGGATCTTGGGGTGGGGATAAATTGTTATTACATCCAAAACTACCTCCACACAGGGAGGGGCCTTCAGCCGGACAAGCGGGGTGGGGCGAAATCAAGCTAGAAGCTAACAAGGGAGTCGATGCCGATTCTGCCCGCTTCCTGCGCTTCAGGACAGATAGTTGGATAACTTGACGCTGCGACCACTCCCGATTTTTGTTGATGATGAAACCAGTTGGAATTTTTTTGTAGATGGATCGGGATGACTCCTGAATTTTGTTGATTTCTTTGGTCACAGGTGCTGTTCGGGGCAGAAGCTCGAATAGGGTGGCAGGTCTTCAGTTCTGATTGCTTCAGGTTCACAACAGCAGAAAGAAGCGGTTGCCACAAGCGCTCCAGAGCTCAGAATCAGGTGCCGCTAGAGTCGTCAGAATCGTCGATGAGTCCTCTTCGAAACAATACCAACAAAGATGCTAAATGTTGTCGGAGTAGACTGGTAGAACTCAAACAATGAGGGGGGTCGGAGCAGACTGATAGGAATCAGAACCGCGCACCAGGAGGAAGAAAATGAGAACTCTTGATTCTGGGCGCCAAACAGAGCTCCGCTTCTTGATTCTGGAAGTAGACTTATTGAAGAATCTCCTGGATAAGCCTTGCCTCCAGATCTTTAAGAGAGTGGTCGTGGTAGATTCAGGAGTCAGCTTCAGGTTGCTCTTCAGGGAGGAGATGCGCAGTCGGGGAAGATCGACTGCTTCGGACAGCCCCGAACTCAGAACGTGACAAGACCACCGCCGTTACGAAGTAGATTGGATGAATATTCCACCGGTATATGGTATGCCCTCTGAAGCTTCCAGGTGAAGATGTGGCAGCCTCTGCAACTAGGCGCTCCTCTACTGCCTGCGAACTGAGAACTGTAGGTTGAAGATGATGGGGGAAAATGGGGTATATGGGAGGGGAAATGGGGGTGGATGAGTGTGGGGAGAACCCTGGCTGTGAGGGGGTGTTCCAAGGTGTGGGAAGGGGAGAATGGGGGCTGGAATGGGGTGTTTACAGTGGGTGAGAGAGGAGCTGCGAATTTGGGATGGTGGGTGAGAGGGAAGGAGAGATCTATCTCCAACATTTGAAAGTGGACCAAAGGGGTGATTAATGGGGGCTTTGGGGATGGGAAGGGTTGTATTGGGGAAGGGAAGGGGTGCTTAGGGGGTGGAGAAGTCTCCCTTGGGAGATGAGAGGGTGCTTAGGGAAGGGGATTGGGTAGTTGGTGGTTGGCTGGTGGAGTATGGATTGGTGGAGGGTCTCTTGGGACTAGGGGTGGAGTAATGAGGGTTGGGGTAGTTGGAATGACCTTAATGGAGAGGGGGAGGAGAGAGAAAGGTGGTTGGGACGGGAGGAGAGAGAAAGGGGCGTAGGTTTTAGAGAGAGAAAATGGAGGAGAGAGAAAATGACTTTCTAGAGAGAGAGGTAGAGAGAGAGGGGGGATAGGGGCTTCTCACGCACTCAATTGGCTTCTCACCAAAAGAAGAAGATTTAAGTTGGACACTAGTAAATTCAAATATTCATTCATTCATACATTGATTTGAAATGGGGGGAATGTGGTCCTATATATAGGCAACCCACATTTTCCAAAAAGTCCCTGACTCATGCAACAATGACAAATAACCAAGGGGTAGGGGGCGCCCTTGGGCCTAGCCCAATGAATTGGGCCCAATAACAAACTAATCAACCTAATGACACTCAAACTTAGGGAAATAAACAAAAGACCTAGGGACATGACTCAAATAAAAGGGAAAATACAATGATATGACTTGAAAAAAATTACATAGGACTCAAAATAAATAACTAGACCATGCCGGATGCAACCGGGGCGAGGAGACGAGCCGTGAATGTGGGCATGGGAGGTGATGTCCCCATCACCTACACTATCTATGGGTAAGACCTCGATAACCCTACCGAAAAACCCAGACCTCAATGTTGGGGAAACACACACGGAAGTCACCCGAAGAACCGTGAAGCAACTCATCTCACGTGACAGGAGTACTGCCCACCAGAAGCAAGGTCGGATGCGTCCACTGACGTCTTCATCCGTGCCCCAAATGTCTCCTTACTCACCCCAGGTGAAACTGAGACACCGTACAAGTAACCACTGAATAAGGACTAGCAGGGGTCGCACTCGTCAGTGCGGGTCCGATGCCCCCAACCACGTGTGTACATACAGACTATGTGCTCTAAGTTTGGTCCTCTATCTAATTTTCCCCGCAGCCCGGACTCATGCTGCAAAGATGAGGGACCCTACGGTAACCAACCTAAAAACTGTCCCATCGAGAAAAGCTCTCCACCACTCCCAAGTGGGTCCGCACACGTGTAAGTAGGCAAGCTACGACTAGTGGGAAATGTCACTCGAGGTAAGACACTCAGAATAAATCACCGGAGTACTGACAAGCTATGCACAAGCCCATCACAAGTAACTCAAAACATTAGGTGGCACAGTGCCACTAGACTCTGGACATTCCACTAGACCTACCAATCCAACGGTCCATGAGTCAGGCGACTCAACTCTAGACCATTGTACAACACAGCCCCATGCCATCAATATGCCCTACTCTTAAAGTCAGAAACCATGGTCGAGATAATCCTTAAGGTGGCTCATAACAGCCAAGTTCATTCCCCTTCCAAGGGAGACCACGAAACATCTAGCCCCAGGCTGGGTCACAGGACGCTCGGTCATTGGCCATATGCATGGCCCAGACGGAAACAACTTTCTGAGGAAGCTAACATCGTGCGGAAACAGCCCTCTGCACTTACATCGGCATACGGTGACTTGATCTTGCATAACAAGAAAGCCTGGAACACACGGGGTCACCCGGACCCTCAAAACTACGTGGGCTTGCTAATCGAGGTAACACAATACATCCGGACACCCAAAAACACGGTCTTGATCCCCATGGGGTGTCCAAGACATCCACAGGGCCAAAGGTCAACCAAAGGGTCACAACCGGGTCGACCCGGGGACAAAATAGGCTAAAAAGCTGCATTTCGGTCGGCCAACCTGCATGGGTCGGTTGACCAAGAAGGGTCGGTCGACCTAACCCACTAGGTCAGTCGACCAGCCCGTAGCTAGGCAAGAACCAGCCCTAGTTGGTCGACCAAACCAGGCAAGTCGGTTGACCAAAATGTGCAGTTCGCCCCTCCCGTGGCGAATGCCAACCGGTCGACCGAACTCACTGCACCGATCCACCGATTCCGACGACGCTCAGACCGAACCCCATCCGTGGGGTTCCAAACCACTCCCCAATCACTCTGGGTGATGGGAAAAACAATGGGGAACCATTCCCCACCCTTTGGACCACCTAGAGGGCCCATTTAAACTACAAAAATGTGATCGAATTAACGAATCCGTCTCACCCCCAAAATCATTCTGTTTTACCCCGGCGTGAAATAAAACCACTCTCTGCCTCACCTCGGCCTACAAAAAGTGAAGAAATGAAGTACAAGGGCCAGGGATCCATCCCCCTACCTCCACCGAACATTTCCCGCACCGAGGACGTCGATTCCACGCGAAAATGTGCCTCGAACCCACGCGGGCATCAATAACTTACGAACGAGCCATGTCATGCCACTGCCTCGTCCCTCGCTCCATCCTAGCCACTCGCCACCCCCGCGTCGCCTCCATCTCGCCTGCCTTTTCCTCCATCGGCTGCCCAGAGAAGAGAGGGAGAGAAATGAGAGAAACGACAGGAGAGAGGGAGAGAAAATGAGAGAATGAGGGAGAAGGGGGTGAAAGGTTTAATTTATAGAAAAATAATTTGAGATTTTAAAAATACAAAAATATAAAAATAGGAAAAAATCATTCTCACGATCCTCAAAAAATGCACAATGTGCCTGCAATGTCCCGGAGCCTGAAACACATCGGTTCACCCTGCATTGGGGTCCGAAGGCTCGACAGCCAATAATCTGATTTAATCATAAAACATGATCTGGGACACACAGAAATGCTCCGAACCTACGGATTCTGATCTGAAAAATCTAGGGCGTTATAGCCTTCCCCCCTACAAAAATTTCATCCTCGAAATTGAAGTAATGATCATTTCAAAGGTTAAGAATGATTTGCACAGCTGGCAACACTCCCAGAGCTCCAGCTAAACCTCAATTCTAGCAAAACCACCTCTCTCGAGGGACACATGTAGACTATCACCACAAACAGAAACATCTCGCTCCAAACCCAATACACACCGATTCACAAAGCGAGCATTGATAGCACGTAAAACGTGAGATAGAAGGGGGGATGAATAGATCACGTTGAAATTTAAAGCAATTTGAATAATAAGAGATGAAAACCCAGTCGCTGTAAGTGAGTCTTCCTTAACAGCCCACGGAGTAGATAATCCAACAAAAGCTTAATGAGAAGAGATTGATTTGGAACAGTGAACGAACAACTTAAGAGCTCAAGACGCAAAGAGAAATCAGCCAAACACACTCCATAAGAGATCAGACAGTCAAACCATACAGAGGAGACAGAGAGTTTTTAAGGTGGTTCGATTGCGATCTGCAATCTACGTCCACCCTTTACTCCACAAGAGTAAGGCTACCTTGCACTAAGCAATGAAAAAACACTACAGACTCGGTCTGCTAACATCCGCTGCCTTATAGCATGCCACAACGGAACAAATCCCTCTACACCGATCCTGCAACCCATAGGATCTGAACCTAACCTTGCTCCAGCAAGATCAGAACCGGAGGACCAACCTCCCTTCCTCTAAACCAGAGGGTACACACGAGTGAATTCCCTACACTCACAACTGGAGAACTAATCTCCCTTCCTCTAAAAACACTTAGAGGGTAACAAAGCAGTAAGGAAGAAATGGGTGAAACAACTCAAAAATTAAACGATGAAAAGAAAATAGTCACTCAAAAACAATGAAGATTAGCTTCCAGAGAAGCAGTCTTTCAAGCTCAAAACAAAGAAATGATCACTCAGACTGTCTCATTTTTAGTAAGACTCTTCTCTCGAATAGGGAGGTTTTTGTCTCAAGCAGTGGCTGCAGATGCTCTCACTCTTGTTGTCTTCGGAAGCTTCTCCTTGTTGTCTTCAACCTCCTTTTATAGCCAAATGACAGCTCATGGCCAACACGATTCCCGCCCAATTCTTTTCACAGAGTTGATCCCTTTTTGGGTCCACGTGTCAGGATCATCCTTTATTGTTCATTGGCTCGGATCACGAGCCCTTAAACCTGGTACATTGACTTCCACGTGGAGTATCCTCAATGGTTTTGGGTTCGCCGAACACATGCTCGACTAGGTGACAAACCTGCCAAGCAAAAGAGAATATTAGTGGAAGCTACACTAACCCAGGTCATGCACAGACTTTGTGTATCATACAGCAAGTCAAGCACAGATTCTAACTATCATGCACTAACCTTGAAACTAGTGACTTAGACACATGCACAGACCGTATTCCAGACAATGCTCAGACCATGTGTCGTGTAATGCAGGATATGCACAAAGTTTACAGCAATGCACAGACTTTGATTGTGCAGAAGCCAAGACATGCGTAGGCCTTTCGTGCGTGCATCCATAAGGATTGCACAAACTTAGAATGCACTGTAAAACAATCATGCACAGATAATATTGCACAGGTCTAGTGCAGTGTACTGACTTTGATCATGCCTAAGACAAGAAGTTGCACCGATGTTGATCACGCATGAGAGACATTTGCACCGACCTAATGTGCATGTGCAAAGCATGCACCGACCTGTGTGAGCCAAAGCTTGCACCGACTATATGAATGCACTAACTTAGGTGTATGCGTAAATAGGAACTACACCGAGGTAGCATTTGCAAGACAAACAATGCACCGACTTCCATCTGCTAAGCAAGTGAGCAAGGACTCGAATGCACAGACCTAAATGCACGGACCTCAACAGTAATGTGCACAGACTTCGTGTGCACGGTGTGAGAGTTGCACCAACTTGATTGTGTAAAACAAAATCTGCACCAACTAGGAAATGCACGAAAGACATGATATGCACCGAGTTGATAGTGAATGCACGGACTTGAAAACGCATAAACAGACTTGGTCGCGTGCAGCAACTAAGGTTGCACCGACTTGATTGCGTGCAACAACGATTGTTGCACCGACTTGATGCTCGCATGCACATACCCTATTCAGTAGAGATGCAGCATATGCACGGACTCAACTACAAAATAAACTAAGTATGCACAGACTTTCAGAGTAAAACTAGAGAGTGCAGTATACAAGAATGTATAAAAGAAATGTATTATGATGAACTATCATGATTGACTTATAGTGTATGACATCATCCAAACTGTAGGAGTGCAACAGTCTCCCCCTTTTTGCTGATGGTAACACTATGAGTCAACTCTATGAGACAAATTATGTCAATGGAATCAAAATTGAGTGAACAAAAAGAACACACACTAACCCTGCCAATGAAAAAATAGTCTCCTGACCTAATGACTCTTCCTCTTGTCTCTCCCCCTCAAACTCTCCCCTTCAAATGCAAAACACTCTCCCCACCATTTGACTCTCCCTCCTATCTCTCCCCCTTTGACATCATCAAAAGGAGATGAAAGAGATATGCAGCTGTTGGATAGGTGAGAGAAAAATACAACATTTTCACAAATAGAATGATCCATGAACATATCTTAAAAGATTAAGTAGGGCACTAAAACAAGTGTAGATTCTTCAAATCAAGTAATCAAAAAAGATCTGGAAGAGAAAGTGAAGTTTATCTGCGTATAGAGGATATGAGAAGGAAGCAAGAGTGAACAAATATGTCAAGAGAGATCAGCCAAACACACTCTACAAGAGATCAGACAGTCAAACCATACATAGGAGATGGAGAGTTTTTAAGGTGGTTCGATTGCGATATGCAATCTACGTCCACCCCTTACTCCACAGGAGTAAGGCTTCCTTGAACTAAGCAATGAAAAAACACTGTAGACTCAGTCTGCTAACATCCGCTACCTTACAGCTTGCCACAAGGGAACAAATCACTCTACACAGATCCTGCAACCCACGGGATCTGAACCTGACCTTGCTCCTGCAAGATCAGAACCGGAGGACCAACCTCCCTTCCTCTAAACCAGAGGGTACACACGAGTGAATTCCCTACACTCGCAACTGGAGAACTAATCTCCCTTCCACTAAAAACACTTAGAGGGTAACAAAGCAGTAAGGAAGTAATGGGTAAAACAACTCGAAAATTAAACGATGAAAAGAAAACAGTCACTCAAAAATAACGAAGATTAGCTTCCAGAGAAGTAGTCTTTCAAGCTCAAAACAAAGAAATGATCACTCAGACTCTCTCATTTCTAGTCAGACTCTTCTCTCAAATAGGGAGGTTTTTTGCTCAAGCAGTGGATGCAGATGCTCTCACTCTTTTTGTCTTCGGAAGCTTCTCCTTGCTGTCTTCAACCTCCTTTTATAGCCAGATGATAGCTCGTGCCCAACACGATTCCCGCCCATTTCTTTTCACAGAGTTGATCCCTTTTTGGGTCCACGTGTCAGGATCATCTTTTCTTGTTCATTACCTTGTATCACGAGCCCTTAAACCTGGTACATTGACTTCTACGTGGAGTATCCTCAATGGTTTTGGGTTCGCCGAACACATGCTAGACCAGGTGACAAACCTGCCAAGTAAAAGAGAATATTAGGGGAAGCTACACTAACCCAGGTCATGCACAGACTTTGTGTATCATACAGCAAGTCAAGCACAGATTCTAACTGTCATGCACTGACCTTGAAACTAGTGACTTAGACACATGCACAGGCCGTATTCCAGACAATGGTCAGACCATGTGTCGTGTAATGCAGGATATGCACAAAGTATACAGCAATGCACAGACTTTGATTGTGCAAAAGCCAAGACATGCACAGGCCTTACGTGTGTGCATCCATAAGGATTGCACAGACATAGAATGCACCATAAAACAATCATGCACAGACAATATTGCACAGGTCTAGTGCAGTGTACCGACTATGATCATGCCTAAGACAAGAAGTAGCACCGATGTTGATCACGCATGAGAGACATTTGCACCGACCTTGTGTGTCTGTGCAGGCAAGGAGTGCACTGACTTGGTGCGTGCAGAACATAACCTGCACCGACCTAATGTGCGTGTGCAAAGTATGTACCGACCTGTGCGAGCCACAGCTTGCACCGACTATATGAATGCACTGACTTAGGTGTATGCGTAAACAGGAACTGCACCGAGGTAGCATTTGCAAGACAAACAATGCACCAACTTCCATCTGCTAAGCAAGTGAGCAAGGACTCGAATGCACAGACCTAAATGCACGGACCTCAACAGTAATGTGCACAGACTTCGTGTGCACGGTGTGAGAGTTGCACCGACTTTATTGTGTAAAACAAAATCTGCACCAACTAGGAAATGCATGAAAGACATGATATGCATCGAGTTGATAGTGAATGCACGGACTTGAAAACGCATAAACAGACTTGGTCGCGTGCAGCAACTAAGGTTGCACCGACTTGATTGCGAGCAACAACGATTGTTGCACTGACTTGATGCTCGCATGCACAGACCCTATTCAGTAGAGATGCAGCATATGCACAGACTCAACTACAAAATAAACTAAGTATGCACGGACTTTCAGAGTAAAACTAGAGAGTGCAATATACAAGAATGTATAAAAGAAATGTATTATGATGAACTATCATGATTGGGATAAAATTTGTCGTCCCACTTCTGAAGGCGGTTTGGGCATTTGCAGATTGAGAGACATTCAATTATGTTTTTATGTCAAGCAGTTATGGTCTTCCATACATAATAATTCTTTATGGGCTAAATTTACTAGAAGTAAATACATGCAAAATCAGCACATTTCTGATTGCAAAATTCCATTTCCTATTGGTATCAAGGCTAGAGATTTTGACAAAGCTCGGTTAGTATTGATGGCAGGCATGAGGAAGATTGTTAATAATGGTTCAAACACTTACTTTCTCAAAGATGCTTGGATCAAAGATAAACCTCTGCTAGAACTTTCTTCTTTTGGAAATATTTCCATGCTCGGAGATTGCTCCGTTCAAATTGCTCTGGCTGACTATCAACATCCTGCATGGCAAGCTATTGATGACAACATTTTAAGGTCTGAAATTAACAGATTTACTTTACAAGAAGGGGATGATATTCCTATTTGGTCCTTTACTACATCTGGAAAATTTGACATTAAGTCTACTCATAGTTATATTAAAGGACAGTATGCTGGCTCTCCTCTTATCAAATTGTGGCACAGGAAATTTCCACCCCGAGCATCTCTATTTTATTGGAAAGTTCTTAACCATGCAGTGCCAACAGACTGTCAGATTCAGAAAAGTGGTGTGGTTTTTGCATCCTGTTGCAATTGATGTTTCTTATCTCATGTAGTTGAAGATTCATATCATCTCTTTTTACATAGTGAAATGGCTAAGTTTCTTTGGAATAAATTTGGTTCTGTTATGGACAATGCCTGTTTGGTAACAAGTGATCTAAATAGCCACCTAAAGCACATTCTCAATACAGCTAGTATGAACAATCCAAAAGGTTTTCTTACTCTGCTAGTGGCTTTGTTGATAATATGGAATATTTGGAAGAATAGGTGCAGCAACAGGTTTGAAGGCACTAGAATTAATCTATTTCGTACTGCAGATCAAATTTTAGGTGAAATTATCTACATCATGCAGCAGATTACTTTCAAAAGTGGTGCTGGTAACACTCTCAATCAAGCTCTCAATTCCTTGGGCATCACGGTTAAGCATAAGGTTCTTTCTTGTCTTATTGTTCAATGGATTGCTCCTCAATTTCCTTTTTCTCTTAATGTGGATGGTGCCAGTAAGGGTAACCCCAGTCCTTCAGGGGGGGTGGTTGTTTTAGAGATTCTAGTGGTAAACTTCTACTGGGTTTCTCGTACTTTTATGGTTGCGGATCTAACATGGTGGAAGAAGGACGTGCTTTTCTAGATGGTCTCAGACTGGCTCAACAGTATGGCATTCCTATTTCCATTATATACTCTGATTCCAAATCTCTTATTGATATGCTCAAAGACAAACGTAGTCCACCTTGGTCTCTTATTCCATGGTGGAGCAAGCTTCTGAATATTCTTAATACATTGCAATGCCCAATTGTTCATACATACAGAGAAACTAATCAAGTTGCAGATGCCTTGGCTAATTATGCAGTCTCTTCGGGCAGTAATAGGGAATACTTCTCTGTTAAAGAATTACCTCTGATGGCGAGAGGATATTGTACAGCTGATGCTTCTTGCATTCCTAATATTCGCGTCCGATTCCAATAATATGGCTTATCACAATGCTAAGTGTTATTGTTACTTGTTATCTAGAGCCTCGTGCATTTGTCTTCTATTCTTGGCTTGAACCAGGCTTTCAGGATTCTTGCTTGGACCGGGGCCTCTGAATTAGCGGAACAAACGAGCCTTTTGGAATTTGTTTGGTCCTTCTATGCTCGAAGGTTTCATGCTCTCGGGTTAGGACTGTGTTGCATGCTTTCGAAGACATCAAGCTCTCGGGTTTGCACAGTATGTGTACGGACTATTTTGTGGTGGTATGCATGGACCGGGCTACAGTCAGGAAGTGGGTTGCACGTTCAGATGCACCGATTTCCTTTGCTGCTTTATTCATGGACTAATCATATATGGTCCTTTGCACCGAGGCGACAATCCTACCAGCAGATTAATAGGATTATGCATCTATTTTAATCAGAGCTTTGCCTTTGTAATTGCTCAGATGCAGATTTGCTCGAGGACTCCTTTCCTTTCGTTAACTCTGTTTAGAAGTCTTTCGGTTGTATAGATTTTATTTCTCTTCTCATTGTACTTAAGAGGATGGCCTCTCCTGAAGTTGTATCTTTTTGATTTATCAATAGAAAAAGCATCTAGTGGCTTTTTTGGTGGAGTGAGAACATTCCCTTCCTCTGGAATGGGGGTGCACTCTCCCTTAAACCTACTAGATGACTGAGTTTATATATAAAAAAAACTATCATGATTGACTTATAGTGTATGACATCATCAAAACTGTAGGAGTGCAACAGTCTCCCCCTTTTTGATGATGGCAACACTATGAGTCAACTCTATGAGACAAATTATGTCAATGCAATCACAATTGAGTGAACAAGCAGAACACACACTAACCCTGCCAATGCAAAAATAGTCTCCCGACCTAATGACTCTCCCTCTTGTCTCTCCCCCTCAAATGCAAAACACTCTCCCCACCATTTGACTCTCCCTCCTATCTCTCCCCCTTTGACATCATCAAAAGGAGATGAAAGAGATATCTAGCTGTTGGATAGGTGAGAGGAAATACATCATTTTCACAGAGAGAATGATCCATGAACATATCTTAAAAGATTAAGTAGGGCACTAAAACAAGTGTAGATTCTTCAAATCAAGTAATCAAGAAAGATCTGGAAGAGAAAGTGAAGTTTATCTGCGAACAGAGGATATGAGAAGGAAGCAAGCGTGAACAAATATGTCAAGAGAGATCAGCCAAACACACTCCACAAGAGATCAGACAGTCAAACCATACAGAGGAGACGGAGAGTTTTTAAGGTGGTTCGATTGCGATATGCAATCTACGTCCACCCCTTACTCCATAGGAGTAAGGCTTCCTTGAACTAAGCAATGAAAAAACACTGCAGACTTAGTATGCTAACATCTACTACCTTGCAGCTTGCCACAAGGGAACAAATCCCTCTACACCGATCTTGCAACCCACATGATCTGAACCTGACCTTGCTCCAGCAAGATCAGAACCGGAGGACCAACCTCCCTTCCCCTAAACCAGAGGGTACACACGAGTGAATTCCCTACACTCGCAACTAGAGAACCAATCTCCCTTCCTCTAAAAACACTTAGAGGGTAACAAAGCAGTAAGGAAGTAATGGGTGAAACAACTCGAAAATTAAACGATGAAAAGAAAATAGTCACTCAAAAACAACGAAGATTAGCTTCTAGAGAAGCAGTCTTTCAAGCTCAAAACAAAGAAATGATCACTCAGACTCCCTCATTTCTAGTCAGACTCTTCTCTCGAATAGGGAGGTTTTTTGCTCAAGCAGTCTCACTTTTTTTGTCTTCAGCAGCTTCTCCTTGCTGTCTTCGGCCTCCTTTTATAGCCAGATGATAGCTCGTGGCCAACACGATTCCCGCCCATTTCTTTTCATAGAGTTGATTCCTTTTTGGGTCCACGTGTCAGGATCATCCTTTCTTGTTCATTGCCTCAGATCACGAGCCCTTAAACCTAGTACATTGACTTCCACGTGGAGTAGCCTCACTGGTTTTGGGTTCGCCGAACACATGCTCGACCAGGTGACAAACCTACCAAGTGAAAGAGAATATTAGTGGAAGCTACACTAACCCAGGTCATGCACAGACTTTGTGTATCATACAGCAAGTCAAGCACAGATTCTAACTGTCATGCACTGACCTTGAAACTAGTGACTTAGACACATGCACAGACCATATTCCAGACAATGCTCAGACCATGTGTCGTGTAATGCAGGATATGCACAAAGTTTACATCAATGCATAGACTTTGAATGTGCAGAAGCCAAGACATGCATAGGCCTTACGTGCGTGCATCCACAAAGATTGCACAGACTTAGAATGCAGTGTAAAATAATCATGCACAGATAATATTGCACAGGTCTAGTGCAGTGTACCGACTTTGATCATGCCTAAGACAAGATGTTGCACCGACGTTGATCACGCATGAGAGACATTTGCACCGACCTTGTGTGTCTGTGCAGGCAAGGAGTGCACTGACTTGGTGCCTGTAGAACATAACCTGCACCGACCTAATGTGCGTGTGCAAAGTATGCACCGAGCTATGTGAGCCAAAGCTTGCACCGACTATATGAATGCACTGACTTAGATGTATGCGTAAACAAGAACTGCACCGATGTAGCATTTGCAAGACAAACAATGCACCGACTTCCATCTGCTAAGCAAGTGAGCAAGGACTCGAATGCAATGACCTAAATGCACAGACCTCAATAGTAATGTGCACTGACTTCGTGTGCACGGTGCGAGAGTTGCACCAACTTGATTGCGTAAACAAAATCTGCACAACTAGGAAATGCACGAAAGACATGATATGCACTGAGTTGTCAGTGAATGCACGGACTTGAAAATGCATAAACAGACTTGGTCGCGTGCAGCAACTAAGGTTGCACCGACTTGATTGCGTGCAACAACGATTGTTGCACCGACTTGATGCTCGCATGCATAGACCCTATTCAGTAGAGATGCAGCATATACACGGACTCAACTACAGAATAAACTAAGTATGCACGGACTTTCAGAGTAAAACTAGAGAGTGCAGTATGAAATAATGTATAAAAGAAATGTATTATGATGAACTATCATGATTAACTTATAGTGTATGACATCATCAAATCTGTAGGAGTGCAACAAGCATAGCACACGTAAGGGTACAAGTCTGGTCCTACCTCAGGCACAACGAAGTTCCAACCATGGCATCGCTGCCACCATCTCGCTCTCTGAGGAGATGCAATCCTCGTCACGAGAAACTGCCACCGATCAAATCCCATTCTCGGTGGACCAATCAAACATAAGCTCCTCTACCTGCTGACTGACCTTCCACCCTGCATAAGGGATAACCATCACTGAGCACCAACCAACTCACACAGTCATCTCAATTGACTGCCACAAATCTGTCAACTCCATGCCATGAACCATCCCATACCTGGCAAGCCGAACGCCCATAACAACACAGGACCAACGCCAGTCCGAACACAAACCTCCAACAGATCCCAGATCTAATTCTGAGAAGGTATATCTTACAATAGGTCTCCCAAGGCCTTGCTTGCCCATGGCTCTCGCCATTCTCGATTCACTACAACCGACATCTTCTATCTATGAAAATCCATTCGTCGGTCACCAGTTACTCGTCAACGAGAAACCCTTACTTGCGCTACTTCCTCTTTCTTGCTCCTTCACCAAACCTGATGAGCACATTCCAAATCTTGATAGGCCATCCGTTGACTATTACACTGACCATTACTGCATATCGAGTCGATCCTCACTCAGACACCGCATCTGATTTTGATTATCACGCCAACTCTACCCTCTCAGGGGAGCACGGTAAAACCAAATGACAAGATTCCACAATCCTTAGTCCACAAAAGCTCTAGACTCAGGCTTAAAGGGAAATCCTCCCACGCTGGTCACAAGACCAAGGCTCTCCAATTGACAACATCCCTTTAGGGACCTCCATACTCAGGCATCGTCCATTTTACAATCTCATCCCATCTTCATCATAATTATTCTAAGTGGACACCTGTCAATCCTCGACTTCACTCTCACTATCGAGCCATAGGACACCACTTGAATGATCCAAGGCACATATCTCCAAGACAACCAAGTGCCTCCTTAACACCATAGGAGTCCGGTCAACGGCGCGCCAAACAACCCGGGTCTCCAGACATCACAGATTCTTATCACAGATGGGTCCTTCCTGCAACATTTCAAATTCTCGGACTGAACTGGGCCTCTTCCAGACATTATCATTGCTGGCCACTCGGCCAGCCTCCCCAGCCACTGATAACTACCAATTGGGACCCATAATCATCTCTCGGAGATCACATCTCTAGGACCACGTGTCATGCCCTGAACCTATAGTAGCGGAACACATTGCTTGGAACGTGGCAGTGATGCAGTCGTGTCAATCAGAGCAAGCATAAAGGCACAATATAACTAAAACATAATTTCATTGAAATTCCAAATATATGTTTATTATAATTTTGACTCCAACTAGTAGACTCAATAAAAAAAACTTATAATAGACTCTTGACTAACAAAACTAGACACAAGACTTGGAGGGATCATCTATGTGGCCGGAGTTCTCTTTACTCTTGCCCTTGCCCATCTTGGTTGCATTCATCTTCATTATTACCTGAAAAACATGAGAAAATACAAGGTGAGCGAACACTAAGTAGGTCTTATATCTCTTGCTCCAAGCTAGCTTTACGTGATTAATGAATTAACATGAATATGCATGAATGAGATGAGCAGATAAATAACAAGAATTACAAATAGGCATGAGATAGAACATGAAGAGATTAACTTTCGAGAACATATCTCGTAGGGACAAGCATGTAGAAGATGTATTGCGAATGAGAATGTATAGCCATTAGAGAATTGTCAATAACGAAGTTTTTTCCCTTTCCGGGCCAAGTCGAATATTGTATCATATCAAGTGGAGAACATATCATATCATATTAGAATTGTGTAGATCAAATCTTGCTTATCATTGATGCAATGTCACACCCAATCATTCATAGTACCGGTATATGTCTTGCCTTTGTCTCGCCCATGAAACCAGATCCGAGCCCCCACAAATAATCAACCTAGCATTGAGTGTCAAATTTGGACCCATAGACTCATATAACTTTTCTAGACAATGTCCATATAATATATATAATGACCAAAGGAATTTTAAGGACTAAGCCATTGTAGGAACATTAAGGTAGATTCACGGAATAGGGATTTCAAGAACAGAACTTTATGTAGAGATTGCATGGCGATAATCTCACATAAAACCGGGACATGCATGAATCTGGGATAAGTGGCATCCACTAAGGTCGCCGCCAATTATAGAATCCGCGTCCACTACGGTGGTCGCCAGTTTTGTGAACAATGAAGGCGCGGGGGAAAATAGCGTCACCTGGATTGGATGTTATATCCATTCTGGCGTCAACTGTCTTTGACGCCAATTCTAGGCAGTGATAGAACTCACTCACAGAACACTAGAAATAGCGCTCTATGGTGGCTAGGGCGTCATGTTTCTTTAAAGTGACATGACACAACACGGTTTCAGGGTTTTTACGGTACAACCTGCTCGGCGGACTTGAGGGAATCCAAGGCTCGTGAAGACTTATGGAGGCCTTAGAGAAAGAAATTCCAATCCGGTGGAAGGAATATCCGGCGGAGGGTCATTCAATCTCCATGAATTAAGGTGTCAACGTAAAAACTCGTGAAAAATAGGGACTCTATCTCGGCCATGAGATAGTAGTGCCAAAAGACCCGCGATATGGGCCAAAATCTGATAAAACTGTGAGAGAAAGAATTAGCGTCAAATCAAGAAGGCGCCATACACAAAATCCGCGCCCTTATGCAAAGATGCTAATTCATTATTTTTATCCAGTTTTCAAATAAAACATAAAATTGGCGTCCGTGTATGGAGGCACCATTTATTTAATTAGCGTCCATTCGGATGGACTACAATTCCATGATTTTCCTTACTTATTTTATTTTAACAAATTAAACGGAAAACTCGCGTCCCTTTGAAAAGACGTCAATTCATATTTTTATTTTTATTTAATTTAATAACTCAAAAAATAGCATCTCTTTTTGAAGACGTCAATTCATATCTTTTTTCTATTTAATTTAATATTTCAGAATGTAATGTCACTTTAAAAGGACGCATATTACCATATGTTTATAATATATATATATATATATTTATTTATTTATTTATATGTATATATTTGAAAGAATATTGATAGATAAGATTTTTAAAGGAAAAAGATAAAAGGGAAAAAAGGCATAAAGTATATCAATAGGCTTAACTTGGTTTAAATGTTTATAATAATTAAATTTACGTATATTCAAGTTGATGAATGCCACTTTAAAACCCAAGTTCTCGACGTATACACGTCGAAACCGCACAATCTATATAACAAAATGAAGAGTCCGAAAAAATCTACCTAACATGATATTCAAAAAAAAATTTGCCTAAGAGGAGGCTTATCTTAGGATGGGAAAAAGGAGATACCATCCCCACGACCTCGCTCACTACCCTAACAACACCCCCACGAAATTTCACATCCAAAGCCCAATTCGGCGCCCATAAACAAGGCATCAACGTAATGGTATTTAACTACCCGCTACAGTGCATATTGATATATTCACCGTATAACTCAATAAATCGTTTAAATTACTAATTAATTAATGTTGCTAGTTAATGTTACCATATAAGGACATGGAAATTAAGATAAAAATATGGGGATTCCAAAAATATGCATGTCCTAATTTTTTAGCTCATTGTTTTATAGTTATAAAATTTTAAAGTTCGTATAGGATTTTAACATAAACCGGGTTAATTTTATTCCAGTAGGATTTTAATGAAAGAAAGACATGCAAAATGTGAGAAAAATCTAGGGATCATGAGAACATGCATTTCGTTATTTTTTTCAGCATGACTCAATAGATACTAAATTTTAAAGATTATCGTAATTATCAATTAATCAAAGAATTCACGTTTTTTAACCGAAATCATGCAGGACGGTAATCAAACAAGAAACATCAGATCATGAGAAGGTTATAAAACTTTTCTAACATGAATATCGATTTATTATGTTTGGGAGATTGCCTACCTCGTGATGGAAGAAGAAGAACGGTGGAAAAAGAAGGTAGCAGACAGAGGAAGAAGAAGTGTCCCTTCTTCACGTTTGGGACGCAAGAGGAAGAAACATATGACACTGCGTCGACGCACTCGGAGAAAAAGAAGAGTATCACGCTAGGCTCTCTCCTTTTAACGCAGCGGCAGCAGCACCCTTCGAACGCATGAGCAGTACCCCCATGCGTTCGATCGGGCATTGGATTTATAGGGGAAGAAACCCCCCTTCAAGCAGGTTTCCCAGTGGGAATTAAGTTTCCCCTCAATTGAATCCCAAACATGCAAGGTGTTTATTTTTAAAACCCGTATTACCTAAACCATAGCCACTTTCTCGTGTTTGAACTCCCAAAACCATAAAGCTCCCATGCAAACTTCGAACGTGATACAGGGTTTGCACTTCTAAAAGGCCCATTAATTAAGCTATACCAAGTCGCCCATTACACATATACCCTCACAAGCCCATTTCGTAGGTTGCATGAGGAGAAATTCTCAAGGGTCCAATATTCCCTTCGGGATTTGCCAAAACTCATTAATTGTTAGTTTAAAGGCCTTTATCTACATATATATATGTTTAAGCCCTCAAAGCCCACCGATGAAAACCTTTAAAGCCCACAAGGTTCATTTCAAAGATTTTATTCCTTCAATTTTTAAATTCTCCATAAATGTTATATGGATGTTGTTATTTACCCCTTTTTATTTTTTCACATATATTATATGACTATTATAATTATTATTCTTATTTCTATTATTTTTATTTTCGGGATGCTACACTCTCCCCCACCTAAAAGAATTTGGTCCCCAAATTCACATGATTCCTTTCCAACATGGTGGGATACAAAGTTGCCAATCTAAAATATGCATTCTACCCCTATCACCAGGATCACATGTCCATTCATGAAATTATAAATAAGCTAGGGTTTAAGATTACCTTCCAACGCTTGTACCTTGCCTTGCCGCTTCGGTCCACCTTGTTGCTCCTCCCGCGGCGCTTGCTCCTTCATTAAAGGACAACAGGTAATCCTATGTTCTCCACTTCCACAACGGATACACTTACCAAGCTTCCTCCAGCAATTTTCCATTCGATGACTACTTTTATCGCAGTGCTCGCATCTTTCCTTAACCAGGACAATCTGTTGATCCCTCTTCTTGGGATTTTAGTCATTGTTTCGACCATTCCCTCCATTTGGCCTTTTCTTTCCATTCACAGGTTCACTATTCTTGGAACCATTTGCCAAATTCTTCCTAGCAAGTCTTCCCTTGATGCGTTCGGCCTTTTCCATGGCATCTCTTAATAGCTGTGCTTTCTTAACCATGTCGGTATATGTTTGGATCTCCATTGGTGCTAATTGAGGAATAAATTCTATCTTCAACCCGTTCATAAATCTCTTAGCCCTCATCTTTTCCGTACAAACCAAATGAGGTGCATAGCGAGCTAACCTAGAAAATTGCACCTCATACTCCGCGACCGATAGATTTTGTTGTTTCAATGCCGCAAACTCCATAGCTTTCTTCTCTCAGATTCTCTCCGAGAAATACTTCTCGTTAAAATGTTCCAAGAACTCGGTCCATGTTACTTGATTGTCGGGTAAAATTACTTCTACTGACTCCCACCAAGCTCGGGCATCTCGTTCTAGTTGGTAAGTTCCCAACAAGACCTTCACTTGGTCAGTACACTACATGACCTGAAAGGTCCTTTCTATTTCCCACACCCATTTTTCATTCTCGTCCTGGTCAGTAGACCCACTAAACTTAGGGGGATTCATCCCTTGAAAACTTTAATATAAATCCCCCATTCCTTGATGACCTCTATCTTGTGCTACTTGTTGCAATGCCTGAGTTAACCCTTCGATGGTATGCTGCATTTCCCTTCATCGAGCACGCTCGGCAGCCAACTTAACCTACAAAAAAAATTTTAAATATAATTAGTCTTGGCTTTGGATCACTTTTATCTTTAAGTAAAACATAATTTTTGTTGGTTAGCCCATGGCTCTACCCAAATCACATGGGATTCCTATAGGCTAATTAACAAGGACAACTCAACCTATGACTTAAACTTAATGACCAAGAGATTTAGAAAAGCCTAGACTCTGATACCACTTCCGTCACGCCCTGAACCGATAGCAACGGAACGCATTACTCGGAACATGGCATCAATGTAGTCGTGTCAATCAGAGCAATCATAAAGGCACAATATAACTAAAACATAATTTCATTGAAATTCCAAATATAAGTTTATTACAATTTCAACTCCAACTAATAGACTCAATAAAAGAAAATTACAATAGACTCTTGACTAACTAAACTAGACACAAGACTTGGAGGGATCATCTAAGTGGCTCGAGTTCTCTTCACTCTTGCCCGTGCCCATCTTGGTTGCATTCATCTTCATTATAACCTGAAAAATATGAGAAAAACACTAGGTGAGCGAATACTCAGTAGGTCTTATATCTCTTGCTCCAAGCTAGCATTACATGATTAATGAATTAACATGAATATGCATGAATGATATAAGCAGATAAATAACAAGAATTACAAATAGGCATGAGATAGAACATGAAGACATTAAATTTCGAGAACATATCTAATTGGGACAAGCATGTAGAAGATGTATTACGAATGAGAACGTATTGCCATTCGAGAATTGTCAATAACGAAGTTTTTTCCATTTCCGGGCCAAGTCGAATATCGTATCATATCAAGTGAAGAACATATCATATCATATTGGAATTGTCTAGATCAAATCTTGCTTATCATTGGTGTAATGTCACACCCGATCATTCATAGTATCGGTATATGTCGGTGCTTTACCATGCCCCTGGGACCAGATCCGGGCCCCCATAAATAATCAACCTAGCATTGAGTGTCAAATTTGGACCCATAGCCCCATATAAATTTTCTAGACAATATCCATGTCATATATATCATGACTAAAGGAATTTCAAGGACTAAGCCATTATAGGAACATTAAGGTAGATTCACGGAATAGGGAATTCAAGGACAAAACTTTATGTAGAATGACATGGAGATAATCTCACATAAAATTGGGACATGCATGAATCTGGGATAATTGGCGTCCACTAAGGCCACCGCCAATTACAGGATCCGTGTCCACTACGGTGGTCGCAAGTTCTGTGAATGGTAAAGGCACGAGGGAAATTAGCGTCACCTGGACTGGACGCTATATCCATTTTGGCGTCAACTATCCTGGACGTCAACTCCAGGTAGTGATGGAACTCACTCATAGAACACTAGAAACAGTGCTATATGATGGCTAGGGCATCATGTTTATTCAGAGTGATACGACACAACACGGTTTCAGGGTTTTTAGGGGACAACCCGATCGGCGGCCTTGAGAGAATCCAAGACTCGTGAAGACTTATGGATGCCTTAGAGAAAGAAATTCCAATCCAGTGGAAGGAATATCCGGCGGAGGGTCATTCAATCTCCAAGAATTATGGTGTCAACGTGAAAAATAGGGACTCTATCTCAGCCACGAGATAGTAGTGCCTAAAGACTCGCGATATGGATCAATATCCGATAAAACTATGAGAGAAAGAATTAGCGTCAAATCAAGAAGGCGCCAATTATAAAATCCACGTCCTTATGCAAAGACCCTAATTCATGATTTTTATCCGGTTTTCAAATAAAACATAAAATTGGCGTCCGTATATAGAGGCGCCATTTATTTAATTAGCGTCCATTCGGATGGACGTGAATTCCATGATTTTCTTTATTTATTTCATTTTAACAAATTAAACCAGAAACTTGCGTCCCTTTGAAAAGACGTCAATTCATATTTTTATTCTTATTTAATTTAATAACTCAGAAAATAGCGTCTCCTTTAGAAGACGTCAATTCATATCTTTTTTCTATTTAATTTAATATTTTAAAAAATAGCGTCTCTTTAAAAGGACACATATTACCATATATATATAATATATATCTACGTACATATATATATATATATTTCAAAGAATATTGATAGATAAGGTTTTTAAAGGATACAGATAATAGGAGAAAAAGGCATAAAGTATATCAATAGGCTTAACAGGGTTTAAATCTTTATAAGAATTAAATTTACGTATATTCAAAATTGATGAATAATGTAGCGCCACTTTAAACCCCAAGTTCTTGATGTATACATGTCGGAACCGCACAATCTATATACCAAAACGATGATTCCAAAAAACTATACCCAAGCTGATATTCAAAAACAAATTTACTTGAGAAGAGGCCTATCTTAGGATGTGAAAAATGAGATATCATCCCCACGACCTCGCTCACTGCCCTAGTAACACCCCCGTGAAATTTTACGTCCAAAGTCCACTCTGGGGCCCACAAACAGGCCATCAACGCAATGGTCTTTAACTACGCCATATAACTCAATAAATCATTTCAATTACTAATTAGTTAATGTTGCTAGTTAATGTTACCATATAAGGACATGAAAATTAAGATAAAAACATGGGGATTCCAAAAAATATGCATGTCCTAATTTTTCTGCTCATGGTTTTATAGTTATAAAATTTAAAGTTCGTACGGAATTTTAACAAATAAATAGGGTTAATTTTATTCCAGCAGATGAAAGAAAGTCATGGAAAATATGCAAAAAATCTAGGGACCATGAGAGCATGCATTTCGTTATTTTCTTCAGCATGGTTCGATAGATACTAAATTTTAAAGATTGTCGTAATTATCAATTAATCAAAGAATTCATGTTTTTTAACAGAAATCATGCTGATCGGTAATCAAACAAGAGACACCAGATCATGAGAAGGCTATATGACTTTTCTAACATGAATATCGATTTTTTTTGTTTGGGAGATTGCCTACCTCACGGTGGAAGAAGAAGAATGGTAGAAGAAGAAGGTAACAGACGGAGGAAGAAGAAGTGCCCCTTCTTTACGTTCGGGATACAGGTGGAAAAAACAGATGACGCTGCGTCGACACACTCGGACAGAAAGAAGACTATTACGCAAGGCTCCCTCCTCCCAATGTAGCGGCAGTAGCAGCACCCTTCAAACGCACGAGCAATACCCCCATGCGTTCGATTGGGCATCAGATTTATAGGGGAGGAAACCCCCCCTTTGAGCAGGTTTCCTAGTGGGAATTAAGTTTCCCCTAGATAGAATCCTAAACACGCAAGGTGTTTATTTTTAAAACCCTTATTATCCAAACCACATGCACTTTCCCATGTTTGATCTCCCAAAACCCTAAAGCTCCCATGCAAGACTTCGAACGTGATACCTGGTTTGCAATTCTAAAAGGCCCATTAATTAAGCTATACCAAGTCACCCATTACACATATACCCTCACAAGCCCATTTCATAGGTTGCATGAGGAGAAATTCTCAAGGGTCCAATATTCCCTATGGGATTTGCCAAAACCCATTAATTGTTAGTTTAAAAGCCTTTATCTACACACACACACACACACACACACACACACATATATATATATATATATATATATATATGTTTAAGCCCTCAAAGTCCACTGGTGAAAACCTTTAAAGCCCGCAAGGTTCATTTCAAAGATTTTATTCCTTCAAATTTTAAATTCTCCATAAATGTTATATGGATGTCATTATTTACCCCTTTTTATTTTTCCACAAATATTATATGACTGTTATCAATATTATTCTTATTTCTATTCTTTATATTTCAGGGTGCTACACCACGATTCCATCTCGAGGACACAGCTCTCCACATGAGTCGAGCACATAGCTTACCGATTTCGACCATCAAGTCCTCGTCCTCTGTGAAGCTATTCCTTAGCAACCCCCAACTATGTTTATTACCAAACACCTGACATCGCTTCCAACAAATGGACAAGGTACTCATCCGGCACATCTGCCGTCATATTTCCCCAACTTTCCATTCTGCCAGTGCCACAACCCATAATGCCTTAAGCAATGGCACGGCAATCGACATGGCTTACAGAGCCAAAGACAAACTCACACCGAGGAACCTATCCTCCGATGCTCTACTCATCCACTAACCAAGGTAAAATCATTGGCATTGGTTATATGCCAATACAAGGAAATCGTTTAAGCTGGTCTTAGATGAAAGGTCTAAGCCGGGGTGTTTTAGCGGGTAGCCCTGACAAGAAATCAAGCACCAACCAAGGTAAAGTCATTGGCATTGGGTATATGCCAACGTAATAAAATCGTTTAAGCCGGTCCTAGATGAAAGGTCTAAGCCATTAGGTTTTAGCGGCTGGTATCGACAAGAAGTCAAGCACCAACCAAAGTGAAATCATTGGCATTGGGTATATGCCAGTGTAAGAAAGCTTTTAAGCCGGTCTTAGACGGAAGGTCTAAGCCGTTAGGTTTTAGCGGCTAGCCCTAACAAGAAGTCAAGCACCAACTAAGGTAAAATCATTGGCATTGGGTATATGCTAACACAAGGAAATCATTTAAGCTAGTCTTAGATAGAAGGTCTAAGCCGTGGGGTTTTAGCGGCTAACCTTGACAAGAAGTCAAGCACCAACCAATGTAAAATCATTGGCATTGGGTATATGCCAACGCAAAGAAATCGTTTAAGCCGGTCCTAGACGGAAGGTCTAATAGCAGCTGGTCTCACCAAGAAGTCAAGCACCAACCAAAGTGAAATCATTGGCATTGGGTATATGCCAACGCAAGAAAGCGTTTAAGCCGGTCTTAGACGGAAGGTTTAAGCTGTTAGGTTTTAGTGGCAGGTCCCGACGAAAAGTCAAGCACCAACCCTAATTAAATCATTGGCATTGGGTATATGCCATCGCAAGAAATTAATCGTTTAATCCGGTCCTAGATGGAAGGTCTAAGCCATTGGGTTTTAGCGGCTGGTCTCGATGAAAAGCCCAGCACCAACCTTGATGAAACATTGGCATTGGGTATATGCCAACGCAAGGAGATCGTTTAAGCCAGTCCTAGACGGAAGGCCTAGGCCGTTAGGTTTTAGCGGCTAGCCTTGACAAGAAGTCTTGCACCAACCAAGGTGAAATCATTGGCATTGATATGCCAATGCAAGGAAATCATTTAAGTCAGTCCTAGACTGAAGGTCTAAGCCGTTGGATTTTAGTGGCTGGTCCCGATGAAAAGTCAAGCACCAACCTTAATGAAATCATTGGCATTGGGTATATGCCAACGTAAGGAAATCGTTTAAGCCGGTCCTAGACGAAAGGTCTAATATAATACCCTAGATTCTTTGGATCGTAATCAGAGAGCTTTCGTGGGTTCTGAAATGTGTTTTATGATTCACTTGGGTTTTTCCCTTGTATAACTTGCGGAACCCCGTGGAGAGTGAACTGTTGAGTTTTGAGACTCTAGGACGCTACAGGTGCGTTGTGTTCTTTCTGAGGATCGCGAAGACTATTTTTTCTTATTTTTTTAAATTTATGAAATTTTAGGCCAAAATATCAAATTTCAGAAAAATTGCTAATTTCCTATTTTCTTTTCCTTTTAACCCTTTCTCCCCCCTCTCTCCTCTCTCACGTCTCTCACTTTCTCTCCCTCTGTTCCCTATCCTCTCTTCTCCTCTCCGCCGGGGCGTACGACTGTGGAGGAGCTGGATGAGGTGGTGACGGCGTGGAGTTGACCTGGGCGTGATGGCGCGAGAATCGGAGCGTGGTGTTGGCGCAATCTCATTCGTGGATTTGAAGCCGACGTGGGTTGTTCATGTGATGGTTTTCAGCATGGTTTGGCCGTTTCGGCATGCGAGATCTTCGGTGGAGGTAGGGGGATGGATACCCTACTCTTTTCCTACTTCCTCTCATGATTTGGAGCCGAACGGTGTGAGTTTGAGCAGGTTTTCCAGCTTTAAGGGCGAAATCATGTTTCGGGGGTGTGAGCTGTGTTCGCCATTCCATGCAATGGTTTTCACATTAAATGGTAAAATATAAACCCCTGGCATGTTGGGATTTGTTTCCCGCCAGTTTAACTCCGTTTGAGCATGATTTGGGGCCCGTATGAGGCCGAATGCTCGCATGACTCGTTTTGGGTCGATTCATGGGAATCACCCATTTCTTACTATTTTGTGGTTGGTTTGACCCCTTCCGGCTTGTGGAAGGTCGGAATTGCATGTATGGTTGTTTCCCCATCGTTCTAGGACGATTGGGGCTTAGAAAGACTGGGTTTTGTAGGTTTCTATGGTTTTTGGACCGGAGGAAGAGTCGCGGTCCACTAGAAACCGCATTCATCGCTCTTGGGTAGTAGTGGTCTAGTCTAGACCGCTTTACCATTGAAGGTCGGTTAGTAGACGCGGTCATCTACGCACCCGACCGCGTTACGGAGATGCGGTCGTTTGGAAAATTGCATTTATGTAGAAGTGGCTGTTGGTCAACCGCGTTCTGGTTTTTTTGATCAGTCTAGGTCGGTTCGCAAGTCGCGATCATGCGACTGACTGCCTCTCTGAGTAGCAGTCAGGGGGAGACCATCTCTTGCTTGGGTCAAGCGTCTGGGTGAACGCTGTCGCTCACCTGACTGTGTTTAGCCAGTCGCGGTCGTTTGGGTAACCGCGTTTCACCTGGTTCTTCGAGGAGCGGTCCTGATGAGATCGTCACTTTGTTGGGCTTCTAAGTAGCGTCCATGGGCCGACTACTACTTGTTCTATGTGTCTCTTTCGCGTTGGTTTGGCTTCCTGTGGGTTTGACTTTGACCCCTTAGTTAGCCCATTATTCCGTGGATGTCGTAGACGTCCTATAAGGGCTGTGACCGTGTTATAGGGTGTTCGGGAGTGCCACTGTACCGAGCGGTATTCTGTGTTGTTTCGAGAGTCATTATGGTTTCCGATCAACCCGGTTATGACCAGTGGTTGACACGTGACCTCGTGAGTGTCTCATCTATCAGGTGAGGATCGAGACCTGGTTTTAGACGCTTGGAGATTTCCTGTTACCTCAGTTTGCGTGTCCATCTGGTTTGAGGGCTTTGGTAATCCCTCATATTCCATGTTTCGTGTTATGCGAAATTGTTAGTCCGATGAGCAGCCTAAGGGATGTGGACTTTCATTATTGCTATTATGGATCCAGCTGTTATGTGCGACTTCCATAATGTGTTTTACCATGATTTGGCTTAGGAACTAGGTTGATTAACGGTGTGTTGCCGTGATGTGCGACGATCTTGACTGGAATCTTGTGACTCAAGGATCGCTGTGTCAGCAGGTCTAGCTGTCTGTCCTGAGCCTGGAGATAGTTTTGTGTGCTGCCTTGTACTTCGTAGTACCTATGACAGGTGCGTATTTAGCCTGTCCGTACTTCATTATTTTGAGTCTCTGTGTCTAGTGAGCCTCCACTAGTCGTAGCCTGACGACACATTCTATGTGTCTGCCCACCTGAGAGTGGTGGCGGGGTGAGTTCCCGATTGAGATGGTTTGTAGGCTGGTTGCCGTGGGCCCCTTTGTATTGCCGTGAGAGTCCTATGGGAGGGGGAAACTCGCTAAAGGCCTGGCTCAAGACATCGAGCTTGTGTGTGCACATGTGGTCAGGGGCGTTGGACGAGACCCGACGGGCGTGACCCTGACTAGTCACTCGTTACTTGGTACTTGGTTCTTGTTGAGTGTCTCAATTTTCGCCGTTCCAGGTGAGTGGGAGACACTTGAGGTGCAGTGTAAGACGTCAGTGGACGCATCTGACTGTTCTTCTGGTGAGGAGGTGCTTCTGTCACATGACATGATGATTTTTGGGGCTTTCGTGACTGGTTTCCATCATGGTTGGCGTGACTTGCCGGGTAATCTATGGTTGCCTTTACCCGAGGTCAGTGTAGCGTACACG
This sequence comes from Amorphophallus konjac, assembly GCA_022559845.1. Lineage (NCBI taxonomy): Eukaryota > Viridiplantae > Streptophyta > Magnoliopsida > Alismatales > Araceae > Amorphophallus > Amorphophallus konjac. Next base: position 215,953,223 of record CM040123.1, on the reverse strand, counting down.
ACGGTGAGATCGTGTATGTCTTGTGCTTTCAGACAATGTGGTCTTCAGTTGGGCTTTTGTCTCGGTAGACGAGCCTGCACGACTGAGGTGTCGTGACGTGTCCTGACTGTTTAGCCAGAGTCTTTTGTATCGGTTTAGCGATTCTCGACTATGTGTCTGGGGATTGGTGTTCTACTGATATGAGTAGTTTACAGGGTCGAGGTTCCTTCGACTGCCGTGTTTCTGTTCAGTACGCCTTTTCTTCTTTACTTTTACTGTTGTTCCTGCTCCTGCTGTTACTACTTTGCTACTGCTTTGTTTAGCACTGCTATTTACCGCTTTTGTTTGGCTTTTCAGGTGTAGCTATTTCTTTCTCGTGCTTTGGAGGTGCAATGTGGTGGTTCTTAGTGCCAGCATTTGTCAGTGTCGGGCTTCCCCCGACTTGAGAGTACGTTATCTTTCCTGTTGTACTATACTTTAGTTGGACTAGACTCTGTTGTAGCTTGTTAGCTACTACTAGTTTTAATTGTTATAGAAAATATAATCATATTTATGCTATTTTAGCAATCATGATCATAGTAATTAATTGTTTACTGCTTTATATAGAAGTTCAATGTACTTCACACACTCCTTTTTATCCCTTCGGAGCTTTACCACTCTTGGGAGGCCTCTCAGAATCCAAGTGGTATCAGGTTTACTCGGTATCCGGAGTCTGGGTCGTCACAATTGGTATTAGAGCGTATGTTTGTGAAAGTACATGGAAATTCGAGATATTGTAGTATTCAGAGTCCATAAGGTTCAGTACAGTCGACAGCTGGCATAGGTTTTGTGCTCCTTTACCATTTGCTTCTTGCGTTAGAGCTTGTGTGCACTGTGTTGGTGCTGTGAAGGTGGTTTTGCTCTCTTCAGGATCTGATGGACTGCCCTTCTTTCGTCATGGTGTTGGTCTCGGTTGTGCTGCACTGGGCAGAGGTTGCCGACAGGCGTGAGTCTATGGTGCGGTGTTCAAGATTTTTTGTGGTTTCTTAAGGTGGCTGATGGCTTTATCGTTGGTGATGGCCGTGCATGTTCTCCGAGGATATTATTGTTGTTTTGGCCGTCCCAGCTTGAGATTTGGTTCAGCCCCTGAGGTGTTAAGGTTGTGATTTGAGGTGGTTGTTGGATGCCTTGTTTGAGAGAGTGCTTGGGCGAACCAAGGATTTCCTTCCTGGTGAGTTGCTGTTAGTCGAGCTTGATCTTTCTCATCCTATCTTGTGGCGTCTTTTCGAGGTAAGCTTTTGAAGTGCTGTTTATGTGAAGCCTTTGTCCTGTGTCTACTTATGTGTGGACTGTGTTAGTTCTGAACCTGATTTGCTCTTGTTCCGCAGTAGCTTGGTTTTGGACCCAGATTAAGGATTTGGGGGCCATTGTGCACGGTGTTCGACATGCCGTGTTTGCCGGCTATTGTGCTGTGAGGTTCAGTGATTATTTCGGGACTAGAGGATAAGCTGAGATTAGCGTCCTTTGCGGCTTGTGATGTGGCTCTTGGCATGATGGTTTGCACTATGGAGACTTGTGATCGGCTGTTAGCAGGATTAGCGCTCGAGACGTGGTATATTGCAATTTGTGAATTGCGATGGCGCTGAGAGATGTGCTTAGATGCGGATGCGGAGTTGTTTGTGATGCCTATAGGTGTTGTGTTGAGTGTGCAGCGGAAGCGTGTGGGCTTATAACCCACTGGTCGAGGATCGTTTGGTTGGAAGATTCTGATCGGCCGAGAGGATTATTTCCTCGGTGTGACATCGTCTTGGCTATGTGTGGCTTGATGTTGTTGGTTGTCGTGCCGTTTCCTGAGGCATTATGGTTGTTGACACTGGCATGTTTGAGAATTGGGGAAATCTGTCGACGTATATGCTGGTTGAGTATCCTTTCTTCTTCTGTATTCCTTGGAAGTTGTGCTCTCGGGACGGATCGTGGTCCTAGAGATGCATTTTTCCAAGAGTTGTTGTGGGTCCTTGTTGGTAAGCTATGAGTGGCTAGTACATTTTTAGCCATGTGGTCAGCTATAATTTTGCCTTGATGTGACCCAGCTTGCTATTGTCCCGTGGATCTGTGTTGAGAATGGAGCCGGGGATTTGCAAGTGTCCATCATTTGGTTCTATGATGGTTTGTGCTTGTGTTCAACTTGGGAGGAGTTCCCCTGTGAGTCTGATTTTAGATTTGTGTGGACCGAGATCTTATCGGTTGGTTCTACTGTACTCTTCTGCCGTGGTAGAGTAGGCGTGAAACTTGAATCAGATGTAATGTCTCAGTGAGGACTGACTTGATTATGTTTTGGTCTAGTGCTATCATTGGTGTTCTGCGTGCCAGTTTTGTTGTTGTTGTAGCGCAAAAGTCGATGGGTGGAGTAATCAGCTCAGATGACTGTGTTTCCTTGTCTAAACCGATGCTTGTTTCGTTTGCCGAGACATGTGTTTTGTCGATGGCTGTTTCGTGGCATGGGTCATGTCTCCTTGCTCTGTGAGACGATAGCGATGATGTCCTGTTTCTGTGGTGCCAGACTTGTATTCCTTTGTGTGCCATGCTCATTCTGTGGATCGATGTGGCTTGAGATCCGGAGCGTGTGCCTATGATTGTGGCTTGGCAGTGTTCCTCTGAATTGTGTTTTTCAATAATTATGTTATCGTGTTTTGTGTGTTCTAGGTTTGGCTGGTGCTTGGAGAGAGTAGCGAGTGTTGGGAGTTGTTCTTCCCTTTTATCTTGTTAGCTCCTTAAATTTTGAGGATGAAATTTCTAAAAGGAGGGGAGGCTATAATACACTGGATTCTTCGGATCAGAATCGGAGAGCTTTCGGAACACTTTCGTGGGTCCTGAAATGTGTTTTACGATCCACTCGGGTTTTTCCCTTGTATAACTTGTGGAACCCAGTGGAGAGTGAACCGTTGAGTTTTGAGACTCCGGGACACTACAGGTGTGTTGTGTTCTTTCCGAGGATCGCAGAGCCTATTTTTCCATATTTTTTTGAATTTACAAAATTTTGGGCCAGAAAATCAGATTTTAGGAATATTACTAATTTCCTATTTTCTTTTCCATTTAACACTTTCTCTCTCCTCTCCCCACTCTCACGTCTCTCACTTTCTCTCCCTCTATTCTCTCTCCTCTCTTCTCCTCTCCCTCGGGGCGTACGACCGTGGCGGAGTTGGACGAGGTGGTGACGACGTGGAGTTGACCTAGGCCATGATGGTGCGAGAATCAGAGCGTGGTGCTGGCGCGATCCCATTCGTGGATTCTAAGCCGGCGTGGTTTGGCCGTTTCGGTGGAGGTAGGGGGACAAATACCCTACTCTTTTCTTGCTTCCTCTCGGGATTTGGAGTCGAACGGTGTGAGTTTGAGCTGGTTTTCCAGCTTTAAGAGCGAAATCACGTTTCGTGGGTGTGAGCCTTGTTCGCCATTCCAGGCGATGGTTTTTACATTAAATGGTAAAATATGAACCCATGATGCGGGATGGGACGCGACTCGAGACAACATGGGACTCTAGCTCGCAGACGTCCATAAGCAAGGAAAGTGTGCGGATGTGCGCGGTTGAGAAATCGGCAATGAGTCAGGGGTATCGGCTTTTCGGCGTGTACTCGGATTGAGTCACAGGACGTGTCACATTTACTCTCTCGCAGCGGTGATAAGAATATGATGAGCTACGTTCCTATCACTCTAGTAGCGGCATATAAAAGTATATACGAGCAAAGCAAATGCCAAAGAGGGGAGTGGAAACGATACCTCTATGCTCCGGGCATGGGGAAGACGACCCCGGCTGAAACTCGTACTCCCGATACACAGTAAATGATTAAATTACAATAATGAATATTACTGCCCACTCCACGCAGGGAGGTAAAGGGCGACAATAATAACCCTGGAATACCAAGCTTGGGTTGACGGGTAGCAATTTGGAACGCTCTCAGGCCAGAGACAGGTTGCCGGTCCGGCTCGGTTCTGCAGGGCCCGCGGAACAGCAACCGGGTCCGACTGCTGGGACGACGGTGCTCGGGCACCTCCTTGCTGTGGCGGTTGGCTGAGATGCTGCAGGGGGGGTGCCAATCGATCTCCGGGAGTGGCGGTTGCCGAAGCTATCCCGGCGTATTTTTTTTGGAATTACCCGGTGACTGCTTTGCTGGCCTGTTCTCGGATCAAAAATGCGCACCTCCACAAAAAGAATTTTTAAGCCCAGATCTGGTGTCGGATCGATGTAAAATTGGTACCGTTGGATAGAGGACTCAAAGGGCTACAACATATAATTATTTCAGATCCATCCAGTAGACGGATTAGAAATGAAAATGACTATTCCCAAAGTTTTTTTACTGACTCAGATTACAGACTGTTAGGACAGAAGATGATCTGCCTGAGACTGAATTTTGACCGACCTAAAAATGATGGATCTGATCTAGGCTCTGGAAAAATTATGGGTGGAAGTGGGGGATGTGAGGAACACGTATGAATGTTTTGGGATTTTTTAATGGTGGCTAAGGGGGCGGAAAAATACAACAACAGGACACTGTCCCGCAGATCTGCAAACTGGCAGATTGCTGGGGGGAAAAACTTAATTACGGAAAAAATACTAAACGAAGGTGAAATGACACGAAATTTGAACTAGGGATGGGGGATGATAGGAAGAACAAACCCTCAAAATTTATGGTCAAGCAGATCTCCTGATTGGGAGATAGAATTTTGGCCTCAGCTTGCTATCCAGAGTTGGACAGAACTCCGACGAGGCGGCGGCGGTGGTGCGATGGCGGGACGAACGGAGGCGGCAGCGGAGCTTCACACTCCAGGGAAGAGATACAACTTGGAATCCACCATGTTTTCTAGGGAATCCACCCTAAGAATACAGCAATCCAGCTGCAAGGGGAGAGAGGGGCGCCCTTGGGCTTGCTCTTGGCAAAAATCTTTAATTCTTCATTAATTCTCACAAAATAGAAAATACATGGATTATATAGAAATGTACAAATGACCTAAACTACCCCTAGATCTAGGGTTAGGGAGGGGCAAATATGATATAGCATTTTCTTCCCCCATGTGGTCAAAAGAAAGAAAAATAAAAAAATTACAAGAGAGGACAAAGGAGGGGGTGCCCCCTTGACTAAGGGGTAGTCCACTTTGAATTTTCTACCATCTTGTCCCCCCCTTGGTCCAAGTCCAATCTTAGACTTTGAACTACCCTCACATGGGCCCTAGATCCTAGGTGGACCAATGGGAAAGAGGGTGGGGGCCATGCTGGATCTATTGGCATTTTACATAGAAACCCAACGACCTTTTTGCAAAGAAACCCAAAGATTTCTAATGACTAACCCTTTGGCTTATAATGCCTTATAATTGCAAACCCAATTAGCCAAAGATATAAATAAAAACAAAAAGGATACAAATGCAAAAATAAAATATTAGTGCTCAGTGTTGATTCCCATCAATTCTCCACGAGTGGGAAGAACTCGACCCTGTCGAGTAACGGGTGCGGCTGCTCGTGTGGCTCCGATGAATCTGTCACCGACCAGGTAGCGCGGGGTACGCTCCACTCCAAGTAATCGTCACTTGCTCATCCCGTATATATTTGATATGCACATGCTGCTATGGGAATAAGGCTTAGTGGTGGACACTCCGGGGTGTGGTTACTCACAAAGGACGGAGACGGCTCAATGACTCACTAGGAATCACCGCTGGGTCCCTTTATGCGACTAGATCCAAGACATAGAATGGTAGAGTCGATCCCATATTCCGAAAAGTCTACAACGTACGCATTAGACCCGACTTGCCTCACACTCGAAAGGGACTAACATCGTGAGCTTACAATAGACCGACTATGCAACTCCTAATATGCTCGACACATGCAGACTCACTATGCACTCAACAATCTTGACAAACTGGACAATAAAGAAAAATACGGACTCACACATGACCCTAGATAAACCTAGTGTTAGACCGACCCATTCATATGCAATGGTGGACCAGGACATCCAATTGTGTGCATGCATACACACGATGCAGCCAAATGTTGGTGGATTCATGGAATCCTAGATATCCAAAAGTTACCCACTCATGCACTGACGGCCTTTTGGATTTGGGAGGTTTGGGTGGGCCAGGAGAGTGGAATGCACCTTCGTTCGTACCCCAATGAAAGGCCTCTTTGCGGAGTGTAGGCGGACTGACCTGTGGGGTAGTGGTGTGATAGTGAACTCCTTTGAAAAAGTGGAGTAGATGTGGTGGGTCAAGGGGTTCACTATGGAAGGGGTCGAAGGGATCAAATAATGTGTGACCCCTCGAGCTGGGTTCCCACACGTCACGGTCCCATGTTTGTAATTGAAGGTGTAAATGGTCACCATCATTCACGAGGGTATATGGGACGATGGTCTCATGTAGGAGGTATGGTTCCTCCCTCGGGAAAAAGGGAATGAAGTTTGGCTCGGTCGACATGGGGAGGAATAAGAGAATCTCCGTGGTGACACGACCCACGGTGCACACGAAGGTAATGGACCCTCAGACGGGGTGGGTGAAGCTACGACTTGTGGGTTGGTCGAAGCCTCGGGCCAACATATACGTCAACTTCATTTGCGAGTCTAATCCCATAATAAGGTCATCCAATGTATCAACATGGTGACTAGACCGGAATGTGGTATGGAATGAGTTGACCGGCACTAATGGTTGTGTAGGGTCCACTGATGGATAGCAATGCGGTCTAGGGACCAAGCCTATCTTGAGCCAACTAAGTAGTGGATCGGCGATGAATAGCTTTCCCGTTAGAAACACAGGTGGCTCCAAATGCGGTGGCTCCGAATAAAGATCGGAAGGTAAAGTAGGTGGCAAAGGAGCTCTAGGGGAAGGGTTCCCCAGCTGGGGTGGGGAAGGCCGTGGGGCAGGCTGTCCGATCGGCTCGGGACTCTACTGATTGGTAGATACTCTCCGAAGGGCAGCATCAGACCTTGACTTGAAAGGCTCAACCTCTAGAGCGACCAGATAAGAATGCGCCAGAGTGGTCACATCGCGGCAAAGCAATTCAAACTGGAAGTGAAGCCGCAAACCTCTCCGGAACTGAAATGCGGCAGTGGTGCTCTCCTCTCCAACTCCATATCCCAACCGGTACTCATCAAAGTCTCGAATGTACGCAGACACGAACTTGTTGCCTTGGACGGGTCTAATCGGGGTGCCGGGGTTGGCCATAGTTGCACATAAGTGGGCTTGCAAGAGACTCTTTTTCTCTCTCTCTCTTTTTTTTGTTTTTTTATACAAAACTAATGCAAGCACCTAGACACGACTCTAAATGATGAAAAGGGGTAAAATGCGCACTCAAATACAAACCTAGACTCAACCCATATCTGATAAGTGGCGGAGGTTTGATCCGAGGATCGCACTCAGGCATGTGTGCTACCTTCCCGATAGGCGTAACCTATCATTCCGGGAACACCTTTTGATATACCAGGTATAGGAATGCAAAGCGACACCCTGGACAGACTACCCTAGACTCAACTTAGCTCTGATACCAATTTGATGCGGGACAGGACGCGACTTGAGACAACAAGGGACTCCAGCTCGCGAACGTCCCTAAGCGAGGGAAGCATGCGGATGTGCACGATTGAGAAACCGACAATGAGTCAGGGTATCGGCTTTTCCGCGTGTACTCGGATTGAGTCACGGGACGGGTCACACTCACTCTCTCGCAGTGGTGATAAAAATATGACGAGCTACGTGCCTATCACTCTAGCAGTGGCATATAAAAGTATATACGAGCAAAGCAAATGCCAAAGAGGGGAGCGGAAACGATACCTCCATGCTCCGGGCATGGGGAAGACGACCTCGGCCGAAAGTCGTACTCCCGGTACACAGTAAATAATTAAATTACAGCAATGAATATTACTGCCCACTCCACGCAGGGAGGTAAAGGGCGACAACAATAACCCGATAATACCAAGCTTGGGTTGACGGGCAGCAATTTGGAAAGCTCTTGGGCCGGAGACGGGCTGCTGGTCCGGCTCGATTCTGCGGGGCCCAAGGAATAGCAGGCGGGTTCGGCTGCTGGGACGGCAGTGCCCGGGTGCCTCCTTGCTTTGGCGGCTGGCTGGGATGCTGCAAGGGGGGTGCCGATCTATCTCCGGGAGCGGCGGTCGCCGAAGCTATCTCGGCGTCGTTTTTTTGGAATTACCCGGTGACTGCTTTGTTGGCCTATTCTCGGATCAGAAATGCGCACCTCCACAAAAAGAATTTTTACACACAGATCCGGTGTCAGATCAATGTAAAATTGGTACCATTGGATAGAGGACTCAAAGGGCTACAACATATAATTATTTCAAATCCATCCGATAGATGGATTAGAAATGAAAATGACTGTTCCCAAGGTTTTTTTACTGACTCGTATTAAAGACTGTTAGGACATAACAGGATCTGCTTGAGACTGAATTTTGACCGACCTAAAAATGATGGATCTAGGCTCTGGAAAAATTATGGATGGAAGAGGGGGATGTCAGGAACACGTATGAATTTTTGTGGGATTTTTTAATGGTGGCTGAGGGGGCGGGAAAAATACAATAACAGGACACTGTCCCGCAGATCTGCAAACTGGCAGATTGTTGGGGGGAAACTTAATTACGGGAAAAATACTAAACGAAGGCGAAATGACACGAAATTTGAACTGGAGATGGGGGATGATAGGAAGAACAAACCTTAAAATTTTGGGGTCGATCAGATGTCTTGATTGGGAGATAGAATTTCGGCCTCAGCTTGCTGTCCAGAGTTGGATAGAACTCCGACGAGGCGGCGGCGGTGGTGCGATGGCGGCACGAACGGAGACGGCGGCGGAGCTTCACACTCCAGGGAAGAGATACAACTTGGAATCCACCAAGTTTTTTAGGGAATCCACCATAAGAATACAGCAATCCAACTGCAAGGGGAGAGAGGAAGAGAGGGGAGCCCTTGGGCTTGCTCTTGGCAAAAATGCTTAATTATTCACTAATTCTCAAAAAATAGAAAATACATGGATTATATAGAAATGTACAAATGACCTAAACTATCCCTAGATCTAGGGTTAGGGAGGGGCAAATAAGGGATAGCATTTTTCTCCCCATGTGGTCAAAAGAAAGAAAAATAAAAAAATTACAAGAGGGGACAAAGGAGGGGGTGCCCCCTTGACTAAGGGGTAGTCCAGTTTGAATTTTCTACCATCTTGTCCCCCCCTTGGTCCAAGTTCAATCTTGGACTTTGAACTAGCCCCACATGGGCCCTAGATCCTAGGTGGACCAATGGGAAAGAGGGTGGGGGCCCTACGGGATCTACTGGCATTTTACATAGAAACCCAAAGGCCTTTTTGTAAAGAAACCCAAAGATTTCTAATGACTAACCCTTTGGTTTATAATGCCTTACAATTGCAAACCCAATTAGCCAAGGATATAAATAAAAATAAAAAGGATACAAATGCAAAAATAAAATGTTAGTGCTCAGTGTTGATTTCTATCAACCCCTCGCATGTTGGGATTCGCTTCCCGCTAGTTTAACTCCGTTTGAGCGTGATTTGGGGCCCGTAAGAGGCCGAATGCTCGCGTGACTCGTTTTGGGTCGATTCGTGGGAATCGCCCATTTCTTACTGTTTTGTTGTTGGTTTGACCCCTTCCAGCTTGTGGAATGTCGGCATTGCATGTATGGTTTGTTGGCCCAGAGAGATGGCAGACAAGAAGGGGGGTTGAATTATCCCCATGCCGAGATGGCGGAATTTAAAAAACTTTCTAAGCTAATCACAATGGAATTAAATTAACTAACGTTATTTTGCTCAAACCCAAGTGTGATCAAGATGATCGTGAGATGCAAGAGATATTCTCTTAACCTTTCCGTTCTCACTCGAATGAACAATGCATTGAACAACTAAATTAGCTCACGTACGGATAACAGATGAAGCGATGTGTGATGTGTAGTGAATTAAAACCTACTAAGTTGACCTATGAAGGGAGATAGAAGAAATGATCAAACGCACAGGCAATCACACGAGACACGAGATTTTAAGGTGGTTCAGGATCACGACGGGCTCCCTACGTCCACCCCTCACCCAACCGGGTGAGGCTTCACTACACGCTACTTTCGTAGCAACACGGGGATGAACCCCAACCACACACACGCTGCTTTCGCAGCAATAACCACACGGGGACAAGCCCCAACACGCTGTCACTGCAGCACACACACACGTTCGGGGAATGTACCCCGACACGACAACCACACGGAGTCACAGCTCCGTCCACACACAACACCACACGGGGAGTGTTTCCCCATAATAAACCTACACACGCGGAGATACAACTCCGCCCACACACAAGTGTTCTTGGTTTAATTAAAAGGAAAGATATACAATAAACCCTCAAATAGATATGTATGCTGAAATGAACAAATAGAGATGAGAGAAGAAGAATCCCCCTCAAATCTTCAGTGAAATCACGTCCAAAGGAACAATGGGATGCGCCGAATGATCTATCCGGGGAGTGGAAGCTTCTACGTTCGTAGGAGACGCCCAAGGAGAACTTGTCTTTAACAGCTTTGGTCGAAGGTGCATCAAATCGACAGATGTGACTTGGTCTTGGCGTCCTCCACTTCTTCCTCTTCCTCCTCCAGCTGGGGCGGCACCCTCCTCTACCCTTTTTCTCTTTTCCTACAAGCACGAATGAAGATCATAAGCTTAAGGATTATTTCATCCGATGGAAATCGTACCCCATATATATATATGCTAAGACAGAATATGGAAATGAAGGAGCAAGAGATCCCCCTTTAGATTCTTCAATGCAACTCAAAGATAGAATGGAAGGGTGCACTTAGAAAGGATAAACGAAAGAGTAGAAGCAGCCGTCCGTTGTAGATCTGAACGCCTAGGTTGTAGATGGTGGAGAACAGTCGCAGCCGCCACCAGATCTGAGCTCAGGCTCTTGAACGCGATCCACAGTAGCCTCTTCTTCCTCCTCCACAAGTGTGCGATGCCCTCTCCACCGTTCCTGCAAGAGTAGAACAATATCAGCCCAAGGGGATGTTTCATCCGATGGAAATCGTAACATACATATATGGCATCGAATGGGTGAACAAAAGATCATAAAGCCCATGTTAAAACTCTCTTAAATGCACTCCTAATGGTAGAGTATAACCCTAAGGACATTAGGGTAATATACCATGGCCATCAGATCATATAATGGGCATTTCGAAACCAATCTGGAAAACCCGTTCCGGACGAACCAGAGAAAGTGTCGACCTCTAGGGTCGACACTCATCTCAACGAGTTCTGCCAGAACATATATAAAAATAAAACCGAGATACGAGTGTCGACCTATGGGGTCGACACTTTTCACCAAGAGTTCTGGCCTGCGAAGAGACATAACATTCGTGGTGAAAAGTGTCGACTCTTGAGGTCGACACTTTTTCACGAACATTCTATTTTCACAGAAATGAGCAAACTAACCTGAAAGTGTCGACCTACGAAGTCAACACTTTTTCCCATGAGTTCTGCCTGAGCAAAATAGCAGAGCCCTGGTGAAAGTGTCGACCCCGTAGGTCGACACTTTCTGCCAGCGTCCACTCTTTCAACGCAAGGCAGAAACTCCAAAAATAAGTGTCGACCCCTGAGGTCGACACTTTTACTTACAGCAGAAAATACATCAATAACACCAATAGAAAGCTCCACAATTCAAATACATATATCAAGGTTGATCAAGGGAGTTCATAAAACTTAGATTAATTTGGCAAATCATGATTTCTACCTAGAACATACCATTCACACTTAGATCTAAATAATCATGTATTCATACCTTGGCCTTGAGAGTTTGAATGAAGAACTTCACAAATAACCTGCATTTAATGTGAACAAATCACTTAAGTCAGTCTATCAAAATCAAGCCATTGAACTTCCATATAAAACCTGTTGAACTATAACCATGTGTGAGGATGGGTTTTCATATGGCCAACCATGAAACCGCGGGCTTTTATTTAAGTGAAGGTTGGGGCATGACAAGCCCAACTTAAACACAACCATACACAAACTCCATCTATGTATGAAGCCATACATCAATTTCATAGCAAGCTGCACTCATACCACAAACTGCAAAGGAATGATCATAGCCATAACTGAAACAACGATAGCACTTACCAAATGATCAAATGAGTCTTCCAAGGCATGGGAAAGCCATTTTCAATTAACACAAGGATCACAATTGCAATCCAAGGAAAACTGAACTTGCACAGTCTAATGCAAGCTAACACAACAAAAATAAAGCTTTCATATCAACTTTCCACATGATCAAACAGGCATGAGGGACACTTGTAAAACCATGTGTAAGGTTATCAAAACTATCAAATTCAAGGACATGAAATTTAGTCCGAAACTTCCACGTTCAGTCCAAGAATTTAGGTTCAGTTTATTGACAGCTATTCATATCGTCAAGCATGATTGTCAGCACATATCTATCAAAATATGATTCAACCAAGCTGCACACAGAATTCCATCTCTGATCAAAACAATCAAGTTCTGTCCTATTAAGTCAAGCACAATCAAAACCAATTTAAACTTAACTTATCCACACCCAGTATGAGTAGACACAAGTTCATATGATATTACGAGAACAAAAAGATTGCCTTAGCAGTCCAATGTATAGTTGTTCAATCCAATCAAATGAACTAGTCAACAGAATAGCATACAAGAGGACATATCAGTGCATGTGAGATATAGAAGGTGTCGACACTCTGTTAAAGTAGTGAACCTGGCCATCCAAATGCAAGTATATACATGGAGAACTGTTAAGGCCAGTCAACCCAAAGCATCCTAACCTGTAAAGCAGAATATCAACATGTGAGCTCGTTTATCATGAAAATGCCATTAAACATAAAACACACAATATATTGGAATCATCAAAACCATTGTCAAAGACAACGAGGGGGCGCACAGAACCCAATAATCTCCCCTTTTTTGATGATGACAATATATTGTGACTATTCAAAATTCAAATATCTCTCCCCCTTTGGCATTATCAAAAAAATGGGGGTCATGAGGCAACAGTGAAGATTCCAAACATGAATGAGACATGCGCACATGAACCCAGCAATTAACCTCCCATGAAGGGAAGGTGTATAAACTAAGAAGCAAGCAACAATTTGGAATTTGATGTGCAATCAGCAGATGTGTGAAAGAAGTGCAAGTGTTCAATTGCTAAACTATATGCGAGTGTATGCAGATGTTTTGAGATATTATTTTTGAATTATTTTCAAAATGCATGACAAAACTATGCACACCGAGTATGAGGAAACTATGCAATATGCAGAATGTGAAACTGAGCTATGCACAGAGTGTATAGTGCTCAAGAGCACGTTATACTCCCCCAATTGTCAAGTACCAAAAATCAACTGACAATGGGTTATTTAACCTGATATCTACAAGTATGACCTAGGGATACAAATTGTGGAATGAAGTATGATATGAACAAGACGGATCAAGCATTCAAGTATTCAAGCACGCATAACAAGATATAGACTCATGCAAGTCCCTTCGGGACGGGTGTAAGGATAATGCAATTGATCGTTGAACATGAAGTGCATGAACAATACTAAGAAGGTCGTGCTTACATAAATAAAGTACTACATTAACTATGAAAGATGACTGATTCATAAGCGACATTCAAACAATCAAACCCAAGGTGTATAAGTGAAGATTGGGCAATGAAGTTCAAATCAATATGGAAAATCAAATTTTCTAAAGAACACTAAAAAGAACTTCTCATCCATACACTTTCATGCACAATGCTCGAATATTGGTAGCTGCGTATGACCCCAATTTTTAATTACTAAAAATGGTGTGACTAACCTTTTGACACGAGTCATGCCCTTTGTTTCAGCGGCAATTCCCGATTATTCAGTTTCGTCACTTTTTATGATGTGGATGAGACACTTTTCGACGCGAGTTATATCCTTTGTCTCTGGGGCACTTCCCGGCTACTCGGTGATAAATCACACTTTTTTTTCATATGGATTAGTTTCTCCATTTGACGCGAGTTTTCTCCTTTATTTCAGGGGGGATTCCCGGCTACTCGGATCCACGTTCCACTTATACAAATTTTTGAAGGGGTAAACAGCTTTTTCCTCACGAGACATGTGATTTCTATGTAGAGAATCAATAGTCCTCAAAAGTGTAGAGTAGAAAATAGTAGTCCTTATTAGATTGAATCATTATCTCAAAAAGGTGCATTTTGTATGGGTGGTTGTATTGAATGTAAAAGATGAATTAGCTTTCTCACAATAATGTCTCCCCTAAATGTATGCATGGTTATAAAAAAATCTCCCCCTTAATATATGCCATGTAACAAATATGTCTAAATCAATGCAATTCATTTAGCAAGGGATGAGTCATAGAAAGAGTCAAAAAGTGGTTGTATATTATTTACAGTCAATCATGTACTGAACTGACATTTTCAAGCAAGTTGATTATCGGTACTTGGCGGAGGACGTAGGTCCGAAGACCACCATCACGCGTAGTGAAAGCTTCTAGCTGAACATAATCCAACCTTCCACTAACACCATTTTATATATCGAATAATCATGACATTCAAGCACACGAGTATGAAGTATATGCAAGTATATGCATGTAACTTGAAAAGATGATTAAAAAATTATTCCTATTCACAAGTATGCAAAGATGTGTATGATATGTGCATGAAAGTAAGTATGCAACCTGTGTATGCATAAGTGAACTATGTATGCACATGTGAACCGTTATTTACAAGAAGTAATTGAAAGTATGAAAACTTTTATGTTCAAACTGAAGGATTCAAGAACTGAATTGTTATTTTCAAGATGTAAAACAGAGAGTGCGAAAGACTCTATGCACAGTGTAAAGCGTTCAAAACCAATTTTTATTTGCGAAGTAAAAGAGAAGGTGTGTGTTAAAAGCCATATATGTCCGAGGTTAAGTATTCAAGAACTAAATTTATTCACACGTTGTGAAAAGAGAAAAGTGTTCAAGTCATCTAACCATGGAACTCACAGAATCTCAACATTTCAGAAGTTGCCAAAATCAATGAAGTAGAAATGCAACTGTTTAGTTGCAAAATTTTTCTCTAAACTCAAAATTTACCTTTTCAGAATTTTCAAAGTAAACCTAAGCAAAGTGAGTTCTCAAAACCAAACCATTTTTCTTTATAACTACTAAAGTTAGCAGAGGGTAATGTAAATTTCAGATGAAACTCAGATTTGACTATATTTACAAGTGTGTAAGCTAACAAGCATGAATATTCAATCATGATAGTGGATTTGTAATTTGAAGCACAATATTTTTCTCAAAATTCAAACTCTTACTTGAGTTGTATAATTCACAAACCAATATACCAATTCATTACCCGAAGAGCTCATCATTTCTCTTGCCTTGAAGGATCGTTATTTATCAACAAATTCTTTCTCCTAAAGGCGCCCCTACAAAACAGATTTCTCATTTTGGAGATTTGGGTACCCAAGCCATCTTGGGTCCCGAGGGGTTAGCTTTAGCATGAACAAAAGTTTTCTTTTCATTTTTCCATTCATACCAATCATCATTGGCCCTCATCATGGTACAATCATCCATTGAATGTCCATTCAAGCCACAATAAAAACAGTGAGAGGATTTTCTTCTCATGGACAGTTTTTCATCATTTTCCATTAAAGAATAATTGTTCATATTATGTCCAAAGCCACCACAGTAATGACAGGAAAGGTTTTTCTTGATGGACCAAGCATCATCATTTTTTTTTGTAAAGTAATTTTCTATAACATGGCCATGCAAACCACAATAGTAACAATGAGTGTTGAGGTTTTTCGTTGTGAGTTTATCATGATATTTGGAACTAGTATCACTTTCCATTCTTATTTTCAAGGCCACATCATCATCAAACTTCATTAAAAAGTAATCGTACATATCATGACCAAATATTTCGCAGTAATAACATGAAACATTTCTTCTTCTACTTGGTGCATGATTATGTTTGACAACAAGTGGTTTTGCATGCACACAAGAGCGATCATCAACATTTTTATGCTTTTCATTTCCTTCATCACACTTACACAAAGATTCATTTAAGATTTTGATTTCATTTTCCAATGATGAAATATGCAATTCAGACTTAGCAATTTCTTCCTCACACAATGCAAGTTTGTTGTTCAAAAAGGAATTGACAGTTTTATAACTTGCAACCTCTTCTTCTAGAACATGAGAGTTTTCAAGATCATAAACAACTACATATTTTACTTTTTCAAACATGTGGATTTTATCAACCAGTAGACTATTTTGATCTTTCAATTTCTTAATCTCTTCAGCAAGCTTTTCATTCTGCAGTTTTTCAAATGAATTTTCAGTCATGGAGGCATGTTCAGATTCATTCTTTTAAAAGCTCACTTTTCCATTAGTCATTGCATTCATGGTATCATTGGATTCAAATTTGTCATTAATGTTCCTAAACCTCTCTATTTCCTGTCTAAGTTCCTTCAACTTTTCAGACTTGTTAACAGACATGGATTTTTCTTTTTCAAGGGTAAGCAATTTTTCAGACATAGCTGTGTTCAACATTTTTAGCTTCTCATTATCTATTCTTATTTGTTGGAGTTCTGAAATTTTAGCCAATAGAGTTTTGTTTTCAATTTTCAAACATGAAGTGGTTTCTTTATGCATATCGACTTCAAGCAACAGACTTTTAGTCAACTTCCTAAGCTCAGAACATTCAGTACATGGTGAGTTAATATCACAAGCATTTTCAATTTCAAAGCACTTTACATATGAAGAGTTAACATGTGAAACATTATCAAGTTTCCTTTTCATTTTTCTGTTTTCATATTTTAGTGCTTTGTATATATCAACTAGTTCATCGTAAGCATTTAGCAATTCATCATAACTCAAATCATCTTCTTCCTCGGAATCGGAGTTAGAATTTACCTTCGAACTCTCCTCGTTTTGACGCTCAATTTCATTGTTTGCAACCAAGCAGTCACCGTCATTGTAACTTTCTTTTTGGGCTTCTTTAGCCCATCCCAAATTTCTTTGGCTGTCCTACAAGACAAAACAAATGGAAATTGATTAGTGTCCAAGGCAGCCTTAAGAGCATTCAAGGCAAACAGATTATCCGAATTCATCTTCCTATGTTCATCAGTCCACCTTAATTCATTTTTGGGTAAGACATGTGGACCATGAGAAATTAATTTCATGAGTTTCGGATCAAAACCACAAATCCAAACACAAAACTTTCCTATCCAAGAAGCATAATCAAAACCATTGTAAATAGGAATAGAATTCAAGCTGGCCATCATGAAAATGATCTTTACTCCTAGACCGTGAGGTCCATTAAAAAATCAGAGACGAGGCTCTGATACCAATTGTTGGCCTAGAGAGATGGCGGACAAGAAGGGGGGTTGAATTGGCCCCTTGCCGAGATGGCGGAATTTAAAAAACTTTCTAAGCTAATCACAATGGAATTAAATTAACTAACGTTAATTCGCTCAAACCCAAGTGTGATCAAGATGATCGTGAGATGCAAGAGATATTCTCTCAACCTTTCCGTTCTCACTCGAATGAATAATACATTGAACAACTAAATTAGCTCACGCATGGATAACGGATGAAGCGATGTGTGATGTGTAGTGAATTAAAACCTACTAAGTTGACCTTTGAATGGAGATAGAAGAAATGATCAAACGCACAGGCAATCACACGAGACACGAGATTTTAAGGTGTTTCGGGACCACGACGGGCTCCTACGTCCACCCCTCACCTAACCGGGTCAGGCTTCACTACACGCTACTTTTGTAGCAACACGGGGACGAACCCCAACCACACACACGCTGCTTCCGCAGCAATAACCACACGGGGACAAGCCCCAACACGCTGCCACTGCAGCACACACACACGTTCGGGGAATGTACCCCAGACACGACAACCACACGAAGTCACAGCTCCGTCCACACACAACACCACACGCGGAGTGTTTCCCCACAATAAACCCACATACGGGGAGATACAACTCCGCCCACACACAAGTGTTCTTGGTTTAATGAAAAGGAAAGATATACAATAATCCCTCAAACAGATATGTATGCTGAAATGAACAAATAGAGATGAGAGAAGAAGAATCCCCCTCAAATCTTTAGTGAAATCACATCCAAAGGAACAATGGGATGCGCCGAACGATCTATCAGGGGAGTGGAAGCTTCTACGTTCGTAGGAGACGCCCAATGAGAACTTGTCTTTAACAGTTTTGGTCGAAGGTGCATCAAATCGACAGATGTGGCTTGGTCTTGGCGTCCTCCACTTCTTCTTCTTCCTCCTCCAGGTGGGGCGGCGCCCTCCTCTACCTTTTTCCTCTTTTCCTGCAAGCACGAATGAAGATCATAAGCTTAAGGATTATTTCATCCGATGGAAATCGTACCCCATATATATATGCTAAGATAGAATATGGAAATGAAGGAGCAAGAGATCCCCCTTTAGATTCTTCAATGCAACTCAAAGATAGAATGGAAGGGTGCACTTAGAAAGGATAAACGAAAGAGTAGAAGCAGCCGTCCCTTATAGATCTGAATGCCTAGGTTGTAGATGGTGGAGAACAGTCGCAACCGCCACCAGATCTGAGCTCAGGCTCTTGAACGCGATCCACAACAGCCTCTTCTTCCTCCTCCACAAGTGTGCGATGCCCTCTCCACCGTTCCTGCAAGAGTAGAACAATATCAGCCCAAGGGGATGTTTCATCCGATGGAAATCGTAACATACATATAGGGCATCGAATGGCTGAACAAAAGACCACAAAGCCCATGTTAAAACTCTCTTAAATGCACTCCTAATGGTAGAGTATAACCCTAAGGACATTAGGGTAATATACCATGGCCATCGGATCATATAATGGGCATTTCAAAACCAATCCGGAAAACCCGCTCCGGACGAACCAGAGAAAGTGTCGACCTCTAGGGTCGACACTCGTCTCAACGACTTCTGCCAGAACATATATAAAAACAAAACCGAGATACGAGTGTCGACCTATGGGGTCGACACTTTTCACCAAGAGTTCTGGCCTGTGAAGAGACATAACATTCGTGGTGAAATGTGTCAACTCTTGAGGTCGACACTTTTTCACGAACATGCTGTTTTCATATAAATGAGCAAACTTACCTGAAAGTATCGACCTACGAAGTCGACACTTTTTCCCGTGAGTTCTGCTTGAGTAAAATAGCAGAGCTCTGGTGAAAGTGTCGACCCCGTAGGTCGACACTTTCTGCCAGCGTCCACTCTTTCAACGCAAGGCAGAAACTCCACAAATAAATGTCGACCCTTGAGGTCGACACTTTTACTGACAGCAGAAAATACAGCAATAACACCAATAGAAAGCTCCACAATTCAAATACATATATCAAGGTTCATCAAGAGAGTTCATAAAACTCAAATTAACTTGGCAAATCATGATTTCTACCTAGAACATACCATTCACACTTAGATCCAAATAATCATGTATTCATACCTTGGCCTTGAGAGTTTGAATGAAGAACTTCACAAATAACCTGCATTTAATGTGAACAAATCACTTAAGTCAGTCTATCAAAATCAAGCCACTGAACTTCCATATAAAACTTGTTGAACTATAACCATGTGTGAGGATGGGTTTTCATATGGCCAACCATGAAACCGCGTGCTATTATTTTAGTTAAGGTTGAGGCATGACAAGCCCAACTTAAACACAACCACACACAAACTCCATCTATGAATGAAGCCATACATCAATTTCATAGCAAGCTGCACTCATACCACAAACTACAAAGGAATGATCATAGCCATAACTGAAACAACGATAGCACTTACCAAATGATCAAATGAGTCTTCCAAGGCATGGGAAAGCCATTTTCAATTAACACAAGGATCACAGTTGCAATCCAAGGAAAACTGAACTTGCACAATCTAATGCAAGCTAACACAACAAAACTAAAGCTTTCATATCAACTTTCCACATGATCAAACAGGCATGAGGGACACTTGTAAAACCATATTTAAGGTTATCAAAACTGTCAAATTCAAGGACATGAAATTTAGTCCGAAACTTCCACGTTCAGTCCAAGAATTTAGGTTCAGTTTATTGACAGATATTCATATCGTCAATCATGCTTGTCAACACATATCTATCAAAATATGATTCAACCAAGCTGCACATAGAATTCCATCTCAGATCAAAACAATCAAGTTCTGTCCTATTAAGTCAAGCACAATCAAAACCAATTTGAACTTAACTTATCCACACCCAGTATGAGTAGACACAAGTTCATATGATATTACGAGAACAAAAAGATTGCCTTAGCAGTCCAATGTACATCAGTTCAATCCAATCAAATGAACTAGTCAACAGAATAGCATACAAGAGGACATATCAGTGCATGTGAGATATAGAAGGTGTCGACACTCTATTAAAGTAGTGAACCTGGCCATCCAAATGCAAGTATATATATGGAGAACTGTTAAGGCCAGTCAACCCAAGAGCATCCTAACCTGTAAAGTAGAATATCAACATGTGAGCTCGTTTGTCATGAAAATGCCATTAAGCATAAAACACACAATATATTGGAATCATCAAAACCATTGTCAAAGACAACGAGGGGGCGCACAGAACCCAACATGGTTGTTTCCCCATCATTCTGGGACGATTGGGGCGTGGAAAGACTGGTTTTGTAGGTTTCTATGATTTTTGGACGGGTGGAAGAGTCGCGGTCCACCAAAAACTGCGTTCATCGCTCGGGGGTAGTAGCAGTCTAGTCTGGACCGCTTTGCCTTTGAAGGTCAGTTAGTAGATGCGGTCGTCTAGCCGACCGCGTTACGGAGATGCGGTCGTTTGGAAAACCGCATTTATGTAGAAGCGGCCGTTGGTCAACCGCGTTCTAGTTTCTTCGATCGGTCTAGGTCGTTTCGCATGTCGCAATCGTGCGACTAACCGCCTCTCTGAGTAGCAGTCAGGGGGAGGCCGTCTCTTGCTCGGGTCAAGCGTCTAGGTGAACGCGGCCGTTCACCTAACTGCATTTAGCCAGTTGCAGTCGTTTGGCTAACTGTGTTTCGCCTGGTTCTTCGAGTAGCGGTCCTGATGATATTGTCACTTTGCTGGGCTGCTAAGTAGCGGCCATGGGCCGACTGCTACTTGTTCTAGGTGTCTCTTTCGCGTTGGTTTGGCTTCCGGTGGTCTTGACTTTGACCCCTTGGTTCGCCCATTATTCCGTGGATGTTGTGGACATCCTTTGAGTGCTGTGACCGTGTTATAGGGTGTTCGGGAGTGCCACTGTACCGAGCGGTATTCCGTGTTGTTGCGAGAGTCATTATGGTTTCTGGTCAACCCGGTTATGACCAATGGTTTACAAGTGACCTCGTGAGTGTCTCGTATATCCTGTGAGGATCGAGACCTAGTTTTGGATGCTTGGAGGTAATGTATAACCTCGATTTGCATGTCCAAGTGGTTTGAGGGCTTTGGTAATCCCTCATGTTCCATGTTTCGTGTTATGATGAATTGTGAGTCCGATGAGCGGCCTAAGGGCTGTGGACTTTCATTATTGCTGTTATGGATCTGGCTATTCTGTGCCACTTCCATAATGTGTTTTACCATGATTTGGCTTAGGGACTAGGCTGATTAACGGCGTGTTTCCGTGATGTGCGACGATCTTGACTTGAGTCTTGTGACTCTAGGATCGTTGTGTCAACAGGTCTAGTTGTCTGTCCGGAGTCTGGCGGAAGTTTTGTGTGTTACCTTGTACGTCGTGGTACCTATGACAGGTGCATGTTTAGCATGTCTATACTTTGCTATTTTGAGTCTCTATGTCTAGTGAGGCTCCACTAGTCGTAGTCTGACGACACTTTCCGTGTGTTGGCCCACCTGGGAGTGGTGGCGGGGCGAGTTCCCGGTTGAGACGGTTTGTAAGCTGGTTGCCGTGGGCCCCTTTGTCTTTCCATGAGAGTCCTATGGGAGGGGAAAACCAACTAGAGGCATGGCACAAGACATTGAGGTTGTATGTGCACACGTGGTTAGGGGCGTTGGACGAGCACCGACGGGCATGACCCTGACTAGTCACTCGTTACTTGGTACTTGGTTCTTCTTGAGTGTCTCAATTACCACCGTTCCAGGCAAGTGGGAGACACTTGAGGTGCAGTGTAAGACGTCAGCGGACGCATCTTGCTATTCTTCAAGTGAGGAGGCGCTTTTGTCACCTGACACGATGATTTGTGTCTTTCGTGAGTGATTTCCCTCACGGTTGGCGTGACTTGCCAGGTAATCTATGGCTGACTTTACCCGAGGTCAGTGTAGCGTACATGACGGTGAGATCCTGTATGTCTTGCGCTTTCAAACCGTGTGATCTTGAGTTGGGCTTTTGTCTTGGTAGACGAGCTTGCACGAATAAGGTGTCGTGATGTGTCCTGGCTATGTAGCTTGAGTCTTTTGTATCGATTTAGTGATTCCTGACTATGTGTCTGGGGATTGATGTTCTACCAATAGGAGTAGTTTAGAGGGCCGAGATTCCTTCAGCTGCCGTGTTTCTTTTAAGTACGCCTTTTCCTCTTTACTTTTACTGTTGTTCCTGCCCCTACTGCTACTGCATTGCTACTGCTTTGTTTAGCACTACTGTTTACTGCTTTTATTTCGTGGTGGGGATCTGCGGGACCCTTTCTAAGCCAGTGAGACAAGGCTCACCCCTTACTTTTCAGGTGTAGCTGTTCTTCCTCATGCTTTGGAGGTGAAGTGCGGTGGTTCTTAGTGCTAGCATTTGCCAGTGTCGTGCTTCCCCCGACTTGAGAGTACGTTCTCTTTCCTGTTATACTTTACTTTAGTTGGACTGGACTCTATTATAGCTTGTTAGCTACTACTAGTTTTAATTGTTATAGAAAATTTAATTTTATTTCTACTATTTTAGCAATCATGATCATAGTAATTAATTCTTTACTGCTTTATCTGGAAGTTCAATGTACTTCACACACTCCTTTTTCTCCCTTTAGAGCTTTACCGCTCATTGGAGGCCTCTCAGAATCCAAGTGGTATCGGGTTTATCAGGTATCCGGTGTCTAGGTAGTCACATCTAAGCCGTTAGGGTTTAGCAGCTGACCTTGACAAGAAGTCAAGCACCAACCAAGGTGAAATCATTGACATTGGGTATATGCCAATGCAAGAAAGTGTTTAAGCCGGTCTTAGATGGAAGGTCATAGCCGTTAGATTTTAACGGCTGGTCTCAACAAGAAGTCAAGTACCAACCAAGGTGAAATCATTGGCATTGGGTTTATGCCAACGCAAGAAAATCGTTTTAGCTGGTCTTAAATAGAAGGTCTAAGCCATTGCCGTTTAGCGGCTGGTCTTGACTGTTGTGCATGTGTGGTTCATGCTGGGTTTTAGTTTTGATGATGTCCAACTGTGAGTCATTCTTGTAATATTGATACTGATCAAACTATGATTCAATGTGTATAATGATGATCTTTCATGATGCCATATTCCTTATGCTATATCCTTCATGAAGCACTCTTACGAGCAAGGTACAAGGATTTCATTTCATGAAGCTTCATGCTTAAATTCTTTCTTTGATCCTTAAACTCCAATATTCATAGCATTTTGAATGATCTTTATCTCTCCAATAATGTGAGTAAATGAATTCCCCTTTAGCTGGCTGATGCACTCGACACTCGTCGTTTAAAAATATCGTGCCACACAATTTCAAAATTTATAAAACCGCACTCACTCACTTAAATGGATTTGAAAACACGGATAAAGTGGTAAGAACGGGTCGATCCCACGAGGAGGAAATATTTTCAATTAAGCTTAGTTGAAAATTTTCTTATATTTGAGAAAATCCGAGTTTGAGTGAGCTTAAATTAAAAGAAAGCAAAATGCATGGAATTAAATCTAGCTAAAAGAAAAAGGGAAGAAATGAGTTGAGGAATCGGAAGAGTGACGTCGTCCACGCCATGCCGAGCCTTTGATCGTCGCCCCGCTTTGGTGTAGAACGCCGCCGTGAGAGGACCGAAAGAGAACAACTCCGCCTTACGGAGATTTGGAGGAAAATAGAAGGGGTGGATGGTAGAGGAACACATGGAAAATTATACTGAAAATAGGGCCAGTTAAGGACAGAAATAACTTTAAAACCTGAGGGAATTAGAAGAAGTGACAGAAGAGAAGGTTGAAGATCGGGGGGTTAGGAAGACGTTTTATGAAGAGTGTAGAGATAGAAAACATAAGGAAGAAGGTGAAAATATGAAAGACCAGAATCTATAGGCGCGGATGAACAGTGATTGAGCAGAAAATAGAACTGTGAAAAATTAATGATAACTTTAAAACGAAGTAGAATTGGAGGAAGTGGTATAAAAAAAAATTTAGATCTATACGAGAGAAAGAACTTTCATGAAGAACTCAGAGAGAAAAGAGAACTGTAAGGGCATGAAAACAGAAGAATCACAGAAACTATCATCTTAGATGAACAGTAACATGTCAGGACAGAACGTGAAAAAATGTGCAATAACTTGAAAACAGAGAGGAATTAGAGGAAGAGGTAGAAGAAGAAAATGTAGAGCACTTAAGGATGAACAACTTTACAACAGACACGAAATTGAAATGAAGATCAGAAAAGTATGTAAAGAGCTAAGAAAGGCTAAAATTCTCAAGAACTATCACAACATAAACTAACAAACTAACACTCCTAAACAAAACCTACGTAACCATCCTTTGGCCAAGAGAGCCTCCTTTCCATACACAATAGGACCCCTTTTATTGGGCCAAAATTACACTATTTGCTTTCATGTGAACACCCATTCCCTTTCTTGCCATTTTTGTTGAAAAACTCAAGCCCACCAAACATTTTCTTCTTCCCACTTTTTTCTTTTCTCTCTTCAAACATCGGCCGACTATCTCTCTCTCTTTTTTCTCCATGTTGCTCATCGTCGGCAGCCTCTCTTTCTCCTCTTTTCTGTCGGCTGCTGCCTTCTACAGCTGACTGGGAGAAGCCGACTGTCGCATTTGCTGACTCTCGCGCCAACCAGCCACGCCTGAAGGTGCTAGCCGACAAAGCCTCTGTCGCGTGTGAAAGCCTGCCGTGCGCCCGTGTCTTGCCAATGTCGCCAAAGCCGCTTGGAGAACGCCCGAAGCCGCCTTTGCATGGCCCCATCTTGAACCGAGCCACCTATTCGGCCTTGCAGCGCGTTGACCCGCGTGAAGGCTTCCTGAAGCTTTCGCCCGTGTGCCACCAGTCGCGCGCTGCCTTGGTGTGAAGCCACCATGTTGAAGCCCTCACGTGCATGCCTTATGCATGCTTTTGGCCTTGTATAAGATATTAGATATGTATATAGATATAAGTGTAGCGATTGTAACAAAGGCCATCTATATGTTATATTACATGCATTTCTGCTATCATATATCTTAATATATATCAAATATATTTATATATATATATATCAAATATATATATATATATATCAAATATATATTATAAATATCTATATATATATCAAATGTATATCTAATATATATATAAATAATTATTTTAATTTTCTTTTTTTCTCTTTTTTTTCTTTTGTTTTATTTGAACTAAGATTGGGCTTGGTCGGCATGGGCTTTGGCTCATTTTTTGTGCAAATTTGATGTAGATTATCATTATTGTCATCTTCCTCTTCCGAGCACTTGCAAAATAAAGAATTCATTTATCAAATTTTTATTAATTTCATGAAACTACACATTTTGATATAAAATCATGATTAAGTGTGATAAGTGCATATTTATTAATATTTAAGCTCATAAAAAGTGTGTAAATCATTAATTAATATGTATAAATACACACTCATCACACCGCCCAATTTACTCATTGTTAGTCCCTTAACAATGCAAACAATTAACAATTTCGGACCAACATGAGTTTACAAAGTTCATACCTTCATATCAAGTTCTTCCTTCATAGAATTAACTAAAGATTAGGAATTCAGAATCACTAGCCTTATGTAGGAAATTAAGGTACATGATCAAGAATTCAACTCAAAGTTCAACATCACTTGTGCATGTGAAATGCTAAGTCCACAGCGAAGACAATTACATCCCACATTTGCTATTTCGAACAAGTGCCTTTCAACCCTGCACCTCTCAATAAGAGCATTAAACATATCAGCTTTTTTTTCTGTCTACCTTATTGCTTCGCCCATTAGGGATCTTTTTATTTTTCTACACACATGATGCTGCACTACCCTTCACTGTTTAATACGAATCTCGAAGCAAGCCCGATTTCACAGATTAAGGTTCCCTTATCCTTTTGACGCGAACCTTAACACGTCTTAGGTGAAGTAGGCCCGGTTACTCAGATTCGGAGCATTTTTCATGGTGTTTTCTTTTCTCGATTTTTTTCAATTGTGCTTTTGGCAATTCAATTGTATATGAATGCAATATGTGCAATGACATGATGTCCGTCCCCCTAACTTAAATGACATTATCCTCAATGACATGAACAATATGGAATAATAGAATAATGTAGACATAAAATATGTGAAGGAACGGGACAACCGGACGGTAGTGAACGTCGACGGGCATCCTGACTGGAATGAAAGGTGGTACTTGGCTTTGAAAATTTGGACAACAGAGTAATCACTCTTCTCTCACCCCAACTTATCCTTTATTCATACCTGTAAAATAAAAATAAAAACACAATAAAAATCTTGGGTTGCCTCCCAATAAGCCATTTATTAGCACACGGAAATCACTAAAATGTTGGGTTACCTCCCAAGAAGCACTAATTTTTATGTCTTCAGCCAGACGCAAGGTAGATCACTAACCAACGTGTGGCATTCAGAATGAGCCACCATGTGATCTTATCCCCCTTCAAATTCCAGCCCTCATACCATTGGAAGACAAGAGTAAGCATGTATGGATTGGGGCCAGAAATATGTAGGTCTGGCACATTATTGATTTTAACTTTGACCATATGTGTGAGCCAATTTTCATCTTTTAGGATCATGAAAGGGTCAATGGCCAATAACTTGTCAAGATCGAGGTTGAACCCTTCCACAATATCAATCCATTGGTCCTCTTCACCTGTATCGTCCCTCCTGACGACCCCTTTAGTGACTACTTCCTCCTTGGTAACTTGGTCATCCACTGGTGGCTTATGAATAAAATTGTCATTATTAGCCACATTCCCTGTAATAACAGCCTCATGAGCATTAAGGGCACTAATCAACTTGTCTTCCTGATGCGGAGTCAAATCAAAGGTGAATATGGCTGGTCCACCCCCCTCAGGTCCTATAATGTCATATTGAAGAGGTTGTACTGTCAAAGAAATTATATTAGAAGGAAGCGGGAGCACAGAATCTAATTGATCTAATGATTCAGACATGATGAGATAGGTCTCAATGGTCAGATCAAATTTAAAATTTTCTAATAAGGACCCTTCATCACACGCATCACTCTAATGAACATTATCAATCAAACTTTCCAATAATGAGGTGGGAAGATCAAATGTAAATGTTTCTAGCCCAGCCCTTTAATCATAGGTCGAATCAAATGCGAATTTCTCTATTAGGATCCCTTCATCACACTCATCACTCAATTGAAGATTATCAATCAAATTTACCAATAATGGAGTGGGTAAATGAAATGTAATTTTTTCCAACAATGCCCCATTATCATGTTCTTCCAAGGGGGAGGATATTCAGAATTTATTTTCACTGAATCAACATGATTATTAATCACAAAGTAATCCTCCTCTTCATGCATTTCCTCAATTGAGTTATCTGGGTGGTCACTATTCTTCATAGTGGTATTCTCAATCTCAAAACATTCGTAGAATGGGGTGATGATATCAATATGATCATTTTTATCTTCACTTCACCTCCTAAGTCTGACGTTCCTTCCTTCATCATGGTATTGCGAGTGCATTCCCCCTCACTCCCAATAGTGATATCTTGAGCCAAAACGACAGGCATCAGATCATCATCATCATCATTCACGTATTGAGGGGGTTGGTTGAATATTGAAGGAGGTCCCTAGGAAGTAGACTGAGAGTACATAATTTGAGGTTCAAAGCAGTGGCCCAGAGAATCACCCTCAGTATTGATGTTGCTTTGGATGGTTGGGTGAGAGGAGTTGGGCTGAAGTTGATTGCACATGGGCTGCTCGTGGGCTGCTTGGGGTAAAGGTTTAGACAAATGAGCTGGAATTTTTTGATCTATCCAAGGTGAATTTGGGTGATTGCTCCAGCCAAGATTATAATCATCTGAAAAGGTATCACATTGGCGTGGAGAGAACCCTAGGGTATTTTGAATTTGAGCTTGGATGACTGGTGGGAGTCGGGCTACAGTAGGATATTCACTCACATGGTGAGTGAGACTAGCACAAAACTCACAAGTTTTCGTGAAAGTTTGAAATGAAGTTTCAGCCTGTTTGAAAGATTCTACAGATTGTTGAAGAGATGAGAGTGAGGCATGATTCATCGAATTTTCACTCAAAATATTAAACATATCATACGCCTCATCTTCATTCTTGTTCATGAATGCCCCTCCGCAGCATGTATCCACCATTTATCTATCATAATCAGATAGCCTCTCATAAAATGCAAACATAATTTGCCATTTGGGTAACCTATGATGTGGACATTGACGTAGCAAATCCTTCAGCCGTTCCCAAGATTCATAAATTTACTCGCCTGAAAACTGAGTAAATCCCAAAATCGCCCTTCTCATAATGTTGGTTCGGACTATGGGGTAAAATTATTTTAGAAATTCTAACTGCATATCCTCCCAAGTCTTAACAATTTTTCCAAAACTTCTTAACTAACATTTTGCTTTATCCTTCAATGAGAATGGAAATAAGATCAATTTAAGGGTATCATCACTAAAATTTTGAATTTTGACCAACGAGTAAATTTCTTGAAAATAATCTAGATGCTCGTAAGGATTTTCATTGGGTTTTCCATAAAAAGATGGGAGCATCTGGATGATATCGGGGCTAATCTCATAATGATCTACCAGAATGTCAGGTAGATTAATACAAGTGAAGGGTTTATAAGTAGAAGGAATAAAGTGTTCCTTCATGGGCTTCAGTTTCCCTCTAAGATGGATGACCATTAAAAACAGGTCTGATCCCTAAAGATTTTTTTTAATTTTTTTATTAATTCTTTTAATTCTTTTAAATTTTATTCTCCCATTATTAATCTCCTTTTATGTTTTATTCTCTTTTTTGTTATTTATTTATTTATTATGTTGGATTAGTTTTTTTTGTAATATTAGAATTAGAAACTCATAATTTTTTTTCAAAATAACACTGACTCAGACGAAGAGAGAGAAGATGAGAATTTATTTTATTTTATTTTTTACATACACAAACAAGTTAACACGTAAATTACTTGACGACCTAGATGCGACTTAGACCTACAAATGAGGTTTCATAAAATGACTAAAGTACACCTTAAGTTCACCCTCAATATTACCACCGGTCAGGTAAGGGGTGGGGTAGTGGGAGACTCCCCCTACTTTCGTAGGGACCTAATTATTTCAAACCATAATTTCGCTTAAGACGTTTGCCATCCGACCATCTTGTCTTAGGCAACGGTTTCCACAAGAGGGTAAACTCAAATCGTGCTAAAATCACAGTGTGATCCTAGGGCCAATGTCTACTAACTTTTATTTGTGACTTAGGTCATGTAAAGATGCAAGGAAAAATGTGATTTATGGGCTAAGGAAGGGTGATGAAATCCCCACCTTATGTTATTTAGGGGAATTGCCTTAGAATATTTTAAAATGAAATGCACACCACAATTTCAAACAAGGGGTTCTTATGCAATATGCATGCCAGATTAGGTTAAGTAGAACGTACCTTGTCCCTTGCAATCTCCAAAATGCAATGACAGAAATTAAATAAAAAGAAAAAAATCATATACTAAATGATTTATGACCTAGAACATGGATGGTGAGATTTCTACTCTTGAATGAAATCTTTTATTTTTGATGCAAGTGATTTGTTCTTTTTTTAATTAATGAAGTTATCTAGCCAACACATTTTTTTGAAATTTTTCTAAATATAAAAGCTAACAAAATGTAGAAAATAAAATAAATCACAAGAGGGAAGATTGAGATACTTACTTGGATCGCGATCCCTCGTCCTTTTTTATTTTTAATTTTTTTCAATGAGATGTAAAAAGGAGACAAACTTTATTTTTTTCACCTTTTCACATTATTTAAATACAACAATGCATGAAAGAGCTGTAAGTAGTCATGATATCATGATGAAAGAAAATTTCTATTTTCTATTTTTTGATTTTTTTCAGAGATTATTTATATTTTTTTAATTTTTCAATTGATGCAAATAAATGAAAAATCAACTAAAATGCATGAACAATATGCATCTATAATGAAAACATGATAGCATGAGACCAAAAAGTTTCTATGATTTCCTGTTTTTTTATTTTTTTCAGATATTTTGTTTATATTTTTTATATTTTTTATATTTTGATTTTTTCACTAAGAGATGAATACAAGAAGTTATAAATAATAAAATAACAAAGACATATAAATTTATTACAAAATGAAGTCTAAAATGATATTTTTGTAGGTTCTTATTTTTTCTAATTTTTATAGATTTTTCAGGAATTATTTCAATTTTTTGAAGATTTTTCAGAAATTGAAAAAACAGAACATGTACCTATGTTTAAGACCTTTAGCGACGCTTGACTGCTACAGTTCTAGACTTTCAACGACACTTCATTTTCTAAAAATTTTAGGTCCGATTTTCCTCTTTCTTTAATTTTTTGATTTTTTTTTCTTTTTCCTGTAAAATAAAAATAGAAAAATTAATATACAAATATACACATCAAATACAAGAATATCCAACTACAAAAATTTATTTTTCCTCCCCGGCAATGGCGCCAAAAATTGATGCGCTCCGCACCTGTCGTTTAAAAATACTGTGCCACACAATTTCAAAATGTATAAAACCTCACCCACTCACTTGAATGGATTTGAAAACACAAGTAAAGTGTTAAGAACGGGTCAATCCCACGAGGAGGAAATATTTTCATTTAAGCTTAGTTGGAAAATTTCTTATATTTGAGAAAATTCGAGTTTGAGTGAGCTTAAATTATACGAAAGTAAAATGTAAGGACTTAAATCCAGCTAAAAGAATAAGGGAAGAAATGAGTTGAGGAATCGGAAGAGTGACGCCGTCCACGCGGTGCCGAGCCTTTGATCGTCGCCCCGCTTTGGTGTACAACGCCGTTGTGAGAGGACCGAAAGAGAACAACTCCGCCTTAGGGAGATTTGGAGGAAAATAGAAGGGGTGGATGGTAGAGGAACACATCGAAAACTATACTGAAAATATGGCGAGTTAAGGAGAGAAATAACTCTAAAACCAGAGGGAATTAAAAGAAGTGACAGAAGAGAAGGTTGAAGATCGGGAGGTTAGGAAGACGTTTTATGAAGAGTGTAGAGACAGAAAACATAACGAAGAAGGTGAAAAATATAAAAGACCAGGATCTATAGGCGCGGATGAACAGTGACTGAGTAGAAAATAGAACTGTGAAACATTAATGATAACTTTAACATGGAGAAGAATTGGAGGAAGTGGTAGAAGAAGAAAATCTAGATCTACAAGAGAGGAAGAACTTTCATGAAGAACTCAGAGAGAAACGAGAGTCGTAAGGGTATGAAAATAGAGGAATCACAGAAACTATCATCTCGGATGAATAGTAACATGGCAAGATAGAAAGTGGAAAAATGTGCAATATCTTGAAAACGGAGAAGAATTAGAGGAAGCGGTAGAAGAAGAAAATGTAGAGCACTTAAGGATGAACAAGTTTACAAAAGACATGAAATTGAAATGAAGATCAGAAAAGTATGTAAAGAGCTAAGAAAGGCTAAAATTCTCAAGAACTTACAATAATCACAACATAAACTAACAAACTAACACTCCTAAACAAAACCTACGTAACCATCCAATGGCCAAGAGAGCCTCCTTTCCATACACAATAGGACCCCGTTTATAGGGCCAAAATTACACTATTTGCTTGCATGTGAACACACATTCCCTTTCTTGCCATTTTTGTTGAAAAACTCAAGCCCACCAAACATTTTCTTCTTCCCACTTTTTTCTTTTTCTCTCTTCAAACATCGACCGACTGTCTCTATCTCTTTTTTCTCCATGTTGCCCATCGTCGGTAGCCTCTCTTTCTCCTCTTTTCTGTCAGCTGCCTACCTTGTACAGTTGACCGGGAGAAGCCGACTGTTGCATTTGCTGACTCTCGCGCCAACTAGCCACGCCTAAAGGTGCTGGCCGACAAAGCCTCTGCCGCGTGTGAAAGCCTCCCGTGCGCCCGTGTCTTGCCAATTTCGCCAAAGCCACTTGGGGAACGCCCGAAGCCGCCTTTGCATGGCCCCACATTGAACCGAGCCACCTGTTCGCCCTTGCAGCGCATTGACCCGCGTGAAGGCTTCCTGAAGCTTTCGTCCGTGTGCCACCCGTCGCACGCTGCCTTGGTGTGAAGCCACCTTGTGTGCGTGGTGCACCCACCACGTTGAAGCCCTCACATGCATGCCTTATGCATGCTTTTGGCCTTGTATAAGATATTAGATATGTATATAGATATAAGTGTAGCGATTGTAACAAAGGCCATCTGCATGTTATATTACATGCATTTCTATCATATCTCTCTCTATATATATCAAATATATATATCATATATATCTATATATATATCAAATATATATATATATATCAAATATATATATCTATATATATATCAAATATATATCTAATGTATATATAAACAATTATTTTACTTTTTTTCTATTTTTTTTCTTTTGTTTTATTTGAACTAAGATTGGGCTTGGTCGGCATGGGCTTTGGCTCATTTTTGTGCAAATTTGATGTAGATTATCTTTATTGCCATCTTCCTCTTCCGAGTACCTGCAAAATAAGGAATTTATTTATCAACTTTTTATTAATTTCATGAAACTACACATTTTGATCTAAAATCATGATTAAGTGTGATAAGTGCATATTTATTAATATTTAAGCTCATAAAAAGTGTGTAAATCATAAATTAATATGTATAAATGCACAATCATCACTGGCAAATGCAAAATGAGACAGGCAAATCAAGAAAAAAATTTCAATTTGCTCAAAGCTGCGTCGACCCCACCTCTTTGGTGTGTCGATTCCTCTTCTCAACATAAAGAACTGCCAAGATGTTGTTCGAAGGCTGCGTCGACCCAAGACACACTACGTCGACTCCAAGTGCATTCACAGCAAGCACTGAAGTAGTCCTTTCAGCAGCGTCGACCTCATGGGAATGTTTTGTCAACGCCAAACTGTTTCCGAGAAGGAAGCTTCAAGCCATCTTCAGCTGCATTGACCTCACCATTGAGCCGCGTCGTCCTCATCAAGCTTCAGCTGAAGTTAGACAAACACCTATTGTTGGATGCGTCGGCCCCATTCTTTTAGGTCGTGGACGCTAGGCTCTCACAGAAACCGTTGTAGACGTGTTTCTCCAAGGATGTGTCGACGCACCATGCATGTTGCGTCGACTCCATGAAGGCCAGCTCGCCAACAGTTCAAGAATCTGTGAAGATGCGTTGATGAACTAGAAGCTTTCAAGCAGAAATCTGTCAAACCTGCAACACTTTTTAAGAATATCTAGAGAATAAAAAATACCAACGTAAACCTCCTAAAACACACTTTTTGAGGTCTGGAAAAGAATCCTAGGACACATATCCTAACTCTCCATTATAAAAAAGTCAGTACACCTTCTTGGAGGTAGATTTCTCAGAATCAGATTTGGCAAAAGTCGACTTTTATGGTACTCTACCTTTTGGCCACAACCAATCAGGTTTCAGTCCAAGAAAGGTACCAAGGATAGAAGACTGTCCTTTTCTGTCATGGGCCAATGAGGATGAAGAATAGGCAGAGCTCCCTGTCCAAGAAGCATCATTTCTGCCTCAGTCAAACAAATACAGATCTTGGAGGGAAAATAGCATTGTCTCTGCTTTGCTACCATGTGACCAATCAGATTACAAAATCCAAGAAGGGCTGAAGAAAAGAAATATTCCACTTTCCTTGGGCCAATCAAATTACAGTCTCGGAAGATTACTTTTCTCCTAGTCTCCCATATTCACTAGACCAATCAGTGAAGTGGTATATTTCAAAGAAGTGTTTTGTACTCCAGCCAATCATAGTATAGGATCTTGGAGGGAAAAATCCTCTACCAACCTCTTCTATATATATGAAGCTCTCTACATGAAGAGGGCTGTTGCTGCCATGAAGAAAAGAAAAGCCCACGTCTTCCTAAGCCCTCAATTGAGAATCTGTGAGGAAGAAAAAGAAGACTGGAGAGTAGCCCAGCTCTGGTCCGACCTAGACCAGTGCTGTAAAAGAGAGGAAAAAAAGAAGAGAGTTCAACCATAAGAGAAAGCAGCCCTGCAGAAGATTGAGCTGAAGGAAGATCCTTGATATGAGAGCAGCCCTGCTTTACAGCTTCATGATCTATATCTGAAGCTACATCTGTTTCTTCTGTTTTCATTTTGTGTTTCTGAAAGCAATCGTTGATGTGTGTTCGGTGCTCTTGTTAGAGATCGGAAGTGTTTTGGCTGGTGTAACAACCGTGCGTGTCTTGGGGAGTTGTCCCCGTGTTTTTGTTGCACTTGCAGCGTGTTCCTTTTCTTTGTTTGTGTGTGTGTAGGGGGGGCTTGTCCCCGTGTGCTACAGTCTTGTAGCGTGAGGACTTTGTCCTCGTGAGGATTCATCCTCGTGTGTGTAGGGCGTCGTCCCCGTGTGGTGCTACGGCTTTGCAGCGTTAGGACTCTGTCCTCATGAGGACCTCGTCCTCGTGTGTGTGTGGGGATTCATCCCCGTGTGTGTTGAGGACTTCGGCCTCATGAGGATTCGTCCTTGTGTAGTAAAGCCTCACCGGGTTTGGTGAGGGTGGTCGTAGGTCTTCAGGTTTACAGACTGAACCACCTTAAAAACTCCTTGTGCAATGGTATGTTCTTGTGTGATTGATCCATCTCCTCTATCCCTATTCACAAAGAGACAAGTGTTTCAGTTCTGCACACGATCTGACTTGCTTGCACGCCGCTTGACTCTCACACTGCACTTGCATTTTCTCAGTTGCTTGCTGCACACTTGCACACAGGCACTAGGGAGTCCACCCAGGCCCGGGGCAAGTTATTATGTTCGTTGCATGCTGGGTCTATCACATCCCAAGCATTTCTTGCAATTAGCTCAGCACATCTTGCTAGGAACCATTTGTGTTCCATCTACCTTCGACTGTGTATGTGACTGGATTGTGTTTCATTAAGTAATCGAACTAGTTTGGCTAAGGTTTTAACTGGGCATTCTTTTAAGGGATCTATTCAACCCCCCCTTCTAGATCCGGTTGCACCCAAGGGACCCAACAATTGGTATCAGAGCCAAGCTCTATCATAGTCAGATCCAACGATCTGTAGAGGAAGATCCTTGTGCATTTGCTCTAATGGGTTTCCTCGTTGAACAAGTTTTAATGATTTCTCCGCCTGTATTTGATGGTTCTGATTTTACCACATGTGTAGGAAAAATGTGTCTTATAAAGTCTCTTGATTCAACACTATGGAATCTCATATACCATGTGCCATCAGATGCATCTGAATGGTTTGCTAAGCATAGGACCCAAAATGTTGATAATCTTCTTATTTTCAAATTGATAAAAGTTGTAGTAAATGTTACCAAATACCCTTTTATTTCTTGCTGTAGCACTGCCAAGGAGATTTTAAATGGACTAGCTAGGATCCATGAAGAATGAAAAAGGCATGACTGCCTAATGGCCGATAGTCCAGATCTGCCGAGTGATCCGTCTTCATCTCAAGTAAGCTCTGACTCAGAAGATTTTACCTTTAATGAGCTTATGGATGCCTATGATGAGTTAGCGTAGCAATACAAGAAGTGAAAATCTGAAATAAGAAATTTGAAAACAGCTTTTGTAAGAGCTCCTTCTGTAAAAATTGTTCCACTCTAGAGGTGCTCAATGAAGCTCTCAAGATTGATGTAGATCTGCATAAAGAAAACATCGGATGTCTGAGAGATGAAATTGGAATCCTGCAAGCTGAAATTACTAGATTGGAGGAGAATGAAAGACAACTCTAAAACATATTGGAATCAACATCTTTTGATCAAACTCTGTCTGATAAGTTGATCCATGCAAATGAACTGATTGAAGAAAACAAAAACTTGAAGGAACATATACGAATGTCTTAACTGTAAAACTGAGTGGCTATCAAAAAGACAAGCATGTTGCTAATGATAGCTCTAAAAATTTGCATGTCTTAGAAAAGGAAGTTGAGAACTATAAGACTGTTAATGCAATGCTAAAGAAATAGCTTGCTGAGTGTGAGGAAGAGGTCGCGGACTCTGAGTTGCACATTTCCACCCTGGAAAAGGAAATCAAAAATCTAAAAGATTCTTTATCTAGATTTGTTCAGGGCAAGGAAAATTTGGATAAACTCTTAGGAACCAAAGTTAATTTTTGAAGTGAAGGTATGGGATATTGTCCTGCAAATAAAAAGACCTTTGAGAACAAATTGCATACATCTTTTATCTTCAGCTCGGGCATTCCCTCCTCTTCTAAAACATTCCCAAAACCATGTGCAACCTAGAAAAATCAAAAACAAGATAGAAATTAGAAAAAGAAAACACAAAAGCAAAAAAAGAAAAATAAGTTTGTTTGTGTTGATATGCATGCTAGTAAACTCAATGCTAAACACCATGCTTCCCATAAAATGAATGTTTATTGCTTTTATTGCGGTATGCATGGTCATATTTTGCATGATTGTTTTATCTTGAAGAGTGATGAATTAAGAGCTTGCAAGAATAGAAGAAACAATGGAGAAAGCAATGGCAAGGGACGGGTCGACATTGGGAGAAAGTGTGCTCAGCATACTCCTTTTCAAAAGCCCAGGGATGACCCAATGCGTAGATGCACTCCCCAGGGAAGGTCGACGCACCCTAAGGCCAATAGAAGAAACCTTCCTCCTTGCTATTTTCACTGTGGAAAAATTGGCCAAATAGTCAAGGACAGTTGGCATCTAAAAGGAAGAACTCACTCACATGCCAAGAATACTAAATTTTCTGTGCATCCACCGAAATTTGTTGCACATTCGCATAGGAAGAATGTCAAATCATTTGTGTACTTTTTTTATTGTGGTGAATATGGATAGCTGTTTGATGATTGTCCTTGGATGAGAAGTGTTGTTTTGAACGCAGCAAAGAAAATAAACTCACATGTCAGAAATGCTGATAACCATCAAGGACCCAAGAAAACTTGTGTACCTAAAAATTCCAAATGAGGATTTTAGATGCAGGAGTGCCTTGGAGATGAACAAAGGATCAACAGAAAATAAAAGCTCAAGGCACAGGTTTGTAACTAAAACTTTCAACTTATGTTAATTTTGCATGATAGGTTTTCTTTGTAGTTAGTGCAGTAAAAGTCTTACTTGCTTTCAATAAACCCTGGAAGTATGAAACCACCTCTCTGAACTGCTGAAAATCTCTCTTGGTTAAAATGAATACTTGAACTGGATTATATGATTGATTTCCTATGTGAGCCTTCTGTTATATCAAAAGGTGCATGTTGGAATGATGGGGTAAGCCCATCAGAAAGACATCACTTTGCGTGAGGTGATCTTCGGATCCACGCTCTCCGCCTTGTACCAAAAGGCAGATACTTCAGCTGCTTAATTCATGAAGTATCTGTTATGCTGATGGAATTGATATGATGATGAGTTGTTGTTAATAACTTGCAAGTTTGTGGCTTAGCATAGCAGCCATATGGATTTCCTGTTTATCATTGTTAACCATTGCTTTTGATGATGTCTGTCATGGCTGCATATAATCCAACTCATCATTTATGTGGACATTTAACATTCTGCTTGCATGTCCTAATTTCTGTGAGCATGGGACAAAGGGGGAGTTTGAAAGTTTGCCTTTCAGTTTAGAATGCATTGCAAACATCTTAAGTCTACATGTGATGTAGATATTGAGCATCATCTTGTGGTCTTATGCACTCTCATGCATACCATGCTAAGGGAAATTTGAAACATATGTTCTACATGTTAGCATGTGCTACACCATCATGCCCTGACCATTTGGTATATAGAATGGTGTCATGTGGAAAGGCAGATTAATCTTGTCTGAAAATAGCCACCATGCGAGAGATGATCTTCGGATCAAGTTCTCCGCTCAATATTATAGGTCAAATGTTCATGCAAGTCATAGGTTGCATACTTCTTTGTTTAGTCCTGCAAAAGCATTTTGAAGTCCATGCACATGTTAAGGGGGAGTTAGCATTAAACTCCAGTCTACATGCTTGCATACTTCCACCTCTGAAGATTCAAGATCATGATCATGTCAAACATTTGAATTGATTGCACATTCCCAGGGGGAGCTTAATTTATTTTGATAAATTGTTCCTTCTTGCTATTGTATTTAGCTTGAGGAGAAGGTTGAGCTTCAAGAAAAATAGAAAAACATGTTTCAACGTATCCTCTTGTTGTGTGGTTTCAATTGAATTGCAAAATGAAAAATATGCCATGATTAATGTTTATTTTTTTTAAAAAATATTGTATTAGCTGAAATAACTGCTCCTCTTGAATGATTCAGTGTGCTGATTGCACTGTGTGTTGATGCACTGACCTTGATGAGTCAACGCCATAGTTGCACTATCCTCGAATCTGCTTTCTGTATGTGCATTCTGCGTTGACCCCTTGACGTGCTTGCGTCGACGCACCAGGTCATCTGATGATTTGTTCATTTCTTTCAATCCTCATCTTCGAATTGATCTATGCTCACCAATGTTTATAACATCTGAGCTCACTACACATCCTCAGGGGGAGAGTTCACTGTCTATTTCCACTCATCTACCCAAGTGCATTCCATGTATACATCAGCCTTTGCATCATGCTTATTATTTGTTGTGTTCTATCTTGGGTCTGAAATGTCCTGAAATCTGAACTTCCTTGGTATTTCTGAAGATCTGCCATCTATTTCTACATGCTCAGATACCTGATTCCTATTTCGTTGAATGAGCTTGAACTCTTGTGAACTTTTCTATATGTTGCTGAGTTCATTTATCAGAGTACATTTCAAAAGAATAATCTTCTTTTATGGAGTTCTATGATTGCCCAAGACATGAAAACTGTGGTTTAAATTTAATGATTTCTTGAGATTTAAAGTTAAATTGTCTTGAAAGTGGCTGTATTTAGACTTAATGGAACTAAACCAGTCTTTCATGTTCTGACGAGTTATGCCTTATCAAATCTAAAAGCTTATTTTAAGTAAAAGGCATCTTTTTTGAGGAACATCATTTTAGTATTATTTTTAAACATCAATCAAATCTGAAAACTCCAAAAAGGGCTACACTTAATTAAAGTAATGAATTTAGTCACACTGAGTAACTATGGATACTGGTGTCTGAAAAATGTGTATCCTCGCGTAAAGAGGTGTGTACTGAAGATTCAATGCTCTAAGGGAAAGTAATGGCAATAGACTCACTGAGAAATCGAGTCCCTTCACCAATGAAGTGGAATGGACAAAGTCATAAAGTGCCTTGCTACCTCTATTCTAATCAAAGCAGAATGGTGAGCTACACTGAGTAACTGGGGGTGCTGGCGTCTGATCAACATGCATCCTCATGTCAAAAGGTGCATGCCACACGTGAATGCTCTTGAAAATTGAAAAACAATAACAATTGGCATCAAAAGAAAAATCTAAAAATGGTAGCACCACATGGATAAAATCAGAAACTTCAAAGTGTTTAACTTCAATACTAATTGTAGTTATTCTCAAAAGGGGCTAATGGAATAGAATGTGTAGGATGAAAGGAGGTTAACCTAGTCTCTATATGCAATATTGGTTTATTTCTACTAATTTTGAATGCAGAAATTTTCAAACGCTCATAATTGAGGAGCTCAGAATTCAACAAATTTAAACCAATCTATAGATAAGGGCTTTATCATTGGAATTCTATAACTGAAGACTCTAAAAAATCTCTAACTCTACAGTTATGAACTTTGCTTCAGTTTGAAATTCCTCTCAGCCAATTGCTATCAAGACAATTCCTTGTTGATATCTAAAAATCTTCTCCATTCAGGTTTGCTTGCTTATTGCCATTTGATATCTGACAAGAATTTGCAATCTTAACAATTGGTATCTGTATTTTCTATCTGATTTTGAAATCTTCTACTGGTATCAATCTTCTTATTGCATCAATTGGTATCAATTGGCTTCATCTACTGATTGGTAGTATTTGATCTCCCTAAATTTGCATCTGATTTGATGCTTGCCTTCATGCAATAATCTTCCTCATGATATTTGAATTTCTTGCTTGCTAAGTTGAAATGAATCATGATATCAGAATTTTCATTGCTTGCTAAACTGAGATGTATCATGCTCCTCCATGTACTCATGTTTTGACTCTGAAAGTGGCTTAAATCTAAGCCCACTTTGCTGATGGCAAATGGGGAGAGAATTTCTAGAGTCAATAAGAATTATGGAGCCATTAACCTTGACAATAAAGGGGAGAGTTTGCAAAAGGGGGGAGCGTTGAGAAAGGGAAGAGAATGCATAAAAGGGGAGAGAATGTGGAATAATGCTTACAATACTTATCATATTGAATCATACCATGCATTGAATGTTATTTTTAATGACATCAATGACTCATAATTGCCATCATCAAAAAGGGGGGAAATATTGTGCATGTGTAGTTCATGTTGGGTTTTGATTTTGATGATGTCCAACCATGAGTCATTCTTGTAATATTGATACTGATCAAACTATGATTCAACGTGTATAATGATGATCTTTCATGATGCCATATTCCTTATGCTATATCCTACATGAAGCACTCTTATGAGCAAGGTACAAGGATTTCATTTCACGAAGCTTCATGCTTAAATTCTTTCTTTGATCCTTAAACTCTCATATTCATAGCATTTTGAATGACCTTTTTCTCTCCAATAATGTGAGCAAATGAATTCCCTTTTAGCCGGCAAATGCAAAATGAGATAGGCAAATCTAGAAAGAAAATTCAATTTGCACAAAGTCGCGTTGACCCCACCTCTTTGGTATGTCGACTCCTCTTATCAAAACAAAGAACAACCAAGGTGTTCTACGAAGGCTGCGTCGACCCCAAGACACACTGTGTCGACTCCAAGTGCATTCACAGCAAGCACTAAAGTAGTCCT
The DNA here is from genome assembly GCA_022559845.1 of Amorphophallus konjac. Lineage (NCBI taxonomy): Eukaryota > Viridiplantae > Streptophyta > Magnoliopsida > Alismatales > Araceae > Amorphophallus > Amorphophallus konjac. Next base: position 215,912,041 of record CM040123.1, on the reverse strand, counting down.
CTCAGCTGCGTCGACGTCATGGGAATGTTGTGTCGACTCCAAACTGTTTCCAACAAGGAAGCTTCAAGCCATCTTCAGTTGCGTCGACCTCGCCATTGAGCTATGTCTACCTCATCAAGCTTCAGTTGAAGTTAGAGACACTTGTTCTTGGATGTGTCAACCCCATTCTTTCAGGGCGTCGACTCTAGGCTCTCACAGAAACCGTTGTAAATGCGTTTCTCCAAGGATGCGTCGACAAACCATGCATGCTACGTCGACTCCATGAAGGCCAGCTCACCAACAGTTCAAGAATTTATGAAGATGTGTCAACTCCACTCCATCACTACGTCGACGAACCAGAAGCTTTCAAGCAGAAATCTGTCAAACCTGCAACACTTTTTAAGAGTATATAGAGAATAAAAAATACCGACGTAAACCTCCTAAAACACACCTTTTGAGGTCTAGAAAAGAATCCTAGGACACAGATCCTAACTCTCCATTATAAGGAAGTCAGTACACCTTCTTGGAGGTAGATTTCTCAGGATCAGATTTGGCAAAAGTCAGCTTTTATGGTACTCTGCCTTTTGGCCACAACCAATCAGTTTTCAGTCCAAGAATGGTACCAAGGATAGAGGACTGTCCTTTTCTGCCATGGGCCAATGAGGAAGAAGAACTGGCAGAGCTCCTTGTCCACGAAGCATCGTTTCTTCCTCAGTCAAACAAATACAGATCTTAGAGGGAAAATACCCTTGCCTATGCTCTGCTGCCATGTGACCAATCAGATTACAGAATCAAAGAAGGGCTAACGAAAAGAAATATTCTACTTTCTATGGGCCAATCAAATTGTAGTATGGGAAGATTACTTTTCTCCTGGTCTCCCATATTCGCTGGACCAATCAGTATAGATGTATATGTTAAAGAAGTGTTTTGTACTACAGCCAATCGTAGTACAAGATCTTGGAGGGAAAAATCCTCTACCAACCTCTTCTATATATATGAAGCTCTCTACATGAAGAGAGCTGTTGCTGCCTTGAAGAAAAGAAAAGCCCACATCTTCCTGAGCCCTCAACTGAGAATCTATGAGGAAGAAAAAGAAGAGTGGAGAGCAGCCCAACTCTGGTTCGACCTAGACCAGTGCTGTAAAAGAGAGGAAGAAAAGAAGAGAGTTCAGCCATAAGAGAAAGTAGCCTTGCAGAAGATTGCGCTGAAGGAAGACCGTTGATATGAGAGCAGCCCAGTTTTATAGCTTCATGATCTCTATCTGAAGCTACATCTGTTTCTTCTATTTTCATTTTGTGTTTTTGAAAGCAATCGTTGATGTGTGTCCGTTACTCTTGTTAAAGACCGGAAGTGTTTTAGCTGGTGTAACAACCGTGTGTATCTTGGGGAGTTGTCCCCGTGTTTTTTCTGCACTTGCAGCGTGTTCCTTTTCTTTGTTTGCGTGTATGTGGGGGGGGCTTGTCCCCGTGTGCTACAGTCTTGTAGCATGAGGACTTTGTCCTTTTGAGGATTCATCCTCATGTGTGTAGGGCGTGGTCCCCGTGCGGTGCTGCGGCTTTGTAGCGTGAGGACTCTGTCCTCGTGAGGACCTCGTCGTCATGTGTGTGTGGGGATTCATCCCCGTGTGTGTTGAGGACTTCGTCCTCATGAGGATTCATCCTCATGTAGTAAAGCCTCATCGGGTTTGGTGAGGGGTGGACGTAGGTCTGCGGGTTTGCAGACTGAACCACCTTAAAAATTGCTTGTGCAGTGGTGTGTTCCTGTGTGATTGATCCATCTCCTCTATCCCCATTCATAGGGACACAAGTGTTTCAGTTCTACACAAGATCTAACTTGCCTGCACACCACTTGACTCTCACACTGCACTTGCATTTCCTCAATTGCTTGTTACACACTTGCACACATGCACTAGGGAGTCCACCCTGGCCTCGGGCAAGTTATTATGTTCACTGCATGCTGGGTCTATCACATCCCAAGCATTGCTTGCAATTAGCTCATCACATCTTGCTGGGAACCTTTTGTTTTCCATCTACCTTCGACTCTATATGTGACTGGACTGTGTTTCATTAAGTAACCGAACTAGTTTGGCTACGGTTTTAACTGGGCATTCTTATAAGGGGTCTATTCAACCCCCCCCCCCCCTTCTAGATTCGGTTGCAACCAAGGGACCCAACACTGGCAAGAAGTCAAGCACCAACCAAGGTGAAATCATTGGCATTGGGTATATGCCAACGCAAGGATAGCGTTTAATCCGGTATTAGACGGAAGGTCTAAGCCGTTGGGCCGTATTGAATCTCATAGCGAAATTCACGGTGGGAATGGTGATAATATCGTCCACATTGGATTTATGCTGACGCAAGGATTCATGTTTCATCTGGCCATAGATTGAAGGTATAAGCCATATTCCTCGGTTAAGACCAGCAGGCCATGGACACCGAGTTAACAAAATCATCGGTACTGGGATCGTACCGATGCAAGGAAATCGGGTGTTGCTGCCTTAGATGTAAGGTCGAAGTCATAACCCCTCGGCTAAGACCAGAAGAGGCCATGGGCGCCGAGTTAAGTGGCATTGTCGACATTGGTACAATGTCGAGCAAGGAATCACCTATTTTAGTGGGATCGAAAAACTAGTGTGAAATAGCGACTCATTATAGGAGTCTTGAAGTACAGTCTTGTTCATTATGGAATATGGGTTTTAGCTGATCGGCGAACTGAGGTAGTGGTGCATGGTATAGCTTTAGGTGCTTCCCATTGAGGGGTACGAATTGAACTTCCCCTCGATGGTTGACGAGGATGTAAGCTCCGTCTTCGTAGACTTTCTGGACCACATAAGGTCCCATCCAATTTTTATTTAATTTGCCTTTTGGATTGGCCGCCATGACTTCTTTTCTTTTGACAATGACAAGGTCTCCCTTCTTGAATTCACGCTCCTTCATAGGCTTGTCGAAGGCGCACGCCATACGGGCTTGGCAGACCTGTATGTTTTGCTGGGCTTTGAGCCGTTGCCCATGTAAATTAGAGAGTTCCTCTAGTCTTCTTTCTATATTTATCTGGCCGTCTTTGACCAGTTCATGCTAGATTGCCACTCGCAGTGGGGGTATCTCGAGCTCCATCGGGACGACTGCTTCTGAGCCATACACCAACGAGAACGGTGAGCAACCCGTCGAGGTCTTGTACACAGAGCGGTACGCCCACAGTGCCTTGTACATCCTATCGTCCCAATCCTTCTTGGTAGAGCTGATCGTCTTAGCGAGAAGTGTGCAGAGGGTTTTGATGAAAGCTTCAGCCAACCCGTTTGCTTGTGGGTTGTACGGAGTGGATGTCCTCCAGTTTATCTTGAATTTATCGGCCAGCTTGTAGACCTTTCGGTTCCAGAAATGTCTTCCGTTGTCGGAGATGACTTGATCAGGCACGTCGAATCGAAATATAATGTTTCGACTGACAAATATGACCATGATTTCGCCGTCACTTCTTTTAGAGCTATATCCTCCGCCCAGCAAGAGAAGTAATCTATTGCTGCTAGAATGTATTTGCATCCTAATGAGGATGGGGGTAGTGGGCCCACAACATCGGCGCCCCTTTAAGCAAATGGCCCGCTAGGTGTTGTCGGATGTAGGTGTATCGGGGTCTTCTTGGGACCATAGCATGTTCCTGGCATTTATGATAGGACTTGGCATACTTGCAGCAGTCATCGAACATAGTTGGCCAGTAATATCCTAATTTCTTGATTTCAATCTTCATCTTCGGCCTGGCTTGATGGGCACCCGCTGATCCGGCATGGACTTCCTTCATGACCGTCCAAGCCTCATCCATTGATAGACATAGGAGGAGTACTTTTCTTTTGGCATCTGCCATAATCCAGAACAAAGTCCCGTTCTTAAATTCATAAGAATCTTTTGTTCTGATCAATCTGATATTCTCTTTCCTTTTCTTGGGCAGTTGCTGGTATTTAAACCATTGTATCAGAGGCTCCCTCCAGTCGTGTGAGCTGACTACTTCTACTATTGCAGCTTCACATTCTTCTTCACTTGGATCCTCTATCATGCTGGGAACATGGCGTCTGTTTATCACAGTGATATGGAGAGATCCATCTGGCGGGACTGCCAGCGAGCTTTCTAGCTTTGCTAGTGCATCTGCTTGAGAATTTTGATTTCAGCCGATATGGCCTATTTTAATGAAGTAGAATCACTGCATGAGCTTCTTCGCTTTGGTGCAATAAGGAAGTAATTCTGGCTTTCGGACATCAAACTATCCTTGTATCTGCTTGACAATCAACATTGAATCGTCGAATGCTTGCATCATCAGATCTCCATATGAAGAGTAATCTGAAGTCTGATAATCAGAGCTTCATATTCTGCCTCATTGTTGGTGCAAGGCTTGTTAATTATGCATGATGTACATAGCACTTCTCCCTCTTGGGACTTAAGGACGATGCCTGCTCCGGCCCTTATCTTTGTCTGCCCCGTTTGGGATTTTCTGTTCTGGACGCCCCGTCAAAGTAAAGCTGCCATACGGCTTGACGGACTTGGCCCACTTCTAGTGTTTCATCATCTGGGAGCTCTGTAATCAACAAAGAATCTTCAGGCACTGGATGTCCTGCAAAGAAATCAACTATGGCCTGGCCTTTGATGGCCTTTGGCGGCACATATGTGATATGAAATTCCACCAATATGATGGCCCATTTGCCCAGTCATCCTTTCAAAGCCGGTTGGGACAGTATGTATTTGATTGGATCCACCCTTGATATTAGCTGTACTAAATGTGATAACATGTAATGCCTCATCTTTTTGACCACAATGATCAATGCGAGACAAACCTTTTCGATTGGGGCATATTCTGATTCTGCCCCCACTAATCTTCGACTGAGGTAGTAAAGCACCTACTCTTTCCCCTCGTCGTTCTTCTAGACTAGTATTGCCCCTAGTGAATATTCAGTTGCGGCTATGTACAGAATCAATGGCCACCTTTTGACAAGTGCCTCCAGCACTGGTGGGGAATTCAAATATTTCTTCAGCTAGTCGAAGGCCTTTTGGCACTCTTGAGTCCAACAGAATGGCGTATCTTTCATCATTAGCTTGTGGAATGGCTGGCATCGTCCGGACAGATTGTAAATAAATATGCGGGTGTAAGCTAATCGACCTTGCAATGATCGCAATTCTGTCAAATTCTTCGGAGGGGGCAGCTCCTGGATAGCTTTTATCTTGGAGGGGTCTATTTGAATTCCCCGATATCTGACGACAAAGTAGAGGAATTTCTCACTTGAAACGCCAAAGGCGCATTTCATCAGGTTCATCTTTAGCTCGAATTGCCGCAGCCTTTCGAATATGATCATGAGATCACTCAGATGATCTTCTCTTTTTTTGGTCTTGACGACCAAGTCATCAATGTAGCATTCGACTTTACTATAGAGCAGCTCGTCGAATATATTTGCCATCGCCCTTTGATAAGTGGCGCTAGCATTTTTTAGGCCGAAGGGCATTCACTTGTAGTGAAATATACCTGAAGAGGGGTGATCTCGTGCTGGTCCTGAGCTGGAGAGATGATCACCGATCAGTGAACTGCAAGGAAGGGAAACGGATCAGGGGGCCCATGGGTGGTTTCCTGGGGTAAACCCTCCGATGCCTAAGTCAGTAGAGCAGTGGTGGAAGCTATGAAAAGAGGAGTGGGAAGATGCACGAGATCCCTCTCCACCAAGGTGGTGAAGTGGTTCCTGCTCAAGGAATTTTAGGTGTGTGTAGGCCTTTTCATTTTCTAGTGGGAGTCCCCGGTTTAAATAGTGTGCTAGCCTCATGAGTCCCGTAAGCTGAGGAGTTTCAGGCGGGAGTTATGTCCTGAACGTGGGCTCTTTACATCCTCATCGTGGGATCTTTGTAGCCTTGAGGAGTCGTGGGTATCTTATCTTTGTGAACTCTTGCTCATAAAGGGCTCTCAACGGTAGCGTGGATAAGCAATCGTCGCTCGATCCAAGCATGAAGAGTGCCAACCCTGTCCGGGCGATAGGCATAGCTCGGATGAGGCTCGGCCGGAGTGGGCACGGGACGCTAGCCTTTATACCGGTGAGGGGGATAGGTTGGGCTTGGGTCTTCCTCCGACCGGAGCGACGCTCGGGCCTTCCGAGCCTAATGGCCGCCGAGGAAGGGCTTGATCCCGAGTGATTTTATTGGGCTTTGATACTAAGTGGGCCCTGCGGGGCTGTCACTTAGATGAGCTGGGCCTCGTTTGGTCCTAATGGACCTAGTTCGGCCGCTCTTATATGGGATACAGAAATCCCCCCCTCCACTTGTCCCCCTCCTACTTTCGAGCCTTAGTAAGCTCGGAAGACTAGCCGTTAGGGTTTTGGACCAGCGTGGCTTGGGTGGGTGGAGATATGGCGGTGTTAAGAAGCCACGTGTCGTGGTCACCTGGGCCCGTAAGATCCTGATGGATTTGAACCGAAGGGGCCCCCTTTTCTCAGAGGTCGGAATGACGCGCCACCTTCCGCGTGGGAATATAGGCGTTGTGCGCTTGTCGTCGCTCCAGACTCCCTCCGTTTTAGGGTTTGGCTCTCCTTCGTGCTTGTTTTGGGGCTCTTTGATGCATCGTGAGGACACGACGGAAGAGCAGAGGCTTGCAGTGGCGTTCACAGAGTTGTCGGAGATAACCGCAGAGGCGGTCCGACAGCTCCCTCTTCTTCCAGAGTCTTCGGAGTCTCGGGAGCATTTCTCTGCAAGTTCCTCTCCAGATTCCATGGCGGATTAGCGTCTAGAGGTTGAAGAGTGGGAGGGCAAGCCTGCGGCAAGGGCGACGGTGATACCGCCGGCTCCATACTGCAGCGAGCTGGGGGAGGCAGAGGTGAAAAGGCTGGAGCAACAGTTTCGCCTGCCCTATAAGTTTTACTTCACTGCGGCTGCCCCGCACGAGACGAGCTTAGATTCTCATACGGGCCATATCTGCACCTTCCTTCAGTCGTGAAAGGGTGGGTTCCGCCTTCCCTTCGAGCCCTTTATTCTTAAGCTTCTTGATTTCTTTCGGTTGGCGCACGTACAGTTGGTAGCCAACTCTTATCTTCTTCTTTCCACCTTTCGCATCCTCTGTTGCCAATGCGAGGTTCCTCCTTCCTTGGACCTCTTTCATTATTTTTTCGAGTTGAAGGCACATCCCTCGGTTGGGAAAGGCTTCTATTTCATCCAGGCGAGGCGGAATAGGAGCTGTCTCCTTGGCCGCGAAGGATTCTTCGCACAAGGGATGGAAAACTCAGTTCTTCTGGGTGGGGATTTCTTCGGTGGAGGAGACTTGGAGGTGTCTCGTAATCCCCAATTTTCATCCGAACATCCCTCCGAGGCAGGACGAGTTTTCTCCGGACGTGGAGGAGTATGCGACCATTTTGCTGAAGCGTCGTCAGTCCACGGAGGAGCTGGTTATTCCGGAGAACATCGAGCGGTGTCTTCTCACGCGGCTACGGCTGACAGGTACGGGCGTCACGAGTCAGTTTCCCAGCTTCTCCTTTTCCTGACCATATCTTCTTCTGCGCAGACGCCAGGCGGCCGGCTGTGGAGGAGGAGCCTGCGGCCGAGCGGGTGGTGATCGATCTCGGCGATGATTCGGCCACCGACGAGCCGGGATCTCGCGAGGGGCGCACCCGAGCCCGAGATAAGGGCAAGGGGATGGCTCAGGAGGGGTCTTCCAGGCCGCGGGTCCGCCCCCGCTGTCGAAGGTGAATCTGGCTCGGCGGCTCTCCCCTCTTCCGAGCGAGATAGGGCCGACCTTGTTGGGCCGGCTCTCCCATCTGCTGAGCGAGAGGGGGCCGAGGAGGCCAGGGCCGCTTCTGGAGGCGACGGCGTTGGATCGGTTCTCCCCTCAACAGGAGCTGAGGGGGCCGGGGCCGCTTCTGCTAGTGGCGGTGGTGCTAGGTCGGCTCTCCCCTCAGCAGGAACCGAGGGGGCCGGAGTCGAAGCGGGCGACTCTGGGACCGCGGCCGGGACTGGGGCGTCGATCGAGGCGGGCGACGCTCCAGGTGGCGGAGCAGGTGCCGAGCCGGTCGAGGTCGGGGGGTCGCGAGGAGCGGCGACTCAACCCCAACCGACCGAGGCAAGAGGGGCGGATGAAGTAGCGGCTCGATCCGGGCCGGCCGGTGGGGCTTTCGAGGAGACGCCACTCGGAGGTGGGGCCCTTATTTCGGCCGCTCTGGAGAGGCTAGGCATACAGGGCCCTCTGTATCAGGTATGCCGCGGTATAGCCGCGAAGGTGAAGGGGGGAGACGGGCAGCACTCCCCGCCCGCGGCCCTCGAGATGGTTATGGAGGGCGGCTTGGTCTTGGCCCAGATGGGGGCCACTCTGGCTGAAGCTTACGCTCGGTTGGAGTTGGAGCGGTCGACCCTTGCCTGGACCCTTGGTGGATTGGACAGGAAGGTAGCTCGGCTCACCGAGGAGCGTGACGGGCTTCGGCGGGAGCTCTCCTCAGTTAGAGAGCTGGTGCGGGCGAGTTAAGCGGAGGCCCGGGCACTGACCGAGCAACTAGCTAGGGCCCGCGAATCGCTCGAGAGGAAGAGCAGGCTTCTTGAGGAGGAGCGCATGGCTCGCGTCGAGCTAGACGGCCGGTGGGAGGCTCAGCGCGCTGAGCTGGTGGACCGGGCTGAGGAAGTCGTGCGTCTTCGAATGGAGGCCGAGGCTGATCGGGCCGAGGCGGAGAAGCAGATGGTCGAGGCCGAGCGGAGGTTATCCGAGGTGGAGCGGGAGAAGGCCGAACTCGTCGGTAGGTTGGAATCGTCGGGGCGGAGGCACTCGAGCAATACAGACGCTCGGAGGCCTACCGGGTCGACCTTATGGAGGCTGCCCTCCCCTACTATGAGTCAGCACTTCGCCGGGGCATCCACAAGGGATTCAAGCAAGGCTATGACCGGGCCATCTCTTACGCGGAGGAGCAGGCGTCCGAGACAATCAATTTCCCGTCCGGGCAATGCTATGACTCGGATTTATCGTCCTCCGGTTCTTCTGGTTCGGCGTCGGAGGAAGGAGACTAGGGGGACTCTTCGTCCGAGGGGTCGCCAACTCCGGATGCCTCGGGAGGGCGCGCAACCGAGGCAGTTCCCACGCCGGTGGGGTCAGTGCCAGGGTCGGCCGTCGCCGAGGGTGCCGGGGGCAGACCGTCCGAGCCTCCCGCTTCGAGCCTCAGGATGGGCCAGGGGCCTAATGTATCTGTTTTGCTTTTCTCCTTGTATGTTTTCCTTTTTTCGAAGAAAAGCTTCTTTTGTTGTGTAAAAGAAAAACGTAAGGCAGTAGCGTTATGATGAAGACTTAACTTTTTTTGTACCGCCATTGCCGTAGTTTGTTTAGCGTATCTGCAATAGTTGGAAAGGGCCGATACTTTCTGCGCGGATCTCGCATGATAGCTGGGCGATCGTCTGACAGGGTGTCTTTCCGTTTTCTCATGCTTTAACTGCCCGGCCGCTTCGTGTGTCCCGTTAGGATGGAACCGAGAAGTCTGAGGTGACCGTCCGTAGGGAGAAGTCCCTTTAGCGTGTTTTCGAGGGGAGAATCATTTAAGTCAAGTAACCTCCCTTCGCCTATAAAAGGTCTGAAGGGCGTCTCTCCTTCTCCATCGCTTAGGGTTTTCTCTGACAGTCTTTCCTCCCTCCTTCTTCACGAAGCGTTGTGCCGTCGAATTTGAAGCATGGAAGATGCTCCGGAAGACGAAGCTGCCGATGATGGAGTGCAGAGAGTCCTTGCTGCTTCGGATTTGAAGGGAGTTCGACGGCTGGCGGGTAGATTTGAAGAGGGTTCGACGTGCTGAAGCACGTCGCCTTCTTCTATCAGAGTCAGTGGCTGGACGCGGGAAGGCTAACCGAGTCAGTCGAGCGATGGACTCGTACGGCGGCACCAGATGGATTTTTGCTTTTTTGACATGTATTGTCTTGGCTTCGGCCTTTCCGATGTACAAGCAAGTTGTTTGAATAAAAGAGGAAAGGAAACTTTTGTTTTATTTCATACTGCTTACACAATGCTCGGCGTTCAGAAGTAGAACTTGCGTAGTGTAGTCGCGTTCCACGTTCGAGGGATGGGTTCTCCTTCCATAGTAGATAGCCGGTACGCTCCTTTACCGAGCGTCTCGACCACTCGGTAGGGGCCTTCCCAATTAGGGGATAACTTGCCCGCCACCTCAAGTGGTCGAGAGGCTTCGGCTTTTCTGAGAACGAAGTCTCCCGGCTAGAAGTGTCTATCTTGGACCTTGGCATTGTAGTATCGAGTGAGGCGGCATTGATATTCTGTTGCTCGGATGCTGGCAATCTCTCGGCGTTCATCCGCTAGGTCGAGGTTTTCGAGCAGTTTCTGGTCGTTTGCCTCGGGTGAGAAACAGATGACTCGGAGGGAGGGATTGGCAATCTCCAACGGGATCACGGCCTCGGCGCCGTACACCAGCTGAAAGGGACTTTCACCCGTTGCCGTTCTGGGAGTCGTTCTGTGTAACCAAAGTATGTTCGACAATTCCTCAAGCCAGCTGCCCTTGGCTTTACCGAGCCTGGTCTTGATGCCTTTTAAGATAGTTTTATTGGCATTTTTGACCAGCCCGTTAGCCTGAGGGTGGGTGACCGAGGTGAAGTGATTACGAATGTTTAGGTCGGCACATCTTTCTCGAAAATAACGAGAATCAAATTGCCGACCGTTATCGCTCACTATCACCCGGGGGATGCCGTAGCGGCAAATGATCGACTTCCAGATGAAACTCCAAATGACTGTCTCGATGATCCTAGATATGGCTTCGGCCTCGATCCACTTGGTGAAGTAATCGATGGCGACGATGATGAACTTCTTCTGGGCCTGAACTATAGGGAACGGCCCAAGGATGTCGATTCCCCAGCGAGTGAAAGGATAAGGCTCGGCTAGGGTGACGAGCTCCATTGTCGGCTGATGGACCAAGTGGTCAAATCGCTGGCATTGGTCACATTGTTGTACGTAGGTCGAGCAGTCGCGCTGCAGAGTGGGCCACCAGTAACCTTGCCGTAGCAAGATCTTGGCGAGCGACCTTCCTCCTAAATGCGCTCCGCACAGGCCTTCGTGAACCTCTTGAATCGCTTGGTTGGCTTCACCGGTACTGAGGCACTTTAGGAGAGGACCGGAGAAGGATCTTTTGTATAAAGTGCCGTCCAGAATGACGAATCTCCAAGCTTGGTACTTCAATCTCCGGGCTTCCTGGGGGTCGGGAGGCTCATCTGAGTCTTCGAGCCACGACAGGTAGGAGGTACGCCAGGTGCTTGGGGAGGTCGAGTCAACAGCCAGGAGCTCTAAATCAATGCTCGGTCGCTCTAGCTCTTCGAGAAGGACCGATCGAGTACCCTCGGGGTCAAGAGAGGAGGCCAATCGAGAGAGGGCGTTCACTCGAGAGTTTTCTTCCCGAGCTATTCGGACTACCTCAAAACTCTCGAACTGTTGTGCCATGGCCCTGACCAGTTGGAGGTATTTGACCATCGGTGCTTCTTGAGCTTCGTAATCACCGTTGACCTGGCTAGCCACCAGTTGGGAGTTAGTGTGAATTTTGACTCGCTCAGCCCCCAGCCGTCGGGCCATGCGGGCTCCCGAGATAAGGGCTTCGTACTCGGAGGCATTGTTGGACGCCTGGAAGTTGAACTTCAAGGCGTATTGTAGCTCTGCTCCTTCGGGAGACTTCAGGAGGATGCCGGTGCCGCTCCCCACCGAGTTGGAGGACCCATCAACGAACAATTCGCAGGTTGGCCCGGGCGTGAACGGAGATTTTTTTTCGGTCGGGATAGTGCTCTCGATGATGAAGTCAGCGAGCGTCTATCCTTTGATAGCCGAGCGAGGTCGATATGATATATCGTAGGCCCCGAGCATGATGGCCCACTTGACGAGGCATACCGAGGCTTCAGGGTGAGCGAGCATCCTCTTCAATGGTTCACCGGTCAGCACGGTGATGGAGTACCCTTGGAAATAGGGTCGGAGGCGCTTGGCCGAGGTAACCAACGCTAGCATGAGTTTTTCGGTTGCGGGATACCTTCTTTCAGCCTCGTTGAGCACCTTGCTGGTGTAGTAGACCAGTCTCTCGACTCCCGACTCATTTCTGACCAGGACCGAGCTAACTGTGGATGGAGTTGCCGAGAGATAGAGATGCAAGGCTTCACCTGGGATAAGCTTGGAAAGTACCGGGGGTGAAGCAACGAACTCCTTAAGCTCGGTGAATGCTCTTTGGCATTCCTCATCCCATGCGAACGTAGCAGACGCCATTTTGGGCCCCCTCAACAGTTTGAAGAAGGGTAGGCATCATTCGGCCGCACGGGACAGGAATCTGCTGAGCGCAGCAACGCGCCCGGTCAGGCGTTGAACGTCTTTGCTGTAGGTGGGTGGGCACATGTCCAGGATGGCCTGGACTTTGTCGGGGTTGGCCTCGATCCCACGCTGGGTCACCAAGAAGCCCAGGAACTTCCCGGACTTTACTCCGAAGGCACACTTGGTGGGGTTGAGCTTAATATTGTACCTCAGGAGGTTGTTGAAGGTCTCTGCTAGGTCGGCGAAGTGGTCCTCGGCCTTGGGGGTCTTGACGAGCATGTCTTCGATATAGGCCTCGACGTTTCGACCGAGCTGTCCCTCGAACATATGATTGACTAGCCTCTGGTACGTGGCTCTAGCGTTCTTCAACCCGAAAGGCATCCGGGTGTAGCAATATACACCGAAGTTGGTGATGAAGGCAGTCTTCTCGATGTCTTCTAGATCAATTCTGATCTGGTGGTAACCTTAATAGGCATCCAGGAAGCTGAGTATCTCGTTGCCCGAGGTTGAATCAACCAGTTGGTCGATGCTTGACAATGGATAGCAGTCCTTTGGTGTGGAAATGTTCAAGTCGGTGAAGTCCACGCACATTTACGCACTTTCCCGAAGCTTTTGGCACCAGGACGATGTTGGCCAGCCACGTCGGGTACAGGACCGATCTAAAAAGACCATTCTTCTGCCCCTTGGTGACTTGCTCCTTGATGATCGCCTGCTTCTCTTGCGCGTGCTTCCTTCTGCGTTGTTGTACGGGCTTCATGGTCGGGTCGAGGTTGAGTTTATGCATTACTGTCTCTCCCGGTATCCCGGGGAGTTGATCATCAGACCATGCAAAGACTCGGATGTACCCGGAAAAAAAAATCTTTGTATTGCTGCTGAACCTCAGATGGTAGGTCAGCTCCAATCTTTACTCCTAGGGTCGGGCCGTCGTTTAGGAAAACCGTTAGCAACTCGCCTCTAGGCTCGGAGGTTGCGGGTTTTTCCTCGACTCCCCGGGGGCCCTTGTTCTTCCCGTCTGGCCTTGTGGCTTCAACCGAGATATTAGAGCACCTTCTGGCCGTCACCTGGTTGCCTCGGACTTCCCCCACCCCATTTTTAGTGGGGAACTTCATCTTTTGGTGATAGGTAGAGGGCACCCCTTTCGTTCGGCTAAGGATTCCTCGGCCGAAGATTGCGTTGTATGCTATCATACCCTTGATCACTATGAAGTCCACCATAACCGTAATAGTTTTCGGTGGGGTGCCGAGAGTAACCGGTAGGCTTAGGGCTCCCTCGGGATAAGTGGCCTGGCCATTGAACCCACAAAGAGGGGTTCGGATCGGGCGGGGTTTAGATGGATTCTCCCCCATCTTAAGGAAACACTCATAATATAATACATCAGAGGCACTTTCATTGTCAACTAGAATCTTGTCTACGTTACAATGGTTTATCGTAGCCGAAATAACTAGGGCGTCGTCATGCGGGGTGGTCAGCCCTTCCAGGTCTTGGTCGGAGAAGACTATGACCTGGGGCTCACTTGGCGGGGCCTTGGGAGGCTCGATGGCTCGGCTCGCCCGCTCAGCATGACACTTCCTTCCTCAGCCACTGTCTCCTCCTGATGTAGTTCCTCTAGCGATGACGTTGATGTGGACCCCGCGAGGGGCGTTGTCGATTTCCTATGGGGCGCCTCGATCTTCCTTATTCCCGACCACGAACCGGGATAGGTGTCCCTGGCAGATGAGGCGCTCAATCTCATCTTGGAGCTGGTGGCAATCGCCGGTGTGATGCCCATGGTCACTGTGGAACATGCAATGTTTGCTGCGATTGCGGCTTTTTGACCTCATTGGCTCGGGTTGGCGGAGGAGGCCCGAGCCTTTGATGTCTTCATATATCTCGTACACCAGAGCGGTTAAGGGAGTGTACCACTCATACTTTCAGGATAGTTCTTTGCGTTCCCTGTCTCGGTTTCGCCTTTTTCCTGGGCCCGAGCTTGGCTCGAGTGCTCGCTTCTTGTCCCCCTCCTGACCCGAGCCGGTTGCGCCTCGGCATGCGCTGAGGACCTCTTCGCACTCTGCATGGTGCAGAGCCAGAGTCACTAGCTCAGCAAGGGTCGAGGGAGGGTGGAGGACAAGTTCGCGGCGGAGGTTCTCGTCGCGGGTGCCTCCGGTCAGCACGGTTATGGCCGAGGCTACATCCAGGCGGGGGATTCTCAGGGCTTCCAATTTAAATCGGTTGATGTAAGCCCAGAGTCTCTCTCTCTTCTCTTGTTTGAGAGCCAATAGCCGCACTACCGACCTTGGGGGGCCACTGTCGGTGAAACTCTCCTTGAATACTCGCCCAAACTGCTTGAAGTCTCAGATGGATCCGGGGGCGAGGGCCCGGAACCATGCTTGGGCACCTTGGACCAGGGTGGTCGTGAAGGCTCGGCATTTGATGGCGTCGGACGCCCCGTGAAGTGTCATCAGGGCATCGAAGCTGTCGAAGTGGTCGGCCGGGTCGCCCTGGCCATCGTAAGACTTGAACGTCGGAATGGAGGTTCTGGGAGATACCTCTGCCTTCAAGATGTAGTCAGAGAATGGGGATCTCTCATCATCCTCCACTGGAGAGACTTTCTGTAAGGCGCGTAGGGTGCACTCCTGTTCTACGAAGCGTCTCTCGAACTCTCGCAGTCGGAGGGATAATTCCGGTTGTCGCTGCGCCGTGGGGCTGGGGGGGCAATCTTGGCGTTCCCCAGGGACTTCAGTCTCTGGGTTCAGACGGCACGCCCCAGGTTTTCCCATTTTCGGCGTGGAGGAGACCTCTTGCTCTAGCGGAGGGGCTTGTGAAGGTCCTCCTGACCTGTTACGAATAAGCTTCCACCCTTGGAGGGTGAAGCGACCTCCGATAGTGTGCTGGGACGCGTTCTCACGGGGAGGGCTCTCCGGAGGGGCACGTGACCTTCCTTCCCTGGCCGCCTGGGTCCTCAGGAGTTCTACGAGGATGTCCAGTTTTATGTTGAGGGCTTGGAAAGCGTGAGCGCCCCCGTTGGGTGGTAGCTCCACTGCCGCGGGAGGAGGGGGTGGTCCGTCGGCTGGGGTGCTGGCGTTGGAGGGAGGGTTTTGTGGGGCCTGAGAGCGGCCTTCTCCCGCCGCCACCCTGGCCTTTCCCCTATCGCCGGCGGACCTCCTCCCTCAACATCTTCACACCGTACTGGCTCTTTGGTCGTTTCCCAAAGACGGCGCCAGATGAAGAGGGGTGATCTCGCGCTGGTCCTGAGCTGGGGAGATGATCACCGATCAGTGAACTGCAAGGAAGAGAAACAGATCAGGGGGCCCAGGGGTGGTTCCCTGGGATAAACCCTCCGATGCCTAAGTCAGTAGAGTAGTGGTGGAAGCTATGAAAAGAGGAGTGGGGAGATGCACGAGATCCCTCTCCACCAAGGTGGTGAAGTGGTTCCTGCTCAGGGAATTTTAGGCATGTGTAGGCCTTTTCGTTTGTTGGAGGGAGTCCTCGGTTTAAATAGTGTGCTAGCCTCATGAGTCCCGTAAGTTGAGGAGTTTCAGGCGGGAGTTACGTCCTCAACGTGGGCTCTTTACATCCTCATCGTGGGATCTTTATAGCTTTAAGGAGTCGTGGGTCCCTTATCTTTGTGAACTCCTGCTCATAAAGGGCTCTCAACGGCAGCGTGGATAATCAATCGTCGCTCGATCCAAGCATGAAGAGTGCCAACCTTGTCCGGGCGATAGGCATAGCTCGGATGAGGCTCGACCGGAGTGGGCGCAGAGCGCTAGCCTTTATCCCGGCGAGGGGGATAGGTTGGGCTTGGGTCTTCCTCTGACCAGACCGACGCTCGAGCCTTCCGAGCCTAATGGCCGCCGAGGAAGGGCTTGATCCCGAGTGATTTTATTGGGCTTTGATACTAAGTGGGCCTTGCGGGGCTGTCACTTAGATGAGCTGGGCCTCGTTTGGTCCAGATGGACCTAGTTCGGCCGCTCTTAGATGGGCTACAAAAATCCCCCTCTCCAATACCCTTGGGCGATCGAAAAGCCGTGTGAACTCTTTCATGCTCGGTGATCCATATCTGGTTATATCCGGATGAGTCGTCCATAAATGACAGCGCCTCATGGCCAGTTGTAGCATCGATCATGACTTCAGTGATTGGCACTGGGAAATTATCTTTCAGGCATGCTTTATTTAGGTCCCAAAAGTCCACACAAATCTGGATTTGGCCGTTCTTCTTCTTGACAGGCACGATGTTGGCCAACCATGTGGTATATTGATTTTCTGATACAAAGTTGACGTCGATGAGATAGTCGACTTCTTTGCAAATCTGATTTATTAGCTCTGGCCTCATCCACCGAGGTGGCTGCTTCACTGGCTCGGCTTTTGGGTCGATAGCCAGTATGTGTTGAGTAACTTCAGGGCTGAGACCTTGCATCTCTTTGTAGTTTCAAGCGAAGCAATCCCGGAACTCCTAGAGCAACTGTATATATCGCTCTCTTTCTTCTGGGAGAAGGAGGGAGCTGAGGAAGGTTGGTCTAGGCTCCTCTTTCGTGCCAAGGTTCACCTCGACCAGCTCATCAACGGTGGCCTGGCCACCATCTTCTATCTCCGGCGGGGCCGATTGTAAGTCAATGAAGCCTCCATCATCTTCTTCGACTGTGAGGACATCATAGATGCTTTCTTGCCTTATTTTGCCTAGTGGCGGGACATCACCAGCTTCCTTCTCCGGCTTTTGAGTTTGTTGGAGAATTAGCGGTGAAGCTGTCAATGCAACTTCTAGGTAGCTTGGACACTGGCCCGTAGATGAATCGCCCTTAAGGGCTGCAAGGAAATTCTTGACTTCTTGTCTCTGTCGGGATTCATCAGAGGTCATGGTGGCCTCCATGACAATAGATTTCCAACATTTGTAGGGGACATCGGCTTCTTGCTTTTCTTGTATTACCGCTTGGTGCTTCGGGATATCTCCTGGCCTTGAGAACTGTAGGATTTCTTCATGATCATCTAGGTAGTCGTCATAGACTACCTTTGAAGAACCTTCATTCACCAGAATGGAGAGGGAGGTCACATCTGCTTCTTAGCATTATTCATCAGCCGAACCGGCTGCCTCCATGGTTAGAGAGGTGGAGGTACACGCCCCTGCCGTGCGACAAGAGTGACTATTCTTCTTTTCTTTCATGGGTGACAATGGCCGCCCGGTCAGCTTCTTTCGGATTTGAGGCCTACTTTGCTCAGCCTCAGATGTCTCTTCGGGGGTCCGGTAGTAGATGGAGACCACATGAACTCCCCTCCTGTAAGCGCCTGTTTCATGTGGGCATGGTGGGTCGACTGTGTACTCTCCCATCTAAACTTCACCTTTCTTGATTAGATTCTGGGCAATATCTTTGAAAATGTAACAGTTCTTTATAGAATGCCCCAACATTCGATGATATGGGCAGAATCAAGGGTCATTACTTCTTTTAGCATCCTCTGACTTCTGGAGCTCTGGTAGAGTAATCTTGTCATAATGACAAGCCCATTCAAAAATCACTTGTGTCTTCTCTCTTGGGAAGGAATAGGGTTTCTTCATCTTCCCCTGTAAATAGATCGAAGATCCGGTCACCTCCTAGGTTTTCAGCATCATTTGCTCGAATGCATCGAGGTTAACGCCTTCAAATTTGTTCTCCCGCCTCGCCGTAGCGGTAGTGGGGCAATACTTCGCCAGAAAGGCTTCAACATATGCTGCTATCATATTTAGCTGATAAAAGGATTGGACTTTGATGCCAATCATCCTTTGCTAAATTTCTTTCTTCAAACCTTGTTTGCAGATCCGGATAGCAGGCTCGTGGCTCAGTGGAGGCTTGCATCTCGCAGAAAAGCCTCTCCACGTTTGAATGTAATCTAGGACAAGTTCATCATCTCCCTGCTTGTACATAAATAGCTCCACTTTGGTAATGGGAGAATGCTTCAACGCTGTAGGACTACATTGCCGGGGAAGAATGCCCCTTGTTAATTTAGACAGATGTCTGGTCACTTCAGCTAATTGCTTCATTAATCTTTTAATATCCTGCTGCTGCTCGTATAGTAATGTGAGCATGGGAGGGTTATATTTAGAGAAATCCGGAGCGTGACTCAGGCCACCGTCCTCCGTTCTGGCATCGGGCAGGGGCAGCAGCACCCTATCACCATGAACAGTTGGGACCAAACCTTCAAGAGTGGACACGCCCACATCCCTGTGTGGAGATGGCCTCCATAGGTGTACTTCTTCATCTTGTACTTCGCCATCTGGAGACATGTGTTGCTCCTGGCTCTTAGCTTCTTGCGTAGCTGGATCTTCTTGAGGATCATCACCAGCTGGGGCAAAAATAGATATCATATCTGCTTCATAGAATTCTTCTACTGAGAAACCCAGGCCAGAGAGCTAGGTAATTTGCAGTAATTCTTTGTCCAAGTTGGGTGGATACCGCAACTTCTTGAACATCTAGTTTTGTCTGTCCGCTTGGTAGACGGGAATTTGTTGCCTTCTGGCCATTTTTGTCACCTTGGCGGTTATATCGGGCACCCCCATGATCGGGATGACTGAGTCCTGAATTTCTTCGGGGAGTTTACAATCATCATCCCCTTTCACCGGCTGTTCATTAGCCGTGTAAAACACTGTGGGTTGTCCCTTCGGATTGGGAACCTCAAGGGTCTTCAGCAGTTCGACTGTCAAATAGTCTATATCTGTGAGTGGTCTTGTGATTCCCGAAGGGACTTTCACGAAACCTAGCAGATCTTCGAGCTCTAGTGCTTCTGGCTCGGGGTAGATATCAGATGGGATTGCCCTGAGGAGTCCCTCAACTTCAGCAATGTACGACACCTCCTGCTGAGCCACAAAATCGGGCGGGGGTGGAGGGAACCATTCGCTGGTCTCTGTTGCTTTCTTTTCCTTATTGTGAGCTGGCTGAGAAGTCTACTTCGACTTCTCCATATAAAGCGAGGCGTC
This sequence comes from Amorphophallus konjac, assembly GCA_022559845.1. Taxonomy (NCBI): domain Eukaryota; kingdom Viridiplantae; phylum Streptophyta; class Magnoliopsida; order Alismatales; family Araceae; genus Amorphophallus; species Amorphophallus konjac. Next base: position 215,892,885 of record CM040123.1, on the reverse strand, counting down.
GAGCATATGGCAGTCAAACACCTTAAAGGGGTGCAAATCAGTAAAGATTCTTTCTTCTTTTCCATCCCACGGGTACTTGATGCATTGGTGTAGAGTAGACGTCATGTAATGACCCAAGATCTGGATACCGGGAACAACCCGATACCATTGGAATCCTGGCCCGCCGCTCACAAGCCGGAGGGCTAGGAAGGGCTAAAAGGTGTGTGTGGAGGTACATCGGAATAAGAAATAAAGTAGGAACAACAAATACAATAACAATTAAATAAACTAACTACAGAGTCGAGTCCAAATAAAGTACCGTCTACAGGGAAAAGAATGTACTCAAATGCCAAGTGAACACTCAGCCCGGCGAGCTGGAAACTACGAACCTTCGTGATGCACCTCTGAACCCCGAGGAGGAACCACTACACTTGAAAAGCAGGGGGTGAGCCTCTTATCACTGGCTCAGTAGGGGTCCCGCGGAACCCCAACCGTAAAATAACGGCGGCAAAGGAAAGCAGTGCTAACAGAACAACAACGGCTGTAGGGGTAGCAATGGTAATGATGGCAGAAGGCACGGCCATACACGAATTTCGAAACTCGGTAGCTATTGACACTAAAAATATTCCTAATTTTTCCTAACTTTCGCTTCTGCAGGTCTTAGGTTTTCATCGAGTGCTCTTGTGCCGACAGAGAGGAAAAGAAAGAAAAGAAAAGATGCTCGACTTCAACGGACAAACCACTGTGCCGAGGGCCGTGTATGCGGAAAACCCGAGTGCCAGACCAAAGGCACAAACGGTTCTAGAATTGGCCATTCAGCGGCCTGAAGGCTTTACCAATACCTCTCGTAGCGATTTCTACACGAAGCCGCAATGAGATGAAGGATCATGTCAGCTCACAAGGCCAGTATGAAGCCCACAGTCCGACTCATGTCCAAACAAGTGGGAAGAATAGCTTATCCGGTGCGCCCAGTTACCCGGCGTGCTCCGTTTCACGGTGCCGTATCACCCGGCGTGCAAAATATCATGAATGAAGGCCCTTGCCGGTGCGCTCACCCTGCACCGGGTAAGGTCACGACCGGGACATGCTATAAGAGGCCCATTTGTGGCAAATAAGAAGAGAACGAGGGGAACCCTCAAGAAAAAAAAAGAGCGGCGGAAAGCCTTTAGAAAAAACCCAGAGAGAGCAGAGGAATTCTCAAAGTGATCGGTCGCCATCCTACATCCTCAGGGAGCTCGAGGGTAGAGAGAGAGGAGGAAGCCCGATACACTGTTCTCTTTTTATCTAAGGTGGGCTTTAGCTCCGTGGGCAGCTGATACCCTTTCCGCTTCTTCCTATGATTTCTTGGTTTCAAATGTATAGGAGGCAATGATATGAGCTCCGCTTGTCTACGTTTTCAATTCTTTTTCTTTTTCTGTAACTGTGGTTCATGAGCATCGTCCCCACCCCCCTAGTTGCAAGGAGTATGGATGTATGAGCTTTGGCCGGCCTCTGAGCGACAACGCCATGCCGTGCCGTATGAGCGTGTATTGGCCCCTTCCTGATAATATAATGGTGTGATGTTAGATATGGCGATGCTTCCATGCGCCCCTTCTCTTCGGCTGTACTACTATGAGTTCCGTCCGAGCACCCCTTTTCTTTTCAGGTTTATGTGTTAGCACCGAATGCGCCCTAAGCTCCCCTAGGGCTACAACAATATCATCCCATCCCTAGGGTTGCTTTCTTTCGATGTTTCGATCGTACTAGAGTGATCTCCTAACCGTGGCATCCCTGCCTCCACTTTGCCAGAGGTTCATAAACCCCCTTTGCTAGCTACTAGGACCGGTTAGGCATCACCCCATTCACGCTCATGGATTGGGGGAGGTGTAGCCATCCCCACAATCTGGGAACTACGTTCTAATACAGTAGTCATCTCTTCAGATGCTCCCCATCAACTGTTCGAGCAATTGTTTGATACAACCCTTCTGCGTGCCATCCCTCTTTGTGAGCTCTGTAGCCTATATGCTAACCTACTGACCCCCTTTTATGTTTGAATAATCGTAGGCAGCCTAATCATCGAACAACTCATTACTACATCCCTTCTATCTTGAATACGGGTTGCAATTCTATGTTTGAGTTTTCTCGAGAATGATAGTCCAATGACTGGGGAGGGGGGACATTCCCCATTGACATCCGTGCCTATGCTCCTTCTCTGAATCACCAGAGGGTCATAAGGTCTTGTCTTCATATGACATGTACCTCTATGGACCACCAAAGGGTGAATAAGAATAAGGGTTTATGACCCAACACTAAATCCACATTCCCTTGGGAATGATGGTGGCCGTGGGTAAGGTACCTCTTGTAGGCTAGCCCTCGAAGTTTCCTCCCATCTCGGCCGTCCCTCTGATCGATATTTTTGACTTATGGAGTGTTGGTACCCCGCGTAGGATAACCCTCGGGGTTTCCCTCCATCGAAGTCCGTCGGTCACCATTTTGCACTCTCGGCTTTAAGGACCGTACCCCTGATGCTGTGGGACTGTCTCTACTTCGCCCCCGTAACCCTCCGGGCATGGGGAGGTGCTGCCCAATTTTTGACTGAACACTTAGTCTGAATTGTGATGAATTTTTAGCTACAAACCTATTTTGGACTATGCTCTAGTAGGAACCTCGCATAAGTCTGGACTTGTCATGTTTGCAGGACATTTGGAACCTAAATAAACCCTTTAATCTTCTTAATTAACATCCAAGTTCCAAGAAAATCACTTGGACTTTCATTTTAACCCAAAATTAACCAAACCTGCCTTAATCCGTCGCGCCCCTAAACCGGCGCGCCAGTTTCCGGCGCGGTACCCCCTCCCCCCCCCCCCGCGCCGTTTTAGCCCCACACTCATAACTCATTTTAACCCCCTTGGCCTCTACCTGGCGTGCCCTGGGTGTGCCGTTTTAACCCCAACAATGTCCCGCGCCGTTTTAGGCCACCTCAACATGCAACGACCTCTGTTTATGCACCGACCCCAGCCTGAAACTTTCTCGGACCGCCTCTCCGCTTGCACCGACCTTATCCCTCCTGCATTGACCTCGGCCCGCTGTTGCACCGACCCGACCCCTTGCTGCACCGACCCGAACCGATGTTGCACCTGCATTTGTGTTTGAACATACTTATTTTTGTTGTCTTGCTTGCTCGTTCCGTGTGCATGTTTGTCGAATATCTGTCATCATCTCGGGCCCCGGTATATCAAATGGTGATCTACCAAAGGTCAGACTAGCTCTGACCAGAAGTTCTCACTACGCGTGATGGTGGTCTTCGGACATACGTTCTCCGCCACATATTGAGGGCTCCGGGTAGCAAATTGTTGAGTCCCGAAAGGCGGCAATCAAGAGGGGAGGGGTGAATTGATTGGCCAATTAAAATTCTTTCGGAGTGAAACTAAGTTAATTAAGCATACATGCACTAGATCTCACCCGAACATGGATACACTTGTGAATGCGTGTGGATAATGGTAGGTGTTTGACAATGGAATTGGTGTACGCTCAACTCACCTTGAAGCCCACTCGACTATGGATGCGGAAGAACAAACCACAAGTGACACACGAAATTTTTAGGTGGTTAGGGTACACTGTCATGTCCCCTACGTCCACCCCTCACTCATGAGGATCAAGACTTCACTATGAAGTGAGCCACACACACACGCTGTGTAAAACAGCAAACACACACACGCGGAACCAGATCTGGGCTACCACACACACACACATGTTTGTGTTTTCGAACATGAACAACACACACACAGATCTGAATCAAGTTTTACATCAAATGCTCAAGTAGACACAAAGTAAATCTGAGAGTAAGGAGTGAAGAATGATTTATCGTGGTTGAACCTCCCCCTTTCACTTCCTTGAATGTAATTGAATGCTTCTGCAGGAGGAAGATCGATCCTTGAGGAAGAATGAAGCTATGTCGCACAAGCAAAGTTGCAGCTTTGATATCTCACGCAGCTTGCTATTGGGGATGATGTGGAGGCTTGATTCAAGCTTCTTCCCTTCACTTTCAGGTTCAGAATAGGGTGGAAGAAGGCCCTTGAGCTGCTGCTGCGAACCTACACTCACAAAGGTTAGAACAATAACACAACTTTAGATCTCTCTCTCCCTTAGGGTTTCATACCCCAATAAGATGTATATAAAGAGTTTGGAATGTTCAAAGACAGCCAAGAGACCATATCCACAATTCTTGGAACATTTTAGGGATGTTAGGTTCGATTGGTATGACTTTTGGTGTATATGCACGCAAGTCAAAGAAGACGGCTTAGGTCCGTATCTGAAAGGGTCGACCCTTGGGGTCGACCCTCGTGATGGTTTAAAGGGTTCTGGGCCGATGGGTCGACCCTTGTGGTCGACCCTCGGGGGTTGTCCATGCGGGTTTGCAAATAAAGTTATCAGGGGTCGACCCTTGCCGGTGTGGTGAAGGAACCCGCCGGGTTTTAATTTAAGTTACCAGGGGTCGACCATTGGGGTCGACCCTTGCGGCTGGGGGTCGACCCAATGGGTCGACCCTTTCAGCTGGAATTCAAAAGGCCCAAGTTGACAGAACCAGGGGACCTAGGGGTCGACCCAATGGTTCCAGAACTTCTGAAAGGTTGATTAAAAGGTCACTAAGTCCAAGAACAAGTCAGGGGGTTTCAAATTGGGTTTTAAAACATGAGAAGGAATGTTGTTGAGACATGAATAAGAAAAACCCAATACATTTAAGCTTAGAAAATACCCAAACCAATATGACCCTTGAGATCAAAAATAATGAACATCAAACCACAAGATCAAGGGCCAATGAGTTGAAGTGGATCTCACCGACCATCCTTGAGCTCCTTAAGCACTTATGCACGTTCCTTGCCCTGTAAAGACATAACTTGTGAATTAATTGTAGCCTTGCAATTTTAGTTTAAGAAGCTTACCCGTTGAGGTTGTTCTTTAACCTCCTTAGCTCCAAGATCTCAATAGAATGTTGAGCTTTTCAAGACTCTATATGCTAGAACACTTCAAGGACAATATATATACATATAGTGTTTGGTCATCATCAAAAGCCATCACATTTAAGCATTTACTCAAAGAGGTCCTTTTCAAATGTCCATTGCCTTGGTAACTACTATTCCAACTGATCTTCTGGATTTGCATCATCTTCTTGTGGTTCTTTTACTTCTGGTTTTTCAATTTTTCCTTCCGTCATCCCGATATCACCGTCATTCAATTCATCGTCCTGCAAAATAGATTTTTCATTAGTGCTTTTGGAAGATGATTCATCAACAATGACATGGGGGCTTTCCTCAACTACAAGAGTTCTCAAGTTATACACTCGATATGCTCTTGAGCTAAGAGAGTACCCAAGAAATATACATTTATCACTTTTGGGATCAAATTTTGCCAGGTCTACTTTACCATTGTTGTGAATGTAGCAAATAGAGCCAAAAGGTCTAAGATAGGAGATGTTTGGCTTCTTACCTCGGTACATCTCATATGGAGTTTTCTTTAACAATGGTCTTACCATGGCACGGTTGACTATGTAGCAGGCAGTGTTCACTGCTTCAGCCCAAAAGTACGTCGGCAAGTTGTTCTCGTTTAGCATGGTTCTTGCCATCTCAATTAGCGTCATGTTCTTCCTTTCAACAACGCCATTCTGTTCGGGGGTTCTTGGTGCGGAGAAGTCATGCGTATAGCCTTGAGCCTTGCAAAAGTTGCTAAACTCATGGTTATCAAATTCCTTACCGTGATTGCTCTGCACGGCTTTGATACAACACCCCTTTTCATTTTAAGCTACCCAGCAAAATGCTTCAAACTCTATCAGGGCATCATTTTTATGTAAAAGGAAGTAAACCCAACAAAATCTTGAATAATCATCCACAATGACAAAGCCATACAATTTATCACCCAAGCTATGTGTTCTACTTGGTCCAAAAAGGTCAATGTGGATTAACTCAAGGGGCCTTGATGTAGTTACATCATTCTTGCACTTGAATGATGTCCTTGTTTGCTTACCCATGCTGCACGCCCCACATACTCCTTCATCAACTGCCTTGAACTTGGCAATCCAACCACAAGATCATTTCTTGACAATTTCAACAAGACATTAAAACTGGCATGCCCAAGTCGGCGATGCCAAAGCCAAGTATCATCAGAACTCCTTGCAATCAAACACAAATTTTTATGAGAGGGTTCATCCAAATCAATCATATATATATTGTTATGCCTAAAACCAATGAACTTTATCTCATGAGTATTTTTATTCACAACAGTGCAGTGGTTAGAATCAAAAATCACGTTACATCCTTTGTCACACAATTGACTTATACTTAGAAGACTGTGGTGCAACCCTTTCACTAACAAGACATTCTCAATTGCATGATTTTGATTCTTTCCGATCTTACCTCCTCCGACAATTTTGCCTTTATCCTTACCACCAAATGCCACTGTCCCACCATCCTTTTCATACAGGTCTGCAAACAAATCTTTGTTTCCCGTCATGTGCCGAGAGCATCCGCTGTCCAAGTACCATCTATTTCTTTGAGCTCTCAAGCAGACCTGCAAACACAACACAAGTACTTATGCGGATTTTGGTACCCAAGCAAGCTTGGGTCCACGATGGTTAGAGACATGAGATGCATATGATCTATTTCTCATTCTAGCAAAGCTTTCATCATCAGATTTCAGAATTCTGCAATCATACATGTCATGGCCTAACCTTCCACAATAAAAGCATGTAATGGCTCTATCCCTGTATTTTCTCTTGCCTACATTCAAGAATGAGTTATGCACGTGTGTTTTTTACGAGGATGGAGATGAACTTCTGGGAGGCAAATGAGTTGAATGTGTTTCAGCTTGTAATTGTTTTCCTTTTTCAAGAATGGCAATAGCACCTCTCAACTCATGGTTTTCATGCTTTAGAGAATAGACTTGATTTTTAGCCTTTTCTTTTGCTTGATTGCATGCCATGCTTTCAAGCTTTTCTTGTTCCAGATTATTTATCAAATCATCATGCATTTTACTTAGTGTAAATTGCTCCTCTCTCATACATGAAATCTCTTCTTCAAGTAATTCATTCATGGACACAAGAATTTCTTTCTCATTTGTTAGTTTCTCAGTTTTAGATTTTAACACATGGCAATTTTCACATGAGTTTCTAGCATGCACAAGATGTTCAATTTTATTTTTCAAATGTCTATTTTCAGATCTGAATTTTTTACATTTTTCATATAACGACTCATAAGCAATTTCCCATTGTTCACAAGTAAGGGATTCAATTTCAGATTATACCTCATTGGTGTCATCTTCATTGGCCATGAAGCACATGTTCTGAATCAGCTCATCTAGTCCGTCTTCATTTTCGGACTCTTCCTCATCTTCATCGCTCCAACTGGCCACCATGGCCCTCGGCTTCTTGAACTTTCCTTTCTTTAGCTTTTTTTTCAGATCGGGGCACTCACCCCGCATGTGTCTGGGTTTTTTGCACTCGTAGCAAATGACTTCATCTTTCCTGCTATTCTCACCTTTGTTAGGACCTTACCTTCTTGGTCCTTTTCTGAACTGACCACCGAGTTTTCTTGTCCCTTTGACAAATCTTCTCGCTCTTCTGATGATCATGGCAACCAGCTCCTCATCCTCGGTGTTGCCCGTGGAGGCATCGTCACTGCCCTCTGAGTCTTGTTGGTCCACCTTCAGCACCAATGGTGTGACGACCTTCTTCTTCTTGTCCTCCTCCTCGCTCCTCTTGATGTTGATTTCGTAAGTCATCAAGGAGCCAATTGACTCGTCCAATTTCAAGGTGTTGAGATCCTTTGAGTCCTCGATTATAGTGACCTTTGTGTGCCATTGTGATGACAAGGATCTTAAAACTTTTCTGACGAGCTCCTTATCTAAATATTCCTTACCTAGACCCTTTAGTCCATTTGTTATTTCTGTCAATCTTGCGAACATGTCAAAAATGGACTCGTCTGGTTTCATCATGAACAGCTCGTAATCCTGAATCAGCAGGTTCACCTTGGTTTCCATCACATCTGATGTTCCTTCGTAGATTAGCCGTAGCTTGTTCCACATCTCCTGCGCAGAGGAACACATGGAAATACGTGAGTATTCATTAGGATGAATGGCACACTGTATTATATTCATGGCTTTAAAGTTTGCTGAACACTTCATTATATCCTCATCATCCCACTCATCCTCATTTTGAGATAGAGTATACGGACCCTTGCTAATGACGCGCCACACGTCATAGTCTTGGGCTCGTAGAAAGACATACATTCTGTTTTTCCAATAGGGGTAATTTGATACATCAAAGAACGGGAGTCTTTGGATCGAATGCCCTTCGGGCACCATCCCCTTGTTTGCCATATTATGGGATCTGCTCTACGACCGTGTGGTCGAGTGAAACAGAGACCAAAGCTCTGATACCAATTGTTGAGTCCCGAAAGGTGGTAATAAAGAGGGGAGGGGTGAACTGATTGGCCAATTAAAATTCTTTCGGAGTGAAACTAAGTTAATTAAGCATACATGCACTAGATCTCACCCGAACATGGATACACTTGTGAATGCATGTGGATAATGGTAGGTATTTGACAATGGAATTGGTGTACGCTCAACTCACCGTGAAGCCCACTCGACTATGGATGCGGAAGAACAAACCACAAGTGACACACGGAATTTTTAGGTGGTTCGGGTACACTGCCGTGTCCCCTACGTCCACCCCTCACTCGTGAGGATCAAGACTTCACTATGAAGTGAGCCACACACACACGCTGTGTAAAATAGCAAACACACACACACGCGGCACCCGATCTGGGCTACCACACACACATACACACACACGCACACATTCGTGTTTCCGAACATGAACAACACACACACAGATCTGAATCAAGTTTTACATCAAATGCTCAAGTAGACACAAAGTAAATCTGAGAGTAAGGAGTGAAGAATGATTTATCGTGGTTGAAGCTCCCCCTTTCACTTCCTTGAATGTAATTGAATGCTTCTATAGGAGGAAGATCGATCCTTGAGGAAAAATGAAGCTATGTCACACAAGCAAGGTTGCAGCTTTGATATCCCACGCATCTTGCTGTTGGGGATGATGTGGAGGCTTGATTCAAGCTTCTTCCCTTCACTTTCAGGTTCAGAATAGGGTGGAAGAAGGCCCTTGAGCTGCTACTGTGAACCTGTACTCACAAAGGTTAGAACAATAACACAACTTTAGATATCTCTCTCCCTTAGGGGTTTCATACCCCAATAAGGTGTATATAAAGAGTTTGGAACGTTCAAAGACACCCTAGAGACCAGATCCACAATTCATGGAACATTATAGGGATGTTAGGTTCGATTGGTATGACTTTTGGTGCATGTGCACGCAAGTTAAAGAAGACGGCTTAGGTCTGTATCTGAAAGGGTCGACCCTTGGGGTCGACCCTCGTGATGGTTTAAAGGGTTCTGGGCCAATGGGTCGACCCTTGGGGTCGACCCTCGGGGGTTGTCCGCGTGGGTTTGCAAATAAAGTTATCAGGGGTCGACCCTTGGGGTCGACCCTCGCGTGAATGGGTCGACCCTTGGGGTCGACCACTGCAAGTGTGGTGAAGGAACCCGCCGGGTTTTAATTTAAGTTACCAGGGGTCGACCCTTGGGGTTGACCCTTGCGGTTGGGGGTCGACCCAATGGGTCGACCCTTTCAACTGGAGTTCAAAAAGCCCAAGTTGACAGAACCAGGGGACCTAGGGGTTGACCCAATGGGTCGACCCTTGTTCCAGAACTTCCAAAAGGTTGATTAAAAGGTCACTAAGTCTAAGAACAAGTCAGGGGGTTTCAAATTGGGTTTTAAAACATGAGAAGGAATGTTGTTGAGACATGAATAAGAAAAACCCAATACACTTAAGCTTAGAAAAGACCCAAACCAATATGACCCTTGAGATCAAAAATAATGAACATCAAACCACAAGATCAAGGGCCAATGAGTTGAAGTGGATCTCACCGACCGTCCTTGAGCTCCTTAAGCACGTATGCATGTTCCTTGCCCTGTAAAGACATAACTTGTGAATTAAATGTAGCCTTGCAATTTGAGTTTAGGAAGCTTACCCGTTGAGGTTGTTCTTTAACCTCCTTAGCTCCAAGATCTCAAAAGAATGTTGAGATTTTCAAGACTCTATATGCTAGAACACTTCAAGGACAATATATATACATATAGTGTTTGGTCATCATCAAAAGCCATTGCATTTAAGCATTTACTCAAAGAGGGGGTTCAACACAAATGAATTTGAACTGCGTGTTTGAGCTTGTATTTTGATCCCGCATTATGAATTATCATTCTCACTGGTTCACTTGATATTGGAATTTCAAGCCATGGCATTTTAAGATCATTTCTATCAAGCCGTTTTAGGCGATCACTCTGACCGCCTTACTGGTGAATAGTGTCCCGACGATCGATAACCCACGGATTATCGGAGCCCCTCATAGGCTAGCCCTCGGGGCACCCATCCATTCGGGTTCGCCGGTCACCGTCCTTGGCCTCTCGGCATTTAGGAGTTTGCCCCGGCTACCCCGTGAGTAAGTCTCCGCTTTTTTTCCCATACGCTCCGTGTAATGACCCAGAATATTTATTTTAGAATTATTTAATGATTTTCTGGAATTTATAAAGGCCTAAATGAATTTATAAATAGATATTGGGTTAAATAAATCATTATTAAGGCCAATTATGGTAAACGATTAATCTAGCCTATTTAATTGAAGCCCAAAAGGTTTAAGGACCAAGCCCATGAAGTTTGGCCCATATTCTAGAATGTTATTTCACCTATTCATGAATTATAAAGATAAATACTCATTAATTAAATAATTAAGTGGATAAGACGAAATTAGAATTTGAACTCATTTCAAATTTGGCACCTACGATAGGTAACGGTCTATCATGCGACCGTCACCGTGACCTAACGCTCCAGGGTTCGACCGTTACACTCTGTTAGTCCCGTGAATTGAAGAAAGACCAAAAAGATTAGATTTTTGATAGACTATCTCTTAGGGATCGAGATGGGAGGACTAGTAAACATGTTAAGGACTCTCTGAAGTCGATCTAAGGTGTAATAAGGGCTCTAGAATCGATCTAATCCTCAAAACCCTAGCTAGAACCTATAAATAGACACCAGTTTTGACATGTGCGACCCTTACATTCGCTCGCGTGGAACTAAGGCAAGGAGATAGTATTTCAGGTAAGTTCTTTAGAACTTTTTGTTGTTAATACATAGGACTAACATCTCCCAAAATTTCATTCTAGGAGATCGACTACACAAGGAGCTAGAACCTTGCAAAGTTGCTAGTTTCATCACGTCAACCCAGGAAACTGTACAACGGGGTGCTGAAGATCAGGAGATTAGAACACCTAAACAAGGTATTTAGAGTTTGGTTCTTTAGAACTTTTTGTTCACCTTAGTTTCATCTTATTACCCTCCAAATTTCACGTCTATAGGTCAAGGGATTACAGAGTTAGAGCGACGTGAAGTTGATGAAAGTTCACAGGAAGGGAAGAACTAGGGCATGTCCTGCTGTCCCGAATTGGAAGTTGAAAGCTCAGGAAAGGGGTAGGTTATCTCATGAATGGAAAGAACATCGTGATAGGAGTAAAAGCCCTCTAGTTTTATTTGGTTTCTTGCACTATAGACCATGAATTTCATGTTTTAGTTTGGTCTATGCATACATGTATATCTCTAAGCCTTAATCAAATTAAAAGACCTTGTTTTTAATTTATTGTAACCCATGCATCTAGATGGCCTATCCTTCGTTTTGCCATGACTATAGTAGTTATTTGTTTTGATTCTTCGTGCATGAGATGTTTTAAACCATAGTTCTTTTACTTTACGGTCAGCAGTGCTCTCACAGATTATAGTTAGACAGCCAGACTACTCTAGCGGCCTTACGATAAACCGTCAGACCTTCTGTCACACTTAAGTTTCTCTATAATCTCTGACGAACGAGAATTAGAGTGTCACAACCTTCTGACGGCTCCACGATAAATCGCCACATCACAGTGGCGCGCCTGTCTCAGACCGCCAGAGTGCTGTGTTCTGTCAACCCGACACAGAATTGAAAACAGTCAAATTAGCTTATAAGTAAAGCCTAGATATCTAAGTTTTGACCTGTTTTCATGACTTTAAGTTTATTTATTGAGTCATGATAGAACGTGCATGTCTAAAGCACCTGGAGTTATTTTAAGCATCTGTTAATTTCATTTGCTAAACTCTATAGTTTTATATTAAAACCATGATTTTAGTTGTATTGGCGGAGTTTATCATGATTTCACATCGTTACACATTCTTTCTCATCTATAGAGTCATTTTCTTTAACTACGTGGCGTATACTCCGGTATGTGTCCACTAGTCACACTTTTGCACTATAGGAACATATTCTTGAACTTGAGGACCTCTCTATTAGATATTCCTTCCAATGGATTAAGAAATCTTGTTTCAAGGCCTCCGTATGTCTCCGTGAGCCTGGGATTCCCACTAGGACGCTGAGTTGGTTGTACCATTAAAGGCCAATTGTCTAGAAAAGTACTACCGAAGTTTTGAATTCTGTCCATGTAACGGCCTGTTACTCGACCGTCAGGCACATCTAACGATCCAGTATACAACCGTCACATTACTGAGTCTGATTTATTCTTTCTAGATTCAGCCCATTCTAACGGTCCAATACTAAACCGTCACGTTCATGTAACGACCCACTTACTGACCGTCATAGTTCCTGAGTACTTTTACCCGAGGTTTCACCCAAGGGTTGATATTCCAAAGTTCCTAGATGGATTATTGATGGTCTAGGACTTGTCATATTGTTCAAGATACTTAATTTTAAATTATGGAAGATAAGGAATGTATCGTTATGCTGTTGAATTGTTTCCATGAGCATAACATTGTTTTAAGTCATTCTTGATCCCTCGCATTCTTAATTGAAGCGTTCATTCATTAAATTATTGTTATCATGAACTTATTGAACTTGTTATATTACTGACCATATTTTTTTACTTGAAACGTGGAAGTAGCTTGATTTATACTTGAAGATGCGATCGAGCACTAATTATGTTCAAGGGCTCTATGCTAGTCCCCTCGGCTGATTGTCGAGAACATACTGTAAACTATGGGGTATGATGCTATTGACGTTACATTACACTGGGAGTACTTTCTCTATAAATAAGTGAAACTCCATGGCACGACATATACACGTACATGACTTTCTTGCTTGTTACATGATATTCCACAAAAATTCCCCAAATACTTGCTCATAAGCAAAAGATGTTTGTGTGATGAATACGTGGCTTGCTAATACATTCTCGATACATTCTTGTTCATGAAAGGCCATATCATGTTCTTGTTACATTCTTGCTAATTCATACTTGCTCATTCTATCTTACATGATCGTCTTGTTACTTTGGTTATCTACATGTGATTTATCGTATTCGCATAATTCTAATTTATTTCCTTTAGATCTAAAATGTTAAATCACATTAATAGTGCCTTCATGTTGATGTGAAGATACCTACTGGGCAACTGTGCTAATTACCTATTTCTAATCTTTTCAGGAGATGGAAGTGATTCGAATTCGGATTCGAGTAATACAAGTAGCGGGTCCGAGAGCAAATGAAAGTCGTATCAAAATGAGAGTGGAGACTTAGGAAAGTCAATCTTGTTTAGATCGAGTCTTTGTAATTTTTCGTTTTTCTTGAGTCTGATGGATTGAAGAAGGTTAAAAAGTTATTGTATTTGAATAGTTTGATTATTAATGAAATAAAGTTGGAGTTTGAGTAAAATTATTATGCAATTGTATTTTGTTATGTGTGGTTGTCTTGCGCTCTGATCGTTCTTGCTTGCAACAGGCTTACCATGCCGACTGTTCACATTCCTCGAGTTAGTCTTCCATTGTAATAAAGGCTCAGGACGTGACAGTTAAGTTGGGATCAGAGCCTAATTCTCCGGACTTAGGGAAAAGAGTCACGTCATAGGATAAGTCCAAGGCTTAAGGACCCCTACCTATAAACTAAGGAAGAAATTTTCTCACCCATGCGAGAATTAGGTAGAGCCCAGGATAAGATAGTTAAGTAGTATTAAGATTAATCTCTTTCTAATTCCATGAGAATTAATAATTTGTTATTTCTCTTAGGTACCTCATTATTACAATGGCTCATCGCGTAGATTGGGGTGGCATGCAATAAACGGTTGCCAACCTTACTCAGGCATTATAAACTATGGCCCAGGCAGGCGCAGGTGCAAGGGCTGGTGACTTGCATCGTAATTTTTGGAGCTTAAACCCTCCGCGTTTCTACGGTTCTTCTAATCTAGATGAGGTAGAAAACTGGATAGATGAAATGAATCTTATCTTCGATGTTATCTTGTGGACAAATCAATAAAAAGTGCGTCTTGCAACCTTTCAACTTAATAAAGATGCACACACATGGTGGAAGTCGGTTCCGGTGCCTCCGGCAGATGCACCTTATACATGAGATGGTTTTCTCACTCTATTCCGTGCTAAGTACTTTTCTGAGCATGTTAAAGAAAGAAAGGCTATGGAGTTCGCCTCTCTTCGTCAAGGAATGATGACAGTCGCGGAGTATGAACTTTAATTCTCCAGGCTAGAACCCTATGCACCGCATTTAATCAGTACCGATTTATTGCATGCTAATCGGTTTATGGACGGGTTACGACCCGGTTTCATTCGCAGCTCGGGACCAAAAACATCTGTACCTATGCGGAGATGGTCCAGCGGGCATATTTATGTGAGAAGAGCTTAGAGTAGGTCAAAAAATTGAAAGGAAAAGGAGAAGAGTCCAGCCGACGATCTGATCGGTGTTATAAGAAAGAAAAATTCAGCATCACGGAACCTCACAAAAGCCGTGATAGTAAGAAAAGATCCAGGAGCGGGAACGGTGGAAGTTCCCAGAAGAACAAGAAAGTCAAAGAGGAGAAGGAGCAAGTCATGGCAGCTGAACATTTTGTGAGAAGTTCGGCCATTCGGCTGAAGAATGTTGGAAGCGCCTTGGCGCTTGTCTACGTTGTGGAAGCAGGGAGCATCGTATGCCAGATTGCCCCCTTATGAAGGATCAATCGTCTGGTGGTGGACGTAGGAGGTACGCTCGCCTCAACGCTGTTCTAGAGGAAGAAGAAGCACCTAGGGATGGTGGGCTTATGGAAGGTACCCTTCAAATTTGTTCCCGTCCTGCATTTGTGCTATTTGATACCGGTGCCTCTCATTCTTTTATCTCCACTACTTTTGCAAAAACATTACCCATTGCATCAGTTCCCCTACCTTCAGATCTTGCTATTACTACACCCTTAGGTTCTGGAACAAAGCTTACCGAGTATTATCCTGATAGTGAGGTAATAGTAGAAGGTCACAATCTCCCTGTAAACTTAGTATGCCTTGAAATGAAAGGTTATGATGTCATTTTAGGGGTAGATTGGCTTATAGATCATGATGCAGATATTAACTGTCGAAATATGATTATATCCTTTCGAGAACCCGGTCTTCCAAGATTTTATTTCCTTGGCATCAAGTATAGGAAACATCCCACTATCATATCCTCTCTTCACGCTTGCAAACTCATCTCGCAAGGATGTGAAGCTTTTCTTGCTTCTGTCATTGTTACCGAGTCCAAGGAAATCATCCTAGCAGACATTCCTATTGTAAATGAGTTCCGAGATGTGTTCCCACCCGAATTACCCAATTTACCACCAGAGAGGGAAGTAAACTTCACTATTGAACTAATTCCAGGACCAACACCTGTTTCTATAGCCCCTTACAGGATGTCCCTCACGGAACTTAAAGAATTAAAGAGGTAGTTGCAAGAACTATTAGATAAGGGTTTCATCAGACGTAGCACATCCCCCTGGGGTGCGCCGGTTCATTTTTTCAAGAAGAAGGATGGTTCTCTCAGGTTATGCATAGACTACCGGCGACTGAATCAACTTACAATCAAAAACAAGTATCGGTTGCCGCATATTGATGAGCTCTTCGATCAGCTTTCAGAGCAGAATATTTCTCCAAGATAGACCTCAGATCAGGTTATCATCAGTTTAGAATTAAAGAAGAAGACATTTATAAATCGGCTTTTCAAAGTCGTTATGGCCACTATGAATTCGTGGTGATGTCGTTCGGGTTAACAAATGCCCCAGCA
This sequence comes from Amorphophallus konjac, assembly GCA_022559845.1. Taxonomy (NCBI): domain Eukaryota; kingdom Viridiplantae; phylum Streptophyta; class Magnoliopsida; order Alismatales; family Araceae; genus Amorphophallus; species Amorphophallus konjac. The sequence goes on along the minus strand of CM040123.1, from coordinate 215,876,756 downwards.
GCATTTATGCAACTTATGAATAATATTTTCCAGTCATATCTGGACCAGTTCATCGTCGTCTTCATTGATGACATCCTGGTATATTCCAAGATAAAAGAAAAACATGAAGAACATCTGAGGATAGCTTTGCAAACACTTAGAGAACATAAACTTTATGCCAAGCTTAACAAGTGTGAGTTCTGACTTAAGGAAGTTTCATTCCTAGGCCACATTATTTCAAAAGAAGGTATCGCTGTGGATCCTTCTAAAGTAGAAGCTGTCAGAAACTGGAGTCGGCCAATGACTATATCAGAAGTACGGAGCTTTCTGGGACTAGCTGGTTATTATAGGAGGTTCATTAAGGACTTCTCAAAGATTGCTGTTCCTTTAACTAGACTCACAAGAAAAGAAAATCCTTTTTTCTGGTCACAGGAATGTGAAGAGAGTTTTCAAACTCTTAAGAACCATCTTACTATAGATCCTATTCTATCACTACCGGTGGAAAGTGGTGGATTCGAAATATATACGAATGCATCTGGCATTGGCTTAGGGATTCTTCAGAGAAAATTAAGCTCATTTGAGAAGTTGGTATCAGATATGAGGGAAATTGTCAAATTACATGGTGTCCGTGTCACTATTATATCTGATAGAGATCGTAGATTCACATCGCAGTTCTGGAAGGGTCTACAACATTCACTAGGGACTAGATTGAATTATAGCACTGCATTTCATCCACAAACTGATGGTCAGACTGAAAGAACAAATCAGGTAGTAGAAGATATGCTCAGGGCTTGTGCTATTGATTTTGGAGGAAGTTGGCATGATCACTTGCCTCTGGTAGAATTTGCATATAACAACAGTTATCAGGTCAGCATATAGATGGCACCCTTTGAAGCTTTATGTGGAAGAAGCTTTAGGTCACCAATATGTTGGAATTAAATAGGAGAAAGGTAATTTCTAGGCCCCGACATTATCAGGGATTCTTTAGAGAGAATTAAGCTCATTTGAGAAAGATTCCAGATGGCACAAGATAGGCGAAAATCTTATGTTGATAATCGAAGGCGCGACTTGGAGTTCCAAGAAGGAGATCATGTATTTCTTAATGTTTCTCCAGGTCGAGGTATTCGAAGATTTGATATTAAGGGAAAACTTACTCCAAGATTTATTGGTCCTTTTAAAATTCTGGAAAGAGTTGGTGAAGTAGCTTATCGGATTGCTTTACCTCCGCAATAATCTGAGGTTCATGATGTATTTCACGTCTCGATGCTCAAGAAGTATGTACCCGATCCTTTCCATGTCATCACTTAGACAATCTAGAGATTAAGAAGGATTTGACATACGAACAAAAATAAATCAGAATACTTGAACGGGAAGTACGTCAACTTCGGAACAACACTATTCCCGTGGTTAAAATTCAGTGGACAAGGTCAGGAGAGACATGGGAAACCGAAGAAGCTATGCGCAAAAGATTTCCAGAATTATTTGAATGTAAGTACACTCTCCACAATCCTTGTATTGAATTTGGGGACCAAATTATTTTAAGTGGGGGACGGTGTAATGACCCAGAATATTTATTTCAGAATTATTTAATGTTTTTCTGGAATTTATAAAGGCCTAAATGAATTAATAAATAGATATTGGGTTAAATAAATCATTATTAAGGCCAATTGTGGTAAATGATTAATCTAGCCTAATTAATTGAAGCCCAAAAGGTTTAAGGACCAAGCCCATGAAGTTTGGCCCATATTCTAGAAGGTTATTTAGCATATTCACGAATTATAAGGATAAATACTCATTAATTAAATAATTAAGTGGATAAGATGAAATTAGAATTTGAATTCACTTCAAATTTGGCACCTATGATAGGTAACAGTCTATCGTGCGACCGTCACAGTGACCTGACACTCCAGGGTTCGACCGTTACACTCTGTCAGTTCCGTGAATTGAAGAAAGATCAAAAAGATTAGATTTTTTATTGTCTATCTCTAAGGGATCGAGATGGGAGGACTAGTAAATGTGTTAAGGACTCTCTGAAGTCGATCTAAGGTCTAATAAGGACTCTAGAATCGATATAATCCTCAAAACCCTAGCTAGAACCTATAAATAGACCCTAGCTTTGACCTGCGCGACCCTTACATTGGCTCGCGTGGAACTAAGGTAAGGAGATAGTATTTCGGGTAAGTTCTTTAGAACTTTTTGTTGTTAATACATAGGACTAACATCTCCCAAAATTTCATGCTAGGAGATCGACTACACAAGGAGTTAGAACATTGCAAAGTTGCTGGTCTCATCACGTCAACCCAGGAAACAGTACAACGGGGTGCTGAAGATCAGAAGATTAGAACACCTAAACAAGGTATTTAGAGTTAAGTTCTTTAAAACTTTTTGTTCCCCTTATTTTCAACTTCTTACCGTCCAAATTTCAAGTCTATAGGTCAAGGGATTACAGAGTTAGAGCGACGTGAAGTTGCTGAAAGTTCACAGGAAGGGAAGAATTAGGGCGTGCCTTGCAGTCCCGAATTGGAAGTTGAAAGCCTAGGAAAGGGGTATGTTATCTCATGAATGGCAAGAACATCATGATAGGAGTAAAAGCCCTCTGGTTTTATTTGGTTTCTTGCACTATAGACCATGAATTTCATGTTTTAGTTCGGTCTATGCATACATGCATATCTCTAAGCCTTTATCAAGTTAAAAGACCTTATTTTTAATTTATTGTTACCCATGCATCTAGATGACCTATCCTTCGTTTTGTCATGGCAAGAGTAGTTATTTGTTTTGATTCTTCATGCATGAGATGTTTTAAACCATAGTTCTTTTACTTTACTGTCAGTAGTGCTCTGATGGATTATAGTTAGACCACCAGACTACTCTAACGGCCTTACGATAAACCGTTAGACCTTCTATCACACTTAAGTTTCTCTATAATCTCTGACGGACGAGAATCAGAGCGTCACAACCTTCTGACGGCTCCACGATAAACCGCCACATCATAGTGACGCGCCAGTCTCAGACCGCCAGAGTGTTGTGTTCTGTCAACCCGAGACAGAATTTAAAACAGTCAAATTAGCTTATAAATAAAGCCTAGATATCTAAGTTTTGACCTGTTTTCATGACTTTAAGTTTATTTATTGAGTCATGATAGAAAGTGCATGTCTAAAGCACCTGGAGTTATTTTAAGTATCTGTTAATTTTATTTGCTAAACTCTATAGTTTTATATTAAAACCATGATTTTAAATGTTGTATTGATGGAGTTTGTCATTGGTTCACATCGTTACACATTCTTTCTCATCTATAGAGTCATTTTCTTTAACTACGTGGCGTATACTCCGGTATGTACCCACTAGTTACACTTTTGCACTATAGGAACATATTCTTGAACATGAGGACCTCTCTATTGAATATTCCTTCCAATGGATTAGGAAATCTTATTTCAAGGCCTCCGTAAGTCTCCGTGAGCTTGGGATTCTCACTAGGACGATGAGCTGGTTGTACCATTAAAGCCCAATTATCTAGAAAAGTACTACCGAAGTTTTGAATTCTATCCATGTAACGGCCTGTTACTCGACCGTCAGGCACATCTAACGGTCCAGTATGCAACCGTCACATTACTGAGTCCGATTTATTCTTTCTTGATTCAGCCCATTATAACAGTCCAATACTAAACTGTCACATTCATGTAACGACCCACTTATTGACCGTCACAGTTCTTGAGTACTTTAACCCGAGGTTTGACCCAAGGGTTGATATTCCAAAGTTCCTAGATGGATTATTGATGGTCTAGGACTTGTCATATTATTCAAGATACTTAATTTTAAATTATGGAAGATAAGGAATGTAACGTTATGCTGTTGAATTAATTCATATGAGCATAACCTTATTTTAAGTCATTCTTGATCCCTCGCATTCTTAATTGAAGCGTTCATTCATTGAATTATTGTTATCATGAACTTAATGAACTTGTTATATTACTGGGCATATTTTATTACTTGAAACGTGGAAGTAGCTTGATTTATACTTGAAGATGCGATCGAGCACTGATTGTGTTCAAGGGCTCTATGCTAGTCCCCTCGGCTGATTGTCGAAAACATATTGTAAACCATGGGGTATGATGCTACTAGCGTCGCATTGCGCTGGGAGTACTTTCTCTATAAATAAGTGAAACTCCACGGCATGACATATACAAGTAGATGACTTTCTTGCTTGTTACATGATATTCCACAGAAATTCACCAAATACTTGCTCATAAGCAAAAGATGTTTGTGTGATGAATACGTGGCTTGCTAGAACATTCTTGATACATTCTTGTTCTTGAAAGGCCATATCATGTTCTTGTTACATTCTTTCTAATTCATACTTGCTCATTCTATCTTACATGATCGTCTTGTAACTTTGGTTATCTACATGTGATTTATCGTATTCGCATAATTCAAATTTATTTCCTTTAGAGCTAAAATGTTAAATCACTTTAATAGTGCCTGCATGTTGATGTGAAGATACCTACTGGGTAAGTGTGCTCATTACCTATTTCCAATCTTTTCAGGAGATGGAAGTGATTCGAATTCAGATTCAAGTTATACAAGTAGCGGGTCCGAGAGTGAATGAAAGTCGTATCAAAATGAGAGTAAAGACTTATGAAAGTCAATCTTGTTTAGATCGAGTCTTTGTAATCTCCCTTTTTTCTTGAGTCTGATGGATTGAAGAAGGTTGAAAAGTTATTGTATTTGAATAGTTTGATTATTAATGAAATAAAGTTGGAGTCTGAGTAAAATTATTGTGCAATTGCATTTTGTTATGCGTGGTTGTCTTGCGCTCTGATCGTTCTTGCTTGCAAGAGACTTACCATGCCGGCTATTCACGTTCCTCGAGCTACTCTTCCGCTGTAATAAAGGCTCAGGACGTGACAGTTAAGTTGGTATCAGAGCCTAAGTCTCAGGACTTAGGGAAAAGAGTCACGTCATAGGATAAGTCCAAGGCTTAAGGACCCCTACCTATGAACTAAGGAGGAAATTTCCTCAACCAAGCGAGAATTAGGTAGAGCCCAGGATAAGATAGTTAAGTAGTTTGAAGATTAATCTCTTTTTAATTCCATGAGAATTAATAATTTGTTATTTCTCTCAGGTACCTAATTATTACACTGGCTCATCGCGTAGATTGGGGTGGCATGCAACAAACGGTTGCCGGCCTTACTCAGGCATTACAAACTATGGCCCAGGCAAGCGCAGGGGCAAGGGCTGGTGACTTGCATCGCAATTTTCAGAGCTTAAACCCTCCGCGTTTCTACGGTTCTTCTAATCCAGATGAGGCAGAAAATTGGATAGATGAAATGAATCGTATCTTTGATGTTATCCAGAGTACAGATCAAGAAAAAGTGTGTCTTACAACCTTTCAACTTAATAAAGATGCACGCACATGGTGGAAGTCAGTTCCGACGCCTCCGGCCGATGCACCTTATACATGGGATGATTTTCTCACTCTATTCCATGCTAAGTACTTTTCTAAGCATGTTAAAGAAAGAAAGGCTGTGGAGTTTGCCTCTCTTCGTCTGGGAATGATGACAGTCGTGGAGTATGTACTTCAATTCTCCAAGCTAGCACCCTATGCACCGCATTTAATCAGTACCGATTTATTGAAGGCTAATCGTTTTATGGACGAGTTACGACCCGGTTTCATTCAGCAGCTCGGGACCCAAAACATCCGTACCTATGCGGAGATGGTCCAGCGGGCATATTTATGTGAGAGGTCCTTAGAGAAGGTCGAGAAATTGAAAGGAAAAGGAGAAGAGTCCAGCCGATGATCTAATCGACGTTATAAGAAAGAAAAATTCATCATCACGGAACCTCACAAAAGCCGTGATAGTAAGAAAAGATCCAGGAGCGGGAACGGTGGAAGTTCCCAGAAGAACAAGAAACTAAAAGAGGAGAAGGAACAAGTCATGGCAGCTTGCACATTTTGCGAGAAGTTCAGCCATTCGACTAAAGAATGTTGGAAGCGCCTTGGTGCTTGTCTACGTTGTTGAAGCAGGGAGCATCGTATGCCAGATTGCCCCCTTATGAAGGATCAATCGTCTGGTGGCGGACGTAGGAGGCAGGTTTGCCTCAATGCTGTTCTAGAGGAAGAAGAAGCGCCCAGGGATGGTGGGCTTATGGAAGGTACCCTTCAAATTTGTTCCCATCCTGCATTTGTGCTATTTGATACTGGTGCCGCTCATTCTTTTATCTCCACTACTTTTGGAAAAATATTATCCATTGTATCAGTTCCCCTACCTTCAGATCTTGCTATTACTACACCCTTAGGTTCTGGAACAAAGCTTATTGAGTATTATCCTTATAGTGAGGTAATAGTAGAAGGTCATAATCTCCCCGCAAACTTAGTATGCCTTGACATGAAAGGTTATGATACCATGTTAGGGATAGATTGGCTTATAGATCATGATGCTGATATTAATTGTCGAAATATAATTATATCCTTTTGAAAACCCGGTCTTCCAAGATTTTCTTTCCTTGGCATCAAGTATAGGAAACATCCCACTATCATATCCTCTCTTCACACTTACAAACTTATCTCGCAAGAATGTGAAGCTTTTCTTGCTTCTGTCATTGTTACCGAGTCCAAGGAAATCATCCTAGCAGACATTCCTATTGTAAATGAGTTCCTAGATGTGTTCCTACCTGAATTACCCAATTTACCACCGGAGAGAGAAGTAAACTTTACTATTGAACTCATTCCAAGAGTAGCACCTGTTTCTATAGCCCCTTACAAGATGTCCCTCACAGAACTTAAAGAATTAAAGAGGCAGTTGCAAGAACTAGTAGATAAGGGTTTCATCAGACCTAGCACAACCCCTTGGGGTGCGTCGGTTCTTTTTGTCAAGAAGAAGGATGGTTCTCTCAGGTTATGCATAGACTACCGGCGACTGAATCAACTTACAATCAAAAATAAGTATCCGTTGCCGCGTATTGATGAGCTCTTCGATCAGCTTTCAGGAGCATAATATTTCTCCAAGATAGACCTCAGATCAGGTTATCATCAGCTTAGAATTAAAGAAGAAGACATTTATAAATCGGCTTTTCGAAGTCGTTATGGCCACTATGAATTCGTGGTGATGCCGTTCGGGTTAACAAATACCCCAGTAGTATTTATGCAACTTATGAACAATGTTTTCCAGCCATATCTGGACCAGTTCATCGTCGTCTTCATTGATGACATCCTGGTATATTCCAAGACAAAAGAGGAACATGAAGAACATCTAAGGATAGCTTTGCAAACACTTAGAGAACATAAACTTTATGCCAAGCTTAACAAGTGTGAGTTCTAGCTCAATGAAGTTTCATTCCTTGGCCACATTATTTCCAAAGAAGGTATCGCTATGGATCCTTCTAAAGTAGAAGCTGTCAGAAACTGGAGCCGGCCTACGACTGTATCAGAAGTATGAAGCTTTATGGGTCTAGCTGGTTATTATAGGAGGTTCATTAAGGACTTCTCAAATATTGCTATTCCTTTAACTAGACTCACAAGAAAAGAAAATCATTTTGTCTGGTCAGAGGAATGTGAAGAGAGTTTTTAAACTCTTAAGAACCATCTTACTACAGCTCATATTCTATAACTACCGGTGGAAAGTGGTGGATTCGAAGTATATACGGATGCGTCTGGCATTGGCTTAGGGATTCTTCAGAGAAAATTAAGCTCATTCGAGAAGTTGGCATCTAATATGAGGGAAATTATCAAATTACACGGTGTCCCTGTCACTATTATATCTGATAGAGATCCTAGATTCACATCGCAGTTCTGGAAGGGTCAACAACATTCACTAGGGACTAGATTGAATTTTAGCACTGCATTTCATCCACAAACTGATGGTCAGGCTAAAAGAATAAATCAGGTAGTAGAAGATATGCTCAGGGCTTGTGCTATTGATTTTGGAGGAAGTTGGCGTGATCACTTGTCTCTGGTAGATTTCGCATGTAACAACAGTTATCAGGCCAACATACAGATGGCACCCTTTGAAGCTTTATATGGAAGAAGCTGTAGATCACCAATATGTTGGAATGAAATAGAGGAAAGGCAATTTCTAGGCCCCGACATTATCAGGGATTCTTCAGAGAAAATTAAGCTCATTCGAGAAAGATTGCAGATGGCACAAGATAGGCAAAAATCTTATGCTGATAATCGACGACGCGACTTGGAGTTTTAAGTAGGAGATCATGTATTTCTTAAAGTTTCTCCATGTCGAGGTATTCGAAGATTTGGTATTAAGGGAAAACTTACTCCAAGATTTAATAATGTAAAATACACAATACATATGAACACGTTAAGTGCATTCACAAATAAGAATGAATAAACACCCACCCTCTGTCACTCACACGCATAGCATCTCAAATGCATATATAAAGAAAAGAGATAAAAGATACAAAAAGGGGTGAAATGGAAAGATAAAGAAATAATAAGATGTTAATAAAATAAATAAATAATGGTTAGATAAATGACAATGAGAAAATAACAATAATAATAACAAAGGAATAAAAAATTGATAAATAAATAACAAAAATAATAATAACAATAACAATAATAAAAGTGATAAATGAACAACGAGAAAAAATGATGAATGAATAATTGTCAAATAAATGACAAATAAATGTCAATAAAGGGAATAAAAGATGCATGCATCCAATATAAAAATAATAATAAAATAAAATAAAAGTAACAAATAAATAATAAATAAAGTGCATTCATGCATTTAAAAATAATAACAAGAATAAGTAAGAATAATGAGCATGATTGTGTCCGCTCCGGTGCTCTCACCTCTTCTAGGCTCTGAGTATGGGAATATTAATGATGCCTCGACAAGTCGTGCCTGGGTCTCGGGATTCATCCCCTGTCATGGCCATGGCATGACCTTGTCTCGGACCAATAAGCCGTTGAATCTAACTCGTTTTGACCGGGTTTTAACCGCGGCTCTCATTTCTCAAATATCAAATTTGTCGTACCTCGGCAGACATTGTCCTGATGATACACGAGTCTGCCCGAATACGGTCATACTCGACCTACCTCATGGGCCCATAAGTATGCACTGTAATGCTATGTGCAGTTGATATGCGCAGCGAAGAGTGATATAGAAGGGGGGGATGAATAGATCACTCCCTAAAAATAAATTCTCAGCGATAAACCACAACTTCGTTTCTCAACCCTTCAGAAACAGCACAAAGGATAGCCAAGACAATCAATAACAAACACCGAAGAAGTAAGTGCGATCGAGAGAGCTGTTCACAGTCAAACAAAATGCCAAGCAGATGGAGAGCAACAACGATAACAAGCAAACCACAGAAGAGACAAGAGTTTTTAAGGTGGTTCGATTGTAGTCCACAATCTACATCCACCCTTCACTCCAAACCGGAGTGAGGCTTCCACTAGCCACGGCTAGAAACAGCAAACTCAGTCTGCGAACAATATGCTGCCAAACATCTTGACCAACCAAGGGAAACAAATCCCTCAACCCAAACTCTGCAACCCACAGAGCTTGACACCTAGACCTGCTACCCGCAAGACCAGAACCGGAGACGAATCTCCCTTCCTCCAAACCGGAGGGAACCTGCTAGTGACAGCTCGTCACTGGCAAACCAGATATCACATATCTCTCTTCCTCTGCAGCCCAGAGGGAAACCGGAGAATCTTTCCCTTCCTCCGAAAACTGGAGGGTAACAAGATGGAATCAGAGGAATGAAATGAAAATCAGAAAAACAAAACAAGACAACCGATGAAGACAATCAATTCTAAAAAACCAACAAAAATGTAGCTTCCGAAGAAGCAGATCTTCAGTCACAGACTCTTCTCTCTCTCTCAAAGACTTTTCTCTCAGATCTATTCTCTCAAATTCTTCTCTCTTTCTTCTCTCGGGAACGTGGAGGCTCTCTATTTTCTTCTTCTGCTCAGGGACTCTTCTTCTAAGCTTTTCTCCAGTTCTTATTGTGTTGAACGCAGAAGACACCCTTTTATATGGCATCCGACCTGAATTCCATGGCTTCACGCATGTGGCGTGAGTGGGGCTCGTGCCCTCCTTTTCCAGAGAAGCCTCAGATCACGTGCCAGGCAGTAACCTCGGATCACGTGCCCAATCATCAGCCTGAATCATCTGCAGGAACAGAAAAAAGGAATGTAACTAGTTAGTTCAGGCATTTAACAAAGCGTGTATAGACTTTAGGTGCAACATATAGGCAAGTATGTACACTGTGAGAATATGTAGACTTTGAAAGCCTTCATGCGACCTCAATGTACAGACTTGCGGAATGATGCATTAACATATTAGAAAGGAATGTGTAGACTTCTGTGTAATGCATGAAGCAATCGAATGCATAGACATGAAAACAAGGGAATGTATAGACTTGATGTTTACGTGCATGAGAAAGCAGTGTACAGACTTGCTGTGAAGAACAATGCCCAAATGCAGTGTATGGACTTAGCGTAAATGCAACAGCAATGTATAGACTTTGTGAAGCACAAGCATATGCAATGTATAGACTTCAAGGTATGCATAATGCAAAGGCTGTACAGACTTCAGACTCAGCTGCGAACTGAGTTAAAGAGTGTATAGACTTGATGAATGCCTTGCTAGCATGAGGATGTATAGACTTATGTTATGCAGCCAAACAATGTATAGACTTGCAAGACGATGCATGAGACAGTGCATTGTATAGACTTAGCGATGCATGCACAAGCCAACGATGTACAGACTTTGCCAATGTTCAGATGTAGAATTCTGAACGTAGGTAAAGGTAAGGAATGTATAGACTTGCGTTCATGCAGCCAAACTATGTACATACTTGATGAGGCGCTAAGTGAGACAGAGCTGGCTGTATAGACTTGAAGTGGCATGCAGCAGATGATGAACAGCCAAGCCTCATGAATGTATAGACTTTGCCAGCGCCAGGCCGATGTACAGAGTTGGCGAGCGCCAGGCCAATGTACAGACTTGGCGAGTGCCAACGGGATGTGCATACTTTGTAGCATGCAATGTCTAGACTTCAGCTCGTGCAATGCAGACAATGTATAGACTTGCAATGCGTGAGACGCTGAATGAGACAGTCGGGTGTACAGACTTGGCTAATGCATGAAGGCAAACGCTATACAGACTTTGATAGCGTGAGACGCTGAATGAGACGGTCGGATGTACAAACTTATGTTAGCGCCAAGACCATGTCAGACTTAGTGACTCATGCAACCTAGGGCGATGTATAGACATGATCTGAATGCGTGGACTATGCCCTTGAATAATGTACAGACTTTGTGGAAGGCATGTGCGGTGATGTATGGACTTAGTGTGAAATATGCAGACGATGCACATCCATTGGAAATGAGTGTATAGACATTGCGAGCAAAAGGCAAGGCTGACAGATGTACAGACTTGCTAAATGATGCACACACATAGGGGCAATGTATAGACTCAGAAGAGATGAATGAGCAGGCGATAATGTATGGACTAGTTAAAGTATGAAGCACATGATGCAACAATGTATAGACTTGATGCAGCAACAAAGTAACCATGTGCAGACTTTGTGCAGTCTATAAGCAACGTGTAGACTTGCACATATGCATGAACAGCACTGTCCTAAATGATCAAGCATGAATTGATCTAGAGATAAAAATAGATTGATTTATAGTGTGAGACATCATCAAAACCGTAGGGATGCAACAATCTCTCCCTTTTTGATGATGGCAACACTATGAATCAAGCAATATCAAGGCTTAAAAAGAAATCAACAATAGCTTTAACAATCAAGGAAAATTCAAAGCAAGTGCATGCAGAGCCAAATTAAACATTACTGCTAAAACACTTCATTACTGCTGAAACACTTTTTTCTCCAAAACCACTCCCCCACAACTCACTCTCAGCTCCCCCACAACTCATGATCTACTGATATTGCAAAACCTCTCTCCCCCTTTGACATCAGCAAAAGGAAATGCAGAATATATGAAAGTGCTGGAGACATGAGGAAGAAGTACAGTAACATCTTAGTGCAGAAAGGCACGAGCAAGTCTTAAGAGAATAAGTGAGGTGCTAAACTCAAGTGAAGATTCTTGAACTCCAGTAAACAATAGAGAAATAGAGTGATAGAAAAGTTTATCAACATACATAGTGTATGATTTAGAGCAAGAGTTAACAAGTATGGCATGACATAGCTGAACAAGCAACTATCCCAGAAGACAACAAGAGACAAGGTCAAAGAAGGTGTTCTCAAAGTATTGAGGACAAGCAATCCATTAGTGTATAACGACCAGGGATTTTGAGGTGATTTTTAAAAAGACCAATGAGTAAGGTGGTAATTCACTCTTTTGACATTAGGGAGACACCTTGATTAGAGGCCTGAATATCCAGTTACTCAGTGTGAGTACCTCATTACCTCCTTTTTTTTTTAAAGGAACAAAGTTAGTAACTGTGGCTTTTGACATGAGGAAACACCTTGATTAGAGGCCAGAGTCCCCAGTTACTCACCAGCTAGCCACCATTGCCCTGTGAAGGTCATAATATTAATGTCATGACTTTTCATTTTTTGTTAACCATTTGACACCTCATGACATAGGAGAAAAAAAACTTCATTTTATTGATGAAGCTCCCAGTTTCTCAGTGAACAAATCAAGACCTTTGTTAGTTCAGTTTATCCCTTGTGTTGAGAAGATAGAATGATTGAAAACAATACCAGAAGGACTATTTCTTGAAGTGAATCTTGAAGTTTAGATTTCAAGTTGTTTTGGTCAGATAACAAGACATACAGGTTTTGGCCTGAACCAGAATCACTTGACCATGTAGGAAGATATACTTTAGATAATTAATCCAGATCTCTGATAGACTACCAGAGGAAAGATTCTAGCTTGACTTTAGTATCACAGACTTATAGACTTAAGAAATGAGTGAGATTCTACTGTCTGAGAGAACCACACTAGATCAGTCATGAGAACCAGCAAAGACACACATCTGGTCAGTCTTTTTGAATCTGTCAAAGAACTCTCCCTCTCACAGCTCAACCAGCTCCCCCTTAAACATAGCCTTACTGAAAGCTAACCATCAGACACACAGAACTCCCCCTCACAAAATGAACAGACTTCACAATTAAGACAACTTGAATAAGCCTAATTCTCTTCTCAGTGTAGTGAGTTTTTCATTATCCAGAGGTTTAGTGAAGATGTCAGCAATCTGATTATCAATGCCTACATGAATCAGTTCAAAATTATTCTTAGAAACCTCATCTCTTATGAAATGATGCCTTATCTCTATGTGTTTGGTGCGGGAATGCAAAACAGGATTCTTGGCAAGATTAATGGCACTGGTATTATCACAATAGATAGGTGTGCACCCCAGGTCTACTTGGTAGTCCTGAAGCTGGTGTTTAATCCAAATGACTTGTGTACCACAACTCCCTACAGCTACATATTCAACTTCTGCAGTGGAGAGGGCCACAGAATGTTATTTCTTGGAGCCCCAAGACACTAAACACCAACCCAAAAATTCACAGTGACCACTAGTGCTTTTTCTATCTAGTTTACACCCTGCATAATCTGCATCTGTGTATGCAACTAAATCAAGTGTGTGTGATGCAAGAAACCATAGACCAAGAGAATGTGTAGCTGACAAATATCTAAAAATTCTTTTCACTGCGGCTAGATGTATTTCAGTGGGTCTAGACTGATACCTTGCACACATTCCTACACTGAACTGTATATCAGGTCTAGAGGCTATCAAGTAAAGTAGAGATCCAATCATACCTCGATAGAGCTTGGCATCTACCTCTTTACCTGTCTCATCTGCATCCAGTGAGGTATTGGTACCCATGGGTGTTGTAATGTGCTTCAGGTTATTCATACCAAACCTCTTGAATAGTTCCATTGTGTATTTGGTCTGGTTGATGAAGCATCCATCCTCTGACTGTTGTACCTGCAAGCTAAGAAAGTACTTTAGTTCACCGACCAAACTCATCTCAAATTCAGCAGACATCATTTTAGAAAATTCATCACATAGTTCACAGCTAGTTGATCCAAACACAATGTCATCTACATATACCTGAACTATGACGAGATTTTTATTTGTACTCTTGGTAAATAAAGTTTGATCAACTTTACCTCTGTTGTAGCCCTTGCTGATCAGAAATTCAGTCAGTCTTTCATACCATGCTCGAGGAGCTTGCTTTAGACCATACATGACTTTGTTTAACCTGAAAACTTGGTTAGGTTGAGGAGAGAATTGAAATCCAGGGGGTTGTTCAACAAAAAGCTCTTCCTTAATGACTTCACTTAAGAAGGCACTTTTAACATCCATTTGTTGGAGTTTTATATTCTTGGAACATGCAAAAGCTAGCAAAATTCTTATTGCTTCCATCCTAGCAACAGGTGCATAGGATTCATCGAAATCAACACAAAATTCCTGACAGTAGCCTTTGGCTACTAGTCTGGCCTTATTCCTAGAAATGATTCCATCTTCATTCATTTTATTTTTAAACACCCACATAGTTCCTATGATATTAACACTTTCTGGTCTTGGAACAAGCTCCCAGACATTATTTCTTTCGAAGTGACCTAATTCCTCATACATAGCATTGACCCAAGCTTGATCAGCCAAGGCCTCTTCTACTGATTTGGGTTCAATTTGTGAGACTAAATCAATTAGGTCTTGATTATTAACATTTCTAAAATGAGACCTAGTCCGAAGAGGATCTTCAGGGTTGCCTATGACATTATCTATCGGATGATCTTTAAGAAACCTAACATTTATTGAAGACTCACCTGTTTCTTCTGGCCCTTCCTGGTTGGGAGGATTTGATGTTCCACTCGGCTGAGTCTTCTCTTCTTCTTGGTCTTCTAGGAATTCCCCATCGTGATTGGAATCCCTGTCAGCATTTTCAATGTTAGTAACACCTTTCTTTTCACTAAAAATGATGTGTGAAGACTCTTCAACTTTTTGGTCTGTATTGTTAAAGACCCTATATGCCCTTGATACTTCAGAGTATCCTAAAAGTATTCCAGGGGAGCTTTTAGCTTCAAACTTATCTAAGTCTTTCTTGTCATTGTTATGAATAAAGCATTTAGCTCCAAAAATTCTGAAATGAACCAAGTTTGGTTTCTTACCTTTTATTAGCTCATAGGGTGTTTTCTTGTGAATAGGTCTTACCATAGCCCTGTTGATTATATAAGTTGCTGTATTGGCCGCCTCTGCCCAAAATTTCCTTGGTAATTGACTCCCAATCAGCATGGTTCGGGCCATCTCCACAATAGTTCTATTTCTTCTCTCCACAATTCCATTCTGTTCAGGTGTCCTGGGAGAAGAAAACCTGTGTGTTAGTCCCTCTCTTTCACAAAGATCAGAAAACATGGAATTTTCAAACTCACCTCCATGGTCAGATTGAATAGAGCAAATCTTGTGTTTTCCTTCTTGTTTGACCTTATTGAAAAACTGATTAAACTTTTGAAAAGCATCGCTTTTATTGGCTAAGAAAAAGATCCATGAAAATCTAGAGTGGTCATCAATGATCACATAGCCAAACCTATTCCCATTAAGACTCTGAGTCCTAGTAGGACCCAAGAGGTCCATATGGAGAAGTTCCATTGGTCTAGAGGACAATGGCTCAGATCTTAGCTTGAAAGATTTCCTGGTCTGTTTGCCTAGAGCACAGGCATCACATGATTTTGAAATAGAATTGAACTTAATTCTAGGCATGCCTCTAACTAAATCATGCTTGACCAATTTATTTAAAGTAGAGAAACTAGCATGGCCTAGACGTCTATGCCATTCAAAAGCATCATTTTCAGAATTAGCAGATAAACAATGGTTAGGTTCAGATTCAGCATCTAAGTCTATCATGTAGACATTATTCACCCTATTGGCTACAAATTTAACCACATCGGAATTTATTTCAAAAATGTTGCATGAGTTATCATCAAACACAACCCTGTGACTCTTGTCACATAATTGACTAATGCTAATCAGGTTGTGTTGAAGACCTTCCACAAGTTGAACATTTTCAATGGAGTTTTTGGAAGACTTACATACTGTGCCAACTCCAATAATCCTACCTCTGTCCTTTCCTCCAAATTTGACCAGACCCCCTACCTTCATCTCTATCTTGCTGAACTTGGATCGGTCTCATGTCATGTGCCTGGAGCAGCCACTGTCGAGGTACCACTTGTTGTTCTCAGCTGCCAGGCAGACCTACACAAACAAAATCAAGCAAGGTGATTTGGAACCCAAGATAAGTTGGGTCCAAAGACATTATTCAAATCTCTAATCAGGTGTTTAGGAATCCAGATTTGCTTCAACATGGTTTTCCCTGGCACCTTTACTTCGGGTCTAGTGAAATTATAACCAGGGTTATGTCCAGCTGGTCTGGAGAAGTGAGCTTTATTCCAGTCATTGGGCTTCCCATTCCTGGGATATCTTCTGTGGGCTTGTTGAGTAACAGATTTTTGAGGATGATAGTTATTTCTCCAATACATCCTGTTTGGACCCATCTGTTTGTAGTAATTCCAGCTTTTATTCTGATCCACTTGCTTGGTCCATCTACCATTTATGTCTGGTGAGTGGGCTTAGTGAAGTTCTTCACAAAATTCATTCCCATTTTAAATGGTCGAACAACACTGTTTGTTGAACTTTCTTTCGGACATTGAGCTCCTTGACTGCTATTTGAGCTGGATGGTGTGTCCAGCTTCTCTTTTCCCTTCTCTGGCCAGAAGGTGGTGGTTTTGAATTGAAAGGGTCTCTTGTTAGTTGGGTCATAGCCTAGACCCTCCCTATTGAAGTTAACCCTTGTCCCTAGTATGGCATCCAGACTTGTTTTTCCTTGGACAAATTTTTCCAAAACATTCTGTTTGTCTTCCAGCTCTTTTTACAGGGACTCAGAGTTTTTTAAGAGTTCAGCGTTCACTTTCTTAACAGCTTCATATTTCTCTGAGTTCACTCTATTTTCATTCAGGCTTTCTTCAATTTTGATTTTGAGTTCGTTAAGCTGGGTGTGACTCTCCTGGTTTTCTTCCTTGAGCTTTTCATTTTCTTTTCTTAGGGAAGTCATTTCTTCTAATTCTTCTTTTAGTTTCTGATTTTCCTCACAGACTTGGGTTTGTTCTTCACATTCTTGCCCTTCCTGTCACTTCCTTCACCACCTCTTTTAAAGTTCATCTCATAGGTCATGAGGGATCCTATGAGTTCAGTCACTGTCATAGTCGTTAAATCCTTTGACTCTTCTATCACGATGGCCTTAGTGTGCCATGCTGGGGTAAGAGATCTAAGTATCTTCCTGACAACATCTGCCTCAGCCATCTCTTTCCCTAGCCCCTTAAGAGTATTTGTGATCAAAGATAACCTGGCATACATTTCAGTGATGTTCTGCTCTGGTTTCATCTTAAACAATTCATACTCAGAGGTGTAGAGATTTACCTTCGTGGCTCTCACTTGAGCGATACCTTCGTAGATTAGTTGCAGCTCGTCCCACATTCGCTTGGCCGTCTTATAGGCTGTTATGCGGGCGTATTCATCTGGGTCTACAGCACACTGGATGATGTTCAGCGCCGTCCAGTTAAGTGAAGATAACTTGACATGATCATCTGTCCACGCGTCCTCGTTCGGTGGCAGATCATACGGCCCTGTAGTTATTACCCTCCACAGCTTGTGGCTCTGTGCCCTGATGAACACCTCCATCCTGTTTTTCCAGAAGAGATAGTTATTACCATCAAAGAATGGAGGGTGACTAATGGATTGACCCTCAGGCATGAAACTTCAAGGACCATTAGGATTACCCTGACCGTTGGTCCACATGATGCAAACCTGCTCTGATACCAATTGATATGCGCAGCGAAGAGTGATATAGAAGGGGGGCGATGATTAGATCACTCCCTAAAAATAAATTCTCAGCGATAAACCACAACTTCGTTTCTCAACCCTTCAGAAACAGCACAAAGGATAGCTAAGATAATCAATAACCAACACCGAAGAAGTAAGTGCGATCGAGAGAGCTGTTCACAGTCAAATAAAATGCCAAGCAGATGGAGAGCAACAATGATAACAGGCAAACCACAGAAGAGACAAGAGTTTTTAAGGTGGTTCGATTGTAGTCCACAATCTACATCCACCCTTCACTCCAAACCGGAGTGAGGCTTCCACTAACCACGGCTAGAAACATCAGACTTAGTCTGCGAACAATATGCTGCCAAACAGCTTGACCAACCAAGGGAAACAAATCCCTCAACCCAAACTCTGCAACCCACAGAGCTTGACACCTGGACCTACTACCCGTTAGACCAGGACCGGAGACGAATCTCCCTTCCTCCAAACCGGAGGGAACCTGCTAGTGACAGCCCGTCACTGGCAAACCAGAGATCACAGATCTCTCTTCCCATGTAGCCTAGAGGGAAACCGGAGAATCTCTCCCTTCCTCCGAACACTAGAGGGTAACAAGATGGAATCAGAGGAATGAAATGAAAAACGTAAAACTAAAACAAGACAATCGATGAAGACAATCGATTCTAAAAACCAACAACAATGTAGCTTCCGAAGAAGCATATCTTCAGCCACAGACTCTTCTCTCTCTCTCAAAGACTTTTCTCTCAGATCTATTCTCTCAAATTCTCTCTTTCTTCTCTCGTGAACGTGGAGGCTCTCTCTTTTCTTCTTCTGCTCAGGGACTCTTCTTCTCTGCTTTTCTCCAGTTCTTATTGTGTTGAACGTAGAAGACACCCTTTTATATGGCATCCGACCTGAATTCCATGGCTTCACGCTTGTGGCGTGAGTGGGGCTCGTGCCCTCCTTTTCCAGAGAAGCCTCGAATCACGTGCCAGGTAGTAACCTCGGATCACGTGCCCAATCATCAGCCTGAATCATCTGTAGGAACAGAAGAAAGGAATGTAACTAGTTAGTTCAGGCATTTAACAAAGCGTGTACAGACTTTAGATGTAGCATATAGGCAAGTATGTACACTGTGAGAATGTGTAGACTTTGAAAGCCTTCATGCGACCTCAATGTACAGACTTGCGGAATGATGCATTAACATAACAGAAAGGAATGTGTAGACTTCTGTGTAATGCATGAAGCAATCGAATGCATAGACATGAAAACAAGGGAATGTATAGACTTGATGTTTACGTGCATGAGAAAGCAGTGTATAGACTTGCTGTGAAGAACAATGCCCAAATGCAGTGTATGGCCTTAGCGTGAATGCAACAACAATGTATAGACTTTGTGAAGCACAAGCATATGCAATCTATAGACTTCAAGGTATGCGTAATGCAAAGGCTGTATAGACTTCAGACTCAGCTGCGAACTGAGTTAAAGAGTGTATAGACTTGATGAATGCCTTGCTAGCATGAGGATGTATAGACTTGTGTTATGCAGCCAAACAATGTATAGACTTGCAAGACGATGCATGAGACAGTGCATTGTATAGACTTAGCGATGCATGCACTAGCCAACGATGTACAGGCTTTGCCAATGTTCAGACTTAGCATTCTGAACGTAGGTAAAGGTAAGGAATGTATAGACTTGCGTTCATGCAGTAAACTATGTACATACTTGATGAGGCGCTAAGTGAGACAGAGCTGGCTATACAGACTTAAAGTGGCATGCAGCAGATGATGAACAGCCAAGCCTCATGAATGTATAGACTTTGCCAGCGCCAGGCCGATGTACAGACTAGCGAGCGCCAGGCCGATGTACAGACTTGGCGAGTGCCAGGCCGATGTACAGACTTGGCGAGTGCCAATGGGATGTGCAGACTTTGTAGCATGCAATGTCTAGACTTCAGCTCGTGCAATGCAGACAGTGTATAGACTTGCAATGCGTGAGACGCTGAATGAGACAGTCAGATGTACAGACTTGGCTAATGCATGAAGGCAAACGTTGTACAGACTTTGATAGCGTGAGACACTGAATGAGACGGTCGGATGTAAAGACTTATGTTAGCGCCAAGACCATGTACAGACTTAGTGACTCATGCTACCTAGGGTGATGTATAGACATGATCTGAATGCATGGACTATGCCCTTGAAGAATGTACAGACTTTGTGGAAGGCATGTGCAGTGATGTATGGACTTAGTGTGAAATATGCAGACGATGCACAGCCATTTGAAATGAGTGTATAGACATTGCGAGCAAAAGGCAAGGCTGACGGATGTACAGACTTGTTAAATGATGCACACACATAGGGGCAATGTATAGACTCAGAAGAGATGAATGAGCAGGTGATAATGTATGGACTTGTTAAAGTATGAAGCACATGATGCAACAATGTATAGACTTGATGCAGCAACAAAGTAACCATGTGCAGACTTTGTGCAGTCTACAAGCAACGTGTAGACTTGCACATATGCATGAACAACACTGTCCTAAATGATCAAGCATGAATTGATCTAGAGATAAAAATAGATTGATTTATAGTGTGAGACATCATCAAAACCGTAGGGATGCAACAACAGTCTTAAAATAAAAAGGCAACGACTAATTGACAGCCCGGCGAGTGACAGAGATTGCCAAAGTCTTCCCTAAATTTACAAACAAATGATCAAATAAACAATAAACAATAAAACTAAATACTACCATACTGTGTGCTTGCATGCAATCACATCTTTGACATATTCTACGGGCCCCATGGCTTCTCTATTTTGGCGATTAATCAAGGGTTTTCTCTCTTCTGGACAGATGTAATTAACGCCGTAGCCTTTATGGTCCGGTGGGTTTTGGATCCCGACACGATCACCTATAATTGTCTGGTTAGTCGGACGGTGCGCATAATAAATTTGTCACTCAGTGACTGGCACGCCCTATGCAAATAAAACCTTTAATGAATAAACCAAATCAATCAAAAATAAATATAATATTTTAAATAAAATCCCATCCCCACAAGTTGGCACGCTCGGTGGGACTCAGCCTCCCTTCATCTTTTTGCCAAAATATTGGGACCATGGGGCCCCTATTAAACTATTTCAAATGCTAATTATTCATTCGTCGTGTTTCTCCTCTTTGTAGGTTCAAGTGATGGTGAGTGGATTGTCTGGAATTATTTTCGGTCCCCAGATTGTGGCCGACCATGCTGCATATGGCTACCTTGCTATACCTACCACCTTCGACAACTTTTCCCCGTTCGTTGGCTTCCCCAACTTCTTGGGAGTTGCATTCGCGGATCTCCTGGATGCGGAGAGTTCTGAGCCTGCGGAGCTGAAGAACAACAAAGCTGCGGCCCGCCGAAGTGAGGGCCAAATTAAGAAAACTATACTGAAAAGTCCGGTGATCGTGGGCTGCCACGTCTACCATACTATTTGCCACTGTGGCACATGAGAAGAAGCCTTCTGGGGGCAACAAGAAGAGCTCCAGAGGAAGAATTGTTGCTGCTCCTCGGAGTCAACTTTCAGCCTCTGGGAAGTCCATGTTGATCGGGGGCGTCCGAGTCTACTTCAATGGCCACAGCGCTGAAGTTCTGCCAGATCGGATCATCCTGACCGTGCCCACACACAACACCTTCCAAGTGCTAGCAAGCTAGAGGGTGAATTTTAATGACAACAAGCAAGGGAGGCCAACCCCGAACTTGCCAAAGTTTAAGCAAATCTGGGTTCCCAAGAGGATGCGAGGCCCTGCACCAGCCTTACGAGGCTTCAAAAATTCTGCTGATGTTCCCAATAGAGGGGGCAAAGACACTATGCATGCGGAGGATGTCATGATTGCAACTTCTCCACCTGCTTCCAGGGCCTGTGCAAGGTAGGCTGATATTTCCAAATATTCAAGAAACTTCAATCAAGCTGCCAAGCTGATACGGCTTTCACACATGTCATCTACCCGAGTCCAAGTGTTGTCTCCTGCCATTTCTCTAGAGCGTAGTCAGGAAGATATGACGGAGATAGTCCTGGAATATTTCCATAACCTCGGGAACCCCTCCCTGGATCAACAAAGGCCACTTCGTGTCATCAAGGCCGAAGAAGAAGAAAAAGGCAAAATGTCACCCATGGGGGCGAATGAAGAGGAGAAGCAAACCGGGGCTAGAAGCCTTGAAAAGCCTCCACAAAATAAAAGGATGAAAAGAATTCCAATATGTGAAGGGTTGACTTTCCCTAGTTAGGCCTGAAGGGGAATCAGAAAGCACAAAAGAAAAATGCAAGTTCTCACCTGCAATATGATAGGGGTAATGGGCATACCCGACACCCTGCCAAATGAACAAGAAGTGCTGGTCGAGAATGCTGGAAGAAAAGACCCGATGACAAGATGGAATAAAGCTGAGGTTGAGCTGCTGCAAGCTGCAAAGGGCAAGCAGGTTGCTGATGAAAGTATCGCCACTGTCACTGCCAGAATAGTGGCGTCTGAACAAGAAGTAGCATCTCCGCCTCCTTCAATCAAAGGTTCTTTGGGCAAAATGCCTGAGAGCATTAGTAATGAAACAACCACAGACCCTGCCATCCTGATGTTGCTACAAGGATACCAGTGGGAGATAAAACTGCTGAAGAAAACATTAAATGAAAAGGTGGGGCACGCTATGGCGCCCAAGGAACCGGGGGCACGAGTCGAGTCGTCACAGGAAGGTTTCAACCTCGGGGGTGCTCCTTCACCGACCATTCTACAAACTACAGCTCAGAACCAGGCTACTCCCCAACATTATTCCCAGCGGCTCCAGTCAGCACGGCCAATGCCCCTTTAGATGCAGCAGTAGGCTCCCCTGTTGGAGCCTTTGCCACCCAATGCTATGACTTTGGCCGCATTACTGATGCAGCCCACCCACCTCTACCCTCAACCAGCAGATCCAGTTATGATGGATAAGTTGATGGTGGAGCAGATGATCGAGGCAAGACTACCAAGGAGAGGGGGTGATGATTACGCCCCCTTCGACATATATGAAGTGCCATATCTAGCCTACCATGCAGCCAAAAGACTGTCGCCCGGCGTCAATAATCCCCCAAAATTTGACAAATACAATGGGCAGGGCTCCCCGAAAGAGTACCTTCTCAAGTTCTTTGGGTCTTCATTGACAGGACCTGCCTTTGAATGGTATTCTGGCCTGCCGGCTAGGTCTATCAATGACTGGTCGGACATGCAGCAGAAATTCAGTGAAAGATTCCACGCCATCAAGGCAGAGGTGACTATGGCTGAGCTGTTGGCAGCCAATCAAAAAGATAATGAAACGGCTGTAGAATATATCAAGAAATTGAGGGATCTCAACATGAGGTGTCGGCGTCCTCCTCATCCGGAAGATTCAATACAAATATGCAAATAAAATCTGAAGAAGGAAATTCTAGAAAAGATGATTTGAATAGAGATCTGGTCTTTTGACCGATTAAGTGATATTACCACGGAGGTTGAAGATTTCTTCACAAGATTTCCCTCCATTTCTGCCAACTCAAGTCATCAAGCCAGGCAGGTTAATAAACGACCGATGCTGAAAGCGATCCATGCTGTTAGCCTAGGGGCGAAAAGGCATAAATGGATGCACAGTCCTCCTCTAAATGAACATATTGGACATCGGGAGAGGTCTCCTCTGCAGAACAAAACAAAGAAGCTCTATGCCTTCCCCCGGGACAAGACTCGAGCATTGTTCGAGTGCGCTGTCAAATATAGCAAAGTCATCCTTCCGAAGCCAAAGAGACCGGATGACGTCAAAAGAAGAGATTACCTTATTTCTTCCCCTACCATCAAATCTTGGGGCACCCTATTGAAGATTATCAAATATTCAAAGACATCGCCCAAAGATTAATAAAAAGAGGGAAGCTACAAATGGGGGGAGGACAGAGTCGATCCTCCATGCCCTCATGAAGTGCCTGCTACGGGGGCATCAATTAACATGATATCTATGTGCCAACAGCTGCCTGAAGAGATGCCAGAGGGATGCGCCTGGCACACTCATGAAGACTATATCCCATCGCATGAAAGGGAGCAAGAGAATTGGCGAGCATCGCCAACAAAGAAAGGAACAGAACCGGCTTCTCACCTGTCACTGGAAACCCAAATTCCTGGCGCCATGGACCGGCCTACTATGCCTCTTGCAGTCTCTACCCTCCTTCAAACAGCCTCGCCAATGGCTATCAAAGGGTCAACTGTCAATAATAAGAAGAAACAGACCCCGCCACGGGTACATGAAGAGGCTAGCTCAACCATGGAGTGGTCCACAAGCTATTCTAAGAGGGCTTGTTAAGTATGAACAGCTCAAGAAGCCTGCCCCTCAAAGATGCAATGAGCCCCACCGGCTAATAAAAAGAACTAAAGAAAATGCAAGGGTGTTCGATGCACCGAGCAACCCACTGTGGGGGTAGATGCCGGCCATATGGGAGAAGGAAAAGAAGAATACAAAGGCTAAAGTAAGATATGTTGCTCTCTCATGCAACATGCTGTCAGCACCGTCCAGTATGGCTCAAGCTGCTGCTGAAGAAGATGAAGAAATTTTCTTTATACCAAAGGGAGCAAATCAGGCTGAAGCTTCTGCCTCCCATCATGCTGCTGGACCCGGGGGAGTATCAAGACACCCGCCATCCAACAAGGGGGCACAATACCACGTTCCTCCTCCATTCGAAGGCATAAAACCCTTGGATTCCATCTCAATGAAACTGGACGCGTCCAATAACAATGATGGGATGCCATTCACCCCAGTCAAACTGGAGGTAGAAGGCAGCACTCCCGGCCCCTCCTGGCAAGACCAGGCCATGGTTGCGCTACTACACCAGAAGCAACAAGAGATTGAAATGCTGCAAAGGTGGCTAAATGAAATGAATCTAAGTCTGACTATGCCGCAATTGGCAGGACATCTACATGAGGCAACACAAGGTAGCACTAGCTCACCTGAAGCTTCAGCATGGCCAGTCATACCCCGAATAGCACATGATCTTACATGGGGTATCCTCTCTCAACCACTCAAACATACAGTCTCCCGGGCACGTCAGGAGGCAACTAAAGCATCTCCAAAGATGGTGCCAATGAGACCGCGCATGCAGTCAGATGAGCTGAAGGTGAAACAAATAATGAATATGAAGACGGTCAAAGAGGAAGTCACCGAGGCTGAATTACAAGCAGCCAAACAAGAAGATAATGAGTATGTCATGGACTACATAAGAAGGTGGAGGAATCTCTGTGAAAGATGTAGACATCTGCAGAGCTATGGGGACTCTATTCAAATCTGCAAAGAAAATTTGAGAATAGAAATTCTACGATGGGTCATTGACATTGAAGTCACGACCTTTGAACAGCTAAGTGATGTCGCAGCTAATGCCGAAGCAGTTCTGGCAAGGCTTTGCTCGGCCTTGAGCCAAAAGAATAAACCAATCAACAAACCTCCGGAACAAGAAGAAGTTTGTGCCTCAAATTTTGAAGCCTTCGAGCAATAGAAGAAGAAAATGAAAGAGGCATGTTCCACTGATCCGGCAAAACAAGGGCCCTCATTAAGGGGCAAAACGATGAAATTGTATTCCTTTCCAAAGGACAAGACTAGGGCACTTTTTGAGTGGGCCCGTGAATATGGCAAAGTAGTGCTTCCGGAGCCGAAGAAACCAGGCGATGCCGAAAGAAAAGACGATCCACGATTCTATCCTTATCACCAAATGTTGGGACATCCCATTGAGGATTGCTATGTGTTCAAGGACATTATTGAAGGCCTGATCAAGAGTGGCGAACTACAGATGGGCGAGTATAAGGTGGACCCACCGTGCCCTCATCAAATATATGTCCTTAAAAGAGCAGCCCCGCGCGGTGTTACCGCCTCAACTGCTCCTCACAAATCTAGCTGAAGCCGATGTCTAGCAGGCCCGCATAGCTTGAATGCGGACGCTTGCCAACAAAAAGAAGAATGGCAAATGAAGCAAAAAAAAAAAGGAAAAGAGAAAAAAAGAAAAGAAAGGAAAGGTCCTATTCTGGGGGCAGGCACCCAAAAAAAAAGAAAAAAAATGAGCAAAAATGAGGGCAAATGTAATTTGAATATATAGACATAAGGCTCCGCCTATTGAATCTGAGATGTCATCTCTCAGAAAGTTGGATCCTTCCAAAAAAAAGAAAAAACATAAAATAAAATGAAGGAGGCCTTGATGGCTGTATCTACCAAGGGAGATATCACTCCCCTCATGTCTTGGTCCGTGCCAAATAAGAAACTACCATTGTGGGGTTGGTATGATGGAGTGAACCACTTATCCCCTCTCTGAGGGGGTGAGCGCTCTCCTATGCACCCACCTTGGTCTGTTTAAAAAAAATGGATGAAGGGTGACGGCTCTACACTGCACTGACTGTTAGTGCCATCCGAGTTGTCTGTTTAAAAAGAAAAGAAAAAAAAGAATGAATGCAACAAAAAAAAGAAAGGAAAATTATGAGGTCAACAAGGCCTCGCCATCCGCCCCATAGGCAGAAGGCTCCCTAGTAGCATTGCATGGTGAATGCCCATGGGGGAATAAAATGACTGCGCCATCTACGAAGGTGGGAAGACCTGACAGCCGCAGCCTCTAAGAAAAAGGGCCAAGAGAATGACACTTGGCGGAAGCACCGGAGGCACGAACCGAAGCTATTCGGAGCATCTCCTGAAGAAATCAATGTCGAAAGAAGATAGCTGTTGATCTGATGCATAGCTATCACTGAATATCTCTAGGGGGACTATGTGATCAACTGTCCCGTCGACGCTAAAGAGCCCTCATTGGCCACTAGGTTGCCCGTTTCAGATACGAGTCCATGCCCATTGAGGGGAATGAAAAGAACAAGTTATGCCGGGTTGTCTACACCCTCGACTCCCTATCAAGATAGCAAATAAGTGCCTTTCGGCTTCTAATGGCCTGTCTCAGTAACCCTTGGTCCCGCCGGGATTCATGGCGCCTTGCCATCTTCCCATCCTACAGGGGTACTCCCCACTTGTCCCACTGGGACTAACCTTCCACCCTTGATCTGGGACCTACGCTCCCAGCCAATGCATTCTCATTGCCTTTCGGCATTCAGCCGTAAAAATGCCATGTTTGTCCCACGAGACTCTCCTATCACTGCCGGTTTAGATTCCTTGCCCAATGTCGGCCCAATAAAATATCCTTTTCCTTGACATAAAGCGCTCTGCCCTTGTCGAGCTCAATAATTCGCCCATCAGTCCCCCCGGGCTATGTCCATAAAGCTTTCCCTTGGCCGGAGGCACTCCGCCCTAGATGAACTTGAAAATTACCTTCTGTCCCATCTGGCTGGGTCCACAAAGCCTTTTCCTTGGCCTGAGGCACTCCGCCCTTGTCGAGCCCCAAAATTACCCTTTGTCCCACTGGGCAGGATTCGTAAAACCCTTTTCCTTGGCCTGAGGCATTCCACCCTCGCCAAGCCCGCCAGGCTCTTGGACATCGATCCCTAGCCCTACCAGCAGAATAAACAATTAAATGCATCAATAGTCCCACCAGACAAAATATCCCGCATCGCAGACGAGACTACGTCAGGGAGCCCCCCAAAAAAATAAATAATAACAAATAATAACAAAAAAGAAGGAATGAAAAGAAGAAAGAAATGAATAAAAAAATGATGAAAATGAATGAAGAAAGGAAAAAGAAGATTTAAAATAAACTTAATGAATCAACAAACTCAATAGACCTGACAAAATCAATAAATTCAATTAAACCAATCAATCCAATGAGTTCAATAATAATAATAATGATAAAACCAACAAAATTTAATAAACCTAATAAGCAAAGCAAAAAAATCAACCTAATGAATCAATAAACCCAATAAACCAAATAAACCCCAACGAACTCAACCAACAAACTTAATAAACCCAACAAGCTCAACTTAACCAATAAATTCAATGAGCTTAACAAACTCAATAAAACCAACAAATCCTATAAATCCAATAAACCCAAAAAAAACTTAATAAATTCAATAAAACCAACCAGTCTAAACAAGTGAACCAACAAAAAGATTCATTCCCTTTGTCTCAGACCTTCTATCTGAGCAAGGTTTGTTGATCCCGACATCTCCACAGGTCAACATCCATATTCCGTTCTGGGTTAGAACTCACGTCTTCGCCAAGTTGGTCAGCTTCGACATGACGTCGGGTTGACATTTTCATCTATACAATCTACCCTTGTGTTAGACCTTTTGTCTGAGCGAGGTTGGTTGACTCCGACACGTCGTCACGGTTGACATTGATATTTAGCCCTGGGTCTGGGCCTCTCATACGTCTGCATTCTTGGTCTACCCTCGCCACAAACCTTTTATCGGGGCAGGGATCGTTGACTTCGACATTTCGTTGAGTCGACACTTATTCTACATACTGCCCTTGGCCTAGGCCTCACGCCTCCGCCAAGTTCATTGGTTTCGACAGGACGACGAGCCAACACCCATGTTATATTCTACCCTTGGCTTAGGCCTCACGCCTCCGCCAAGTTCGTTGACCTCGACATGACGACGAGTCAACACTTATCCCATATTCCTCCCTTGGCCTAGGCCTCATGCCTCTACCAAGTTCGTTGGCTTCGACATGATGTCAAGTCAACACCTATCCTACGTTATGCCCTTGGCTCAGGCCTCACGCTTCTGCCAAGTTCATTGGCTCCGACATGACATTGGGTCAACATTCCTATCTTACATGATGCTCTTGGCCCAGGCCTCACGCCTCTGCCAAGTTCGTTGGCTTCGACAGGACGATGAGCCAACGCCCATGTTATATTCTACCCTTGGCTTAGGCCTCACGCCTCTGCCAAGTTCGTTGGCTTCGACATGATGTCGAGTCAACACATATCCTACATTATACCCTTGGCTTGGGCCTCACGCCTCTGCCAAGTTCATTGGCTTCGATTTATGTCGGGTCAACACCTATCCTACAATATGCCCTTGGCTTAGGCCTCACGCCTCTACCAAGTTCGTTGGCTTTGACTTGACGTCGAGTCAACACCTATCCTATAATATGCTCTTGGCTTAGGCCTCACGCCTTCGCCAACTTCGTTGGCTTCGACATGATGTCGAGCAAACATCTATCCCACATTATATCCTTGGCTTAGGCCCCACGCCTTCACCAAGTTCGTTGACTTCGACATGACGTCGAGTCAACACCTACCCTACATTATACCCTTGGCTTGGGCCTCATGCCTCTGCCAAGTTCGTTGGCTTCGACTTGACGTCGGGTCAACACCTATCCTACAATATGCCCTTGGCTTAGGCCTCACGCCTCTGCCAAGTTCATTGGCTTCGACTTGACGTCGAGTCAACACCTATCCTATAATATGCTCTTGGCTTAGGCCTCACACCTTCGCCAACTTCGTTGGCTTCGACATGATGTCGAGCAAACATCTATCCCACATTATACCCTTGGCTTAGGCCTCATGCCTTCACCAAGTTCATTGACTTTGACATGACATCAAGTCAACACCTATCCTACATTATACCCTTGGCTTAGGCATCACGTCTTCGCCGAGTTCGTTGGCTTCGACATGATGTCGATCAAACACCTATCCTACATTATACTGTTCGCTTAGGTCTCACGCCTTCGCCGAGTTCGTTGGCTTCGACATGATGTCGAGTAAACACCTATCCAACGTTATGTCCTTTGCTTAGGCCTCACGCCTTTGCCAAGTTCGTCGACTTTGATAGGACGTCAAGCCAACACCTATGTTATATTCTGCCTTTGGTTCAGGCCTCACGCCTTTTCCAAGTTGGTTGACTTTGGCAAGTCTGTCAAGTCACCGACCATATTCTGCACTGGCCTAGACCCTTCGTCTCTTCCAGGTTGGTCGTGTTCGACATGACGTCGAGACGACAACAATGCTTTATTTCTACCCTTTCCTAGACATACCGCCTAGGCAAGGTTTGTTGACTCTGACATCCCGTCAGGTTAACGTTCATATTCTACCTCTGGCTCGGACCTTTCATCCAATCAGTCAACAAAAAGACCCTTTTACCTCTGGCTCAGACCTTTTGTCTAGTCAGTCAACAAAAAGACCATTTTACCTCTAGCGCGGACCTTTCGTCCGACCATACAACAAAAAGACCCTTCTACCTCTGGCTAGGACCTTTCGTCCAGTCAATCAACAAAAAGACCCTTTTACCTTTGGTCCGGACCTTCCGTCCGACCATACAACAAAAAGACCCTTTTACCTCTGGCTCGGACCTTTCGTCCCGTCAGTCAACAAAAAGACGCTTTTACTTCTGGCTCAGACCTTTTGTCTAGCCAGACAACAAAAACACCCCTTCGCCTTTGGCTCGGGCCTTTCGTCTGACCAGGAAACGAAAAGACCCTTTTTACTTGTGGCTCTGCCCTTCCACCCAGTTGAAGAACGAAAAAGAGCCCTTCTATCGTCGGCATCATGACCTTCCGTCTAGGCCGATGTACAAACCAATCGTCAGCATCATGACCTTTCGTCTAGGCTAGCACGTAAACCAACAAAAATACTCTTGTATGGCGTCATGACTCTATGTCTAAGCCGTTAAATATTCTGCCTTGGCGTCATGACTCTATGTCTAAGCCGTTAAATATTCTGCCTTGGCGTCATGGCCCTACGCCGAAGCCAAGTTGTCTGGTGTCAAAGCTTTTCACCTAAGCCGGTAAATATTCTGCCTTGACATCATGGCCTTCCGCCTAAGTCATGTTGTACGACGTCATGACTCTATGTCTAGGCCCTTAAATATTCTTGTCTGGCGTCATGACTTTTCACCTTAGCTGATAAATATTCTACCTTGGCGTCATGGCCTTCCGCCTAAGTCAAGTTGTACGATGTCATGACTTTATATCTAAGCCATTAAATACTCTTATCCGGCGTCATGGCTTCTGCCTAAGCCGGTAGAGATTCTACCTTGGCGTCATGGCCTTCCGCCTAAGCCAAGTTGTACGGCGTCATGACTTTATGTCCAAGCCGTTAAATATTCTTGTCCGGCGTCATGGCTTTCCGCCTAAGCCGGTAAATATTCTGCCTTGGCGTCATGGCCTTCCGCCTGAGCCAAGTTGTACGGCGTCATGACTTTATGTCTAAGCCGTTAAATATTCTTGTCCGGCATCATGGCTTTCCGCCTAAGCCGGTAGATATTCTACCATGGCTTCATGGCCTTCCGCCTAAGACAAGTTGTACGACGTCATGACTTTATGTCTAAGCCGTTAAATATTCTGGTCCGACGTCATGGCTTTCCGCCTAAGCCTGCAAATATTCTGCCTTGGCGTCATGGCCTTCCGCCTAAGCCAAGTTGTGCGGCGTCATGACTTTATGTCTAAGCTGTTAGATATCATCCCTTGGCGTCACGACCTTACGTCTAAGTCAAGTCATTTGGCGTCATGA
The DNA here is from genome assembly GCA_022559845.1 of Amorphophallus konjac. Classification (NCBI taxonomy): domain Eukaryota; kingdom Viridiplantae; phylum Streptophyta; class Magnoliopsida; order Alismatales; family Araceae; genus Amorphophallus; species Amorphophallus konjac. The sequence goes on along the minus strand of CM040123.1, from coordinate 215,845,578 downwards.
CCTTCGGTCTAAGCCGACAAATCTCTTACCATTGGTCCAGAATTGCTATCCGAACCAATGAACGAAAAGACCCCGCTTTGATTTCACACCAACCCTTGATCCCTTGAGGGATTCACTATAACATATGACACCTTCTCTCCATTGTCATGGGATCAGCCACATACCCCTCAAACTGTCGATCTGTGGGTGTGCCTGTTAAGCCCCATAAGAAAGAAAAAAAGAAAGAGAAAAAAAAAGAAAAAAGAGAGAGAAAAGAAAGAGAAAAGAAAGAAAGAAAGAAAGAAAAGAAAGAAACAAAAAGAAAAAAGAGCAGAAAAAAATGAAAAAATGAAAAAAAAATAAGAAGAAAAAATGAGCATAACATGGTTTGCTTGATTGTTTGCCTCATGTGCATGTTTGCTCGTAGTATAGTAGTAATACACTTCTTTGAAAATTTCTAAGACTACATATTTCCTTGCTAAATAAAACTGCCAGATATACTAAGGATGAAAAACCAATTCTCGGTGAGTGCATACGGCCAGGGGCAGAGTCGTAGCTATGTTGCTAGCACAACTTGCATGATACACCCTAGGCGAAACTCCCACATCTCGCATGTAATATGAACAATAGTCCTTAGCCATAGGGACGTCATAAATTCTTCTTAACACTTCATGGATGCTCAAATCTCTACACTCGCGTAAAGGGTGACCGTGAGGAAAAAGCTGCCTACCCCCTTTAAAAAAATGATGATAATTATAAGTGGAATGTGAATCCAAGTGGTCGGGAATCCCCACTGAAACAAATGAGGAGACTCGCGGGAAAACGGTGCAGCAAACTCCACAATTAAAATAAGGATGAATCCTAGGAGCCGGGAATCCCCATTGAGACACATGAGGAGACTCGCGTCAAACGGTGAAATTCATCATAAAATCGTAATATAGGATGAATCCCAGTAGTCGGGAATCCCCATTGAGATATATGAGGAGACTCGCGTTAAACTGTGAAATTCACAATAGTATCATAATAAAGGACGAATCCCAATAGTCGGGAATCCCCATTGAGACACATGAGGAAACTCACGCCGAACGGTGAAATCTAAAATTAAGAAATAAACAAGGGGGTTGTGCGAAGCTATCAAAAGCCGAGAGCCCCGAATGTATGTGTAGGCGATAAGGTAATCCTCCAGTGTTACGTAGAACGTCTGCATGTCCCTATGTCTAGGGTTCACTACCCATATAATTTCACTTTCACACTATGGAGGAATAGTCCTGGGTGTGGATTGTGGTCTATGCTATGCATATGTTCTACGCGGCGTCCCCTTTACGTATGCACATCTCCCTTGGTTGTGCTTTGTGAGCCACACTCTATCCGTGAATCGTGAGCATTGTCCTTATCCTATCCCTGATATAGGGGAACTATACTACATATACCTATTCTATGCTTGCGGTCGTTGAATGCTTAGCGTGCTTGGATAAGGCTATAAAAAAAGATAATAAAAATGGATGATGAGATAAAAAATGAATGAATGATGATAAATGGAAATTGAATACATAAAATAAATAAATAATAAAAAGATACATGCAATATTTTCAAACGGGCTATGGGCTACACCCGCATGTCCCGCTCTTTCGTCCCTCTGTCATGACACCCGCGGGTGGGTGACATTTGTTGACACTAAAAATATTCCTAATTTTTCCTAACTTCCGCTTCTGCAGGTCTTAGGTTCTGATCGAGTGCTCTTGTGCTGACAGAGAGGAAAAGAAAGAAAAGAAGAAAAAGAATGGCGGAAGCCGAACAAAGACGAGACTAGAGAAAAAGAAAGAAAAGAAAAGATGCTCGGCTTCAACCTACAAACCACTGTGCCGAGGGCCGTGTATGTGAAAAACCAGAGTGCCCGACCAAAGGCACAAACGGTTCCAGAATTGGCCATTTAGCGGCCTGAAGGCTTTACTAATACCTCCCGTAGCGATTTCTATACGAAGCCAGAATGAGATGAAGGATCAAGTCAGCTCCCAAGGCTAGTATGAAGCCCACAGTCCGACTCATGTCCAAACAAGTGGGAAGAATAGCTTATCCGACGTGCCCCCTTACCCGGTGGGCTCCATTTCCCGGTGCCGTATCACCCGACGCGCAAAATATCATGAATGAAGGCCCTTGCCGGCGCGCTCACCCCACACCGGGTAAGGTCACGACCGAGACATGCTATAAGGAGCCCATCTGCGGCAAACAAGAAGAGGAGGAGGGGAACCCTAAAGAAAAAAAAAGAGCGGCGGAAAGCCTTCAGAAAAGTCCCAGAGAGAGCAGAGGAATTCTCGAAGTGATTGGTCGCCATCCTGCATCCTCAGGGAGCTCAAGGGCAGAGACAGAGGAGGAAGCCCGATACTCTGTTCTCTTTTTATCCCAGGTGGGCTTTAGCTCCGTGGGCAGCTGATACCCTTTTCGCTTATTCCTATGATTTCTTGGTTTCAAATGTATTGGAGGCAATGATATGAGCTCCGCTTGTCTACGTTTTCATTTTTTTTTCTTTCTCTATAACTGTGGTTCATGAGCATCGTCCCCACCCCCCTAGCTGCAAGGAGTGTGGATGTATGAGCTTTGGCCGGCCTCTGAGTGACAACGCCATGCCGTGCCGTATGAGCGTGTATTGGCCCCTTTCTGATAATATAATGGTGTGATGTTAGATATGGCGATGCTTCCATGCGCCCCTTCTCTTCGGCTGTACTACTCTGCATTCCGTCTGAGCACCCCTTCTCTTTCCGGGTTTATGTGTCAGCACCGAATGCACCCTAAGCTCCCCTAGGGCTACAACAATATCATCCCCTCCCTAGGGTTGCTTTCTTTCGATGTTTCGATCATACTAGAGTGATCTCCTAACCGTGGCATCTCTGCCTCCACTTCGCTAGAGGTTCATAAACCCCCTTTGCTAGCTACTGGGACCGGTCTGGGCATCACCCCATTCACGCTCATGGATTGGGGGAGGTGTAGCCATCCCCACAATCTGGGAACTACGTTCTAATACAGTAGTCATTTCTTCAGATGCTCCTCGTCAACTATTCGTTCAATTGTTTAATACAACCCTTCTGTGTGCCATCCCTCTTTGTGAGCTCTACAGCCTATATGCTAACCTCCTGACCCCATTTTATGTTCGAATAATTATAGGCAGCCTAATCATCGAACAACTATTTACTACATCCCTTCTATCTCGAATACGGGTTGCAATGTTGTGTTCGGGTTTTCTCAAGAATGATAGTCCAATGACTGGGGAGGGGGGACAATCCCCATTGACATCCGTGCCTATGCTCCTTCTCTGAATCACCAGAGGGTCATAAGGTCTTGTCTTCATATGACATGCACCTCTATGGACCACCAAAGGGTGAATAAGAATAAGCGTTTATGACCCAACACTAAATCCACATTCCCTTGGGAATGGTGGTGGCCGTGGGTAAGGTACCTCTTGTAGGCTAGCCCTCAAGGTTTCCTCCCATCTCGGCCGTCCCTCTGATCGATATTTTTGACTTATGGAGTGTTGGTACCCCTCGTAGGCTAGCCCTCAGTGTTTCCCTCCATCGAAGTCCGCCGGTCACCATTTGGCACTCCCGGCTTTAAGGAGCGTACCCCAGATGCTGTGGGACTGTCTCCACTTCGCTCCCGCAACCCTCCGGGCATGGGGAGGTGTTGCCCAGTTTTTGACTGAACACTTAGTCTGAATTGTGATGAATTTTCAGGTACAAGCCTATTTTGGACTATGCTCGAGTAGGAACCTCGCATAAGTCTGGACTTGTCATGTTTGCAGGACATTTGGGACCTGAATAAACCCTTTAATCTTCTTAATTAACATCCAAGTTCCAAGAAAATCACTTGGACTTTCATTTTAACCCAAAATTAACCAAACATGCCTTAATCCGGGGCGCCCCTAAATCGGCGCGCCATTTTCAAGCGCAGTACCCCCCCGTGCCGTTTTAGCCCCACACTTATAACTCATTTTAACCCCCTTGGCCTCTACCCAGCGTGCCCTGGGCGCGCCGTTTAAACCCAACAATGTCCCGCGCCATTTTAGGCCACCTCAACATGCATCGACCTCTATTTATGCACCGACCCCAGCCCGAAACTTGCTCGGACCGCCTCTCCGCTTGCACCAACCTTATCCATCCTGCATCGACCTCGGCCCGCTGTTGCCCCAACCTGAGCCCTTGCTGCACCGACCCGAACTGCTGTTGCACCTGCATTTATGTTTGACCATACTTATTTTTGTTGCCTTGCTTGCTCGTTCCACGTGCATGTTTGCCGAATATCTATCATCATCTCGGGCCCCGGTATATCAAATGGTGATCTGCCAAAAGTCAGACTAGCTCTGACCAGAAGTTCTCAGTACGCGTGATGGTGGTCTTCGACCTACGTTCTCCGCCACGTACCGAGGGCTCCGGGTAGCAAATGAATTTGAACTGCGTGTTCGAGCTTGTATTTTGATCCCGCATTATGAATTATCATTCTCGCTGGTTCACTTGATATTGGAATTTCAAGCCATGGCGTTTTAAGGTGATTTCTGTCATGCCATTTTAGGCGATCACTCCGAGTGAATATTAACCGCCTTACTGGCGAATAGTGTCCTGACGATCAATAACCCACGGATTAACGAAGCCCCTCGTAGGCTAACCCTCGGGGCACCCATTCATTCGGGTTCTCCGGTCGCTGTCCTTGGCCTCTCGGCGTTTAGGAGTTTGCCCCGGCTACCCTGTGAGTAAGTCTTCACTTTTTTTCTCATACGCTCCGGGTCTAGGGGAGATGCTACCGGATTTTTGCCAGGACATTCTGACCATTTGCAAGATCGGGAATATAAATGAAAATGAATGAAAATAAAATAAATAAAATAAAATAAACAAAATAAAAGTAATAATAAAACAAATAGACAACAACTAAATAATAATAATAATAAAACAAATAAAACAAATAAAACAAACAAGTCACACCGTTAACCAGCGCGGCATAATCCGGCGTTGTACCCCCCCCCCCCCCCGCGTCGTTTTAACTTCACACTCAAAATCATTAAAACCCCAATTGCAAGTAATCGGCGCCCCCCATTCTCTCCACGCTGTTTCAAACTTTTTTATCAATGTAATAAATAAATACAAGATGCGCGTCGTTTTACCCCATTAACACATGCACACCGCGCCGCTTTCACAATACACTCGCACACACTTTAATACATGCAAACACCGCGCCGTTTTCACGTAACAAAACGAACACACATAACCCATATACACATGCATATATTTTACGTAAAAGACACCCACTCTCTAATACACCTTCACACCCATTAACACAATACATATACACGTCCATCCCCCTCATATGCATATCAAAGATAGAATAATGTAAAATACACAATACATATGAACATGTTAAGTGCATTCACAAATAAGAATGAATAAACACTCACCCTCTCTCACTCACACGCATAGCATCTCAAATGCATATATAAAGAAAAGAGGTGAAAGATACAAAAAGGGGTGAAATGGAAAGATAAAGAAATAATAAGATGTTAATAAAATAAACAAATAATGGTTAGACAAATGACAATAAGAAAATAATAATAATAATAACAAACGAATAAAAAATGATAAATAAACAAAAAAAATAACAATAATAAAAGTGATAAATGAACAACGAGAAAAAATGATGAATGAATAATTGTCAAATAAATGCCAAATAAATGTAAATAAAGGGAATAAAAGATGCATGCATCTAATATAAAAAAATAATAAAATAAAATAAAAGCAACAAACAGATAATAAAGAAAGCGCATTCATGCATTTAAAAATAATAATAAGAATAAATAAAGAATAATGAGCATGACTGTGTCCGCTCCAGTGCTCTCACCTTTTCTAGGCTCCGAGTATGGGAATATTAATGATGCCTCGACAAGTCGTGCCTGGGCCTCAGGATTCATCCCCTGTCATGGCCATGGCAAGACCTTGTCTCGGGCCAATAAGCCGCTGAATCTAACTCGTTTTGACCGGGTTCTAGCCGCGGCCCTCATTTCTCAAATATCAAATTTGCCGTACCTCGGCATACATTGTCCTGATGATACACGAGTCTGCCCGAATACGGTCATACTCGGCCTACTTCATGGGCCCATAGGTATGCACCGTAATGCTATGTGCAGTCTCAAAATAAAAAGGCAACGACTAATCGACAGCCCGACGAGTGACAGAGATTGCCGAAGTCTTCCCTAAATTACAAACAAATGATCAAATAACAATAAACAATAAAACTGAATACTACCATACTGTGTGCTTGCATGCAATCACATCTTTTGCATATTCTATGGGCCCCATGGCTTCTCTATTTTGGCGATTAATCAAGGGTTTTCTCTCTTCTGGAGAGATGTAATTAACGCCGTCGCCTTTATGGTACGACGGATTTTGGGTCTCGACACGATCACCTATAATCGTCTGGCTAGTCGGACGTTGCGCATAATCAATTTGTCACTCAGTGACTGGCACGCCCTATGCAAATAAAACCTTTAATGAATAAACCAAATCCATCAATAATAAATATAATATTTTTAATAAAATCCCATCCCCACTGTAGTCGGTGAAACCATGGCTCTATAACTACTCCTACCAGAATGGAAACCAACACCCCGATCTCACGGTCGGGGGAACAACGGACCAGTGGAAAAACCTTGGCTATGTTGCCAGGAGAAACATCATGACACCTCTGTCGTAGAGGCCTGTCCTCACTGACTAAGGCCCAGCCCAAGACCACACAGTCTGGGAACGCAATCATGACCTCGCCGTCGTGAACCCTACACCGTCTAGGGGAAAACCTTCGATAATGCTTACTAGAAACCCTAGACTTCTACATCTGGAAAACACCCAGAAACTCTGAGAAACTCATCTCGTGTGACAAGAGTACTGCCTACTAGAAGCAAGGCCAGATGCGTCCACTGACGTCTTAGTCCACGCCTCAGGTGTCTCCCTCACCCCAGGCAAACTTGAGACACCATACTAGTAACCATGGGACAAGGGTCTAGTCAGGGTCGTACTCGTCAGCACGCATCCGTAGTCCCCGACCATGGGTGCACACACTGACTAACTGAACTACATCAAGCCCTCTAGCTGCTTTTCCTCCCGGCCCGGTGATGCGGGACGGACAGCGAACCTGGGACTCTAGCTCGCGAACGTCCCTAAGTGAGGGAAACGTGGGATTGTGCGTGGTTGAGAAACCGGCAATGACTCTCGGGTATCGGCCTTTCCGCGTGTACTCGGATTGAGTCACAAGACGGGTTCACTCACTCACTCTCATAAAGGTGATAAAATGAGTATCGAGCTAGTAATCCTATCACTCTAGCAGCGGCATTCAAAAATATACGAGGTAAGCAAATGCAATAAAGAGGGAGGCGAGTTTACCTCCACGCTCCGGGCGTGGGGAAGACGACCCTGGCCGAAGCTCGTACTCCCGGTGTACAAATATTAACAATAATTACAGAAATGGTTTTAAGGCCCACTCCACGCAGGGACGTAAAGGGCTACAATGTGGGACCCGGGAGTAGCAAAGTCGGGTTCACATGAAGCAATTTGGGCCGGAGACGGGCTGTTGGTCGACAGGGCTCTGCGGGGCCCGCGGGATAACAAGTGGGTCCGACTGCTGGGACGACGGTACCCGGGCGTCTCCTTGTTGCGGTGGATTGCTAGAACGCTGCTGATGGGTGGCTGAGTGATCTCCGAGAGCGGCGGTGGCTGAGTGTGCGACGGCGTATTTTCTGAGGAATTAATTCCTGGACTGAGTTGCTGGCATGTCCTCGGATCTGAACTGCGCGCCTCCACGAGAAGAATTTCTGAGGCCAGATCCAATGTCGGATCGATGCAAAAGTGGTACCGATGGATAGAGGGCTCAGAGGGATACAAAATATAATTTTTTTAGATCCATCAAGTGAGTGGATTGAAAATGAAAATGATTGTCCCGCAAAGGTTTCTAGTGGCTTGGACTGACAAACACAGAGGACAGACTGAGTTTTCCCTGAAAATGAATTTTGACTGATAGGAAAACGAGAGATCTAGACTCTAGAAACATTATGGGTGGAAGAGGGGGATGTGAGGAACACGTCTGCTTTATTTGGGGATTTTGGAAGGTGTATAAGGGGGTAGAAAAAATAGAAGAACAGACTCCTATCTTGCAGATCTGTAAACTGGCAGACTGTCAGGGGTGGAACTAAAAATCGGGGGAAAATACCAAACAACCTCTGATTGACATGAAATTTAAAATGAAGACTGAGGATAAAAATAAGAACAAACACTCAAAATTGCAGCTCGATCAGATCTCCTGATGTGGAGATAAAATTCGAGCTTCAACGCTCTGTCTTAATGTAGATAGAACTTCGACGCGGTGGCGGTGGTGGTGCGACGGCGGCTCGATGGCGGCGGCGGCGGCTGCGGGGCTGAGCTTCTCACTCAGAGAGGGGGAGGGGAGGAGGCTTCACATCTCAATAAATTTGTAGAACTCTATCTGCAAGGGGGTGGGAGAGAGAGAGGGGCACCCTTGGGCTTGCTCTTGGCAAAAATGCTTAATTCTTCATTAAAATTTCTAATGACACTATACATAGGCTTATATAGAGAATGGCAAGAGGTGGGGGACTGAAAATTTCATGGGAGAGAAGGGAGGAGTAAACTAGGGATAGCATTTTCTTCCCCCATGTGGTCAAATGACCTAATTAAATAAAAATACAACATGGAGTAAACTATATTATAAGGGGGGAGCATCTTGGACTTTGCTTGGTCCAAGTTTGAATTTTCTTCCACCTTGTCCCCCCCTTGGTCCAAGTCCAATCTTGCACTTTGAACCAGCCCCACATGGGCCCTAGAACCTAGGTGGACTAATGGAAAAGAGGGTGGGGGACTCTACTGGACCCACTGGCAATTTACATAGAAACCCAAAATTCCTAAAGACTAACAAATAGGCTTATAATGCCTTACCATTGCAAACCCAATTACCCAAGGATATAAATGTAAATAAAAGCATACAAATGCAAAATTAAAATATAGTGCCCGATGTTTATTCCCATTAATTCCCCCCGGGTGGGAAGAACTCGACCCCGTCGAGTAAGGGGTGCGGCTGCTCGAATGGCTCCTGCGGATCTGTCACCGACCAGATAGCGCGGAGTATGCTTCCACTCCAAATAATTGTCACATGCTCGTCCCGTATATATTTGATATGCGCATGCTGCTACGGGAATGAGGCTAGTGGTGGACACTCCGAGGTAGGGTCACTCTCAAAGGGGAGGAGACGGCTCGAAGACTCACTAGGAATCACCGATGGGTCCCTGTATGTGACTAGATCCGAGACATAGAATGGTAGAGCCGATCCCAAATTTCGGCAAGTCTACAACGTACGCATTGGATCCGAGTTGCCTCGCACTCGAAAGGGACTGACAACGCGAGCGTATAAAAGACCGACTCAACTCGATGTATGCATATACACTCGACAGACAAACTGTACGAAATAAAGACTCACACATGACCCTAAACAAACCTACTATTAGTCCGACCCATACACATGCAATGGTGGACTAGGACATCTGAATGTGTGCCATGCTTACACTATATGCAACCAAACGTAGGTGGAATCATGGACTCCTAGATATCCTAATTTGTCCCTAGCATGCGGCTGCCTGTTGGATTTGGGAGACTTGGGAGGGCTAGGATAGCCGAATACTCCTTCTTTGTCAGCCCTATATGATGACCGTGGCACGGACCCCTGGCTGAGTGTAGGTGGATTGGCCCATGGGGAAGGGGTGTGGTAGTGGACTCCTGTGAAGAAGGAGAGTAGATATGGTGGGTCATAAGGTTCTCTAGGGAAGGGATCGAAGGGATCAAAGAATGTGTGACCCCTCGATAAGGGTTCCCACAGATCACGGTCCCATGTTGGGAGTTATTGAAGGTGTAGGTGGTCACCTTCATCCATTATAGTAAGAGGGACGGTGATTTCATAGAGTAGATATAGGCCCTCCGTCGGGACGGGAATACCGTAAGAGGGGGCAAGGTCAAGCTCATCGGGAACGGGGAAGAACAAAAGGACCTCGGTGGTGATATGACCCAAAGTGTACACCGAGGTAATAGACCCCAAAGCCGGGAGCATGAAGCTATGACTATAGGGTTGGTCAGACCCTAAGGCCAACATATAGGTCAGCTCCCATTGACACTCTAAACTTCTTATTATATCCTTTACACTTTCTATGAAACAAAAGGACCGGAAAGTGGTGTAAAAGGAGTTACTGGGGACTACTGGGAGTGTTGGGTCCATGGGTGGGTGGCAAGGCGGTCTAGGGACCAAGCCTATCTTAAGCCAACTAAGTAGTGGCTCGGTGATGAAGAGATTTCTTATTAGAAACACGGGTGGCCCCAAATGAGGTGGCTCCGAATAAAGATCGAAGATAAGGGTGGTGGCAATGGAGCTCTCATGGGTGGGGAAGGAATGTCCTCCTCGAGGGGAAGAGGTCCTTGGGGTGGCACCGGGTTGGAGGCTCGGGCAGGAATCTGTTAATTTGAGTACACATCCTATCCAACCGATCCGAAATGGTTTTGAAAAGTTCAGCAATGGTCGGGTTTGGTGTAGGGGTATCGTGATGGACTCACCCATAATCACTCGGCCTAGGATGAGGCTTAGGCTAGTCTACATGTGGGGCTCTTTGCCTCCGACTATGACCCACTTGGTTGGAAGAGATTGGGTGGGGTCAGTTGGAGGTGACTGGGTGAGGAAGGTTGGAGGTAGTTGGGTGGGACTAGTTGGGGAGGACCGGGTGGGGAAAGTAGGCCCTCCTAAGCTCCCTCTTCATGTCCCACCATGACTCGATGGGCCATTGCCTCCTAACTTTTCTTAAGCGTTCAATGTCCTCCCATTTTTCGACGGCTTCGTAAAAAAGTCGCCTTGTGATAAAGTCGACTTGCATGGCATCGGACATAATGTAACACTCGAAGTATTTGTCCATAGCGGCTTCCCACTCTAGGTAGTCACTCGGGACTTTGCAGCCATAGAAGTCCGGGGCTTCGGGCCTACGGAGGTGGTAGGATTGGGTTCCCCATCCTTGGGTGTGTCGCCACCAGTCATATGATGTGGGTTTTTGGGGATCCATGGGACACGGAGAGCTATAGGATGGCCATGTCGACACTTGGTGACAAGACACTAGACACAACCCTAAACACTAACGCAAAGTTAGAATGCTGACTCGACTACAAACCTAGACTCAACCAGTATCTAGTACGTGGCGGAGGTTTGATCCGAAGATCATGCTCACGCAAGTGTGCTACTTTCCCGATAGGCGTAACCTAATGTTCGGGCAACACCTTTTGATATACCGAATAAAGGAATGCAAATGAGACATGTAGACTTAGACACTTTTTATTCTCTTTTTAAAACAACGACTACCCTTGACTCAACCTTCCGCTCTTATACCAATTTGATATGGGACGGACAGCGAACTTGGGACTCTAGCTCGAGGATGTCCCTAAGCGAGGGAAACGTGGGACAGTGCGCGGTTGAGAAATCGACAATGAGTCTCGGGTATCGGCCTTTCCGTGTGTACTCGGATTGAGTCACGGGACGGGTTCACTCACTCACACTCGCAGCAGTGATAAAATGAGTATCGAGGTAGTAATCCTATCACTCTAGCAGCGGCATTCAAAAATAAACGAGGTAAGCAAATGCGATAAAGAGGGAGGCGAGTTTACCTCCACGCTCCGGGCGTGGGGAAGACGACCCCGGCAGAAGCTCGTACTCCTGGTGTACAAATAATAACAATAATTATAGAAATGGTTTTAAGGCCCACTCCACGCAGGGAGGTAAAGGGCTACAATGTGGGACCCGGGAGTAGCAAACTCGGGTTCACGGGCAGCAATTTGGGCCGGAGACGGGCTGCTGGTCGGCACGGCTCTGCGGGGCCCACGGGATAGCAAGTGGGTCCTGCAGCGGGGACGGCAGTGCCCGGCCGTCTCCTTGCTGCGGTAGATTGCTGGGACGCTGCTGATGGGTGGCCGAGTGATCTCCGGGAGCGGCGGCGGCCGAGTGTCCGTCGGCGTAATTGCTGAGGAAGTAATTCTCGGGCTGACCTGCTGGCCTGTCCTCGGATCTAAATTGCGCGCCTCCATGAAAAGAATTTCTGCAGTCAGATCCGATGTTGGATCGATGCAACAGTAGTACCGATGGATAGAGGACTCAGAGGGCTACAACATATAATTTTTTCAGATCCATCAAGTGAATGGATTAAAAAATAAAAATGACTGTCCCTCAATGGTTTCTGCTGGCTCGGCCTGAAAGACACATAGGATAGACTGAGTTTTCCCTGAAAATGAATTTTGACCGATAGGAAAATGAGAGATCTAGACTCTAGAAAAATTATGGGTGGAACAGGGGGATGTGAGGAACACGTGTGATTTTTTTGGGGATTTTGGAAGGTGTATAAGGGGGTAGGAAAAATAGAAGAACATACTCCTATCCTGCAGATCTACAAACTGGCAGACTGTCAGGGGTGGAACTAAAAATCGGGAAAAAATACCAAACGATCTATGATTGACACAAAATTTAAAACGGAGACTGTGGATAACAAGAAGAACAAACACTCAAAATTGCAACTCGATCAGATCTCATGATGTGGAGATAAAATTTGGGCTTCAACCATCTGTCCATATGTAGACAGAACTTCAACGCGGTGGCAGTGGTGGTGCGACGGCGGCTCGATGGCGGCAGCAGCAGTGGGGCTGAGCATCTCACTCAGAGAGGGGGAGGGGAAGAGGCTTCACACCTCAAGAAATTCACAGAACTCCATCTGTAAGGGGGTGGGAGAGAGAGAGGGGCGCCCTTGGGCTTACTCTTGACAAAAATGCTTAACTCTTCATTAAAATCTCTAATGACACTATAGATAGGCTTATATAGAGAATGGCAAGGGGTGGGGGCTAGGACTTTTGTGGGAGAGAGGGGAGGGGTAAACTAGGGATAGCATTTTCTTCCCCTATTTGGTCAAATGACCAAATTAAATAAAAATACAACATGGAGTAAACTATATTATAAGGGGGGAGCATCTTGGACTTTGCTTGGTCCAAATTTGAATTTTCTTCCACCTTGTCCCCTGCTTGGTCCAAGTCCAATCTTGGACTTTGAACCAGCCCCACATGGGCCCTAGAACCTAGGTGGACCAATGGGAAAGAAGGTGGGGGCCCTGCTGGACCCACTGGTAATTTACATAGAAACCCAAGATTCCTAAAGCCTAACAAATAGGCTTATAATGCCTTACAATTGCAAACCCAATTACCCAGGGATATAAATGCAAACAAAAGGACACAAATGATAAAATATAGTGCCCGATGTTGATTCCCATCACCCGGACTAGCGCCGCTAGAGGGGAGGCCCTATGGCAACCAGCCTAAAAATCGTCTCTCTCTCGGGTGTAGCTCTCCACCTACTTCCAGGTGGGTAGGCATACGCGTGCCCAGGCAAGCTACGACCAATGAGGGGTCACTAATCGTGAACACTCTCCATAAAGAAGAAACACGGAAGGCAACGCACGCACCCATTTCGAGTAACACGGAGTATTAGGTGGCTCGGGACCACTAGACTCTGGACAGGAAACTAGACCTACTAAATCTAACGGTCCTTGAGTCACGAGACTTGGGTCAAGACCATCGTACGGGAACTGCTCCACGCCGTCAATCTGCCCTACCCCTAGGGTTAGAAACCACGATGCAATATAGCTTTTAAGGCGGCACATAACTGCCGAGCTTAATCCCTTCCAAAGGGAAACTAAGAAACTTCCAGCCCCAGGCTGGGTCACTGAACCTACAGTTCATAGGCCATACGCATGGCCCACACAGAAGCCGCTTTCCGATGAAGCCAACTACGTGTGGGAATAGCTCTCCGCACTCACATCGACTCACGGTGACTCTATCAAGCGTAAAGTGCAAGCCCAGAACACGTGGGGTCGCCCGGACCTTCAAAAGCCATGGGCATGCTAATCGAGATAAATCGGTACCTCCGGGCACCCAAAAACATGATCATGGTACACACGGGGTGTCCGAGACATCCACGGGGCCAAATGTCGACCAATGGGTCACAACCAGGTCGACCGGGGGCATAACGGTTGAAAATAGGGTAGAACGGTCGACCAATGCCTTTGGTTTGATCGACCAAAGCTCCCCGCGCTGGTTGGTCGACGGAACCAGGCCGGTCGATCGACCGCCCAGCTGGGGCATCGACGTGGCGTAGGCTGCAATGACCGAACCCTGTTGGGTTCTGCCCCGCATGCTGTGTCGTTTGGTCGACCATGCTCTACCAGTCGGTCGACCAAAAACTGTGGAGACCCCGTCTGAACCCGTCTCAGGGGTTGGGTTTCCACACCCACTCGATCCCAATCGAGGGGGAAAACAACAGGGATCATTCTCCGGGTCCCAAACCCCCAAAAGGAAGGGAAATAAGAGGGAAAACCTCGCTCGATGCGACGAATGCGTCGCTTGCCCTAAAACATGCATTTTAAACCCCTGACATGAAATAACCCACACTCGACTCACCTCGACCTTCAAATTGTGGGGAAAATAATGTGCACGGGTTAGGGAACCATCCCCCTACCTCGACCAAAGATTTCCCGCACCAAGATCGTCGTTTCCTCGTGAAAACGTCGTTAAAAACACACCGATGACCCGAACTCGCGAACAAAAAATGCCACACCACCATGCCTCGATCCTCGTGCTCCTCACCCCACGAGCCTTGCCGCCTCGCCCCCACCCTCCTCCGTCAGCCGCTAGACAAGAGAGAGAGAGAAAGGGAGGGTGTGAGAAGAGAGAGAGGGAGAGATGAGAAATGAGGGAAAGAGAGAGGGGTGGGGGGTTTAAATAGGAAAATGATTTGGGATTTAAAAAATTTAGAAAATACAAAATTAGGGAAAAATACTCCCCACGATCCTCGAAAAATGCACAACACGCCTACAACATCTCGGAGCCCAACAACACATTGGTTCACCCTGCACAAGGTTCTGAAGGCTCGACAGCCAAAAACCCGAGCAAAGCACAGAACATGTTTCAGGACTCCCAAAGGTGCTCCGAACTCACGGATTCAGATCCGGAAAAATTCGGGGCGTTACAGTTCTCCCCTCCTTACAAAAATTTCATCCTCAAAATTTGAGACAACCACAAATCACAGGGGAAGAACAACACACCTAGCTGGCAACGCTCCCAGAGCTCCAGGTAAAACCTCAATACTCGCATAAACACAGTTCCTGAGGGACACAACTAGACCTTGATCACGAACAAAATGCCTCGCTCCATACACAACACACATCAATCATCAGAGCAGGCATAACATAAAAATAGTATAAGTCTGGCATCGCGTCAGCCATGATGAAGATCCATCCATGGCATCACTGCCACGAGCTCGTTCACCGAGGAAACGCAATCCTCGTCACAAGGTACAGCCACCGATCAAATCACATGCTTGGCGGATCAACCAAACATCAGCTTCGCTACTAGCTGACTGATCTCACGCCCAGCACAAGGGACAACCAACACTGAGCCTCAACCAGCTCACACAGTCATCTCAACTGACTGCCACAATCCGTCGGCTCCACGCCACGAACCATCTCACACCTGGCGAGTTGAACGCCAATACAGCACAAGACCAGCTCTGAAAGAACACAAACTTCCATCAGATCCCAGATCCAATTTTGGGAAAAGACACATCTCATAATCGGCCACCCAAGGCCTCACTTGCACACGGCTCTCGCCATTCTCAACTCACTACAACCAGCATCCTTATCTGTGAAAGGCCATTCGCCGGTCACCAATCACTCATCAACGGGAAACCTTTATCTGCTCGACTTCCTCTTACATGCTCCTTCACCAAACCCGATAAGCACATTCTAAAACTCGACAGGCCATCCGTTAACTCACGCACAGACTAGTACCGCATCACGAGCCGATCCTCACTCGGATACCGCATCCAAATCTAATCCTCACGCCAACTCTACCCTCTCAGGGGAGCACAGCGAAACCAAATCACGAGATTCCACCATCCTCGATCCTCACATCACTCAACTCAGGCTTACAGGGAAATCCTCCCATGCTGGTGACAAGATGAAGGCTTACCATCTGATGACAACATCCCTCCAGGGACCTCCATACACAAGCATTGTCCATGACACAGTCTCATCATAGACTATATCACATTCATTCCAAATGGACGCCTGCCAATCCTTGGCTCCGCTCTCGCTACAGAGCCATGGAACACCACCTGAACAATTTATGGCACATATCCCTAGGATAAAAGAGTGCCACTTGCTACCATATCAACCTGGTTGACGACACCGTGACCAATGCACACGGATCTCCAACCATCACAGATCCTTATCACAGCTGAGTCCTCCTCACACATTCCGAAACTCTTGGACTCAACTGGGCTTCTTCCAGGCATTACCACAGTTGGCCACTATGCTAGCCTTACCAGCTACTCACAGCTACCAACTGGGATCCACAATCATCTCTCGGGGGTCACTCTCTGGGAACCACGATCTCATCTGAGGGCACAACTTCCAACACATGTCGGGCCCCAAGCTTACTGACTCTGACCAACACGTCCTCATCCTCTTGTAGGCGATATCCTAAGAAACTCAATCCGGGTCTAACTTCAACGCCTGACATGGCTTCCAGCAAATAAATAGGGTACTCATGCGCACACTTGCCAACATACTTCCCCGACTCTCCAAACTGCCAATGCCACAAATCACACTGCTTCAAGCAATGGCACGGCAAGAAACATGACTCACACAGCCAAGCCAATCTCATACCAAGGAATCAATCCTCCAATGCTCTACACGAATCCTCGAGAATCCACCCGTAGCAACCAATACTACGACCCTAGACCTGTGGGTTATAGGCCCACTAGGCTTCCGCCGCGCACTCTGATCCACGCACGCAAGCATCACAGATGACTCAGGATCCACCATCCCGACAATCCTCAACTCGGCTGGCTGACTACGAAAATCAAGGTGAGGAAAACCCAACTACCTCAGACCCAGAGCACAGACTCTCTACTCTTAGTTTGGAAATCCTCCTGCCACTTCGCAGGCTTCGATCAGCAAAACATTGAGAATCACAACACCAGCCACGCATCCTCGCAAGCACCGCCCAATTGGCACACATCCTTCCGAAATGATGCCAATGCACCCTTACGCATCAAGGGAATAAGCATCGCTTCCCACAGGCACCCATACTGCCAAAACACAGAACACGTCTCGCATGGATTTCATGGCACACAAAAGGAGGCCAACCAATCCTAACACACGATGCAAGACGACAGAACTCAGCAAAACATGATTCTCTCCGGCCAAGGAGAAACAAACACACCTCTACATAGCAGGACATCTCCACGCTCGACCTGACCTCGAACCTTACGCACGGTGGGAACTGCACCTTCCAGCACTAGAGAAACCATCACTACCATCAGGTCAGCTCCTTTGACGACACTCGCCAAGTGTCCTGTCGGACCACACTCACAACATCTCCCGGCGCACCATCATTGTAATTCCCCAAACTTTAACTCACCATGCCTCGAGCACTGGCTCTACTGACTGCCAGCCACACTCTACCATAGCGGTTGAGCTAGCCTCCGTCACGCGCTCCCCACCTATGCCTGCCTATGATCCCAGAACCATTAACACACCAAAGCACTAACCAAGGAGCGAAGAAACCATAAAAGATGCCAAGCTCGAAGGGCGCTACAACTCTAGCCACTGGACATCATTCCCTCGGATCTGTCCTTGCTAACACCAATCCTTTCTCGATTCTCAGGGTCCTCAAAATATCCATCTCCTGAGCTACTGCCACGCAGACCACCACGCCAAGAGCCACAACACGAACCCTGTTCAGCACCTACCAACGCTCATCCTCAAGTCTCGAACTGCAGCGGAACCTTCACATATCACCTGCCGGCTCACACGGCACATCCAAAGCAGTGCACAATGGCCCCAATTTCAACAATCTGGGCCACAAACCAATCCTCTACCATGCAATCTTGAACCAAATCCAAGACTAAAATACCCCATTTACACGCAAAATGCGTAGGACTTAGAGCTCACTAGGACATCTCTGCCCAATCCTACCTTGAAATCCGCAAAAATGATCGAGACTGGAACGTCATCTCTGACGCCATAGAGCACGACAAGATAATCAGGCTCGACAATCAACAGCTCACCATGAAAATCCTTTGCTCACCCGAGCACATCTCTCGATCTGAACATCTGTTCTGCCACCTCAAACCACGATCTTAACACTTCAGGGGCTGGATAGACATCAAATTGGGGTGGCCAAAATGACATTAACTTCCTCAGAGCACGCTCATGGCCCCCTAACCATAAGCAATCCTCACCAGCCACCTGACCTCGCTGTAGATTGCTCGAATGCAGCACTGCAGCCTCGCACCTGCCGGCAACCTCTGCCCAACTCAGCGCAACTAGGGACACCACCAATGGGGAAGAAAGCTCTCTATCGCATTCCTCTGGCCCCACGCCGGCACTTCTATGATAACAGCAACTGCCTTCACAGCGCCAACTCAGTGCACTCAAGCTCTCAAGCGAGAAATAAGGTGGTAAATAAACACAAAGCCCTATGCCAACTGTCGACTGTACTGGCCCTTTAAGACTCCGATCACTCCAATATCTCGAATTCCCATGTACATCCATAACACCGCTCTGATACCATCTGTAACGACCCAAGATCCGGATACCGGAAACAGCACGATACCATTCGAATCCTGGCCCACCGCCCACGAGCCGGAGGGCTCGAAAGGGCTAAAAGGTGTGTGTGGAGGTACATCAAAATAAGAAATAAAGCAGGAACAACAAATACAATAACAATTAAATAAACTAACTACAGAGTCCGGTTCAAATAAAGTATGGTCTACAGGGAAAAGAATGTACTCAAATGTCGAGTGAACACTCGACCGAGTGAGCTGGTAACTACGAACCTCCGCGCTGCACCTCCAAACCCCGAGGAGGAACTGCTACACCTGAAAAGTAGGGGGTGAGCTTCCTATAACTGGCTCAGTAGGGGTCCCGCAGAACCCCAACCGTAAAACTATTGCGGTAGAGGAAAGTGGTGCTAACAAAACAACAACGGCAGTAGGGGTAGCAACGGTAATGATAGCGGATGGCACGGCCGTACACGAATTCCTAAACTTGATAGCCAGTGAAACCAGGCTCTACAACTACTCCTACCGGAATGGAAACCAACATCCCAATGTCACGGTTGGGGGAACACCAGAGCAGTGGAAAAATGCTGGCTATGCTACCGGGAGAAACATCACGACACCTCTGTCGTGGAGGTTTGTCCTCACTAACTAAGGCCCAGCCCAAGACCACGCGGTCTAGGAACGCAATCACAACCTCGCCGTCGTGAACCTTACAATGTCTAGGGGGAAACCCTCGGTAACGCTTACTGGAAACCATGTACTTCTACATGAGGAAAACACCCAGAAACTCGGAGAAACTCATCTCGTGTGACAATAGTACTGCCCACTAGAAGCAAGGCCAGATGCGCCCACTGACGTCTTAGTCCACGCCTCAGGTGTCCCCCTCACCCCAGGTAAACCTGAGACATCATACTAGTAACCATGGGACAAGGGTCTAGTCAGGGTTGTGCTCGTCAGCACGCGTCCATAGTCCCCAACCATGGGTTCATACACGGACTGATTGCACTATGTGAAGCCCTCTAGTTGGTTTTCCTCCGGGCCCGGACTAGAGCTGCTACAAGGGAGACCCTACGACAACCAGCCTAAAAATCGTCTCTCTCTCGGGTGTAGCTCTCCACCTACTCCTAGGTGGGTAGGCACACGCGTGCCCAGGCAAGCTACAACTAGTGGGGGGTCACTAAACATGAACACTCTCCATAGAAAGAAAAAACAGAAGGCCACACACGCACCCATTGTGAGTAACACAGAGTAGCAGATTGCTCGGGACCACCAGACTTTGGACAAGCAACTAGACCTACTAAATCCAACGGTCCTTGAGTCACGAGACTCAGGTCAAGATTTTCGTATGGGAATGGCTCCATGCCATCAATATGCCCTACCCCCAGGGTCAGAAACCACAATCGAATATAGCTTTTAAGGCAATTGTGAAGGCTTAAAATATGGCATCAAAAGGCCAAGTAAGCTCGGCCACTAAAAGAAGAGAAGATGTGTCGATGCATCCACAGCACGGCGTCGGCCCCACAACATTGCTCAAGCTAAAAGAACACGTTGAACAAAAGCTGCGTCGACACAGCTAGCTGCCCGCGTCAACTCAGCTCAAGACAGAAGGTAAGTCTTGCCCCTGGCAACGTACTGCGTCGACGCACTGTGAATGTCACGTCGACGCCACCAAAGCTAAAAGCTGAAGAACGGCCCCTGGCGGCAGAAGGCTACATCGACACAGCCTACGAGCTACATCGACGTACCCTCAGCGCACGAAGAAGCCCATACGGCCGCATGTCACGACTACGGTGCGTGCTCCCTCAAAAGGTTGATCGCAATGCCTTCTAGAAGGCCGTACGACCATACAGGACGCGTGGGTGAATGATCCCCAAAGATTGGAGGACATTCCTCCCCCCTTTGCCTTGGAAATGAAGAAAAAGGGCTACTCTTACTATTAAAGGAGGGGAACTCCCAGCTCATGCCCTCTCTCTGGTGGCTCTTCTTCTTCCCCCCGTTGGTGATGTCCAAAGCTCCCTCAGAGCGATCCCAGAGCTCCCTGCTACCCCTGTGTGTGAAGAGAAAGAGAGGAATCGAAGAGAGAGAGGTGTGCTTCTTGGGGAGGGAGAGGTGTTAATGCTCCGCCCTCCCCCCCTCCCCTTTTTTTTCTGTTGTCTTTTTCTCTTCTCTGCTGAATGTTTCTCTTTGTGATATATATGTTTCTTAGATGAGTTGGTGGTGGGATTGTGTATGTTTTCATGCAAATGAATGAATCAGAATGAATGCTTCAATGTTGAATGCTATCCATCTATACATCAGAATCTTCTTTGATCCCAGTCCTTTGCTGTAGTTATGCTATGATGTTCTTCTTTTCTTCTTTGTTTCCCCACTTGTAGGAAAGATTTATGTCGCGAGAGGAACCCAAGCCCAGCCCGTCCAGCCACAATGGGTTGGGTCTAGGTGCTAACTTCCCCCCTCGATTTGCCAAATAAAGCTCTTCGTATAGGATCTCATCCAGATTTCTAATACGCCAGATTAGCTCTAGTACGCTATTCGGGCCTCTTATGGTAGACCTACGCCCTCCTGAGCAATACTAATTTCAAAAGCCCCTTCCCAATTTTTCAGACAGGTCCGGATTCTATTTCTTGGATACTCTGCTTTACGAATCTGAACTATATGCTTCCTACGGGTTTAACATGTATGCTCTCTGATTGCTCGCCATAAGAGATGTTCATAGGAAAAGGCCATCAACCCCTTCACCCACTTCTATGGGTTGTAGGGACGTTGGTTCAGTCCTAAATATGCTGAAACGTGCTTTCCCTCTGCCTGTTTATTTGCTCGGTCTCGACTCACTGACAGGTCGCTACTCTTCATCATTTGCTAGTATGCCAATTACACACGAGCACATTAGTGTTTGCTTGAATGCCCACTAGAGCTTGTTTCTTCAGATCCAATGTGTTTCATCCACTGCTGAGCACCGTCTGCTATAGTCTCCAACCCCCATTCGGAGCATAGGCTTGCTAATTTCATAGCATGGCCATGTGCTCCCACGCACTGGGGTAACAAGATGCTTTCTCTCCGGTTTGCTACCGATTATGATCAATGACCCGTCATGGGGAAGGGATACACTATGATTTCATATCGCTTAGATTTCTATTTTTTTGCCACTCTCATATCCTCAGGGATCTACTTCTCCATAGCATGTTCTCTGAAGGATGCACCGTTGAGGGTTGGACATTAATGGCCATGGCGCCAGCAAGAACAATGCACATTTCAAAATCGGAGATGCTGCTAACCCATGGGTCAGTGGCACCCTTTGTAAGCTAGTCCTCAGGGTGTCCATGCCCAATTCGGGTTTCTAGGATGTTGCCGCTTCCGTGCACATCCTTCTTATTGCGGAGCCATCTCAGAATTTCTGTGGATGTGTTTCCTATTTTTTAACCCCAAAGCTCTGGTCTAGGGGAGGTGCTGCCCAATTTTCCTCAGAATTGTAGATTTAACAAAAATTGAACTAGCGCTAAAACATGAGCTGAACAATGGACATAATGCTAAAACTAGACACATCAAACACAAAAACACAAAGAACAATGCTGAACCAGGAAAATTCTGAAGATAATGCACTCATGCCGAATATCTGATCAAAGAAGCCACATAATAAACTGATCAAGGGTAGATCTGAAGAGAAGAGAATGACCACACAAAATATGCTATGCTAGTAGAAATTCACTTAAAGGTGATGATAAGAGAAAGAAGAAAAGAATCAAAGAGAGAAAATCAAATTGTGTTTATGCATGCACTGGTTCACGCATCCATTCATCTGTCTGCTAGAAGCCTAGAATCTACTATACCAGGGGTCGACCCCATGGGTCGACTCCCTCTGGCCCGGTCGCTGCCCCATGGCCATGCCCCGCTAGAGAACAAAATTAAACACCTTATATGCATTGTGCAATTTGCATTAACATTCATCATACCTTCACGAGCATAGTTAAAATTACCCCATCACGCATTCCTCATCATGGGGCAATCGATTCATATGCATATCAAGTCATGCATGTATTTGCGTGTAAATCAAACTCCCTACATAAATCATCTCTAAAAGAAAGCATATCCTGGTCATCTAGTCAATTTCGGTCGACTAACACATGATTTTGGTCAGCCGAATCATCCCTCCGTCGACCTCGCTTTATGCCAGGTCAACGCACCTGTTGTCAGCCTACTGACTATCCTCTCACAGCTTCCCCTTCTCCTGGGCTATGTATATAGGCGTATGCTTGGTATATATATATTATACATGCATCATGTAATAAACCCCATGCATCTGCATATGCATGCTTGAATGCCATGCCTTGGGATTGGTGGTATATCAAATGGTGGGATGATGAAGGGTGGGTTATGCCCATCTAGACCCTCCCACTTTGCGCGAATACACAACTCTGCCCCGTGCTACAATACCACTGTATAAACGCATCACATGCCCATGTAGGTGCTTGCAACGAATGATCTCCTGTATTGCCTTCTCGCTAAGCAAAGCATGCATTAAATCATCCCATATGCAATTAGAAGAAATTAAAGAAAGAAAGAAAATTTAAAGAACAAAGAAAGGAATAAAAGAAAGAAAGATAAAAGAATGTAACAAGAAGATTGGAGTTTAATATCTCTCAAAAGCTCCAAGATCAATCTATTACATGACCAAGCAAATAAAACGAATGAAGAATAAGGTAATTTCCTACTCACTGGCATGGGCTGCGTCGACACAGCCTGGATCTGAGTCGATGCAGCTGTTCATGCCAGGTCCCTGGATGGGACTTGTGCATTGACGCACTGTGTGCCTGCGTCGACGTGATGACCCTTCACAACTCATTTGCGCTGGCTCCTGCGTCGACGCGGCTTAAGCTAGGCATCAACGCACTAACCCTTGGCCCTTTCAGCTTGCTAAAAGAGATAAAAAAGGTGATAATAAAATGTTAAAAAAATAAAATAAGTAATAATAATAAAATAAGTAATAAACGATAAACAAGATAAGAAAACAATAATATTGATGGCATGGTGCATAAAGAACAAAAATTAATCAACTATAAAACATACGACAAAATAAAAGAAGAAGTGATAAAGCCTTCATGATGTGACACCACCTTGGGGTGATGGTCACAAGACCAATGCTTCCTCGGACCTAAGCATGCAAGCACAACCACAAGGCTAAGAAGCCTACGTAAGCGGACCTTCGTATGGCGCACACACTTAACCCGGGGGTAACTCGGGGATGCCAAGTCGAGGAAATGGGACAAGCCCCTTGCTGGTAGAGGGCCAGCAAAGTCTAAGGCAAACCTCCTCTTGGGGGGTGGATACTCAACTCAAGGTGTTGGCCTTGGCCGAGGGACGGAGATCACTCACTCACACCCACGGTGGTCACACAAAGTGCGGTGGAGCCTTAAGATCGGGCGCTCTCTTCCTTATCGAAGGCGCAATTGGAGAATATTAAATGAACAAGGATAATTGAAAGCAAGGGTCGAGATTTTACCTAGCCGGTTTGAAGAAACCGGCTCCGGTCGGAGACGTGGGCGAGCGGGGAAGCGTGTGTTATCCACACGCCGCGCCGATGAAGCTTCGAACCTGAAATTTAAGATTTACATGCACTACGCCCCTTGCAAGGGGGGTTGGACTAGGGGTGGGGGTTCAAATTACAACCAAAATATTCTTCCACGTAGGGAGGGGCCTTCAGCCGGCCAAGCGGGGAGGGGAGAAACGGGGAAAGTATGCCGAATGAAGACCGAGATCGGTTCAGTCTTCTCTCTGTGAGTGCTGACAGTCGGTCGAAGATGTTGCTGCTGTGACTTCCCCCGAACTTTGTTGGGGACGAGACCACTTGGAGAATCTTCGTATCTGGAACAGGGTGACTCCATAATTTTTTAAATTTCTTCGGGCACTGCTGCTGGTCGGGGTGGGGGCTTGAACAGGGTGGCAGACCCTCGGATCTGACAGTTTCAGGTTCCCAACAGCAGGAAGAAGATGGTGCCACGACCGCTCCCGAGCTCAGAATCAGGTACCGCTGGAGTCGTTGGAACCGTTGACGAGTCCTCTTCGAAGAAAGACCAACGGGGATGCCAGCTGATGTCAGGGGTCGACCGGTGGGCTCTGAACACTGAGGAGGGGTCTGTGCAGACTGAGTAGAGGTAGATCCGAGTGCCTGGAGGAAGAAATTAATAACTCTTGCAAACAGATGCCAATTGGACCGCCTCTTGATTCTGAAAGTAGACAGGTCGAAGAAGATCTTTGCAGAAGAACTTTTGTCCTGATTCACGCTGGATTTGTCGTGGCAGAGCTTCCAATTACGTTCAGGTGCTCTGTCAGAAGAGCTTTGCACAGTCGAGGGAGAACGACTCTCTCGGGCAGATCGGTACTCGGACGATAACGAAACCACCGCCATTGCGAAGAAGACAGGCAGACGCTTCCGTGGGTACCTCTTGGGCCTTCAGATTCGCGAGGAGATGGTCGGGGTGGCCGCTACTAGCAGGTGATCCTCTGCAGGTCGCCAGTCTAGATGGTGGAAGGTGGGGGTGATGGAGAAGAACAATGGGAGAGTGGAGGAGATGAGGGAGAGGGGGGGGGCGACCTAGGGCTGTGGAGGGAAGGGGGATTTCAAAATTCAAAGGCCTAGGGAGGTGGAGGGGTGCTTGGGGTAGTGGGAAGGGTGCTTGGGAAAGTGGGAGGGGTAGTTGGGGGTTGGGTGGTGAGGAGAGGATTGGTGGAGGGGGTCTTGGGAAGGGGGGGAGTATTGATGAGGGTTGTGGGGGAATGGGAAGAGGCTTTAATGGGATAGGTGGGGAGTGGAGGTGGTTGGGAAGGGAGGAGAGAGAAAAATATCAAAATTGGGGTGGGGAGGAGAGAGAATGGGGTTCGCCCCCTTTAGAGAGAGAGAGAAGAAAGAGAGAGAGAGAGATTCTTACAATTATAGTGGAATTTCAAATTTTCTTTCAATCATTCATTACCTCAAAACGGAGAGAGTGGGGTCCTATTTATAGAGATCCCATAATTTACAATAAGACCCTGACTTTTGACACATTGACTAATAACCAACAAGATAGGGGCGCCCATGGGCCAAGCCCAATGAATTGGGCCCAATAGCTAACTAATAAACCTAATGACACACAAACCTAGGGAAATAAGCACAAGACCTAGGGACATGACTCAAATAAAAGGGAAATTATAATGATATGACTCAAATAAAATAAAGAAACATACATAGGACTCAAAATAAATGACTAGACCAATGAGTGTGAGGGGAGAAAATATATCTAGCCCTATTTATAGAGAAAATGTGAGGGGAGCTTCCCTTCTAATTATCCTTAAGCCTTCAATTTTTAACCAATGAGTGTGGGCCCGTTTGGTAAGTTGCAATTTGGCAAATCGGACTTTCTCATCCTCGGACATGGGATACCAAGTGAAGTAATGGTCCATCGAGACTTCCCACTCTAAATAGTCACTAGGTTGAGTTCCATCCAAAGTGGGGGGTGGGGGACATGTCCTTCTATCATCCGTCCTTGGGGCGGGCCCATTTTCTCCAAGTTGGTTGAGTCGACCCGATATGTTATCAAGCCGCTCATTGGCATAAGTCAAGGCCTTCATAAGGTAGTTGACATGGCCAGAGAGGTTATCTGTGTTAGTGGTAGGCATCCTTTGGTGGTTTGGACTTATGGAGAGGGCCGATTGGTAAGGTCGGTAAGAGGTGGCCATACTAGTGGACAAGAGATGCAACCGAGGACTCTAAATGCATAAACATGCCCTAGGACCAACTTGATAGAGACAAGTTGTGAACTTACTCTGATACCACTTGATGTGACACCACCTTGGGGTGATGGTCACAAGACCAATGCTTCCTCAGACCTAAGTATGCAAGCACAACCACAAGGCTAAGAAGCCTACGTAAGCGGACCTTCGTATGGCGCACACACTTAACCCGGGGGTAACTCGGGGATGCCAAGTCGAGGAAATGGGACAAGCCCCTTGCTGGTAGAGGGCTAGCAAAGTCTAAGGCAAACCTCCTCTTGAGGGGCGGCTACTCAACTCAAGGTGTTGGCCTTGGCCGAGGGACGCGGATCACTCACTCACACCCACGGTGGTCACACAAAGTGCGGTGGAGCCTTAAGATCGGGCGCTCTCTTCCTTACCGACGGTGCAATTGGAGAATATTAAATGAACAAGGATAATTGAGAGCAAGGGTCAAGATTTTACCTAGCCGGTTTGAAGAAACCGGCTTCGGTCGGAGATGTGGGTGAGCGGGGAAGCGTGTGTTCTCCACACGCCGCGCCGATGAAGCTTCGAACTTGAAGTTTAAGATTTACATGCACTACGCCCCTTGCAAGGGGGGTTGGACTAGGAGTGGGGGTTCAAATTACAACCAAAATATTCCTCCACGCAGGGAGGGACCTTCAGCCGGCCAAGCGGGGAGGGGAGAAACGGGGAAAGTATGCCGAATGAAGATCGAGATCGGTACAGTCTTCTCTCTATGAGTGCTGACAGTTGGTCGAAGATGTTGCTGCTGTGACTTCCCCCGAATTTTTTTAGGGACGAAACCACTTGGAGAATCTTCGTATCTGGAATAGGGTGACTCCAGAATTTTGTAAATTTCTTCAGGCACCGCTGCTGGTCGAGGTGGGGGCTTGAACAGGGTGGCAGACCCTCAGATCTGACAGTTTCAGGTTCCCAACAGCAGGAAGAAGATGGTGCCACGACCGCTCCCGAGCTCAGAATCAGGTACCGCTAGAGTCGTTGGAACCGTTGACGAGTACTCTTCGAAGCAAGACTAACGGGGATGCGAGCTGATGTTGGGGTCGACCGGTGGGATCTGAACACTGAGGAGGGGTCGGTGCAGACTGAGTGGAGGTAGATCCGAGCGCCTGGAGGAAGAAATTAATAACTCTTGAGAACGGATGTCGATTGGAGTTCCGCCTCTTGATTCTGAATGTAGGCAGCCGAAGAAGATTTTTTCAGAATAACTTTTGTCCTGATTCACGCTGGTTTTATCGTGGCAGAGCTTCCAATCACGTTCAGGTGCTCTGTCAGGAGAGCTTCGCGCAGTCGAGGGAGAACGGCTCTCCCGGGCAGCTCGGTGCTCGGACGACAACGAAACCACCTCCGTTGCGAAGAAGACAGGCAGACGCTTCTTGTGGGTACCTCTTGGGTCTTTAGATTCGTAGGGAGGTGGTCGGGGTGGCCACTGCTAGCAGGTGATCCTCTGCAGGTCGCCAGTCTAGATGGTGGAAGGTGGGGGTGATGAAGAAGAACAATGGGAGAGTGGAGGAAATGGGAGAGAGGGGGGGGGGGCGACCTAGGGCTGTGGAGGGAAGGGGGATTTCGAAATTCAAAGGCCTAGGGAGGTGGAGGGGTGCTTGGGGTAGTGAGAAGGGTGCTTGGGAAAGTGGGAGGGGTAGTTGGGGGTTGGGTGGTGAGGAGAGGATTGGTGGAGGGGGTCTTGGGAAGGGGGGGAGTATTGATGAGGGTTGTGGGGAATGGGAAGAGGCTTTAATAGGGTAGGTGGGGAGTGGAGGTGGTTGGGAATGGAGGAGAGAGAGAAATTTTGAAATTGGGGTGGGGAAGAGAGAGAATGGGGTTCGCCCCCTTTAGAGAGAGAGAAGAGAGAGAGAGAGAGAGAGAGAGGAATCCACCCCTTAGAGAGAGAGCGAGAGATTCTTAACAATTGTAGTGAAATTTCAAATTTTCTTTCAATCATTCATTACCTCAAAATGGAGAGAGTGGGGTCCTATTTATAGAGATCTCACAATTTACAATAAGACCCTGACTTTTGACACATTGACTAATAACCAACAAGATAGGGGCGCCCATGGGCCAAGCCTAATGAATTGGGCCCAATAGCTAACTAATAAACCTAATGACACACAAACCTAGGGAAATAAGCACAAGACCTAGGGACATGACTCAAATAAAAGAGAAATTACAATGATATGACTCAAATAAAAAAAGAAACATACATAGGACTCAAAATAAATGACTAGACCATGCCGGATGCAACCGGTGTGAGGAGACGAGCCGTGAATGTGGGCATGGGAGGTGATGTCCCCATCACTTCACCTCCCTTAGACCCTTTGGGAAGGGGATATTAACAAGGCCTTTGCTGATCATGCGTGAACCTTGGGATCATCCCATCATGGTCATAGCTTGACCCCGCTCTGGGCCAATAGCCCGTTGTGTTTAAATGAATTTTCATTGGGATCTAATCCGGAACATTAAACTTGCCATATCTCTAGCAGACATGTGTTTACAATTTGGGACTCTTGTCTAGATATAAATTGGTCAATTAATGACCGACTTTGTTCAACTATTTACCCCTCAATGTAGGGCTGCTTTACTGAAGTTTGGAATTCTCGTTCCTTGCTTTGATTTATATCAATTTAAGGCCTGAGGGCCCCCTTCTCATGGCGTTTAATCAAAGGTTTTCTCCTCTCTGGGGAGATGTAATTAACGCCGTGACCTTTATGGCGCGGCAGCTTCTTAGTCCGAACCCGATACCCACAATCGTATGGTTAGTCAAATGGAGCCCACCCATGGCTTCAGACCATCCCAGTCTCGAAGCTCGAATTAATGTCACTTCGGTGACTGGCACACCCACGCACTCAATAAAACAAAATAAACCGAAAATGAAAAGAAGTAACAAACGAAGATGAACAAAGGTGTCATTGAGCGCGTTCCTCCAGCGGCACATAACCACCGAGCTGAATCCCTTCCAAAGGGAAACTAAGAAACCTCAAGCCCTAAGCTGGGTCACTGAACCTACAGTTCATAGGCCATACGCATGGCCTACACGGAAACCACTTTCTCGACAAAGACAATGACGAGCGGGAATAGCCCTCTGCACTCACATCGACCAACGGTGACTCTATCAAGCATAAAACAAAAGCCCGAAACACGTGGGGTCACCCGCACCCTCAAAACCCACGGGCACACTAATCGAGATAAATCGATACCTCCGGACACCCAAAAATTGGGTCACGGTACCCACGGGGTGTCTCAGACAGCCACGGGGCCAAAGGTCGACCAATGGGTCACAACCGGGTTTACCGTGGGCCAAACAGGGCAAAACAAGGCAGGACGGTCGACCAATGCCTTTGGGTTGGTTGACCAAAAGCTCCCCGTGCTGGTCGATCGACCGCACCAGGCCGATCGGTCGACCGCCTAGCAGGGGCATCGATGTGGCACATGCTACGTCGATCGAACCCTGCTGAGTTCAGCCCCGCATGCTGTGCCATTCAGTCGACCGTCCTCAACTGGTCAGTCAACCAAAAATGGTAGAGACCCCGTCCGAACCCACCCCAGGGTTTCGGTTTCCACGCCCGCTCGATCCCAATCAAGGGGGAAAACAACAGGGATCATTCCCCGGGTTCCAAACCCAAAAATGGAAGGAAAATAAGAGGGAAAACCTTACTCGATCCGACAAATCCGTCGCACGCCCTAAAACATGCATTTTAAACCCCCGACATGAAATAACCCACACTCGGCTCACCTCGACATACAAATCGCGGGGAAAATAACGTGCACGGGTTGGGGAACCATACCCCTACCTCCACCGAAGATTTCCTACGTCGAAATTGTCATTTCCTCGTGAAAATGCCCTTAGAAACACACTGACGCCCCAAACTCACGAACGACGAACACCACACAACCACGCCTCAATCCTCGTCCCATCCTCGTGCTCCTCGCCCCACGAGCCTCGCCGCCTCGCCCCTGCCTTCCTTCATCGGCTGCCAGAGAAGAGAGGGAGAGAAAGGGAGAGTGTGAGAAGAGAGAGAGGGAGAGATGATAAATGAGGGAAAGGGAGAGGGGTGGGGGGTTTAAATAGGAAAATGATTTAGGATTTACAAAATCAAAAAAAAAATATAATTATGGAAAAATACTACCCACGATCCTCAAAAAATGCACAACACGCCTACAATGTCCCGGAGCCCGACAACACGTCAGTTTGTGGTGAGGACACCAGAGCTAGCCGCCGGTACCAGACGCGCAACATGCCGACATCTTTGTGGTTGGGTGATAGTATGGAGCCTCCCTGAGAGTTTTGGTATTTTTCTATATTTATTTTGAGTGTATTGGTATGTATTTGTATTTGTGGGTGTATATGAGTGTAATTGGGTCAAGAATAGAATATGGACTAAATTTCATGTAAGGGGCCCAATTTTCCAAATGGGCCTCAAGACTTTTAAGAGCCCAATTGGGCTTTCCTTCCCTGGTGGGCCTCCATTCAAAGATGGCCCAATATGATGACCCATGGTCAAGGGGACCATGAGTTTCCAAGGTTGACCTTAAGGGGGGCGCCCCCTTCTTTGTCTCCACATGGGAAAATTGTTTATTGTATTTTATTCTCCCTTCCCATTTATGCCCCTTTGACCAAGGGCATTATAGGTCATTTGGCTTGGTCTGGGGTTATAATATATTATGTCTCTTGTTGTATTTTGGTGGAATTAATGAAGAAATTATATTGGAAAAGGCATTTGGGCGCACCCCCCTCTCTCTCCCCTTGTTCTTGGGGTTCTTCATCTCCTTCCTCCAATCTTCTTCAGATCTGAGCCTAAATCTTCTATCTCCCTCAAATTTCTTCCTCCTCCCCTCTTCCTCTATCTGCTGTGATCGTTCATCGCCGCCGCCGCCGCCATTCGTGCCGCCTTTGAGCCACCACAAGTCGGCCACCATCTGCTGCCCCGAAATTCGGATTTATAAGACAGCAGCTCGGTGAAAGGGCTGGTATGGGAGATCCGACCGTTGGATCATGATGAAATTTTGAGGGTAGGTTTCCCTCATCATAGACCATTCCCAATTTAAGTTTTAGGTCGATCAGAGTCCGTTTGCCCCCTTTTCTAGCCACTTGTTCTTCCCTCTCAAAGGCTGCCTGTGTGCAGATCTGTGACATAGATCCCGGTAGCCGATTTTTCTCACCCCGCAAATTTTGTCATAAAATCACAAAAAAATAATGTGAGTCACCGACACCCTCTCCTCTACCCACCATAAAAATTACAGGTCCTAATTCGTTCGTTTGATCCTCAGTCAAAGCCCTTGATCAGGCAGTTCATGTTCTGCCCAGCCTGTTCTGTATTTCAGGATAGAGTGCTTAGTCAGTTTTTAGTCATTTCCATTTCCAATCCATACATTGGACCGATCTGGAATTCCAGTATGTTGTATAAGTTTGAGTCCTCTTTCCAACGGTACCCATTGCATCCCGATCCGACGTCGGAGCTGGGCGTACTAGCCGTTCTCGTCCGAGTGCGCAGATCTAGCCAGAAGCTAAGCTACGGGACAACCTTGGGAAATAAATCCCAAGAAATCACCCGACTCCACCCCAGTGACCGCCGCTCCCGGGGATCGATCCAGGACACTCCAGAGACGTCCCGTCGGTCACTACTGCCAGGAGGCCCCCCAGATGTCGCCGTACCATCAGCGGGTCCCACGTGCTGTCCGGCGGGCCCGAGTGAACCGAGCTGAACCGGCCGACCGCGTCTGCCCGAGCGCCACCGACTGCTGCACGTCAACCCGAGATTGGTGCTCCAGGACCTCACGTGTTGCCTATTACCTCCCTACATGGAGTAGGCTAAAAAATTAATTCTGTAATTAATAATTATTGCTGTACCGGGAGTTCCGGATCTCGGCCGGGAAGTCTTCCCCACGCCCCGAGCATGGAGGTACATTCGCCACCCTCTTTATCGTATTTGCTTGTTTAGTATGCATTCTAGATGCCACTGCATGTGCATTAGTTTATTTCCTAGCAAGCTAAATTAATCACCGCTGTGAGTTGTGAGTGCGAGACCTGTCCCGTGACTCGTTCTAAGCACGAGAGTAACCTGACCACCCGAGACTCAAAGCTGGTTTCCCAAACGTGTAGATCATCATGTTTCCCTCGCTGGGGATGACTGTGAGTTAGCACATTTTGTTTGGGGCATGATCGCCTCTTCTGGAGCTTGTTCGGTGCCGCGTTGTAGTGTTGTTGCTAGTCGCGTCATCTTATTAGTCGTGTCGTCCTATAGAGTCCAAGGTCGCAACCAATCCGAGTCGAGTCCCGTTGTCATCCCGCATCAAATTGGTATCAGAGCTAGTTTGAGTCTAGGGTAGTCGGTCCCAGGTGCTCCATTTCATCTGGTATATTAAAAGGTGTTTCCAGAACGGTAGGCTACGCCTATTGGGAAAGGGGCACACTTGCGTGAGCGTGATCTTCGGATCAAACCTCTGCCTCGTACCAGATATTGAAGTATAGGTCATCCGTCTCCTTTGCATTAGTCCGTCCATATAGGTAGTAGTGAGTCAGCCCTTAGTTCCCTGTAGGTCCTCGCCCATTGCATGCCAACCTGTGGAGGTGCCCAGTACCATCGCCCTGACACTATGGGTGAACCCCGAGGTGCCAACCCGGGAGGCCAAACTCTGGATGACGTGGTCGCCCTACTCATGGAGTGCATGGATCGGTTCGAACAAATTAGTAGGGAGAACATCGACTGCTTGGAGAGTTGTCTCCAGAGCATGGAGGAACGTGCCGAGGTCTCTGACCGATCTATCCAAGGTCTAGTCGGGAGGATGGAGAATGTGGAGAGAGTCCCCTGCCAGGAGCTCCCCGGAGCTGCCCCAGCCCCTCAAGTGCCCCCTCTGGCGCCTGCTATCCAGCCTGCCCCACGTAGGGCTGAGGAGCGACAGCCACGTGCCCCCGATGTTGAGGACTACGGGTCCGAAAATGAGTATGGGGGAGATGGCCGATGCCGTCGTGGTCACCGACCACAAAGGGATGATGAGGACGAGCGGGTCCTCAGGACGGTGCGAGCAGACCCTCCCACTTTTGACGGGTCCTTAGACCCGGAGGTCTATCTTGATTGGGAGGCGGCATGGATCGATATTTCGAGTGGTTTGTGTTGTGCCCCGGACTGTTTTGATGAAGATTCTGAATGACATGTAATGATTTCGGGTTCAATGAATTTGCATGAATACAGGTTTGATGAATGATTGCCTTGAATGAAAACTTGCTTGATTGATCAAATTATCTGCTGAATGATGGGATATGGAATTGATCTAAAACACCTTGTTGAATTTCATATTCTAAATGTATGATTGGGCGTAACATG
Source organism: Amorphophallus konjac (assembly GCA_022559845.1). Classification (NCBI taxonomy): domain Eukaryota; kingdom Viridiplantae; phylum Streptophyta; class Magnoliopsida; order Alismatales; family Araceae; genus Amorphophallus; species Amorphophallus konjac. The sequence goes on along the minus strand of CM040123.1, from coordinate 215,811,793 downwards.
AGAAATATTCAATCATGACTATGACGAATGAAGTTGTACTTATATGTTGAATGAAGTAGTGAATGAAAAGGTCATTTAGTGAGTCACAAAATGAATGGATGCATTGAATGTGGAATTTACTATGTGATGATTGAGAAAGTTTCAGTTGATATATTGAGATGATGAGTTGACTAGCAAATTGAATGCAGGTTAATTGTGAAAATTTTCATTCCAACTCTCAAGGCCAAGGTATCAACACATGACTTTTTGGATCTTAGTGTGAATGGAAAGATCTGGGTGAAATTCATGCTTAATCATGTAAATCTGAGTTGTATAATGTAATATCCTGGATCTTTAGTAGGTTTTCGGATTCTTTTTGGAGAGTTTGGCATTGCTTTTGTATCTCCCGAGTTGAGGTCTTATGAACCGTGTGGTTCTTCTCTTGTATAATCTGCAGAACCCTATGGTGAGTTTACCTCTCAGCTTATTAGCTCGTGGACAATACAGTGGCAGTGTACTCTTCGTGTGGATTGTTTCGACTATTTTTGCGGATTTTTAGGCCTTGGTTAGACATTTATTCGAATTAGTAAAGAATTATGGAAAATTTAGGGGCATATTAACGATTTTGGTTCTTTGTGAGGTTAAAGTGCAATTTGAGGAATTTTTACAAAAAAAAAATAGAAAAATCGGTTTTTTATAACTCACGCACGCCACTCTCTCTCTTTCCTCTCACTCTCGATCTCTCTCGATCTCTCTCTCTCTCCCTCACACGTCCTCTCTCCTCCTCTCCCTTTCTCTCTCGGATTTGGCCCGGGTGGGGTCCGATCGAGGCGTGGGAGACACCGTTGAAACCGGCTCGACACGAGGAACGTTTTGACGCTGACCTCGTCTCGATCTGTGGAGCTCGGAGACGCGTGGGCGCGAGAGGACGGCGTGGCTTCCGTCGCCCGATCTGCACCGATTTGCGTGTTTCGTCACCATCGAGGTAGGGAAATGGACTCCTCATCTTGCCAGGAATCCATTGACGCCACATGCGTCGTCATCCGCTGTCATTTTCATCGTTTTCCGTGTAAACCCCTTTTTGGGTTATTTTAGGCCTAATTTCTCAAAATCTCTCTTTCGCTCGGTTCTAGCCCAGACGGCTGCTGATCGAAGCAAGGGAGGTACCGGCGGAAAGGTCATTTCGCGTGGATCGCGGTGACGCCCTTTTTCCCTCGATCCGCGGAGCGTGGTGAAGTTTGGCGCCGTGAGGACGGCGTGACTCTTGTCGACCGTTCGGCACCGATTCGGCGTTCCCATCGTGTAAGAGGTAGGGGGATGGAATCTTCTCCTCGCTAGGGACCCGTTGATACCACATGCGCCGTGGTTCGACGCCAGTTTTCTTGATTTTTGTGCAATTTTCCATGTTAGTGTAATTTAGTGTTATTTTGCCCTAAATTCATGAAATTGATTCCATGGCCATCGTCTTTTAATTTTATTGGCATGATTGGTGATTGGATGTTGTATAAACTGCGTGGTTTGACAGGGTTCAGATTCTTACGACGTTACCCGGCGTTTTCAGCCGTCCGGGGGGGGTACGGTTTACAAACCGTACTCGCCCGTAACCCAGGTGGAGTGACGGTCCTGCCAGGAACCGTCACTTGCCTGACGGTCCAAGATGGACGCGTCACTTTCCAAATAACGGCCCAACGAGGGGCGTCGTTTGGAGAGTAACGGAGGAATCCCCATCCGTTACTCTTTCGTTGTTTTCAGGTAGCCCGGTGAGGCGGTGAGCCCGGCGGTCTGTCGACCGGCCGTCGTTCCCAAACGACGCGCCGAGACCGGGGCGTCGCTTCATCTGCTGCTGTTTTCTGAACACTGTGCGTTGGTTTGAGCCTCGGGTGAAAGTAACGGCGGTGCTCCCGCGCGTCGCTTCGAAGCAACGCCTAGGACCCCCACCGTCACTCTCCCCTTTAGGGCTTTTGAGTTTTGGTACTCGGGAGGATGTAACGGCGGTGACCCACCGCGCCGCTTGGAAGCGACGCGCAGGGCCCCTACCGTCACATTCCCCCCTGCACCTTTGAGCTGGAACGCGGGTGGAAGTAACGGACGGAGACCAGCGCGTCGCTCTTGATGTAACGCGCCAGTCCCCGACCGTCTCTTTCTAGTAGCGCGTGGGTCTTCGACCGTCGCTTGCCTGGTAGTTTGGTTGTGTTGCCAGCCTATTAGTTATGCATTCCATGTTGCATATACGCCATGTTTAACTTATTTTTATAAAAACTATGGCATTATTTTATATCCCAATAGAGTAGCTCTCTCTTTCCTTGTGATGGAGCCACTAGTCGTAGCCCTCCGACTTGGAGTGTCGGCCCTCCTGGGAAAGGTGGACAGGGTAGTCCCGTTACACGGTTTTTAAGCTAGTCACCGTGGGCCCTCGGCCAATAGTAGCGTCCTACTAAGAGGGAAAACTAGCTGGAGAGCCTGGCTTAGGCACGAGCCAGTGTGTGCACACGTGGTCAGAGGCTTGGACTGACACTGACGAGTGTTACTCTGACTAGTTACTCGGTTTGGTTCGATTTGGTACTGTTACGCCTCTCGCTTGGAGACACTAGCCATGCGAGTTGCCTGAGATGCAATGTAAGCCGTTAGTGGACGCATTTGGTCTCTCACTTCTTGTGGTCTCTTCTTTTTCCTACCTCCGGGTAAAGTGAGCTTTTCTTTCTGTTGGTAGATGTAGCTCCTGACGCTTATACCTATATTTAATTGGCATGTAGTTAGCCGTTTAAACTGCTTAGATAGGTTTTACAGCTTTACTATAAATGTGTTCGATTTATGCCAATTGCGTGTTTATTGCTTTAAACGCTTGCTTTAACTGTTGTTATATTTGTATGCCTGCGTGTTTAGTTGCGAGGTAGGGATCCGCGTGACCCCTACTGAGTCTGGCTGTGACTCACCCTTCCTACCTTTCAGGTGAGCCACATCCGCCGTCTCCCGGAGCTTCGCGTGGTTTTGTCGGCATCTAGTAGTGTGCCAGCAGTAGTCGGGTGGTCTTTTGTACTTTTGACCGGGGTATGCCCCGTGTAGTTGTACAGTTGGACTCTCTTTTCTGTCAGTTTGGACTTGTTGCTGTTGTAAATCTGGACTATTGTATATATTTTATCACTCTGCTAGTTCATTTTGCTTCCGCACTTAATTGTAATTGTTGTTTGACTAATATTGCGCGTTGAAATTCCAATTTGTTATACAACTCCTCGACAAACTTCACTAACCCTTCAGGGGCCTCATCAGCCTCTTGGGTGGCTTCCCCAGTTCTTGGTATCGGTATATCGATGTTATCGGTATATCGGTATCCGGAGCTCTGGGTCGTCACAGTTGGTATCAGAGCCGTGTTGAGAGTTTGTATAAGAAATTGAAATTGCATAGCGTCTGTCCAGAGCAAGTCCATCTGCATCGTCTATTGCTGGCTTAGGATGTTTTCCGTGATTGCTGATATGATTTTCGTCGTTATGTGCTTCCTAGGGTTTGATGGCACGTCGCAAGAAGGCGCGTGTTTCCGGGGCGGGAAGTGGTACTTCTCCTCCAGTGGTTGTCGTGCTGGTTTATGCACCTGTGCCTGGTCAAGTTCCTGCAACTCCTGCTCAAGTGGTGGAAGGTTTATCGGGTGATCAGGTTGGAACGCCGTCTGGTGAGGGGCAGGTGAGACCTCAAGGGGGTACTCAGGCCGAGTCTACTCAGCCTGGTGTGCCAGGTGTGCCAGGTGTGCAGTGTTACTTTGTCCCTCAGCCGTCCGGACAGTTCCAGCAGGTCCATTTGCCGAGCGTACCCGGAGTCCCTTCCGTTATCCCTGCTGCCGAAGTTGCTTCTTCCTCTAAGTCTAAAGGCAAGAGATTCCGATACAAGAAGTCTAAGAAGATTCGGGCATCTAAGGATCAACAGGTCAGGCAGTCGGATGTGACTAGGGCCCCATCTCTTGTGCCGGTTGATCGTGGTACACCTCCGTCCATGAATACCCGGAGTAAGTCGGGGGAGCGTGAGAAGCGGCTCGCCCAGCAGCCTTCTGCCAGTGTTGTTCCGTCATCAATACCTTCTTCTCAACAGTTTCAGGGGTCTGCCGTTAGGCAGCCGTGGACGTGCCGGAGATGTGGTGGTCATCATAAGGGCCAGCCGTGTTCTCTGCCCATTGTTTGCTTTCGATGTGACCAACCGGGTCACGTTGTTCGAGATTGCCCTCTTAGGTCGAGACCGGTGCAGTTCTCGCGGTTTACCCAGCCGCAGCCGTTCCAGGTCCAACCTTTGTCGTCGCAGCCTCAGCAAGATCTTTCGTCATCTCAGCTTCCCCTTGCTGAGCAGTGATGTCTTACGTTGTGGAAGGTGCGATTCTGCTTCTCGATCAGTTAATTTGCGTTTTATTTATCGTAGTTACTTGAACTGTATGTGATCTAATTATTCCTTAATTGTTCGTTGTGCTAATTCTATCCGTGTGATTTTGGTTTTCTCCTCTCCTATCCTTTTCATTTCTCTCGTTCTACTTTATCCTCGTTTCTCTTTTCCTCTGTTTTTCTCAACGCGGGGCGCGCGACCGTGTCGAGTTGACCGAGGTAGAGACGCGACGGAATGGGTTAGAACGTGATGGAATGATGGATGAGGTGGACGTTAGCTAGATTCGTGAGTGGATCCTATGCTAGCGTGGTTTAATCGTTTTGTCGCCAGTGATTTTCTTTGAGGTATATTTTCTCTGTGAGGGCTAAGTGGCTTGTTACCGTCAGTGCCAACAGCCACGTGAGTAGTCTTCGTTGTGCTTTATGTTATCTGAATTTGTAGATCATTTGATGTTGTTGAATTGAGGTTCTTAGCCTCAGTAGTTATCTTTTCCTGTTACTTGTGAGTTCCTTAATGTTTCCCTGTTAGCTTTTCCCTTCTTAGTTGAAATTGCTGGCATTGGGTTTGCGATTTCTTATCGCATGGTTTTTCGTCATTTGCTCGGGGTGCTGTTGACCTTTTTGAGTTGTTGAGGTGGTCGTACACGTTTTTACGTTGTTTTGGTCATCCCAGCTCAAGTCCGTTCAATTCCCGAGGTGTTTCACTTCTGTTGAAGTGCTCGATTAGACCCCTTTGATTGAGAAGTTGTTCGAGCGAGCTAGGCTTTTCCATTCTTGGTGAGCTTTTGTTAGTAAGCTTGATGCTCTCATCCCATTTGGTGGTTTCTTTTCGAAGTCGACCTTGGAATTGCCGTCTTGGTAATGCCTTTGTCCTGTATGTGCTTATCAAGGACAGCTTTTATTTTGAGCCTGATTTTCTTCTTGATTTGCGGTCGCCTGGCTTGAGACTTAATCTTTGTTTCGAAAGCTGTTGCGTATCATGTTTCGTCGTGTCGTGTTTAACGGCCGATGCATTGTGAGGCTCACTTGTCGTTTCAGGATGAAAGGGGTAGGCTGAGATTAGAGCATTTCCTTGGGCTTTATGTTAAGGCTGGTACTCTCCTCTGTTGCACTTAGGCTATTTATGATCGGTTGCTCGTGGGATCAGTACTCGTGGCATATCGCATTGCGATTTTATGAGTTGCGATGGCGCCGTGTGTGTACTGAGATGCGGATACCGAGATATTCCCTATTGCCTGTGTGCGTTATTTGAGTGCGCAGCGGAAGCATGTGTGGGCTGGTCACCCATTGGTCGAGAATCATTGTTGTGAGATTCTGGACAGTCGAGAATTTCGTTCTTCTCGATTTAACTTCATCTTGGCTTCATGTGCCTTGATGTTGCCTGTTCTCGTGTTTTTGCTGATCATCTTCTGGTATTGGCATTAACCATTGCGAGTATTAGGGAATTTGTCGGCTCTCCTGCTGATCAACTACCTTTTACTCTGCATTCTCTTTCTTGGGTGTTGTGCTCTTGAGGTGTGTTCGTAAACTTTGAGATGCGCTCCCCGAGATTATTGTCGTGTTTTTGTTATTTGGGTCTTTTTCTTGGTGAGCGGCTTGATGCATGACTAGTCCTTGAGGTCGTGTGTTCAACTGTTCTTTTGCCCTGATGTGACCCTGCTTGCAGTGTGCCCGTAGTTCTGTGTCCAGTACGGAGCTGGGATCCTGCGAGTGCCGTTGTGTTGTTGATTTAGTGTTATATCCGTATGATTTTGTGTCTCAGTCGAGGACCATTGTCTTGTCAGTTAGCTTGCTGTACTCTTGTCTCCTGTTAGAGTTAGCTCGCGACTTGATTAGATGTGATATTTGAATGAGGGCTGACTTGATTGTGTTTATGGTCCGGTGCTGTTGTTGAGTTACTGTTTCCTGCGAATTTGTCGTTGGTTTTCAGTGTGCCCGGTGTTCCTTGTTGCCTTGGGCACTGGAATCGATGATGTTGTCAGGATGTTAATTGTGAGGACCTTGTTTCCTTATTTGAGACACTGTTTTAGGTGTCTGTTGTTTCATCTCCTCGAGATCGGTGATTTGTTGTTGTGGCAGTCGTGTCTCCCATCCTGTGAGACGCAAGCGGCGTTGCCCTGTTTCGGAGGTGTCGGACTTGTGTTCACTTGCGTCGTGCTCACTCCTGAGCGTGTACTTGTGATAATGGTCTGACGGTGTTCCTCTGAGTTGTGTTTTTGAGATTGCGTTGATTCTGAGTCGGGTTGTTCTTCCCTCGCTTCTTCCTTGTTAGTCCTTGAATTTCGAGGACGAAATTCCTTAAAGGAGGGGAGGATGTAATATCCTGGATCTTTAGTAGGTTTTCGGATTCTTTTTGGAGAGTTTGGCATTGCTTTTGTATCTCCCGAGTTGAGGTCTTATGAACCGTGTGGTTCTTCTCTTGTATAATCTGCAGAACCCTATGGTGAGTTTACCTCTCAGCTTATTAGCTCGTGGACAATACAGTGGCAGTGTACTCTTCGTGTGGATTGTTTCGACTATTTTTGCGGATTTTTAGGCCTTGGTTAGACATTTATTCGAATTAGTAAAGAATTATGGAAAATTTAGGGGCATATTAACGATTTTGGTTCTTTGTGAGGTTAAAGTGCAATTTGAGGAATTTTTACAAAAAAAAAATAGAAAAATCGGTTTTTTATAACTCACGCACGCCACTCTCTCTCTTTCCTCTCACTCTCGATCTCTCTCTTTCTCTCTCTCTCTCCCTCACACGTCCTCTCTCCTCCTCTCCCTTTCTCTCTCGGATTTGGCCCGGGTGGGGTCCGATCGAGGCGTGGGAGACACCGTTGAAACCGGCTCGACACGAGGAACGTTTTGACGCTGACCTCGTCTCGATCCGTGGAGCTCGGAGACGCGTGGGCGCGAGAGGACGGCGTGGCTTCCGTCGCCCGATCTGCACCGATTTGCGTGTTTCGTCGCGATCGAGGTAGGGAAATGGACTCCTCATCTTGCCAGGAATCCATTGACGCCACATGCGTCGTCATCCGCTGTCATTTTCATCGTTTTCCGTGTAAACCCCTTTTTGGGTTATTTTAGGCCTAATTTCTCAAAATCTCTCTTTCGCTCGGTTCTAGCCCAGACGGCTGCTGATCGAAGCAAGGGAGGTACCGGCGGAAAGGTCATTTCGCGTGGATCGCGGTGACGCCCTTTTTCCCTCGATCCGCGGAGCGTGGTGAAGTTTGGCGCCGTGAGGACGGCGTGACTCTTGTCGACCGTTCGGCACCGATTCGGCGTTCCCATCGTGTAAGAGGTAGGGGGATGGAATCTTCTCCTCGCTAGGGACCCGTTGATACCACATGCGCCGTGGTTCGACGCCAGTTTTCTTGATTTTTGTGCAATTTTCCATGTTAGTGTAATTTAGTGTTATTTTGCCCTAAATTCATGAAATTGATTCCATGGCCATCGTCTTTTAATTTTATTGGCATGATTGGTGATTGGATGTTGTATAAACTGCGTGGTTTGACAGGGTTCAGATTCTTACGACGTTACCCGGCGTTTTCAGCCGTCCGGGGGGGGTACGGTTTACAAACCGTACTCGCCCGTAACCCAGGTGGAGTGACGGTCCTGCCAGGAACCGTCACTTGCCTGACGGTCCAAGATGGACGCGTCACTTTCCAAATAACGGCCCAACGAGGGGCGTCGTTTGGAGAGTAACGGAGGAATCCCCATCCGTTACTCTTTCGTTGTTTTCAGGTAGCCCGGTGAGGCGGTGAGCCCGGCGGTCTGTCGACCGGCCGTCGTTCCCAAACGACGCGCCGAGACCGGGGCGTCGCTTCATCTGCTGCTATTTTCTGAACACTGTGCGTTGGTTTGAGCCTCGGGTGAAAGTAACGGCGGTGCTCCCGCGCGTCGCTTCGAAGCAACGCCTAGGACCCCCACCGTCACTCTCCCCTTTAGGGCTTTTGAGTTTTGGTACTCGGGAGGATGTAACGGCGGTGACCCACCGCGCCGCTTGGAAGCGACGCGCAGGGCCCCTACCGTCACATTCCCCCCTGCACCTTTGAGCTGGAACGCGGGTGGAAGTAACGGACGGAGACCAGCGCGTCGCTCTTGATGTAACGCGCCAGTCCCCGACCGTCTCTTTCTAGTAGCGCGTGGGTCTTCGACCGTCGCTTTCTAGTAGCGCGTGGGTCTTCGACCGTCGCTTGCCTGGTAGTTTGGTTGTGTTGCCAGCCTATTAGTTATGCATTCCATGTTGCATATACGCCATGTTTAACTTATTTTTATAAAAACTATGGCATTATTTTATATCCCAATAGAGTAGCTCTCTCTTTCCTTGTGATGGAGCCACTAGTCGTAGCCCTCCGACTTGGAGTGTCGGCCCTCCTGGGAAAGGTGGACAGGGTAGTCCCGTTACACGGTTTTTAAGCTAGTCACCGTGGGCCCTCGGCCAATAGTAGCGTCCTACTAAGAGGGAAAACTAGCTGGAGAGCCTGGCTTAGGCACGAGCCAGTGTGTGCACACGTGGTCAGAGGCTTGGACTGACACTGACGAGTGTTACTCTGACTAGTTACTCGGTTTGGTTCGATTTGGTACTGTTACGCCTCTCGCTTGGAGACACTAGCCATGCGAGTTGCCTGAGATGCAATGTAAGCCGTCAGTGGACGCATTTGGTCTCTCACTTCTTGTGGTCTCTTCTTTTTCCTACCTCCGGGTAAAGTGAGCTTTTCTTTCTGTTGGTAGATGTAGCTCCTGACGCTTATACCTATATTTAATTGGCATGTAGTTAGCCGTTTAAACTGCTTAGATAGGTTTTACAGCTTTACTATAAATGTGTTCGATTTATGCCAATTGCGTGTTTATTGCTTTAAACGCTTGCTTTAACTGTTGTTATATTTGTATGCCTGCGTGTTTAGTTGCGAGGTAGGGATCCGCGTGACCCCTACTGAGTCTGGCTGTGACTCACCCTTCCTACCTTTCAGGTGAGCCACATCCGCCGTCTCCCGGAGCTTCGCGTGGTTTTGTCGGCATCTAGTAGTGTGCCAGCAGTAGTCGGGTGGTCTTTTGTACTTTTGACCGGGGTATGCCCCGTGTAGTTGTACAGTTGGACTCTCTTTTCTGTCAGTTTGGACTTGTTGCTGTTGTAAATCTGGACTATTGTATATATTTTATCACTCTGCTAGTTCATTTTGCTTCCGCACTTAATTGTAATTGTTGTTTGACTAATATTGCGCGTTGAAATTCCAATTTGTTATACAACTCCTCGACAAACTTCACTAACCCTTCAGGGGCCTCATCAGCCTCTTGGGTGGCTTCCCCAGTTCTTGGTATCGGTATATCGATGTTATCGGTATATCGGTATCCGGAGCTCTGGGTCGTCACATATAAACACCTTTGATCGATTGTGATACTTGTTTATGATTTATGGAGGTTTCAATTACATTTACTGAAGTTTTGCTGCTGTCAGTAAAAGTGTCGACCTCAGGTGTCGACACTTATTTGTGGAGTCTCTGCCTTGTGTTGAAATATAGGATGCTGGCAGAAAGTGTCGACCTACGGGGTCGACACATTCACCAGGATTCTGCTGTTTTGCTAAGGCAGAACTCTCGTGAAAAAGTGTCGACCCATAGGTCGACACTTTCAGGTAAGTATGTTCAATTCTGTGAAAATAGAATGTTCATGAAAAAGTGTCGACCTCGTGAGTTGACACTTGTCATCACGAATGTTATGTTCTTTTTCACAGGCCAGAACACTTCGTAAGAAGTGTCGACCCCATGGGTCGACACTCGTGACTCAGTTTTTCTTATATAAATTTTCTGGCAGAACTTTCAGGGAAAAGAGTCGAACCCATGGGTCGACACTTTTTCTGAACATTCTTGCGGGTTTTCCGGATCTCCTTCGAACCCATTGGGCTTGGATCCATTTGGCATGGTTGATGACCCTAATGACCTTAGGGCGTCCCTTATGTCTTGTATGTTGTTTTAATAGGGTTTGGAGTGGGCTTTTATGTCATTTGGGGGATCAAATCCACTTGTATATAGTGCCGCCCATCATTCGATCGGAACCCATCTCTTGAGCTTGTAACGTATTCATCTTATTCTTGCAGGAAGAAAGAGAGGAACGGTGCTACTCTTGGAGGAAGAACCCTGCGGCCAAGCTTTCTTCACTCGACCCCAACCTTGAAGCTGGAAGGAAGGCGTCCCTGCTCTCCTCCATCGCCTGGCTTGGGCGATTTTTGACAAAGGGGGCCATTCTTCTCTCTCATATGTCTTCATTCTCAAGCACCCTTCATTCATCTCCATTTTGGTTGAAAGATTAGGGGAAGATCCATGTTGTTAATCATTCTCTTAGTCATTTTGAGCATAGATTGTTATTCTCTGAACTGGGCTTGTATTTTCCATTCTACTTTCATATCTTGACTATTTCGGAGCTTGCTCCGAGTGTGTGTGTGGGGTGTCTCGTCATAGTGTGAGAACCCACGTGTGTGGGCCGTCGAGCCCGTGTGTGTTGTTGCTACCGTCCCGCAGCGTTGATAGTGAAATCCTCTCGAGGTGAGAGGGGTGGACGTAAGACGGCACTTTGTGCGTCCGAACCACCTAAAAATATTATGTCGTGGTTTGCTTGGTTGGTGTTAGTTGATATCTATTTTTTCGCTCACTATACGAGTGTGAGACGGTAAGGCGTGAGTGTTCTCAACTGTCCGTCTGAATATTGTTGTCCGAGTGAGTACATCTGTGCGCTGGGGAGTTGTGAGAGCTTGCTTGATCTAATTTCAGTTGTATTAATCAAGCCTCTGTCTTAGATTTATTCCTCATATCTGTGGCTTGTGTGGGTTGCTTTTAATATTTGTAAGAAAGGGTGGGCAATCAATTCACCCCCCTCTTAATTGCCTCCTAACCGGGCTAGCAATTGGTATCAGAGCCTCGGCTCTGCTTTTTAGAAAACCTAGCGGGTTTAGAGTGATCTGTTAGGAATGGCCAACAACCTCAACAAGGGGATGATGCCCGAAGGGCATTCTATTCAACGGCCACCCTTCTTCGATGGGAGTAACTACCCATACTGGAATAATAGGATGACCGTATTTCTTAGAGCACAAAGTCATGAAATATGGACTGTTATTAGAAATGGTCCTTATGCTGTAAACCCTGATGAGGATATGTGGGATGATGATGCTATCAAGAAAGCCACAGTGAATTTTAATGCTTGAAATATAATTCAGTGTGCTATTCACCCTAACGAGTATGCTCGTGTCTCCATGTGCAGCAGTGCAAAAGAAATGTGGGATAAGCTCAAGCTTATCTACGAACGCACCACAGAAGTCAAGGAGACAAAGGCGAATATGCTGACCCGTGACTAAGGGCTCTTTAAAAATAAAGATGAAGAAGATGTCTCCCAGATGTTCGCACGACTTATGGAGATCACCAACGGACTGAAGTCACTCGGAAGAGAGTTCACCAACAAGGAATTGGTGCGGAAGGTGTTGAGGTCACTATCACCGAGTTGGGACACCAAAGTGACCGTGATAGAAGACTCCAAGGATTTGACAACTCTCACCATGGATGCACTCATAGGGTCATTAATGACCTATGAGATCAATGTGATCAAAAGGACGGAAGACGATCCGAAGAAGAAAAGGCCAATAACCTTGAAAGCACTCTTGGAGAGTATCTCGAGCCAAGAGGAATCGTTGGGAACCACCGGCGATGAAGAGGTTGCTATGCTAACAAGAAAGGTAAGACAATTCTTGCACTAAAGAAGAAGATTTGGCGGGAAGTTCAGGAAAGGGAAGAGGCAGCCAAGACAAAGAAATGAACCATCCAAGGCCGCCGAAATCATTTGCTATGAATGTAAGAAAGCGGGGCACATGAGAGGAGAATGCCCCGAGCTCCAAAAGAAAAAGGGAAATGTCGTCAATGGCAAGAAGCCGAAGGCTATGAAGGCGACATGGAGCGACGAGGATGAGGATGATCCCACGACCGATGATGAGGAGCAGGATATTGAAGAACTCGTGAAGACGATGTGTTTGATGGCCAACAGCGACAGCGAACAGGTAATTTCTGACACTGAGACCATTTCAAATGAATAGTGGGAATTTGATTATGAAAAATTAGATGAGAAGTATAGAAGAATGTAAAATGAGAATAGGACTTTAAAGAAAAAGATTCATGAAATTGTACACTCATCTGATTCATGTGCAAAATGTAATTTTCTTGAAATACAAATCAAATGTCTGAAAAATGGAAATGATGCTTTGGAAACCAAGCTAGCTTTGTTTGAAGAGGAAATAACATGCTTGGACATAGAGAAGAAGAATGCATTTAAGCTGAAAGATGAAATCCAAGAAAAGCATGACCTCTTAAACAAAGAACTTGAAAAATTGCATGTCCAAATGAGTGAATGTGAAAAAGAGAAAGAAAACTTGAAAGTGAAGAATGAGAGCTTAGTTATTGAAATTGAAAAATTGAAAAATGAGAATGGAAAGGTAGTGAGAGAGAAAAGAAAACAAGTTGAAAAGAATCAAAGAGTAATGCATAGCAACAAGAATCATGTTCATTATGCAGCAAAGAAATCATTTCATCAAGGAGAATGTTAACACACACACTTCGAAAAGTAAACTGTTAATTCCAAATTCCCCTCAACCTTCAAAAATGAAAATAAAAGAAGAAATTTTGGTAGGAGAAGACCCACGTGTTTTTATTGTGGGAAAATAGGGCATGACATGTACATATGCCAACTCATACAATATGATGATGAATTATTTTTCAGTAGATATTATGAGCCACTTGGGAACGCTAACGTGAAGGGACCCAAGCTTGCTTGGGTACCCAAATCAAAATGAGCATGGTTGGTAATTGGTGCAGGTCTGCATGAAGGCGGGAGACAATAAATGGTGCCTGGATAGCGGATGCTCCAGACACATGACTGGAAATAAACTCCTCTTTGCAGACCTTGCTGAGAAGAATGGCAGAACGTTAATTTTCGAAGGACAGGACAAGGGTAAGATCATAGGAATTAGGAGAATTTGTAAGGACCCTAACCATTGCATTGAAGATGTTTCACTAGTTAGAGGTCTTCATCATAATTTGCTTAGTGTAAGTCAACTCTGTGACAAGCGTCACAAAGTGATTTTTGAATCTTCACACTGCACAATCATTGATGCTAACACACAGAAAATTAAGTTCATAAGTGTAAGATGTAACAACACCTATCAAGTCGATTTTGATGAGCTTGCACCTAAGAAACTGTGTTTAGTTGCTAATAGAAGTGAAGATGTTTGGTTGTGGCATCGCCGTCTTGGGCATGCCAGCTTTAATGTAATTAGGAAGTTGGACTGTCATGATTTAGTCAGAGGTCTTCCTAAATTGAGTTTTGAAACTTCTAAGATTTGTGAAGCATGTAATAAAGGAAAACAAACCACCACATCCTTTAAATGCAAAAAAATTGTGTCTACAGAAAAACCCCTTCAACTGTTGCATTTGGATCTATTTGGTCCCACCAGGACTCGCAGTCTTAGTGGGAAGCTTTATGGCTTTGTGATTGTCGATAATTTCTCGCGATATACATGGGTTTTATATCTTGCTAACAAAAGTGATGCTTGCAATGAGTTTATTGATTTTTGCACAAAAGTCCAGAACGAAAAAGGATATTCAATTCAGAAAATTCAAAGTGACCACGGAAAGGAATTTGAAAATCATGAGTTTGATGCTTTCTGCAGGAAGCAGGGGTACGAGCATCAGTTCTCCTCACCAAGAACCCCTCAACAAAATGGCGTGGTCGAAAAGAAAAACATGACGCTCGTGGAGATGGCACGTACCACGCTTGCCGAGAATGGTGTTCCACGGTACTTATGGGCAGAGGTGGTGAACACCGCTTGCCACATCACAAATAGAGAAATGGTAAGACCAATCCTTAAGAAAACTCCATACGATCTTTACAAAGGTAAGAAACCCAACATATCTCATTTCAAACCATTTGGTTCAATTTGTTACATTTTGAACAATGGAAAAGACAATCTAGAAAAATTTGAAGCAAAAAGTGATAAAGGGATCTTCCTCGAGTATGCTCTAACATCTAGAGCTTACCGTGTGTATAACACTAGAACACTTGTTGTCGAAGAAAGTCCACATGTAGTTGTTGATGAATTCACAATGAGGAAATCGAATGATGATCATTTTCTTATTACAGGTGAGGGCGAAGTTGAAAATGGAGAGTCAAGCAAACAAGGTGAGGCAGCAAATCATGAAGAAGAAGAAGCGGATCAAGAACAACATCCGAACCTTCCACACCAATGGACCACGCACAGGGACCATCCATTGGAGAACGTGATCGGCGGTGTTGATGAAGGAATTCGAACTCGGGCTTCAATGAGGGAAGTAGAAATTCACGATAATCTAGCTTTACTTTCCAGCATTGAGCCTAAATCATTAGATGATGCTTTAAAGGATAATTTTTGGGTTCTCGCCATGCAAGAAGAGCTACACCAATTCCAAAGGAATCGGGTGTGGTTCCTCGTGCTCCGGCCTGATGACCATCCTATCATTGGAACTAAGTGGGTTTTCCGAAACAAACTTAGTGAAGATGGGGTTATTGTGAGGAATAAGGCAAGATTAGTAGCCAAGGGCTGCTCTCAAGAATTTGGCATTGATTTTGATGAATCATTTGCACCTGTGGCTAGATTGGAAGTAGTTAGAATTTTACTTGCTTATGCTTGTCACAGGAACATGAAACTGTTTTAAATGGACGTGAAGAGTGCCTTCCTCAATGGAGTGATCAAGGAAGAAGTGTACGTGGAGCAACCACCGGGCTTTGAAGATGAAAGATTTCTGGACCACGTATTCAAATTGGACAAGGCACTATACGGTTTGAAACAGGCTCCCCGGGCATGGTATGATAGATTAAGTTCATTTCTTATTGAAAACGACTTCAAACGAGGTAACATAGATCAAACATTGTTTACAAAAACTTGTGATGATCATTCATTAATTGTTCAAGTTTATGTAGATGATATAATATTTGGAGCCTCCAATTCAAAAATGAATGATGAATTTGCCCAACTAATGCATGGGGAGTTTGAGATGAGCTTGAAGGGAGAGCTCAACTTCTTCTTGGGATTACAAATAAAACAAATGGACGACGACATCTTTATCAACCAGAAGAAGTACACACAAGAAATTGTCAAGAAATTTCAACTCGAGACTGCCAAGCCCTTTGCTACACCGATGTCCACCTCACATAAAATGGAAGAAGAAAAAGGTAACAAAATTGATCAAAAACTCTTTAGGGGTATGATAGGATCCTTACTTTATCTGACTGCTAGTAGGCCTGATATACACTTCAGTGTTTGTCTCTGTGCAAGATACTAACCTTGTCCTAGGGACTCTCATTTAGCGGCCGTGAAAAGGATCTTCAGGTATTTGAATGGAACTCTTGACCTTGGTTTGTGGTATCCAAGGAATAGTTCATTTGACTTACATGCTTTCACTGACTCTGATTATGCTGGTTACAAAATGGATCGAAAAAGTACAAGCGGTCACTGTCAGTTTCTTGGGGGCTGAATGGTATCATGGGCCTCAAAGAAACAACATTGTGTGGCTTTATCTACTGCCGAAGCCGAGTACGTGGCTGCAGGTAGTTGTGCGGCTCAAGTGCTTTGGATCCAACATCCGTTGCTAGATTTTAGTTTTTCTTTAAAGAAAACTCCCATAATGTGTGATAACACTTCTGCAATAAACTTGTCCAAGAATCCTGTCCAACATTCTCGCACTAAGCACATAGAAGTTAGACACCACTTTATAAGAGATCATATCAATAAATGTGATTTTGAACTTGTTTTTGTTGATACAAAACACCAACTTGCTGATATATTTACAAAACCTTTGAATTCTGAACAATTTTTCTTTCTAAGAAGAGAATTAGGAGTGTGCAGATTAGACACTTAGATATTTTGAGCGGAATTGTACATACACTCTTGTCATCTTTTTCATAAAGAAACTGTTCATATTGCCTTTTGCTTAGCACATAAAAGTTTTTATTCTCCTTACTCTTCAAACTTTGCCTCTTGTGCATAACACACTGAATAATCATTTGGTTACTATACATGCGGTTATCCTTTTGCGTCCGCATGTACATAAATGCATATACTTCATCAATGTGTGCATGAATGCCATGATTTACCAGTATATCAAATAGTGTTAGTGGAAAGGTGGATCAAGTCTACCTGGAAGCTTTCATCATGTGTGAGTGTGGTCTTCGGACCTAAGTACTCCGCCACGTACCGGTAATCAAATTGCTTGAAAACATCATTTTGAAATGCTTGAGTGTATATATACTACACACCTTTCAGTTGAAATCTTCTATGACCTTACGCCCTTGCTGAATAAAATGCCTTGACAAGGACTTGTTTTAACATGGCACATATAAGGGGGAGGTTTTTGCTATAGCGGTCCATACACTTAGGGGGAGACATCACCATGAATAGGCTAATACATCTCTTACATTCTACGCAATCTCTCACACATTTTGCACATGTGAGTTAATGATTCTAACTAATAAGATTTCACTTATTCCACTTAACACACTTTAGGACTTTGGAACCCCTACATGGAAATCACGTTACTTGTGAGGAAAAAGCTGTCAGCCCCGTCAAAAATAGTCAATAAGTGTGATTAGGCATGAAGTAAATCGGGAATCCCCGCTGAGATAAATGAGGAGACTCGCATTGAAAAGTGTCATATCCACATAATCATAAGTGACGATGCCGAGTAACCGAGAAGTGCCCCTGAAACAAAGGGCATGACTCGTGTCAAAAGTTAGTCATCGTGTCATTAAAAATGTAAAATAATCTTGGGGTTGTGCGAAGCTACCAAAAGTCAAGCACGTTGTATGAAAGTGTAGGGAAGAAAAGTTCCTATTTGTGTTCTTTAGAAAATCTGAAAATCCATGCTATCTAGATTCATTGCTCATACTTCACATATTTACCTAAGGAGTTATTGTATGGATGTACACCTTGAATCAGTCATATTTCATGAGTCTTGTAGTACCACTTCTTGTAAGCACTACCCTTTTACTATTGCACATGAAATTCATGCTCTCGGTCTATTGCATTTTTCCTATCCTGTTCATAGAGAACTTGCTTGCTATACTATACACAGATGAGTGCATATGTGCTTGACTGCTTCATTCTTGCATTTCATATGCATCTCATTGAGTTAATTGTGCATATTGAGGCTTAACTTTCATCCTTTTCAGTGTTAATAATCCCCTATTTGACTCTGACAAAAAGGGGGAGAAATAATTTGCATTGTTGTTGCATTGGATTGAATGAAAACTCATGACTTACTTTGTTTTTGATTAATTGCGTTTTTGGCAAAAAGGGTGAGATTATGTTTTTGGCAAAAAGGACCTTTACATGTTGATTCAGCAAGTTATGAATTCCTGACTTGAAGTCATGCAACTAGCGTGCATGAGAAAATGGTTGTTTTGTCATCCTTCATGCAAATATCATAGTTATATAAATGGTTTTATCTTCATCAAAAAGGGGGAGATTGTTGTGCCCCGGACTGTTTTGACGAAGATTCTGAATGATATGTAATGATTTTGGGTTCAATGAATTTGCATGAATACATGTTTGATGAATGATTGCCTTGAATGAAAACTTGCTTGATTGATCAAATTGTCTGCTGAATGATGGGATATGGAATTGATCTAAAACACCTTGTTGAATTTCATATTCTAAATGTATGATTGGGCATAACATGAGAAATATTCAATCATGACTATGATGAATGAAGTTGTACTTATATGTTGAATGAAGCAGTGAATGAAAAGGTCATTTAGTGAGTCGCAAAATGAATGGATGCTTTGAATGTGGAATTTACAATGTGATGATTGAGAAAGTTTCAGTTGATATATTGAGATGATGAGTTGACTGGCAAATTGAATGCAGGTTAATTGTGAAATTTTTCATTCCAACTCTCAAGGCCAAGGTATGAACACATGATTTTTGGATCTTAGTGTGAATGGAAAGATCTGGGTGAAATTCATGCTTAATCGTGTAAATCTGAGTTGTATAAACTCCTTTGATCGATTGTGATACTTGTTTATGATTTATGGAGGTTTCAATTGCATTTACTATAGTTTTACTGCTATCAGTAAAAGTTTCGACCTCAGGGGTCGACACTTATTTGTGGAGTCTCTGCCTTGCGTTGAAATATAGGACGCTGGCAGAAAGTGTCGACCTACGGCGTCGACACTTTCACCAGGATTCTGCTGTTTTGCTAAGGCATAACTCTCGTGAAAAAGTGTCGACCCATGGGGTCGACACTTCTTACGAAGTGTTCTGGCCTGTGAAAAAGAACATAACATTCATGTTGACAAGTGTCGACTCACGAGGTCGACACGACACTCGTGACTCGGTTTTGCTTATATAAATGTTCTGGCAGAGCTTTCAAGAAAAAGAGTCGACCCCATGGGTCGACACTTTCCGGATCTCCTTCGAACCTATTAGGCTTGGATCCATTTGGCATGGTTGATGACCCTAATGACCTTAGGGCATCCCTTATGTCTTGTATGTTGTTTTAATAGGGTTTGGAGTGGACTTTTATGTCATTTGGGGGATCAAATCCCCTTGTATATAGTGCCGCCCTTCATTCGATCGGAACCCATCTCTTGAGCTTCTAACGTATTCATCTTGTTCTTGCAGGAAGAAGGAGAGGAACGGTGCTGCTCTTGGAGGAAGAACCCTGCGGCCAAGCTTTCTTCACTCGACCCCAACCTTGAAGCTGGAAGGAAGGCGTCCCTGCTCTCCTCCATCTCCTGGCTTGGGTGATTTTCGGCAAAGGGGGTCATTCTTCTCTCTCATATGTCTTCATTCTCAAGCACCCTTCATTCATCTCCATTTTGGTTGAAAGATTAGGGGAAGATCGATCTTGTTAATCATTCTCTTAGTCATTTTGTGCATAGATTGTTATTCTCTGAACTGGGCTTGTATTTTCCATTCTACTTTCATATCTTGACTATTTCGGAGCTTGTTCCGAGTGTGTGTGTGGGGTGTCTCGTCATAGTGTGAGAACCCACGTGTGTGGGCCGTCGAGCCCGTGTGTGTGGTTGCTGTCGTCGCGCAACGTTGATAGTGAAATCCTCTCGAGGTGAGAGGGGTGGACGTAGGACGGCACTTTGTCCGTCCGAACCACCTAAAAATACTGTGCCGTGGTTTGCTTGGTTGGTGTTGGTTGATATCTATTTTTCCACTCACTATACGAGTGTGAGACGGTGAGGCGTGAGTGTTTTCAACTGTCCGTCCGAATATAGTTGTCCGAGTGAGTACATCTGTGCACTGGGGAGTTGTCAGAGCTTGCTTGATCTAATTTCAGTTGTATTAATCAAGCCTCTGTCTTAGATTTATTCCTCATATCTGTGGCTTGTGTGGGTTACTTTTAATATTTGTGAAAAAGGGTGGGCAATCAATTCACCCCCCTCTCAATTGCCTCCTAACTGGGCCAACAGTTTGAGATGACGGACCACCGAAAAGTCAAGTTTGCCAAAATGAAACTGCTAGGGCAGACACAAACTTATTGGAGAAATATGGAGAACCTGCTATTTCACCTCAGGAGCCCCGGGTAGAGACGTGGGATGAGATGAGGTCCAAACTTAGGAAGAAGTACCTCCCTACTGTTGAAACCCTAGTTTTGATAATGACTTTCTATGAATCATGTTTAGATTAAAGTGCTTAAAATTCTTCGACTCTATTTTTTTTGTGTGGTTCACTTGCTGCATGTTATCTCATAAAAGAAATCATAGTCATTGCATGTCTTGTCCTGCTGGATATCTAGCTCGGTCCTAGTCTAGCTTAGTTCTGCATTTCACGTGTAAGTGCTTGCCTCTGTGCAAACCTTGCCTCGGTGCAAGTCTATGTTCACACACAAACACTGTCGTTCCATTTTCATCTCGGTGCATTACTTCTCATACACACAAGGGGTCAGTGTATTTCAATGCAGCATGCGCATTTAGGCTCGTGCATTCCTTGTCTTTGCATCTCACCTTTCAAGGTCGGTGCAAGTCTTTAGGTCCGTGCAATACTTGCACAGCACGCACTGTTTAGTATTGTCATTTAGTGTCAGTGCTTTCTTATCCATCATCTCGGTGCAAGTTCTGTCTTGCATTTTCTTTTGTCCGTATACTCTTCTCCATCATCTCGGTGCAACTCGTGTCTGGACAGCAAATCCAACTTGGTGCATCTATTGTGTTACGCATTTCTTTTTAAGAGTCAGTGCACTATTCACCCTAGACATCTCTAAACTCATTGCATATCTTTGGTTCTTGTTTTTGACTCGGTGCATAGTCTTCTTCTTGTGCCTCTTGGATTCATGTCAGTGCACATCAGCTGCACGGGTGGTCACTAAGATTTGTGCATATGCTGTCATGCATATTTATAAGCCAATATTGTGTCATGCATATTTGTAATTCATTACATTTCCCACGTCTGGTTTTATCAACTCAGTGCATGCTATGTTTACTCTCTCATTACCTCAGTGCAAACTGTGCTAAGTGCTTGACTAAGTGCCTTGCGTTTTGTGACAGAGCTTCTCTCCGAGGAGGGGCACGTGATCCAAGGCAGATCGACCTCCGAAAGAGTGCCACATAGAAGGCTACAATGCTTAGATGGTGACACGTGGCTGAGAGCCTTCTGGAAGCCATTTGGGCGGGAGTTCACCCTCCACATGCCCAGGGCGTGAGCACGGGATTCAGAGATAGAAGATATATATATATATAAATCCTTTCTGAAGTCCAGAGAAGAAGAAGGTGTGTGAATGAACAATTGAGAGAGAACTGAGAGAATACGAGGTTCCAGAGAGAAGGTAAAAAGATTAGCAGCGAGCCCAATCCAGAAAAGAAAAAGAAATTAAGAGAGAGCTTGTGGGAGAAGAAAAAGAGGTAGAGAAAGAGGGAGATCGTGAAAAGAATATCTGAGAGTCTGTCCACTGGTACTTGGATCAAATCCATACCAGTCTGCTCCTGCGTGAGCCATTTCATCGGATTTCATTGTCAGCCTTCAATAGCTATTTTCTACCATTTCTCTTTTCTTTATCTTACTCATCTGTTCAAGCTGTGTGGCAGCAGAGGTCAAGCTATAATCCTCAGCAGTTAGAGGAAGGATCCTCTGGATAGCAAGCTGTGTTGCTCAGCCGTTTGTATGCAAGCTGTGAGGATCAGCGGACGCAAGCTGTGTTGCGCAGCGTTTTCAAGTTGTAAGGCAGCAGGAAGCCTCACTCGGATTTGAGTGAGGGATGGACGTAGGTCTGCAGGTAGCAGACTGAACCATCTAAAATCTCCTTGTGCTATGTGTGGCTTGCTTGTTTTTTATGAATCGATAGATGCATGACTAGGCTCGAGTAGTTTAGCTTGGCTTTCAATATTTACTGGTGCACATCAGTTATTCTAGTCTTGATCTGATTTAATCAGCCCTTTGCATTTGGATTAATTGGGTTTCAGTTGGTCAAAGTTTTTATTGATAGAGGGATTCATTCACCCCCCCTTTGAATCCTACATGCACCATTGCTAGATCCCATCAATTGGTATCAGAGCGGTTGTCTGCACAAAGGGTCCCACGACCTAAAGATCAGTTCCCGGATTTGGTTTCGGTGCGTTTTCGTTTGATCTGTGTCTCTTATCTTTGCCTTCGATTGGTCCTGCATTTAGTTCAGTGATTTAATCTAAGGATGTCTTCGTTTGTTGATCTCCCGAAATATGAGGGTCTGAATTTTTATAACTGGCTAAACCAGTTCAGGGAACATGTGATGCAGTTTAATCCAAATCTGTGGATAATCATTGCACACAGCCCTTATGAAGTTCCAAAGGATAGATCCTTATGGAAAGCTTCAGACAGACTGAAATCCTCTGAGAATCAGGGAGCCCTGGACCTAATAAAAGGGGCGATAAATACTGATAAATTATCTTGCATTGTCAATTACTGCAGTGCCTCTGAAGTGCTCGACATGTTAGCATCCAGCAGGAGCCGAGATGAAGTGAAATGTCTCATGGCTTCAGATGAAGATCTGATTCAAACTGAAAAATCTTCCTCACAGGTAAACTCTGACATTGTCAACTTTACATTTGAAGATTTGGTAGACTTGAATGAACATCTCTTGATCAAGTATGATAGAATTAAATCTGAGAAAAGGAAGTTGAGGAGAGAGCTAGATATATTAAAATCTAAGAATAAGAACCTGAAAAATAATTCAATTCGAAATGAGGATTCGTGCAATGAATGTGCATTCTTAAAGGAATTGATTGAAGACTTAGATTCTGATGACAATATGCAGAAGAATCTGATTAGATCCCTGAAAGAATAAAATGAGTCATTGGTGAAACAGAAAAAGGAAACAGATGAATCTCAAGATAAATTGATTGAAGAAAACAGCCATTTGAAGGAACAAAATAAAAAGCTGATGGTTCTGAATACAGTCCTTTCTAAAAAATGGCTAGCTCTTGAAAGAGGAAAATCAATCTTGGAAGAAAAAGAAGTGAATATAGAATTGAAATTAACACAGGAGAATGAGACAATGAAAAGTCTAAATGATGGTTTGCATAATCAAGTCATTTCCTGTGAAGACTACATTGTTTCCTTGCAAACTGAAATTCAAGATCTAAAGAATTCCCTGGCAAAGTTTGTTAAGGGAAAGGACAATTTGAATATGCTCCTTGGAGCTAATGTTAATTTTCAGAGAGAGGGACTAGGTTACAGTCTAGTAATGAAGAAGGTTGATGGAAATAAATTGAAAACTGTCCTTGTTAAAAGTTCAGAACAAGGAAAACCTTCCACTTCATTTGTATTTCAGTTCACGGCAAAGAGAAGTGAAGAACAAAGTAAACATTTAAAAAATGGAAGAAAACAGAAGAAGAGTACAAACAAACATAGAACCAAAATTTCATCTAATGTTGTTAAAGTTTCTCTTGTTTCTGAAAATAGTCCTGAACAAGTGCATGATCGAAAAAACTTCCCCATTCAGTCACATGCAAACACAAAACCCTTTTCATGTCACTACTATGGACATAAAGGACATGTCATGGATGATTGCATTGTATTGGAAAATGATGAGTTAAATGCATGCAAGCATACCCACACAGTTCGAAATAAGTCTGTGAAAATGCCTGATAGAGTTGTCTCCGATGCATGTTATTACTGTGGCAAAAAGGGTCATTACCTGTATAATTGTTATTTAAAGAAACTGGAAGATCAAAACTACAGAAGTGGTTATGCAAAGAAACATGTTAAGAAATTTCAAAATCAGAGTGTTAGTTGCCTTAACTATGGATGATTTGGGCATGTTAAATCTGAATGCTGGTTTTTAAGAGACAAAAAAATATATCATGCTCACACGAACCATGTTGCATATAGGAGAATTCAGAATCCTATATTCATGCATAAACCTCCCATTTGCAATAAGTGTGGTAGATTAGGTCATACTGCTTTTAATTGTTCCAGGAAAAGCTGGAAACCATCAATGTGGGGTGCTATTCATCCAGCTGGACCCAAGAATCCTTGGAGTCCAAGGACTTTCAAATAACTCTTTGGCTACAGGTGTGCTTCTGAAGATAAAAAAAAGGGGGGGGAGCTAAATAAATTCAGAGGACTAAGGTCAGTCAAATTCCACCCTTTAGTTTCCATGTTAAATTTTTGTTTGCATAATAATCTCTGTGGAATACTGCATGATTAATTGAAACAATTCTGATGATTGATGACATTCTCTTATGAGTAATACATATTGAGAATAAAATTCATGCAAACTTCCTGCAGAATGCATATTTTGTTGATACACTTCTGTGAACTTTAAGAAAAACAAAAACAATAATGTTTGATGGAAATCTCTGCTCACTTAACGGCGATGCTTAGTCTATCTAAGGCAGCTGGTCATTAAAGGTATACCCGTCTGAAAAGGAGAACATGAGATTTAGTATCTCTTTTGCTGGCGAGCTTTAAGTATCTGGTCTGCTGTGAGCTGATAACTCTTTTTGTGGAGTGTCACTGGTATTGGTTCAGTGAGCTAGATGCTACCGTGTGAATGTTTAAAATCTTGAGAGGCTGTGCTTTGCTCTAGTAAGAGTCATTTTGTGGTGTCTGATGAATTTGGAAATACTGTTGCCGGTTCTGTCACTAGAGTAAGCTGAAGTTTGTTTGAGAAGACTGTCTGAAGGCTGGATAATGATTTATTTACTGAGAGAAGTGCTAGTGGGTTGATGGCCGTTCAAGCTGTGGTCTTTGGAAATGCTCTTACCCTACTCACGTATGGCATTCATCCTCCTTACCTTGTCATTGGTCTATCTCTGCTATCATTCTCTGTCTTCTAAATGTTTCTGGTTGTTCAAGTCAGGGGGAGTAGTATATAGATAAATACTGTCACCTTTACCCTCTTCAATGATTAAATGCCCAGATCACTCTGAACTAAAAAAACATCTTGCTGATCTAAATTGAGATATAATTTACAGTGTATGAACATTAAATCTTATCCGAATAGTTCTCACAAATAACAGTGAATGATTTCCCAATGATTTTGAAACAATCCAAATTGGAAGCTTCTCTATAGAAGGTCTGATATCTGAAAATCTTTAGTAATCAGCCAATCTGTTGGAAACCTAAGGTTTATATGTTTGTTACGTTTTGATAAAGAGATTTTTCTGATAAAAGAACTGGGAATACGCCATGATATAAAATGATGAAAGAGATTTTGGCAGAGCAATGGCATGACATTTGAGAAACTGACCATCTGTTTCAAAGAAATACAGAGGTTATGTCATGATAATTAATGCTAACTTTGTTCAACATATGAAGTACGAAAGTAAATTGCACTGAGTAACCAGGGATTCTGGTGTTTGATAGACATGTGTCCTTGTGTAAATAAGGTGCAGTTATACTAGAATACTCATCAGAAGTTTTTCCTAATAAAAAAAACGGAGGGAAAAAGGAGTAATGATATATATATATATGGTTGACCCAAGGGTTCTTTCAGTTAATCTCTACAGACTTAAGAAAAATATAAAACTAGGTTCTTCAATCAGATTTTGGCTAACGAAAAGGATCGGTAAGATTAATGACTTTAATGATTGAGTTGTTTCCCTGAATAAGCTATTTTACCTTCATTGACTTCAATTCATAAGATGTCTTGTGAAGAATTACTCTGTGAGATATAATCTCATATTCCGTAAATTGCTTCTCTACGAAGAAAGGCACCTTATTTTTAAGGAAAGGGTATTTTGGGTATTGTCTACTGAAGATTGGTAAAGTTGGTAATATTCCTCTATATACGGAACCCTATCTACTTTACCATTTTACCTTTTCTTTCGAAGCTGAAGCGTCCTCCCGCTCCGTGTCTCCTTTGCGCGTGCACAACCTGCAACCCTTCGCTTCTCCAACCCGTCTCTCCTCCCAGTGCACTTTCTCTATCTCCACGTT
The DNA here is from genome assembly GCA_022559845.1 of Amorphophallus konjac. Taxonomy (NCBI): domain Eukaryota; kingdom Viridiplantae; phylum Streptophyta; class Magnoliopsida; order Alismatales; family Araceae; genus Amorphophallus; species Amorphophallus konjac. The sequence continues at coordinate 215,786,032 of CM040123.1, read as the reverse complement.
TCGTCTCTCCTCCATCCCTGCTGCCGCCATGTCTACTTCGTTAGTCGTGAGCAAAGGGAAGAGAAAGTCAGTGAAGCAGCCGCACCCAGAAGATGCTATGTCCACGGTGGCCGCAGGACAACTTCAAGGGACGAAAAGATAAAAGAAAGCAGCTTCTACCATGAGGAAGGGAGATACGTTTACAACGTCTACAGAGAAACCTCTACTAGTGTTGGAAGCTGGGAAGATTATACCCCCTCGGTATATTGATTTTGCTGATCAAGAGATGGCTTCCGAGTTCCCTGAGGTACTTGAGCTGTTTGAATTCCAGCAATGGAAAGATTTCTTAAGCTTGCATAGGGTGTATTGCCCTACTCTGGTAGCAGAATTCTACAGTAACTTGAGGTACGATAATGCTAAGTTCGTAATCTTCTCTCTGGTCAAAGGAAAAGTGATAGAGCTATCTGAGCAGTCTCTTCACAGGATTCTAAGAGTCCCTGTAGATGGAGAGGTCGAAGGAGGGTCTACTTTTAACCTATATGATGCGTTCTCCCTCATCACTGACCTGCCTAGAAATATTCATGACAAGCGGCAGACTAAGCTCGGTTATTATAAAACCAACAAACTTTCTGCACCCAAGAGACTACTCCATCACATTCTCACCTCCATGATTACTCCACAAGTAGGAGGAAGGGGTAGACTGACAGATTCTCAGCGGTTCATTCTCTACTACTTGCTAAAGAAAATTAGAATCTGTTTGCCGCACGTAATGATTCAGATTATGGGAATGTGCAAAGAGTCAAGAAGATATTTTCCTTATGCTGCTCAGTTGACTACATTTTTCAAAGCGGAAAACATCTCACTGGATGGTGAAGTTGTGTCAACAATCCCCAGGATAAACATTTATAACATGGGTTTCATTAATACATTCATGAAAAAGAAAGGAACCAAACGAACAAGTACTCCTTCTACAAAGGATACTCCATTGGAAAAGGATACAGAAACCCGGGATGAGTCAGTGTCTAAATAACCCACACAAACCTCATTCAAAGAAACTCTCATTCTTGAGTTGATTCAAAGTAAGAGTCAATCAGCTAAGTCACCCATGGAACCAATTCATTAGGAGAAGGATCAACCACCAGCTCAAGTTCAAGAAACTGAAGGTTATGATGAGCAAGAACTTCAACTGGACCCAACTGCAGCTACAGCAACTAAGGCACCTCAAATTCATGAAATAGTTGAACAGAATGTTCAGGATGAAAACATCATTCAGGAATTAGACCATAATATTCATGAGATATTTGACGCTTTTGGACAGCAGTCACAGGAAAGACTAGTTACTAATCAAGCAGAGCTGGCGCAGGAAGAGGCTCTAACAGAAGAACTACCTAATGACAGAGAAAGGAAATAGCTAAATTGGTCGACGAGGTTATGAAAGAAGCTGCTGAAATAATTTATGAAGGAACTACCGATTCTGTAGTCAATGAACAAGAAAATGATCAACAAGGATCTCAACCACCTGCTGAAGAAGCTCAACATGAGCAACCAACTGGTTTAGCTCCAGGGGCAACTGAAGAAGTATCACAAGACTAGGTCATGGGACCTGCCCCTCACCATAGGATGTATCGCAAGATGTCTTTCTCTCAGGCTCCTGAGTATGGTCCATACCTTGGAGAACTAATTAGTCTTGGCATACCACCTCCTCCACTCCCTGAACAGCAACATGAATACTTCACTGAGCTGCCAGATTCCAGTGCCTCTAATTCTAGTACACATGGAACAAATACTAAACCCAATCTTGCTCAGATGTTATCTAAGCTGACAGAGATTGTTCTAGATCAGAATGACTTGATGAACAAATAGTTCCTGTTCCAGACTGTTCAAATAGACAGAATAGAGAGCCGAATGATACATTTGGAAAAGTTGTGAAACGCCAAGGGATAAAATTTTTAACTGCTAAGCGAAAGACAGATGAAACTGTAAGAGAAATGTTAGAATCTTTTATGGGTATCAGCACACGAATAGGTGACATGGTCAGTAAACTTCAAGATACCCAAGTCTCCATATTCACCAATATGGGTAAAATTCTTGACCACACCTTTGATCTGAAAATTGAGTTTGAACTTTTAAAGAGCACATTAACCAAGATAGCAACCACTCAGCCAGAAATCATCACAAAGTTTGAAGCTATTGAGTCTAATTTGGAAACATTGTCAGAGACAGTTAAACAAGCTCTTAACAAACGAGAGTCAGTTACCTCTCTAGTAGAAAGGCTGGGGAACACTGTGCATCAGAAACTTGATAGACTAGCAGACTCAATTAGATATCTTTGTACTTCTTTATTGAACACATCATATTCTGCAAGAGACAGGGGGAGCTACCGAGGTCACTAATCTCTCCAAATTCCCCATTTTTGATAATGACAAAGGGGGAGAAGAGAATCTCAAGTATGAAGAAGACATCATGGATTCTGCTGGGTATATGCTGCAAAGAAACTCTGCAAGAAACTCTGCAAAGATATTGTCAAGTGGAATTATGAGCTGTCAAGAAGGAATATGTGCTGCTTCTAATATTTTGTTTGTGTGAAAAGAGATGTACATTCAAACACTAATGTTTATTTTCTTAATACTCACAGAAGCATTACTCTTACATGTTGCATATTTGCATCTTGTTCATTTACACAGTTGTTTGAATGCTGAGTTCTGAATATTGTCATGGTTTAATCATACATGACTCATAGTTGTCATAATCAAAAAGGGGGAGACTGTTGGAACCATAGTTTTGATAATGACTTTCTATGAATCATGTTTAGATTAAAGTGCTTAAAATTCTTCGACTCTAATTGTTTTGTGTGGTTCACTTGATGCATGTTATCTCATCAAAGAAATCATAGTCATTGCATGTGTTGTCCTGCTAGAGGTCTAGCTCGGTGCTAGTCTAGCTTAGTTCTGCATTTCACGTGTAAGTGCTTGCCTCGGTGCAAACATTGCCTCAGTGCAAGTCCATGTTCACACACAAACACTGTCGTTCCGTTTTCATCTTGGTGCATTACTTTTCTCATACACATAAGGGGTCAGTGTATTTCAATGCAGCATGCGCATTTAGGCTCGTGCATTCCTTGTCTTTGCATCTCACCTTTCAAGGTCGGTGCAAGTCTTTAGGTCCGTGCAATACTTGCATAGCACGCACTGTTTAGTCTTGTCATTTAGTGTCAGTGATTTCTTCTCCATCATCTCGGTGCAAGTTCTATCTTGCATTTTCCTTTGTCCGTATACTCTTCTCCATCATCTCGGTGCAACTCGTGTCTAGACCGCAAATTCAACTCGGTGCATCTACTGTGTTATGCATTTCTTTTTAAGAGTCAGTGCACTGTTCGCCCTAGACATCTCTAGAGTCATTGCATATCTTTGGTTCTTTTTTTTTGACTCGGTGCATAGTCTTCTTCTTGTGCCTCTTGGATTCATGTCCATGCACATCAGCTGCATGGGTGGTCACTAAGATTTATGCATATGGTGTCATGCAAATTTATAAGTCAATATTGTGTCATGCATATTTGTAATTCATTACATTTCCCACATCTAGTTTTATCAACTCAGTGCATGCTATGTTTACTCTCTCATTACCTCAGTGCAAACTATGCTAAGTGCTTGACTAAGTGCCTTGCATTTTGTGACAGAGTTTCTCTCCGAGGAGGGGCACATGATCCAAGGCAGATCGACCTCCGAAAGAGTGCCACGTAGAAGGCTACAACGCTTAGATGGTGACACGTGGCTGAGAGCCTTCTGGAAGCCGTTTGGGCGGGAGTTCACCCTCCACACGCCAAGGGCGTGAGCACGGGATTCAGAGACAGAAGATATATATATATATATATATTCTTTCTGAAGTCCAGAGAAGAAGAAGGTGTGTGAATGACCAATTGAGAGAAAATTAAGAGAATACGAGGTTGCAGAGAGAAGGTAAAAAGATTAGCAGCGATCCCAATCCAGAAAAGAAGAAGAAATTAAGAGAGAGCTTGTGGGAGAAGAAAAAGAGGTAGAGAGAGAGAGAGATCGTGAAAAGAATATCTAAGAGTCTGTCCACTGGTACTTGGATCAAATCTAGACCAGTCTGCTCCTGCGTGAGCCATTTCATCGGATTTCATTGTCAGCCTTCAGTAGCTGTTTTCTGCCGTTTTTCTTTTCTTTATCTTACTCATTTGTTCAAGCTGTGTGGCAGCAGAGGTCAAGCTGTAATCCTCAGTAGTCAGAGGAAGGATCCTCTGGATAGCAAGCTGTGTTGCTCAGCCGTTTGTATGCAAGCTGTGAGGCTCAGCGGACGCAAGCTGTATTGCGAAGCATTTTCAAGCTGTAAGGCATCAGGAAGCCTCACTCGTGTTTGAGTGAGGGATGGACGTAGGTCTGCAGGCAGCAGATTGAACCATCTAAAATCTCCTTGTGCTCTGTGTGGCTTGCTTGTCTTTTATGAATCGATATATGGATGACTAGGCTCGAGTAGTTTAGCTTGGCTTTCAATATTTACTGGTGCACATCAGTTATTCTAGTCTTGATTTGATTTAATCAGCCCTTTGCATTTGGATTAATTGGGTTTCACTTGGTCAAAGTTTTTATTGATAGAGGGATTCATTCACCCCCCTTTGAATCCTACACGCACCATTGCTAGATCCCATCACCTACCTCCTGTCGCCAGCGTCTCATAGACAGATGGCAGAGTCTCACCCAAGGAGATCGGTCCGTCTCCGATTACATCACCGAGTTTGATTAATACTTTTTGCGATGTGACGCCACGAAGGAGAGCTCCCTTACTGTCTCCCATTTTAGGCGTGGTCTGCGGCCACACCTACAGTATGAGCTTTTCCGCCGCAAGGTAGAGAAGTTGGAGGACGCGTACCAGGTTGCTCTCGAGGTGGAGCAATTTGAGGCGAAGTTTGCTCCTACTCCGCGCCAGGGGGTCCCATATCCGCGTGTGTCTAACCCTAGGACCACGCCTGGTTCCTAGACTTGATGGCCTGTGGCCCACCCCCAGGAACCTCCTCGCTAGGACCTTGCTGCTCCTAGGCACCCCCTCCTCCGTGAGATGCTCCCGTACGCCAGCAGGCACCCGTCCATGCCCCTAGACCTGCCCAACCCTCCATACCGACTCGACCACCCCTACTTCCTACACCCCTAGTCCGTCTTGTGGACAAGGGTAAGGGGCCGATGGTTGGTGGAACATCCCAGGGCTTCGGGACTCAGGGAACCTGCTATAGGTGTGGTGGGGTTGGCCACTATTCAGCCAAGTGTCCCACTCGGGAGTCGCTTGTCATATCTAATCCATCTACCAGCGACCCCACACCAGAGTTGGTGTCGATCAGTTACGAGGCTGATCAGGATTTAGCGGAGTAGTTCTTTGATGAACTTATGAAGGGAGAACTAGTTGATGCCCCAGGTACCCAGCATCAGGGTGATGTACAGCTGGGAGTAGTCAGGTGCATCCTTACCCAGCCCCAGGTGAGTGACGACTGGCATCGTACCACCATCTTACATATATTTTGTAGGCTGGGAGGAAAGGCATACAAGGTGATCATTGATAGCGGGAGTTGCATTAAAGCCATCTCTATGGGCACGGTTAAGCGTCTGGGTTTGACGCCCTGTAGATCACCCCGCACCTTATAGGGTTTCTTGGGTGGATTCTACTTCCATCTTGGTCAGGCTGTGGTGTCTGGTGCCGCTGTAGTTCCAGGCTTATCATGATGAGATCTGGTGTGATGTGTTGCCCATGGAGGTGGGTAGCATTATCCTTGGTAGACCTTGGCTTTTTGATCGGGATGCCACCTCCAAGGTCGGTCGAACACTTGCACATTCGACCACGGGGGCCATAGGATCACCCTCCTTCCCACTCAGCCGAAGGATCCTTCTGTCCAAGGACCAGCCGGTCCCAGCACTTCCACCCCTCCTAGTTATGGGATAGTTGGTCCTTCCACCTCATCCACGATGCGGGCTACTACCTCTTCGATTGCTCCTAGCACAGGAGGCCTCCCACCCCGGAGGTTAATGATGATTAGCCCGCGAGAGATGGTGCAAGAGGTGACCAGGGGTAGCCCTATCCTTGCTGTTGTTGTCCGAGGAGTAGTGGATGTCGCTCCTGGGTCTGATGATGAGCACCCCCCAGAGGTAGCTATGATCCTCCGGGACTTTTCTGATTTCTTCTCAGAAGACCTCCCCGAAGGCCTTCTGCCTATGAGGGACATCCAACATGAGATCGACCTTGTCCCGAGCTCATCCTTGCCCAACCACCCCACTACAAGATGAGTCCCACGGACCATGTCGAACTTCTAAGGCAGGTCGAGGAGTTGATGAGTCGGGGATCTCTTAAGGACAGCAAGAGCCCTTGCGCTGTTCTCGCATTATTGGCCCCGAAGAAGGATGGCACATGGAGGATGTGAGTCGATTGCCATGCGATCAACAAGATCACGGCGAAGCATCGCTTTCCCATTCCCCGATTGAATGACTTGTTAGACATGATGTCGAGAGCCACTATCTTTTCAAAGATAGATCTTCGTAGTGGCTATCACCAGGTGCGGATCAGGCCTTGGGATGAATGGAAGATGGCATTCAAGACAAAGGATGGTCTTTATGAGTGGTTAGTTATGCCCTTCGGGCTTTCCAACGCCCCTAGTACCTTCATGTGATTGATGACCCAGGTTTTATGCCCTATGATAGGGGTCTTCTTGGTCGTGTACTTTGATGGCATTCTTATTTACAACCGCACTAGGGAGGACCACTTAGACCACCTTAGGCAGGTCTGTGTCATTTTGAGGCGAGAGAGCTTATTCACCAACCGGAAGAAGTGTGCCTTCATGATTGATTAGATCACCTTCCTCGGGTTCATTGTGTCTAGAGATGGAGTCTCTGCTGATGCGGAGAAGATTAGGGCCATCAGGGAGTGGCCCGAGCCCCGCACCCTCCACGATGTCTGGAGCTTCCATGGCTCAGCGACGTTCTATCGCCACTTCATTCGTGACTTCAGTTCTATCACTGCCCTGATCACTAATTGCATAAAGAAGGGGGCATTCGTATGGACTAAGGCTGCAGTCACGGCCTTTCAGGATATTAAGGAGCGCATGACCCATGCACCTATCCTTGCTTTACTTGATTTTTCTAAGGTGTTTGAGGTCACATGTGATGCTTCTGGAGTGGGTATTGGTGGCGTGTTGAGTCAGGAGTCCCACCCCATAGCATTCTTTAGCGAGAAGCTTAATGATGCCAAACTGTGATATTCCACATATGACAAAGAATTTTACGCAGTTGTCTAGGCATTGAGGTATTGGAGGCATTATCTTTTGCACCAGGAGTTTGTCCTCTTTTCTGATCATGAGGCCTTACAATTCCTCCATACCCAAAAGAAGCTGAACACTCACCACAATCATTGGGTGGAGTATCTCCAAGAGTACACATTTGTGCTCAAGCACAAGACGGGGGCAGAGAACAAGGTCGCCGATGTGCTGAGTCAGCGGATGATGATGTTGACCACCATGAGTGTTGACGTGGTAGGGTTAGAGAGGCTGAAGGATGCTTATGTTGATTATCCGGATTTCGATCCGATCTGTGCAGCCCGTCAGGCCGCTCCCTCACGTGATTATAGCGAGTTTGTGCTACAGGAGGGTCACCTATTTCGGGGTGACAAGTTGTGCATCCCACGGACTTCTGATCGTGACTTTCTTACATGGGAGATGCATGCGGGAGGTCTTGCTGGCCACTTCGGCTGGAACAAGACCATAGAGTCGGTTGAGCATAGATTCTATTGGCCGAGCTTGAAGAGAGATGTCGCTCGCATCGTGGCCCAGTGCCGCACTTGCGCTATGGCCAAGCAGAGGAAGTAGAATACCGACCTCTATACTCCCCTCCCCGTCCCGGATAGTCCTTGGCGGGATATTAGCATGGACTTTGTCTTGGGATTGCCCCGCACCCTCCGACGGCATGACTCTATCTTTATGGTTGTAGACAGGTTCTCGAATATGACATTATTCATTCCGTGCTCCAAAACCTTGGATGCCTCTAGAGTTACCGGTCTATTATTTTCACACTGTGTCTCCAGGTTCGGACTCCCCTGCACTATAGTGTCTGATAGGGATGTGCGCTTCACTAGCTATTTTTGGAAGAGCCTATGGCACATGATGGGCACCCAGTTGAAATTCTCCACTACATATCACCCCCAGACCGATGGTCAGACTGAGGTTGTCAATAGGAGTTTGTGTTGACAATTCAGAGGGGGGGGGGTGAATGAATTGCCCTCTAAAAATCTTGTCCCGATTATCCTTCAGTTAATCAAATTATGTGAACTAAGACAACAGGTGCAAAGGAAAGCATGGAAGCTTTCTTCTAACAGCAACCTAGTCTCACGGATGTGCACTTCAATCGGAAAGCTGAATAGAGAGAATAGTGATTGCTTATAGTAGTCTTTGACCAATTTAAAAATTGATATGAAACTAAAAGCGGAGTTAAGCTACTGATTGAGTTCTCACAAATGAGAAACTCAATGGAGTACTAAATCAAACACCCCCTATGTACAACAATCAAACGCTAGATAATAAGAACAGTGAACGGCCTACGCATGCATCTAGCGAATCAAATATTAGACATGCAAACCACACAGTGCAAGGGAATTTTTAGGTGGTTCGGCCAGACACCCGTCTGCCTACGTCCACCCCACACTCAACCCGAGTGTGACTTCCACTAGCCAGGTGCTAGACAAGCAGACTCAGTCTGCAACAGACATTGCCTCACAGCTTGACTAGGGGAACAGCCCCCCCTCTTCCTCCACGCCGGAGGGAACCCACAAATGGCACCAGCCACTTGCAACGGGAGGAATCAACCTCCCTTCCTCCAATCCCAGAGGGAAACACCTAGCAGCACCAAGCTGCTGGCAGACCAGAGGCCTAGCCTCTCTTCCTCCTCAGCTGGAGGGAACCCACTCGCGGCACCCTGCTGCAAGCAAACAGGAGATCCCACGATCTCCCTTGTCCTGATCAACCAGGAGAAAACAAATGCCCAACTGGGTAAACGGAAGAACAATGATCGAAGTAAAAAAAAAAAAGGAATACAAATCAAACTGAACCGGATATGGAATGAAATGCAAGAACCAGACTGGCTCTGGATTTGATCCACGAGACCAGATCTTCTCTACTGCTTAATCTCTCACAAGCTCTCTCTATTTCTTCTTCTCTGAACTTTTCTTCTTCTTCCTTCTTCTTCTTCGCTCTGCTGCTTCTCTTCTCTTCTTTTGCTCACACTCTCAGATTTCTTCGCTGGAGAGCTTCCTCTTCTTCTGTGGAGAGTTAACCCTTTTCGAGAGGATGATGGGGTGCTTTTATATCAGAAACAGAGCCTCCGAAGGTTGAGTAGAAAATGCCCTAGTGACCACTGATTGGTCCACTTGGCAGGGTAGCACCCCTTATCTAACACGTGTCAGCATCCTGCCCCTTTTTCCCATCCGATCACGTGCCCCCTCGAATGGTTGGAGGCATCCTCAGACTTGAACGAAAGTTCCTTCCTCGTGGCAGGGTAGCAGTCAGTGGCTTACACGTGTCTGGCTCGTAGGGTTCCTGCCAATCAAAACATTCTTACATTCAGTGCAATATTTGAGAGATAAAAGGCTTGCACGGGTTTTGCACATATTTGAATAGAAAGTGCATGAGGTACAGGCCAGTGCGTCAACACATCCAACGGAAGCGTCGACGCAGTCACATATGTGCACGGACAACAAATTGGCCAAACATGCAAGAGGTTAGAACAGTACTGGCCTAATCAGCATGCAGCAAGCAATATAAATGATACATGAACTATGTTTGCCTGAAACAGGCACTAACTGGAGAGCAGTGAGGCAAGAGCGCACCAATCCATTTCTGCACAAAGGCAAGGCAGGTTAATAATACAGAATCACACCAATGCGTTAACGTAGATCCTGTAGTGTTAACGCAGTGGATGGACAAACAGAGGATGACAGCTCAGAAAACACTCCATGGCGTTAACCCATTCTACCACTGCGTCAACCCACTGCAGTGGGTCATAAATGAGTGAATCCTAATATAACCAGGTCATTCAACCAGGCAAATTCCAAGCACAGTCAATGACCCGATTTTGAAGTAATCATTCGAGCATAGACAAACAGAATAACCACGAGTTCCTGAAATTATAAGCAATGCAATGTATATAACCAAATAAGCAGACAAAAACATGATCCTATTTTACCACTGCGTCAACGCAGTACATAACTACGTCAACGCTGTGCAACCAATTCATGAAGGATGCGTCAACGTAGTGGCTTGCTGCGTTAACACAGTGCAACCATTTCATGAAGGCAGTAAGCAGAATTCATGCTAACAATGTGCAGAGATGAGCAAGACTTACTAAGCAGGAAATCATGAAGTCAAGCAGCCGTGCAATACTCACACACTCAAAGCAGCTAAGCAAGCAGTTCATTCAAATAGTAATACAATCAATGCAGTTGAGACAAAGGGCACATCACAATGTCACAGTGTAATGTCACATTGTTACTTAAATTCATCAGTGTAATTCATAATGTCTGCTATCATCAAAATCACACAGGGGCACAACAGTTTGGGGGATCTTCTTAGGTGTCCTGTCTGAGATCGAGTCAGGGATTGGGATTTGGTCTTACCCTTAACTGAGTTTGCCTATAACGATTCGATCAATAGGTCTACAGGTATGAGCCCCTTCGAGATTGTCACTGGCCGTAGACCTAGGAAGCCCATAGACCTGGTCCCATCTCCCACCCAGTCCCGTGTGTCCGAGTCAGCCGAGTCTTTTGCTGATCACATTAGATAGTTGCATGAGCATATCCGTCGTCACATTGAGTCTAGCAATGCACGATACAAAGAATTGGCTGATGCCCATAGGCACCACCGTGAGTTTCAGGAGGGCGATTATGTCATGATCAGGGTCAGACCTGAACAGTTTCCCTTGGGAGCCATGAAGAAGTTGCATGCTCGCGCTGCCGGTCCCTTTCAGGTAGTGAGGCGAGTCAGATCAAATGCATATGTTGTGGACTTGCCAGATGATTACGAGATCAGCTCCACTTTCAACGTCTCGGATCTCGTCGCTTATAGGGATCCAGCGGTGATACCTAGTGAGCCCTTTGAGCTGTCTCCACCCATTGTGAGTGACACCACCCTAGAGTGTCCACCTCCAGCCTTATTACCTCGGCTGTGAGAGAAGATAGAATGTATACTAGACGAGCAGGTGACGGCTACTCGAGGCAGAGTGTACCAGCGCTATTTGGTGCGTTGGAGGGGACGGCCCGCGTCCGAGGGCACATGGATCAACCGGGACGAGCTACAAAGGACAGATCCTGATCTGCTGGAGTGATATCAGAGTGACCCTGACCCCTACTCGACGGGGTCGAGCTTCTCCCACCCGGGGAGAATTGGTGGGGACACCAGAGCCAGCCGCTGGTACCAGACGCGCAGCACGCCGACATCTTTTTGGTTGGGTGATAGTATGGAGCCTCCCTCAGAGGTTTGATATTTTTCTGTATTTACTTTGAGTGTATTGGTGTGTATTTGTATTTGTAGGTGTATATGAGTGTAATTGGGTCAAAAATGGAATATGGGCTAAATTTCATGTAAGGGGCCCAATTTTCCAAATGGGCCTCAAGACTTTTAAGAGCCCAATTGGGCCTTCCTTCCTTGGTGGGCCTCCATTCAAAGAGGGCCCAATATGATGGCCCATGGTCAAGGGGACCATGAGTTGCCAAGGTTGACCTCAAGGGGGGTGCCCCCTTCTTTGTCTCTACATGGGAAAATTGTTTATTGTATTTTATTCTCCCTTCCCATTTATGCCCCTTTGACCAAGGGCATTATAGGTCATTTGGATAGGTCTAGGGTTATAATATATAATGTCTCTTGTTGTATTTTGGTGGAATTAATGAAGAAATTATATTGGAAAAGGAATTTTGGCGCACCCCCTCTCCCTCCCCTTCTTCTCGGTGTTTTTCATCTCCTTCCTCCAATCTTCTTCAGATCTGAGCCTAAATCTTCTATCTCCCTCAAATTTCTTCCTCCTCTCCTCTTCCTCTATCTGCTGTGATCGTTCGCTGCCACTGCTGCCGCCGTTCGTGCCGCCGTTGAGCATCCACAAGCCGGCCACCATCTGCTGCCCTGAAATTCGAATTTGTTGGATAACAGCTCGGTGAAAGGGCTGGTACGAGAGATCCGATCGTTGGATCATAATGAAATTTTGAGGGTAGGTTTCCCCCTATCATAGACCATTCCCAGTTTAATGTTTAGGTCAATCAGAGTCCGTTTACCCCCTTTCCCAGCCATCTGTTCTTCCCTCTCAAAGTCGGCCTGTGTGCAGATCTGTGAGATAGATCCCGATAGCAGAATTTTCTCACCCCTCAAATGTTGTCATAAAATCATAAAAAAAGAATGTGCGTCACCATCACCCTCCCCTCTACCCACCATAAAAATCCCAGGTCATAATTCGTTCGTTTGATCCTCGGTCAAAGCCCTTGATCAGGCAGTTCATGTTCTGCCCAGCTTGTTCTATATTTCGGGGCAGAGTGCTCAGTCAATTTCCAGTCATTCCTATATCCAATTCAGCCGTTGGACTGATCTGAAATTCTAGTATGTTGTAGGATTTTGAGTTCTCTTTCCAACGGTACCCATTGCGTCCCGATCCGACGTCGGAGCTGGGCGAACTAGCCGTTCTTATCTTTGTGCGCAGATCTGGCCAGAAGCTGAGCTGCGGGACAGCCTTGGGAAATAAATCCCAAGAAATCGCCCGACTCCACCCCAATGAACGCCGCTCCCGAGGATCGACCCAAGACACTCCAGAAATGCCCCACAGGTCGTTGCAGCCAGGAGGCCCCCCGGACGTCACCGTACCAGCAACGGGTCCCACATGATGTCCTGCGGGCCCGAGTGAACCTAGCTGAACCAGCCGACCGCGTCCGCCCGAGCGCCACCGACTGCTGCCCGTCAACCTGAGATTGGTGCTCCCAGACCCCACGTGTCACCTATTACCTCCCTGCGTGGAGTGGGCCATGGAATTAATTCTGTAATTAATAATTATTACTGTACCGGGAGTTACGGATCTCGGCCGGGAAGTTTTCCCTACGCCCCGAGCGTGGAGGTACATTCGCCACCCTCTTTGTCATATTTGCTTGTTTAGTATGCGTTCTAGATGCCGCTGCATGTGTGTTAGTTTATTTCTTAGCTAGCTAAATTAATCACCGATGTGGGTTGTGAGTGCGAGACCCGTCCCATGACTCGTTCCGAGCACGAGAGTAAGCTGACCTCCCGAGACTCAAAGCCAATTTCCCAACCGTGCAGATCGTCATGTTTCCCTCGCCGGGGACAACTGTGAGTTAGAGCTTCTTGTTTGGGGCATGATCGCCTCTTTTGGAGCTCGTTCGGTGCCACATTGTAGTGTTGTTACTGGTCATGTTGTCTTATTAGTCGTGTCGTCCTATAGAGTCCAAGGTCGCAACCAATCCGAGTTGAGTCCCGTAGTCGTCCTGCATCAGTTTACCCTGCACAGAGTTCCGAAGGCTCGACAGCCAAAAACATGAGTAAAGCACAAAGCACGTTCCGAGACTCACAAAGGTGCTCCGAACTCACATATTCAGATCCGAAAAAATCAAGGGTGTTACACGGCACCACTCGATTCTGATGCAGCCACGGCCGACCAAGCAGTGCCTTGCTTAAGGTGTCAGAGTTGATGACATGGAACTGCACCTTGGTGGTGAATCTTCATATCCCTGACCTCGATCAGGTGAACATTGAAGTAATGCTTCTGATAGACTTGGTAAGGGAGTATATTTACTACTACCCCTAGGTCAATTAGAATTTTGTTGATGGGCTGGCCATTTAATTGCCCCTTCATATATAAGGGTCTATTGTGGTTGGCCACTGGCAGGAGCATATCCTCATATGCAAAGGTAACAACAGATTCTGAACACATCTCGGCAAAGCAGCTCTCGAAGTGCGCCGGGGTTTGCAAGGCTGCAATGATGGCTTGCCAAGTTTCTTCATCTAGGGAGTGTATCTCCTAGACGTTGAATCTTGCTCAAATTCTCTTCAGTTGCTTCAAAATCCGAGCGCCATCTCTTACATTGGCCAGCCTTGCTTCTTCAGCTTTCTTCTGCTTACGGCAGCCTGGTGTCGGAGGCATCGGCTCAGAAGGTAGTCTATTTTATTCCTCGGGAGTAACCTGATCCCGACTTATCGGATCTATTGATTCTTTTACTTAGATGGGTTTGGCAATAGGGGTGATGCCCTTGCCACTTTTATCTACCAAAAACGGCACACCGGAGGCCTGAGTGGAAGTGTTCTTAGCCTTTGACTCAGCTTGCTGGCATGGCTACTTTCCCTTCTTTGCCGACAAAAATTCAGTGAACAAGGGGACTTCCTAGCCGCTTGCATCTTCAGGGTAACGGCCCGGTGGAGGCGTGACTTTTGCGCCCTTTATCTCAAGTTCGAGGATTTGGAACGGTTGTTCTCCCCTGAACATGATATTGTGGTTAGCCAGGGTTAGACATCCCCGCTTCCTCCCAGACTTGATTGCATGATAGGAGGTGGAAGTTTCAACCTGGTTTGCTTCAGCCGGTGTGAAACATATTTCTTCATCACCTTCTTCAGCGCTTTGGGCTAAGTTGAACAAAGCCGATAAAGTATTCCAGGAGATCTTTTCTCTGCAGGCATCTGCTCAAGTGGAGCATCTTTCGGGGCAATCCCTCCCTAGAATTCATCTTTAGCTTCTTGCTCTAGCCTGAGGGACTCTAGATGTTTCCAAGGAACATATTCTTTTAGAGTACTGGTTGAAGCTTAGGGTGTTCATGTTCATCTAACCCATTTATAATCTTATGCAGCTGTTTGACTATTGGGCTAACTTCTTGATGTACCCACAATGGGGTTTGCTTCTTATTATCGGTTAGCCTCCTGATGTCCATTCGAGGGGCCGTATCATGCTAGACCGGGGTCACAACAAGTGAAGCTGGCTGGGGTGTAATGCCATGAATTCAGACTCTCGGAGCAGAGCGGGATGCCGATCTTCTCTTCACCTTTGTAGGTACCATCTGCCAGTCTTTCTGGTCTTTTGCTGGGGTCAGCACAAAAGCCTCATAGGTGTGCTTTGTGCAAGCTTCTGCCACCTCTTCGGGCAATTGCTGATATAATGATATTATGTTGATAGTTGCCTTAGTGCGGGCATTTCATGCGGGCGTGGAGGATCCACCTTGTACTCGCCCATTTGTAGCTCCCCCTTTTTAATCAGACTTTCAATCACTTCCTTAAAGACGTAACAGTCTTCAATGGGGTGCCCGAGCATTTGATGGTATGGGCAGAAGCGAGGATCATCTTTCCTCCTATCATCACCTGGCCTCTTTGGGTCTGGCAATGTAATATTGTTGTAGCGGGTAGCCCATGCAAACAATACCCGAGTCTTCTCCTTGGGGAAGAAGTACAGCTTCTTCATTTTGTTCCGTAGAGAGGGGCTCCCCTAACGTTCAGCTGGCTTAGCGGGAGGAGGGTCGGCAACTCTTTTGTCTTAATATTTCTACTACTCAAACGCCTTGAGGTCTACAGTATGCACTTTTTTGTGCGTAGGCCGCTTATCAGCCGCTTTGGCTTTTTGACTGGAAGCAAGAGGGGTAGAAGAATATCTTTAGAGGAAAGCCTCGATTTCTGCCACCGCATTGTTTAATCAGTCGAAAGACCTGATTTCCATTCCTATCATCCTCTCAAGGACCTCCCTCTTCAGATTTTGCTTGCAAATCTCTACAACATCTTCTTGGTGTGTTGGACGCTTGCATTTCATGCTAATATTCTGCCATCTCTTGATATACTCCAGGGTTGTTTCATCATTTTTTTGCCTGGAAGCATATAATTCGGCCACAGTGACCTCCCTTTCAGCAATGTGAAACCGCTCCCAGAACTTCCGTTGCATATCGGGCCAGTCGTTAATGGACCTAGCCGGCAGGTTCGAGTACCACTCGAAAGTGAGTCTCGTGAGGGAAGACCCGAAGAACTTCAGCAGGTAGGACTTGTCCGCTACCAGATCATCCATCACATTCTGTAATAGGCTATGTGCTCCTTCAGGGATCCTAGCCCGTTGAACTTGTCAAACTCCGGCTGCTTATTGACGCCAGGAGGGAGTCTTTTAGCAGCATGGTGAGCCGGATACGACACCTTGTATATATCGAACGAGGCATGTCACCGCCTAGATCTGCCAGCTTCATATCTATTATTTGTTCAACAATCAGCTTGCTCACTATTGCCGGATCCACTAGATCTAGATAGAAGTGGGCTTGCTACATGTGAGGAGTCGACATCATCGTGTCCGGAGGCATAGTAGCGGCAGTCCCTTGATGTTGAGGAGCCGGTGGTGGTATCGGGCCCATGCCCCCAGCACAGTTGTGTATTGGCTGAGAAGCCTTCGTATGAGGTGAACACTCGAGCTCATCAGTCCCACATCGTGATGTTTCAGGAGGGGCTTCCACCTACTTTGAGGCTAACGCCTGCATGCTCAGCTCGCTCAATTGTTTCTTCAGCATCTCAATATCATGTTGATACTTCAGGAGCAGCATCATCATTGTCGGATCGGGGGTGGAAGGGCTTGGTGCTTGGCCTCCTCCCTCCAATGGAGCATCTGAATCAAGTGCTGGCCTCTCACCCTCATCTTCAATGGTGATCACATTTACAGTCATGGTGACCAAATCCGCACTTGTTTCTTTGGAAAGGGCTTGCACTGCATCAGCTGTAGCCTTCTTCCTTCTGGTGACAAGACTGGGCCTCTCGGCAGGCCTAGTCACCTCTTCAAGTTCATCGGGTAGAGACCCATAGCAGCCAGCCACTCCGGCCATGTTGTAGCCAAATATTTGGAGGTACTTGTTCCACCGTATCACCCTCCTGGCTGGCTGCCCAGGGAAGGTTAGCCTATCGAACACCGAGACCCTCGGTGTAGCTTGTTCATGGAGTGGTGGTTCATAACAACCGGACCCTTCATCTGCGATCTCCTCCGGGTCGACTTGTACTCTCCGGTCCTTGTCTTCTACAGTGCTCATAGCTTCCAAGAGCCGCTGCGTCCCTTCAGAGGTGTTCCCAAGGCCCGAAAAATATCCTCGGACAGCCTCGGTAATACCATCTTGCCCATCTGTGGGGCAAAGTGCTGATGATGACATCCTGTGTTGAGCCGGCGGCCTGTAAGTGAGCCGCCGTTGTTCTGCTATATTGCCGCATCTTATGCTATGAGCATAAACATTCACCTATCGGCCATAGGCCTGGAAGGCTAGTCCGTGAGGCATCGAAGCTGGCACCTCAATTCTCTCTTCTTCTTCTTCTTCTTCTTCTCTGTCGAACCTGACAGTTTGAACAAGTTCCGATTGAGTATTAGTCGGTCCCCGCATCTGCTTAGGCACCCACACTTGTTTAAATTTGGTTGACTTCGGGGCCAAACCTCCCCTTGATCTGGACCTCAGACACTCCGTCCTATCTTTAGCTAGTGCTTGATGTCACGTCCCGACGCAAAATATCGAGGCGCGACGAGTCGTAATCGTTCGTGTCATCAGAGCATGTATATAAGGTTCCAACCACAATGGGAGATAATAAGAAAAGGATACTTTTATTTCATTGAAATAAAGTTGTACAACATCATTAAGCCTTAATAGGCAATAATGCAACTTCCAATACATAATTCTAGTAAGTGCAACAAATTTAAACCTAGGTATCTAAGATAAACTTGGTCCCTCATTTCACTCTTGCCCATCCCCATTTGTTTGGGGTTCATCATCGGAACTACCTAAAACATTAACCGAAAATATAGGGTGAGGGAAATGCTCAGTAGGATTTATATCTCTATACCAGGCAACTTTAAGTAATTAACATTTTTGTTAAAGTTACTAATGCCGAGAAACGTAACTAAAACATGGAACACGAATAAGAGAGACAGTAAAGGAATGCAAGTAATTGGAATCACAAGTAGACAAGATATCAAGAGTAAAATTCAAGTAGAGAATGATCATATAGAAAGTAATGTCATGGAATTGGCCATTTCACAAAAGCATGTACAAGTCAAGTATTTCATGTTGTAGCACCCCGTATAAATAATAGGAATAAATTTTTTAAAATAAATAAATAAATCTAGCAAAGGCCCAAATCAAACAAACTATAATATCAAAACCATCCCCATTGAAACCCAACCCATACACAATTAAGGCCTTAATATATGGGCCTCACGTACATGAAGCTTAGCCTAAGAGCTAAAGGGCCTTAACCAATAGCTGGTGGGCCAAAGAACTTTAAAAGGTGGGTTTAAGAAAATAAATATATATCTATTGGGCCTTTAGCCCATAAACCTCCCCATGCCAGAAAATGCATGGGATAGGTGTATATACATATATATAATTTATAAAGGGGTATTGTAAAACCAAAAATCCTCTTCACGTTCGATCACAAACAACATTAGGGTTTTGAACCCCAACAGGATAGTGACTGTGGATATAGTAATAGGGAGATTAACATAGAAGTTTTAAACCCATTATGATTCTTTTCATGGGAACTTAATTCCCAATAGGAAGCTTAGACGCCAACTCTTATAAATCAGCCCCCTCTCGAACGAGCAAAGGCTACTGTCGCTACTGCGTTCGAAGGAAATCCCTGCGACAACATCGTCTTCCTCCTCTGCTGCTTCTTGCGTATCGCTGCTACTACGGAAGGGGGTCCTGAAGGAGGAAGGCTAATCTTTCTTCTTCTACATGCATGGCTGTTGCTGCTATTACTGTTGTAGTTGTTGCTGACCATCTACTTCTATAGTTGCTGTTATTGCGGCTGTTGTATTGCCGTGAAGAAGCCTTGCTTCTTCCATCTTAGTCACTCTGCTAGTGTTCCTGCTACTGAAGTTGCTTCGGCTGTTGTGGTTATTACAGTTGCAGTTGCGGTGTTGCTGCTATTCTTATTATTCTCTGCTTCCCGTTCGTCGTTCAAATCAGCCAAAAAGGTAGGTTTTCTCAAGAACAATCACCCAAGATCATAGTAATAGGTTTGCATGCTTAAGAATCATGATATCACGCATGTATTGGATCCATGTTTCTCCAGCTTTACGTAGTTTTTTGCTTTTATGTTGGTATAAGAATGTGCGACCAGAGCAGTAGTCGCAGATTAATGTGCGACCGAATGGGCAGGCGCAGATTCTAGAATTTACGATAGTCCCTTAGGCGCAAATTAATGTGCCACCAACACTTCTGTCGCTAATTCTTTTAGTGCAATTAATAAATGACACATGATTAAAAATTTAATAACTATGGAGCCCTATGTCTGAAAAACATGTTAAGCATACTTCTGGATTCCCCAGATTTTTCTCTACTTGTTCATGTCTTCACTTTCTTGATTATGTAAGCTCAAAGGAATGAACAGTGTTATGTGTCTAAGACTGTACCTACCCGATGCGTTTCAGACTTAAAGAATGAACGACTATCTCACAGTCGCCAATTCTTGAATAAGCGCTTCTGCAAGGAGGCGTTGTTTTTGTAAAGTTTAGTAAAAATAGAAAATAGAATGGGTGACTGTTTAAACAGTCGCACATTAATGAATAAATGCCCTTGTAAGGAGGCACGATTTTGTAAAATTTTTAATATAATAGAAAATATGTGAAAAACATGAATCTACGACATAAGATTGGACGATATTTAAAGTTTGAGCACCTTTGTACAAAGTCACCCATTTATAATTAAATGCTATTTATTTCTGGAAATTCTAGAATTAGCGCCGGCGCATAGTGTCGCTAATTCTTAGTATACTTTCTTGGAATTTTGCAAAATAATGATTAGGTGACATTTCACACCGACACACAATCATGATTGAGTGCCCATCTGAGTGGACGCCAATTCTTGTCTCTCAGATTTTATCATTTTTTCTGGCCCATATCGCGGGATTTCTTGGCTCTCTCTGTTGTGTCCCTGTGGTTTTGATGATTGGCTTTGATGTGAGTTAATCACTGTGAGTCATCTTGCTGTGTGAGTCATCATGCTATTATTCAGTCATTTTCTGATCATAATGCAGTCTCTCATATGTTCAGTTAATTTGCTGTTCAGTCAGTTCATCAGATCATGAAGCATTGCATTATATGTTCAGTCATGTTATCTGCTGCATAAATCTTTCACATGCATTATTTGTTCAAGTGTAAACTCTGTCAGCATTGTCAGGACTGAAGTGGGTCGACCCCCCTTCTTAGATGGGTCGACCCCCCTAGACTATCAATGTCTGTACACTGCCAGCACACACGTTTAAAATATCAACATGTGAAGTCTACACATCGACTGTTCATGCAAAGTCTAGACATTTGATCAAGTTTGTACACTAGTCTTGGCATAAGCATTCATAAAGTATATACACTCAATTGAAGTCTGTACATTGGTCTTCATATTGGAAGTCTATACAATGGTCTTCATATTCGAAGTCCATACATCGGTCTTCATATTCGAAGTCTGTACATTGCTCTTCATATTGGGAGTCTAGACATTGGTCTTCACCTGAAGTCTGTACAGCCATTCTCTTATCAAAGTCCATACATCCTTCTGTTGGAATTCCAAGTCCATACATCGGACTGTTTGAGCAAAGTCTGTACAGCGTGTCACTCACGTTGGAAGTCTATACATTGGCGTTGGTCATCCAAGTTTGTACATCGCTTGGTGCTCACCAAGTCTGTACATCCTCCGCCAAGCTTTCCAAGTCTGTACAGCCAAAGTCTGCACATCCTGTTCAGCTGAAGTATGTACATCAGACTGTTTCATCAGCAAGTCTGTACATCGGACTGTGTCAAGTGAAGTCTGTACAGATATGGTGTTTGCATTCAAAGTCCATACATTGGACTGTAGCATGCACGAAGCTAAGTCCATACTTTGATGCACTGTAGATAGCCTGAGGTGAAGTCTGTACAGCCATTGCCTTCATATAGGAAGTCTGTACATCTTACTGCACTGTAGCTTTCACAAAACCAAGTCTATACATCGTGAAAGTCTATACACTCCTCTTAGCCTTAGCATCTGTTTTGAAGTCCATACATTGGTCTTCAATTCAAGTCTGTACAATGGACTTATAGGTAAAGTCTATACATCCTTCAGCTTGAACTATGCAAGTCTGTACATCGTTGCTTGCCAAAGTCTGTACATTGGCATCTGTTCCTACGTTGCACTTCCAAGTCTGCACATTGGGTTCTTTACCTACGTTCAGCTTTGAAAGTCTGCACATTGGTAGTTTTACCGATGTTGCCTTGCCAAAGTCTATACACTGTGTTTGTTCAAGTCTGTACAGACTTAGCCTTGTTCTAGTCTGTACATCGACCAGCTATATCTGGCAAGTCTACACATCGTGATTTCATCATGTCTGTACAGCCTCTTCATTGAAAGTCCACTCATCACTCAAGTCTATACAATGCACACTTGTTTTCTTGCTTAAAGTCCATACACTGCACTTGGCTTGTGTTCTTCACACCAAGTATGTACAGCCTGTGCTCACAGCAGTCAAGTCTACACATTGCGTTGGTGGCAAGTCTATACATTGGGCTGTAGCGTGCTTGAAGTGAAGTCTACATATTGATTCACTGTTCATGCCTTCACTCAAAGTCTGTACAGCATGCTTCGTTGTTCAAGCTTTTAAAACTCTATACATCGCTCTTGAGCTAAAGTATGTACAGCCATTTCTTTGGCAAGTCTGCACATCGTGAAGTCTACACACTCGATTGCCTTGCTTTGCTTCAAGTCTGTACAGTCTCTCCCTCAGCAAGTCTATACACTGGAGTCGTCAACTGCAGGGACAGGATGTTTGTACATTGGGTGCTCATGCATTGCTCTCATCGAAGTCTATACATCCGATAGGCTTGTTACAAGTCTGTACACCGAGGACGCTTGAAGGCTTTCAAGTGTATACACTCTACACACTTGGTTAACTAATGCATTTAACTGCAAGTCTATACACTGAGCTCGCATGAAGATGTCCAAGTCTATACACTCGATTCCTTCATGCATTTCATAGAAGTCTACACACTCCCTCCTGTTATGATAATGCATTCTTCAGCAAGTATATACACTGAGATCGCATAAAGTCTTACAAGTCTATACACTCTCTCAGTGTACACACTTACTCACTTACTGCTTCTAAAGTATATACATTCGTGGTTGTATGACTGAACTAACTAATCACATTTCCTTTGTCTCTGCCTGCAGAGGATTCAGATTAATGAGGGCACGTGATCCAAGAATGGATAAAGGCCCAGGATCGTGACACGTGTGCTGAAGCTTGCTGGAGAGCTGCCACGTGGTCCAAGGTTTGGGCGAGAGCTATGGAGACCACACACGCCCAGTGCTGCTGCTGATATAAATAGAAGGCTTCGTCTTCGGATGAAGAGTGATCGAAGTGGCCAAGTTTATACAGAGAGAATAGAAGCCAGTAAAGAAAGCAGAGAAGCAGAAGAAAGAGAGCAACGATCAAAAGAGCAGAAGAAGAAGAGAAAAGAAGAGATAGGGAGAGCCTGCAAAATAGAAGAAAATAGGGAGTGAGAGCAGCAGAAGAAAGAGAGAAAGATTGCGTGAGCTGAGAAGAAGAAAGAAGAGGAAGAAAAGAAGAGAGGAGAGAGTTCTATTGAAGACATGTTCAGTCTGTTCGTGGATCAAATCCAGAACGACTATTGTGCTTCATTTCCAGCCTTTGTCACTGTTCCTTTTATGTTTTCTTATTTTTCATTTTGTTTCTCTGGTTAGCTTTGTTCTTCCGATTGCCCTGTTGGGGATCGGGTTCCTCGTGTGGACTCAGGAGAAGGGAGATCTGATCTCCGGTTCTGGGCTTGTGGGTTGCAAGTACAGGGGTCCCTCCTGGTCTGGAGGAAGAGAGGTCTTTGACCTCTGGTTTGCTGGTGACTGGGAGTCACTGGTGGGTTCCCTCCTGGTCTGGAGGAAGAGAGACTTCGGTCTCTGGTTTCCAAGTGGCTGGGAGTCACTTGGGGTGTCCCTCCGGTTGGGAGGAAGAGGGGAGGCTGTTCCCCTGGTCAAGCTGTATGGCAACAAGTGTTCGCAGACTGAGTCTGCTTGTTTCTAGCGTTGGCTAGTGAAGCCTCACTCCGGTTGGGAGTGAGGGGTGGATGTAGGTCTGGAGGACCGAACCACCTAAAACTCTACTGTGCAGTGGTTTGTTTTGTGTGTTTGCTCCTTGCCTCCTACCTCCCATTCACAGGTTATGCATGCATGGTTAGTTGTGTTATCTTGGATTGTTTGTATTGTTCCTATCTGCAGTAACCTTGAGCATTATATTCTGCTAGGTGTGTTTGGGTTGCATAGTTATGTCTGCATTTCTGGTTTGATCAGGTGGCTGCATTGTTGCAGTCCAACTGATTGATCATGTGTTATCTTATCATCTCATTTTGCAGAGCTCATTAGTTTTTATTCCGCATATCTGAGCTTTAGAGTTTTAATTTGGGCATTATTTCTGAAGGGGATACATTCACCCCCCTCTGTGTCCGGACTTAGCACCCTAACAATTGGTATCAGAGCGGTGTCTGCTTAGAAGGTCCAGCGACCTGCAGATCCGATCTTGGAGTCTTCGGTGCTAATTTGTTTTTAGTGCATCAATATTCATGTTGCATTAATCTGATTTGTTTTCATGGCCCATCCACCGATTTTCAGTGGTACGCATTTTAATGTATGGTTTGCTAGTCTGAAGAATTATGCTAATTCTGTTAATCCAGACCTGTGGAAAGTAATTTCACACGGTCCTCATGAACTACCAAAGAAAAAGTCCAAATGGACTGACAGTCACAAATCTATGCATGAAGAGAACCAGATAGCTATAAACCTAATGAAGGCAGCTACTGATAGAGCCTTTCATTCATGTTTCCTTGATTGCAGTTCTGCTAAAGACATTCTGGATATACTGAAGCGAACTTAGAAGAGAATTGAGGACAGCTACATGATGGCTGACAGAAATAATCAAGGCAGCAGTCAAGATGAAGATGATGATGATGATGAGGTAAATCCCTTTGAAAACTATACTTTAGATGATTGGGAAAATGCATATTCCAAGCTACTTGAATCTCATGAACTGTTAAGAAAATAATATAAAAAATTGAAGAATGGTACTGGGTCAGTTAGTTCAAGTTCTCCATGTAGAAATTGTGTTGAATTGAAAAATGTTCATGATGCCTGTATGTTTGATTTTCAAATGTTGAAGAAACAAATCTCATTATTGAAAACTGAGAATCAAGATCATATAAATGTGATATCTGAACTCAAAGAAAAATTCATGTCAGATAATGATAATCAGACTCTTGTTAACTATCATGACCAGTATAAAAAATTGCTGAAAAACTTTGAAAGTGTGAACTCAAATTTAAACAAGCTAAAATCTGAAAATGATTCTCTGAGAAAATCTGTTAATGAAAATTATGAAAATTTTGAGAAACTTGAGCAGGAGAAGAACTTGTTTGCTGAAAAATTCAATGCCATAAAATCTGTAAATATTGAATTATAGAAAGATCTGGAGAAACAGCAAAAAGAATTAAAGGAATTTGAGGCTGAAAGAAAACTTGGAGTTAACTTAGATGATCAGACTCTAATAAATGAATTGGTTCAGAATGACAAACTTAAGGAAGAAAATGAGAAATTAAAAATGCTGAACTCCACTATGTCAGAGAGACTTCTAGCTTTGGAAAGAGGAAAAACTGTTTGCATTGAAGATTCTGATAAACTGAGCAATCTAGAACAGGAAATTGAGAAATATAAAAATGCTAACAAAGTTTTAAGTGAAGCTATGAATTACAGTGAGCAAGAGATTGCCAGTTACGAGTTGCATATTTCCTTTTTAGAAAATGAAATTCAAGACTTAAAAAACTCTTTGTCTAAATTTG
Organism: Amorphophallus konjac; assembly: GCA_022559845.1. Classification (NCBI taxonomy): domain Eukaryota; kingdom Viridiplantae; phylum Streptophyta; class Magnoliopsida; order Alismatales; family Araceae; genus Amorphophallus; species Amorphophallus konjac. Next base: position 215,761,166 of record CM040123.1, on the reverse strand, counting down.
TTAGTGGGCAAGATAATCTGAACAAATTGCTGGAAACAAAGGTCAATGTCAAAAAGGAAGGGTTGGGCTACAACAATGTCAATAAAAAGGCTTTTCAGAACAAGCTAATGACATCATTTGTAAATGCTTCAAATGTAGCCACAACATCAAAAGACAAACATCCCACTGTTCAGAAAAAGCTGGGAACAAAGATTAATTTTAAGAAAGAAGGACTGGGTTACAGTCCAGTCATGAGGAAGGTTGATGGAGCCAACCTGAAAACTATTTTTGTTAAATCTTCTGAACAGGATGAGCCTTCTACTTCATCTCCAACTCAGTACAAGGCTAAGAAAATAGGAAAATAGGATAAAAATCAGAAAATGACTGTAAATCAGGAAATAAATAAAAAGGGTTCATCACTGCATGTTAATTACAGTCCTCACACACATTCACATGCATCCAAAAAGAAAATGATCTGTCATTACTGTCATAAATTTGGACATCTGATGCATGAGTGTAAGTTGATGGAGATCTCATGATAAAAATCCTTCACCTCAGAAAAGGAAAACTGAATGTTTTCACTGTGGCAAACTAGGACACGACATTGCACAATGCTGGTTTGCAAATAGTAAGAAAATATCTTTTTCACATCATGCTAAATTTCCTACAAGCCATAATGATGTTGATAGGAATAAATTTACTGTAAATAGAAAATATTCTGCATGTTTCAACTGTGGAAAGACAGGCCACAGGGCCATTGAATGCTGACTGAATGCTGGTAGGAGAAATTCTATTTCATGCTTTGGATGTGGAAAGAGTGGCCACAGGGCCATTGAATGCTGGTATGCTCAGGGTAGAAATGAGAATTTTAAGCATGCTAAAATCCCTACAAATAGACATGCTTTTCATGAGAATTTTAAGAGAATGAATTCTTCTCATTATTTTAATTGTGGAAAGCCAGGTCACAGGGCTGCAACCTGTTGGCTGGCAGGATACCAAAGCAAGACTGGTTTTGGTAAACATAATTTTAATTCTGTTAACAAAAATTTTCATACATATGCACATAAAAATCATGTTTATAAGAAGATGCATAAATCTAATCTGAAACCTGCTGCATCTTGCTATTATTGTGGCACATCGGGTCATTCAATGAAAAACTGCTACTTGATGAAATCTGATGACCATGCTGCTAGAAAATTGTTTAGAAAACCTGCTAGGAATGTCACTTTGAATTCAGGACCCAAGACCTCTTGGGTACCTGTTTGTGCAAAATAATTTATTTTGCAGGTGTGCCTTGGGACTAAGGAAGTAACAGGGGTAAATAAACCAATGCATTCAAAGAAAAACCCCTTCTGAAATTTTCATGTAAATTCTCTGCATTTCCTATTTTGAAATTCATTGCATATCTGATTTGATGTAATCTTGCATATCTGCCATTTGTAGTTGTTTGATAATTGTTGAAATGCATAAACTCTGAAAACAAATTGCATTCTGAAAAATCTGGACTGCATATGAATGTTGTTTGAAATTTGTCTGTTGCATAGTTCATTGAAAACCTGAATTGCATATAGGACTGTTGGTTTGAATTGTTATTCATGACCTCTATGGTATATCAAATGGTAAGCTACCAAAAGGCAGGGAAATCTGTCTGGAGGTTCTTACTATGTGAGAGGTGGTCTTTTAGACCAAGTGCTCCGCCTAGTACCATGGGTCATTTTGCTTGATAGGGCAGTCTGAATGTGCATGAATCAAAATCATATGTTCAGTTTCTCATGGCAAACATTGCATGTTTTCAGGGGGAGTTAATTGCATGACTTTACATAGCAATCAATGTTGAGTAAATTGCATATCCTTGCATACATATAGTGCATTGCATTTCCTTATATTGAAAAATGCCAAAAAGAGTGATTGAATGCATGTTGTCAGGGGGAGTCCATGCATTGCATATAGGTTGTCAAATGCATACATTCGTCAAAATTCATTGGATATCCTTTCTCATTCATTTTGCTAACAAACCTTGATCATATTCGGAAAACACTGGGCTTCAAAATCTCTCTTATCAATAGGTATCATTTGGCTTCAGAATTCTATCAATTTTTCATGAAGATTTCAATGGGCTATCTCGATCATAAATCTGAAAACTCTTGGACTAGAAATCTTCTATTATACCTTCTTATGAATGTCTGAAATAACTCATGTGGTTTAAGTTTAATGTATTCAAGAGTTGCCTTTAAAATCTCTTAAAAATATCTGAAGCATGTTTAATAAACCTTAACCATCTGTTTCATGCTGTGTCTTGTGAAAACTTCTGAAATCTGCACTTTTGAATACATGACTTTAATTGGTTAAGTACATGAAACTATTATTGATTTGAATCAAATGAATTTTTCTGAAATGTCTAAAGGGTAATATCTGTCAGAGCAATGACCTTGGTCACTGAGAAACACATGTCCAAAGGACTGTGTCATGAGGTACCATAGTTAACTCTGATTAAAAATAATTGAAAATCAGGCAGAGCAATGGCATGCACACTGAGAAATACAACTCACTCATCCAGAAATAATTTGGAGTGTGTCAGGATGTGTAAATGCTACCTCTGTTCACATAAAGCATAACTGTTAGTCACACTAAGTGCTTAGGGATATTGGCCTCTAATCAAGGTATATCCTCTAGTTACAATGTGTGCACTGAACTAGAGTGCTCGTAAAATTTGTAGCAAGAAAATTGTTGAACAAATTAAAATATCTGAATATTGATGCTAAAATCAAATTCCTACAACCCTAGACAAAATCATATGACTTCATAATTGCTTGATTTCAATACTAGTGCATGTAATTTCGAAAGAAGTCATTAAATTTGATTGTGTAAGAGAAAGGGAGATTAATCAAGATAAATATGAGGGCTTGGTTCATTTTTATTAAACCATGGTTTTAGATATCAATACAGAATTTTATTGATAAACTCTGCATACATCATGTTTAAACCATGCTGTTCAATAAAGCTCATTCATAAGCTCTTATAATGGAAGACTTTAAAAACTTATGTTTTGGATTTATGAGATTGATATCTCTTTGAAAATCTGACTGAATTTCTTGTGATTGGAGCTTCTTTGAAAATCTGCTACTTGAAACTCTTCTGCTCAATATCATTGATTCATTGACCTGAACCTCTCCTTGTTATCCATCTTATAAGATTTCACTTATTGAGGTGGAGCTTCCATGTCATATGCATCATGCTGCATAGAAACTCTTAAAGGGGGAGAATTGTGTTCTTACATTCATATTTTTTGGGGGAGCTCTTGCATTTTGGTATCTCCTTCTGCATCTGCATTCATATTGATTATATCAAAGGGGGAGATTTTTGCCAAAGGGGGAGAATTTTATTCGATCATTGCATGCTGGTTTGCTTTAACTTCTCAAACTATTTTCTTTTTGATGAAGTCAAAGGGGGAGAATAGTTTGTGTCATCAGAATTACTCACAGTGTAGTGTTGCCATCATCAAAAAGGGGGAGATTATTGTGTCCCTGTGGTTTTGATGATTGGCTTTGATGTAAGTTAATCACTGTGAGTCATCTTGCTGTGTGAGTCATCATGCTGTTATTCAGTCATTTTCTGATCATAATGCAGTCTCTCATATGTTCAGTTAATTTGATGTTCAGTCAGTTCATCAGATCATGAAGCATTGCATTATATGTTCAGTCATGTTACCTGCTGCATAAATCTTTCACATGCATTATTTGTTCAAGTGTAAACTCTATCAGCATTGTCAGGACTGAAGTGGGTCGACCCCCCTTCTTAGATGGGTCGACCCCCCTAGACTATCAATGTCTGTACACTGCCAGCACACACGTTTAAAATCTCTACATGTGAAGTCTACACATCGACTGTTCATGCAAAGTCTAGACATTTGATCAAGTTTGTACACTGGTCTAGGCATATGCATTCATAAAGTATATACACTCAATTGAAGTATGTACATTGGTCTTCATATTGGAAGTCTATACATTGGTCTTCATATTCGAAGTCCATACATCGGTCTTCATATTCGAAGTCTGTACATTGGTCTTCATATTGGGAGTCTAGACATTGGTCTTCACCTGAAGTCTGTACATCCATTCTCTTATCAAAGTCCATACATCTTCTGTTGGAATTCCAAGTCCATACATCGGACTGTTTGAGCAAAGTCTGTACAGCGTGTCACTCACGTTGGAAGTCTATACATTGGCGTTGGTCATCCAAGTTTGTACATCGCTTGGCGCTCACCAAGTCTGTACATCCTCCGCCAAACTTTCCAAGTCTGTACAGCCAAAGTCTACACATCCTGTTCAGCTGAAGTCTGTACATCAGACTATTTCATCAGCAAGTCTGTACATCGGACTGTGTCAAGTGAAGTCTGTACAGATATGGTGTTTGCATTCAAAGTCCATACATTGGACTGTAGCATGCACGAAGCTAAGTCCATACTTTGATGCACTGTAGATAGCCTGAGGTGAAGTCTGTACAACCATTGCCTTCATATAGGAAGTCTGTACATCTTACTGCACTGTAGCTTTCACAAAATCAAGTCTATACATCGTGAAAGTCTATACACTCCTCTTGGCCTTAGCATCTGTTTTGAAGTCCATACATTGGTCTTCAGTTCAAGTCTGTACAATGGACTTATAGGTAAAGTCTATACATCCTTCAGCTGGAACTGTGCAAGTCTGTACATCGTTGCTTGCCAAAGTCTGTACATTGGCATCTGTTCCTACGTTGCACTTCCAAGTCTGCACATTGGGTTCTTTACCTACGTTCAGCTTTGAAAGTCTGCACATTGGTAGTTTTACTGATGTTGCCTTGCAAAGTCTATACACTATGTTTGTTCAAGTCTGTACAGACTTAGCCTTGTTCTAGTCTGTACATCGACCAGCTATATCTGACAAGTCTACACATCGTGATTTCATCATGTCTGTACAGCCTCTTCATTGAAAGTCCACTCATCACTCAAGTCTATACAATGCACACTTGTTTTCTTGCTTAAAGTCCATACACTACACTTGGCTTGTGTTCTTCACACCAAGTATGTATAGCCTGTGCTCGCATCAGTCAAGTCTACACATTGCGTTGGTGACAAGTCTATACATTGGGTTGTAGCGTGCTTGAAGTGAAGTCTACACATTGATTCACTGTTCATGCCTTCACTCAAAGTCTGTACAGCATGCTTCGTTGTTCAAGCTTTCAAAACTCTATACATCGCTCTTGAGCTAAAGTATGTGCAGCCGTTTCTTTGGCAAGTCTGCACATCGTGAAGTCTACACACTCGATTGCCTTGCTTTGCTTCAAGTCTGTACAGTCTCTCCCTCAGCAAGTCTATACACTGGAGTCGTCAGCTGCAGGGACATGATGTCTGTACATTGGGTGCTCATGCATTTCTCTCATCGAAGTCTATACATCCGATATACTTGTTACAAGTCTGTACACCGAGGATGCTTGAAGGCTTTCAAGTGTATACACTCTACACACTTGGTTAACTAATGCATTTAACTGCAAGTCTATACACTGAGCTCGCATGAAGATATCCAAGTCTATACACTCGATTCCTTCATGCATTTCACAGAAGTCTACACACTCCCTCCTGTTATGATAATGCATTCTTCAGCAAGTATATACACTGAGATCGCATAAAGTCTTACAAGTCTATACACTCTCTCAGTGTACACACTTACTCACTTACTGCTTCTAAAGTATATACATTCGCGGTTGTATGATTGAACTAACTAATCACATTTCCTTTGTCTCTGCCTGCAGAGGATTCAGATTAATGAGAGCACGTGATCCAAGAATGGATAAAGGCCCAGGATCGTGACACGTGTGCTGAAGCTTGCTGGAGAGCTGCCACGTGGTCCAAGGTTTGGGCGGGAGCTGTGGAGACCACACGCGCCCAGTTCTGCTGCTGATATAAATAGAAGGCTTCGTCTTTGGATGAAGAGTGATCGAAGTGGCCATGTTTATACAGAGAGAATAGAAGCCAGTGAAGAAAGCAGAGAAGCAGAAGAAAGAGAGCAACGATCAAAAGAGCAGAAGAAGAAGAGAAAAGAAGAGATAGGGAGAGCCTGCATAAGAGAAGAAAATAGAGAGTGAGAGCAGCAGAAGAAAGAGAGAAAGATTGCATGAGCTGAGAAGAAGAAAGAAGAGGAAGAAAAGAAGAGAGGAGAGAGTTCTATTGAAGACCTGTTCAGTCTGTTCGTGGATCAAATCCAGAACGACTATTGTGCTTCATTTCCAGCCTTTGTCGCTGTTCCTTTTATGTTTTCTTATTTTTCATTTTGTTTCTCTGGTTAGCTTTGTTCTTCCGATTGCCCTATTGGGGATCGGGTTCCTCCTGTGGACTCAGGAGAAGGGAGATCTGATCTCCGGTTCTGGGCTTGTGGGTTGCAAGTACAGGGGTCCCTCCTGGTCTGGAGGAAGAGAGGTCTTTGACCTCTGGTTTGCTGGTGACTGGGAGTCACTGGTGGGTTCCCTCCTTGTCTGGAGGAAGAGAGACTTCGGTCTCTGGTTTCCAAGTGGCTGGGAGTCACTTGGGGTGTCCCTCCGGTTGGGAGGAAGAGGGGAGGCTGTTCCCCTGGTCAAGCTGTGTGGCAGCAAGTGTTCATAGACTGAGTCTGCTTGTTTCTAGCGTTGGCTAGTGAAGCCTCACTCCAGTTGGGAGTGAGGGGTGGATGTAGTTCTGGAGGACCGAACCACCTAAAAATCTACTGTGCAGTGGTTTATTTTGTGCGTTTGCTCCTTGCCTCCTACCTCCCATTCACAGGTTATGCATGCATGGTTAGTTGTGTTATCTTGGATTGTTTGTATTGTTCCTATCTGCAGTAACCTTGAGCATTATATTCTGCTAGGTGTGTTTGGGTTGCATAGTTCTGTCTGCATTTCTGGTTTGATCAGGTGGCTACATTGTTGCAGTCCAACTGATTGATCATGTGTTATCTTATCATCTCATCTTGCAGAGCTCATTAATTTTTATTCTGCATATCTGAGCTTTAGAGTTTTAATTTGGGCATTATTTCTGAAGGGGATACATTCACCCCCCTCTGTATCCGGACTTAGCACCCTAACACTCTCATCTCACATCTGTAGATGGAGTCCCTATTTTTTTTCTGTCGGTTACACACTCAACTCTTGGTGATGATCGGACCCTCCGCGGGATATTCCTTCCTTCGGACTAGTACTTTCTTCATTGAAATCTCCATAAGTCTCTGCTACCCTTGGATTCCCTCAAGACAGCTGAGTAGGTTGTAGCTTGAAAACCCTGAAACCCTTACTTGTCATGTCACTCTGAAGAAACGTGATGCTTAGCCCTCATAGAGCGCTATTTTTGGCCTCTTTTGAGAAGTCTGTTTCCTGTTTGGAAACTATGACCATGTCTTTGATGCCAAATGGAATTGGCGGCCAGTTAGTGGGCGCAGATTACAGATTTAGTGACCGTGAAGTGGATGTTATTCCATCGTGCCTATTCTGTTCACAACAATGAGCGACCACATAGTGGACATTGTTTCTGTAATTGATGGCGACTTAGTGGACACCAATTATCTAGTTTCACGATATGCCTTGGTTTTTCATGTGACTTATCGGTATGACTTCCTTGTCCACGTTCTATCCTTGAACTCACATTTTCATGAAATCTACCTTATCATCCTATAATGGCTTATTCCTTTGGAACTCCATATTAGCTATAAACTATAGTGGATGTCTAAAATATACATGACTCAATGCTTGTGCATATACGGCCTGATATGATCCTGGGAGGAGCACGCAAAAGTACTTGTGCCCATGGGAGCTATATTGATCATGGTGTGGCACTGCACCGAAGTGCATGACTTGCTTGATTTTGGCATTCCACGACTCGTGCTTGACTTGACTTGACATGACTTGCGTGACCTAGAATAGATATTTACTTACTTGATATTATAATAGCCAATTCACAGGACATGACTTGATATTTACATGCTTGACAATCTTGATATATTTCACATGATTATCTTGAAATCTTTCTAGTTCATCTCTATCACTTCTCGATACTATATTCTCGTCTTTATCTTGCGTACATGCATCGCTATACTTGCATAGTTCATGTAACATGTAATTACTTAAAGCAAGCTTGATCTTGAGATATAATTCCTACTGAGCATTTTTTCCCTATTTTTCAGGTAATTTCGATGACGAGGACCATTCGGACGGGAATGGAAACGAGTGAAGAGAGTAGAACCACCTGAACATGGAAGTGTTTACCTAGTCGTGTCTTTTCCTATTTCTTGAGTCCATCATTGTATTTTCCTCTTTATTGAGTCTAGTTTGTCATTAAGTATTCCTTTACTTTGAAGGATCATATGTGGAACTAGTTGAAGGTATTAATGGAATAAAGGATTTGGTTTATTATCTTTACTTTTGTGCACTCTGTCTATAAGGTCGAATTCCTTATACTCTGATTGACATGAATGATATAATCTTGTCACACGTACCGGGTTCCTTCCGCGCTTGGGGCCTGACACATGTAATTCAAGTACTTTCAAGTATTTCACGAATCGTGGAATGTCATAAATGAATCTTGCACGTTTGTTTTGGTGCAATGTCACACCAGGTCAATAATAGCTCCCATGAGAACAAGTACTTTCAGACGCTCCCCCCAGGACCAGACCGGACCCCATTAACGTCAAGCATTGTGGTTATGGATCATAGATCCCAAGTATATTTAGACATCCACATAGTATGTATGGCCAATGAATTTTAAGGTGAAGCTCATGAAATAAAGTTAGATCTAGCAAAAATATATTATTCAAGGAACTAGTACAAGAAGCACAAGTAGTTATAAGAGAAGTTCAAGGATGATTTAAGGCATCATATTTAACAACATTAAGTCGATAAGAAGGCATCATGTTTAACGACATTAAGTCGATAAGAGAAATGGATTGACGGACAAGGCACGATCGTCTCTCACCGAAAATCTTGTTAAACAGGCTTAGATCAAGTTTTTCACAATCGGGTGCTTAGCTAGAAAATTGAAGAATCATGGCTAGGTAAGAGGTGAGATAGTGGGAGGTTCTCCTTGTATTCACGAGGGCCTAATTAAGTAACCACTTATCCGCTTAAAGCGTTTGCCCATGGACCTCTTTCCTTAGACACCGTTCTTCCTTGGAAATCTAGCTAGCTACGCGACTTGTCGAAAACACGGTAACACGGAAATTGCTAGACTTGTATCGATCAAGATTATGAAACTAAGCACATGCAGTTGTAACATATAATATCTACTCCATTCATCATGCTGGAAAGATAATATAATCATGGAGATCAAGGATATCATGAAGGTAACAAGAACTAGATAGGAAATAAGCTCATGGAATAGTATTTTTATCTTTCATATACTTAACTTAATCGTGTGTGGACTTAAACGATATGCAACATCATATGATTTAGAACTTAAGATGTAATTGATCTAACATACTGGATGATATATTGGTTTAGTTAGAACCTAGAAACAACCCGATCATGGCGGAGATCGTGCATCCGGAACACGGTCTAGAAAGACACTATGATCCGTGACGGATCTTCCGACGGTTTAAAAAATCTCGATTACAAACTCATGTCTAGTTGCATGGACATCTCTGTTGTATCCCTGTGATTTTGATGATGTCAAACACTATGACTCATCATGAGTCTGTGTGTGAATGTAGTTATGATGAAGTCATAGATGAAGTCATATGTGTTGATGTTGCATCGGTTTTAATGCATTTGTTGAAGTCATCATGAACTCATCATATATAGAAATATGTGTGTTGAACTATGTAAGAACAAGTTCTGAAGACAAATCAAAAAGTCAGTGAAGTCAATTGAAGCTTTAACAGAACCAGTCAGAAAGAGAAGCCAGGTCACCACTGGAAGAAAAATAGTCAGGTCGATGTAGCGGCCACGATTAATTCAACAAGGTCGAAGCAGTAGACAGGAGTAGTTATTAAGGTCCAAGATAAGGTCAGAGCATCCAAGCAACATCACAGTAAATAGGTCGATGCAGCAGCATCAGTCTTCACTAGTAAGGTCAATGTAGAAGAAAAAGTTCCTGCAAGTAAGGTCGATGCAACAAGTTCATCATGAAGAGTCATGTCGATGCAGTAATGGTTAAAGAAGGCCAACAAGTCAAAGCAACATTCATATGCCTCGACGCATCAACACATTCAAGATCATATGCCTCGACGCATCAAGATATTCAAGTGTTATATCTTTAAGAAGGTCGGTGTAGCAGTGTTGACTAATATAACTCTTGTCAAAGCACATCAACACTTCAAAGCCAACATGCCAATGCATATTACAATGCACAAGGTCGATGCAGCAGAAGAAATTGATTGACCCTAGTGAAATTCAGTCTACAACCATCAAGAGAAACTTAAGGGCTCCAATAGCCAAGTCCATAGTAGTTCAACAAAGCAGCAGCAACAAAAGAAGGACGAAGCGGCAGAAGAGCACACCGAAGCACTACCTTAAGCCAGAAGGTCAGAGCATCAGAATAGTGCCTAGATGCACTAAGTCAAAGGTCGATGCACCTGTATTAACTGTTGCCAATGAGTTCGATGCTTCAGACAATCCAACTCTAAATCCCTTAACTTAAATCCAGATCCGATAAGGTAGCTCGAACCTGCTGTTAGTAAATCACTGGCACGTGATCTCAGGAAGGGAAAATGAGTAGCACACGAACCCAGGAAGTAATGATTGGCACATGATCCGAGGCACTCTATTAGAAGAACTTTCCCGCCACTTGCCATGTGGACCAATGGGAAAAGTTGGATGAAATCGGTCTATCCAAAAGGATTTCCGACACCCCTATTCTATAAATAGGGGACGTCTTCTTCTGATAGAAAAAAGGCTGCGGGGAGAGGAATTGAATTAGTGCTACCAAGGAAAGAAGTGTGGCCATCTGAGAAAGAGAGACCACCAGAAGAAGTGGAAGGCGAGCCAGTGAGCGTGAGATCAGAAGAAAAGAAAAGAGTGTGAGCTTCGTAAAGAGAGTGATAGCAGTTATGAGAAAAGTAAGATCGTGAGAAGAAAAAGAAAGAGAGAGTGTTTGAGAGAAAAGTGATTAAGAAGCAACCAGAGCATCTTGAAGATCGGATCAGATCGGTGTTGGCCTCTTGATCAGATCCAAGCCAAGTTGCTCCTGCGAGAGCTATATTTTTCATGCTTTCATTCTTAATTTCCTATTGTTTTGCTTTCTTTGGTTCCTCGTTCTTATAGCAAGCTATGTTGCTCAGCAGCAAGGATTGATTCCTTGGGTTAGCAAGCTGTGAGACTCAGCGGATAGCAATGCTATAAGGCTTAGCGGATACCAAGCTGTGTTGCTGAGCGGTGTAAGCAAGCTGTGATGCTTAGTAGTTCAAGCTGTGAGACAGCGGAAGCCTCACTCAGGTTTGAGTGGGGGATGGACGTAGGTCTGTGGGTAGCAGACCGAACCATCTAAAAATCCCAGTGCACCGTGGTTTGTGATTGTGTGATTCTCCAACTCCATATCTTCTATCTTATTCACAGGATGTGTTAGCATGTTTTATTGAGCGCTATATGTTCGATATCAGTTTTGCTTGATCCATTTGTTCTGAGATAAGATTTTTGTTCATCATTGAAGTAGCTTATACAGACCAGGGGATTGTTTGAGTGCTTAGTAGAGTCTCAAGTTGCGTGTGTTTGCTCAAGTGTTGATCTCATCTGCTGTGAGATATGTTGTGTTCTAGTGTGATGCATTGTGTCCAATATTACATCTACTTGTGTGATTGCTAAGCATTTGAAAGTGTGTCGGGCAGAAACACGGCTTAGTGTAAGAACTATTCATTCCTACATCTTTTAACTGTTCGATATTGTCTCTATATGAACCAACTAACCAGCACAGTCTGCTAGTTATTTTCTATTCCGTTCATTTGTAATTTGGCCAAGTTTTTATTCGAAGCAACTTTTTAGAAGGGGATCTATTCACCCCCCCTTTAGATCCCTGCCTTGCACCCTACAATTGGTATCAAAGCAGGCTCGGATTCATCATATCCAATGATCTGCAGAGGATCCTACTGATTTTAGGTGCATGTAATACCCCAAAATTTTGTATATGATATTTTAGAATTTTCTAGAATTTATATATATATTTTTAAAGATAAAATGAAGTAATAAAAGAATTTGAGCTAAATTAAAATCAAATAATAAAGCCCAATATTTATTAATTAACCTGGCCTTTTAAATAAGATCAAAGTGGCCCAAAACCCAGCCCATAAGGTTTGGCCCACATTCTAGAAGCTTAAAATAGGCTATTTACAAAATTTAGAGGATAAATATACTAATTAGAAGATAAATAGGCAGATATATAACCAAGAGTTTGAAGTATTTCAAATTCGGCGCCCAAGGATAAAAATGGTCTATCAGGTGACCGCATGGGGACTAAAAACGGTCTAGACTGGACCGCTATGCGCTGTAGATTCCGTGAATGGAAGAAGGCATAAAAAGATGAGAACCTTGGCATCTAAATCATCTAGGATTGATAGTATCTCATAGATAGAGGAGTCTAGATGGCCTAAGGATCGAACTGGAACCCTAATTAGGACTCTGTGTTCATTCTAATCCACGGAAACCCTAGTTAAACCTATAAATAGACCTAAAACCAACTTGCACGACCCTTACTTTTGGCTCACGTGGAACTAAGGTAAGGAGGACGAATTTGAGGTAGGTTCTTTAGAAGGCTTTGTTTATAATACTAGGGTCTGATTTCCCTCAAAAGTTTGTTCTAGGAGATCTATCCCACGAGGAGATAGAGGCATCCAAAGTCGCTGGTTCGGTACAAGCAACCCAGGAACCTATGCGACCGGGCCATATTGATCAGCAAGTTAGAAGCCCTAAATGAGGTAATTATATAGGGGTTCTTTAGAGTTATTTGTCCCTTTTAGTGTCATCTTCTTACCCTCCAAGTTTCGTGGTCATAGGTGAAGAGGATCAAAAGTTAGAAGGCCACGAAGTTACTGGTTTGGTTCTGAACCAGCAGAAATTAGGGTTGACCTCCAGCCTTAAATTCGACAATTAAAGCCCAAATTAGAGGTAGGTTATCTCATGAATGGTTTAAACTCAATGTTAGGAATAAAAGCCCTCTTCTTGCAGTCAATTTCATATTTTATACACGGAGTATTTGATGTTTTATCTTGACTATGCATCTAGAATTACATAGCATGCATGAACCTTACCCTTAAGTGAGGAAAATGATCATTTCATGTTATTTAATTCAACCCATGCATCTCCATGTCCTAATATGGTGTTATTAGGCCATATTTATCTATTGTCATGTTTTACTATGCATCAAATGGCCTTAGCTTAGTATATATTTCGGTTTTATTACTGTTTTCAGCAGACAGGAAGAAAATCATCTTCTTGAAAACCGCCTGATATCACTAGCGGCCCTGCGATAGACCGCTAGGCCCGATAAAATAGTCCTCACACGACCGTTTACGTTTCTGAGTTCTGTGTTTATGTTAATCTGAGACATAATACAGAATAGCCATAAATATCATATGATAAGCTTCGCTAATTAGGTTTTACACATGTTTTAAATGTTGTATTCTTATACTTGGATATGTTAATCAATCATCCTAGTTGATTTCATGTTCATTATACACGTTGGGATTATTTTAAACTTATGTTAAACTCATGCCAAAACCATATACTTTTATAATTACATTATGTTTCACAAGGTTCACGTAGCACCCGGGAAAAAAGTTACATACGATAAGTCTCCGATAATAAGTTTTTAAAATCTATATAGATATATAAACTGGTCCAAACCAAATTAAAAGTGTACAACTCAAATATATATATATATTTATCCCTACATATAAATAAATACATGAATAATAGATAGAATGAAGAAATAAGTCAAAAAGGAAATGACTTAACTAAACTTTTAATGGGCCTTATGGGCTAGGAAAAGAAATAAGTATTTAAATATATATATATATATATATATATATATATATATATATATATATATCTATATATATATATATCTATATATATATATATATATATATATCTTTTGTTCAACTCCAATCCTTCAACCCTTTTCTTAAGACCAAAATGCTTGGGCCTAAAATGCCTTAAGAAGCCTTAATGGTCCTTAACATGTATATTTTAGTTTTCCCTTAATATAATTTTTTGAAGTCAAAAATAAATTAGCCATGATATAAAACTAACCCCTTTAGCTAATTATATAAATATAACACCTTAACCAAAATGTTATAGCTCAAACTGAACCTTCGGGCATATATGCATATATATAAGCCTTAAATTAATATTATAAGCTTAACGTACTATGGGCCTTGAAAACCTATACCTCAACATATAAACCCAAAGCCCACTAGCTAATTGTTAAGTCTTGACCAAATTACAATGCAATAATGCAAGGTGGGCTTTTACTAAAACCTAACTGGCATAAGTTAAATAGCCCCAAAAGCCATTCGGTTAACCTCAAAACAAGGCCCAACTACATACCCACGTGAGTCTCTCAAAGGCCAACACAAAGCCATGCACATGTAAACTCAACCCAACTGCCTTTGTATGTTCGAACGCATGGTATAGTATTAGGGTTTTGAGAACCAAAGATAGCAGGCGGCTGCACAAATGGTAGGGGAATTGTCAATACCGGAAAGATTTAAACCTTTCCAATATAAATTGGAAGCCCTTCCATTATCAAACAATAGAAGCCTCCGGAACCTTGAAAAAAAACCTTATAAAACCACCTCCCCGTCGAACAACCATTTCCTTCCTTTCTCCATCGTGCTATTTCGATTCATCCCCCCTACCGTTGCTGCTCGTCTTCTCGCTGTCGTTCTTCTTCCCGTACTGTGACGTGAAGGCTGTTTACTTCTTCCCCTTCATCCTGCTGCAGACCAAGAGGGTGTGGCCTTCTTCCTCCACAACCTGCTGACAAGTGGAGGCGTGGACGTCTTCATCCTGTTCTTCCTCCTGCAACCAAGGCGACCCATCTTCTTCCTCCTACGGTTTACTCTGTTTGAAACAGAGTACCGTAGCAGCATCAACTGTTCATCGTCCCGATCTTGTAAAAAGTAGGTGTTCTCTCCCCAAGCCAAATTATCAAGCAATTAAATCCTGCATGATCTCCCGTGTCTCGTATGTTCACGTAGCATGTTCATATATGTTAGTCGTACGTTATTCCATTTTATGTAAATATTAACACATGATTTAAATTTTTATAATCATGAATCCATATATCTAAAACTCTAGATAAATATATTTTTAAGATCCTCACATTTCTTTCTTAATTTTAATATATTTAGATGCATAAAAAGATCTGAAATTAAATAGCGACCCTGCCTAGGGCGTTATTTTAATAGAAGGTGACAGCCAACGTGTCGTCACTTAAATAAATTCTAAAAAATTGATCAATGACCAGTCGTCAATTCTATATATGTTAGTTATGAGTTTTTCGCATTAATAGTTGGTTCATGGGTATAGGAGTATCCTTTGGCCGTGAAAATTTATGGGCGTACTATTGGGGTGGAGACCGAGGTAGTGAAAGTGGTAGCACCATTTTTCGTGCCCTCTATTGCAAGATCCCCCGTCTCTCATCGAAAAATTATTTTGAACATATGGTTAGGAAGAGTTTTTCGAGCCGGTCATTTCGGTATATTATAAGCCAGATTCCGACATCATTTAATATAGAAACGAGAGGTTTGAAAAAAATAAATTTTTGAAATAATGACCCACGTACGGTCGTCAATTCAAGTTTGGACGCCACTGTATATCGGCGTCAATTTTGAGTAATATATATATATATATATATATATATATCCTATACGTGTATCTTTAAAAATTCATATTAATTAGAATATGTAACAGAAAATTATGAAAAATATATATATGGAATCCTGGTATTTCTCTCATAATTATCATATATTCTATTTCCTTAAATTATTTTAAATAAATCAATGTGCCTTTTTATGTATGTTTTTGAATTTATTCAATTAAATAGATATAAATGTAAATTCTCCTTAAATAAATTATGTTAAAAATCATATAATTAACGTCCCTCTAAGTTGATGCTAATTAATAAATGACACTACTCATGGACGTCAAATAAAATAATTTTATTTAATTATAGTTAATTATAGAATTGGTTTGACGTGAATTCTATAATTAACGCATTCATATTCTCACCGTTTTCTTCCGGTTTTGACCCATACCTCGGGTCTTTTGACTCTCTCATCTAACGTCCGTAGATGGAGTTTCTTTTTCATGATTGGTTCACGTTATCCACCTCAACTCTCGGTGACATACGAGCCCTCCGTTGGACGTTCTGTTCCTTCGGACTGGCAAGTTAGTCATTGAGACCTTCGTAAGTCTCCGCTAGCCTTGGATTCCCTCAAGGCAGCCGAGCTGGTTGTACCTTAAAAACCTCGGATCCGATCCGTGTCACTTTAGTTTTCCGTTAGTCTTGACACTCTACTCCTTTTGGAATCTTCTTGTCATCAATTTGAGAACATAACCCTTTGACTCTGTATTTGGCCAAATCTGATTCTGAAATATTAAAGGGCTCTGGGTCCGCGACTTTTCAGTGCCAGGTAGGACGGAAGTCCAATTCTGTAAACCATGGTAAACTTATGGGTGTGGCATTGCACCAAACTCTGTACATCTGTCATATTCTGTTATTCTGTTATATCTGTTATTCTGTAAACTCTGTAAATTCTGTTAATTCTGTTATTCTGATATTTTGTTGTTCAGTTATTCTGCTAATTTAGTTATTCTGCTTGAATGTTTAATTCTACCTATATTTATTGAAACTCTGTATATTCTGGCCAATTCTGAAGTTATGTTCATCCGCGTATCTATCCTTGTTATATTCTGATAGCTTGTCCTTGACTCCGCATGGGAATTCATCCATATTTCTCTTAAGCTCGTAACTGCCTTTGACTTTAATATTCATCTGTCCTGTTAGATTGATCATCATGATTTCCTAGTTCCTGCATTTCATTTGTCATGAACATGAGTAATTGGTTAATCACTTATATTCTGCTTGATGAGAGATGTAATTCCTACTGAGCGTTTCGCTCACCTGTCTATCTTTAACGTTTTTCAGGTAACGACATTGAAGATAGTCCATCAGATGGGGAAGGGCAAGAGTGATGAGCGTTATGGAGAATCGCGTCGGTGTCTTTAGTTTTCTTGAGTCTTATCTTATCCTTGAGTCTTTTCCCTTTAAAAAGTATTTGAGTCTTTTCTTTTTATTAAAATGTAATAGTGGGTCCTTTCTTTACTTATGTAAGTTGAGTCAAGGTATGTAATTCGAATATTTGAATATCAATAAAGGTTAAATTGGCCCACATTGTACAGTTTGTAATTTTGTGTCTTATGTATGCTCTGACTATTCACGACTGTATCACTGCCGCGTTCCGAACGACACGTTCCGCTGCTATCGGTTCGGGACGTGACAGTTTGTGGTATCAGAGCCTAGGTATATTAAACCCTAGGTCTTGACTATAAGTTGCCATAAGTTCTATGTTCAACCCCATTATTGTCTGGTGAGATTGGGTAGAACCTTGGGTTAAGAGCTAAAAAGGAAGTTAGAATACCAATAAGATTAGCTTATGAAGATAGCTTAAGTAAAATTTCACGAGAATTACTTTATAATCTTACATGAGATTGTTTGTGTCTTGTAGAACTAGATAGATAACAATGGCTGCTGAGCATGCCCAATGGCGTGAGATGCAAAGGACGGTTCAAGGATTGACTCAGGCTCTTCAAAGAGTAGCCGATAGTGGAGCCAATCGTGGAGCTGGAGAATTGCATCGTGAATTTCAGAGCCTCAATCCCCCTAGGTTTAGTGGGACCCATGACCCTGATGTGGCAGAAGATTAGACTAAGGAGATGGAGAGAATTTTTTGAGTAATGCAATGTTCTGACCAAGATAAAGTCCTTTTAGCAACATTTCAACTAGAGAAGGACGCAAGGGCTTGGTGGGAGTCTGTAGAAGCCACTTTGCCAAACATTCAAGTAACTTGGGTTGAATTTTTTGAACACTTCAACGAGAAGTATTTCTCGGAGAGAGTTCGGGAGAGAAAGGCAGGAGAATTTACCTCGCTCAAACAAAGAAGCATGTCTATGGCAGAATATGTCACGCCCCGAGCGCGGAAGATACCCGGAGATATGCGACGTGTCTATATCAATCATGTCAATCAGAGTGGTCGTGTATTCGACACAAAGACAGAGATACGCAAAATAGCAAGATAACCCAATCCTTTATTTCATAATGGATAGACTATTACAAATCCAATACTCTGTTAAATAAAAAGGAAAAGAATACATATTTGACTCAAGAAACTATAGAAAAGACTAGACGACACTTGTAGAAGCTCTATCACTTTCACTCTTGACCATTCCCATCCGATTGACTTCCATCGTCGTCGGACTTACCTGAAAAGTAAAAAGGGACAAACGGAATGAGCGAACGCTCAGTAGGAAATTATATCTCAAGTACTAGCAAGTGGTTTAAGTAATTACATTTTCATGGATGCAATAAAGCTATGCATGCTCGCATGAAACGACAAGATAGAGAGAATGTAATATCAAAGAAATAAGATGAACTTTCATGAACAAGATACAAGTTATTCAAGATATTCAAGCAAGTACATTTAACAAGTCATGTCAAGAACTTTGGCTATCATGTATCAAGCAAGTAAATTACCCTTTTTCGGGCCACGCATTTCACTTCATGTCGAGTACGAGTCAAGTACAAGATGTGTGTGGAATGTCCAATCAAGCAAGTCAAGTACTCGGTATAATGCCAGATACCTTATCATTTTAACTCCCATGGGCACAAGTACTTTCGGGTGCTCCTCCCAGGACCAGATCGGGCCCTATATGCGCAGGCATTTATCATGTGTTTTGACATCCACTCTTGTTTATATAGCCAATATAGAATTTCAATAATCAAGCTTGTAGATACGTATGACAACTTTGATAGAATAGAGTCCAAAATATGACAAAGGACATAGAATGGCGATAATAACGGTATAATCACGATGTCGGTAAAACTAGGTAGATTATGGTTCCCTTAACTTAGGTACCATGACAAATCAATATGGACATTCTTTATATAGAATTGAGGTCCACATGAACATTAGATCAAGCAAGATACCCTCATTCTTATCATAGAATTGGGGTTTACAAGAACGACATGATATGGCATGATATCATCATCCCATTAAGAATTTCTTATGATATACTCTTTGTATAATCATAAGGGCCGGTATACCATGTTTCTTTAGATTGACATGGCAAGGATCGTGTAATGGGTTTTTAGGGTACAACCAGCTCAGTCGGCCTTGAGGGAATCCAAGGCTACGAGGAGTCTTACGGAGGTCTCTATGACTAACTCGCTAGTCCAAAGGAACGGAATGTCCAATGGAGAGCTTGTATGTCAATGAGAGTTGAGTGTGATCGATAAATCAACATGAAAACATGGGACTATACTCACGGAGTGGAGAATAGTGCCGATATATATATATTATGATATATGTAAAACCATCGGTTAGCAAATCAGATGAAAATCAGTTTATAGTAAAATAACGACTTAGGTCAAGTCGTTTCTCAAGTAATTAACGCCTAACATAGGGGCGTTTACATATTTCTATTTTACAGAATTTTCAATAATCTCATTAATTTATGAAAAACACGCCCTTGTCTGGGGCGTTTTTCAAGTAACTAACGCCTAGTATCAGGGCGTTTATATATGTTCCGTTTCGCAGAATTTCATTATTTCGATACTCTATCTAAAAAGCGCCCTGGACAGGGTCGTTTCTTCATATTTGACGACTGCTGGTGCAGGCGTCTCATGAATTACGGATTTGACAGAATATAAATAAGTTGCAGGACTTATATAAGACACGCCCTGGGAAGGGGCGTTACTGGCTTAACTCTATGTTTCAGAACATACCAGGACTCTGGATAATACGCGCCTAAGCAAGGGGCGTTACTTTTAAAGTCACGCCCTCTGATGAGGCGTTAATACGTGGAAAACGACCTTGTGCAGGCCGTGAATTCAAGAAATTGCAGGACATTAGATTTGGAGACAGGATCATGCATTAATAACCAAGGTTTCATATATAATCCGTTCTTAACATGCTTAAGTCATGATCTCGTAAAATTAACGCCTGTGTACAGGACGTTTCTTAATAAATTGACGACCGCTGTTATGGTCGTTTATTTTAAAATAGCGCCCTATTCCAGGGCGTTTCTTTCAAACAATTCAGAAAACACATGAAAACTATAATAATCATATGCATGACATGCTTATATATATATATATCTTGCATTAATTTCATTTGGGCTACAGTAACTTGAGAAAACCTACCTTATGATCTGATACTCTGTTTGGAACCTTCGTGGATGAAGAACCTTCGTTCTTCAGGAAGATATTGCCACAGCTACCTGTAAAGGAAGAGAAGATATCAATCTTCTTTACCTACGTAACCTGAAGGCAAGGGAAAAAGAAGAACTTTACCTATTCTTCGGCAACGATGGTGATGAAGACGATGATGATGAAGACCCTTTGTCTTCAAACACTAGAAGCAGCCACCTATAGCAAAGACGATGAAGGATGGTTAAAACCTCCTCATGTGTTTATCAAAAGCAAGGAAAGGAAGAAGAACTGTTTGTTCTTCACGTACCTAGCAGCAGACGTTCGATCAAATGGGTTTTAGGGTTCGATCGAACATGTTATTTATAGGGTTTTGAAGTCCTAACAAGAGTAGTGTTTGATTGAGGGTAATATATCCTTAATAGAGTCCTTACTCTAATAGACACTTACTAGATTAGGTTAATCTTTCCTTGGATAAGTTCTGGGTTCGATCGGGTCACGAACTGAATTAACGCCTTTGGTCAGGGCGTGTATTGTTAATTGACGCCTGACTTTAGGGCGTTTCTTAAAAAGCGCCTTGAAAAAGGGCGTTTCTTGTTTTAAAACACGCCCAAGATAGAGGCGTTTCTTTAACTTACCCATTTGGTCGCGTGAGAACTGACGACCGTAGGTGTGGGCGTCCTTTCTTTATTCACGCCATGGGTAGAGGCGTTTCTTTATAAATTAACGCCTTAATAAGAGGCGTTATTTTTAATTTGTTTTATTTCGTCCAATTAACCCTATTCCTTTTATATATATTACTTCTGTAATATATATGTTTTAATTCATTTCAATTATTCATTTATTAGGGTTGCTACACCCTCCCCCACTTAAAAAGAATTTGGTCCCCAAATTCAATATATATATAATTATACATGTGGAGAGCGTAGAACATATACCTCTTAGAATAACTCGGGAAATCGTTTCTTCATAGATTCTTCGGTCTCCCAGGTCGCTTCGCGTTCAGGATTCTTATTCCATTGCACCTTGATCATGGGAATAACCTTATTCCTTAGAGCTCGTATTTCTCGATCTAATATCTTCAAGGGCTTCTGTTCATATGTGAGATCTTTCTGGATCACCAGATCTCCATGCTCAATAATATGTGACGGATCGTGCACATACTTCTTCAACATAGATATGTGAAATACATTGTGTACCTCAGACAACTGAGGAGGCAACGCGATGCGATAAGCAACCTCGCCAACTCTTTCGAGTACCTCAAATGGTCCGATGAATCTTGGCGTAAGCTTGCCCTTAACACCAAATCTCGTATGCCACGTCCAGGGGATATTTTAGAAATACATGATCTCCAACCTGGAATTCAAGATCTCTTCTCCTGGTATCAGCATAAGCCTTTTGCCTTGTCTGAGCAACTTGTAATCTTTCTCTGATTACTTGTATCTTCTCGGTTGTATCCCTTACCATGTCTGGACCTAATAGTTGTTTCTCTCCAACTTCGTTCCAACATATGGGAGATCGGCAACTCCTTCCGTATAAGGCTTCGAAAGGTGCCATTTGGATACTAGCTTGGTAGCTATTATTATATGCAAATTCAACTAAAGGTAAGTGGTCATGCCAGCTTCCTCCAAAGTCAATAATGCATGCTCTCAGCATATCTTCAACAACTTGATTAGTTCGCTCGGTCTGACCATCCGTTTGTGGGTGAAAAGCAGTACTAAAGTTGAGCCTTGTCCCCAACGAATGTTGTAATCCCTTCCAAAAATGAGAAGTAAAACGGGGATCCCTATCAGACACGATTGAGACAGGAATTCCATGTATCCTGACTATTTCTTTAATGTATAGTGCAGCTAGCACATCAATCGACCATCGGCTTTTGATTGGCAAGAAATGTGCCGATTTAGTCAATCGGTCAATGATAACCCAGATTCCATCATGTCCTCCTTTAGATTTAGACAAACCCATGATGAAGTCCATACCAATATCCTCCCATTTCCACTTAGGAATATCTAGAGGATGTAGTTTTCCCGCAGGCTTTTGGTGTTCCGCCTTGACCTGTTGGCATGTGAGACAGCGTGATACATAGTCCGCTATTTCTCTTTTCATATTGGGCCACCAAAAGTTCCTCTTTACATCTTGGTACATTTTAGTTGATCAGGATGAATAGTGTATCTTGACCTGTGAGCTTCATCTAAGATCTTCTTCTTTAATTCCGGACAATCGGGTATACAAGTTCTATCTTTGAACGATAATCTTCCATCAGAAGTTAGTTGAAAATCAGATTGTCCTTCTAATCTGCCTTTGATTTCTATTAACATAGGATCATCATCCTGAAGTGTTTGTATCTCAGATAACAAATCTGACTGTATGCTTACATGGGATAGTGTGACAAATTTGGATTCCGTGTCCAAGCTTATATTGAGCTCGGAGAATTGTTCAAGTAACCTCCATTCTTGTATCATACAATTTGCTATCTTTGCTCTCGGCTTTCGACTAAGGGCATCAGCCACATAATTACCCTTTCCGGGATGGTATTGTATACTGAAGTCGAAGTCCTTGAGATATTCTAGCCAACGTCTTTGTCTCATGTTCAGCTCCTTTTGTGAAAATAGATATTTGAGACTTTTGTGATCGGAGTATACAGTAAACTGTACCCCATAGAGATAGTGTCTCCATATCTTTAGGGCAAATACTACCGCGGCCAATTCCAAGTCATGGACGGGGTAATTCTCCTCATGCTTCTTCAGTTGACGAGAAGAGTATGCTATGACCTTCCCATGTTGCATTAGAACACATCCGAGGCCAATGCCAGAAGCATCAGTGTAGACCTCGAATTTCTCTCCTTCAATTGGTAGGGCTAAGACCGGAGCTGTGGTGAGATGATCCTTGAGAGTTTGGAAACTGCTTTCACATTCCTCACTCCATTCATATCGGATCTCCTTACGAGTTAATCTTGTAAGTGGTACGGCGATCTTAGAGAAATCTTTGATAAATCGCCGATAATAGCCTGCAAGACCTAAGAAACTTCTGATCTCGCTTGCATTAGTGGGTCTCTCCCAGTTTCTCACAGCTTCAACTTTTGACGGATCCACAGATAAACCGTCCTTGGATATGACATGTCCGAGAAAAGCCACTTCTTCAAGCCAGAACTCGCATTTGCTGAGTTTAGCATATAATTGATTTGTCCTCAAGACTTGCAATGCAATCCTCAAATGCTCTTCATGTTCTTCCTTAGTCTTAGAATATATCAATATATCATCGATGAAGACTACTATGAATTGATCCAAGTAAGGCCTGAATATGCTATTCATTAACTGCATAAAGGCAGCAGGGGCATTTGTTAGTCCAAAAGGCATAACAACAAATTCGTAATGGCCATACCTGCTTCTGAATGCGGTCTTGTGAATGTCATCATCCTTGATCCTTAATTGATGATACCCCGACCGGAGATCAATCTTGGAGAAATATTTGGATCCTGAAATCTGATCAAACAATTCATCGATTCTCGGCAGTGGATACTTGTTCTTGATAGTAAGATGATTCAACTGTCGATAGTCAATACACAATCTCATGGATCCATCCTTCTTCTTTACAAATAAGACTGGTGCTCCCCACGGGGAAGTACTTGGTCTAATAAACCCTTTTCGGATTAGTTCCATCAACTGCTCCTTCAACTCCTTGAGTTCAGCAGGGGACATTCTATATGGTGCCTTTGAAACAGGACCAGCACCAGGGACTAAGTCAATGGTGAAGGCCACTTCTCTTTGAGGGGGTAATCCCGGCAAATCTTCTGGAAATACGTCTGGGAATTCTCGTACTACTTGAACGTCTTCTATCTTGGTTTCC
The DNA here is from genome assembly GCA_022559845.1 of Amorphophallus konjac. Taxonomy (NCBI): domain Eukaryota; kingdom Viridiplantae; phylum Streptophyta; class Magnoliopsida; order Alismatales; family Araceae; genus Amorphophallus; species Amorphophallus konjac. The sequence continues at coordinate 215,736,925 of CM040123.1, read as the reverse complement.
TTAGCTTCTTTAATAGTGACAAAAGCAAGGAAGGATACACATCCTTTCTTGACGAGCTTGCTTGCTCGAAGAGCCGAAATAAGAGGGAATTTGCTTCGACTCTTAGGACTAGTATAAGTCAGTTCCGGAAATTCTTGAAAACAATCTTGCTATCACGGCAATCAACCGTTGCCTGGTATTTGGATAACCAATCTGCTCCTAGTATAACATCATATTCTTTTAGATCTAAGCAGATAAGATCAATAGGAAAATTCTTTCCTCGAACCAATACCTCACAATTTTGGTAATGATGTGTGATATCCATCTCGTTTCCGAGAGGAGTAGACAATATTATCTTCATCCATTCTGGTTCTAGAGGTAATGGGTCAGCAAACTTCTTGGAAATAATGGAATGCGATGCACCCGTATCAAATAAGACATGTGCATATTTGGAACAAATTTTTAATGTACCTTCCACCAATCCGCCTTCTTCTTCTGGTTCGGTCTCTTGGATTGCATGAAGACGCGCGTTCCTTGTCACTGGGCGTTTACCCTCACCGTCTTGGTCATTCATTAATGGACAATCGGGAATCCGATGTTCACGACTCCCACAACGGAGACATGCTCCTAGTTTCCTCCAGCATTCTTCTGTTTTGTGACCAGCCCTGTCACAATGCTTGCATACTACGTTTGAAGGGGTAGTGGTGATAGAGAAAGGCTTGGATTTCTTGAACTTCTGATCTTGAGAGGAAGAACCTCCATTATTGGGCCTCTTCTTAAAGTTGGGTTTAAAAGAACCCGAACTTGTGACTTGCTCTTTTTTTGTCTTTCCCACGGATCCTATCAGATAGTTCCGTGGCATCTTCAAGCAACTGAGCTCGGCGCACTATTTCAGTATAAACTTGAATATCCATAGGCGCCAGTTGAGTAATGTAGTGGGGCCTAAGCCCATTAAGAAATCTACGGGCTTTCATCTTTTCTGTGCCAATTAAATGCTTAGCATATCTAGACAGTCTAGAGAACTGTGCTTTATAATCAGCCACCGATAAAGATCTTTGCTTTAATGCGGCAAATTCGGCGGCCTTCTTTTCCTGGACCCTATCAGAGAAATATTTGGCGTTGAAATATTCAACGAATTCTCCCCATGTAACTTGAGTTGGGTCAATTGTAGCTTCAATCGACTCCCACCAACATCTAGCATCTTTTTCTAACTGGAAAGTAGCTAATAAGACTTTGTCCTGATCTGTGCATTGCATAACACGGAATATACGTTCAATCTCCCGAACCCAATGTTCGGCATCGTCTGGATCGGTCGATCCCATGAACTTCGGGGGATTCATATTCTTGAATGCTTGGTGTAAGCTTCCAGCTCGTGGAGCACCACCTTGTGCTACCTGTTGTAGCACTTGGGTCATCCCTTGAAGGGTACGCTGCATGTTGCGCCATTGAGCACGTTCGGCAGCCATTATCCTACAATTACAATAGCTATGTTAGTATTATATCACTATGATCTTATAAAGGACTCAATGATCATTTAACCCTTGGTTCTACCCACTCTCACTTGGTTAAAGGTTTTGAAACCTATCCTTGGACTTGGGTTTCCTAGGAATTGAATACCTTAGGCTCTGATACCACAAAGACTGTCACGCCCCGAGCGCGGAAGATACCCGGAGATGCGCGACGTGTCTATATCAATCATGTCAATCAGAGTGGTCGTGTATTCGACACAAAGACAGAGATACGCAAAATAGCAAGATAACCCAATCCTTTATTTCATAATGGATAGACTATTACAAATCCAATACTCTGTTAAATAAAAAGGAAAAGAATACATATTTGACTCAAGAAACTATAGAAAAGACTAGACGACACTTGTAGAAGCTCTATCACTTTCACTCTTGACCATTCCCATCCGATTGACTTCCATCGTCGTCGGACTTACCTGAAAAAGTAAAAAGGGACAAACGGAATGAGCGAACGCTCAGTAGGAAATTATATCTCAAGTACTAGCAAGTGGTTTAAGTAATTACATTTTCATGGATGCAATAAAGCTATGCATGCTCGCATGAAACGACAAGATAGAGAGAATGTAATATCAAAGAAATAAGATGAACTTTCATGAACAAGATACAAGTTATTCAAGATATTCAAGCAAGTACATTTAACAAGTCATGTCAAGAACTTTGGCTATCATGTATCAAGCAAGTAAATTACCCTTTTTCGGGCCACGCATTTCACTTCATGTCGAGTACGAGTCAAGTACAAGATGTGTGTGGAATGTCCAATCAAGCAAGTCAAGTACTCGGTATAATGCCAGATACCTTATCATTTTAACTCCCATGGGCACAAATACTTTCGGGTGCTCCTCCCAGGACCAGATCGGGCCCTATATGCGCAGGCATTTATCATGTGTTTTGACATCCACTCTTGTTTATATAGCCAATATAGAATTTCAATAATCAAGCTTGTAGATACGTATGACAACTTTGATAGAATAGAGTCCAAAATATGACAAAGGACATAGAATGGCGATAATAACGGTATAATCACGATGTCGGTAAAACTAGGTAGATTATGGTTCCCTTAACTTAGGTACCATGACAAATCAATATGGACATTCTTTATATAGAATTGAGGTCCACATGAACATTAGATCAAGCAAGATACCCTCATTCTTATCATAGAATTGGGGTTTACAAGAACGACATGATATGGCATGATATCATCATCCCATTAAGAATTTCTTATGATATACTCTTTGTATAATCATAAGGGCCGGTATACCATGTTTCTTTAGATTGACATGGCAAGGATCGTGTAATGGGTTTTTAGGGTACAACCAGCTCAGTCGGCCTTGAGGGAATCCAAGGCTACGAGGAGTCTTACGGAGGTCTCTATGACTAACTCGCTAGTCCAAAGGAACGGAATGTCCAATGGAGAGCTTGTATGTCAATGAGAGTTGAGTGTGATCGATAAATCAACATGAAAACATGGGACTATACTCACGGAGTGGAGAATAGTGCCGATATATATATATTATGATATATGTAAAACCATCGGTTAGCAAATCAGATGAAAATCAGTTTATAGTAAAATAACGACTTAGGTCAAGTCGTTTCTCAAGTAATTAACGCCTAACATAGGGGCGTTTACATATTTCTATTTTACAGAATTTTCAATAATCTCATTAATTTATGAAAAACACGCCCTTGTCTGGGGCGTTTTTCAAGTAACTAACGCCTAGTATCAGGGCGTTTATATATGTTCCGTTTCGCAGAATTTCATTATTTCGATACTCTATCTAAAAAGCGCCCTGGACAGGGTCGTTTCTTCATATTTGACGACTACTGGTGCAGGCGTCTCATGAATTACGGATTTGACAGAATATAAATAAGTTGCAGGACTTATATAAGACACGCCCTGGGAAGGGGCGTTACTGGCTTAACTCTATGTTTCAGAACATACCAGGACTCTGGATAATACGCGCCTAAGCAAGGGGCGTTACTTTTAAAGTCACGCCCTCTGATGAGGCGTTAATACGTGGAAAACGACCTTGTGCAGGCCGTGAATTCAAGAAATTGCAGGACATTAGATTTGGAGACAGGATCATGCATTAATAACCAAGGTTTCATATATAATCCGTTCTTAACATGCTTAAGTCATGATCTCGTAAAATTAACGCCTGTGTACAGGACGTTTCTTAATAAATTGACGACCGCTGTTATGGTCGTTTATTTTAAAATAGCACCCTATTCCAGGGCGTTTCTTTCAAACAATTCAGAAAACACATGAAAACTATAATAATCATATGCATGACATGCTTATATATATATATATCTTGCATTAATTTCATTTGGGCTACAGTAACTTGAGAAAACCTACCTTATGATCTGATACTCTGTTTGGAACCTTCGTGGATGAAGAACCTTCGTTCTTCAGGAAGATATTGCCACAGCTACCTGTAAAGGAAGAGAAGATATCAATCTTCTTTACCTACGTAACCTGAAGGCAAGGGAAAAAGAAGAACTTTACCTATTCTTCGGCAACGATGGTGATGAAGACGATGATGATGAAGACCCTTTGTCTTCAAACACTAGAAGCAGCCACCTATAGCAAAGACGATGAAGGATGGTTAAAACCTCCTCATGTGTTTATCAAAAGCAAGGAAAGGAAGAAGAACTGTTTGTTCTTCACGTACCTAGCAGCAGACGTTCGATCAAATGGGTTTTAGGGTTCGATCGAACATGTTATTTATAGGGTTTTGAAGTCCTAACAAGAGTAGTGTTTGATTGAGGGTAATATATCCTTAATAGAGTCCTTACTCTAATAGACACTTACTAGATTAGGTTAATCTTTCCTTGGATAAGTTCTGGGTTCGATCGGGTCACGAACTGAATTAACGCCTTTGGTCAGGGCGTGTATTGTTAATTGACGCCTGACTTTAGGGCGTTTCTTAAAAAGCGCCTTGAAAAAGGGCGTTTCTTGTTTTAAAACACGCCCAAGATAGAGGCGTTTCTTTAACTTACCCATTTGGTCGCGTGAGAACTGACGACCGTAGGTGTGGGCGTCCTTTCTTTATTCACGCCATGGGTAGAGGCGTTTCTTTATAAATTAACGCCTTAATAAGAGGCGTTATTTTTAATTTGTTTTATTTCGTCCAATTAACCCTATTCCTTTTATATATATTACTTCTGTAATATATATGTTTTAATTCATTTCAATTATTCATTTATTAGGGTTGCTACAGAATATGAGGCTCAGTTCTCGAGGTTATCACGGTATGCACCTCATTTAATCGTAACGGAGAAAATGAAAGCTAGAAGATTCTTGAATGGGTTAAGACTACAATATATACCCCAATTAGCATCAATGGATATTCAATCATATGCCGAGATGGTTAAGAGAGCTCAACTATTGGAAGACGCTATGGAATTATCAGACAAGGTTAAGGCGAGAATGGAAAAGAAGAAAGAAGGTAATGGCAACAAGAGGCCCAATGAGAGGAACGATGTTCCGAATGGCAAGAAGCCTAAGAAAGCAAAGTGCAAGCATTGTGAGAATGATGGTCACAAATCTGAAAAGTGTCACTGGAAGAACGGAGCTTGCTTTCGTTGTGGAAGCCAGGAACATAGGGTAGCTAATTGCCCCCTTCCTAAAGATCAACCTCAACAGGCAAAGGATCACAGGGAAGCATGGCATCGAGGACAATTACAAGCAATAAGACAAATCGAACCTGCTGACGATGAAGTAACTAGAGGTACCCCTTAACCTTGGCCTAGATCCTTGAGTTGTTGTATTTGCATGCCTAGATGATTTGTCCTTATAGATGGAAACTATAACTTGATACCCCACTTATATAGATTGGAAATGAATTTCATTGAATTTGGGGACCAAATTCTTTTAAGTGGGGGAGGATGTAGCACCCGGGAAAAAAGTTACATAGGATAAGTCTCCGATAATAAGTTTTTAAAATCTATATAGATATATAAACTGGTCCAAACCAAATTAAAAGTGCACAACTCAAATATATATATATATATATATATTTATCCCTACATATAAATAAATACATGAATAATAGATAGAATGAAGAAATAAGTGAAAAAGGAAATGGCTTAACTAAACTCTTAATGGGCCTTATGGGCTAGGAAAAGAAATAAGTATTTAAATATATATATATATATATATATATATATATATATATATCTTTTGTTCAACTCCAATCCTTCAACCCTTTTCTTAAGACCAAAATGCTTGGGCCTAAAATGCCTTAAGAAGCCTTAATGGGCCTTAACATGTATATTTTAGTTTTCCCTTAATATAATTTTTTGAAGTCAAAAATAAATTAGCCATGATATAAAACTAACCCCTTTATCTAATTATATAAATATAACACCTTAACCAAAATGTTATAGCTCAAACTAAACCTTCAGGCATATATGCATATATATAAGCCTTAAATTAATATTATAAGCTTAACGTACTATGGGCCTTGAAAACCTATACCTCAACATATAAACCCAAAGCCCACTAGCTAATTGTTAAGTCTTGACCAAATTACAATGCAATAATGCAAGGTGGGCTTTTACTAAAACCTAACTGGCATAAGTTAAATAGCCCCAAAAGTCATTCGGTTAACCTCAAAACAAGGCCCAACTACATACCCACGTGAGTCTCTCAAAGGCCAACACAAAGCCATGCACATGTAAACTCAACCCAACTGCCTTTGTATGTTCGAACGCATGGTATAGTATTAGGGTTTTGAGAACCAAAGACAGCAGGCGGCTGCACAAATGGTAGGGGAATTGTCAATACTGGAAAGATTTAAACCTTTCTAATATAAATCGGAAGCCCTTCCATTATCAAACAATAGAAGCCTCCAGAACCTTGAAAAAAAACCTTATAAAACCACCTCCCCGTCGAACAACCATTTCCTTCCTTTCTCCATCGTGCTATTTCGATTCATCCCCCCTACCGTTGCTGCTCGTCTTCTCGCTGCCGTTCTTCTTCCCGTGCTGTGACGTGAAGGCTGTTTACTTCTTCCCCTTCATCCTGCTGCAGACCAAGAGGGCGTGGCCTTCTTCCTCTACAACCTGCAGACAAGTGGAGGCGTGGACGTCTTCATCCTGTTCTTCCTCCTACAACCAAGGCGACCCATCTTCTTCCTCCTACGGTTTACTCTGTTTGAAACAGAGTACCGTAGCAGCATCAACTATTCATCGTCCCGATCTTGTAAAAAGTAGGTGTTCTCGCCCCAAGCCAAATTATCAAGCAATTAAATCCTGCATGATCTCCCGTGTCTCGTATGTTCACGTAGCATGTTTATATCTGTTAGTCGTACGTTATTCCATTTTATGTAAATATTAACACATGATTTAAATTTTTATAATCATGAATCCATATATCTAAAACTCCAGATAAATATATTTTTAAGATCCTCACATTTCTTTCTTAATTTTAATATATTTAGATGCATAAAAAGATCTGAAATTAAATAGCGACCCTGCCTAGGGTGTTATTTTAATAGAATGTGACAGCCATCGTGTCGTCACTTAAATAAATTCTAAAAAATTGATCAATGACCAGTCGTCAATTCTATATATGTTAGTTATGAGTTTTTCGCATTAATAGTTGGTTCATGGGTATAGGAGTATCCTTTGGCCATGAAAATTTATGGGCGTACTATTGGGGTGGAGACCGAGGTAGTGAAAGTGGTAGCACCATTTTTCGTGCTCCCTATTGTAAGATCCCCCGTCTCTCATCGAAAAATTATTTTGAACATATGGTTAGGAAGAGTTTTTCGAGCCGGTCATTTCGGTATATTATAAGCCAGATTCCGACATCATTTAGTATAGAAACGAGAGGTTTGAAAAAAATAAAATTTTGAAATAACGACCCACGTACGGTCGTCAATTCAAGTTTGGACGCCACTGTATATCGGCGTCAATTTTGAGTAATATATATATATATAAATATATATATATATCCTATACGTGTATCTTTGAAAATTCATATTAATTAGAATATGTAACAGAAAATTATGAAATATATATATTTGGAATCCTGGTATTTCTCTCCTAATTATCATATATTCTATTTCTTTAATTTTAAATAAATCAATGTGCCTTTTTATGTATGTTTTTGAATTTATTCAATTAAATAGATATAAATGTAAATTCTCCTTAAATAAATTACGTTAAAAATCATATAATTAACGTCCCTCTAAGTGGATGCTAATTAATAAATGACACTACTCATGGACGTCAAATAAAATAATTTTATTTAATTATAGTTAATTATAGAATTGGTTTGACATGAATTCTATAATTAACGCATTCATATTCTCACCGTTTTCTTCCGGTTTTGACCCATACCTCTGGTCTTTTGACACTCTCATCTCACGTCCGTAGATGGAGTTCCTTTTTCATGATTGGTTCATGTTATCCACCTCAACTCTCGGTGACATACGAGCCCTCCGTTGGACGTTCCGTTCCTTCGGACTGGCAAGTTAGTCATTGAGACCTCCGTAAGTCTCCGCTAACCTTGGATTCCCTCAAGGCAGCCGAGCTGGTTGTACCTTAAAAACCTCGGATCCGATCCGTGTCACTTTGGTTTTCCGTTAGTCTTGACACTCTACTCCTTTTGGAATCTTCTTGTCATCAATTTGAGAACATAACCCTTTGACTCTGTATTTGGCCAAATCTGATTCTGAAATATTAAAGGGCTCTGGGTCCGCGACTTTTCAGTGCCAGGTAGGACGGAAGTCCAATTCTGTAAACCATGGTAAACTTATGGGTGTGGCATTGCACCAAACTCTGTACATCTGTCATATTCTGTTATTATGTTATATCTGTTATTCTGTAAACTCTGTAAATTTTATTAATTCTGTTATTCTGATATTTTGTTGTTCAGTTATTCTGATAATTTAGTTATTCTGCTTGAATGTTTAATTCTGCCTATATTTATTGAAACTCTGTATATTCTGGCCAATTCTGAAGTTATGTTCATCCGCGTATCTATCCTTGTTATATTCTGATAGCTTGTCCTTGACTCCGCATGGGAATTCATCCATATTTCTCTTAAGCTCATAACTGCCTTTGACTTTAATATTCATCTGTCCTGTTAGATTGATCATCATGATTTCCTAGTTCCTGCATTTCATTTGTCATGAACATGAGTAATTGGTTAATCACTTATATTCTGCTTGATGAGAGATGTAATTCCTACTGAGCGTTTCGCTCACCTGCCTATCTTTAACATTTTTCAGGTAACGACATTGAAGATAGTCCATCAGATGGGGAAGGGCAAGAGTGATGAGCGTTATGGAGAATCGTGTCGGTGTCTTTAGTTTTCTTGAGTCTTATCTTATCCTTGAGTCTTTTCCCTTTATAAAGTATTTGAGTCTTTTATTTTTATTAAAATGTAATAGTGGGTCCTTTCTTTACTTATGTAAGTTGAGTCAAGGTATGTAATTCGAATATTTGAATATCAATAAAGGTTAAATTGGCCCACATTGTACTGTTTGTAATTTTGTGTCTTATGTATGCTCTGACTATTCACGATTGTATCACTGCCGCGTTCCAAACGACACGTTCCGCTGCTATCGGTTCGGGGCGTGACAGTTCATGACTTGTCTAGTTTTAATTTGATCATTGTTTTATCACGATCCTTTCTTATCTAAGAGTCATTTTCTTAAGTACATGGCGTATACTCCGGTATGTGACCATTAGTTACACTTTACCCTTATAGGCACACTCTCTTGGACTTATAAATCTCTCGGTCGGATATTCCTTCTGTCGAACTATGGTATTATGTTTCAAGGCCTCCGTAAGACTCCGCGAGCCTAGGATTCCCACTTGGACGCTGAGCTGGTTGTACCATCAAAGCCAATTGTCTCGAAAGCACTTTACCGGTGTTTTATGTATTCTGGACCTTAGCGGCCATATGGAAGACCACTAAAAGGCACCGAGCGGCCATTCACTAGACCGCAAAGCTCCAAAAAGTTTTCCCTGCGTCGACACTTCTATTTCATTCATCGACTCTAGTCATGAAATGGTCTAGACTCTGACTGCTTTCTTCATGAAACGGTCCAGTAAACGACCGCTTTATCTCTGAACCTGTCTAACCTGAGATTTGACCTTTGGGGTTGGTTTTCTTGAGTTCCCAGATGGTCTTCAGATTATCTAGAGTCTCAACATATGTTTAACAAGTTAATATTAAGATATAAAATTTAATGAGGATACTGTTATGCTTTCAGAATGTCGTTGGAGTATAATATTCTTTTAATTCTTCTTTGATATCTCATATCAATTTTGGTACGTTCTATACCTTGGTTTCTTGATCATGAAACTTGTTATTTGGAATTAAATTATTGGCCGACATTATTGTTATATCTCATGAAAGTAGTTGGATTTATAACTTGAAGATGCAAGACCGGGCACGGATTGTGTCCAAGGGCTCCATGCTAGTCCTCACGGCCGATGGTCGGAAACGTGCTATAAACCATGGGGTACGATGATACTGGGGTCGCATTGCGCTGGGAGTACTTTCTCTTATAAATGAGTGAAATTCATGAGGCTCTTTATGGAAATTACATGCTTGTTAATGACTTTCTAGTACATAGCCTTTACAAGGTTGTGTAAAGTACTTTCTAGATGCATGCTCGTACATTCTTGTTCATGAAAGGCCAAATTTTCATATACATGATTGATCTTGCTTGTTCATGGTCTATACTCACATCTACTTACTCAGTTACTTCATGATTTATTGACCTGGTTTATATCGCTTCTTTATCGCGTTCTTATTTTTACCTTAAGATTTAGAGCTAAAGCATTAATCACTTAAATATTATCTTCATGTTGATGCGAAGATATCTACTGGGCATGTGTGCTCATACCTATTTTCTTATCTTTTCAAAAAATACTAGTGGATCGGATTTGGATTATGCTAGTAGCGGGTCCGAGAGTGATTGAAGGTCCATTGGAATGAGAGAACCCTTAGATAATCAAAGTGTCTAGTCAAGTCATATTGTAATTTTGAGTTTTCTTGAGTCGTAGTGATGAAAGTTGTCAAGAAATGATCTTATGTAAATTGATTATGATTATGAAATAAAGTTGGAAGTTTTGAGAAAATAACTTGTGCAGTTACTTGTATGTGATTGTCTTGCGCTCTGATTACTTGCTTACGAGAGGCTTACCATGCTGGCTGTTCACGTTCCGATATTACTTCCGTTGTATTAAAAGCTCGGGGCGTGACAGTGCATTTCTTGTTGTGCTTAGTCTTTTGCATTAAGTTGCCTTGGAATTGGTCTTTATGGCTCATCCACCGGTTTTCAATGGTTCCAATTTCGAGTCATGGATTCGCAGCATGCACAAGTTTGTTGAGTCTGTTAATCCTAGTCTATGGAATCTTATCACTCATGGTCCATACAAACTACCTAAGGATAAATCGAAATGGACTAATAGTCTTAGATCTAAGAATGTTAATAATCTTAGAGCTTTAAATTTAATGAGGGTAGCTATTGATTCTGACTTACTCTCTTGTTTCTCTGCATGGCTGGGAGGTGGTGGATGGTGGGGGCGCAAATGGTCTAGGGGAATGGGGGTGTCTCTTGGGTGTGGGTGGTGGATTAATGGAAGGATTAATGGGGGGGCCTAGGGGATGGGAAGGGTTACTTTGGGGAGGGGAAAGGGTGTATAGGAGAAGGGATTCTCCCTTGGGAATGTGAAGGGTTGTATGGGGATGGGGAAGGGGAAGGGTTGCTTGGGGAGTGGTGGGAGTAAAGGGGGTTTATGAGTCTTGGGAGGTGAAGGGTTGTATTCAATGGGGGGGATGATGTGGCAAGTGAGGGAGGAGAGAGAGGGGGCGAAATTGGGAGAGAGAGGGGGAGGAGAGAGAGAGGGGTTCGCCCCTTTTAGTGAGAGAGAGAAGAAGAGAGAGAGAGAGAGAGCTAGAGAGGGAGAGAGAGAGATGTACAAATGCTTTTGGCAAATTTTTATCAATACTTCATTAGCTTCCAAATGAGGGATTGGGGTCCTATTTATAGGAATCCCACATTTACATATAAGTCCCTGACTCTTGGACTACTAACACTAAACCAAGGGGAAGGGGGCACCCCTGGGCCTAGCCCATATAATTGGGCCCAATAACACACATAAAGACTTAAGACTTAGGTAAATAGCTACCTAACCTAGGTATTGGACTCAAATAAAAGGAAAAGTACATGATAAGAAAATGAAAATTACATCATATGACTCGAAATAAAGTGGTGAACAAGACGTAACATGGGTGGCAAGCATCGGGATCCTTGATCAAATAAAATTGCTGGTGATGTCCTCATCATACCCCCGGGGCGCGGAAAACTCGACTCCGTCGAGTATGGGCCCACCGGGGAAGTGGTCCTCTCAAGCAGCTCAGAGTGAGCCTCAACCTCCAAACTCAACCCTGCGTCCGCAACCAGGGGACGATCCTTCATCCTCTTGAGGCGGCTCATGCGCACCCTCTTGCTGGCGATGGAGCCCTGCTTGCCTAGTATTGCCTCCGTGTGCACACGTCGGACTCTCAGGCTGACTTTTGGTGGCTCTCCGAGGGTGTCCCTCTCAAAGGAAGATAAAGGCTCGAGGCACTCACTAGGATCCACCGCGGTGCCCATATAGGGTGCCGGATCCGCCACATGGAAAATGGGGTGAATCCCAAAACCCATTAGTAAGTCCAACCCGATAGCCGGGTTGCCAAAGTCACTCGGAACTTGGGAAGGTCCAAGTCCTCGTGCCCTCGAATTGGAGGTGACCCTAGGGTAGAGCCACTCCAATGTCATTATCACCAGATTGTCTACTTGGAATTCGAAGTGGCGCTCGCGAGCTCTTGTCCGCTCTTTGTGAACCTCACCGCTCGTCAAGAATTACTTGCGTGTATGCTCATGCCATGCATCATAATGCGGTGAGTGGGTGTGAAAGTGGATAGCATGCAAAGGTGGACCGGGACAACCGTACATAGACCTATCATGCATAGATGTGATGAAGACTTTTATGGACTCAAGGGGGCCGAGGAAACCATAGGTGGATCTATCGTACATGGTTGTGATAATTACCGGGGGACCCGGACATCCATGTATGCTCCTTTCATGCTTAAGAGCTATGACGAATGTGGGAGGACCAGCACATCCAAATGTGAGCCAGTCATGCATTGGGCACGCAGTGTGTGTGACATGTATGAGATGACTGGGCTTACTAGCCCTACCAAATGATGCAAACTGTAGTGGCACATGCATTCCCATCCAAATGGCTCCTTTTATGTGTATGACTTGGTGTGAGATTTTCCACTCATAGGGGTTAAAGGGGTCTAGGAAAATGGAGTGGGCTTGGTCCAATAAGGTTGGTTGGGGTAGGAAAAGGTTGGTGGTGATTAAGGTGGCTGGGTATAGGAAGGGATCCAAGGGGTCATGGTAAGGGTCATTTAAGGAGAGGAATTCTAGGTCCTTTTGGTCCTCACAACATGGTGGTGGATCCTCCTCCTCCTCTAGTAAAATGATTGGGCCAAAGTTTTTGGTGGGATGGTCGGCCATGAATGGAGGGCTGGATGTTCTACCCGAGACAAGCAACTCTAGTTTGTGGATAGCATCGGGCTCGTCGGGTGTAGGGAGGAGTAAAAGAAGGTCGCTAGTGTAGCAACCCACAGTGTAAATGGAGGAGATGGATCCGACACATAGGTGTAGGAGATCAAGGCTCCTAGGTCGGTCGGCTACTGTAGTCAACATGCCAGTTAGCACCATTTGCCAAACTATACCCTTAAGAAGATCCCCTAATATTTCCACTTGATAGAATGATTGGATTGTGGTGTGATAGGGGGATAAGGGTACTATGGGGAGGTGTTGTTCCATGGAAGGGTAAGCATAGGGCAGGATAGGGTGAGCCCGGTTTTCCACAAGCCATCTAACCAAGGGCCCACTTATGATAAGTTCACTCCAAATTGGGGGTGGCATGAAAGGTGAAACATCTTCCTCGTTTTGGCCATGACTTTCCTCCAAGAGGGGGAGTGGTTCTGGGATGTTCCCTACTAGGGGGTCGGGTGTGGGGATCATGGTTTCCTCTACCAAGGAGGTGAGTAGGTCCGTTGTGGGTGGGGTGATGATGACTGGCCTGTGGTGCTCTTTGGGTGGTGGGTAATGGGGGACTTGGGACAGAATGGGGAGGGGTAGTAGTGGAGGCCTAGGTTGGGGATCTTGTAACTCATGGGGGAGGGTGCACCCAATTTGGCTCAATGTGTTCTCTTTGGGAAGGAATGAGTTCTCTTGATTCAATTGGGCTTCGTATTCTTCTTCCCAATCTAGGGGAGCCTCATAGACTTCGGTCACCTCCTTAAGTTCCTTTTGGGAAGGGGTGGGAGGAGGATTTGTGGGTTGGGTGGTGGCCAATTTGGTTTGAATGGTGGTGGTGATCGGGGTTGGAATTATTTGGGGTGGTGGGGTGATGATGACTGGCCTGTGGTGCTCTTTGGGTGGTGGGTAATGGGGGACTTGGGATAGAATGGGGAGGGGTAGTAGTGGAGGCCTAGGTTGGGGATCTTGTAACTCATGGGGGAGGGTGCACCCAATTTGGCTCAATGGGTTCTCTTTGGGAAGGAATGAGTTCTCTTGATTCAATTGGGCTTCGTATTCTTCTTCCCAATCTAGGGGAGCCTCATAGACTTCGGTCACCTCCTTAAGTTCCTTTTGGGAAGGGGTGGGAGGAGGATTTGTGGGTTGGGTGGTGGCCAATTTGGTTTGAATGGTGGTGGTGATCGGGGTTGGAATTATTTGGGGTGGTGGAGTTTGGGCCCTAAGGGAGGTCTTGGGTTGACTGGGAGGGAAAGGGGGAGTGAAGATCTTCTTAATCTCATTCCTCATCTCTTCCCATGGGTATCTGGGTCCTTTGGTTTCCCATTCAAATTCATCCCGGGTAGGCAAGACTTTAAGGCCATTGCTCCTAAGTGGGGGTTCATTGGCTCTAAATCCATCCCGAGGTGACCAGGCCCTAGGGCCGTGGTTCCCTTTTGCTTCAAGCCGATCAAGCCGGGAGGTGAGGGTATCTATACAGTTATGACATTTGTTGATGAAAGCGTCAAATTGGTCCATAGATAGTTGGGGTGTCTCCCTAGGGTGGTCATGCAAGGGAGTGATGGAAAACATGATGCAAGGGAGACTCAAATGTCAATGCCCTGGGACTAGACTCATAGAGACAAGTCTAAAACTTGGCTCTGATACCAAGTTGATGTGACACAACCCCTCGGACTTAAATTTGCAAGCAATCGAACCGAACGTCGGACCCACTCAAGCGGATTCACCCGCGTCGCGCACACCCGGGTCCGTAGTTGGACTGGCGATAGTGGTGAGGGTCCGAGGATGGACCTCGCCTTTCCGGGGATTTGACTAGCTTGAGCTGAACCCCTAAGGGCCTGGGATGCCCCAATTCCGTGGGCGGCCAGCACGCCAAGGGCGTGGGATGTAGTGGCTCTCTCACAACTTGCTCCGCGGTGGCACTCAAATTGATGATATTTTGAGATCGGGTACTCACTCACCGACCGACGGTACTAAGAAGCATTACTAAACAAGCAAAGCAATTCCAGTAGAGTAGGGCAACCTGAAGCTCACCTGATCGGTGTGAATACACCGATCCCGGCCGGAGACGAGGGCAAGCGGGGAAGCGTGGGCCACCCGCACGCTGCGTCGATGAAGCTTCAACCTGTTGAAATTAATTACATCCACTACGCCTCGCACAGGAGGGGAAACTTGGGGTGGGGAAATTATAGTTACAATCAAACACTACCTCCGCGCATGGAGGGGCGGTAAGCCGGCCAGGCGGGGAGAGCCAATGAACTATGAACGGGACCGGTTCGCCCTTCCGGAGTGCTGCTTGCCGGTTCTGGCCGCTGCTAGGTACTGGATGTCGACTCAGCTGCGCTTGCTCCCGGAATCGAAATGAGATGGGATCAGCGTTGAAACGTCGATGACTGAACCAGGATGGACCCTGAATTTTGTTGTTGCCAGAAGTTGTCGACGCTGGCCGGAGAAGATGGTGGACTGGTGCTGTTCCTCTGTGCCACGGATGGGGTGCAGGTTGTAGCAGCAGGTTGGTGACTTCACTCCGATCGTTCCCGTGATCCAATTGAGGCGGGATCAGGACGGTTGCGAGCGTGGTCAAGTCCTCTTCGATCAGCAACTGAGATGGGCTCTAGGAGACTTTGGAGCAGGGAGGAGGAGCCCGAACAAGGAGAGGGGGTCTGATCAGTCCCTGGCAGGACAGATCTGCGCACCTGGGGGAAATAAATCGGAACGGGGAGCTCCCAACTCCGAACGAGGCCCCGCTTTCTGTGCTGGATGGAGGACAGGGGGATCTTCGCCTCGGACAAGTGGTGCACTCAGGCGATCAGAGGTGAGGGCGTGGCGGCTTCTAAACTTCAGCTCTGGTTCAGGTTCTGGTCCTGGCTGCGCAGTTGGACGAGAACGGGCACCATGATCTGTAGTGAAGTCAGAACGAGACGATTCCACCTCTCCCATGAAGAGGACTTGAAGAAGAAACAACTCTTAGAAGAGAGTTTAGGCTGATTCGTGCTGTTGACGTCGGTGCAGCCTCTGCCAAACGGACCTCAGGTTCTGGCTCAAATCTGGCGCAGCATCACGAGAATGGGCACCACGATCTGTAGTGAAGTCGGAAGGGGACGATTCCACCTCGCAAGTAAAGAGGACATGGATAGGAAACAACTCTCAGAAGAGAGTTCAGGCTGAATCGCGCTGTTGATGTCGGTGCAACCTCTGCCAAACAGACCTTAGGTTCTGGCTCAAATCTGGTGCAGCCGCACAAGAATGGGCACCACGGAGAGTAGGGATGTCGGATGCCGGTGAGACCACCTCGGCTGCGAAGCTATCTGGACGATCTTTCCGGTGACATATCGTACGCCTTCAGGGGATTCCATATGACTCCGGGGCAGGTTCTGCAAATCGGCTCCCAATCTGCTACCTGCGAACTGGGCAGTGTTAAAAGAAGGGGGGGTTGTTGGTGGAGATGGGAAGGTAAGGGATCGGTAGCAAAGTGGGATGGAAGGTTGCTGGTTGTGAATGTGGGAGGGAGGTTTGGGGGTGTGACAGGGGAGAGGGGGAGGTTGGCAGGGGGCGGACCTGGTGTGGGGAATGGGCTGGGAGGTGGTGGATGGTGGGGGCGCAAATGGCCTAGGGGAATGGGGGTGTCTCTTGGGTGTGGGTGGTGGATTAATGGAAGGATTAATGGGGGGGCCTAGGGGATGGGAAGGGTTGCTTTGGGGAGGGGAAAGGGTGTCTAGGAGAAGGGATTCTCCCTTGGGAATGTGAAGGGTTGTATGGGAAAGAGGAAGGGTTGCTTGGGGAGTGGTGGGAGTAAAGGGGGTTTATGAGTCTTGGGAGGTGAAGGGTTGTATTCAATGGGCGGGGATGATGTGGAAAGTGAGGGAGGAGAGAGAGGGGGCGAAATTGGGAGAGAGAGGGGGAGGAGAGAGAGAGGGGTTCGCCCCTTTTAGTGAGAGAGAGAAGAAGAGAGAGAGAGAGCTAGAGAGGGAGAGAGATGTACAAATGCTTTTGGCAAATTTTTATCAACACTTCATTAGCTTCCAAATGAGGGATTGGGGTCCTATTTATAGGAATCCCACATTTACATATAAGTCCCTGACTCTTGGACTACTAACACTAAACCAAGGGGAAGGGGGCGCCCCTGGGCCTAGCCCATATAATTGGGCCCAATAACAAACATAAAGACTTAAGACTTAGGTAAATAGCTACCTAACCTAGGTATTGGACTCAAATAAAAGGAAAAGTACATGATAAGAAAATAAAAATTACATCATATGACTCGAAATAAAGTGGTGAACAAGACGTAACATGGGTGGCGAGCATCGGGATCCTTGATCAAATGAAATTGCTGGTGATGTCCTCATCAGTAATTGTAAGAGAAGCCGGGGGCAAAACTATCATCACCACTTTGATTAAGTCAAACGAAGAAGCACATATTTTGGTTGGAGGGAAAAGATAATTCAAAATATTTTTGTTGGAGGGAAAATAAAATTTAAGTTTGAAATAGAGGAGAAGAAGCACATATTTTGGTTGGAGGGAAAATTGAATTCAAAGTTTAAAATAAAGGAGAGAAATGATGAGTCTTGGGAAGGGGGTTGCCCAAAGCCCAAGGAGGGGGTTCCCACTTCTATTTCCTTTCCCCCATGCATCATCATCTACGTAAATCCCAACCATCTATCACTTCCTCTAACTCTTCTTCATTTTTAAGTTATTTTCAGTTTTCCAAAGTTCAGTTTTTTGTCATTTTATTGTTCATCCGCACAGCACACTTATGTTCTTCCCCAGTTTTTACCATCTTCTGATCTTCTTCTCTCTCTGCACTCTTCACAAAACGTTTTCTACTCTTTCTGATCTTTAACTTTTATTTCTACCACCTCTTCTAAATCTCTATGGTTTCAAAGTTATTTCACTTCTAATCTTGCTTCATTTTTATTATTTCTATTTTACTATTTTTAGCTCCCTTCCTTTTCTATATATCTCTCCCTCCTCTATTTTCATCCAAACATCCCAAGGCGGAGATTCTCTTATTTTAGTGTTCATAAGGCAGTGTCTACCTCTAAGGCGGGGCGATTCAATCAAAGGCTTGGCATAGAGACGGCGGTGCTATTCTTCATCATCTTGGCTCGATTTCTTCACACCTCAGACTCCTCTTGTTGTTATTACTTTATTTTCATTTTACTTCATTGTAATCTCATCACATCTTTATTGTAAGCTTGTCTTCTACTTCATGTACTCGTTTCTTTATGTTAATGAAAGAAGTGTTCATTTGATCTAGATCTTGTTCATCTTCCTTCTCTTCCTCCTTCTTCTACCTCTTCTTCTCCACTTTATGTAATTATTTTCTATAGCATAGGCTCATAGTCATAGGTGTTTTTAATTAAGTGTTTGGTTCGTTCATCATTTCACTATTTTCTTTAAGCAAAGTAAAATCATAAGTATTTTCCAAAGGACTCCAAGATTTTTAACTCTAAAAATCTCTTCTTCCCTGTGGATTCGACCCTTCTCGCTACCATATTACGTCTTTCTTTCATCTAGTGCGAGTTGGAATTTTTAAGATTGATACGCGTATTTTAAACGATAAACTTTTACGTTATCCATTTTTTGCGCCGTTGCCGGGGAGGAATGATGATTTTTAATTTAAGAACTTTATTTTCCTTGTGTTTATAGTGTACTAATAAAGCTCTCTTTTCTTTTCTTTTTTTACAGAAAAAAAATCAAGAAAATCAGAGGTAAGTTTGCCTTTCTTTCTTTCATCTTTTGATTTTGTCATTCATTTTAAAAAAAAGAGAACGAGAGATTTCGTTTTAAATAAATATCCTAAACTCCTCTCATTTTGTGTCATTTCCTTGATCTTCTTGCATATTGTGGCTAAATAGTTTCACCAAAAAAAACTCTTCATTTGTACTCAAAAAAAAAAATCTTCATTCCAAAGTAGAAACCACACTTTCATGTGCTAGGTCATGGATCATTTATTATAGAATTTTTTTATATTATTTAATTTGTGTTGATTGCATCGTTGAAGATTGCAGAAGGTAAGGTGAATTTTTCTAAACTTTTCTTTAATCACATGCTCATGCATACTTGCATAGAACCCCTTGTTTGAGCTTTGTTTGTTGCATATCATTTCTAAAACATCTTAAGGGCAAAACCCATAATCACATAAGGTGGGGATTTGATCACCATTCCTTGGCCCACAAATCATAATTTCCTTTATCTTTGCATCACCTAGACCCTAATAAAAATCAGTAAACATTGGCCTTAGGATCACACTGCGATTAGGTGTGGCTTGAGTCTACAATCTTTTTTTAAAAATTGGTGTCTAAGGCTAGAGGTCAATGGCAAACGCCATAAGTGGGCAAGTGGTTTTTACTTAGGACCTTGCGAAAGCATGGGGAGCCTCCCACTACCCCACCTCTTACCTAGCCAATTGACAAATTCGAAAGTGGACTTAAGTTGTATCTAGTCTCTTTGTGAAACCCAACTTGTAAGTCTAAGGAGCACATATGTGTCTTAGATATTTTGTGTGACAACTTGTTTATGTTTGCATAAAAAAAATCAAAACAAAAAAAATCAAAAAAATTCCTCCTCCTCTCTCTCTATCCTAGTTTGTGTCAAAACCAAAATAAAAAAATAAACAAACAAAAATCATCATAAAAAAATCACTCTCATCTCTCTCTTCGTCCTAGTTTATGCAAGGTAGAAGATCTCAACGTCCAAATCTACTAAGACCCATCCAAGAAATTGAGAGAGTCTTGTATCCAAGGAACGATCTTCAATAAGATCCCATGGCCGAAAATCAAGGACCTCACCACCAAAATCTAATGGCCGAAAATCCCAATCCTCCAAAGTAAATGAAAGATTATTACATTCCCAACCAATACCAACCTCCATCTTGCATTAACATTCCTCAAAATCAAGCCATCCATTATGAGATCAAGTCAAGTACAATTCAAATGCTCCCATCATTTTATGGAAACACTAGTGAGGACTCCTACAAGCACATTGATGAATTTTTAGAAATTTGTTCCACTGTAAAAATCTAAAATTTCTCGGATGACGCCCTTAGATTGACCCTCTTTCCATTCTCTCTTAAAGATAAGGCTAAATATTGGTTGGGCATTATAGGGAAGACAATGAGAACTTGGGCGGAGATACAACAAGAATTTTTGAAGAAGTTCTACCCTATAGGCCGCACCAATATCATGAGAAGGGCAATCACGGGTTTACCCAAACTCTGGGGGAACAAATACATGAGTCATGGGAAAGACTCAAGGAATTACTTAGGAAGTGTCCTCACCATGGGTTGTCAGAATGGCAAATAATTCAAGCTTTTTATGAGGGCCTATCCGATCAGTTTGTAGATGCATCATGTGGAGGGGCATTCATGAGCAAAAGTGAGGATGAGGCGTATGATTTGTTTGAGATACTTAGTGAGAATTCTATCAATCATGCCTCTTTATCATCCTACGAGAGATCCGTTGGGCCCTCCAAGTCAGCCGAATTATATGAGGTCAAAGCCCGGGGAGATTTTGACCGAAAATTAGACATAAGCCTTATCACCCAAAAGTTGGATTAGATAGAGAGTTTGACACAAAAGTTAGACCAACTCTTGACTTTGAAAGACCCTTCTTTGCAACCATCACCCCATTCATACTTGGGTCAATCTGTCACTTCACATGATGCATGCATGCTATGTGCAAGTCCGGCCCATCACATCACGGAATGCCCAATAGTGGCCCAATTACCACCATTCATACAAGAGCAAGTTCAAGTTGCCCAAGGGTTCTTCAAGCCCAATTACGATTCTTTTTCCAATTCTTATAATCCTGACTGGAGAGATCATCCTAACTTATCTTGGAAGGGCCAGCAAGCCCCATCTCAAGTAATCAATCCCTCTATTCATCAAGCCCACAAGCAACCCATGCAAAGTCAAATTCAAGCCCAACCCAACACCTTTAATTCATTTGCTAGAGGTCCACAAGCCCAATTTCCTCCTATGGGCTATTCACATTTTCAATCCAATCAAGGTCAACCCACTTACCAACCCCAGCCTCGATCCAATTTCGAAGATAAATTCAATCAACTCCAACAAATCATTCTGAATCAACAACAATCCATTTCCTAGTTGAAAAGTCAAATATGGGAATTGGTGGAAGCTACAATGAGAAGAGAAGCGGGCCAACTTCTAAGTCAACCTGTGGCCAACCCTAGAAGTCAACCTCCGGATTTTCCTCCACAATCGGGCCTCCTACCTCAACCCATCCCACAAGCCCAACCTAAAGGCCCAAAATTTGAGAATGTCAAAGCTATTTCAACCTTAAGAAGTGGGAATGTGTTACAAGACCCATACAAGGATGGAAAAGTGTTGCAAGATGCCATGAAAGAGAATCAAGATGATGAGGATGTGAACAAGGAGGAATGCACTCAGGATAAGTTGGGGGGATATCCTAAAGGGAAAGGAAAGGCCCATGAAGATCCAAATTCCTATCAACTCAAGGTCCCGTTCCCTAATGCCTTAGAACCCAAGCCCACTAAGACTAGGCCGGCCTAAAATGTGGAATTAATGGAGCTCTTTTCACAAGTTCACATCAATATTCCACTCCTAAATGCCATAAAACATGTTTCGGTTTACGCCAAATTCCTCAAAGAGCTTTGCACTCCAAGAAGAGGGCCCAAGTCGACCCCTAAGAAAATTTGGCTTTCCGTGGATGTTAGTGTGGTCCTGATGAACAATCTCCGTAGAAAGTTGAAGGATCTCAGTGCTCCCCTCATCTCATATGATATAGGCAGTGTAACCTTTGATCGTGCCCTCCTCGACTTAGGAGCTAGTGTTAACCTTTTACCCACCTCTGTTTATGAGCAATTTGACATAGGGGAACTCAAGCCAACACCCGTCATTCTCCAACTGGC
Source organism: Amorphophallus konjac (assembly GCA_022559845.1). Taxonomy (NCBI): domain Eukaryota; kingdom Viridiplantae; phylum Streptophyta; class Magnoliopsida; order Alismatales; family Araceae; genus Amorphophallus; species Amorphophallus konjac. The sequence continues at coordinate 215,714,961 of CM040123.1, read as the reverse complement.
GGATCACTCAGTCAAGACCCCTTGAGGGTTGATAGAGGATGTGATTGTGAAGATCCATGATGGCTACTTCCCCGTTGATTTCCTCATTCTTGACATGGCCTCCTCCTTGGAGCTAAGTCACACCCCAATCATCCTAGGTCGCCCATTTCTTGCCACTGCCAAATCTAACATCAATTATGCTACGGGGACGATGGACATCTCATTCGGAGGTCAAAAAGTTTCTCTCAATGTGTTCAAAGCCTCCCAATATTTGGACCTAGATGAAGAATGCCACTTCATAGATATCTACGATGAACTTCTTAAGAATGATCTGGGATGGGCCAACTAAGGGAGGTCAATGCTCTTCAAGATTCCCCTCATCATAGTACCATTTGGCATAAGGTTGAACCTCTTCCAACTTTGCAAGATGAACCGGCCCTTCCATCACTTGAAAGTCCTCTAACTTGAGCTTAAGCCCCTTCCGGACTCCCTCAAATATGCATTCCTAGGCCCCGATCAAACCCTTCTTGTTATCTAAGCTTCCAACCTTACCCCTACCCAAGAAACACTTCTCCTAGAAGTCCTTATGACTCATAAGGGTGCCATAGGTTGAACGGTGGCCGATCTTAAGAGGATAAGTCTGTCTATTTGCATGCATCACATTTACATAGAGGACAATGCCAAACCTAGTCGGGAAATGCAAAGGAGGTTGAACCCGAACATGAAGAGGTGGTGAAGAAGGAGGTTGTCAAATGGCTCGATGCAGGAATTATTTATCCTATCTCGGATAGCCAATGGGTGAGTCCCACTCAAGTGATTCCTACAAAATCGGGACTCACCGTGGTAAAAAATGAACAAGGAGAAGATGTGTCCACTAGGCCCACAACGGGATGGAGAGTGTGCATCGATTATAGAAAGCTCAATGCCATGACCAAAAAGGATCATTTTCCACTCCCCTTTATTGACCAAATTCTAAAGAAATTGGTAGGCCAAAGATATTTTTCTTTTCTAGAGGGATATTCCGGGTACAATCAAGTGGCGATTTACCCGGAAGACCAAGAGAAGACCACCTTCACATGCCCATATGGCACATTTGTCTTTCGGAGGATGCCTTTCGGTCTTTGCAATGCACCGGCCACTTTTCAAAGGTGCATGATGGCCATTTTCTCCGATATGGTGGGAGAGTTCTTGGAAATCGTCATGGATGATTTTTCAGTGTTTGGGGAGTCATTTGAAAATTGCTTAGAAAATTTGAAGAAAGTGCTTGCGAGATGCATTGAAACTAATATTGTTCTTAGTTGGGAGAAGAGCCACTTCATGGTTCAAGAGGGCATAGTTTTGGGCCATATTGTGTTCGAACGGGGTATAGCGGTGGATAAGGCCAAGATCGACCTCATTTCTAATCTCCCTCCTCCGACCTCTGTGAGGCAAATCCTTTCATTCCTCGGCCATGCCGGCTTTTACCGCCGTTTCATAAGTAACTTTTCTAAGATTGCCCATCTGATAACCCTTCTCTTGGCCAAAGATGCCCCATTCCATCTAGATGATGCTTGCTTAGAGGCTTTCAATACCCTTAAAAGGCTTTGACCAAGGCACCCATTCTCCAATCTCCCAATTGGTCTCTGCCTTTTGAAATCATGTGTGATGCCTCCAACTATGCTATCGGGGCAGTTCTAGGCCAAAGAATTGACAAGTGTCCGGTGGTGATAATAGGGTGCTAGGCCCGGATACAGAGGGGGGGTGAATGTATCCCAATACCAATAATGCCCAAATTAAAACTCAGATGCTAGACAAAGTCCCAGAATAAAACTAATTCAATTGAACTCATGAACAAACACTTGGAGCGCGCCTAAGCAATCATCTAGCAGAAGCAAAGCAAGGGAATCAAACCACTGCACAGATAATTTTTTAGGTGGTTCGGTCCACAGACCTACTTCCACCCCTCACTCCCAACCGGAGTGAGGCTTCCACTAGCACAAGCTAGAAACCGCAGACTCAGTTTGCAACAGGTGCTGCCAAACAGCTTGACCAGGGGAACAACCTCCCCTCTTCCTCCAGACCGGAGGGACACCCCAAGCGACTCCCAGTCACTTGGAACCAGAGACTAGGTCTCTCTTCCTCCAGACCAGGAGGGAACCCACCAGTGACTCCCCGTCACCAGCAAAGCATAGGTCACAGACCTCTCTTCCTCCAGACCAGGAGGGAACCACTGATGACACACAGTCACCAGCGAACTAGATATTAGATCTCCCTTATCCTGAGTCCACAGGAGGAACCCGACCTCACTACTGAGTATCGGAAGAACAAAAGTAATCAGAGTAACAAAAGGAAAAATAAGAAATGAAAATAACACAGTAAACAGAAAGCTGGAAACTCAAATGCACAATGTGGCTCTCAACGGAGCTGACTGGCCTGGATCTGATCCACGGTCCAGTAGGAACTTCTTCTGCTACTTCTCTTCTTCTTCTTCTCAACTCACGCTCTCTCTTTCACTTCTCTGCTCTCCTTTTCTCTCTCACTGTCTTTCTCTTTCTCGATCTCTCTTCTGGTCTCTCTATTCTTCTGCTCAGGCTCACTCTGCTGCTCTCTTCTTCTTCTTCTGCTCTCTGCTGCTCTCTTCTTCTATCACTCTCTGCTGCTCTCTTTTTCTTCTTGCTGGATCGTGCAGACACTCTTTCTTTTATCAGCACTCGATCAGTCTTCTTCAGGAGAAGAAGCTTCGCATTTATAGCAGCAGCAACTAGGGCGTGTGCTGGGCTTGTGCCCTCTTTATCCTCGGGTCACGTGCCAGGTGCCAACCTCGGATCACGTGCCCAGACACCTGCAAGATTAATGAAGAGTTCAGTCGATGAACAATATCAGCTGAAGACAGTGTACATACTTTATTCAGCAGGCAAGACAATGGATGTATAGAGTTAGTCGTGTGAAGGAGGACGAGTGTATAGACTTGATAACACATGCTGTAGAATGCATATGACGCAGTGTATAGGCTTGATGAAAGCAATGCATGCACAATGACGCAATGTTCAGACTTTGCTGAAGACTGCCAGTCGATGTATAGACTTGGCTGAAGCCAACGCTGAAGCAATGTTCAGACTTTGCTGTAGGCTGCCAGTCGATGTTTAGACTTGCTGCGTGCAGGCTGGCAGAGGATGTATATACTTGCTGTGCAGGCTGTCTGACCATGTATGGACTTTGCTGAAGGTAATGCATGAGGTAATGTTCAGACTTTGTGTATGCAATGCAGTGGCGTGTACACACTTTGTGAGTGTGAAGCTATGCATGTATAGACTTCACATATGCAGTCATTATACCATGTATAGACTTAGTGTTCACGTGAGAAAACGATGTATGGAGTTGATGTATGCAGCAATAAGAATGTACATACTTTATTGCGTGCATGACAGACAATGTCTAGACATGATCAATCTTCAACAAATGGATGTATAGACTTTGCGAGTGCTGTGAAGAATGTATAGACTTGAAAGCTTCGAAGCACACGATGTATAGACTTGGAAAGCTTGAAGGCCAATGTACAGACTTGAAAAGCTTGAAGGCCAATGTATAGACTTGAAAAGCTTGAAGGCCAATGTACAGACTTGGAAAGCCTGAACCAATGTACAGACTTGAAACAAGTGAACACGGCGATGTGTAGACTTGGCCAATGTACAGACTTGAAAAGCTTGAAGGCCAATGTACTAACTTGGAAAGCCTGAACCAATGTACAGACTTGAAACAAGTGAACACGACAATGTGTAGACTTGGTCAATGTACAGACTTGAAGATGCAGCATCTAGGCAAGTATGTACAATGTGAGAATGTGTAGACTTAGAATGCAGCGATGTGCAGACTTTGCTATGCGTGCATGCTCACGATGTGTAGACTTGTTGAAATGCAAGGCAACGCAGACAATGGCTATATAGACTTGGATATGCATATGCCAAGACCATGTATAGACTTGAAGTGGCATGCAGCAGACGATGAACAGCCAAGGCTCATGAATGTATAGACTTTGCCAGCGCCAAGTCGATGTACAGACTTTGCGAGCGCCAGGCCAATGTATAGACTTTGACGTAGGTAAAGTAGACATTGTATAGACTTTGCAAACACACAACAGTGTATAGACTTGGACGCTCGCTATGCTTGCGATGTACAGACTTAGTGTTGAGACACTAGGCCAATGTACATACTTAGACCACCTACATGCTATGCAATGTACACACTTCTAATGCCTGCAGTCTATGCAATGTATAGACTTGGAGGACTTGCATGCTGTGCAATGTGTAGACTTAAGGTCTCACATGCAATGCAGTGTGTAGACTTTGAAGTGCTTGCAACTGTGCAATGTGCAGACTTTGAAGTCTCGCATGCAATGCAGTGTGTGGACTTGTCATGCCTACACAAGGCGATGTACATACTTGCTGCGTGATGCTAATGTGCAGACTATGTAAATGCATGCAGTGTATAGACTACACTTATCTGGGGAGTCGACCCATCTAGAAAGGGGGTCGACCCACTTCTGTCCAGACCATGCTGAGTGTGATGATGCATGGATCTTTAGCCTGTACTGACTTCCACAAGCAGAGTAAAGCAACTGATGTATATGTATATGAATGCTTTATGCAGCAGATAACATGGCTGAACATCAAATGCAATGCTTTAGATCTGATAAACTGACTGAACTGCAATGCAATGCTTTATGCTCTGATAAACTGACTGAACATCAGAATGACTAAAATGACTGAATATCACATGGTGACTCACAGTACTTAACTCACATCAAAACCAATCATCAAAATCACAGGGGCACAACAATCTCCCCCTTTTTGATGATGGCAACACTGTCAACACAGTGAGTCATTCTGATGATGTGAGTCATTCTGATGACTCAAACTATTCTCCCCCTTTGACTTCATCAAAAAGAAAATAGTTTGAGAAGTTAAAGCATAATTATGACTCAGTCAATTTCTCCCCCTTGCTATAATCAAGTTGAACCATGGAGAGGTATGAATGCAGAGATGCAGATGCAACAAGAAATGCAGTACCTCCCCCTAAATATATGAATGCAAGGTCACAATTGATATGAACATGATTCAATATGACAAGGAAGCTCCCCCTGAATAGATACCAATTGATATGCATCTGTTGCATTTCTCCTAATTGATATGGTTGAGAGGGAGACCACAGTGGCATTCAAGGATAAGTTCAGGTCAATGAACCAAGGACAGTGAGCAGAAGAGTTTCAAATAATCAGATTTACAAATAAACTCCAAACATAAGAAATTCAACCAGATTTTCAAGGAGATACCAATCTCATAAATCAATAACAGAATTTTCAAAGTCTTCCATTATAAGGGCTTATGAATGAACTTTATTGAACAGCATGGTTTAAACATGATGTATACAAAGTTTTTCAATAAAATTCTGTATTTATATCTAAAATCACAGTTTAATAAAAGTGAACCAAGCCCTCATATTTATATCTTGATTAACCTCCATTTCTCTTACACAATCAAATTTACTGACTTCTTTAGGAATTACATTCACTAGTATTCAGATCAAGCAATTATGAAGTCATGTGAATTTGTCTAGGGTTATAGCAATTTAACTTTTGCATCAATATTCAAATATTGCAATTTGTTCAGCAAATTTTCATTCTACATATTTCCATAGCACTCTAGTTCAGTGCACACCTTGTAACTATAGGATATACGTTGATCAAACGCCAATATCCCTAAGCACTTAGTGTGACTAACAGTCATACTTTATCAACAGAGTTAACATTTACACTTCATGACATACCTCATCTCATTTCTTTGATGAGTGAGATGTATTTCTCAGTATGCATGCCATTGCTCTGCCAGATTAACAAAGATTCTTAAGCAGAGTTAACTATGGCACCTCATGACACAATCCTTTGGACATGGTTTCTCAGTGACCAAAGTCATTGCTCTGACAATTATTTACCCTTCAGACATTTCAGAGAGCTCATTTGCTTCAAAACAATACAAATTTCATGTACTTAACCACATAAAGCCATGAATTCAATAGTGCAGATTTCAGAAGTTTTTACAAGACTCAGCATGAAACAGTTGGTTGAAGTTTATTAAAACATGATTCAGATATTTTTTAAGAGATTTAAAGTCAAACTTCAATGAATACATTAAACTTAAACCAGCTGAGTTATTTTAGACATTCATAAAATCGTATAATAGAAGATTCCTAGTTCAAGTATTTTTAGATTTATGAACGAGAGATGTCCCATTGAAATCTTCATGAATGACTGATGGAAGAGGTCTTCAAGAATGAGTGTTTTTGAAGCCCAATGTTTTCTGATATGATCAAGGTTTATCAATATAATCAATAAAGAGGATATGCACATCAAGCAAGATAACAGGAGGTCTGGCATGTTTCCGGATTTTCAAGGATAACATTCAATGAACTCTGACAAGTGTATGTATTTGACAATATGTATGCTATGCATTGACTCCCCCTGACAATATGCATTCAATCACTCTTTTTGGCAGTTTTCAATGTAAGGAAATGCAATGCACTATATGTATGCAAGGACATGCAATGTTTGCCATGAAGACTGAACATATGACAATGTGACTCATGCTCATTCAGACTGCCCTACTAAGCAAAATGACCCATGGTACTAGGCGGAGCACTTGGTCTAAAAGACCACCTCACACATAGTAAGAACATCCAGATAGATTTTCCTACCTTTTGGTAGCTTACTCTTTGATATACCACAGTGGTCATGCATGATAATTCAACATGGGCAGCATGCATGGATCAAATTTCAGCTTTTCAGATTTTTCAGAATGCAATTTATTTTCAGAGATTATGCATATCAACAATTATCAAACAACTACAATTGGCATATGTATGCATCAGATGCAGACAACCCTTTTAATCTCATATTTGCACAGAACACTCAGCAAGTGCATGATCAGAAAATAATGCAAATGGCAGATGATGAATGAATATGCGAAATCAGATTTAATGTGCTATGTAGTAAAACTAAAAACAGGAAGTGCAAGAAATTTACTTGAAAAGTTTAAGAAGGGGTTTTCATTCTTGAGTGCCTTGGATGAATCCCGTCTTTATTAATCAGCTTCCAAGGCACACCTGCAAGTTAGCAAACTATTTTACACAAATAGGCACCCAAGAAGTCTTGGGTCCTGACATGACAGTATCACTCCTAGCAGGTTTTCTCAGCACATTTTTAACTTGATGATCATTAAATTTCATCAGAGGATAACCATCCATCAAATGTCTAGATTTGCCATAATGATGGCAAGAAGCAACATATTTCTGATTTGATTTATGCACATTCTTATTAGCATGAATTCTATATGCATATGTATGAAGATTTTTGTTAACAGAATTAAAATTCTGTTTACCAAAACCAGTCTTGCTTTGGTATCCTGCCAGCCAACAGGTTGCAGCCCTGTGACCTGGCTTTCCACAGTTATAGCATGAAAGTTTTGCAAATTGTTTTACAGGGAATTTGACAGCATGGGAGTTAACAGAAGTCTTCTGAATATGCCAACAGTCCTTGACTGTATGGCCATTTTTCCCACACTCAAAACATGTAGAAATCTTTCTTCTAAATGTAAATTTATTCCCACCAAAATCATTTCTATTTGTAGAGAATTTAGCATGTTTAAAATTCTCATTCCTACCCTGAATATGCCAACAATCCTTGACTGTATGGCCATGCTTTCTACAGTGAGAGCAATTGAGAGAATTTCTTCTAAAAGAACCTGCCCAGCATTTAGAGGCCTTGTGACCGATTTTGTTGCAGTTAAAACAGATGATGTGCTGGTTCTTTGAAACAGATTTGTTCTTATTAAAAACATGTTGATTTGTAAAGTATTTTATATGATATGAGCATGATTTTTTCTTACCACTTGCAAACCAGCAATGAGCAGTAGTGTGTCCTACTTTATCACAATTAGAACATGTGACACTCTTTTTCTGAGGGACAGGGAACTTAACCTGCGAATCCCTACCATGCATTTCTCTAGCTTTCAGGTCATCTGATTTCATTAAGTTACATTCATGCATCAAGTGGCCAATCTTGTGACAGTAATGACATTTCATGATTTCCCTTTATGTGCATGTCTAGGTGTATCAGTGTGTTTTACAGCATGCACATTTTCAATGTGATTCAATCCTTTCTTCACATGACTGACATTTTCTATTTTTCCAGTTTGTTTCTGAATCTTCTGAACATTTGGTTGTTTATTTTCTGAGGTGGTGGCTACATCTGATGCTTTGATTAAAGATGTCGTTAGCTTATTTTTGAAAGCCTTTTTATTGACATTGTTGTAGCCTAACCCTTTCCTTTGAGTATTGACCTTAACTCCTAAGAACCTGTCCAGATTTTCTTGTCCATCAACAAATTTAGACAAAGATTTCCTCAAGTCTTGGATTTCATATTCAAGAGAGGTAATTTGTAACTCATAACTGGCAATCTCTTGCTCACTGCAATTCACACATTCAGTTAGCACCTTGTTAGCAGTTTTATATTTCTCAATTTCATGTTCCAGATTGCTCAGTTTATCAGACTCTTCTATGTGAACAGACTTTCCTCTTTCTAATGCTACAAGTCTTTCAGACATTGCAGTGTTCAACAGTTTTAACTTTTCATTCTCCTTAGACAGAGCATCATTTTGAATTAACTCATCAAGAAGGGTCTGATCATCATTTGATATTTTTAGATTATCTGAAATTTCAGATTCTTTTTGCATATTTTTGATATCTCATATCAATTTTGGTACGTTCTATACCTTGGTTACTTGATCATGAAACTTGTTATTTGGAATTATATTATTGGCCGACATTATTGTTATATCTCGTGAAAGTAGATGGATTTATAACTTGAAGATGCAAGACCGGGCACGGATTGTGTCCAAGGGCTCCATACTAGTCCTCATGACCGATGGTCGGAAACGTGCTATAAACCATGGGGTATGATGATACTGGGGTCGCATTGCGTTGGGAGTACTTTCTCTTATAAATGAGTGAAATTCACGAGGCTCTTTATGGAAATTACATGCTTGTTAATTACTTTCTAGTACATAGCCTTTACAAGGTTGTGTAAAGTACTTTCTAGATGCATGCTCGTACATTCTTGTTCATGAAAGGCCAAATTTTCATCTACATGATTGATCTTGCTTGTTCATGGTCTATACTCGCATCTACTTACTCAGTTACTTCATGATTTATTGACTTGGTTTATATCGCTTGTTTATCGCGTTCTTATTTTTACCTTAAGATTTAGAGCTAAAGCATTAATCACTTAAATATTATCTTCATGTTGATGCGAAGATATCTACTGGGCATGTGTGCTCATACCTATTTTCTTATCTTTTCAGGAAATGCTAGTGGATCGGATTTGGATTATGCTAGTAGCGGGTCCGAGAGTGATTGAACGTCCATTGGAATGAGAGAACCCTTAGATAATCAAAGTGTCTAGTCAAGTCATATTGTAATTTTGAGTTTTCTTGAGTCGTAGTGATGAAAGTTGTCAAGAAATGATCTTATGTAAATTGATTATGATTATGAAATAAAGTTGGAAGTTTTGAGAAAATAACGTGTGCAGTTACTTGTATGTGATTGTCTTGCACTCTGATTACTTGCTTACGAGAGGCTTACCATGTCGGCTGTTCACGTTCCGATATTCCTTCCGTTCTATTAAAAGCTCGGGGCGTGACAGTGCATTTCTTGTTGTGCTTAGTCTTTTGCATTAAGTTGCCTTGGAATTGGTCTTTATGGCTCATCCACCGGTTTTCAATGGTTCCAATTTCGAGTCATGGATTCGCAGCATGCACAAGTTTGTTGAGTCTGTTAATCCTAGTCTATGGAATCTTATCACTCATGGTCCATACAAACTACCTAAGGATAAATCAAAATGGACTAATAGTCTTAGATCTAAGAATGTTAATAATCTTAGAGCTTTAAATTTAATGAGGGTAGCTATTGATTCTGACTTACTCTCTTGTTTCTCTGCATGCAACACTGCTAAAGGAACACTGGAAAAATTGACAGTTGTCAATGGGAGAAGGAATGATAGATGCATGATGGATGACGAAGGTGATCACAGTAGTGATCAAAATGAGATTGAAGAAGAAGTAAGTAACCCTTTCGAAAACTATTCCATAGAAGACTGGGTGAATGCATATAGTGATTTACTTGAATCTCATGAACTGCTAAGAAAACAACACAAGATGTTGAAAAAGAAATTGAATGCTAGCATGAATACCTGCTTAGAGAATGATGATTTAGAAACTTACAAAATTGAAAATGAAAAACTGAGAAAACAATTGGAAGCCTTCGGAAACACTGAATCAGAATTGAATGCAATAAGATCTGAAAATAAAACTCTTAGGAATTACATTGCTGAAAATGAAGAAAGACTCAAAAGAATTCAAGAAGAAAATAAACTGGTTTCTAAAAAGTTTATGGCAATTAAAACAGTTAATCAGGAACTTCAGAAAAACCTGAAAAAGTCTGAAATCCAACACAGACAAGAAGTCAATTCTGATGATCAGACCCTAATTGATGAGTTAATTCAAAATTCTGATCTAATCAAGGAAAATGAGAAGTTAAAGTAGTTGAATACTGCTATGTCTGAGAGGCTTCTAGTACTAGAAAGAGGAAAGTCTGTCAGCACAGATGAGTCTGAAAGATTACAAAATCTGGAAAAACAAATTGAGGACTACAAATCTGAAAATAAAGTTTTAAAAATCCAAGTTGCTGAATTTGAAGAGGAGACCCTTAACTCAGAATTGTTGATTGCCTCTTTAGAAACTGAGATTCAGGACTTGAGAAATTCATTGTTGAAATTTGTAAGTGGCCAAGAAAATTTGGACAAACTATTGGCAACAAAGGTTAATTTCAGAAAAGAGGGGTTGGACTACAATCCGATGAATAAAAAATCTTTTAAAAATAAATTGAAGACATTCTTTGTCAAAGCATCCAATGTAGCAACCACCTCAAAGGTTAAACAGCCCACTATCCAGAGAATTCAGAAACAAACGGAAAAAGTGAAAAAGAATGATAACTTACAGAAAAAGATAAGAAATATTCATGCTAGAATTGTGCATGTTGTACACAACTCAAACACACACACACATGCACACAAAAAGGTAATGTCATGTCATTATTGTCATAAGATTGGTCATTTAATGCATGAGTGTAGATTGACGGAACAAGATGATCTGAATGCAAGTGGAATGCATGCTAGGAAATCTCATGTTAGAAATCATGCATTTTAGAAAAAGAAAATTCACTATTTTTGCTGTGGCAAGATAGGCCACATTGCTGGTTTGCCCAGGGAAGAAATGTTCATTCTAAATTTGTTAATTTCCCTCCCAAGAAAAGTATTTTTGATAGAAATGAATTTGGTTCTATAGATAAGCACATTGTGTGCTTCCATTGTGGAAAGAATGGCTATACAGTCAAGGACTATTAGCATGTTAAAGGAAAGAGAGTTTCCCATGATAGATATGATAACAGGGTTGGTTATGGTCAAAAACTTCACACTCATGTTTACATGTATAAGAAGAATATAAAGCCAACTGTTTCATGTCATTACTTTGGAAAATTTGGGCACTCTATGTTTGATTGTCGATTGATGAAATTTGATGACTTACAAGCCCGGAAGTCTTGGAGAGCACCCACCAGAGGTGCTACTAACCCTTCACGACCCAAGGATACTTGGGTACCTAAAAATGGAAAATGAAGAATTATTTTGCAGGTGTGCCTTGGGGGCCGAGGAATAAAAAGGGGTTCAATAAACCAAGGCACCTTAGTATGGTAAAACCCCATCTCTGCTTTTTACTAGTTTGATCATGTGAGTTTTCAATAATTTGTTTCAGATAGCTGAATATCATGCTTGATCTGTTAGTTAAAATTCTCATGCTTATATATTTACACTTGCATTTGATATTTGCATTGTTGTGTTTATAAGTCTCATGTATATATTAAATTGAGAATGAATTGCATATCATAGTCTGAAAAATCAGAATTGCACATGGTTGATACTTGCATGAATCATAATGCACATCTTACACATTCACTGAAGATCTGTTGTATACATTTTTCATTTGCATACATATGTGCTTGATAGACTGTCATCGAAAATTGAGATGCACATAGGACTGCATTTGCACTATATTGTCTTGCATGACCTCTATGGTATATAAATGGTGAGTTACTGAAGGGCAGATGCGACCTGTCTTCAAGTTCTTACTATGTGTGAGGTGGTCTTTAGACCAAGTCCTCTACCTGGTACCATAAGTCAAATTGCACATAGAGCAGTCTAATTGTTCATGAGCATAATGCATTAAACTCCCTGCATATGCTGCATTCAGAGTTCAGTCATATAATACATATAGATAGGGGGAGTTAGTCAAGGCAATTATGTGTCTCATGAATATGCATATGTGTTTAGATCAATCAACTCCCTACATGGTCTTCATGTCATGTTTGATGTTTGAAGTGCATTCAGAAAAGGGGAGTTCCTGTATTTTATAGGTTGCTTATGAGCATGATGTTGCCTGACTCACTTGCACATCATCATCAACAAAAATGTCAAAAGACCACTTAAACATGCATGTACATAGATAAGTGGAATCCATGCATTTCATTATTTAGCATTGCGCATTTCCTTGTTCTTATATATACACTGATGCATGTACACACATAGGAGGAACTCTTGCATTCTGAAGATTGTTTATGTGCATTAGGTTGTTCATATGCACAATAATGTCTGATCATTGTCTTCATTCATGCATATCATTTTCTTTTATTATTCAGATATATCCTTCTTGCTAATTCATGCATACATTCATGGGGAGCATAAATCATGTCCTTGAATTGCATGGTTGATTATCCGTTCTAAGTCTTATTATTCCAACATCGTCTTGTTCGGTCGACCAAAATTCCTCATTTCAGTTAACCGATGCTCCCATCTTCAGTATAAGCTGCTCTCTTGATAGTAATCTTATTGGTTGGTGGCTTGTGTTGCAAATTTAAGTGAAATCCATTCCACTCCACCAATATTTGAAATCTCTGATGTAAATTCAATTCACTCCAACAGGTCGACCTACTGCTGGACCAGGTCGACCTAGCTAGTTCTATCTGTTCTAAAATTGATTGAGCTCATTCTAATCATGATTATAGAATCATTGTAAGTTGCTCTTCGTTTGCTGAGGGGGAGCTTGATGTTCTTTAAGTCACCTGAAAGTGTGTCATATCTGCTACCTAATTAGGCTTCAATTGTTGTATCCCTTGAATTCTTATCCACCTGATGCACTCTTGGCCACCTCTGTCACATGTCTGAGCTTCAAGTTTCTCACACATGGTGCATGTTCCTATTGCTGTTTCTATTGATACACTACTTGCTTCTGAAAAGTTTCTTGATCCACCTGTAATTTGGGAAGGTTTCAATCAATGTACCTTGACCATAAATATGAAAAATATTTTATCTAGGAATCTTCTGTTATACATGATTATGAATGTCTAAAAAGATCAAATTGTTTTAAGTTTAATATATTCACTGAGTTTAGTTATGAATATCTTGAAAATATCTAAGTCAAATTTAATAAACTGTAACCAGCAACTTCATGTTATGTCATGTAAAACCCTCTGAAATCTGAGAATTCTGAAATCATGACTTTCTTTGGTTGAGATACATATAGTGAGTATTATTTTTAAACATCTGAAAGATATGAAAAGTTCTTAAGGGTAAATTTATGTCAGAGCAATGACAATGGATACTGAGAAACCATGTCTAAAATAGACTGTGCCATGAAGTGTCATAGTTATCTCTGTTGAAAAATTATTGGTAAATCAGATAAAAGTATGGCAGAGTAATGATATGATAGTGTGGTGAGTAACTGGGTCACTTCACCTAAGACGTGTTGTACCTCATGTCAAAAGCTACACTACTGTTATCTCTGTTCAATTTAAAGCATGATAGTTAGTCATACCAAGTGCTTAAGGATGCTAGCGTCTAAACAACATATATCATCTGGTTACAAGGTATGTAGTAAACTCAATTGCTCCTAAATTTATGAATGAAAATTGTTGTTTGAAGAAAAGAAAAATCTGAAACTGATTGAAAAGGAAAATTGCTGAACCTCAGGAATCAAATCTAAAATTTTCATGGTTGTTTAACCTCAATACTAATGAATGTAACTCCTAAAGAAGTCGTTGAAATTGAATGAGTAAGATGAAGGGATGTTAAACAAGATGTAAATGTGAGGGCTTGGTTCATTTTTATTAAAACTTGATTTCAGATATGAGTACAGAGCTTTATTGACAAACTCTGTATACATCATTGTTAAACCATGTTGTTCAATAAGATTCAGTGCATAAGCCCTTATAATGGAAGACTCTGAAACATCTTTATTCTTAATTTATGAAATTGGTATCTCATTGAAAACCTTCTTGAATTATCTAATCATTTGAAACTTCAGTTGGAATCACTGTGTTCAGATTTCATTTCTGTTGAAATTCTCTTGCTTGTTCACATCATATTATATGTGTCACTACATCCATCTTAATGCCATCTACTGATTACTGTGGTTCACCACTTCTTGATTCAATGACCTGAAACTGTCCATGACCGTCCCTATGCTTTTGCTGATAGTCTCATCGACTATATCTCTAAAACATTTTATCTTCAGTCCTTATACATCCACTCCAATAACTCTACTCTATCAAAGGGGGAGAGTGTCTTTGTTTTCAAAGGGGGAGAATTGTCTGCACCGAGTACATCACTCTTTGGTCCATCTTTTTGATGAAGTCAAAGGGGGAGAATATGAACATGTGTATGAGTCAGATTTGAGTCGGCATGTTGTTTGTTGTTTTATGACTCAGTCTTATGATTGTTGTTTTATGACTGAGTTTTATGACACATAGTGTTCATAGTGTTGCCATCATCAAAAGGAGGAGATCGTTATATCCCTGTGATTTTGATGATGTCAAACACTATGACTCGTCATGAGTCTGTGTGTGAATGTAGTTTTGATGAAGTCATAGATGAAGTCATATGTGTTGATGTTGCATCAGTTTTGATGCATTTGTTGAAGTCATCATGAACTCATCATATATAGAAATATGTGTGTTGAACTCTGTAAGAACAAGTTCTGAAGACAAATTTAAAAGTCAGTGAAGTCAATTGAAACTTTAACAGAACCAGTCAGAAAGAGAAGCCAGGTCACCATTGGAAGAAAAATAGTCAGGTCGATGCAGCGGCCACGATTAATTCAACAAGGTCGAAGCAGTAGACAGAAGCAGTTATTAAGGTCCAAGATAAGGTCAGAGCATCCAAGCAAGATCACAGTAAACAGGTCGATGCAACAGCATCAGTCTTCACTAGTAAGGTCGATGCAGAAGAAAAAGTTCCTACAAGTAAGGTCAATGCGACAAGTTCATCATGAAGAGTCAGGTCGATGCAGTAATGGTTAAAGAAGGCCAACAAGTCAAAGCAACATTTATATGCCTCGATGCATCAACACATTCAAGATCATATGAGTCGACGCATCAAGAGATTCAAGTGTTATATCTTTGAGAAGGTCGGTGCAGTAGTGTTGACTAATATCACTTAGGTCGAAGCACATCAACACTTCAAAGCCAACAGGTCGATGCATATTACAATGCATAAGGTCGATGTAGAAGAAATTGATTGACCCCAGTGAAATTCAGTCTACAACCATCAAGAGAAACTTAAGGGCTCCAATAGCCAAGTCCACAGTAGTTCAACAAAGCAGCAACAGCAAAAGAAGGACGAAGCAGTAGAAGAGCACATCGAAGCACTGCCTTAAGCAAGAAGGTCAGAGCATCAGAATAGTGCCTAGATGCACTAAGTCAAAAGTTGATACAGCTGTATTAACTATTGCCAGTCAGGTCAATGCTTCAGACAATCCAACTCTGAATCCCTTAACTTAAATCTAGATCCGATAAGGGAGCTCGAACCTGCTTTTAGTAAATCACTGGCACGTGATCTTAGGAAGGGAAAATGAGTAGCACGCGAACCCAGGAAGCAATGATTAGCATGTATCCGAGGCACACTATCAAAAGAACTTTCCCGCCTCTTGCCACGTGGACCAATGGGAAAAGCTAGATCAAATCGGTCTATCCAAAAGGATTTTTGGCACCCCTGTTCTATAAAGAGGGGACGTCTTCTTCCGAAAGAAAAAATGTTGTGGGGAGAGGAATTGAATTAGTGCTACCAAGGAAAGAAGTGTAGCCATCTAAGAAAGAGAGACCACCAGAAGAAGTGGAAGGCAAGCCAGTGAGCATGAGATCAGAAGAAAAGAAAAGAGTGTGAGATTCGTAAAGAGAGTGATAGCAGTCATGAGAAAAGTAAGATCGTGAGAAGAAATAGAAAGAGAGAGTGTTTGAGAGAAAAGTGATTAAGAATCAGCCCGAGCATCTTGAAGATCAGACCAGATCGGTGTTTGCCTCTAGATCAGATCGAAGCCAAGTTGCTCCTGCGAGAGCAACATTCTTCATGCTTTCGTTCTTAATTTCCTATTATCTTGCTTTCTTTGGTTTCTCGTTCTTATAGCAAGCTGTGTTGCTCAGCAGTAAGGATTGATTCCTTGGGTTAGCAAGCTGTGAGGCTCAGCAGATAGCAAAGTTGTAAGGCTCAGCGGATAGCAAGCTACGTTGCTCAGCGGTGTAAGCAAGCTGTGATGCTCAGTGGTTCAAGCTGTGAGTCAGCGGAAGCCTCACTCGAGTTTGAGTGAGGGATGGACGTAGGTCTGTGGGTAGCAGACCGATCCATCTAAAAATCCTAGTGCACCGTGATTTATGATTGTGTGATTGTCCAACTCCATATCTTCTATCTCTTTCACAGGATATGTTAGCATGTTTGATTGAGCGCTCTATGTTCAATATCAGTTTTTCTTGATCCATTTGTTCTGAGATAAGATTTATGTTCTTCATTGAAGTAGCTTATAAAGTCTAGGGGATTGTACGAGTGCGTAGTAGAGTCTCAGGCTACGTGTGTTTGCAGAAGTGTTGATCTCATCTGCTGTGAGATTTGCTCTGTCCTAGTGTGATGCATTGTGTCCAATATTTCATCCGTTTGTGTGATTGCTAAGCATTTGAACGTGTGTCGGGTAGAAACGCAGCTTAGTGTTAGAACTATTCATTCCTACATCTTTTAACTATTCGATATTGTCTCTGGATGAACGAAGTAAGCAGCACAGTCTGCTAGTTATTTTCTATTGTATTCATTTGTAATTTGGCCAAGTTTTTAATCGAAGCAACTTTTTAAAAGAGGATCTATTCACCCCCCCCCCCTTTAGATCCCTGCCTTGCACCCTACAATCCCCATGGTCTATGTTACCCACATAGACTTCTGGGAATAGCGTACGGTGATTCACCCTTTTTTTTTCAAACCTAGAATAAACTGGGGCTTCACTGAGAAAGTGGTCAGTAGGAGGTCGCCATATTCAGAAGACGGTCTTGAGGAGAACGCTATCATAAAAATAAATATATGTATTTTATTTTCAAAATAGCGCATGAAGGCGTCCACCGTAGGGGACGTGTATAAAAGAAGGCATCCATAGGTTCTAATGTGGATAACATATATAGTTTTTATTTTTTAAAAAAATATCACATGAAGGCGTCCACTCTAGGGGACACGTCTCAAATAAGGCATCCATGTGCTTGACGCGTTCATAATAACATTTTATTTTTTGAAAATGAGTACAAGAAGGCGGTCTGTTGGGCGACCGCTATCTTAGGTACCGGTCGCTGGCTCGACCGCTACCTGAAACCGAGCCACGCCTTCCGGCGAACCCTGACACACCTTGATTAAAACCACTAATTCGATCGGTATAGTGGATGAAAATTGGGCAAACTGGTACCACTAGAAAGAGCACTTGAAGACGCACAAGATGACATAAATTATTAAAGGTTTAGCCAGAGAGAAACCTACCTTAGATCGAATCAAAGAGGAAGAAGAAAAATGGGATGAAACGCCGAAAAGCTTCCTTTCTCCTCAAATCTCACCCCCAAATCGCCACGAATTCCTTCCCCAACATTGCAAAGGCCTGCAGGGTGATTAGAGCGGCCTATTTATAGAAAAAAATTAGCCCAAAAAGTCAAGATTCCTTTTCCCAAAATCAAAATTCTTCACCTCCGAATTTATTGTTCCTGGCACGAAATTCAAACTTTTCCACTAACCGAGCTTTAATAGGGTGGAAAAACGTGGGCACAAGGCCAAAACTAAGGTGGGCTGTGATGTAAGGTTTGAATTTTGTGACAATCTTCTAGAATTTGGACTAATCTAATTATATAAGATGGTGTTTAACATGTGCTATGAATTTTAACCCTATTTAGCCCATTAACCTATAATCTAGCCCATTAAGGGTTATCCAATGGCCCAATTGTTAATCAAAATCAATTCTAGGGTATTTAATTAGGTCTCCTATAATTTTTCTAAAATTTAAAACATTTAATTTTAATTTATTTCAAAAAAATTCAATTATCTAGTTTATTTTATATAATAAAAATATATTTTCATCATTTCATAAACATTATAATTATTTAACTAAATTTAAATATTTATTTATCTATTTATTTGTTGGATTACTACATCCTCCCCCCCTTAAAAAGAATTTGGTCCTCCAAATTCACATCATGCAATTGTAATAAAAAATTCAAAGAGAGGGGTCCAAATTCTAACCTGAGATCAAATCTGGATACTTCTTCTTGATTGACTCCTCTAATTCTAAGTAACTTCCTCGAATCCACGCTTGCTCCATTGGACTTTTACCATCGATATAGCCCTATTCCTTAGCTGGTGTAATTTTTGATCTAATATCTTCAACAGTCTTTCTTCATAAGATAAACTCTTCTGTAGCTTCAAGTCATCAAATTGAATCACATGTGAAGGATCATACACATATTTTCGTGGCATGGAAACATGAAATACATCATGGACACCAGCCAATTGTGGAGGCAAAGCCAGCTTGTATGCCACTTCCCCAAATCTTTCAGAATCTCGAAAGGGCCAATAAATCTTGGACTCAATTTTTTTTTGATACCAAACCTTTTGATTCATCGTGTGGGTGAGATCTTCAAGAAGACATGCTCCCCAACTTGGAATTCAAGGTCTCTTCTTTGATTATCGGCATAACTCTTTTGTCGTGATTGAGCAACTTTCAGCCTTTCTCGAATCAACTAGATATTGTGAGTTGTATCTTGAATGATATCGGGACCCTTCAATCCTTTTTCTCCGACCTCACTCCAACATAGAGGTGATCTACAACTCCTGCCATACAGTGCTTCAAAATGTGTCATTTGAATGCTAGACCGATAGCTATTGTTATATGCAAATTCAATCAAGGGCAAGTGTTCATGCCAACTTCCACCAAAATTTATCATACAAGCTCTCAACATATCTTTGATAATCTGATTCGTCCTCTCAGTTTGTCCATCTGTCTGAGGGTGAAAAGCCATGCTAAAGTTCAGCCTAGTACCCAAAGATGATTGCAAACCTTTCCAGAAATGAGACGTGAACCTCGGATCTCTATTCGAAACAATAGAAGTTAGAATTCCATGCAGCCTTACTACCTCCTTAATATATAGTGCAGCTAGAACATGCATGGTCCATTTACTTTTGATGGGCAAGAAGTGAGCAGACTTAGTCAGTCCGTCCACAATCACCCATATAGCATCAAATCCACTTTGGATCTTCGGTAATCCAACAATAAAATCCATGTCAATACTATCACATTTCCACTCTGGTATTTCAAGAGGTTTCAGCTTCCCAGCCAGTTTGAGATGTTCGGCTTTAACTTGTTGGCAAACCAAACATCGGATACCTCTCTTTTCATGTTAGGCCACCAAAAGGTTCTTTTAAGATCTTGGTACATTTTTATGGCATCGGGATGAATGGTGTACCTCGATCGATGTGCTTCCTTCAAAATTTTATCCTTGATGGGAGAACAATCAGGCACACAGGTTCTTCCTCGAAAAAGTAGCCTTTCATCATCCGTCAAACAGAAATTCGGTCGTTGATCTAATTTCTCTTTAATTTCAACAACCAACGGATCATCATCTTGCAGCTCTTTGATTTCTGAGAGTAACCCGGGTTGGAGTCTAATATTTGCAATCAAGACTCTATCTCCCTTCTCCTCCACATTGAGGTATAAGCTCGCCATTTGCTGTAACAAATGCCATTCTTTAATCATTAGGCTTGATAATAATGCCATCGGCTTCCGGCTAAGAGTATCTGCTACGCCATTACCTTTTCCTAGATGATACTATATAGAGAAATCAAAATCCTTCGAGTATTCCAACCACCTTCTTTGTCTCATGTTGAGTTTCTTTTGAGAGAATAAGTACTTGAGACTCTTGTGGTTGGAATACACAATAAATGCCTCACCCTAGAGATAGTGTCGCCAAATCTTCAAGGCAAAGACTACAACCGTCAGCTCTAAGTCATGCACGGGATAATTCTCCTCGTGCTTTTTCAATTACCTTGATAAATAAGCTATTACCTTGCCATGTTGCATCAAGACACAACCCAAGCCTATTCATAATGCATCAGTATAAACTTTAAATCTCCTCCTTTAGTAGGTAATGTAAGTATTGGGGCATTAGTCAGACAATCGTTCAAAGTCTGGAAGCTCTTCTCACATTCCTCGGACCATATATAAGGAGTCTCATTTCTTGTCAAAGATACAGCGATCTTGGAGAAATTCTTAATAAATCTTCTATAATATCCTGTCAATCCTAAGAAGCTTTGAATTTCGGTTATGCTGGTAGGTCTCTCTCAGTTCTTTACAGCTTCGACCTTTGAAGGATCAACCGCAATACCCTTCTGGGAAATTATGTGACCTAGAAAAGAAACTTCTTCTAGTCAGAAATCACACTTGCTAAGCTTAGCATATAGTTTGTAATCTCTTAATAAATGCAAGGCTTTCTTGAGATATTTTTCATGCTCTATTTTGGACTTGGAGTAGATCAAAAAGTCGTCAATAAAGACCACCACAAATTGATCAAGGTATGACCTGAATACACTGTTCATCAACTACATAAATGTGTCAAGCGCATTGGTTAGGCCAAAAGGCATAACAGTGAACTCATAGTGTCCATACCTGCTCCTGAATGTCGTTTTGTGAATATCTCCTTCCTTGATCTTCAATTGATGATAACCAGATTTGAGATCAATTTTTGAGAAATATCGAGCTCCAAAAATCTGGTCAAATAGTTCATCAATACTCGGCAATGGATATTTGTTCTTGATTGCCAGTTGGTTCAATTGCCGATAGTCAACACACAATCTCATTGACCCATCCTTCTTTTTCACAAATAGGACAGGGGCTTCACAAGGTGAAGTACTTGTTTGGATAAATCCTTTCTCCAATAACTCCATCAGTTGTTCTTTCAACTCCTTCATTTCAATAGTGGACATCAGATACGGAGCCTTAGAAACAGGTGCAGCTCTCGGGATCAAATCAATAGAGAAGACCACTTCTCTCTTCGGAGGAATACCAGGCAACTCATCCATAAATATATCAGAATAATCTCAAACGATAGGAATATCCTCTAGATTGGGTTCCTTATGCTCGGCTATAGTAATAGAAACTAAGAAAGCTGCACAACCCTTCTTCAACAATTTATCGGCTTTAAGGGCCGAAATAAGGGATAGGTGTCTAGAATGCCTGATAAGTGTCCATTTTCTATGATAATTAATTGCATACACACCATTTTATGTGCATATAACTAGACAATTATGCATATTTCATAGTTAACCTCAACTCTGCGTATAAATTGGGGCTTTCATGCAAATTGAATTAATTTGGCGATTTCATTTAATAAAATAGAGTTGAGGGTCATGAGCATTAATTCTCCATTGCATAATCATGAGCATTTGTGCACATTGTGATAATTTTGATGGATTATATTGTAATTATGTGTGTGTAGGACACTGAACGTAATTGTAAGAGAAGCCGGGGGCAAAACTGTCATCACCACTTTGATTAAGTCAAACAAAGAAGCACATATTTTGGTTGGAGGGAAAAGATAATTAAAAATATTTTTGTTGGAGGGAAAATAAAATTTAAAGTTTAAAATAGAGGAGAAGAAGCACATATTTTGGTTGGAGGGAAAATTGAATTCAAAGTTTGAAATAAAGGAGAGAAATGATGAGTCTTGGGAAGGGGGTTGCCCAAAGCCCAAGGAGGGGGTACCCACCTCTATTTCCTTTCCCCCATGCATCATCATCTACGTAAATCCCAGCCATCTATCACTTCCTCTAACTCTTCTTCATTTTTAAGTTATTTTCAATTTTCCAAAGTTCAGTTTTTTGTCATTTTATTGCTCATCCGCGCAGCACACTTATGTTCTTCCCCAGTTTTCACCATCTTCTGATCTTCTTCTCTCTCTGCACTCTTCACAAAACTTTTTCTACCCTTTCTGATCTTTAACTTTTATTTCTACCACCTCTCTAAATCTCTATGGTTTCAAAGTTATTTCACTTCTAATCTTGCTTCATTTTTATTATTTCTATTTTACTATTTTTAGCTCCCTTCCTTTTCTATATATCTCTCCCTCCTCTATTTTCATCCCAACATCCCAAGGCGGAGATTCTCTTCTTTTAGTGTTCACAAGGCAGTGTCTACCTCTAAGACGGGGCGATTCAATCAAAGGCTTGGCACGGAGATGGCGGCGCTATTCTTCATCATCTTGGCTCTATTTCTTCACACCTCAGATTCCTCTTGTTGTTATTACTTTATTTTCATTTTACTTTATTGTAATCTCATCACATCTTTATTGTAAGCTTGTCTTCTATTTCATGTACTCGTTTCTTTATGTTAATGAAAGAAGTGTTCATTTGATCTAGATCTTGTTCATCTTCCTTCTCTTCCTCCTTCTTCTACCGCTTCTTCTCCACTTTATGTAATTATTTTCTATAGCATAGGCTCATAGTCATAGGTGTTTTTAATTAAGTGTTTGGTTCGTTCATCATTTCACTATTTTCTTTAAGCAAAGTAAAATCATAAGTATTTTCCAAAGGACTCCAAGATTTTTAACTCTAAAAATCTCTTCTTCCCTGTGGATTCGACCCTTCTCGCCACCATATTATGTCTTTCTTTCATCTAGTGCGAGTTGGAATTTTTAAGATTGATACGCGTATTTTAAACGATGAACTTTTGCGTTATCCATTTTTTGCGCCGTTGCCGGGGAGGAATGATGATTTTTAATTTAAGAACTTTATTTTCCTTGTGTTTATAGTGTACTAATAAAGCTCGCTTTTCTTTTCTTTTTTTTACAGAAAAAAAATCAAGAAAATCAGAGGTAAGTTTGCCTTTCTTTCTTTCATCTTTTGATTTTGTCATTCATTTAAAAAAAAGAGAACGAGAGATTTCGTTTTAAATAAATATCCTAAACTCCTCTCATTTTGTGTCATTTCCTTGATCTTCTTGCATATTGTGGTTAAATAGTTTCACCAAAAAAAACTCTTCATTTGTACTCAAAAAAAAAATCTTCATTCCAAAGTAGAAACCACACTTTCATGTGCTAGGTCATGCATCATTTATGATAGAATTTTTTTATATTATTTAATTTGTGTTGATTGCATCATTGAAGATTGCAGAAGGTAAGGTGAATTTTTCTAAACTTTTCTTTAATCACATGCTCATGCATATTTGCATAGACCCCTTGTTTGAGCTTTGTTTGTTGCATATCATTTCTAAAACATCTTAAGGGCAAAACCCAAAATCACATAAGGTGGGGATTTGATCACCATTCCTTGACCCACAAATCACAATTTCCTTCATCTTTGCATCACCTAGACCCTAATAAAAATCAGTAAACATTGGCCTTAGGATCACACTGCGATTAGGTGTGGCTTGAGTCTACAATCTTTTTTAAAAATTGGTGTCTAAGGCTAGAGGTCAATGGCAAACGCCATAACCGGGCAAGTGATTTTTACTTAGGACCTTGCGAAAGCAAGGGGAGCCTCCCACTACCCCACCTCTTACCTAGCCAGTTGACAAATTCGAAAGTGGACTTAAGTTGTATCTAGTCTCTTTGTGAAACCCAACTTGTAAGTCTAAGGAGCACATATGTGTCTTATATAATTTGTGTGACAACTTGTTTATGTTTGCATAAAAAAAATCAAAACAAAAAAAATCAAAAAAAGTCCTCCTCTTCTCTCTCTCTCTGTCCTAGTTTGTGTCAAAACCAGAACAAAAAAACAAACAAACAAACAAACAAAAATCATCATAAAAAAATCACTCTCATCTCTCTCTTCGTCCTAGTTTATGCAAGGTAGAAGATCTCAACGTCCAAATCTACTAAGACCCATTCAAGAAATTGAGAGAGTCTTGTATCCAAGGAACGATCTTCAATAAGATCCCATGGCCGAAAATCAAAGACCTCACCACCAAAATCTAAAGGCCGAAAATCCCAATCCTCCGAAGCAAATGAAAGATTATTACATTCCCAACCAATACCAACCTCCATCTTGCATTCACATTCCTCAAAATCAAGCCATCCATTATGAGATCAAGTCAAGTACAATTCAAATGCTCCCATAATTTTATGGAAACACTAGTGAGGACCCCTACAAGCACATTGATGAATTTTTAGAAATTTGTTCCACTGTAAAAATCTAAAATTTCTCGGATGACGCCCTTACATTGACCTTCTTTCTATTATCTCTTAAAGATAAGGCTAAATATTGGTTGGGCATTATAGGGAAGACAATGAGAACTTAGGCGGAGATACAACAAGAATTTTTGAAGAAGTTCTACCCTATAGGCCGCACCAATATCATGAGAAGGGCAATCACGGGTTTTACCCAAACTCCGGGGGAACAAATACATGAGTCATGGGAAAGACTCAAGGAATTGCTTAGGAAGTGTCCTCACCATGGGTTGTCAGAATGGCAAATAATTCAAGCTTTTTATGAGGGCCTATCCGATCAGTTTGTAGATGCATCATGTGGAGGGGCATTCATGAGCAAAAGTGAGGATGAGGCGTATGATTTGTTTGAGATGCTTAGTGAGAATTCTATCAATCATGCCTTCTTATCATCCTACGAGAGATCCGTTGGGCCCTCCAAGCCGGCCGAATTATATGAGGTCAAAGCCCGAGGAGATTTTGAGCCAAAATTAGACATAAGCCTTATCACCCAAAAGTTGGATTAGATAGAGAGTTTGACACAAAAGTTAGACCAACTCTTGACTTTGAAAGACCCTTCTTTGCAATCATCACCCCATTCATACTCGGGTCAATCTGTCACTTCACATGATGCATGCATGCTATGTGCAAGTCCGGCCCATCACATCACGGAATGCCCAATAGTGGCCCAATTACCACCATTCATACAAGAGCAAGTTCAAGTTGCCCAAGGGTTCTCCAAGCCCAATTACGATTCTTTTTCCAATTCTTATAATCCTGACTGGAGAGATCATCCTAACTTCTCTTGGAAGGGCCAGCAAGCCCCATCTCAAGTAATCAATCTCTCTATTCATCAAGCCTACAAGCAACCCATGCAAAGTCAAATTCAAGCCCAACCCAACACCTTTAATTCATTTGCTAGAGGTCCACAAGCCCAATTTCCTCCTATGGGCCATTCACATTTTCAATCCAATCAAGGTCAACCCACTTACCAACCCCAGCCTCGATCCAATTTCGAAGATAAATTCAATCAACTCCAACAAATCATTCTGAATCAACAACAATCCATTTCCTAGTTGAAAGGTCAAATATGGGAATTGGTGGAAGCTACAATGAGAAGAGAAGCGGGCCAACTTCCAAGTCAACCTGTGGCCAACCCTAGAAATCAACCTCCGGATTTTCATCCACAACCGGGCCTCCTACCTCAACCCATCCCACAAGCCCAACCTAAAGGCCCAAAATTCGAGAATGTCAAAGCTATTTCAACCTTAAGAAGTGGGAATGTGTTACAAGACCCATACAAGGATGGAAAAGTGTTGCAAGATGCCATGAAATAGAATCAAGATGATGAGGATGTGAAAAGGAGGAATACACTCAGGATAAGTTGGGGGGAGATCCTAAAGGAAAGGAAAGGCCCATGAAGATCCAAATTCCTATCAACTCAAGGTCCCGTTCCCTAATGCCTTAGAACCCAAGCCCACTAAGACTAGGCCGGCCTAAAATGTGGAATTAATGGAGCTCTTTTCACAAGTTCACATCAATATTCCACTCCTAAATGCCATAAAACATGTTTCGGCCTACGCCAAATTCCTCAAAGAGCTTTGCACTCCAAGAAGAGGGCCCAAGTCGACCCCTAAGAAAATTTGGCTCTCCGTGGATGTTAGTGCGGTCCTGATGAACAATCTCCATAGAAAGTTGAAGGATCTCAGTGCTCCCCTCATCTCATATGATATAGGCGGTGTAACCTTTGACCGTGCCCTCCTCGACTTAGGAGCTAGTGTTAACCTTTTACCCACCTCTGTTTATGAGCAATTTGACATAGGGGAACTCAAGCCAACACCCGTCATTCTCCAACTGGCGGATCACTCAGTCAAGACCTCTTGAGGGTTGATAGAGGATGTGATTGTCAAGGTCCATGATTGCTACTTCTCCGTTGATTTCCTCATTCTTGACATGGCCTCCTCCTCGGAGCTAAGTCACACCCCAATCATCCTAGGTCACCCATTTCTTGCCACTGCCAAATCTAACATCAATTATGCTACGGGGACGATGGACATCTCATTCGGAGGTCAAAAAGTTTCTCTCAATGTGTTCAAAGCCTCCCAATATTTGGACCTAGATGAAGAATGCCACTTCATAGTTATCTACGATGAACTTCTTAAGAATGATCTGGGATGGGCCAACTAAGGGAGGTCAATGCTCTTCATGATTCCCCTCATCATAGTACCATTTGGCATAAGGTTGAACCTCTTCCGACTTTGCAAGATGAACCGGCCCTTCCATCACTTGAAAGTCCTCTAACTTGAGCTTAAGCCCCTTCCGGACTCCCTCAAATATGCATTCCTAGGCCCCGATCAAACCCTTCTTGTTATCTAAGCTTCCAACCTTACCCCTACCCAAGAAACACTTCTCCTAGAAGTCCTTATGACTCATAAGGGTGCCATAGGTTGAACGGTGGCCGATCTTAAGAGGATAAGTCTGTCTATTTGCATGCATCACATTTACATAGAGGACAATGCCAAACCTAGTCGGGAAATGCAAAGGAGGTTGAACCTGAACATGAAGGAGGTGGTGAAGAAGGAGGTTGTCAAATGGCTCGATGCATGAATTATTTATCCTATCTCAGATAGCCAATGGGTGAGTCCCACTCAAGTGATTCCTACGAAATCGGGACTCGCCGTGGTAAAAAATGAACAAGGAGAAGATGTGCCCACTAGGCCCACAACGGGATGGAGAGTGTGCATCAATTATAGAAAGCTTAATGCCATGACCAAAAAGGATCATTTTCCACTCCCCTTTATTGACCAAATTCTAAAGAAATGGGTAGGCCAAAGATATTTTTCTTTTCTAGAGGGATATTCCGGGTACAATCAAGTGGCCATTTACCCGGAAGACCAAGAGAAGACCACCTTCACATGCCCATATGGCACATTTGCCTTTCGAAGGATGCCTTTCGGTCTTTGCAATGCACCGGCCACTTTTCAAAGGTGCATGATGGCCATTTTCTCTGATATGGTGGGAGAGTTCTTGGACATCATCATGGATGATTTTTCAGTGTTTGAGGAGTCATTTGAAAATTGCTTAGAAAATTTGAAGAATGTGCTTGCGAGATGCATTGAAACTAATCTTGTTCTTAGTTGGGAGAAGAGCCACTTCATGGTTCAAGAGGGCATAGTTTTGGGCCATATTATGTTCGAACGGGGTATAGAGGTGGATAAGGCCAAGATCGACCTCATTTCTAATCTCCCTCCTCCGACCTCTGTGAGGCAAATTCGTTCATTCCTCGGCCATGCCGGCTTTTACCGCCGGTTCATAAGTAACTTTTCTAAGATTGCCCATCCGATAACTCTTCTCTTGGCCAAAGATGCCCCATTCCATCTAGATGATGCTTGCTTAGAGGCTTTCAATACCCTTAAAGAGGCTTTGACTAAGGCACCCGTTCTCCAATCTCCCAATTGGTCTCTGCCTTTTGAAATCATGTGTGATGCCTCCGACTATGCTATCGGGGCAGTTCTAGGCCAAAGAATTGACAAGTGTCCGGTGGTGATGATAGGGTGCTAGGCCCGGATACATAGGGGGGGTGAATGTATCCCTCTACCAATAATGCCCAAATTAAAACTCAGATGCTAGACACAGTCCCAGAATAAAACTAATTCAATTGAACTCATGAACAAACACTTGGAGCGCGCCTAAGCAATCATCTAGCGGAAGCAAAGCAAGGGAATCAAACCACTGCACAGATAATTTTTTAGGTGGTTCGGTCCACAGACCTACATCCACCCCTCACTCCCAACCGGAGTGAGGCTTCCACTAGCACAAGCTAGAAACCGCAGACTCAGTCTGCAACAGGTGCTGCCAAACAACTTGACCAGGGGAACAACCTCCCCTCTTCCTCCAGACCGGAGGGACACCCCAAGTGACTCCCAGTCACTTGGAACCAGAGACTAGGTCTCTCTTCCTCCAGACCAGGAGGGAACCCACCAGTGACTCCCCGTCATCAGCAAACCAGAGGTCACAGACCTCTCTTCCTCCAGACCAGGAGGGAACCACTGATGACACACAGTCACCAGCGAACTAGAGATTAGATCTCCCTTATCCTGAGTCCACAGGAGGAACCCGACCTCACTACTGAGTATCGGAAGAACAAAAGTAATCAGAGTAACAAAAGGGAAAATAAGAAATGAAAATAACACAGTAAACAGAAAGCTGGAAACTCAAATGCACAATGTGGCTCTCAACGGAGCTGACTGGCCTGGATCTGATCCACGGTCCAGTAGGAACTTCTTCTGCTACTTCTCTTCTTCTTCTTCTCAACTCACGCTCTCTCTTTCTCTTCTATGCTCTCCTTTTCTCTCTCACTGTCTTTCTCTTTCTTGATCTCTCTTCTGCTCTCTCTATTCTTCTGCTCAGGCTCACTCTGCTGCTCTCTTCTTCCTCTTCTGCTCTCTGCTGCTCTCTTCTTCTATCACTCTCTGTTGCTCTCTTTTTCTTCTTGCTGGATCATGTAGACACTCTTTCTTTTATCAGCACTCGATCAGTCTTCTTCAGGAGAAGAAGCTTCGCATTTATAGCAGCAGCAACTAGGGCGTGTGCTGGGCTTGTGCCCTTTTTATCCTCGGATCACGTGCCAGGTGCCAACCTCGGATAACGTGCCGAGACACCTGCAAGATTAATGAAGAGTTCAGTCGATGAACAATATCAGCTGAAGACAGTGTACAGACTTTATTCAGCAGGCAAGATAATGGATGTATAGAGTTAGTCGTGTGAAGGAGGATGAGTGTATATACTTGATGACACATGCTGTAGAATGTATATGATGCAGTGTATAGGCTTGATGATAGTAATGCATGCACAATGATGCAATGTTCAGACTTTGCTGAAGACTGCTAGTCGATATATAGACTTGGCTGAAGCCAACGCTGAAGCAATGTTCAGACTTTGCTGTAGGCTGCCAGTCGATGTTTAGACTTGCTACGTGCAGGCTGGCAGAGGATGTATATACTTGTTGTGCAGGCTGCCTGACCATGTATGGACTTTGCTGAAGGTAATGCATGAGGCAATATTCAGACTTTGTGTATGTAATGCAGTGGCGTGTACACACTTTGTGAGTGTGAAGCTATGCATGTATAGACTTCACATATGCAGTCATTATACCATGTATAGACTTAGTGTTCACGTGAGAAAACGATGTATGGAGTTGATGTATGCAGCAATAAGAATGTACATACTTTATTGTGTGCATGATAGACAATGTCTAGACATGATCAATCTTCAACATATGGATGTATAGACTTTGTGAGTGATGTGAAGAATGTATAGACTTGAAAGCTTCGAAGCACACGATGTATAGACTTGGAAAGCTTGAAGGCCAATGTACAGACTTGAAAAGTTTGAAGGCCAATGTACAGACTTGAAAAGCCTGAACCAATGTACAGACTTGAAACAAGTGAACACGGCGATGTGTAGACTTGGCCAATGTACAGACTTGAAAAGCTTGAAGGCCAATGTACAGACTTGGAAAGCCTGAACCAATGTACAGACTTGAAACAAGTGAACACGGCGATGTGTAGACTTGGCCAATGTACAGACTTGAAGATGCAGCATCTAGGCAAGTATGTACAATGTGAGAATGTGTAGACTTAGAATGCACCAATGTGCAGACTTTACAATGCATGCATGCTCACGATGTGTAGACTTGTTGAAATGCAAGGCAACGCAGACAATGGCTATATAGACTTGGATATGCATATGCCAAGACCATGTATATACTTGAAGTGGCATGCAGCAGACGATGAACAGCCAAGGCTCATGAATGTATAGACTTTGCCAGCGCCAAGTCGATGTACAGACTTTGCGAGCACCAGGCCAATGTATAGACTTTGACGTAGGTAAAGTAGACATTGTATAGACTTTGTGAACACATAGCAGTGTATAGACTAGGATGCTCGCTATGCCTGCGATGTACAGACTTAGTGTTGCGACACTAGGCCAATGTACAGACTTAGACCACCTACATGCTATGCAATGTACACACTTCTAATGCCTGCACTCTATGCAATGTATAGACTTGGAGGACTTGCATGCTGTGCAATGTGTACACTTGAGGTCTCGCATGCATTGCAGTGTGTAGACTTTGAAGTGCTTGCAGTTGTGCAATGTGCAGACTTTGAAGTCTCGCATGCAATGCAGTGTGTGGACTTGTCATGCCTACACAAGGCGATGTACATACTTGCTGCGTGATGCTAATGTGCAGACTATGTAAATGCATGCAGTGTATAGACTACACTTATCTGGGGAGTCGACCCATCTAGAAAGGGGGTCGACCCACTTCTGTCCAGACCATGCTGAGTGTGATGATGCATGGATCTTTAGCCTGTACTGACTTCCACAAGCAGAGTAAAGCAACTGATGTATATGTATATGAATGCTTTATGCAGCAGATAACATGGCTGAACATCAAATGCAATGCTTTAGATCTGATAAACTGACAGAACAACAATGCAATGCTTTATGCTCTGATAAACTGACTGAACATCAGAATGACTAAAATGACTGAATATCACATGGTGACTCACAGTACTTAACTCACATTAAAACCAATCATCAAAATCACAAGGGCACAACAATCTCCCCCTTTTTGATGATGGCAACACTGTCAACACAATGAGTCATTCTGATGATGTGAGTCATTCTGATGACTTAAACTATTCTCCCCCTTTGACTCCATCAAAAAGAAAATAGTTTGAGAAGTTAAAGCATAATTATGACTCAGTCAATTTCTCCCCCTTGCTATAATCAAGATGAACCATGGAGAGGTATGAATGCAGAGATGCAGATGCAACAAGAAATGCAATACCTCCCCCTAAATATATGAATGCAGATCACAATTGATATGAACATGATTCAATATGACAAGGAAGCTCCCCCTGAATAGATACCAATTGATATGCATCTGTTGCATTTCTCCCAATTGATATGGTTGAGAGGGAGACCACAGTGGCATTCAAGGATAAGTTCAGGTCAATGAACCAAGGACAGTGAGCAGAAGAGTTTCAAATAATCAGATTTACAAATAAGCTCCAAACATAAGAAATTCAGCCAGATTTTCAAGGAGATACCAATCTCATAAATCAATAACAGAATTTTCAAAGTCTTCCATTATAAGGGCTTATGAATGAACTTTATTGAACAACATGGTTTAAACATGATGTATACAAAGTTTGTCAATAAAATTCTGTATTTATATCTAAAATCACAGTTTAATAAAAGTGAACCAAGCCCTCATATTTATATCTTGATTAACCTCCCTTTCTCTTACACAATCAAATTTACTGACTTCTTTAGGAATTACATTCACTAGTATTCAGATCAAGCAATTATGAAGTCATGTGAATTTGTCTAGGGTTATAGCAATTTAGCTTTTGCATCAATATTCAAATATTACAATTTGTTCAGCAAATTTTCATTCTACATATTTCCATAGCACTCTAGTTCAGTGCACACCTTGTAACTAGAGGATATACGTTGATCAAACGCCAATATCCCTAAGCACTTAGTGTGACTAACAGTCATGCTTTATCAACAGAGTTAACATTTACACTTCATGACATACCTCATCTCATTTATTTGATGAGTGAGATGTATTTCTCAGTATGCATGCCATTGCTCTGCCAGATTAACAAAGATTCTTAAGCAGAGTTAACTATGGCACCTCATGACATAATCCTTTGGACATGGTTTCTCAATGACCAAAGTCATTGCTCTGATAATTATTTACCCTTCAGACATTTCAGAGAGCTCATTTGCTTCAAAACAATACAAATTTCATGTACTTAACCACATAAAGCCATGAATTCAATAGTGCAGATTTCAGAAGTTTTTACAAGACTCAGCATGAAACAGTTGGTTGAAGTTTATTAAAACATGATTCAGATATTTTTTAAGAGATTTAAAGTCAAACTTCAATGAATACATTAAACTTAAACCAGCTGAGTTATTTCAGACATTCATAAAATCGTATAATAGAAGATTCTTAGTTCAAGTGTTTTCAGATTTATGAACGAGAGATGTCCCATTGAAATCTTCATGAATGACTAATGGAAGAGGTCTTCAGATTTTGAAGCCCAATGTTTTCTTATATGACCAAGGTTTATCAATATAATCAATAAAGAGGATATGCACATCAAGCAAGATAATAGGAGGTCTGGCATGTTTCAAGATTTTCAAGGATAACATGCAATGAATTCTGACAAGTGTATGCATTTGACAATATGTATGCTATGCATTGACTCCCCCTGACAATATGCATTCAATCACTCTTTTTGGCATTTTTCAATGTAAGGAAATGCAATGCACTATATGTATGCAAGGACATGCAATGTTTGCCATGAAGACTGAACACTCATGCTCATTCAGACTGCCCTACTAAGCAAAATGACCCATGGTACTAGGCGGAGCACTTGGTCTAAAAGACCACCTCACACATAGTAAGAACATCCAGACAAATTTTCCTGCCTTTTGGTAGCTTACTCTTTGATATACCATAGTGGTCATGCATGATAATTCAACATGGGCAGCATGCATGGATCGAATTTCAGCTTTTCAGATTTTTCAGAATGTAATTTATTTTCAGAGATTATGCATATCAACAATTATCAAACAACTGCAATTGGCATATGTATGCATCAGATGCAGACAACCCTTTTAATCTCATATTTGCACAGAACACTCAGCAAGTGCATGATCAGAAAATAATGCAAATGGCAGATGATGAATGAATATGCGAAAATAGATTTAATGTGCTATGTAGTAAAACTAAAAATAGGAAGTGCAAGAAATTTACCTGAAAAGTTTAGGAAGGGGTTTTCATTCTTGAGTGCCTTGGATTAATCCCCTCTTTATTAATCAGCTTTCAAGGCACACCTGCAAGTTAGCAAACTATTTTGCACAAATAGGCACCAAAGAAGTCTTAGGTCCTGACATGACAGTATCACTCCTAGCAGGTTTTCTCAGCACATTTTTAACTTGATGATCATTAAATTTCATCAGAGGATAACCATCCATCAAATGTCCATATTTGTCATAATGATGGCAAGAAGCAGCAGATTTCTGATTTGATTTATGCACATTCTTATTAGCATGAATTATATGTGCATATGCATGAAGATTTTTGTTAACAGAATTAAAATTCTGTTTACCAAAATTAGTCTTGCTTTGGTATCCTGCCAGCCAATAGGTTGCAGCCCTGTGACCTGGCTTTCCACAGTTATAGCATGAAAGTTTTGCAAATTGTTTTACAGGGAATTTGACAGCATTGGAGTTAAAAGAATTCTTCTGAATATGCCAACAGTCCTTGACTGTATGGCCATTTTTCCCACACTCAAAATATGTAGAAATCTTTCTTCTAAATGCAAATTTATTCCCACCAAAATCATTTCTATTTGCAGAGAATTTAGCATGTTTGAAATTCTCATTCCTACCCTGAATATGCCAACAGTCCTTGACTGTATGGCCATGCTTTCTACAGTGAGAGCAATTGAGAGAATTTCTTCTAAAAGAACTGATAGGATCGGTGCGCTGGATTCAGAGGGGGGGGTGAATGAATCCCACCCTTAAAATTTTTTCGCTCAATAAAATCTAGAATGCTATCATGGCGAATAGACAATCTGAATATCTGATCAAATACTCTTTTGAACCAAGGAACAAATATGAAGTGCGCGCCTAAACAATTAACAAGCGGAAGCAGAAGAAGGTAATCAACCTGCAGCACATATAGCAATATGAAAGCTCAAACAACCTGTGAAGGGTGGTAGAAGATATGGAGCTAACGCAAGGCAAACCACTGCACAAGTAATTTTTTAGGTGGTTCGGTCCTCCAGACCTACATCCACCACTCACTCCCAATCGGAGTGAGGCTTCACTAGATAACGCTAGAAACAAGCAGACTTAGTCTGCGAACACAAGCTGCCACATAGCTTGACCAGGGGAACAACCTCCCCTCTTCCTCCAGACCGGAGGGACACCCCAAGTGACTCCCAGCCACTTGAAACCAGAGACCAAAGTCTCTCTTTCTCCAGACCAGGAGGGACCCCACCAGCGACTCCCAGTCACCAGCAAACCAAAGGTCGCAGACCTCTCTTCCTCCAGACCAGGAGGGACCCCTGGACTTGCAACCCACAAGCCCAGAATCGGAGATCATATCTCCCTTCTCCTGAGTCCACAGGAGGAACCCGACCTCACTACTGAGAATCGGAAGAACAATAGCAACATGAGTAACAAAAGGAAAAATAAGAAAACATAAAAAGCACAGCGACAAAAGCTGGAAATGAAACGCAAGAAATATAGCTCTCAATGAGCATAGTCATTCTGGATTTGATCCACGAACAGACTGAACAGATCTTCAATAGAACAATCTCCTCTCTTCCTTTCTTCCTCTTCTTTCTTCTTCTCAGCTCACGCAATCTTTCTCTTCTTGCTCTCCTTTTTCTTCTTCTGCCCTCTTCTCTTTTCTTCTTCTCTTTGTTTTTCTTCTTCTCTTTTGATCGTGGCTCTCTGCTGCTTCTTGGCTTCTATTCTCTCTGTATAGACTTCGCCACTTCGATCAGTCTTCTTCTGTGGAAGAAGGCTTCCTTATGTACGCAGCAGTAGCAGCACCTGGGAGCGTGTTCTCCACAGTTCCCGCCCAAATATTTTGGACCACGTGGCAGCATCCAGACTTGCTTCAGCACACGTGTCATCATCTGGTCAGGTCTTCCAGCCTCGGATAACGTGCCCTCTTTAAGCTTCACGAGCAGAGGCACCTGTCGGACAGACGAATAAGTCATCAGTTTATCAGGTTAAGTATAAACCCTGTACAGACTTTAATGAAGGCACTGCAGTGTGTAGACTTGCAATGTGAGGACAAGGCATGTATAGACTTCACGTTGTGAAGCAATGTATATACTTAGCATGAAGACTGCCAGTCAATGTATAGACTTGGCTGAAGTTATCTCTGAAGCAATGTTCAGACTTTGCTGAAGATAATGCATGAGGCGATGTTCAGACTTTGTGCAATGTATGAACTTTAGTGTGTGCGATCCTGCTGACATGCAATGTGTAGACTTTGAGTGTGTAAAGCACGCGTTGTATAGACTATGCAAGCATGACACTGGGCGATGTATAGACTTACACTATCGGATGTGTAGACTTCCTAAGAATGCAGCATCTAGTGTATAGACTTGCAGTCTTGTACAGACTAGCCAGTGTATAGACTAGACGAGCATGCAGCACACGATGTACAGACTTCGTGCAGTGTATGGACTTCATGCAATGCAATGCAGTTTATAGACTTCATGCAATGCAATGCAATGTATAGACTTAGAAAGCATTCAGCTCGTGCAATGTATATACTTCATGCAATGCAATGCAGACAAATGTATAGACTTCATGCAATGCAAAGCAGACCAATGTACAGACTTCCTAAATGCTTCAAGACCATGCACATCAAATGTCTAGACTTCACAAGGTGAACGGCTGTACAGACTTCCTATGTGAAGACAGCCGATGTACAGACTTGTTGAAGTGTGAAGGAGTTGAGTGTATAGACTTCACGATGTGAAGACTTGCCAAAGATAGCCGACCGATGTACAGACTTGAGCGAATCAAGGTCTGTATAGACTTGAAGATCATTCAGTGGCCAATGTATAGACTTTCCAATGGAAAGGATGTACAGACTTGAAACAATGGAAGACAGCGAGTGTATAGACTTTGAAGTGCAACATAGGTAAAGGCTTCCAATGTATAGACTTCAAAGTTCACTGAAGGATGTACAGACTTGGCCAAACAGTCCGATGTATAGACTTGAGGCATGGAGGCCAATGTACAGACTTGGAAAGCTAAGGCCAAGTTACAGACTTCACCTCGTGCAAGCTACAGTGAATGAGTGTATAGACTTAACAGTCTCCCTAGCTGTACAGACTTGGTCATAGGCTGAACAGTCGAATGTATAGACTTGCATCCACCGACCAGTGTATAGACTTTGCAAGCGTGAGACGCTGAATGAGACGGTGGCTGAGACAATGCACAGACTTCAGGTGAAACAATGCAGCTACAGTGCAATGTACAGACTTGCCTAAGACGCAGCATGAGACGCTGGCTGTGACGAATGCTGTACAAACTCTGAATGCAATGTGTGGACTTTGCATAGACGATGCATGAGACACATACTCTGTGCATGAACAGTGCAATGTATAGACTTAACATGATGCACAAAGACACTGTCCACTGTACATACTTCATGAACAATGCATGAACGAGACGCTGAAGTCTGTATAGACTTTAACAATGAATGCATGCTGCGATGTATAGACTTTACATCACTTCGTGCAGCTACAGTGCAGTGTGTGGACTTGTTCTAAACGATGCACAACCACAACAGTGCACTGTATAGACTTTGAACTTCAAAGCATGCATCGATGTACAGACTTGAATATTCATGAAGCACACGAATGAATAAGACTCTGTACAGACTTGGGCTGTACAGACTTCAAGTCAGATGTGCATGGTGACGAAAGTACAGACTTTGTCTGTGACACATCCAATGTACAGACGTAGCCATGTATGGACTTAACTACTTGCACCAGCAATGTGTAGACTTGGTAGCATGAACTGTGCACATGAATGTTGTAGCAACCCTGATAAAATAAAAAGGAATAAATAAATCAAAATAGATTAGAAGATTTAACAAAATAAACGAAAGAGCTTGGAAGAAAAAGAATTAAACCCTGATGAAAATAACGCCTCAGATAAAGGCGCTACTTTACAAGAAACGCCCTCACCTAAGGCGTGAATTAAAGAAAGGACGCCCAAATAATAAGGCGTCAAATTTCAAACGACCAAAATAAAAATAAAAAGGGCAAGATAGCGTAACGCCTTTTGAGTGGACGCGTTTCAACAAGTAATGACGCTTGACAAGGCGTCAATTTAAATTCGACGGCCTTACTTAAGACGCTAATTCAGTTTGAGTTCCGTTCGACCCAGGAGTCTATCCAGAGTAAGTTGATAACTATGAGAAAGAGTTCGAATGTAGTAATAATTCTATCTTGGAAGTATTACTTCCAATCAAACACTACCTTTGTTAGGATTTCCAAAGTCCCTATAAGTAACCCCCATCGAACCCTAAAAGATCTATTTGGACGACCTACTGCTGTTACGGTATGTGAAGAACAGTGAGTTCTTCTTTTATCTTTCCCTCTGTCTTTTTGATTTCATGAAGGATATTAATCTTTCATCTTCTTCCTCTAATACAGGTTAAGCGATCAATTGCGTACGTAAAGAACAAGGTAATGTTCTTCAATCTTTTCCCTAACT
This sequence comes from Amorphophallus konjac, assembly GCA_022559845.1. Taxonomy (NCBI): domain Eukaryota; kingdom Viridiplantae; phylum Streptophyta; class Magnoliopsida; order Alismatales; family Araceae; genus Amorphophallus; species Amorphophallus konjac. Next base: position 215,676,960 of record CM040123.1, on the reverse strand, counting down.
TCGGATATATTCTCATCATCCTTCCTTTTTCTTCCCCTACAGGTTGATCAAAGATCATCATCTTCATCATCCTCATCAAACGTCTTCTGTATTACCATCTTCTGTCTTGCTGCTGACTGTTAGAAGCTTCAGAGCATCAGTTTCTAACCAAGCCTTCGTCCTTTCATCAGATAATTCTCATAAGGTAGGTTTTCTCAAGCACTGTAGCCCAAATCACCATAATAACTATGTTAAACCATATATATGAGTTCATGCATATAGTTTTCACGAGTTTTAAAAAGTTTCTATTTTTGGAAAGAAACGCCCTTTCCAAGGGCGCTAATTGTATACGCGACCCAGACAAGGGCGCTACCTTGAAAGAAATGACCATGACAAGGTCGTCAATTCCAGATTTGACGCAATTCCAGATTTGACGCCCGGTACACGGACGTCAATTTTCTCAATTGTTAATTACCCATGTTAATTATCCAATATTTACTTAAACATGATTCTAAATCAGTGCACAATCATATTTACTTGAATCCCGATAAATTTCCTGTCATGACCATGTCTCTTGTTTCTGGAAATTATATACTTGAAATCTGAAAATTCTTGAATTCATGACCCTGTATAGGTCGTCTCTCACTTGACTAACGCCCCGGTTCAAGGCGTGAATTGAAAACTAACGCCCCTGTCCAGGGCGTGTTTTTGATAAATTTCTGAATATATATATATTGCAAAAATAGAAGTAAAGAATGAACGCCCACTGTATACGTCGTCAACTTGTAAATAAACGCCCCTTACCAGGGCGCGTTTTTGGTAAAATACTGAAATATTGAAATTTTGCAAAAATGTAAAATAGATAAACGCCCTCACTGAAGGCGTTAATTACTTGAGTAGTGACTTTACTTAAGTTGTTATTTTCCTGTAAAAATGTTTTACCTGTTTCTGACAACCGATGGTTTCAGTATATCTATATATATGTATATCGGCACTATATCTCCACTCCGTGAGTATAGTCCCACGTTTCATGATGTTTTATCGATCACCCTCAATTCTCATTGACATACAAGCTCTCCATTGGACATTCCGTTCCTTTGGACTAGCGAGTTAGTCATAGAGACCTCCGTAAGACTCCTCGAGCCTTGGATTCCCTCAAGGCCGACTGAGCTGGTTGTACCCTAAAAACCCATTACACTATTGAATGCCATGTCACTCTAAAGAAACATGGTATACCAGCCCTTATGATATGCAAAGAGCATATCATGAGAATTCTTAATGGGATGATGATATCATGTCATTTGTTGATGTTCTTGTGGACCTCAATTCTATAATAAGAATGAGGGTATCTTGCCTTTGATACACTGTTCATGTGGACCTCAATTCTATATAAAGAATGTCTATACTTGTCATGGTACCCGAGTTAAGGGAACCTAATTCCACCTAGTTTCATCGTTCATCGTGATTGTACCGCTGTTATCATCTATCTATGTCCAATGTTATATTTTTTGACTCCATTCTCTTAAGGTTATCCTACGTGTCTACAAGCTTAAATTGTTGAAATTCCATATTGGCTATATATATATATACAAGAGTGGATGTCAAAAATACATGATAAATGCCTGCGCATATAGGGCCCGATCTGGTCCTGGGAGGAGCACCCGAAAGTACTTGTGCCCATGGGAGTTGAATGATAAGGTATCTGGCATTATACCGAGTGCATGACTAGCTTGATTGGACATTCCACACAAATCTTGTACTCGACTCGTGCTTGACATGACATGAATTGCGTGACCCGAGAAAGGGTAATTACTTGCTTGCTTGATACATGATAGCCAAAGTTCTTGACATGACTTGCTAAAAAAGTACTTGCTTGAATATCTGTTATCTTTTCTTGAAAGCTCATGACTAGTTCATCTTGCTGTCTTATTGATAAATTCTCTCTCTATCTTGTCGTTTATGCGAGCATGCATAGCTATAGTACATTCATGAAAAATGTAATTACTTAAACCCCTTGCTAAGTGCTTGAGATACAATTTTCTACTGAGCGTTCGCTCACTCCGTGTGTTCCCTACTTTTCAGGTAATTCCGACGACGAGGGAAGTCAATCGGATGGGAATGGTCAAGAGTGAAAGTGATAGAACTTCTCCAAGTGTCATCTAGTCTTTTTCCTATTTTCTTGAGTCAACTATGTACTTTTCCTTTTTAATTGAATAGAGTATTGGATTTGTAATAGTCTATCCATTATGAAATAAAGGATTGGGTTATCTTTCTATTTTGCGCATCTCTATTTTGGTGTCGAATACACTACTACTCTGATTGACATGATTGATATAAACTCGTCGCGCATATCCGAGTATCTTCCGCGCTCGGGGCGTGACAGTTTTTGTGGTATCAGAGCCTAGGGTATTCAATTCCTAGGAAAACTCAAGTCCAAGGATATGTTCAAACCTTTAACCAGTGAGATTGGGTAGAACCAAGGGTTAAAGTTAACATAGAATGCTAGTCTTTAAGATACAAATCACGTATTAATCTAGTTATTATAATTGTAGGATAATGACTACCGAACGTGCTCAATGGCGCAACATGCAGCGTACACTGCAAGGCATGACTCAAGTGCTGCAACAAGTAACACAAGGAGGTGGACAACGAGCAGGAAGTCTCCACCAGACTTTCAAGAACATGAACCCGCCCAAGTTCACGGGTTCTACTAATCCAGATGACGCTGAACACTGGATTAGGGAAACAGAACGAATATTCCGTGTTATGCAATGCACGGATCAAGATAAGGTCTTATTAGCTACTTTTCAATTAGAAAGGGATGCTAGATGCTGGTGGGAATCAATAGAGGCTACTATAAATCAAGATCAGGTTTCGTGGGAGGAATTCGTTGAACACTTCAACGCAAAATATTTCTCGGACCGAGTTCAGGAAAAGAAGGCTGCAGAATTTGCTGCATTAAAGCAACGATCTTTGTCAGTGGCCGAGTATGAGGCCCAATTCTCTAGATTGTCTCGGTATGCCAAGCATCTAGTTAGCACCGAGAAAATGAAAGCTAGGAGGTTTCTTAATGGGCTCAAGCCCCAAGCTATTACTCAATTGGCGCCGATGGACATTCAAGTCTACTCGGAGATAGTACGCCGAGCTCAACTATTAGAAGATGCCACGGAACTGTCTGATAGGATTCGTGGAAAGGATAAGAAGGAACAAGTTACAGGATCGGGTTCCTTTAAACCCAACTTCAAGAAAAGGCCTAGCAATGGAGGAGCATCCTCACAAAACCAAAAGTTCAAGAAGACCAAGCCCTTCTCTATCACCACTACCTCTCCAAATACAGTGTGCAAACATTGTGATAAAGCGGGTCATAGAGCAGAAGAATGCTGGAGGAAACTAGGAGCATGTCTCCGTTGTGGGAGTCGTGAGCATCGGATTCTCGATTGCCCATTACTTAACAAGCAAGCCGTTGACGGAAAGCGCCCTGTAACCAAGAATGCTCGTCTTCATGCAATCAAGGAGACCGAGCAAGAAGAAGAAGGCGGCTTAGTGGAAGGTACATTGAAAGTTTGTTCCAGGAATGCATATGTCTTAATTGATACTAGTGCATCACATTCTATTGTTTCTAAGAAGTTTGCTGACCCATTACCCCTAGAACCGGAATGGATAAAGTTAGTTTTGTCTACTCCTCTAGATGATGAGACTGATATTACACATCATTACCAAAACTGCGAAGTATTGGTTCAGGGTAGAAATCTCCCTATTGATCTCATATGTTTAGATCTGAAAGAGTATGATGTTATACTAGGGGCAGATTGGTTATCCAAGTATCAGGCAACAGTTGATTGCCTCAATAGTAAGGTTACATTCAAGGAATTTCCAGAACTAATCTTGACTAACCCCAAGGGTCGGAGCAGATCCCCTCTTATTTCAGCTCTCCGAGCTAGCAAGCTCATCAGGAAAGGATGTGCATCTTTCCTTGCCTTTGTCACAGTTAAAGAAGCTAAGGAAGCTAAGCTAGAAGACATTCCAGTGGTACAAGAATTTCCGGACGTGTTTCCGAAAGATTTACCGGGATTACCCCCGCAAAGAGAAGTGGCCTTCACCATTGACTTAGTCCCTGGTGCTGGTCCGATTTCAAAGGCACCTTATAGGATGTCACCTGCTGAACTCAAGGAGTTAAAGGAGTAATTGATGGAACTCATTAAGAAAGGATTTATTAGACCAAGTACTTCCCCGTGGGGAGCGCCTGTATTATTTGTAAAGAAGAAAGACGGATCCATGAGGTTATGCATCGACTATCGACAGTTGAATCATCTCACTATCAAGAACAAGTATCCACTGCCGAGAATCGATGAATTGTTTGATCAAATTTCAGGATCCATGTACTTTTCCAAAATTAATCTTAGGTCCGGATATCACCAACTAAGTATCAAGGACGAGGATATTCATAAAACCGCATTCAGAAGCAGGTATGGCCATTATGAATTTGTTGTTATGCCTTTCGGACTTACGAATGCCCCTGCTGCCTTTATGCAGTTAATGAATAGTATATTCAGGCCTTATTTGAATCAATTCGTGGTGGTCTTTATTGATAATATATCAATTTATTCTAAGACCAAGGAAGAGCATGAGGAACATTTGAGGATTACATTACAAATATTGAGGACAAACCAATTATATGTAAAACTTAGCAAGTGTGAATTCTGGCTTGAAGAACTGACTTTTCTCGGATATGTTATATCAAAGGATGGCTTGTCTGTAGACCCATCAATGGTTGAAGCTGTAAGGAACTGGGAAAGACCGACCAATGCTAGCGAGATCCGAAGTTTCTTAGGTCTTGCCGGCTATTACAGGCGATTCATCAAGGATTTCTCAAAAATCGCCGTGCCGCTTACGAGGTTAACTCGCAAGGAGATCCATTATGAATGGTATGAGGAATGTGAAAGAAGCTTCCAAACTCTCAAGGATCATCTTACTACAACTCCTATCTTAGCATTGTCAATTGAAGGAGAAAAGTTCGAGGTATACACTGATGCTTCTGGCATTGGCCTCGGGTGTGTTCTAATGCAACAAGGGAAGGTTATAGCCTACTCTTCTCGTCAATTAAAGAAGCATGAAGAGAACTACCCCGTCCATGACTTAGAATTGGCCGCGGTAGTATTTGCACTTAAGATATGGAGACATTATCTTTATGGAGTACAGTTTACTGTATACTCCGATCACAAGAGTCTCAAATATCTTTTCTCACAGAAGGAGTTAAATATGAGGCAAAGACGATGGCTGGAATATCTCAAGGACTTCGACTTCAATATACAATATCATCCCGGAAAGGGTAATCATGTAGCAGATGCCCTTAGTCGAAAGCCGAGAGCACTGTTAGCCAATTGTCTGATTCAAGAATGGAAATTGCTGGAACAATTCTCTGAACTCAATATAAGCATGGACACGGACCCTAGATGTGTCACATTATCTCATGTAAGCATACAGTCAGATTTATTGTCTGAAATACAAGCACTTCAAAATGATGATCCTGCATTAGTAGAAATCAAGGGCAGATTAGAAGGACAATCGGATTTCCAATTAGCTTCTGATGGAAGATTAATGTTCAAGAATAGAACTTGTATACCGGACTGCCCAGAATTGAAGAAGAAGGTCTTAGATGAAGCTCATAGGTCAAGGTATACGATTCATCCTGGATCTACCAAAATGTACCAAGATGTACAAAGAAATTTTTGGTGGCCCAACATGAAAAGAGAAATATCGGACTACGTATCACGCTGTCTCACGTGCCAACAAGTCAAGGCGGAACACCAAAAGCCTACTGGAAAACTACATCCTCTAGATATCCCTAAATGGAAGTGAGAGGATATTGGTATGGATTTCATCATGGGTTTATCTAAATCAAAAAGAGGACATGATGGAATATGGGTTATCATTTACCGATTGACTAAATCAGCGCATTTCTTGCCAATCAAGAGTCGATGGTCAGTTGATGTCTTAGCTGCACTATACATCAAGGAAATAGTCAGATTACATGGTATTCCTGTTTCAATCGTGTCTGACAGAGATCCCCGTTTTACTTCTCATTTTTGGAAAGGACTACAACATTCGTTGGGAACGAGACTTAACTTTAGCACAGCCTTTCATCCTCAAACGGATGGTCAGACCGAGAGAACCAATCAAGTAGTCGAAGATATGCAAAGAGCATGCATTACTGATTTTGATGGAAACTGGCATGATCACTTGCCTCTGGTCGAATTTGCATACAATAATAGCTACCAGGCAAGTATACAACTGGCACCTTTTGAAGCCTTATACGGAAGGAGTTGTCGATCACCCTTATGCTGGGACGAAGTTGGAGAGAAACAACTGTTAGGTCCAAAAATGGTAAGGGACACTACCGAGAAGATACAATTGATCAAAGAAAGACTGCAAGTTGCTCAGTCTAGACAAAAGGCTTATGCTGACACAAGAAGGAGAGATCTTGAATTCCAAGTTGGAGATCATGTATTTCTCAAGATATCGCCTGGACGTGGAATACGGAGATTTGGTGTTAAGGGCAAGCTTACACCAAGATTTATCGGACCTTTTGAGATACTAGAAAGAGTTGGCGAGGGTGCTTATCGCATCGCATTGCCACCTCAACTGTCCGAAGTACATGATGTATTCCACATATCTATGTTGAAGAAGTATGTGCATGATCCATCACATATTATTGAGCATGGAGATCTAGTGATCCAGAAAGATCTCACATATGAGCAGAAGCCCATACGAATACTAGATCGAGAAGTACGAACCCTAAGGAATAAGGCTATTCCCATGCTAAAAGTACAATGGAATAAGAATTCAAAACATGAAGCTATATGGGAGACCGAGGAATCTATGAGGAAGCGATTTCCAGAGTTATTTTAGAAGGTATGAACTCTACACTCTCCATATGTAAATATATGCTAGGAATTTGGGGACCAAATTCTTTTTAAGTGGAGGAGGGTGTAGCAACCCTGATAAAATAAAAAGGAATAAATAAATCAAAATAGATTAGAAGATTTAATAAAATAAATGAAAGAGCTTGGAAGAAAAAGAATTAAACCATGATGAAAATAACGCCTCAGATAAAGGCGCTACTTTACAAGAAACACCCTCACCTAAGGCGTGAATTAAAGAAAGGACGCCCAAATAATAAGGCGTCAAATTTCAAACGACCAAAATAAAAATAAAAAGGGCAAGATAGTGTAACGCCCTTTGAGTGGACGCGTTTCAACAAGTAACGACGCTTGACAAGGCGTCAATTTAAATCGACGCCCTTACTTAGGACGCTAATTCAGTTTGAGTTCCGTTCGACCCAGGAGTCTATCCAGGGTAAGTTGATAACTATGAGAAAGAGTTCGAATGTAGTAATAATTCTATCTTGGAAGTATTACTTCCAATCAAACACTACCTTTGTTAGGATTTCCAAAGTCCCTATAAGTAACCCCCGTCGAACCCTAAAAGATCTATTTGGACGACCTACTGCTGTTACGGTATGTGAAGAACAGTGAGTTCTTCTTGTATCTTTCCCTCTGTCTTTTTGATTTCATGAAGGATATTAATCTTTCATCTTCTTCCTCTAATACAGGTTAAGCGATCAATTGCGTACGTAAAGAACAAGGTAATGTTCTTCAATCTTTTCCCTAACTTTGGATATATTCTCATCATCCTTCCTTTTTCTTCCCCTACAGGTTGATCAAAGATCATCATCTTCATCATCCTCATCAAACATCTTCTGTATTACCATCTTCTGTCTTGCTGCTGACTGTTAGAAGCTTCAGAGCATCAGTTTCTAACCAAGCCTTCGTCTGTTCATCAGATAATTCTCATAAGGTATGTTTTCTCAAGCACTGTAGCCCAAATCACCATAATAACTATGTTAAACCATATATATGAGTTCATGCATATAGTTTTCACGAGTTTTAAAAAGTTTCTATTGTTGGAAAGAAACGCCCTTTCCAAGGGCGCTAATTGTATACGCGACCCAGACAAGGGCGCTACCTTGAAAGAAACGACCATGACAAGGTCGTCAATTCCAGATTTGACGCCCGGTACACGGACGTCAATTTTCTCAATTGTTAATTACCCATGTTAATTATCCAATATTCACTTAAACATGATTTTAAATCAGTGCACAATCATATTTACTTGAATCCCGATAAATTTCCTGTCATGAACATGTCTCTTGTTTCTGGAAATTATATACTTGAAATCTGAAAATTCTTGAATTCACGACCCTGTATAGGTCGTCTCTCACTTGACTAACGCCCCTGTTCAGGGCGTGAATTGAAAACTAACGCCCCTGTCCAGGGCGTGTTTTTGATAAATTTTGAATATATATATATTGCAAAAATAGAAGTAAAGAATGAACGCCCACTGTATACGTCGTCAACTTGTAAATAAACGCCCCTTACCAGGGCGCGTTTTTGGTAAAATACTGAAATATTAAAATTTTGCAAAAATGTAAAATAGATAAACGCTCTTACTGAAGGTGTTAATTACTTGAGTAGTGACTTTACTTAAGTCGTTATTTTCCTGGAAAAATGTTTTACCTGTTTCTGACAACCGATGGTTTCAGTATATCTATATATATGTATATCGGCACTATATCTCCACTCCGTGAGTATAGTCCCACGTTTCATGATGTTTTATCGATCACCCTCAATTCTCATTGACATACAAGCTCTCCATTGGACATTCTGTTCCTTTGGACTAGCGAGTTAGTCATAGAGACCTCCGTAAGACTCCTCGAGCCTTGGATTCCCTCAAGGCCGACTGAGCTGGTTGTACCCTAAAAACCCATTACACTATTGAATGTCATGTCACTCTAAAGAAACATGGTATACCGGCCCTTATGATATGCAAAGAGCATATCATGAGAATTCTTAATGGGATGATGATATCATGCCATTTGTTGATGTTCTTGTGGACCTCAATTCTATAATAAGAATGAGAGTATCTTGCCTTTGATACACTATTCATGTGGACCTCAATTCTATATAAAGAATGTCCATACTTATCATGGTACCCGAGTTAAGGGAACCTAATTCCACCTAGTTTCATCGTTCATCGTGATTGTACCGTTGTTATCATCTATCTATGTCCAATGTTATATTTTTTGACTCCATTCTCTCAAGGTTATCCTACGTGTCTACAAGCTTAAATTGTTGAAATTCCATATTGGCTATATATATATATACAAGAGTGGATGTCAAAAATACATGATAAATGCCTGCGCATATAGGGCCCGATCTGGTCCTGGGAGGAGCACCCAAAAGTACTTGTGCCCATGGGAGTTGAATGATAAGGTATCTGGCATTATACCGAGTGCATGACTAGCTTGATTGGACATTCCACACAAATCTTGTACTCGACTCGTGCTTGACATGACATGAATTGCGTGACCCGAGAAAGGGTAATTACTTGCTTGCTTGATACATGATAGCCAAAGTTCTTGACATGACTTGCTAAAAAAGTACTTGCTTGAATATCTGTTATCTTTTCTTGAAAGCTCATGACTAGTTCATCTTGCTGTCTTATTGATAAATTCTCTCTCTATCTTGTCGTTTATGCGAGCATGCATAGCTATAGTACATTCATGAAAAATGTAATTACTTAAACCCCTTGCTAAGCGCTTGAGATACAATTTCCTACTGAGCGTTCGCTCACTCCGTGTGTTCTCTACTTTTTAGGTAATTCCGACGACGAGGGAAGTCAATCGGATGGGAATGGTCAAGAGTGAAAGTGATAGAACTTCTCCAAGTGTCATCTAGTCTTTTTCCTATTTTCTTGAGTCAACTATATACTTTTCCTTTTTAATTGAATAGAGTATTGGATTTGTAATAGTCTATCCATTATGAAATAAAGGATTAGGTTATCTTTCTATTTTGCGCATCTCTGTTTTGGTGTCGAATACACTACTACTCTGATTGACATGATTGATATAAACTCGTCACGCATATCCGAGTATCTTCCGCGCTCGGGGCGTGACAAATGTACAGACTCTAAGGCATGAGCAAATGCAATGTATAGACATGCAAAACTAGGGAGTCGACCCATCTGGAAAGGGGTCGACCCACTACTGTCCAGACTAAACAAAGAAATGTATAGACAATGCAATCAAAACATTATTTCATCTTCATTCATGTTGCTATCATATGCAGAATGCTCAAGAATAAAGAATGCACAGAAATGCACTCACTTTGTTGCTATCATCAAAATAAAATAGCATTGCTATCATCAAATCAACATAGCACATGCTTGTGCCTAAGGGGCACAACATCAAGACCACAGGGGCACAACAATCTCCCCCTTTTTGATGATGGCAACACTATGAGTCACACTAACTCAGATCAAAACATTCTCCTCCTTTGACTTCAGCAAAAGGACATAAGTTTGAGAGAGCAAAAGAAACCAGCATGCACTGATTGAATAAAAATCTCCCCCTTTGGCAAAAATCTCCCCCTTTGATATAATCAAGATGAGGCATGGGAAGGTATGAATGCAGATGCAGATGGAGATACCAAAATGCAAGATCACAATTCTCCCCCTTTAAGAGTTTCTATGCAGCATGATGCATATGACATGGAAGCTCCCCCTAAATAAGTGGAATCTTATGAGATGGATGAGAAGGAGACCACAGGGGCAATCAAGGAGAAGTTCATATCAATGAACCAAGGACAATGAGCAGAAGAGGTTCAAATAATCAGATTTACAAATAAGCTCCAAACAGAAATAATTCAACAAGATTTTCAAGGAGATATCAATCTCATAAATCCAAAACATAATTTTTCAAAGTCTTCCATTATAAGGGCTTATGAATGAATTTTATTAATCAGCATGGTTTAAACATGATGTATGCAAAGTTTATCAATAAAATCCTGTATTGATATCTAAAATCAGGGTTTAATAAAAATGAACCAAGCCCTCATAATTATATCTTGATTATCCTCCCTTTGTCTTACACAATGAAATTTATTGACTTCTTTTGGAATTACATGCACTAGTATTGAGATCAAGTAATTTTGAAGTCATGTGATTTTATCTAGGGTTGTAGCAATTTGATTTTAGCATCAATATTCAGATATTACAATTTGTTCAACAATTTTTCATGCTACAAATTTTACGAGCACTCTAGTTCAGTGCACACCTTGTCACTAGAGGATATACCTTGATCAGAGGCCAATATCCCTAAGCACTTAGTGTGACTGACAGTCATACTTTATATGAACAGAGGTAGCATTTACACATCATGACACACTCCAAATCATTTCTTGATGAGTGAGTTGTATTTCTTAGTGTGCATGCCATTGCTCAGCCTGATTAACTCTCATTCTTAAGCAGAGTTAACTATGGCACCTCATGACACAGTCCTTTGGACATGTGTTTCTCAGTGACCAAAGTCATTACTCTGACAGAAATTACCCTTCAGACATTTCAGAAAAATTCATTTGCTTCAAATCAATAATAATTTCATGTACTTAACCATTTAAAGCCATGAATTCAATAGTGCAGATTTCAGAAGATTTTACAAGACACAGTATGAAATAGATGGTTAAAGTTTATTAAACATGATTCAGATATTTTTTAAGAGATTTTAAAGTCAAACTCATTGAATACATTAAACTTAAACCACCTGAGTTATTTCAGATATTCATAAAAACGTATAATAGAAGATTCCTAGTTCAAGTGTTTTCAGATTTATGATCGAGATAGCCCATTAAAATCTTCATGAAAGACTGATAGAGTTCTGAATCATCAAATGATAGAAGAGATTTTGAAGAGTGAGTATTTTTGAAGCTCAGTGATTTCTGTTATGATCAAGGTTTGTCAATTAAAATCAATGGGGAAAAGGTTATGCACATCAAGCAAGCTATCAGGAAGTGTGGCATGTTTCAGGATTTTCAAGGAAAACATGCAATGACTTCTGACAAGTGTATGCATTTGACAATCTACATGCAATGCATTGACTCTCCCTGACACTATGCATTCAATTACTCTCTTTGACATTTTTCAAGAAATGCAATGCAATTAACTACATGTATGCAAAGACATGCAAAGACTCAACATTGTTTGCTATGCAAAGACATGCAATTAACTACCCCTGAAAACATGCAATGTTTGCACTGAAAACTGAACATATGACAATGTTACTCAAGCTCAATCAGACTGCCCTATTAAGCAAAATGACCCATGGTACTAGGCGGGGCACTTGGTCTACTAGACCACCTCACACATAGTAAGAACCTCCAGACAGATTTCCCTGTCTTTTGGTAGCTTGCCATTTGATATACCATAGTGGTCATGCATGATAATGTAACATGCAGTCCAGATTTCCAATCAATTATCAATCTAAATTATGCACTGATATCTCAACATGTGCTCATGAGAAATAAGGCAGATTTTTAAATGTGAGCATGCATACATGGATCAAATTTCAGCTTTCAGATTTTTCAGAATGCAAGTTTATTCTCATTTCAATGTCTAAATAGACAATTCAGAATGAGCATTGAGAGACATGAATATTCATAGTGTTCAATAGATGACAAATGTGCAAGAACACATCAAACAAGATATGCAATGAATTTCACAACAGGAAATGCAGAGAATTTATCTGAAAAATTCAGTATGGGGTTTTCTTTTGAGTGCCTTGGCTTATTTACCCCTTTTATTCTTCAGCTTCCAAGGCACACCTGCAAAGCAAACTATTTTGCACAAACAGGTACCCAAGAGGTCTTGGGTCCTAAATTAACAGTGACATTCCTAGCAGGTTTTCTAAACAATTTTTCAACATGTAGGTCATCAGATTTCATCAAATAGCAATTATTCATTGAATGACCTATTTGACCACAGTAATGACATGACGCAGCAGATTTCAAGTTTTTTTTATGCCAATTACTATTGTCATGAAACTTATTAGCAGAGAGAGAATTTTGTTTACTAAAATCAGTCAGCCAACAGTTAGCAGCTCTATGGCCTGGCCTCCAACAGTTATAGCATGAAAAAATAGACTTTAGGTTCCTTTTATGCACATCATTATGAACATGAATTTTATGTGCATTGGCATGGAAATTTCTGTTATTTGCATGACCAAACTATTTTCCATAATCAAAACATTCAAAGTTTTTCCTTTTAAAAATAACTTTGTTCTTTCTGAGAGCATTTGTGTTTACAGGGAATTTAAACCTTTCAGAAATGAAAATTTTCCCTTGAGCATGCCAACAGTCCTTGACTGTGTGGCCATGCTTTCCGCAGTGAGAGCAATTGAGAGAATTTCTTCTAAAGGAACCTGACCAGCATTCAGAGGCCTTGTGACCATTTTTGTTGCAGGTAAAATAGATGATATGCTGGTCCTTTGAAACAGATTTGTTCTTATTAAAAACATGCTGATTTGCAAAGTATTTTTTATGAAATGAACATGATTTTTTCTTACCACTTGCAAACCAGCAATGAGCAGTAGTGTGTCCTACTTTATCACAATTAAAACATGTGACACTCTTTTTCTGAGGGACAGGGAACTTGACATGCGAATCCCTACCATGCATTTTTCTAGCTTTCAGATCATCTGATTTCATTAAATTACATTCATGCATCAAGTGGACAATCTTGTGACAGTAATGACATTTCATGATTTCCCTTTTATGTGCATGTCTAGGTGTATCTGTGTGTTTTACAGCATGCACATTTTCAATGTGATTCAATCCTTTCTTCACATGACTGACCTTTTCCATTTTTCCAGTTTGTTTCTGATTCTTCTGAACATTTGGTTATTTATTTTCTGAGGTGGTGGCTACATCTGAAGCTTTGATGAAAGATGTCATTAGCTTGTCTTTGAAAGCCTTTTTATTGACATTGTTGTAGCCTAGCCCTTCCTTTTGAGTATTAGCCTTAACTCCTAACAACATGTCCAGATTTTCTTGTCCATCAACAAATTTAGACAAAGAGCTTTTCAAATCCTGAATTTCATTTTCAAGAGATGCAATGTGTATTTCATAACTAGCGATCTCTTGTTCACTACAATTGACAGCTTCATTCAAAATCTTGTTAGCTGTTTTGTATTCTTCAATTTCCTTTCTCAGCTCATCTACCTCTTCAGTCTCGTTTGTACAGATGACTTTCCCTTTCTCCAAAGTAAGAAGTCTTTCAGATATTGAAGAGTTCAGCAATTTTAACTTCTCATTTTCTTCCTTAAGCTTGTCATTCTGAATTAACTCATTTATTAGAGTCTGATCTTCTGAGTTAACCATGCTTCCTCTCCTAGCTTCAAACTCCTTCAATTCCTTTTGTTGTTTTTCAAAATCTTTCTGTAATTCTATGTTTACAGATTTTATGGCATTAAATTTTTCAATCAACAAATCATTCTCTCGTTTAAGTTTCTCTAATTGTTCTTCATTTTCTTTGAAAACTTTCTGAGAGAGTCATTCTCATTTTTCAGCTTGTTTAAGTCAGATTTAACACATTCAAGTTCTTTCAGCAAATCCTTACTCTGAACAGAATCATGACTAGCTAGGCTAAGCTTCTTTTCAAGTTCAGAGATTTCTTTTACATGATCTTGATCTTCAATTTTTAGCAATAAAATTTGTTTCTTCAACATTTGAATATCAGACATAAAAGCATCATGAACATTTTTCAGTTCAGCACAGTTTTTATATGGAGAATTGAAACTGTCTGGCCTACTATTCTTCTTCAATTTTTTGTATTGTTCTCTTAACTGTTCATGAGACTCTAATAATTCAGCATATGAATTCTCCCAATCATCCAAGGTATAGTTCTCAAAAGGGTTTACCTCCTCATCATTATCGTCTTCACTTTTATTGCTGCCTTGATCGCTGCCACCTTGATTACTTCTATTGGCCATCATGCAGCTTGTTTGATTTCCTTTCCCGGCTCTCTTCATCATCTCCAACACATCCCTTGCAGATCTGCAATCAAGGAAACAAGAGTGAAAGGCTTTGTCAGTGGCTGCTTTCATCAGATTTATAGCTGTCTGATTCTCCTCATACATTGATTCGTGACTGTCAGTCCATTTGGACTTTTTCTTTGGTAATTTATGAGGACCATGTGAAATCACTTTCCACAGGTCTGGATCATCAGATTTAACATAAGCACGTAAAGCACTATGCCACGGGTTGAAATCAGAACCACTAAAGACGGGTGGATAAGCCATTGAAATAGATAGCAGATAGATTCAATGCAACAGGAATATTGATGCACTAAAAATAAATTAGCACCGAAGACTGTATGATCGGATCTGCAGGTCGCTGGACCTTCTAAGCAGACACCGCTCTGATACCAATTGATAGGATCGGTGCGCTAGATTCAGAGGGGGGGTGAATGAATCCCACCCTTAAAAACTTTTCGCTCAATAAAATCTAGAATGCTATCAAGGCGAATAGACAATATGAATATCTGATCAAATACTCTTTTGAACCAAGGAACAAATATGAAGTGCGTGCCTAAACAATTAACAAGCGGAAGCAGAAGAAGGTAATCAACCTGCAGCACAGATAGCAATATGAAAGCTCAGACAACCTGTGAAGGGTGGTAGAAGATATGGAGCTAACGCAAGGCAAACCACTGCACAAGTAATTTTTTAGGTGGTTCGGTCCTCCAGACCTACATTTACCCCTTACTCCCAAGCGGAGTGAGGCTTCACTAGCTAACGCTAGAAACAAGCAGACTCAGTCTGCAAACACTAGCTGCCACACAGCTTGACCAGGGGAACAGCCTCCCCTCTTCCTCCAGACCGGAGGGACACCCCAAGTGACTCCCAGCCACTTGGAAACCAGAGACTGAAGTCTCTCTTCCTCCAGACTCGAGGGACCCCACCAGTGACTCCCAGTCACCAGTAAACCAGAGGTCGCAGACCTCTCTTCCTCCAGACCAGGAGGGACCCCTGGACTTGCAACCCACAAGCCCAGAACCGGAGATCAGATCTCCCTTCTCCTGAGTCCACAAGAGGAACCCGACCTCACTACTGAGAATCAGAAGAACAATAGCAACAGGAGTAACAAAAGGAAAAATAAGAAAACATAAAAAGCACAGCGACAGAAGCTGGAAATGAAACGCAAGAAATATAGCTCTCAATGAGCATAGTCGTTCTGGATTTGATCCACGAACAGACTGAATAGATCTTCAATAGAACAATCTCCTCTCTTCCTTTCTTCCTCTTCTTTCTTCTTCTCAGCTCACGCAATCTTTCTCTTCTCAGCTCTCCTTTTTCTTCTTCTGCCCTCTTCTCTTTTCTTCTTCTCTTTGTTTTTCTTCTTCTCTTTTGATCGTGGCTCTCTGCTGCTTCTTGGCTTCTATTCTCTCTGTATAGACTTCGCCACTTCGATCAGTCTTCTTCTGTGGAAGAAGGCTTCCTTATGTACGCAGCAGCAGCAGCCCCTGGGCGCGTATTCTCCACAGTTCCCGCCAAAATATTTTTGACCACGTGGCAGCATCCAGACTTGCTTCAGCACACGTGTCATCATCTGGTCAGGTCTTTCAGCCTCGGATCACGTGCCCTCCTTAAGCTTCACGAGCAGAGGCACCTGTCGGACAGATGAATAAGTCATCAGTTTATAAGGTTAAGTATAAACCCTGTACAGACTTTAATGAAGGCACTGCAGTGTGTAGACTTGCAATGTGAGGACAAGGCATGTATAGACTTCACGTTGTGAAGCAATGTATATACTTAGCATGAAGACTACCTATCGATGTATAGACTTGGCTGAAGCTATCTCTGAAGCAATGTTCAGACTTTGCTCAAGATAATGCATGAGGCGATGTTCAGACTTTGTGCAATGTATGAACTTTAGTGTGTGCGAGCCTGCTGACATGCAATGTGTAGACTTTGAGTGTGTAAAGCAGGCGTTGTACAGACTATGCAAGCATGACACTGGGCGATGTATAGACTTACACTATCGGATGTGTAGACTTCATGAGAATGCAACAGTCAGTGTATAGACTTGCAGTCTTGTACAGACTAGCCAGTGTATAGACTAGACGAGCATGCAGCACACGATGTGCAGACTTCGTGCAGTGTATGGACTTCATGCAATGCAATGCAGTTTATAGACTTCATGCAATGCAATGCAATGTATAGACTTAGAAAGCATTCAGCTCGTACAATGTATATACTTCATGCAATGCAATGCAGACAAATGTATAGACTTCATGCAATGCAATGCAGACCAATGTACAGACTTCCTAAATGCTTCAAGACCATGCACATCAAATGTCTAGACTTCACAAGGTTAACGGCTGTACAGACTTCCTATGTGAAGACAGCCGCTGTACAGACTTGTTGAAGTGTGAAGGAGTTGAGTGTATAGACTTCACGATGTGAAGACTTGCCAAAGATAGCAGGCCGATGTACAGACTAGAGCGAATCAAGGTCTGTATAGACTTGAAGATCATTCAGTGGCCATTGTATAGACTTTCCAACGGAAAGGCTGTACAGACTTGAAACAATGGAAGACAGCGAGTGTATAGACTTTGAAGTGCAACGTAGGTAAAGGCTTCCAATGTATAGACTTCGAAGTTCACTGAAGGATGTACAGACTTGGCCAAATAGTCCGATGTATAGACTTGAGGCATGGAGGCCAATGTACAGACTTGGAAAGCTAAGGCCAATTTAAAGACTTCAATGTATAGACTTCGAAGTTCACTGAAGGATGTACAGACTTGGCCAAACAGTCCGATGTATAGACTTGAGGCATGGAGGCCAATGTACAGACTTGGAAAGCTAAGGCCAATTTACAGACTTCACCTCGTGCAAGCTACAGTGAATGAGTGTATAGACTTAATAGTCTCCCTGGCTGTACAGACTTGGTCACAGGCTGAACAGTCGAATGTGTAGACTTGCATCCACCGACCAGTGTATAGACTTTGCAAGCGTGAGACGCTGAATGAGACGGTGGCTGAGACAATGCACAGACTTCAGGTGAAACAATGCAGCTACAGTGCAATGTACAGACTTGCCTAAGACGCAGCATGAGACGCTAGCTGAGACGAACGCTGTACAGACTCTGAATGCAATGTGTGGACTTTGCAAAGACGATGCATGAGACACAGACTCTGTGCATGAACAGTGCAATGTATAGACTTAACATGATGCACAAAGACACTGTCCACTGTACAGACTTCATGAACAAGGCATGAACGAGACGCTGAAGTCTGTATAGACTTTAACAATGAATGCATGCTGCGATGTATAGACTTTGATCCCAGATGAATCGTGTACCTTGATCTGTGAGCTTCATCTAAAATTTTCTTCTTTAGCTCTGGGCAGTTCGGTATACATGTTTTATTTCTGAACATCAATCTTCCCTCTGGTGTTAATTTGAAATCAGGTTGTTCTTCCATTTTGCCCTTGATTTCCACTAGTACGGGGTCATTACCTTGAAGTCCTTGTATTTCAGATAGCAAGTCTGGCTGTATGCTCATATGGGATAAGGTGACACACCTACTGTCCTTGTCCATGCTTATATTAAGTTTAGAGAATTGTTCTAGCAACTTTCACTCCTGAATCATACAATTGGCTAATAGTGCTCTCGGCTTTCGACTGAGGGCATCGGCTACAGGATTACCCTTTCCAGGATGATATTGTATAGTGAAGTCAAAGTCCTTAAGATATTCTAGCCAACGTCTTTGCCTCATATTCAATTCCTTTTGAGAGAAGAGATACTTAAGACTTTTATGGTCAGAGTATACAATAAACTGCACTCCGTACAGGTAATGTCTCCATATCTTCAGTGCAAATACTACCGCAGCCAATTCTAAATCATGAACTGGGTAGTTCTCCTCGTGCTTCTTCAATTGACGAGAAGAGTAGGCTATAACTTTCCCTTGTTGCATTAAAACACATCCGAGGCCAATGCCAGATGCATCGGTGTATATTTCGAATCTCTCGCCTTCAATTGGTAAAGCTAAAATCGGGGCGGTAGTTAGATGATCTTTGAGAGCTTGGAAGCTTCTTTCACATTCCTCACTCCATTCATAACGTATCTCCTTGCGTGTTAGCCTAGTGAGTGGTATGGCTATTTTGGAGAAATCCTTGATGAATCGCCTGTAATAGCCGGCAAGACCTAAGAAACTCCTGATCTCGCTAGCATTGGTTGGTCTTTCCCAATTCCTTACAGCTTCAACCTTTGATGGGTCTACAGATAAGCCATCTTTTGAAATCATGTGTCCCAAGAATGATACTTCCTCTAACCAAAATTCACATTTGCTAAGTTTTGCATATAGTTGATTTGTCCTTAATATCTGTAATGCAGTCCTTAAATGCTCCTCATGCTCTTCCTTGGTCTTAGAAGAAATCAATATATCATCGATGAAAATCACCACGAATTGATCTAAATAAGGTCTGAATATGCTATTCATCAACTGCATAAAGGCGGCAGGGGCATTTGTTAGTCTAAAAGACATAACAACAAATTCGTAATGGCCATGCCTGCTTCTGAATGCAGTCTTATGAATGTCATCATTCATGATCCTTAGTTGGTGATAACCCGACCTGAGATCAATCTTTGAAAAGTATTTGGATCCAGATATTTGATCAAATAACTCATCGATTCTCGGTAGTGGATACTTGTCCTTGATAGTGAGATGATTCAACTGTCGATAGTCGATGCATAGCCTCATGGATCCATCCTTCTTCTTTACAAATAGCACAGGTGCTCCCCACTGGGAAGTACTCGGTCTAATGATTCCTTTCTTAAGAAGTTTCATCAATTGCTCCTTCAACTCCTTGAGTTCAGCAGGGGGCATCCTATATGGTGCCTTAGAAACTGGACCAGCACCAGGGACTAAGTCGATGGTGAAGGCCACTTCTCTTTGTGGGGGTAATCCAGGCAAATCTTCTAGAAACACATCCGGGAATTCTTGCACAACTGGGATATTATCTATCTTAGTCTCCTTAGTCTCTTTAATCGTGACAAACGCTAGGAAAGATACACATCCTTTCCTTATTATTTTGCTAGCTCGGAGAGCTGAGATAAGAGGGGACTTGCTCCGACTCTTAGGGCTAGTATAGACCAGTTCCAGAAATTCCTTGAAAGTAACCTTGCTATTGCGGCAATCCACAGCAGCCTGATACATGGATAACCAATCTACTCCTAATATGACATCATATTCTTTTAGGTCTAAACATATGAGATTGATAGGGAGATTTCTTCCTCTTACCAAGATTTCACAGTTTTGATAATGATGAGTGATATCAGTTTCGTTTCCAAGAGGAGTAGACAAAAATATTTTTATCCATTCCGGTTCCATGGGTAATGGGTCAGCAAACTTCTTGGAAATAAAGGAATGTGATGCTCCTGTATCAAATAAGACATGTGCAGATTTGGAACAACCTTTTAATGTACCTTCTACCAGTCCGCCTTCGTCTTGTTCGATCTCCTTAAGGGCGTGGAGACGATCATTCTTTGTTACCGGGCACTTTCCGTCACCGGCTTGATCGTTGAGTAAGGGACAGTCGGGAATCCGATGATCACGGCTTCCACAGCGAAGACATGCTCCAAGTTTCCTCCAGCATTCTTCGGCTTTATGACCAGCCTTATCGCAATGCTTGCATATTATATTAGAAGGTGCAGTGGTAATGGAGAAAGGTTTGGTCTTCTTAGTCTTCTGCTCCTGAGAAGAAGTTCCTCCATTGCTCGGCCTCTTCTTGAAGTTGGATTTGAAGGAATCCAAACTTGTGACTTGTTCCCTCTTGTCCTTACCACGAATTCTATCTGATAGTTCCGTGGCATCTTCTAAAAGCTGGGCTCGACGTACTATTTCCGAATAGACTTCGATGTCCATCGGTGCTAGCTGGGTGATGTATTGGGGCCTGAGCCCGTTCAAGAACCTTCTAGCCTTCATCCTTTCGGTACTAACTAAATGCTTAGCGTACCGGGACAACCTGGAGAATTGTGCCTCGTATTCCGCCACTGACAATGACCGTTGCTTGAGGGCGGCAAACTCGGTAGCTTTCTTTTCCTGGACTCGGTCTGAAAAGTATTTATTGTTGAAATGTTCAACAAATTCCTCCCATGTAACTTGGTCTTGGTCTAATGTAGCTTCTACAGACTCCCACCAACAGCGGGCGTCTCTTTCGAGTCGAAAAGTGGCTAATAGGACCTTCTCTTGGTCCGTACATTGCATAACGCGGAATATACGTTCCGTCTCCCGAATCCAGTGCTCCGCATCATCTGGATCAGTGGATCCCATGAACCTAGGAGGGTTCATGTTCTTGAAGCTTTGGTGGAGACTCCCGGCTCGTTGTGCACCTCCCTGTGCTACATGTTGCAGCACCTGGGTCATTCCTTGGAGTGTATGCTGCATGTTGCGCCACTGAGCACGTTCGGCAGCCATTGTCCTATAATTACAATAGCTATATTAGTACTATACTCGCGTTAAGGGTTTTTAAATCTTTATATTAACTGGACCCATGGTTCTACCCAATCTCACTGGTTAAAGGTTTAAACCTATCCTCGGACTTGGGTTTTCCTAGGAATTGAATACCTTCGGCTCTGATACCATAAAAACTGTCACGCCCCGAGCGTGGAATATACCCGGAGACGCGTGACGAGTTTATATCGATCATGTCAATCAGAGTATTAGTGTATTCGACACCAAATCAGAGATGCGCAAGAGTAAAGATAACCCAATCCTTTATTCAATCACAACCTCAATAGTACTTCTATTACAACTTACTTAATGAAAGTGCTAAGACCCAATAGACGAAAAAGTACAATGGTTAACTTAAGAAACTTGAAAGATAAGACTAGTAGACGCTTGAATAGACGTAGAGCTCTAATCTCTTCACTCTTGACCCTCCCCATCCGATTGAGTCTCGTCGTCGGACTTACCTGAAAAGTAGGGAAACACTGAGTGAGCGAACGCTCAGTAGGAAATTTATATCTCAAGAACTAGCAATGGGTTTAAGTAATTACAATTTATTACATGTAAATGTAATATGGCTATGCATGTAGAAATAACTAATCAATAAAATAACATGTCGTGTAAAACATCCAAGCGAGTCTAAAACAAGAGATATTTATGAGAGACTTTATAGTTTATTGGCTATTTCATACAAGTACTTTGCCCGTGCCGGGCCACGCTAGTAAAGTCACGCAAGTCGAGTCACGCACGCAAGAAAGAGGGAGAGAGTGTGGAATGCCAAAGATCAAGAGAAAGAGTACTTCGGTGCAATGCAAGACACCGTGATCATTACAACTCCCATGGGCACTAGTACTTTTGGGTGCTCCTCCCAGGACCAGATCGGGCCCTTATATGCACAGCATTAAAGATAGATCTAGACATCCACTTTATAGTATAGCCAATATGGAATTTCAAGAACAAGCTTTAATAGGATGATAAGATAAGATTTTCATGAAATTCAAGGGCAAGGCCCTTGAGTAAGGACATTCTTGCGATAAAATCCACGCGAAGCATATAAACCATGACATGTCGATAAACTGGGTGGAATTGGTTCCCTGACCGAGTACCATAACAAATAAGTGCCCATATGTAGATGGTCACTCTTTTTATATAGAATTGAGGTCCACATGAATAGCACATTAATGGCATGATGTCCTCATCCCATTAAGAAAATTGTCATGATATACACTTTACATAACATGAGGGTCGGTATACCATGTTTCTATAGAGTGACATGGCAAAGATTGTGTAATGGATTTTTATGGTACAACCAGCTCAGTCGGCCTTGAGGGAATCCAAGGCTCGAGGAGTCTTACGGAGGTCTCTATGACTAACTCGCTAGTCCAAAGGAACGGAACGTCCAATGGAGAGCTTGTATGTCACCGAGAATTAGTGGGTAAACGGTAAATCATCATGAAACATGGGACTATATTCACGGAGTGGAATATAGTGCTGATATATATATATATATATATATATATATATATATATATACATATGAAACCCTCGGTTAACAGTAATAGTGTAAAATAGTATCACAGGAAAATAGCGACTTAGCCTAAGTCATTACTTAATGAATTAACGCCTTTTACTGGGTCGTGTATTCATAATTTGACGGCTTTTCCAGCAGTCGTCCATTCTATAATTCTATTTTACAGAAATTTCAATATTCTGGAATTTTAACAAAACGCGCCTTGGACAGGGGCGTTAACTTTAAATTAGCGCCCTTTTATGGGGCGTTATATTCATCAGAGATGACCTTGGGAAGGTCGTTAATTAACTTTGGTTTTCAGGAACATGAACAGTAAAAGGTATTTCATGATAATTACTTTGCAAGAAACAGAACTGGACCAGAAAAAATATAGCAAGATTGAGTAGGTAGGATCATGCATAATATTAGGTTCGTGGTTACATAGATATTGGATTTTAAACACGATTTAATTAATGGGTGAAATTGACGACTCCTGGGAGGGCGTCAAAACGGAAATTAGCGCCCTGGTGTGGGTCGCTTCTTTTAAATTAGCGCCCTTGTCAAGGGCGTTTCTTTTGAAATTTCATACAAAACATTTGAAACCACAGTAAAACTATATGCATGGATGACCGATGATATTATTAAAGATCTTAAACTAGTTTGGGCTACGTTCTTGAGAAAACCTACATGATTGATGATCTGGGTTGAAGATATGTGAAAACGATACTCTGTTTGCAACAGAGTCTTATGATCACCGGAAGAAGAAGAAGATGATGATGAAGAACCTCACGTCCTTCAGAGGTTACTACTTACTGCAGAATTCCTACAGAAGAAAGACTGAAGACATTAGTTTTCTTCATCACATATATATATAACCGAAGGTGAAGACACAATCAAGGAAGAACAAACCTGTGTTCTTCATGGGTGACAGCAGCAGCAGATCGCCAAATAGCGATCAAGGGTCAATTTGTGGGATATTTATAGGGTTTTTGGGTCCTTAATAGAGTTAGAGTTCTATTGGAAGTTATATTTTCTTGATAGAGTCCTTACTATAACTCTACTAGCACGTACTAATCCAGAACTTACCATGGATGAGGTCTGGGTTCGAACGGAACTCGAACTGAATTAACGCCTTGCCCTAGGGCGTTACTTTAAATTGACGCTGTGTTGAGCGTCGTTTCCTTAGTGAAACATGTCGCAGTAAAGGGCGTCTCTTTCACTTGCCCCTTTATTTATTTTCGACCGTTTGGGAATTGATGCCTTGTTCTATGGGCGTCCCTTTTTCAATTCGCGCCTTATCTAGAGGCGTTTATTTTTGAATTAGCGCCTTGAGTCAAGGCGTTATTTACATTTTAGTTTATTATTTACTCCTTTTAGTTCTTATCATTTATTTACTTAAATCTTTTATTTCAATTTGATCTGTTTAAAGCTTTATTTTACCAGGGTTGCTACACCCTTCCCCACTTAAAAGAATTTGGTCCCAAAATTCAATAGTATATATAAGTGGAGAGTGTAGAATATATACCTTAAAATAATTCTGGAAATCGCTTCCTCATGGATTCCTCGTTCTCCCGTGTGGCTTCCTGATCGGAACGCTTACTCCATTGTACCTTTAGCATGGGAATAACCTTATTCCTTAGGGTACGTACTTCACGATCTAGTATCTTCATGGGCTTCTCTTCATATGTGAGATCCTTCTGGATAACTAAGTCTCCATGATCAATAATATGTGATGGATCGTGTACATACTTCTTCAACATAGATATGTGGAACACATTATGTACTTCGGACAATTGAGGAGGCAATGCGATGCGATAAGCAACCTCGCCAACTCTTTCCAGTATCTCAAAAGGTCCGATGAATCTTGGTGTAAGCTTGCCCTTAACACCAAATCTTCGTATGCCACGTCCAGGCGATATCTTGAGAAATACGTGATCTCCCACTTGGAATTCGAGATCCCTTCTTCGTGTATCAGCATATGCCTTCTGTCTAGACTGAGCAACTTGAAGTCTTTCTCTAATCAACTGAATCTTTTCAGTGGTATCCCTTACCATGTCTGGACCTAATAGTTGTTTCTCGCCAACTTCGTCCCAGCACAAAGGCGATCGGCAACTCCTTCCGTATAAAGCTTCGAAAGGTGCCATTTTTATACTTGCCTGGTAGCTATTATTGTATGCAAATTCCACCAACGGCAAGTGATCATGCCAGCTTCCACCAAAATCAATGATGCAAGCCCTGAGCATATCTTCAACCACCTGATTAGTTCTCTCGGTCTGACCATCCGTTTGCGGATGAAAAGCTGTACTAAAGTTAAGTCTCGTCCCCAGGGAATGTTGTAAACCCTTCCAAAAGTGAGAAGTAAAACGGGGGTCTCTGTCAGACACGATTGAGATAGGTACTCCATGTAACCTGACTATCTCTTTAAGGTATAATGCAGCAAGAACATCAACTGACCATCGACTCTTGATTGGCAAGAAGTGTGCCGATTTGGTCAATCTGTCGATGATAACCCATATTCCATCATGTCCTCCTTTTGATTTGGTTAAACCCATGACGAAATCCATACCGATATCCTCCCATTTCCATTTAGGAATATCTAGAGGATGTAGTTTACCAGCAGGCTTTTGGTGTTCTGCCTTGACTTGTTGGCAGGTGAGACAGCGAGACACGTAGTCCGCTATTTCTCTTTTCATGTTGGGCCACCAAAAATTCCTTTTCACATCTTGGTACATTTTGGTAGATCCCGGATGAATCGTGTACCTTGATCTGTGAGCTTCATCTAAAATTTTCTTCTTTAGCTCTGGACAGTTCGGTATACATGTTTTATTTCTGAACATCAATCTTCCCTCTGGTGTTAATTTGAAATCAGGTTGTTCTTCCATTTTGCCCTTGATTTCCACTAGTACGGGGTCATTACCTTGAAGTCCTTGTATTTCAGATAGAAAGTCTAGCTGTATGCTCATATGGGATAAGGTGACACACCTACTGTCCTTGTCCATGCTTATATTAAGTTTAGAGAATTGTTCTAGCAACTTCCACTCCTGAATCATACAATTGGCTAATAGTGCTCTCGGCTTTCGACTGAGGGCATCGGCTACAGGATTACCCTTTCCAGGATGATATTGTATAGTGAAGTCAAAGTCCTTAAGATATTCTAGCCAACGTCTTTGCCTCATATTCAATTGCTTCTGAGAGAAGAGATACTTAAGACTTTTATGGTCAGAGTATACAATAAACTGCACTCCATACAGGTAATGTCTCCATATCTTCAGTGCAAATACTACCGCAGCTAATTCTAAATCATGAACTGGGTAGTTCTCCTCGTGCTTCTTCAATTGACGAGAAGAGTAGGCTATAACTTTCCCTTGTTGCATTAAAACACATCCGAGGCCAATGCCAGATGCATCGGTGTATATTTCGAATCTCTCGCCTTCAATTGGTAAAGCTAAAACCGGGGCGGTAGTTAGATGATCTTTGAGAGCTTGGAAGCTTCTTTCACATTCCTCACTCCATTCATAACGTATCTCTTGCGAGTTAGCCTAGTGAGTGGTACGGCTATTTTGGAGAAATCCTTGATGAATCGCTTGTAATAGCCGGCAAGACCTAAGAAACTCCTGATCTCGCTAGCATTGGTCGGTCTTTCCCAATTCCTTACAGCTTCAACCTTTGATGGGTCTACAGACAAGCCATCTTTTGAAATCACGTGTCCCAAGAATGATACTTCCTCTAACCAAAATTCACATTTGCTGAGTTTTGCATATAGTTGATTTGTCCTTAATATCTGTAATGCAGTCCTTAAATGCTCCTCATGCTCTTCCTTGGTCTTAGAAGAAATCAATATATCATCGATGAAAACCACCACGAATTGATCTAAATAAGGTCTGAATATGCTATTCATCAACTGCATAAAGGCGGCAGGGGCATTTGTTAGTCCAAAAGGCATAACAACAAATTCGTAATGGCCATACCTGCTTCTGAATGCAGTCTTATGAATGTCATCATTCTTGATCCTTAGTTGGTGATAACCCGACATGAGATCAATCTTTGAAAAGTATTTGGATCCAGATATTTGATCAAATAATTCATCGATTCTCGGCAGTGGATACTTGTTCTTGATAGTGAGATGATTCAACTGTCGATAGTCGATGCATAGCCTCATGGATCCATCCTTCTTCTTTACAAATAGCACAGGTGCTCCCCACGGGGAAGTACTCAGTCTAATGATTCCTTTCTTAAGAAGTTCCATCAATTGCTCCTTCAACTCCTTGAGTTCAGCAGGGGACATCCTATATGGTGCCTTAGAAACTGGACCAGCACCAGGGACTAAGTCGATGGTGAAGGCCACTTCTCTTTGTGGGGGTAATCCAAGCAAATCTTCTGGAAACACATCCGGGAATTCTTGCACAACTGGGATATCATCTATCTTAGTCTCCTTAGTCTCTTTAATCGTGACAAACGCTAGGAAAGATACACATCCTTTCCTTATTAGTTTGCTAGCTCGGAGAGCTGAGATAAGAGGGGACTTGCTCCGACTCTTAGGGCTAGTATAGACCAGTTCCGGAAATTCCTTGAAAGTAACCTTGCTATTGCGGCAATCCACAGTAGCCTGATACATGGATAACCAATCTGCTCCTAATATGACATCATATTCTTTTAGGTCTAAACATATGAGATTGATAGGGAGATTTCTTCCTTTTACCAAGATTTCACAGTTTTGATAATGATGAGTGATATCAGTTTCGTTTCCAAGAGGAGTAGACAAAAATATTTTTATCCATTCCGGTTCCATGGGTAATGGGTCAGCAAACTTCTTGGAAATAAAGGAATGTGATGCTCCTGTATCAAATAAGACATGTGCAGATTTGGAACAACCTTTTAATGTACCTTCTACCAGTCCGCCTTCGTCTTGTTCGATCTCCTTAAGTGCGTGGAGACGAGCATTCTTTGTTACCGAGCGCTTTCCGTCACCGGCTTGATCGTTGAGTAAGGGACAGTCGAGAATCCGATGATCACGGCTTCCACAACGGAGACATGCTCCAAGTTTCCTC
This sequence comes from Amorphophallus konjac, assembly GCA_022559845.1. Classification (NCBI taxonomy): domain Eukaryota; kingdom Viridiplantae; phylum Streptophyta; class Magnoliopsida; order Alismatales; family Araceae; genus Amorphophallus; species Amorphophallus konjac. Next base: position 215,649,024 of record CM040123.1, on the reverse strand, counting down.
CAGCATTCTTCGGCTTTATGACCAGCCTTATCGCAATGCTTGCATATTATATTAGAAGGCGTAGTGGTAATGGAGAAAGGTTTGGTCTTCTTAGTCTTCTGCTCCTGAGAAGAAGTTCCTCCATTGCTCGGCCTCTTCTTGAAGTTGGATTTGAAGGAACCCGAACTTGTGACTTGTTCCCTCTTGTCCTTACCACGAATTCTATCTGATAGTTTCGTGGCATCTTCTAAAAGCTGGGCTCGGCGTACTATTTCCGAATAGACTTCGATGTCCATCGGTGCTAGCTGGGTGATGTATTGGGGCCTGAGCCCGTTCAAGAACCTTCTAGCCTTCATCTTTTCGGTACTAACTAAATGCTTAGCGTACCAGGACAACCTGGAGAACTATGCCTCGTATTCCGCCACTGACAATGACCGTTGCTTGAGGGCGGCAAACTCGGTAGCTTTCTTTTCCTGGACTCGGTCTGAAAAGTATTTATTATTGAAATGTTCAACAAATTCCTCCCATGTAACTTGGTCTTGGTCTAATGTAGCTTCTACAGACTCCCACCAACAGCGGGCGTCTCTTTCGAGTTGAAAAGTGGCTAATAGACTTGGAGGACTTGCATGATGTGCAATGTGTAGACTTGAGGTCTCGCATGTAATGCAATGTGTAGACTTTGAAGTGCTTGCAGCTGTGCAATGTGCAGACTTTGAAGTCTCGCATGCAATGCAGTGTGTGGACTTGTCATGCCTACACAAGGCGATGTACATACTTGCTGCGTGATGCTAATGTGCAGACTATGTAAATGCATGCAGTGTATAGACTACACTTATCTGGGGAGTCAACCCATCTAGAAAGGGGGTCGACCCACTTCTGTCCAGACCATGCTGAGTGTGATGATGCATGGATGTTTAGCCTGTACCGACTTCCACAAGAAGAGTAAAGCAACTGATGTATATGTATATGAATGCTTTATGCAGCAGATAACATGACTGAACATCAAATGCAATGCTTTAGATCTGATAAACTGACTGAACAGTAATGCAATGCTTTATGCTCTGATAAACTGACTGAACATCAGAATGACTAAAATGACTGAATATCACATGGTGACTCACAGTGCTTAACTCACATCAAAACCAATCATCAAAACCACATGGGCACAACAGGTGATATATTATGCGAGTCGCACTCTCGCCGATGCTCAGCTTAACTACACCACCACGGAAAAGGAACTGTTAGCTATTATCTTCGCCCTTGAAATTTTTCGATCATATCTCTTAGGGGCAAAAGTCATTGTGTATTCTGCTCACTCAGCACACAAATATTTGGTTTCCCAAGAAGGATGCCAAACCTAGACTCATTAGGTGGATCCTCTTACTCCAAGAATTTGATCTTGAGATCCGAGACAAAAAAGGTTCTGAGAATAAAGTTATCGATCATCTTTCTCGGATTCTTACAACTGATAATGCTCCTTTGCAAGATTCATTTCCTGAACACCTCTTGTCCATCACCCATAGCCAACTCCCATGGTTCGCAGACATTGTCAACTACTTAGCTATGGGACAAATTCCTAATGGGTGGTCTAAACATGAAAAAAATATTTCATTGCCAAAATCAAATACTATTTCTGGGAAGACCCTGAATTATTTCACGTGGATCCGGATCAAATAATTAGGAGGTGTGTCCCCGAAGAGGAACAACAAAGCATCTTGAACTTTTGTCACACTCTAGCTTGTGGGGGACACTTCGCGGGAAAGAAAATGGCCGCCAAAGTGTTGCAAAGTGGGTTCTTTTGGTCCACTCTCTTCAAAGACGCCTATGAATTTAGTAAGACTTGTCTTAGGTGTCAAGCTGTTGGCAACATGAGCAAACGAGATATGATGCCACTCAACCTCATTCTAGTGGTCAAAATCTTTGATGTTTGGGGAATTGATTTTATGGGGCCCTTTCTACCATCATTCGGACATGAGTACATTCTTGTGGCAGTCGACTATGTGTCTAAGTGGATTCAAGCCATTGCTACCCGGACCAACGATCATAATGTTGTCATGAAGTTTGTCCGAAAGAATATATTTTCAAGGTTCAGGTGTCCGTGGGCGATCATTAGTGATGGAGGTTCTCATTTCACTCATGCCCAATTTCAAGCTCTTCTCGGGAAATATGGGATCACTCATAAGATTGACAATGCATGACACCAAAAAATAAGACATTGGGGTACCCATTAAAGGTCACCATACACAACTTGCATCTAACACTAGCACCGTGTGTAGATAACTAGTCAGCTCTCAAAATAATATCATATCCTTCCATCTCCATACATATTAAGTCAGCACGTAGGTTGCAACTGCTGACTAGAACTTCACTAGCAGAGTAGAAATATTTAATCTCCGATCCCGCTCCAATAGGAGTAGTAATAACAAGTTTGGATTCTAATGAAACAGGCCTCATAGGTAAAATATCAACAAAGCTCTTAGATATGAATGAAAGCGTATCTCTAGTGTGAAATAAAATAGAGGCGGGCATTGAGCAATATCTTAGTTTTCTTTCCTCAATCTTTCAAGTTCTTTTTGCAATTCTTCATTTGCTCCTTTTATAGCCTCATACTTTTTGTTGCATCCCTATGGTTTTGATGATGTCTCACACTATAAATCAATCTTCTATCTCTAGATTAATGCTATTTCATCATGTGAGTGAGTACAGTTCATTTGGTTGTCGGTTTAGTCTGCTATCATGATTCTATCTACACTCTGCCTAGTTAGTATAGACAGCAGTGGGTCGACCCACCATAGCTGATGCGTCGACTCATCTGTACATTGGCATAACTCCTTCAAGTCTGTACATCGGGCATCTTCTAACTGAAGTCTACACACTGGTATTAAAATTCTAAGTCTGTACACTGCCCGACCAACTAAGTCTGCACATTACAAAAGTCAGTTCAGCTAAACCCTATACATCCTTCCAATCCTCAACTCTATACATTGGAGTGTCAAGCTTAATGTCTATACACTAGTTACTGCATTGTCATGAAGTCTACACATCCGATAGTGTAAGTCTATACATTGGCTCATGGTCTTCAAGTCGATACAGAGTTTTCACTCTCTAAAGTTTGTACAGCCAATCACTTGACAAAGTCTGCACAGTGTCTCATATTGACTAAGTCTGTACATCGTCTGGTCTGTGGATGCTTTGTCCTTTTGGAGACTATACACTAGACGGTTATCCCTTCAACTCTATACATTTGAGTAATAATTTTTAAGTCCACACATTGGCCTTCAGACTAGCAAGTCTATACATCGTCTCTTGTTTGCAAAGTCTGAACAGCGTCCGTTGTCAAGACTTCTTGAAGTCTGTACATCGGACTGGTTCTTTTGAAGTCTACACATTGGCTCGTTCACTTCTGCAAAGTATGTACATTATACTGTGGCGAAGTCTATACATTCGGTTCCTTGGGCAAAGTCTATACATCGCTTAGTCTGCACATTGCCTTCAACCCAAGCGTTCAAAGCCAAGTCTATACAACGCCAAGTCTGTACACTCCTCATCTGTTCCTACGCTTGGCCAAGTCCATACACTCAACATTTCCCTACGCTTTCCAGGCCAAGTCTGTACATCGGCCTCTTTCGTTCAAGTCTATACATTGAACTGTTCTTCAAAGTCTGTACAGCATTCATCTCAGCCAGCGTCTCAAGCTGCGTCTTAGGCAAGTCTGTACATCGGCCTCATTCGTTCAAAGTCTATACATTGAACTGCGTCTTAGGAAAGTATGTACAGAAGCTTCGATTTACAAAGTCTGTACATCCGTTCTTCAGCAAGTCTGAACAGTGCATCCAGCGTCTTTGTCAGCGTCTCATGCATTTGGGCAAAGTCTGTACATCCGTCCTTCAGCAAGTCTGAACATCCAGCGTCTTTGTCAACGTCTCATGCATTTGGGCAAAGTCTGTACATCCGTCCTTCAGCAAGTCTGAACATCCAGCGTCTTTGTAAGCGTCTCATTGTGGCACAGTCTATACTCTGGCTCAAGCTTGTCAAAGTCTGTACATCACGGTTGGGCAACAAGTCAATACATTGCTCACCGTCTTATTAAGAGTCTCTCACAGGTTCCAAGTCTGTACATTGGTTAGGCTTCGTGAAGTCTATACAGTGGCAGAAGCTTTGTAATAGTCTATACACTGCCATTCGTATGCATTGTTAATAAGTCTATACACTGCCTTCACACATGCACTTCTTTCATTAAGTCTTTACACTCTCTCACGTTGTACACACTTAATCTGTTGAAGATTCTGAAGTATATACATTCATGCTAATAGCCTGAACTAACTAAGTCTATACATTCCATCTGTCTGTCTGCAGGCGATTCAGGCTGATGATTGGGCACGTGAAGTGAGGTTGGCACCTGGCACGTGATCCAAGACAACAGGCACACGACACGTGGATGGCAACCTGGTCAGGATCCTGCCATGTGGTCGAAATTCAAATGATCTGGCCAAAAGTGCATGGGCGGGAACCTGGCAGCCACACGCCAATATCTGCTATAAATATAGAGCTTCATCCTTCAGCAGAAGCTTGATCGTGAATAGAGAAAGCAGAAGCCATTGGTGAGAGTTTGCACGATCCAGAAAAGAAAAAAGAGCAGAGAGTTCCAGATCTGAGAGGAGTTTGTTCGAGAGAGAGAGAGAGAGTGTGTGGATTGATGAATTACTTCATTTGAAGCTACATTTGTATTGGGTTTCAGAACCGATTTCTTCTTCATTGGTTTTTGTTTCTACTTTGCTTTCGTTTATTTTGTTCTTCCATTCTGATTTGAATTGGTTTTCCCTCCGGTGTGAGGAGGAAGGGAGTACTACTCCAGTTTCCCTCTGAGTTGCAGAGGAAGAGAGATCGGTGATCTCTGGTGTTGTTAGTGACAGGTTGTCATTAACAGTTTCCCTCCATGTGTGGAGGAAGGGAGAGGATTCTCCGGTTGTGTTCTAACTGGGAGCTAGAACAGGTTTCAAGTACTGTGGGTAGCAGAGCTTGGTCGAGGGATTTGTTTCCCTTGGGTGTTCAAGCTGTGTGGCAGCATGTTGTACGCAGACTGAGTCTGCTGTGATCTAGCTTTGCCTAGTGGAATCCTCACTCTAGTTGGAGTGAGGGGTGGATGTAGATTGCGGACTGCAATCGAACCACCTAAAAACTGAGTGCCTCCTCTGTGGTTTGCTATTAATTTTTATGCTCTTCATCTGCTTGTCTCTTTGCCTTCAAGTGATCAGTTCTTCACTCTCATCTATATTTCTCTGTGTACGGGTTAAGGAGGTGCGTTAGCAGTAGAATCTATTTTCCGCCTAAGTTTCTACAAATTGGGAGTGATCTATTCATCCCCCCCCTTCTATATCACTCTTGTTGCGCTAACAATTGGTATCAGAGCAGGTTTACGCCATGTGGACGAACGGTCAAGGAAATGCTGGTGGTCCTAGAACCTTCCTGGCCAAAGGTCAATCCATTAGTCGCCCTCCTTATTTTGATGGTACTAACTATCTATTTTGGAAGAACAGGATGGAAGTGTTCATCAGGACTCAGAGCCATAAACTGTGGAGAGTAATCACGGTGGGGCCATATGATCTGCCACCAAACGAGGACGCTTGGGCAGATGACCATGTCAAGCTCTCCTCACTCAACTGGATGGCGCTGAATATCATCCAGTGTGCTGTTCATCCAGAGGAGTATGCCCGTATCTCTGCCTACAAGACTGCCAAGCGAATGTGGGATGAGCTGCAATTGATCTATGAAGGTACAACTCAAGTGAAAGCCTCGAAGGTAAATCTCTACACTTCTAAGTATGAAATGTTTAAGATGAATGCAGATGAGAATATAACTGAGATGTATGCCAGGTTATCTTTAATCACAAATACTCTTAAAGGGCTAGGGAAGGATCTTGCTGAGGCAGATATAGTCAGGAAAATCCTTAGATCTTTATCCCCGGCATGACACACTAAGGCCATTGTGATTGAGGAGTCAAAAGATTTGACAGTCTTGACTGTGAATGAACTCATAGGATCCCTTATGACCTATGAGATGAATTTCCAAGGAGGTGGAGAAGGAAGTGAGAGGAAGGGTAAAAATGTAGCTCTAAGAGCATCCCGCAACAAGGGTAGCAACAGTGGGAGCAGCAGTAGTAGCCCCGAGTCTGAGTCCGAGCTTGAAGGATTGTCAAATCTCGACCAGGAGGAGCAGGCAATGCTCACTAGACAGTTCAGAAAATTTTTGAAGAAAAAGGGAAAGACCTTTAGGAAGAAGAAGCCACACCCTTTCAACAAGAATGCTGAATTTACTAGTTACAGGGATAAAAATACTAAGAGACTAACTTATTTTAATTGTAACAAACAGGGACATATGAAAGGCGAATGCCCAGACCTCCAGAAGAAGGGTCCCTATCTTCAGAAGAAAAACATAAAGGTGCAAAAGAAGAAGAAGCCACAGGCGATGGTCTGCACATGGAGCGAGGAAGAAGAAGACCCTGAAGATGCTTCCTCAGAAGAATATGAAGATGGAATTTGCCTTATGGCAAACAGTGAAGAGGAGGTAATAAATGTTTTTGAAAGTAAATGTTGAACTCCTAAAAAATTCTGAGTCCCTTCAAAAGGAGCTGGAAGACAAACAGAAAGTCTTAGAAAAGTTTGTCCAAGGAAAGACTAGCTTAGATGCTATACTAGGAACTAGGAACTAGGGTCAATTTCAATAAGGAAGGTCTAGGCTACGACCCAACCAACAAGAGACCCTTGCAATTCAAGACCATCACCTTCTGCCCAGAGAAGGGAAAAGAAAAGCTGGACACACCATCTAGCTCAAACAGCTCTAAGGAAATTCAAAGTCCTAAAGAAAACACAAAAATCAGTACTGGACAACCATTTAAGATGGGAATGAATTTTATGAAGAATAACACTAAGCCCACTTACCAGAACACAAATGATAGATGGACCAAGAAAGCAAATCAGAATAAGAGCTGGAATTACAACAATCAAATGGGTCCAAACAGGACCTACTGGAGAAATAACTTTCATGGTCAAAGATATGCTAATCAACAAGCCTACAGGAAATTTCCTAGGAATAGGAAGACTAATGAATGGAATAGAACTCACTTCTCCAGTTCAGCTGGATTCAACTTTAATAAACCAGAAAGGAAGGTGCCAGAGAAAACCATGCTGAAAAAAATTTGGATACCTAAACACTTGATCAGAGATTTGAACAATGTCATTGGACCCAACTCATCTTGGGTTCCAAATCACTCTGCTTGATGTATCTCTGTAGGTCGGCCTGGCAGCTGGAGACAACAAGTGATACCTCGACAGTGGCTGCTCCAGGCATATGACAGGAGACCAATCCAAGTTTAGCAAGATAGAGATGAAGCCAGGGGGTCTGGTCAAGTTTGGAGGAAAGAACAAAGGTAAAATAATTGGAGTTGGAACAGTAGGTAAGTCTTCCACAAACTCCATTGAAAAAGTATTACTTGTGGAAGGGCTTCAACACAACCTGATTAGCATTAGCCAATTATGTGACAGGGGTCACAGGGTTGTATTTGATGATAGTTCATGCAAAATCCTTGAAACAAATTCTGACATGGTTAAATTTGTAGCCAACAGGATTAATAATGTCTACATTGTAGACTTAGATGAGAAATCTGAATCTACTATTTGCTTATCTGCCAATTCTGAAAATGATGCCTTTGAATGGCATAAACGTCTAATTCATGCTAGCTTTTCAACTTTAAATAAATTGGTCAAGCATGATTTAGTTAGAGGCATGCCTAGAATTAAATTCAACTCAATATCAAAAGCATGTGATGCCTGTGCTCTAGGCAAACAAACCAGAAAATCCTTTAAATTAAGATCTGAGCCATTGTCTTCTAGACCAATGGAAATTCTTCATATGGACCTTTTCGGTCCCACTAGAACTCAGAGTCTCAATGGAAACAGGTTTGGCTATGTCATCATAGATGACTTCTCTAGATATTCATGGATATTTTTCTTAGCAAATAAGAGTGATGCATTTCAAAAGTTTAACCTGTTTTTCAATAAGGCCAAACAAGAAGGGAAGTACAAGGTTTGTTCTATTCAATCTGACCATGGAGGTGAGTTTGAAAACTCCATGTTTACTGAACTTTGTGACAAAGAAGGACTAACTCACAGGTTTTCTTCTCCCAGGACACCTGAACAAAATGGGATTGTGGAGAGAAGAAATAGAACAGTGGTGGAGATGGCCCGAACCATGTTGATTGAAAGCAAATTACTTAGAAGGTTTTGGGCAGAAGCGGCCAATACAGCAACCTACATAATCAACAGGGCCATGGTAAGACCCATACACAAGAAAACACCCTATGAGCTTCTAAAAGGTAAGAAACCAAACTTGTTTCATTTCAGAATTTTTGGAGCAAAATATTTTATTCAAAACAATGATAAGAAAGATTTAGACAAGTTTGAAGCCAAAAGCTCACCTGGAATTTTCTTGGGTTATTCTGAAGTGTCAAGGGCATATAGGGTATTTAACATATCTGATCAGAAAGTGGAAGAGTCTCCACACATCCTTTTTAGTGAAAAGAAAGATGTTCCTAATGTTGAAAATCTTGACAGGAACTCCAATCATGGTGGAGATTTTCTAGAATACCAACCGGAGGAAGAAAAGACTCAGCCGAGTGGAGAAACAAATTCCCCCAATCAGGAAGGACCAAGATAAACAGATGAATCTTCAACAAATATCAGATTTCATAAAGACCATCCTTTAGATAAAGTCATAGGCAATCTTGAAGATCCTCTTCGGACTAGGTCTCATTTTAGAAATGTGAATAATGATGACTTAATTGCTTTAGTCTCACAAATTGAACCCAAAACAGTAGAAGAGGCCTTAGCTGATCAAGCTTGGGTCAATGCTATGAGTGAGGAATTAGGTCAGTTTGAAAGGAATAATGTCTGGGAGCTTGTCCCAAGACCAGATGGTATTAATGTCATAGGAACCAAGTGGGTGTTCAAAAATAAGATGAATGAAGATGGAATTATCTCGAGGAATAAGGCCAGACTAGTAGCCAAAGGCTACTGTCAGGAATTCGGTGTAGACTTTGATGAATCATATGCACCTGTTGCTAGGATGGAAGCTATAAGATTGTTGCTTGCCTTTGCATGCTCAAAGAACATAAAACTCCAACAAATGGATGTTAAAAGTGCCTTTTTAAATGGAGTTATTAAAGAAGAAGTTTTTGTTGAACAACCTCCTGGATTTCAATATTCTCCTCAACCTAACCAAGTTTTCAGGTTAAACAAAGCCTTGTATGGTCTAAAGCAGGCTCCAAGAGCCTGGTATGAAAGATTGTCTGAATTTCTGATCAGCAAGGGCTACAAAAGAGGTAAAGTTGATCAGACTTTATTTACCAAGGGCATGAATAAAGATCTCATCATAGTTCAGGTATATGTAGATGACATTGTATTTGGATCAACTAAGCATGAACTATGTGATGAATTTTCTACCATGATATCTGCTGAATTTGAAATGAGCTTGGTTGGTGAACTAAAATATTTTCTTGGATTGCAGGTACAGTAGCTAGAAGATGGGTGCTTCATCAACCAAACCAAATACACAATGGAACTATTCAAAAGGTTTGGCATGGAAAACTTAAAGCACATTACTACACCCATGGGCACCAATATTTCATTGGATGCAGATGAGACAGGTAAAGAAGTAAATGCCAAACTTTATAGAGGTATGATTGGATCACTACTTTACTTGATAGCCTCTAGACCTGATATACAATTCAGTGTAGGAATGTGTGCAAGATATCAGTCTAGACCTACTGAACTACACTTAGCTGCAGTTAAAAGAATCTTCAGATATTTGTCAGCTAGTCACTCTCTTGGTTTATGATTTCATGCATCTCACACATTTAACCTAGTAGCATACACAGATGTTGACTATGCAGGCTGTAAACTAGACAGGAAAAGCACAAGTGGCCATTGTGAATTCTTGGGTGGGTGTTTAGTGTCTTGGGGCTCCAAGAAACAATATTCTGTGGCCCTCTCCACTGCAGAAGCTGAATATGTGGCTGCAAGGAGTTGTGGAACACAAGTCATATGGATTAAACACCAGCTTCAGGACTACCAAGTAGACCTGGGGTGCACACCTATTTACTGTGATAATACTAGTGCCATCAATCTTGCTAAAAATCCTGTTTTGCATTCACGAACCAAACACATATAGATAAGACATCATTTTATAAGAGATGAGGTGTCTAAGAATAATTTTGAACTGATTCATGTAGGGACAGATAATCAGATTGCTGACATATTCACAAAACCTCTGGATAATAAAAAATTCACCACATTGAGAAGAGAATTAGGCTTATATAAATTGTCTTAATTATGAAGCCTGCTCTTGTTGTGAGGGGGAGTTGTGTCTATCTGATGTTTAGCCTTCTTGCATGCTGGTTTAAGGGGGAGTTCAGAATGCTTACTGGTTAGCTTTCAGGAATGCTCTAAATAAAGGAGAGCCTTGAGATTTTACTGGAATGTTTTATTGAGGAATGCTATGTCTTGGGGGGAGCTGAGTTGTGATGTGAGAAGAGAAGTTCTTTGACAGATTCAAAAGGGCTGTCCAGATGTGTACCTTTGCTGGTCTTGCATGACTGATTTAGTGTGGTTCTCTCAGAAAGTAGAGTGTCACTTATCTCTTAAGTCTATAAGTCAGTGACTCTAATCTTCAAGTTAGAATCTTTCCTTTGGTACTCCTTCAGAGATCTGAACTAATTGCATAAAGTATATCTTCCTACATTGTCATTGATTATGGTTCAGGCCAAAAACTTGTATGTCTTGATATCTGACTCAATCAACTTGAAATCTAGACTTCAAGACTCAATTCAAGAAAAGTCCTTTTTGGTATTGTCTTCAATCATTCTATCTCTTTAACTTAAGGGCTTAACTGAACAAAATTTTCCTGTTTTGATCACTGAGAAACTGGGAGCTTCATTAATGAAATGAATTTTTCTCCCATGTCATGAGGTGTCAAATGCTTAAAATAAATGAAAAGACATGACAGAGCAATGGTGGCTTGCTGGTGAGTAACTGGGGACTCTGGCCTCTAATCAAGGTGTTTTCTCATGTCAAAAGCCACAGTTACTAACTATGTTCCTTATTAAACAAAAAAAAAAACAAAGGGAAGGAAGTAATGAGGTACTCACTCTGTGTAACTGGGGATTCAGGCCTCTAATCAAGGTGTCTCCCTAATGTCAAAGGAAGTGAACTACCAACTTACTCATTGATCTTCTTGAAAATCATCTCCAATAAAAATTCCTTGTTGTTATGCAACTAATGGATTGCTTGTCTTCAATACCTTGAGAACACCTCTCTGATTTTGTCTCTTGCTGTCTTGTGAAATAGTTGAATGATCAGCTATATTTGGCCATACTTGTGAACTCCTGCTCTAAATCATCCACAATGTATGCTGATAAACTTGTCCATCATTCTACTTCTCTATTGTGTACTGAAGTCTAAAGAATCCTCTCTTGAGATTAGAAACGCACTTATTCTCATAAGACCTACTCGTGACCTTCTGCACTAAGAAGTTACTGCCCTTAGTCCTCATGTTTCCAGCACTGTCATACATTCTGTAGTTCTTTTTGTTGATGTCAAAGGGGGACAGAAGTTTGCAATATGAGTGAGTATCAGTGAGTATTGGATTTGTCTTGAGTTTTAAGGGGAGCCATGTTGCTTCGTGGAAGATATGGTTATGATTTGTGGGGGAGATGAGAGTGTGTTGTAGGGAATGTTTAATTCATTTGCATGAGCATGCCTTGAATTTATTCTGCTTGTTGCAGCTGGTATTAACTTCTTGTTGAAACTTGATATTACATGATTCATAGTGTTGTCATCATCAAAAAGGGGGAGATTGTTGCATCCCTATGGTTTTGATGATGTCTCACACTATAAATCAATCTTCTATCTCTAGATTAATGCTATTTCATCATGTGAGTGAGTACAGTTCATTTGGTTGTCGGTTTAGCCTGCTATCATGATTCTATCTACACTCTGCCTAGTTAGTATAGACAGCAGTGGGTCGACCCACCATAGCTGATGCGTCGACTCATCTGTACATTGGCATAACTCCTTCAAGTCTGTACATCGGGCATCTTCTAACTGAAGTCTACACACTGGTATTAAAATTCTAAGTCTGTACACTGCCCGACCAACTAAGTCTGCACATTACAAAAGTCAGTTCAGCTAAACCCTATACATCCTTCCAATCCTCAACTCTATACATTGGAGTGTCAAGCTTAATGTCTATACACTAGTTACTGCATTGTCATGAAGTCTACACATCCGATAGTGTAAGTCTATACATTGGCTCATGGTCTTCAAGTCGATACAGAGTTTTCACCCTCTGAAGTTTGTACAGCCAATCACTTGACAAAGTCTGCACAGTGTCTCATATTGACTAAGTCTGTACATCGTCTCGTCTGTGGATGCTTTGTCCTTTTGGAGTCTATACACTAGACTGTTATCCCTTCAACTCTATACATTTGAGTAATAATTTTTAAGTCCACACATTGGCCTTCAGACTAGCAAGTCTATACATCATCTCTTGTTTGCAAAGTCTGAACAGCGTCCGTTGTCAAGACTTCTTGAAGTCTGTACATCGGACTGGTTCTTTTGAAGTCTACACATTGGCTCGTTCACTTCTGCAAAGTATGTACATTAGACTGTGGCGAAGTCTATACATTCGGTTCCTTGGGCAAAGTCTATACATCACTTAGTCTGCACATTGCCTTCAGCCCAAGCGTTCAAAGCCAAGTCTATACAACGCCAAGTCTGTACACTCCTCATCTGTTCCTACGCTTGGCCAAGTCCATACACTCAACATTTCCCTACGCTTTCCAGGCCAAGTCTGTACATCGGCCTCTTTCGTTCAAGTCTATACATTGAACTGTTCTTCAAAGTCTGTACATCATTCGTCTCAGCCAGCGTCTCAAGCTGTGTCTTAGGCAAGTCTGTACATCGGCCTCATTCGTTCAAAGTCTATACATTGAACTGTGTCTTAGGAAAGTCTGTACAGAGGCTTCAATTTACAAAGTCTGTACATCCGTTCTTCAGCAAGTCTGAACAGTGCATCCAGCGTCTTTGTCAGCGTCTCATGCATTTGGGCAAAGTCTGTACATCCGTCCTTCAGCAAGTCTGAACATCCAGCGTCTTTGTCAGCGTCTCATGCATTTGGGCAAAGTCTGTACATCCGTCCTTCAGCAAGTCTGAACATCCAGCGTCTTTGTAAGCGTCTCATTGTGGCACAGTCTATACTCTGGCTCAAGCTTGTCAAAGTCTATACATCACGGTTGGGCAACAAGTCAATACATTGCTCACCGTCTTATTAAGAGTCTCTCACAGGTTCCAAGTCTGTACATTGGTTAGGCTTCGTGAAGTCTATACAGTGGCAGAAGCTTTGTAATAGTCTATACACTGCCATTCGTCTGCATTGTTAATAAGTCTATACACTGCCTTCACACATGCACTTCTTTCATTAAGTCTTTACACTCTCTCACGTTGTACACACTTAATCTGTTGAAGGTTCTGAAGTATATACATTCATGCTAATAGCCTGAACTAACTAAGTCTATACATTCCATCTGTCTGTCTGCAGGTGATTCAGACTGATGATTGGGCACGTGAATCGAGGTTGGCACCTGGCACGTGATCCAAGACAACAGGCACACGACACGTGGATGGCAACTTGGTCAGAATGCTGCCATGTGGTCGAAATTCAAATGATCTGGCCAAAAGTGCATGGGCGAGAACCTGGCAGCCACACGCCAATATCTGCTATAAATATAGAGCTTCATCCTTCAGCAGAAGCTTGATCGTGAATAGAGAAAGCAGAAGCCATTGGTGAGAGTTTGCACGATCCAGAAAAGAAAAAAGAGCAGAGAGTTCCAGATCTGAGAGGAGTTTGTTCGAGAGAGAGAGAGAGAGAGTGTGTGGATTGATCAATTGCTTCATTTGAAGCTACATTTGTATTGGGTTTCAGAACTGATTTCTTCTTCATTGGTTTTTGTTTCTACTTTGCTTTCGTTTATTTTGTTCTTCCATTCTGATTTGAATTGGTTTTCCCTCCGGTGTGAGGAGAATGGGAGTACTACTCCAGTTTCCCTCTGAGTTGCAGAGGAAGAGAGATCGGTGATCTCTGGTGTTGTTAGTGACAGGTTGTCATTAACAGTTTCCCTCCGTGTGTGGAGGAAGGGAGAGGATTCTCCGGTTGTGTTCTAGCTGGGAGCTAGAACAGGTTTTAAGTTCTGTGGGTAGCAGAGCTTGGTCGAGGGATTTGTTTCCCTTGGGTGTTCAAGCTGTGTGGCAGCATGTTGTACGCAGACTGAGTCTGCTGTGATCTAGCTTTGCCTAGTGGAATCCTCACTCTAGTTGGAGTGAGGGGTGGATGTAGATTGCGGACTGCAATCGAACCACCTAAAAACCGAGTGCCTCCTCTGTGGTTTGCTATTAATTTTTGTGCTCTTCATCTGCTTGTCTCTTTACCTTCAAGTGATCAGTTCTTCACACTCATCTATATTTCTCTGTGTACGGGTTAAGGAGGTGCGTTAGCAGTAGAATCTATTTTCCGCCTAAGTTTCTACAAATTGGGAGTGATCTATTCATCCCCCCCTTCTATATCACTCTTGCTGCTCTAACACTTTTCACATGCCAATTTGCACTCATCCTCATATTTCTACATTATTATTTTTAGTTCATCAATTGTGTTTTTCAAAAATTCATTCCCTTCCATCACAATTTCTGAACCTTATCTATTATTTTCTAACTCACCTACCAACCTTTTCAGCTCAGAAATTTCTGTTTCAATGGAAGCATTTTTATCCTTTAGGGTGGTGTCAAAGTTGTTTATCTTTTTATTTAGGGATTTATTCTCTTTTCTGAAATCATCACATTTATCAAGCAATTCAGAATATGCTTCCTCCCAGTCACTTAAGGTAAAGTGTTCAAACGGAGATGTTACCTCATCACCCTCAAGAGTTTCTTCTGCCATGATATAAATTTTTCCTTCACTTTCTTCAGCAGACGTTTCTTCCTCTTCCTCTTCTTCCTCATCACTCCAAGTGCTAATCATGGCTGTGGCTCTTTTTCCCTTCCACAAGGAGTTAGTTTTGCTTACTGACTCTAGACATTCAGACTTGACATGTCCAGGCTTCCTGCAATTATAACACATAATTGTGTCAGACTTTTTAATTGGATTTGATTTAAACTTGGAAGTATTACTTACCTGAGGCCTTTGTTTGTTCAGGCCCTTACCTTCTCTTCTTAGGAACTTTCTGAATTTTCTAGTGAGCATGGCAAACTCACAAGTATCTTCTTCTATGCTAGAGGACTCACTGTCATTTGATGATTCTGGATAACCAGGGCTTGCTTTCAATGCCAATGGTGTCTTCTTCTTGACTTCTTCTTCCTTCCTTTTGAGATTTAACTCATATTTCATCAAAGACCCTATGAGTTCCTCAACTGTCATGGTGGATAGATGGCGCGAGTCTTCCATAACTGTTGCTTTTGTATGCCACACTGGTGTCAGAGACCTTATGATTTTTCTCACCAACTCCTGTTCAGAATAAGTCTTTCCCAGGCTTTTTAAATTGTTGGTCAATTGAGTCAGTCTGGCATACATCTCTGAAATTGATTCATCAGTTTTCATTTTAAACATCTCATAATCAGAGATTAGCATATTTGCTTTATTCTCCCTTGCCTCAGAGGTACCTTCATAAATTACCTCTAGTCTTTTCCACATCTCCTTAGCAGTGGCGCATGAGGATACTCTTGAGAATTCCATTGGATGGAGAGAACATTGCATAATGTTCATAGCTCCCCAATTGAGGTTGGACCTTCATATCGGCTCTCTAGTCCATGTATCCTCATCAGCTGGTAGCTCATATGTTCCACGGCTCACCACCCTCCAGATCTCATGATCTTAGGCTCTTAAGAAGTCCTGCATACGAGTTTTCCAATATGCATAGTTAGTGCCATCAAAGAAGGGGGGACGGTTCACTGAATCTCCCTCAGCTATATAGCCATTAGCCCCCATTGCACCTGGTCTCTTCGGGTTGTTAAACCACACAAAGGAGAGCCTAAGCTTTGATACCACGTGTTAGGTGCTGAGAGGCTGATCTAGAAGGGGAGTTGAATAGATCTGCCCCCTTTTAGATTTCTTAAACGATAGAGATAAAGGACTAAAGCATAGACTAGCTGGAGTTGTATGCGCATGGTCCTAAACAGCAACTAACGCGTCAAAGACAAGCAAGGATATATGAAAGCACACACCACATAGAGAGATAAGGATTTTTAAGGTGGTTCGGTCTTCAACCCAGAGGCCTACGTCCACCCCTCACTTAACCAAGTGAGGCTTCCAGTAGTGCCAAGCACTGAACATTGGGAAACAACCCAACCAAACGATCGTTGATACACTGCTTAACGAGAGAACCCTTTCTCTCTATCCGCTGACTCACAGCTTGAACTTCCTATGTCATGCCCCATACTCTATACCGTCGAGGTATTGTCCGCTTTGGCCTATCGGCCTCACGGTTTTGTCCCTTTCTAACAGTGATCGGCTCCAGAATGAGGG
This sequence comes from Amorphophallus konjac, assembly GCA_022559845.1. Classification (NCBI taxonomy): domain Eukaryota; kingdom Viridiplantae; phylum Streptophyta; class Magnoliopsida; order Alismatales; family Araceae; genus Amorphophallus; species Amorphophallus konjac. Next base: position 215,632,422 of record CM040123.1, on the reverse strand, counting down.
ACTTCCCCGGCATGTCACCCATCCCAGTACTACTCCCCATTAAGCACGCTTAACTTCGGAGTTCTTTTCAAGAACTGAGCTGATACTTCAAAAGGCACCTCGATGGTATAGAGTACGGGGCGTGACATCCTATCTCCACGATAGTTCTTAAAGTACCAAAGAACAATAAAGAAAAGAAAGTAGAACAACAACTTGAAAACATAGATCAACGTTTAGAATTGATTTCTCTGTGTGTTGATTGATGCCGCTGCACTCCCCTTCTGAACTTCGTGCTTGGCTCGTCAGGTTTCAGCAAGAACTCCTCTTGACACTTCTGGCTTCAGACTGCTGCTGTATGGAATGTTTCTCTGATGTGCCGCTCTACGAGTCGCCTGCAAGTTTTCTTCTTTTCTCTCTGCACATGCCTTTTTGCAGTCCCTCTTTTGTATGGTATAAATACCCATGGCGTTGCCAGGATGAAAAGGAACTCTTAACAGAGTCCTACTCAACTTCTTCTTTCTGTAGAAAGTAAGATTCTATTGCTTAATCTCTTCAGATCCTTATCTTCTTGAAAAGGAATGTTAATCTAAGTCGCCCAATGCTTATGAACATTTCATATCCATGATAGCAGGATTAGGAAACCCAAGCAGAGTAAACTTCTTTGGAACGAGCCTGATTACTCTTCATTCGCAACAGCCATCAGCTATTATTCACCACTAAGGAGCTATTTGTCATCGATATCAGACATTTGTCAGCTCTGATGAGCTATTTTTCACCCTTAGCCGCTAGTAGCCATCGCCTTTGTTCAGGTTGTGAGCCAAAGAAGATTGCGTCCATGTAATTGTCGATTGTGTCGACGTAGGAGCATCACCTTTGATTACCTTAAGCTCTATCGTGCAGCTTTCATCCTCAAGAGATATTATTCACTGCTAGAAAGCCATTTGTCAGCCTTAAAGCCTATTTGTTACTGCTGACCATCAATTTTTCACCCTTAAGTGATGGGAGCCGTCGCCTTTAATAGCTTGTGTGATACTTATGGGTGAACGTGACTAGAGTCGACGTGATAGGCTTTTGGAGTCGATGTTACTTTTGTAGTTTCACTATTTTTTGCTCTGGCGTCCATTATTCAGCATCATGATCTATTTATCACCCTTAAAGACTTATTTTTCACACTTAGGCTCTATTTGTCTCTCCTATCACACATATTTCCACAGACTCTGATTTGGCTTGAAAACCACACGTTAATGTCCAGCTGCGTTAACCCACTATTGCCATCATGGAGGCTGCGCTGATGCTCTTCATGTTTGGGTTTGTTACCATGCTCGGTTGACGTAGTGACTCCACTGCATTGATCATGGATCGTTCAAGGACTTTAGCAAGTTGCACAGTGACGGCCTTGTTGCATTGACGCAGGAGCATCTCTGCGTTGATGCAGTCTTGTATCTGGCAGTGCAAAATGAACTGAATTCTAAAGTGGGACATCAATGTTGTGTCCCTTGGTTTTGATGATAACAAATCATAAATCATTAGTAGATATTGGAAGAATATCTAACATATTTTTGATTTGATGAATTGACTAATCAAGTACAGGAGAATCTCTCTAAGTGATGTCTCGACACCGCCTGATGATGTCTCAACACATCTAGAAGAGATCGTGTTGATATGCTAACGGTTGAGCTCTAGCACAAAGCATGTGTCGACACACCTAATCAATGTCTCGACACCTTCAGAAGAAATCAAGCTGAAGCCGTTCTGTCTGGCCTCTGGACTCACCGATGTCTCGACACACTAACTGAAAAGTGTTGACACCTTCATATGATAAACTCTGCACATGGCTCTTCTGTCTCGACACCTTCGTGTGACAACTCTACACATGGCGCACATGTCTCGACACTGTTTGGTGATGTCTCGACACAGTCATGGTGTCATCTCAGAAGCAAGCACATATGTCCCGACATATCACGGTGGCGTCTCGACTTATCAGCCATGGGTCTTCAAGATATTCAATGGATGTCTCGACACACTGAGTGTAAAGTGTCGACACATCAGTGTTCGACCAGAACGATTTTGAAATCAGCAGAAGTTGTCTTCAAGATTTTCAAGGGATGTCTCGACACACTGTGTGGAAAGTGTCGACACATTCGTGTTCGACCAGAACGGGTTTGAAACCGATTGAAGCCATTTTCAGGATCTGGAACTTGTCCTGGAGGATCTGTTCACTCTGGAAAAAGCCGTCAAAGAGGCTACTTTATCAGAGGACTGTGGTCTGGCAGAGAAATCTCCTGAAAGGACTGTACTTTTGCTGATATGGTCTCCTACCTACCCACATATCTACGGACTTGACAGCAAAAGTGTCAACTATGCAAATGGGAGCAAATCAAATAATGTGGATGTGACATTCTGGGTTTAGCTTGAAAAGTGGACAACATTGGTGTCGCCTGCTCTGACCTATATATCAGGAGCATGAGCTCTAGTTCGAGTAGAAAAAAAAAGCGGAGAAAAAGAAGTGCAGAAGGCTTGCGAATCAAGTTATCTTCTTCCTGATGCTGCTGGTTTGAGTGCAACAAAAAGAAGGTGATCCTCTTCCTCTTCGACTAGAGGTCTCTTTGCAAGCAGAAGGGTTTCATGAAGCTCTGTCCACAACCCTTGAAAGCTGAAAGCTTGATCATCCTTCTCTCACAAGGGTTGTGGTGAAGATCTAGGAAGAATAAGAAGAAAGCCAAGGACCCCTCAAGCTCTTTCCTAGATAGGAGACTTCTTTCTCATAGTACTTCATTACGATACTATGTCTGGCTACTTCTCTTTCAGTTTGTTTTTTTCTTCAAAACATACTTCATATCATTTGTTCCCTACCTCCGAGTAGAAAGACGGACGGTGTGGTCACCGATCTGTGTGTATAGGGCTGTGGTCCCTCAAGCTGTGTGGCAGCGGAGTGTAAGAGTGTATCTCTCTGTTAGAAGCTGTGAATCAGCGGTTGTGCGTTGGCACCAGTGAAGCCTCACCGTGTTGTGTGAGGGGTGGACATAGGTCTCTTGATTGAGACCGAACCACCTTAAAGATTGTGTCTTGTGGTTTGCTTTTCTTTATGTTTTAACGGTAGAAGCTTGATAGCACCGTTCATGGATATCATTTGTGTGTCCAACTTCTCAGCTATCCATTTGTGTTAGATCTGATTTTTATTTCCGTAAAGAAGGGTAAAAAGTGGCTGATCTATTCACCCCTCCCCTCTAGATCTGCCTATCACCACTTAACAATCAAAGCTTTCATTGCTTATTAGACACCTGAAAGGCACGTACTGTCAGAAGAATTATGCAACTGGTAGTCCAATCAAATAAGAGAGCTTAATCACAATGATTCATAGTTAGTCACCATCAAAATCAGGGGCACAACATTCTCCCCCTTTTTAATGATGGCAACTATGAGTCATTGTGCTTCAAGTAGCATATCCAAGTCCTTTCATCAACCACATATTTACACAACAGATTCATGGTGCATGCAATTTAAGCATCAGAACATGACCTCAAAATGCAGATGCAACTTACAATGCATGACTCTAGTATGCATGACTCTGTCTCTATATGCGACTCTCTCTTTATATGCATGACTCTCTCTCCTTCTTTGACATCGTCAAAACACTACATGGGGATAGATAACCTAAGACTAAAAAGGAGGAGGCTGAGAGGGTCCAGTTGCCTCACGAAGGATGGACTCTAATATGAACACTCTGCCAAACAAAAGCTGCATTCATACATATGATGTGGTAAATAAGAAATGTGGATGCGGTGGACGTGTTAAGAGGAAACGGCGTAACCAACACGCTGGATCAGGGGTTTTTTAAAATGTAGAGCACACTTTCTGTATCAAGGCAATAGAAAGAAAGTCCCCTAAATGATCAGTGGCTCAGGATTTTATCAATGTTGTCCAAGAGTAAAGGCAGATCCTGAACAAGAGTGAATTTTACATATAGAATAGACCTAAAACACTTCGTCAAGTAAATATTTAGCTCAACTCCTTCAATTTTACTACTCAATTTCAAAAGGCACTTCTAAAAAATTTTTTAACAAGTAGTGTAATTAACCAACTTATTTTTTAATCTGTGAATTTGTTTTTGTAGGACACCCCCCTTTTTTGTGTTAGGAACGGTGAGATGTAGTCCACCTTTTGACACGAGGAGACATATCTCTTCAATAGCAGTATCCCCGGTTACTCAGTGTGACTCATCGGCCTGTTTATACAGAGGTAACTGCCTACTTCATGACATACATAATCCATCACTTCATTGGTGAAGGAATGCAGTTTCTCAACAAGTGCAGTCATTGCTCTGCCCTAATTGATTTACATTGCAATTTCGAGCAGAGTTAGCTAGATTACATCATGACACAGTCTCCATCGCTTCAAGGCGATGCGAGCTAGTTTCTCTGCAGTCTTAGCCATTGTTCTGTAGTGGTATTTCATGTCATAGGGGGTTCCTTTTTTCTTTATTCAAATAAAAAAAATAGTGTTTAAAGTCACTACTATAATTAAAATTTTTTACCCAGAATAGCCTCTTTACTCTCAATTTCAGACTGTCAGAAAAGAGCTTAAGCATTAGCTTATCAAGATGTTTTAAGGCTATTCTATAATCAAAAACTCCTCCTTTCCAAGATCCTTAATCCCAGAGTTACATGATTATAATCCTTAAACCATGAGTTTTATAGGGGATATTTCAAGAAAAGCAGATTGTCTTTTATACAGAAAATGAGTTTTTTAACTCCCCCTGAATTAATGCATATGGTTAGTTTTAGAAGAAGACAAGGAAGGCTTGGTGTGACAAATAGAGTTTACGGGTGGCAACTGAGTGTTATGGGTGACAAAAATTGCATTCAGATAGCCCAATTAGGAGGTAGACACTTCAACCAACTCCCCCTCAGTCTATGCATGACTATTATGAGTGTACAACAAGACACACATGACAAATGCAGCATGTTTTGGACGTGGTTTCTAAACCTACATGCTTATGTGACTTATGGTACCTGGTGGAGTTATGCACTCAACGCATAGTAATTGCTTCCAGATAAGTGAATCCTGTTATTTCACAAGTCACCATTTTATATACCATATAGTCATTGCAAGGAACATATGAACAATGTGATGCTGCAAGCAAGCTATCTAAGACCAGAACTGATAATCAAATCAAAAATAAATGTAGATCATGTTACGTAGAGTGTTCATGAAGCCTACAAAGTCCAAGCTCTCTTCTAAGTGTAGAGAATCTTTTCATTGCAGAGAGGCTTGGTAAAAATGTCAGCAAGCTATTTTTCAGTTTCAATGAAATGAAATTCAAAGCGCTTTTTCATAACTTCATCTCTGAGAAAGTGATGCCTAATCTCAATATGCTTGGTCCTAGAGTGCTGGATGGGATTTTTAGTCAAACTGATAGCACTACTGTTATCACACAAAATAGGGGAACATCCAAGATCCACATGGTAGTCTTGGAATTGGTGTTTAATGTACAACACCCGGGTGGCACAGCTCCCTGCAGCCACATATTCTGCCTCTACAATAGAGAGAGCAACCGAGTGTTGTTTCTTGGATGCCCAAGATATCAAACACTGTAATGCCTGGAAATTTTGAAGGCTAAATAGGAATAGAAATTATATATGTATTATTATGTATATATTCACGGTTTGAAAAGAAAAAGATAACCTATACGTGATGATATTTATATATTCCTCCAAATAGTTAATAATATTGAATAAATAAGAATTTGGGGTATATTGCTCTTAGGATAAATAAGTTGCTAATTAATATTTCCTTTTTGAAAGAGAGTAAATATTTTCCAAGGATCGAACTTACCTCTGATACCCTGGTCAATGATTAATAAAATAATTAAAGTAAATGAAACTATGAGGGATAAAAATCCCATTTGAAGTATTACCTTAAGTAAACTCACAATCGATAAAGACCCTAGTATATGGAAATGGGCCTAAATAAATATTCACAGGGTTCACGTATATAAGGGAGTGGCCAAATCAAATGATGCAAAACTGTGTGAACCAAAGCCCAACCCATGGAATATATATATATATACATACTCATATGCATGAATGTGGGCCCTCACACATACACCTATAAGAAGCACACCATTAAAAATATAAAAAGTTTTAAACCCTTAATACCCTAATACACAGGATGCGCAAATAATTGGGAGCCATAGCTTATGATGACCCACGTACATGGGCGTTAAACCCATAAACCTGAAGAAAGAATCCCACAACCCATTCGAACATACCCAACCCAATAGAGACTTCGAACATAGTTTTTGCATGAGAACCCTTTAGGGTTTCGCAAGGGGTTAAAGGCAGTCAGCCGTTAATATAGTAGGGATTAAACAACGCATGAAAAGTCTTAAAACCTTCCCATTACAGACCTTCGAACCCTCCAGAAATCCCCACCGTTGACCAAGCCAAATGCCCATTCGAACTTAGCAAAAGCCCAACTTAATTACCCCACATGTCAAGGGCACCTTTACGAATATAATAAATAGTATGGCTTTTATAAACTCTACCCTTCCTAATTCGATCGAAGGCTGCATTGGAAGGTGGCTGCAATTTAAGGAATTTTTTAGGGTCATTAGGATTCATATACATTAGGTATTAATCTCATTAGGGTTTCTACAAAGGAGATTGCTTCCCAATAGGATTCTAACGTCTCAAACCTATAAATAAACCCTCGTCGAGCAAGCCATGGTTGCTACTATTCGTATTATTTTCTCGTTATCAAACCCCACCATCGAACGAGAAGAAGATATCCCATGCCTCCTTCCTTTCTTCTTCTTCTTCCCTTCCTCACGAGCGGGCCTCCGTTCTCCTCTGCGTGAACCCTGTTGCGGCTGTAACTAGGTGGAGGAATGGCTGTGGAGAAGAGCCTGACGTTTCTTCTAGTGTTGCTGCTGCACACTTCTCCTTCCTCCGATGGTTGCAGAGAAGTCATCTTCTTTCTGCAGTGCATCATCCTCATCCTGTCATCCTACTAGAGAAGCTATTGCTTCTTATATTTTCTTCTGCCGTAAGAGTGATGCTGAAGAGTCGCTACTACCATCTTTCTATTATCTTCTATGTTCATCATCCAGATCGACCCACAAGGTAGGTGTTCTCAAGTACAAAGCCCAACAAGTTAACTAGAAGCATGCATATAAGCTTTGTAGCATTGATTACATGGTTATAGTTTTGAGTTTTCTGAGTTTCAGTGAAGAGTGACCAACATTTGGGTGCTATTTTATATGAGGAACCCTGCACACGGTCCCTATAACCCTAAGTAATTAATAAATACTTCATGTTTAAAATTTAATAACTATGTAACCTGATGACCAAATTAATGCATGAGCATAGTTCTGGAATCCTGCTATTTTTCTCTTCCTGCCCATATATTCACTTCTGCAAAAAAAAGTTTATTAAGAAAGTGATACTATCCCTGTTAAATTGCATAAGAATGAAAGAACGCCTGAGACCCTGTCACTATTCAATATAGCGCCCTAGACCTGGGCGCTATATACTGAAATAGTGGCTCAGCCCAGGGCACCAATTACCCTGAGCACATATTCTCCAGGACTGATATATATATAATATGAAATTCTAAAATTTGAATGACTTAAAAGGTAGTCTCTATTTTATAAAATCATGGCACTGTCAGAGGCGCCAATTTTCCTAAGTTCTTATTTTTCCCGAGTGTTTCCTGTGACCCATACCGTGGGTATCTATTGGCACTATATCTCAGTCCGTAGATATAGTCCCGCGCTTCTCGATGGTTTCACGATTACCCCACTATTTCTCGATGATGAATGAGCCCTCCGCGGGATATTCCTTCCTTCGAACGGGTGATTTTATCATAGAGACCTCAGTAAGTCTATGTGAAGCCTTGGATTCTCTCAAGGCCGCATGACACCGTATTTTGTCACGTCACTCTAAAGAAATGTGATGCAATAGTTCTCTTAGAGCGCTGTTCTGGCCTCTATGAGAAGTGTTCTGTCTGTCAATAATTAACGACATTGACCTAGGCGCCAGAAGGAATTGGCGATCTTCTCAATGTCGTTATTCACTAAATAGTGACCAAGGACTGGGTGCTATTCATTCTAGCTTGTTTTGTTCACAAAAATAAGGTGACTATTCGTATGGGCGCTAGTTTCTGAAATCACGGTAGCCTGATGGGCACCATTTACCCAGGTTCATGATATGTCTTATTTTCAGCAATGATTGACAAAGAGTCATCCTTGTTTCTATCCTTGACTTCCTTCCTTGATGAAATCTACCATATCATCCTACAAGGTTCGTTCATTTGGAATTCTATATAGGCTATAACTATGGTGGATGTCAAAAATATACATGACCCAATGCCTGCGCATTTAATGCCCGATCTGGTCTTGGGAGGAGCACCCGAAAGTACTTGTGCCCATGGGAGCTATATTGATCATGGTGTGACATTGCACCGAAGTACTTGTAGTTCTAGATATGGCATTCCACTCTCTCTCTCTCTCGTGACATTACTTGCTATTACTTGCGTGCGTGACTCATCGTCGTACTTGCTAGAACTTTAAATATCCCGTAACACTATTCTATAAACACATGCTTGATATTGTAATACCCCAGATTATTTATTGAGCCCTATGTATTTATTAAACTTTTATTATTGTAGAATTGAATTTTTATTGAATTAATAATTGAATTTCGGATTATTAATATTTAATTCCTTAAAAATAGAATAAATGAAAATCCGACTACCTTATAAAAATCCAGAAAAATGGTAAACATGTTAAGGTCGATGTAGTTAGCATTTTTGTCTTCTGTGTTGGACCCATTAAAAATCCGTGGTTAGATCTAATTAGGGTTTAAGCCCTTAAGTGCACACTTTTTGACCCTTACCTAACCTTGGATTAAAATACGAAATTGAGGCTTAATACTCGACCAAATTAACTCAAACCGGAGGCAAATGAACGGCCTTGATCTGAGGATCGAAATCCCTCTATCTATTTCTCGAAACCCTAACCCTAGAAGGCGCAGCCGGCCGAGTTTGATTGAGTCAACCTTTTCGGCGCCGTTTCCAACACGTCACTTGCCCCGTCGAATTCTCCCAGCTCCGAACTCTCCAGAAGATGTGTGAGCTATAGATAGAAAGCTCTTCGACCCTAGTTTCGTTTGGTAGCAGCTGTGTCAGCAGAGGAGTCAGATCTGGGGAGATATCCGGTGATTACTGAAGGTGTGTCGGCAAGCCATCGTCTACCTTCTTCCTTCCTTGTTTCTTCAATTGAGGTAGGAAATCTCAACCAAAATTCGAACATGAATACATCATTTTATTCCTCTCGACGAGATCTATCCAGTGGGACTGAAAGCCACAATTTTTATCAGGTGTCTAGAGAGCTATCGAGGCTTTTGTGAAGGGTTAGCAAGTTCGTTCTTCTTATCTAGCATCATATTTCAACCTTCGATTCAGGTAGGTTTAACAGGCTAAACTCTAATTAACTTACATGATGTAATCAGCATGTTGTTAGCTTTCATTTAACGTAAAAAGCCCTAAAATTCATGAAGCATGTTTAGAGATTTTCTGTTCGTAGTAACAACATGTTTAGACCTAGTTTTTGATGTGTTCATCCGAGTTGATTTCTGATTTCAAAGTATTAATCCTAATCCACATGAACCATATCATATATGGTTGGATCCAGCATCGAAGTAGCTTTCTTTTGGTGCAAGAATCCCCAAATTTCGTTCTGTATATTGAGAGAATTTTACGTTTTAGTCACAACATGTCATAATTAGGGCTTCCCGTGTTCTTACCTTAATAAATCTTGATTTCAGCAACTGATTATGAAATTGGCCCTTCAGTTAGATAGTATTCTCTGTTAGCTTTCCAACGGTACCAAAAGCCCCTTATTTGGAGCTCATGTCCATGATTTATTAGCATTTTAGTCCAACCCTATCAACCCCCTTAGCTTCCCGGCGTTCATCGGACGCGGAAGGGACGACCGGAGACGACCAGAGATGGACGGTCGCACGATAGACCGCACAACTCAAGCCCAAACCTGACCCTGGCTTAGTCAGTAGTTAAACGGTTCCATAATGACCATACAACTAGTTGGACGGTTCAAAACTGACCACACATCCACTCCCAGCAGGATAAACGGTCCAAACAGGACCACATAACTTGAATGGCCCTGCAGGTGGCTGCACAAGTACTTGGGCGGCCCTACCCTGGGCCGCACAACCCAGGGATGGGCGGCCCTGGCCTAGACCGCCCAACCCACATGGGCGGCCAAGACAGAACCGCCCAACCCTTGGGCGGCCCTGACAGAACTGCCCAACCCCCTGGTCAGCTTTTTAGCCCCGTTTCAGCCCCTGTTAAGCCCGATAGTTATACGGTCCAATCCTAACCGTTTATCTAGATAGAAAACCACTTAATACTAGTTCTAATGCATTCATTTTAGTGTTCTAAATGGTAATTAGTAAAATAGAAACTCATATGATTACTGGTTAATTATGTAACTAAATTTTCTATTAATTACTTGTTATTCGTGCATACGCGACTTACGCGATCTTGTTCATTAGCTTATCATCTTGAATCATTCTTTTTGGCATCTTGACTTAATGTATAACTTAATCCTTGTTAATTTGACATGAAATTAGGATTAATATGGTCATTAGCTTACTGTTTAGCTGCTGTACTACAATAGAACATCATGTTTAACTTTCCGACTTTTAACAAGTCGTTAGCCGATTCGCGTGCTAGTATTGGTTTTAGCCCCGGAAACTCTATCCGGCAGTCTTACCATCATCTTGGAACCTTGTTATACCCTGTTAAGAACCTGTTTAACCTCCAGCATACATCATTTTATGTGTTTAAACCACTGGTTGGCCATGATCATGATTGAATTGATATTACTTGCTTGTTGGTCAATTCTTTATTACTATCTCATGTTGTAAACTCTTGTACTTGTTATCTTGTTAATTGTTGGCATCTTATATTCTTGACCTTGCAAGATCTTTTTATTACATTATTTCATTATATCGTTATCGTCATTTATTTCTTTTTAGCATGGCATGTGAAAATGTAATTAACTTGTTAATCATGTAAACTTGCCTGTTACTTCCTACTGAGCGTCAGCTCATAGTGGTTGTTTCCCCCCCTTTCCAGGCTATTCAGGTGACGAGCTTACCATCGGGGATGGGCAGGAGTGATGTCTTGAGTGCACCAGTTCTAGAGTGGTGTTGGCAGTGTTATCCTATTAGTTGTGCTTTAGAGAGTATTTAGCTTCAGTTATGTTGTTAATGTTTATTGTTTTATGTCTCAGTTGTATTAAGTTGGTTTGAGGATTATTGTATCAGTTATGGTTTGTTTAATGATCAATAAGTTATTTCCATTTCATAACACTTGTGTTATATTTAGATTAGCTCTCTCTCTTTCCTGCTAGCTAGTTTCTAACTGTACGTCCCGAGTTTCCGCATCGGGGCGTGACAATTTAGTTGGTATCAGAGCCCTAGGTTTCACATTCCTAGGTTTCTCTAAGTGCTAGGTTTATTAAGTTCTAGGGTTCTAGTGTTCTCGTAGAACGCCTGACCTTGAAAAAGTCTAGAAACTACCTGGTGAGATTGGGTAGAAACTTGGGTTAAGTTCGTATCTTGATCGTGTAATTATCTATCTTATTAGACCTAAGTAATCGTGTTCCCCGTGTAGGCTTTTGCAATGGCAGCTGATCGTGCTGAATGGAGGAATTTGCAGCGCACGGTTCAAGGCCTTACGCAGGCTTTACAATAGGTAGCTCAAGCAGGAGCGGCACATCATGGCACCGGTGATCTATACCGGAACTTTCGAGGGATGAATCCGCCAAGATTTGCAGGTTCGACCGACCCCGACCAAGCCGAGCACTGGCTAGATGAGATGGGGAGGATCTTCGAAGTTATGCAATGCACCAACCAGGAACGTGTCCTTTTGTCTACATTTCAACTGGAACGTGATGCACGTACTTGGTGGGATTCTATCAAGGCGACTCTCTGTGATCAGCAGGTTACATGGGAAGAGTTCGAGGAATTCTTTAACAGTAAGTACTTTTCCGACCGAGTGCAAGAGAAGAAAGCGGCGGAGTTCGCGGCCCTAAAACAGCGAGATCTATCTGTGGCGGGGTATGAGGCTCATTTTACACGGCTTTCTCGTTATGCTACACACCTTATTTCCACCGAGAAGATGAAGGCAAAGCGTTTTCTCAACGGTCTGAGGCTGCATTATATCAACCAATTGGCACCGATGGAAATTTCCACTTATTCCGAGATGGTGAGAAAAGCTCAAGTTCTAGAGGATACTTTAGAAATGACGGAGAGAATCCGTGGAAGAGGTGCAAAGAAGGTACAACCTACGGGTTCTGGGAATGTTAAACTCGGGTATACCAAGAAGAGGCCCGTTAGTGGACCTGGTTCGTGGAGCGGGTCCGGATCGTGGAAGGGCAAGATGCCGAAGCGTGAAGATAAGAAGCTTGGCCCTATTGTCCCATTTGCGGGCGTGTGCAAGTTTTGTAATAATCCTGGTCACAAGATGGAGAATTGCTGGCGCAAGCTAGGTGCATGTTTGCGATGTGGAAGCAAGGAGTACCGTATCTCTGACTGTCCTCGTTTGTCGGAGCAAGCTGCCCCGGTGAAACCTCAAGTCTTCAAGAAACCACAAGGCAAGCTGCAAGCTCTGCATGCAAGTGAAGCGGAAACAGCCGAGGATGGTGGACTCGTCGAAGGTACTCTTATTATACTCGACAAGTCAGCATTTGTTCTTTTTGATACTGGTGCCACGCATTCATTTATTTCTCGGAGATTTGCTAAGTCTTTAGCTGTGAAACCTGTTTTGATGGATTCTCCGTTAGGGATATCAACCCCTATTGGTACTAGATCAGCAATCCAGCATTTCTATCCTTCTAGTAAGGTTATGATTGGCGAACAGAACCTTCCAGCTGATTTGATTTGCATGGACATGAAGGATTATGACGTAATCCTAGGAGCAGATTGGTTGGCTAGATATGAGGCCAATGTTCATTGTAGTTCTGGCTCGGTGTCTTTTACTAGGCACCCAAGGCTTTCTTTTGTGGGAGTTAAGCACCACAACTCTGTATCTCTCATTTCGGCTCTTCGAGCTGATAAGCTGATGAGACGAGGATGCGAGGCTTTTCTAGCCTTTATCTATGCAACCCCTGAGCAGCAGATTGAGATCAAGGACATTCCTGTTGTCCAAGATTTTCCTGATGTCTTTCCAGAGGAACTACCAGGACTTCCGCCTGAGCGGGAAATTATCTTTTCTATTGATCTCATTCCGGGCACGTCTCCTATTTCCAAGGCTCCTTATCGTATGTCTCCTGCGGAACTGAGGGAGTTGAAGCAACAGTTGATGGAATTACTCGAGAAGGGCTTCATTCGTCCTCTTACTTCTCCGTGGGGAGCCCCTGTATTGTTCATCCGGAAGAAAGATGGTTCGATGAGGTTGTGTATCGATTTTCGGCAATTGAACCAGCAGACTGTCAAGAACAAATATCCATTGCCGAGGATTAACGAGTTATTTGACCAGATAGCGGGAGATCAGTATTTCTCTAAGATCGATCTTCGATCTGGATATCACCAGTTACGGATTAAGGAAGAGGATATCTATAAATCAACTTTCCGCAGCAGGTATGGTTATTTCGAGTTTGTCGTTATGCCTTTTGGTCTAACGAATGCTCCATCAGCTTTCATGCAGTTGATGAATAATGTATTTCGGCCCTATCTTGGTCAATGGGTCGTGGTATTTATTGATGACATCCTGATTTATTCGAAGAATGAAGTGGAGCATGCTGAACATCTGAGGTTGGCTTTGCAATTATTGAGAGATCATCAGCTGTATGCCAAGTTTAGTAAGTGTGAATTCTGGCTACAAAGGTGTCCTTTCTCGGACATATCATTACGAAGGAAGGGATTTCTGTTGATCCTTCGAAGGTTGAGGCAGTGAAGAATTGGGAGCAGCCTACCAGTGTGACGGAAGTTAGAAGTTTCTTAGGCCTGGCAGGCTATTACCGAAGATTTATTCAGGATTTCTCTAAGATTGTGGTACCTATGACAAGATTAACCCGCAGGGAGAACAAGTTTGATTGGTCAGATGACTGCCAGCAAAGCTTTCAGACTTTGAAGGAATGTTTGACTATTGCACCTGTTTTGGCTTTACCTTCCGGTGAAGGAAGTTTTGTTGTTTATACCGATGCTTCAGGCATTGGCTTAGGCTGTGTACTCATGCAGCATGGGAAGGTGATTGCCTATTCTTCTAGGCAGTTGAGGAAGCATGAAGAGAATTACCCTGTTCATGATATGGAATTAGCAGCAGTGGTGTTCGCATTGAAGATTTGGAGGCATTACTTGTATGGAGAAATCTTCACAGTGTTCTTAGATCATAAGAGTCTGAAATACTTATTTTCTCAGAAGGAACTCAACATGAGGCAGAGAAGATGGTTGGAGTACTTGAAAGACTTCGACTTCTCGAATGAGTATCATCCTGGCAAAGGCAATGTTGTGGCAGATGCTTTAAGCCGGAAGCCTGTGGCTAGATTGTCCAGTCTCATGTTACAAGAATGGAAGTTACTGGAACAATTGTCTAGTCTGGATCTTAATATTGACAATGATCGGGTTATGATTGCTCAGATTCAACTTAAGCCCGAACTGTTGATGGAAATCAAGTCCTTGCAAGATAATGATCCCGAGCTGGTAGAGATCAAGGGAAACTTGAGCAGCAGACCTGACTTCATGTTGGCTGAAGATGGAAGATTATTATTCAAAGGTAGAACTTGTGTACCTGATGAAGCTAGAATAAAGAACAAGATTCTTGAGGAAGCTCATAGATCCAGATACACCATTCACCCTGGAGGCACTAAAATGTATAGAGATTTGAAAAGATCATTTTGGTGGCCGAACATGAAAAGAGAAGTTGCAGACTTCGTGAGTAGATGCTTGGATTGTCAGCAAGTTAAGGCTGAACATTTCAGACCGGCAGGGAAACTGAAACCACTCGACATACCCCAATGGAAGTGGGAAAGCATTAGCATGGATTTCATTATGGGTCTACCTAGGACTCGTGGTGGATTTGATGCGATATGGGTGATCATCGACCGATTGACAAAGTCAGCTCATTTCTTACCAATTAAGTCCAAGTGGACGGTTGATGTATTGGCTGCTTTGTATTTGAAGGAAGTGGTGAGACTCCATGGCATACCAGTCAGTATTGTGTCTAATCGAGACCCCAGATTTACTTCACATTTCTGGAAGGGACTGCAAGAGTCTTTGGGTACTCGTCTGAATTTCAGTACTGCTTTTCATCCACAGACAGATGAACAGACAGAAAGAACCAACCAGATAGTGGAAGATATGTTGCGAGCATGCATGATTGATTTTGGAGGCAGTTGGAGTGATCACCTGGCATTGATTGAGTTTGCCTACAACAACAGTTACCAATCCAGCATACAGATGGCTCCTTTTGAAGCACTACATGGTAGAAGCTGTCGTTCCCCGTTATGTTGGGATGAGGTAGGTGAGAAACAGTGGCTTGGACCGGATCTTGTTTCAGAATCATCATAGAACATCCGTGTTATCCGAGACCGGTTACAAGTAGCCCAATCCAAACAGAAGAGTTATGCTGACAACAGAAGAAGAGCATTGGAATTTCAGGTTGGCGAGCATGTGTTCTTAAAGGTCTCTCTGACGAGAGGGATCCGAAGATTTGGCATTCAAGGCAAGCTAAGTCCGAGATACATTGGTCCATTCGAGATTCTCGATAGAGTGGGAGAAGTTACTTACAGACTAGCTTTACCGCCTCAGTTGTCTGGCGTGCACAATGTTTTCCATTTGTCCATGTTACGGAAATATGTGTACGACCCCACTCATATCATTCAGCAAGTGGATTTTGAACTGAAGGAAGATTTGACTTATGAGGAAAGACCTGTCAAGATTCTGGACCGGAAGCAACAGCAACTCCGGAATCGTTCTATACCGATGGTCAAGATTCAGTGGAGTCGGCGTGGGACCGAAGAAGCTACTTGGGAGTCTAAAGATACTATGCGGAAGCGGTATCCCGACTTATTCTAGGTGAGCGATCTCTTTCTCTACTCTCGAGTTAGTGCAGTGAATTTGGAGGACCAAATTCTTTAAGTAGGGGAGGGTGTAATACCCAAGATTATTTATTGAGCCCTATGTATTTATTAAACTTTTATTAATGTAGAATTGAATTTTTATTGAATTAATAATTGAATTTTGGATTATTAATATTTAATTGAAAGATAATAAGATGTGGTACGAGGCCATCAAGTTGCCGCAGTCTGTTCCTCAGCCTATCGACCACATCGAACTGGGAACTGACTATAACAGAGATTGAAAGAAGATAAGTCTGCCATGGGTCCCATGGTGATGGCGGCGCTTTGATTCTCCGGCTATGGAGTCTTCCAGGGGGCCCGCCGTGGCCCCCTCCACTTTGGCTTTTTCTTCTTCATCTTTTCCCGCTTTGGCTCCTTCTTCTTCCATTGTCCCCTCCGCTGGCATCCCCCCGGGAAGAAGTCGATCCTTTGCAGAAGCTTTGGCCTCTTCGCTTTTGCCGCCTATCGTTCCTGGCAAGGTCCACGAACCAGCGCTTACAGATGGCGGAGAGCCAGCCGTATTCTTCTCTGCTGAGGAACTGGAGGCTTCCTTGAAACCTTTCGCTTTTGCCTTGGTGGCTCGTACGCCCCACGGACGGCCTGCCTTTCCTGAAATAAGGTCACATCTTTCTAACAGGTGTAGTTTCAAGGAAGACTTTGTGATCAGTGCATTGGACTCCAAGCATCTGCTTCTACGCTTCCGCAATCAAGAGGATTATCTACAATTGCTTTTGCGAGAACACTTGTATGTTCATGGCAGATTATTTCGGTTCTTTAAATAGACGATGCATTTCTCTCCCAATGAGGATTCCACGATCCTGCCGGTATGGATTTCTTTCCCAGGATTGCCTGTGAATTTGTTTGTAGAACATATGTTGCGTTCTATTGCCGGGAACATTGGGAAGGTATTAAAAATTGATCCTTCCACTCTCAATCTTTCAAATACGGTGGCTGCCCGTGTTTGTGTGGAGCTGGATATCTTGAGGTCTCATCCACACAGGCTGTGGCTCGGTTTTCCTGGGGGAGGGGATTGGCAAGAGATAATATATCCGGAGCTCCCTTCTTTCTGCTCGGGATGTTCCAGGCTTGGCCATGCTTTGAGTGATTGTAAAAATAAAGTGGTTCAGACTCAGGCACATACTAAATTGCTACAGAGGGCCAAAAGTATATGGAAACCGGTGATTCCTCTGATTGATGGTGATCATAAGACTCCTGAAGTTGATGTGGTTCTTCCTGTAAAGGCTTTGAATTCTCATGAAAAGTCTGATATGACTGTTGTGGAAGCCTCTCCTAAAGCTAAATCTCCCACTGAGGATGAATTGGTGCCACTCTCCAAGTCTGTGGTGGAATCTACTAATGCTTTACAAGCCAGCTGCCCTGTTGATCAGGAAGCTTTAATGCATACTCATTTGAAAGTCAGTGTCCTGAAGACTCATTCCGTCTCAAACCCTCTTCCTGAAGCTGACCTTCCTGGATCTTCAGCCATATTGATTCCCATGGATTCAAATTGTCGAAAGAAAGTGATTCACCCGGATAAGACCAATGCACCTTCTATGGAGCTCCCTTCAGGACAAAGGTTTGAAAATACTGGTAGCATTGCGCCTGTTCCTGAATTAGCTATTGTTGAGCTGCGAGATATTGGCACACAACAGCTTTCCTCGGTTGATCCTAGCAGGCAACAGGCCACATTGCTTTCTTCCCAATTTCAGCAACAGAGTGTGGAGTTGACAAATAGAAGACAGGCTATTGCTAATGAAGCTGCTATTGAAAATTCTAGGGTTATGCTCCATGATCACACTGGTGTCACTACAAGATCCATGATCAGGTCTGGATCCACCGGTATTCTTCCTCTATCTAAATCCTCATGAATTTCATTATCTGGAATATAAGAGGCATTGGAAATGATGTTTCTGTTGGGAGGGTTAAGCTCCTTATTAAAGCCCACAACATTGACTGCATTGTTGTACTGGAGCCAAAAATTCATGTCAGTAAAATGCAAGATATATGCAAGAGGTTAGGTATGAGTAACTGTGTTGCAAATGGTGATGAATTGGCTCACATATGGATCTTCTGGAGAGGTACCCTGGATTTTTCAATTCTCAGTACTGATGAGCAACAAATCACCCTTTCTCAATCTGGTTCTGTTTGGCCTTTATTTCACCTATCCTTTGGTTATGCCAAATGTTCTATTTTGGAGAGACAGGCTTTGTGGACATCCCTTCTGTTGGTGCACTCCCAAGTTTCAGGGCCTTGGCTAGTAGCTGGAGACTTTAACTATATTATGAGGGTTGATGAAAAGCTAGGAGGTATTCCCCCTCATATGGGTGCTATCTCTGATTTTACTGATTGTGTTTCAAATTGTGCTCTTATGGATGCTGGCTTCATGGGTTCCCAATATACATGGCATAACAATCAAGCTGGGTGTCATGGTATCTGGGCAAGGTTGGACAGGGTCCTAATTAATTCAGATTGGCTAAAACTTTTCCCCATTTCAATTGAGCATTTATCCAGGGAGGCTTCTGACCATGCACCTCTTTTGGTGAAATTGTTACTCAAAAACAAATTCAAGAGCCGCTTCTGTTTCCAGAAAATGTGGACTTTGCATGACAAATTTATCTTGGAT
Organism: Amorphophallus konjac; assembly: GCA_022559845.1. Lineage (NCBI taxonomy): Eukaryota > Viridiplantae > Streptophyta > Magnoliopsida > Alismatales > Araceae > Amorphophallus > Amorphophallus konjac. The sequence goes on along the minus strand of CM040123.1, from coordinate 215,613,673 downwards.
GTTACTACATGTTGGAATACTAGCCCATTGGCCTCCTCTGCTATGTCCACTCTATACTTGAAGCTCAAGTACTTGAGGAGTATGCTGCGCAACTGGAATAAGCAGACCTTTGGCCATGTCCACCTAAACTTGATGGCAGCAGAGGATGCAGTTTTAAAAGCTGAATTATCTTATGATTTAAACCCTACTTTGGAAAATCATAACCTTTTGGAAAAAGCTAAATCCATCCAATCTGAAAGACTTCTACATGAGGAATGCTTTTGGAGACAGAAGTCTGGGATTAGATGGTTAAAGGAGGGGGACCGAAACACTAAGTTCTTTCATATTTCGACCAAGGCCAGAAGACTTAAACAGGGTATTGCTCGGCTCCAAAACTCAGCTGGCATTCTAACTTCTGATCATGAAGAAATGAAGAATATTGCTGCAAGCCATTTTCATAAGGCCTTCTCTTCTCAGTACCATTCTATTGAGGAAGCCTCTTTAAATTGTATTCCTAATTTAGTCACTATGCAAGATAACTCAATGCTATGTGCTGTTCCCACTGAATTGGAAATAAAAGACACTGTCTTTGCATTATCTGCAGACAGTGCTCCCGGACCTGATGGATTCACAGGTGCTTTCTTCCAAAAGGCTTGGCCTATCATTACTGGCGTAGTTATCAATGCGGTTCAAGAGGCATTTACTGATCCCCAGCCTCTCCCAAGGTCTGTTTCATCCACTCTAATTGCTCTTATACCTAAAAAACCAAATGTTGTGGATATCTCTGACTATAGACCGATTAGTTTATGCAATTTTTTCTACAAGATCATTTCCTCCATTGTCAACAAAAGGCTGGCTTCTATTCTACCAAGCATTATTTCACATGAACAGACTGCTTTTGTCAAGGGGAGGCACATAACTGAAAACATAGCCCTAGCTCAAGAATTGACCTAGGAACTGGGCAGGAAAACAAGAGGGAAGAATGTCATTTTTAAATTGGACATGGCTAAGGCATATGATCGGTTAGAATGGGATTTCTTGTTTGAAGTCCTGAATAGATTCGGTTTCAGCCTGACATTCATTCAGTTGATTGGCAAGCTTATTCAGAACTGTTGGTTTTTTGTTTTGCTGAATGGTGATATAGCTGGTTATTTTAAGTCTTCCAGGGGTGTTCGGCAGGGTGATCCTATTGCCCCTTCTTTATTCATCATTGCTGAGGAAAGTTTGAGTAGATCCCTCAAAGAAGCTCATTTCACAAGACAAATTGAAAGGTTTCAAGGGACTCGGAGGTGTCCCACTGTGTCCCATCTCCTATTTGCAGATGACACCTTAATTTTTTGTAAGGCTAGTATTGCCTCTATCAGGAATCTATTGAAACTTTTAAAGACTTATGAACTGGGGTCAGGTCAGCTTATTAACACCTGTAAGAGTGGTTTCTTTTTGCACCCAAAGATAAAGGATGTCATTGCTTCTCGGATTTCTTCTTTGACTGGTTTCAGCAGACACAGTTTCCTTATTAAATATCTTGGCTTCCCCCTGGTTCTAGGCCGAAGGAAAAAAGTGCACTTTGCTGGTATTATGCAATCCATTCAAAAAAGAATCTCTGGTTGGAAATCTAGTCTCCTTTCTCAAGGTGCCAAGCTGATCCTGATTAAGCATGTGCTCACTTCCATTCCCATATATTCCTTGTCCACCTCACCCTTCCATTCTGTAACTCATCATTTGCTGGAGAAGTCTTTTGCAAACTTTTTCTAGGGTTCTTCACCGAATGGGAATAAAAGACATTGGAGTTCTTGGGACAAGATCTGTAGACCTATATCTCAGCGAGGTCTTGGCATCATGTCTCTTAGGCAGATGGACATTGCTTTAAGAGTAAAAATGTTATGGCAAGCTTTGCATTCAAATTCCTTGTGGGCAAATTTCTTCAGAGCTAAGTATATTGGATAGCGCCATCTAAGAGAGGTGCAATTTACTAATATGGCTGGACCTGCTAGACGAAGCTGGATTAAGGCAAAAAATCTTTTTCTTCAGTTTCATAAGATTATCATTGGGGACGAAAAATGTACAAATTTCTGGTATGATAACTGGATTGGAAAGCAATGCTTGGCTGATTTTGTTCCTGCCACCAGCATCCCTAATCCAAGTCTCACTGTACATGACTTCCTGCTACACTCCCCAAGAGAAGAAACAGATTTAATGAACAGTTTTATACTAGCTGGCATCAAAACAACAGTTATTCACACTAATCTCACACTAGACACTGATTTCCCAGCATGGAGCTTGTCCTCCTCAGGCAAATGTTTGGTGGCTTCTACATATAAGGTTATATCTGAAACTGCTTCCCAACAATCATTTACTCAGTGGGCAAGGCTTTGGTCTCAATGGCTACCGACAAAAATTTATGTTCATATTTGGAAAATCCTACATAACAGCCTCCCTGTCGACACTAATGTTCAACACCTGGGTATCCATCTATGTTCTATGTGCTCCTATTGTAAGGTCCAACAAAGGGAAAGCCTTAATCATTTATTCATTCACAGTGAACTAGCCTCTTACATTTGGTCATTTTTCACTCTGTGGGACTGCCATTGGAAGGAAATTCTGTTATATCACTTCTTTCAAATGCTGGAGAAAATATCAAACTCAAGTCTGCTCATGGATTCCTAATCCTAGCAGTCATTGGTTATGGTTGCTGGGATATTTGGAGGGCTAGAAATTCAGTGCGATATGAAGGCTCTACTTTGTCCAAAGGCCGCATTCGTCACCAAATCATTATCCAAGTAAAGCAGGCTTGTGCTAGTGCAAACTATAAGGAACCTGATATTGGAAAAAGGAGGATTCTTGATTCAATGGGGATTTCTACTTTCATTCCAATTGGTGCACAGCTGAAAGCTATTAAATGGGTATGCCCCCCTTGGCCGTTCCTTAAATTGAACTCTGATGGTGCTTGTAAATCTGATGGAACTGCTGGAGGGGGTGGTGTCATTAGAGATCATTGTGGTAATGTTATACTTGCTTTCTCCCATTTTTATGGCCAATCCAACAGTCTTGTAGCAGAGGCTAGAGCCTTGAAGAGGCGAAATCTCGCGCTGAGTCCTGAGCGGGCTGTGGATCACCAGAAGATGAACTGCAAGACAGGGAAACGTATCGGAGGGCCCAGGGGGTTTCCCTGGGGCAAAACCCTCCGATGGCTAAGTCAGTAGAGCTGTGGTGGAAGCAATAATGGGGAGGAGGAAAGCAGGTGCGCGAGATTCCTCTCCACCAAAGGGGTGAAGCGGATTGCTCAGGAGTTTCGAGTGTGAGTGCCTTAATGGCTCCCGTTTTTTTTCTTACCTTCCACCGGAGGGTAGCCCTGGTTTAAATAGTATGCCACCATCAGGAGTCCTGTGAGCTGAGGGGTCTCTGGCGGGAGTTACGTCCTCAACGTGGGCTTTCATGGCCTTTATCGTGGGAGCGTTATCACCTTGAAGTCCGGCGGCTTCTTGATTCCCCTGTCCGTTGGGGACTCTTAACGGCAGCATGAACGGATAATGTCTGGTCTGGCCGAGCTCCTGAAACGTCAGCCCTGTCCGGGCGATGAGCATAGCTCGGTGAAAGAAGGGTCAGGTAGGTCGGCTAACGCCTGTCTTTCCCGGGCGGGGAAACGGCTTGGACCGGACCCACCTTGTGACCTGACCATCACTCGGGCCCTCCGAGCCTAGGGGCCGCCAGGGAGAGTTGTTTCCTCAAGTGTTTGTTCATTGGGCTTTTCTTTCCTTAGTGGGCCCCGTGGGCTATCACTCGGGTGAGCTTGCCTCGTTGGACCCTGTTGGGTCTTGTTGGGCTGCTCTTTGGGTGGGCTACAGAAATCCCCCTCTACCATCTACCTATCACCAGAAAATGAAGTTTCCCACCAAAAACGGGTTGGGGGAAGTCCGAGGTAACCAGGCCACGGCTAGAAGGTGCTACAACATCTCGGTGGAAGCCTCAAGGCCGGACGGGGAGGATAAGGGCCCCAAGGGAATCGAAGGAAAGACCGTAACCACCGAGCCCGGTGGCGAATTGCTAACGGTATTCCTAAACGATGACCCGGCCCTCGGAGTAAGGATCGGAGCCAACCTACCACCCAAGGAACAGCAGCAATACAAGAAATTTCTTTCTGAGTACGTCCAGGTCTTTGCTTGGTCCGACGATCAACTCCCTGGCATACCAGAGGAGACCGTGATGCACAAGCTCAACCTCGACCCCACCGTGAGGCCCATACAGCAACGGAGAAGGAAGCATGCGCCCGAGAAGCAGGCGATCATCAAGGCGCAGGTCACCGAGGGACAAGAGACTGGCCTCTTCAGACCAGTCCGGTACCCTACGTGGCTAGCCAATGTCGTCCTGGTGCCGAAAACCACAGGCAAGTGGCGAATGTGCGTGGACTTCACCGATCTGAATAAGGCTACCCCCAAGGACTGCTATCCGCTACCGAGCATCGACCAATTGGTTGACTCAACCTCGGGCAATGAGATACTCAGTTTCCTGGATGCCTTTTCGGGTTATCACCAGATCAGAATGAATCCAGAAGACATCGAGAAGACCGCCTTCATCACCGACTGCGGCGTGTACTGCTACACTCGGATGCCCTTCGAGTTAAAGAACGCCGGAGCCACATGTCAGCGACTGGTAAATCACATGTTCGAGGGACAGCTAGGTCGGAACGTCGAGGCTTACATTGACGACATGCTCGTCAAGACCCCCAAGGCCCAAGACCACTTCACCGACCTCGCCGAAACCTTCGGCACCCTCCTGAAGTACAACATGAAGCTCAACCCCGCCAAGTGCGCCTTTGAAGTAAAATCCGGGAAGTTCCTGGGTTTCCTGGTCACTCAGCGCGGGATCGAAGCCAACCCCGACAAAGTCCAGGCCATCCTGGACATGCGCCCGCCCACGTGCATTAAAGACGTCCAGCGTCTGACAGGGCATGTCGCCGCTCTCAGCCGTTTCCTGTCTCGTGCGGCCGAACGATGCTTGCCCTTATTCAAACTGATGAGAGGACCCAAGCTAGCATCCACTACGTTCGCATGGGATAAGGAGTGCCAGACAGCGTTCACCGAGCTTAAGGAGCTCCTGGCTTCACCACCGATGCTCTCCAAGCCCGTCCCCGGCGAAGTCTTGCTGCTCTACCTCTCGGCAACGCCATCCACGGTCAGCTCGGTCCTAGTCAGAAATGACTCGGGGATCGAAAGATCGGTTTACTACACCAGCAAGGTGCTCAATGAGGCCGAACGGAGGTACCCCGCAACCGAGAAACTCGTGCTAGCGTTGGTCACCTCCGCGAGGCGTCTCCGCCCCTACTTCCAGGGGCACCCCATCACCGTGCTAACAGGTGAGCCGTTGAAGAAGATTCTGGCCCACCCCGAGGCCTCAGGGCGACTCGTCAAATGGGCCATTATGCTCGGGGCCTACGACATCTCGTACCGGCCGCGATCAGCAATCAAAGGCCAAGCGCTCGCCGACTTCATTGCCGAAAGCACCATCCCCGCCGAGGACAGGCCTCCGACCATGACCGGGCCAACCTGGGAACTGTTCGTCGATGGATCGTCCAATTCGGCAGGCAGCGGTGCGGGGATCCTCCTGAGGTCCCCCGAAGGGATAGAGCTACAGTACGCCTTAAAATTCAACTTTCAGGCGTCCAACAATGCTTCCGAATACGAGGCCCTTATCTCGGGAGCACGCATGGCCCGACGGCTGGGGGTCGAGCGAGTCAGGATCCACACCGACTCTCAACTAGTCGCAGGTCAGGTCAACGGCGAGTATGAAGCTCGGGAGGCACCCATGATCAAATACCTTCAGTTGGTCCAGAGCCTGGCCCAACAGATCGAGGGATTTGAGGTAGTCCGGATAGCTCGGGAGCAAAACTCTCGGGCGGACGCCCTCTCTCGATTGGCCTCCTCCCTAGACCCGGAAAGTACACGATCGGTCCTCCGAGAAGAGCTAGAGCGCCCGAGCATCGACACGGAGCTCCTCGCTGTTGACTCGGCCACTCCAATTGACTGGCGCTCCCCCTACCTGTCCTGGCTACAAGACTCCCAGGAGCCCTCTGACCCTCGAGAAGCCCGCCGAATGAAGTATCAAGCTCAGCGCTTCATCGTCCTCGACAACACCCTCTATCGAAGATCATTCTCCGGTCCCCTCCTGAAGTGCCTCGGTCCCGACGAGGCAGGCCGAGCCATCCAAGAGATTCATGAAGGCCTGTGCGGAGTGCACTCAGGGGCAAGGTCGCTGGCCAGAATCCTGTTATGACAGGGGTACTGGTGGCCCACCCTGCAGTGCGACTGCTCGGCCTATGTTCAACAGTGCGACCGGTGCCAGCGTTTCGACCATTTGGTCCATCAGCCGGCCACGGAACTTGTCACCCTAGCCGAGCCTTACCCTTTCGCTCGGTGGGGAATCGATATCCTTGGGCCATTCCCAACGGCCCAGTCCCAGAAGAAGTTCATCGTCGTCGCCATCGACTACTTCACCAAGTGGATCGAGGCCGAGGCTACGGCCAGGATCACCGAGACAGTCGTTGGGGGCTTTGTTTGGAAATTGATCATTTGTCGCTTTGGCATCCCCCGAGTGATAGTAAGCGATAACGGTCAGCAATTCGACTCTCGATACTTCCGAGACAGATGCGCCGACCCAAATATCCGCAACCACTTCACTTCGGTCGCCCACCCCAGGCCAACGGGCTGGTTGAAAATGCCAACAAGACTATCTTGAAAGGCATAAAAACCAGACTCGGCAAGGCTAAGGGTAGCTGGCTCGAGGAATTGCCTAGCGTACTATGGTCGCACCAAACAACCCCCAGGACGGCAACCGGTGAAAGCCCTTTTCAGTTGGTATACGGCACCGAAGCCATCGTTCCATTGGAGATCGCCAATCCGTCTCTCCGAGTGATCAGCTTCTCACTCGAGGCAAACGGGCAAAAGTTGCTCGAGAACCTCGACCTGGCAAGCGAACTCCGAGAGATCGCGAACGTCCGGGCAACGGAGTACCAGCGCCGCCTCACCCGGTGCTACAACACCAAAGTCTGAGACAGACGTTTCCAACCGGGGGACTTCGTCCTCAGGAAGGCCGAAGCCTTCGACCACTAGAGGCGGTGGGCAAGCTATCCCCTAACTGGGAAGGCCCCTACCGAGTGGTCGAGACGCTCGGGAAAGGTGCGTACAGGTTAGCAACAATGGAAGGGGAACCTATTCCTCGGACATGGAACGCAGCCGCACTACGCAGATTCTACTTTTGAAATTGTACAGCAAAATGGACGGAATAAATCCCTGTTCTTTTCATTCCAAACCATTGGTACATCAGGTAGGCAAATGCCAGTACATCACATAGCAAAAATAAAACAAAAAATCTGTCTAACATCGCTTCAAAGGGTCATCGCCCGACTGACTCGGTCTTGATCTCCTCGCGTCCAGCCACTGACTCTGCCTCATGCAGAAACTGGCTCGGACAAAAGGTGGTCGAGCCAGTTGGCTCGGATGGCTCGTGACAAAGGTGACAGAGGGACTTCAGGAGGAAGGCCACCTTTAAATGTTGAGGAAGGCTACCTCCCAAGTTGGCAACAACCAGGAAAAAGGAGCGCCGTGAAGGCCTCCCCTCTTCCAATCTGCCAACTCCTTGGAAGGAAGGAGAGAGCAAGCAGCCCCCGAAGAGTGAAAGAAATGAAGAGCAGAAGAGGGAGAAAGAGGCTGCAGACGGAGGAAGGCCTCGGTGAGGAGGGAGCTTGATACGCCTCCTCCCCTCACACGGAGGGAAGTGACGGCAGACTCCCCTGATGCCCCCATCCGTCCTCCGCCTCGGCGTCCACTCGGAAGCCTCGCCGGAGCTAAGGAGAGGCCAACGGCATGCTTCCGCACGCCGAAGTCCTCCCCAGATCTGCGCGGCGACCGTAGGACCCGTCTCGTGCACGCGCGGCGACCGTGGGATCCATTCAACATTACAAGACAGCGGGAGCCCGCCGCTCCCCGCCGTCGGCGGCATTGCCCTCCGAAGGATCCTCCATGCTCCGAATGCAAAGGCACAACGCAGAGTGAAAAAGAAGGAACGAGGAAAGACTGTTAGAGAAAATCCCAAGCAGTGGAGAGGAAAGGGCGCCTTTCGATCCTTCTTATAGGCCAAAGGAGGCTACACGCCTTAAATGACTCCCCCTCGGAAACACGCCAAAGGATTTCTCCCCTGAATAGTCACCTCCAACTCCTCGTTTCCCGCCCTAGCGGGATTCACGAAGCGGCCTGACATTCAAAGCATGAGGGAACGGAAGGATGCCCCGTCAGAAGCCTACCAAAACAGCGTGCGAAAACCGTGCAGGACATATCGGCACCTCCCAACTACTCAAGATCCGCCAACCAAATCACGGCAAGGACAGTACTCAAACAGAGCAAGTCATTTATTATCACACCAAAGGAAAACCCTCTAAAAAGAGGAAAGAGAGACAAAAAGGGAAAGAGGCAAAATACATCAGGCCTCGGGCCCACTTTGACGTTCGAGACTGGCGGAAGGAGACGCGTCACCCCCGGCGCCTTCGGTGACGGCCGGCTCGGACACTGACCTCGCCTGTGCGAGAACTATCCCGGTCGTGAGCCCTCCCGAGACGCCCGGAGCCGGTGACCCCGACGGAGGCGACCCCTCCGAACCTTCCCCAACCGACGAAGAAGACCTGGAAACCGACTCATCCGAGTCGTAACACTAGCCAAAGGGGAACTCGATCGTGGGGTTTTGTTCATTGGCGCAGTCTACCGCCCAGCGATAGCCCTGCTTGAACCCCTTTCGAGCACCCCGGCGTAGCGCTACCTCGTAATAGGGTAGGGCGGCTTCCACCAGGTCGGCCGAGTAAGCATGCGAGCTCCTGTAACGCTCGATTGCCTCCGCCTCGATCTGCCCCGCCCTTCCGACGAGCTCGACCCGAGCCCGCTCCGCCTCGGCCGCACGCTCCTCTGCCCGGGCCCGGTCCACCTTAGCCTCAGCTCGGAGACGCTCTACCATCTCCGCCCTATCTAGCAGCTCGACACGTTCAAGCTCCCAGCGATTGTCTAGCTCGAGGTGACGCAGACGCTCCTCCTCCAGGGATCGGCTTGCCCTCTCAAGAGACTCTCGGGTCTTGGCGAGCTATTCGGCCAGCACCCCGGCTTCCAGTCGGCTCGCCCGCGCCACCTCCCGGAACGCGGAGAACTCCTGCCGGAGCCCCTCATGCTCCCCCTCGAGTCGGGCCAGTTTCCTCTCCCATCCCCCAAGGGTCCAGGCAAGGTTCGACCGCTCCGCCTCCATCCGTGCGTGCGCCTCCGCCATCAAAGCCACCCACCGAGCTATGACCAGGCCACCCTCCATCAGAACATCAAGGAGCCCGGGGGGGTATTGCGCCTTTCTCCCCCCTTCGTCCTTACGGCAATCGATCGGCAGACCCGATACAGGTCGCCCGTAATGCCGAGCCATTCCAAGGGCTCCGGCAGAGGGGACCGCTCCGCCCGGGGCACCCCGCCAGAAGGCTCTGCTTGAGCGACGGGACCGGCCGCCTCGCGCGCCACGGTCGGTTGGGGTTGCGACACCTCCCCGGGCGAACCCCCAACCTCGACCGATGCCGCGGGACCGACCGCACCGGGAGCTCCAAGCACCTGGGGCTGCAACGCCCTAGCGGGCGAACCCCCAGCCCTGCCTGTCTCGGCCCGCACCTCGCTGGCCGGGACGTCGCCGCCTCTGGCCGACCCCTGGGCCTCAGCGTCAGCTACTTCAGCATCGGCCCCCTCTACCCCCGTGGGGGGGAGAGCCGACCTATCGCCGCCCTCTGAAGGGCCCCCGGTCTCCTCGGCCCCCTCTCGCCTGGCAAGTGGGGGAGCTGGCCCCTAGGGGTCGGCCCCATCTTGCCCCTGAGAGGGGAGCACCGCCGAGCCGGAGTCGCCCCCGGCGGTAGGAGGGAGACCTGCCTTCTTGGCCCGTTTCTTGGCCTTCGTGGCCTCCCGCAACTTTCCCACCATGGGGTCCTTGCGCTTCGTACCTGCTGGCCGTGAAGACCCCCCGGGGGCTACCCCCTTGCCCTTGTCCCGGGCTTGGGCGCGACCCGCGGGAGCCTCTGGTTCGTCGGCCGCCGAGTCATCTTCTCCCAGATCGATGACCTCAGCAGTTTCCTCCAGAGGTTCCCGCCTCACGTCTGCAACAAAGAAAGAAGACCTGGTCAGGAGAAGAAAAGTAACTACCACCCCAGGAGAAGAACCTCGAGAGCAGTACCTGTCGACGTCAACCGCGTAAGCAAGCACCGTTCGATGTTCTCCGGCGTCACCAGCTCCTCGGTCGATTGGCGGTTATCCAGCAGACGGGCGGCCTGCCGCTCCACATGGGGAGGGAACTCCTCCTGGCGAGGAGGAAGATTCGGGTGAAAGTTGGGCGAGATTGGGCATCTCCAAAACTCATCCGTCGCCTCCGCCTTCACCCAGAAGAATTGGGTCTTCCACCCCTTGTGCGAGGAATCCTTCGCAGCGAGGGAGATGCAACTCATGTTCCTCCTCGCCTGGATGAAGTAGAAGCCCTTCCCCGTCGACGGGTGCGCCTTCAACTTAAAAAAATAATGAAAGAGGTCCAAGGAAGGAAAAATGTCGTGCTGACGACAGAGAATCCGAAAGGTAGAGAGGAGGAGATACGAGTTGGCCACCAACTGAATAGGCGCCAACCGGAAAAACTCGAGAAGCTGGAGTACAAGGGGCTCGAAGGGGAGGCGGAACCTGCTCTTCCAAGCTAGAAGGAAAGTGCAAATGTGCCTCGTACGGCTGTCCAGACTCGTCTCGTACGGGGCGGCGGTAGCAAAGCTATACCTGAGAGGCAAGCGAAAGCGATGCTCCAGCTTCCTCACCTCGGCCTCCCCCAACTCACTGCAGTTGGGGACGGGCTCCCACCTCACCTGCCCGATTTCCAAAGGCAGACCAGCCATCGAGCCGGAAGATGATCCCTCGCACGAACTCGAAGACTCCGGAGGGGAAGGAAGTTGCCGGACCGCCTCCGCGGTTATCCTCGCCAACTCCTCAAACGCCGCCGCAAGACTTCGCGCCTCCTCTGTGCCCTCACGGCGCATCAAGGAGCCCCAAAAGCAAAGAAACTAAGGAAAGCCCAAAACCCTGGAAAGCCTAGAACGACGAACAGCGCCCAATGCCTATAAAACCCTGGAGGGAGGCGATGCGTCGTTCCATGCTCCGAGAAAAGGGGGGGCCCTTCGTTTCAAATCCGTCAGGATCATCATTATGGGCCCAGGCGACCACTACACGTGGCCCCACAACGCCAACAGAATTCCACCCACCTGAGCCACGCCGGTCCAAAGCCTCGAAAACTACTCGACCGAGCCTCCATGGCTCGGGAGTAGGAGGGGGACAAGTGGAGAGGGGGATTTCTGTAGCCCACCCAAAGAGCAGCCCAACAAGACCCAATAGGGTCCAACGAGACAAGCTCACCCGAGTGATAGCCCACGGGGCCCACTCAGGAAAGAAAAGCCCAATGAACAAACACTCGAGGAAACAACTCTCCCTGGCGGACCCTAGGCTCGGAGGGCCCGAGTGATGGTCAGGTCACAAGGTGGGTTCGGTCCAAGCCGTTTTCACGTCCGGGAAAGACAGGCGTTAGCCGACCTACCCGACCCTTCTTTCACCGAGCTATGCTCATCGCCCGGACAGGGCTGGCATTTCAGGAGCTCGGTTGGACCAGACATTATCCGTTCATGCTGCCGTTAAGAGTCCCCAATGGACAGGGGAATCAAGAAGCCGCCAGACTTCAAGGCGATAACGCTCCCACGATAAAGGCCATGAAAGCCCACGTTGAGGACGTAACTTCCGCCAGAGACCCCTCAGCTCACAGGACTCCTGACGGCGGCATACTATTTAAACCAGGGCTACCCTCTGGTGGAAGGTAAGAAGAAAAATGGGAGCCATTAAGGCACTCACACTCGAAACTCCTGAGCAATCCGTTTCACCCCTTTGGTGGAGAGGAATCTCGCGCACCTACTTTCCTCCTCCCCATTATTGCTTCCACCACAGCTCTACTGACTTAGCCATCGGAGGGTTTTGCCCCAGGGAAACCCCATGGGCCCTCTGATATGTTTCCCTGTCTTGCAGTTCATCTTCTGGTGATCCACAGCCCGCTCAGGACTCAGCGTGAGATTTCGCCTCTTCAAGTCTTAATTGATGGAATTCATTACCTCCACACTATTTCAGCTCACCCAGTTCTCATTGAATGTGATTCATATGTCCTTGATCGAGTAATCAATAAGGAATACCAATGTCCTTGGTCTATTCTTTCATGTGCCAGAGAGATTTGGAGATCCATTAATTAGCATGATAGGATTGTTCATACTTATAGAGAAGGAAACAAAGTTGTTGATCTCTTGGCTTCCTTAGCATGCTCATCCAAATGTAATGTCTTTTTCTCTTACAATGAGTTACCCTGTGCTATAAAGGGTGAGGCTCGTATGGATAAGCTGGGAATGCCCAGCATCCGTTTGATGTAATCAATATTCCTGCTATTTAGCAATAAAATTCACCCCCTAGTGGCCGATGGTCATCCCATCTGCACCTAGGTAGGGTTTTCTGGAGTTAAAAAAGAATAAGTGAAAATCCGACTACCTTATAAAAATCCAGAAAAATGGTAAACATGTTAAGGTCGATGTAGTTAGCATTTTTGTCTTCTGTGTTGGACCCATTAAAAATCCGTAGTTAGATCTAATTAGGGTTTAAGCCCTTAAGTGCACACTTTTTGACCCTTACCTAACCTTGGATTAAAACACGAAATTGAGGCTTAATACTCGACCAAATTAACTCAAATCGGAGGCAAATGAACGGCCTTGATCTGAGGATCGAAAGCCCTCTATCTATTTCTCAAAACCCTAACCCTAGAAGGCGCAGCCGGCCGAGTTTGATTGAGTCAACCTTTTCGGCTCCGTTTCCAACACGTCACTTGCCCCTTCAAATTCCCCCAGCTCCGAACTCTCCAGAAGATGTGTGAGCTATAGATAGAAAGCTCTTCGACCCTAGTTTCATTTGGTAGCAGCTGTGTCGACAGAGGAGTCAGATCTGGGGAGATATCTGGCGATTACTGAAGGTGTGTCGGCAGGCCGTCGTCTACCTTCTTCCTTCCTTGTTTCTTCAATTGAGGTAGGAAATCTCAACCAAAATTCGAACATGAATACATCATTTTATTCCTCTCGACGAGATCTATCCAGTGGGACTGAAAGCCCCAATTGTTATCAGGTGTCTAGAGAGCTATCGAGGCTTTTGTGAAGGGTTAGCAAGTTCGTTCTTCTTATCTAGCATCATATTTCAACCTTCGATTTAGGTAGGTTTAATAGGCTAAACTCTAATTAACTTACATGATGTAATCAGCATGTTGTTAGCTTTCATTTAACGTAGAAAGCCCTAAAATTCATGAAGCATGTTTAGAGAATTTCTGTTCGTAGTAACAGCATGTTTAGACCTAGTTTTTGATGTGTTCATCCGAGTTGATTTCTGATTTTGAAGTATTAATCCTGATCCACATGAACCATATCATATATGGTTGGATCCAGCATCGAAGTAGCTTTCTTTTGGTGCAAGAAGCCCCAAATTTCGTTCTGTATATTGAGAGAATTTTACGTTTTAGTCACAGCATGTCATAATTAGGGTTTCCCGTGTTCTTACCTTAATAAATCTCGATTTCAACAACTGATTATGAAATTGGCCCTTCAGTTAGATAGTATTCTCTATTAGCTTTCCAACGGTACCAAAAGCCTCTTTTTTGGAGCTCATGTCCATGATTTATTAGCATTTTAGACCAACCCTATCAACCCCCTTAGCTTCCCGGCGTTCATCGGACGCGGAAGGGACGACCGGAGACGACCAGAGATGGACGGTCACACGATAGACCGCACAACTCAAGCCCAGACCTGACCCTGGCTTAGTCAGTAGTTAAACGGTTCCATAATGACCACAAAACTAGTTGGATGGTTCAAAACTGACCACACATCCACTCCCAGCAGGATAAACGGTCCAAACAGGACCACATAACTTGAACGGCCCTGCAGGTGGCCGCACAAGTACTTGGGCAGCCCTGCCCAGGGCCGCACAACCCAGGGATGGGTGGCCCTGGCCTAGACCACCCAACCCACATGGGCGGCCCAGACAGAACCGCCCAACCCTTGGGCGGCCCTGACAGAACCGCCCAACCCCCTGGTCAGCTTTTTAGCCCCGTTTCAGCCCCTGTTAAGCCCGATAGTTATACGGTCCAATCCTAATCGTTTATCTAGACAGAAAACCACTTAATACTAGTTCTAATGCATTCATTTTAGTGTTCTAAATGGTAATTAGTAAAATAGAAACTCATATGATTACTGGTTAATTATGTAACTAAATTTTCTGTTAATTACTTATTATTCGTGCATACGCGACTTACGCGATCTTGTTCATTAGCTTATCATCTTGAATCATTCTTTTTGGCATCTTGACTTAATGTATAACTTAATCCTTGTTAATTTGACATGAAATTAGGATTAATATGGTCATTAGCTTGCTGTTTAGCTACTGTACTACAGCAGAACATCGTGTTTAACTTTCTGACTTTTAACAAGTCGTTAGCCGATTCGCGTGCTAGTATTGGTTTTACCCCCGGAAACTCTATCTGGCGGTCTTACCATCATCTTGGAACCTTGTTATACCCCTGTTAAGAACCTGTTTAATCTCCAGCATACATCGTTTTATGTGTTTAAACCGCTGGTTAACTCTTGGATCAAATCGGACGACGAGAGGCATGCGCGGTTAGTAGGTGACCGCATATCCTCTTAGGCGGCCCAATTATGACCGCATATCCTTATACGGACCAGTAAGGACCGTATATCTTGTTCTTGGGCCTTAATGTCTTCTGGACATGAGCGGCCCAGATTACACCGTTCATACCTTAGAGCGGCCCACTGTCAGCCGTTCTTTCTTGACCTCGCGGGCTAAGTTTCAGTCCAATTCCTGTATGTACAGCCCTGTGTTAACCGTATATACCCTTGAGCGGCTCTCTTATGACCGCACATCTCTTGGAGATGAGTTTGACCGTGTTTTGTACTCTTGAATCTAAGGACAAGGTTAGTCCTTTAAATATGAACTTATGACAGTAATTCCTCTGATTAATTGCCCATTAAAAATTGACTGAATGTCTAGACGGATGGGGCTTTGGACCCACTAAATCATTGACAACGCACCGTAGGGGCCCGGTTTGGTCCTGGGGAGTGTGCCCGAAAATTATTGAGCCCATGGGATGTTAATGACATGGTGAGGCAGTGCACCGAAATACTTGCTTGTTTGTTGCGTCTATGACAAAATATCTTGTTACTTGTTACTTGTTACTTGATCATGATTGAATTGATATTACTTGCTTGTTGGCCAATTCTTTATTACTATCTCCTGTTGTAAATTCTTGTACTTGTTATCTTGTTAATTCTTGGCATCTTATATTCTTGACCTTGCAAGATATTTTTATTACGTCGTTTCATTATATCGTTATCGTCATTTATTTCTTTTTAGCATGGCATGTGAAAATGTAATTAACTTGTTAATCATGTAAACTTGCCTGTTACTTCCTACTGAGCGTCAGCTCATAGTTGTTGTTTCCCCCCCTTTCCAGGCTATTCAGGTGATGAGCTTACCATCGGGGATGGGTAGGAGTGATGTCTTGAGTGCACCAGTTCTAGAGTGGTGTTGGCAGTGTTATCCTATTAGTTGTGCTTTAGAGAGTATTTAGCTTCAGTTATGTTGTTAATGTTTAGTGTTTTATATCTCAGTTGTATTAAGTTGATTTGAAGATTATTGTATCAGTTATGGTTTGTTTAATGATCAATAAGTTATTTCCATTTCATAACACTTGTATTATATTTAGATTAGCTCTCTCTCTTTCCTACTAGCTAGTTTCTAACTGTACGTCCCGAGTTTCCGCATCGGGGCGTGACAGATATTCTCCTTGACACTTTGCTTGCCTCGTTCTGCTAGAAAATTCCATATCTTGATTTAATTGATATATCATCTTTTCGTTTGGCGATCATTCAGGTACAATAGTGTTGCATTCATGTAACATGTAATTACTTTAAGCTAACTTGTTCATGAGATATAATTGCTACTGAGCGTTCGCTCATCCAGTTCATTCCAACATTTTTCAGGTAATCCGGTGGCTAGCGAGACCGAGACTCACACGGGAAGGACAAGTGTGCAAGAGAGCTCTGGAGTTTAGTGGACCCGAGTCTTTTTTCTTTCTTAAGTCTATTCGGGAGTCTCTTGTTTAGTTTATCATGTCTAAGACCGTTAGTGTGTCATTCTTTTCCATTTATAGTGATGTAGTTGAGTCTTTTAATTTGGAATTCGAAATTTGTAAAAGCCTTATATTTGAAATAAAATTTTATTATTACTCTAAATTATTTGGTCTTATGTTTCATGCTCTTGATTATTCACGACTATTTAACAGTCACGTTCCGAGCCAATGACACGTTCCGCTGCTATCGGTTCGGGGCGTGACAGAGGTGGTATCAGAGCTTCAGCTTTCAAATCCTTAGGTCATTAAGTCCAAGAGATAGGTTGAGTATCCTTGTCGGTCGTCCTATAGGGATTCTGTCAGAATTGGGTAGAGCTTGGGGTAAAATTATAAAAGAATGATAAGATATTTAAGTCTCCTTATTATTCTTAAGTCAATAATTAATCTCCCCAATTATTCTTGCAGGAACAAAATGGAGGCATCTAAGCCGAGCTTTATCCTTAAGATGGTATTGGTAGATATCCAAGCTTATGCAGACCTTGTTAGAAGAGTCCAGGAGTTAGAGAAGGCAGTGGAAGAAAAAGAGAGAGTTGAAGGGAAAGACCAAGCCAATAATTCTGGGAAGGTTACTACAACCAAAAAAAGGCCAAATGAGGGTGGTAGTTTCCAAGGATGTAAGAACTCCAAAATGTGTAAGAAGTGTAAGAAGGGTAAAGGTTGGGTAACTCCTATAGACCCATCTCAAGAAAGGTGCCAGTATTGTGGAAGGAAAAATCATCAATCAGAGGCCTACTGGCAAAAGATAGGAGCGTGTCTATGTTGCGGGAGTTTAGAGAATAGGATACCTAAATGTCCTACCAGGAACCGCCGAGGAAAGACTCAAGCCTCGGTGGAAGCAGAGACCACAAGGGAAGAAATCATGGAAGGTACCCCTTATCCTTAATCCCGAACTTAGTTCTTCCATTCCATATATCTTACATTCCTTTACTTGCAAAGTTATCTTAGTAAATAGTAGATCCCCATTCTAGAGGTAGAAGATGAAGTGAATTTGGGGACCAAATTCCTTTAAGTGGGGGAGGGTGTAATGCCCGAAATTTTTGAAGGCTAAATAGGAATAGAAATTATATATGTATTATTATGTATACATTCACGATTTGAAAAGAAAAAGATAACCTACACCTAATTATATTTATATATTCCTCCAAATAGTTAATAATATTGAATAAATAAGAATTTGGGGTATATTACTCTTAGGATAAATAAGTGGCTAATTAATATTTCCTTTTTGAAAGAGAGTAAATATTTTCCAAGGATCGAACCTACCTCTCATACCCAGGTCAATGACTAATAAAATAATTAAAGTAAATGAAACTATGAGGGATAAAAACCCCATATGAAGTATTACCTTAAGTAAACTCACAATCGATAAAGACCCTAGTATATGGAAATGGGCCTAAACAAATATTCACAGGGTTCACGTATATAAGGGAATGGCCAAATCAAATGATGCAAAACTGTGTGAACCAAAGCCCAACCCATGGAATATATATATATATATATATATATATATATATATATATATATATATATATATATATCTACATACCCATATGCATGAATGTGGGCCCTCACAAGTACACCTATAAGAAGCACACACCATTAAAAATATATAAACTTTTAAACCCTTGAATACCCTAATACACAGGATGCCGAAATAATAGGGAGCCATAGCTTATGATGACCCACGTACGTGGGCATTAAACCCATAAACATGAAGAAAGAATCCCACAACCCATTCGAACATACCCAACCCAATAGAGGCTTCGAACGTAGTTTTTGCATGAGAACCCTTTAGGGTTTCGGCAAGGGTTAAAGGTAGTCGGCCGTTAATATAGTAGGGATTAAACAAGGCATGGAAAGTCTTAAAACCTTCCCGTTACAGACCTTCGAACCCTCTAGAAATACCCACCGTTGACCAACCCAAATGCCCATTCGAACTTAGCAAAAGCCCAACTTAATTACCTCACATGTCAAGGGCACTTTTACGAATATAATAAACAGTATGGCTTTTATAAACTAAACCCTTCCCAATTCGATCGAAGGCCGCATTAGAAGGTGCCTGCAGTTTAAGGAATTTTTGAGGGTCATTAGGATTCATATAGAGTAGGTATTAATCTTATTAGGATTTCTACAAAGGGAGATTGCTTCCCAATAGGATCCTAACATCTCAAACCTATAAATAAACCCTCGTCAAGCAAGCCAGGGTCGCTGATGTTCGTATTAGTTTCTCTTTACCGAACCCCACCATCGAACGAGAAGAAGATAGCATGTGCCTCCTTCCTTTCTTCTTCTTCTTCCCTTCCTCACGAGCGGGCCTCTGTTCTCCTCTGCGTGACCCCTGTTGCGGTTGTAACGAGGTGGAGGAACGATTGTGGAGAAGAGCCTACCGTTTCTTCTGGTGTTGCTGCTGCACACTTCTCCTTCCTCCGACGGTTGCAAAGAAGTCATCTTCTTTCTGCAGTGCATCATCCTCATCCTGTCATCCTACTAGAGAAGCTGTCGCTTCTTATATTTTCTTCTACCATAAGAGTGCTGCTGAAGAGTCGCTACTACCATCCTTCTATTATCTTCTCTGTTCAGAATCCTGAGTGACCCAAAAGGTAGGTGTTCTCAAGTACAAAGCCCAACAAGTTAACTAGAAGCATGCATATAAGCCTTGTAGCATTGATTCCATGGTTACAGTTTTGAGTTTTCTGAGTTTCATTGAAGAGCGACCAACATTTAGGCGCTATTTTATATGAGCGACCCTGCACACGGTCGCTATAACCCTAAGTAATTAATAAATACTCCATGTTTAAAATTTAATAACTATGTAACCTAATGACCAAATTAAAGCATGAACATAGTTCTGGAATCCTATAATTTTTCTCTTCCTGCCCATATATTCACTTCTACAAAAAATTTATTTATTAAGAAAGTTACACTATTCATGTTAAATTGCATAAGAATGAAAGAACGCCTGAGACCCTGTCACTATTCAATATAGCGCCCTAGACCTGGGCGCTATATACTGAAATAGTGGCCCAGCCCAGGGTGCCAATTACTATGAGCACATATTGTCCAGGACTGATATATATATAATATGAAATTCTTAAACTTGAACGACTTAACAAGCAGACTCTATTTTATAAAATGATGGCACTGTCAAAGGCACCAATTTTCCTGAGTTCTTGTTTTTCCCAAGTGTTTCCTGTGACCCATACCGTGGGTATCTATTGGCACTATATCTCGGTCTATAGATATAGTCCCGCGTTTCTCAATGGTTTCACGATTACCCCACTATTTCTCGGTGATGAGTGAGCCCTCTGCGGGATATTCCTTCCTTCGGATTGGTGATTTTATCATAGAGACCTTCATAAGTCTACGCGAAACCTTGGATTCCCTCAAGGCCGTCAAGCAGGTTGTATCCTAAAAACCCATGACACCATATTATGTCACGTCACTCTAAAGAAACGTGATGCATTAGCCCTCTTAGAGCGCTGTTCTGGCCTCTATGAGAAGTGTTCTGTCTGTCAATAATTAATGACATTGACCTAGGCACCGGAAAGAATTGGCGACCTTCTCAGTGCCGTTATTCACTAAATAGCGACCAAGGACTTGGCGCTATTCTTTCTAGCTTGTTCTATTCATAGAAATAAGGCGACCATTCGTATGGGTGCAAGTTTCTGAAATCACGGTAGCCTGATGGGTGCCATTTACCACGGTTCATGATATGTCTTGTTTTCCGCAATGATTGATGATGAGTCATCCTTGTTTCTATCCATGACTTCCTTCCTTGATGAAATCTACCTTATCATCCTACAAGGTTCGTTCCTTTGGAATTCTATATTGGCTATAACTATGGTGGATGTCAAAAATATACATGACCCAATACCTGCGCATTTAAGGCCCGATCTGGTCTTGGGAGGAGCACCCGAAAGTACTTGTGCCCATGGGAGCTATATTGATCACGGTGTGTCATTGCACCGAAGTACTTGTAGTTCTAGATATGGCATTCCACTCTCTCTCTCGTGACTTTACTTGCTATTACTTGTGTGCGTGACTCATCGTGGTACTTGCTAGAACTTTAAATATCTCGTAACACTATTCTATAAACACATGCTTGATATTCTCCTTGACACTTTGCTTGTCCCGTTCTGCTAGAAAATTCCATATCTTGATTTAATTGATATATCATATTTTCGTTTTACGATCATTCATGTACAATAGTCTTGCATTCATGTAACATGTAATTACATTAAACTAGCTTGTTCTTGAGATATAATTGCTGCTGAGCGTTCGCTCATGCAGTTCATTCCAACATTTTTCAGGTAATCCGGTGGCTAGCGAGACCGAGACTCACACGGGAGGGACAAGTGTGCAAGAGAGCTCTGGAGTTTAGTGGACCCGAGTCTTTTTTCTTTCTTAAGTCTAGCAGGGAGTCTCTTGTTTAGTTTATCATGTCTAAGACCGTTAGTGTGTCATTCTTTTCCATTTATAGTGATGTAGTTGAGTCTTTTAATTTGGAATTCAAAATTTGTAAAAGACTTATATTTGAAATAAAATTTTATTATTACTCCAAATCATTTGGTCTTATGTTTCATGCTCTTGATTGTTAACGAATGTTTAACTGCCACGTCCCGAGCAAACGACATGTTCTGCTGCTATCGGTTCGGGACGTGACAAACACACTCCCAAAAATTGACAATAATCGCTTGTGCTTTTTCTATCTAATTTGCATCCAGCATAGTCTGCATCAGAGTAAGAAATCAGATTGAACTCACAAGATGCAGGGAACCCTAGTCCTACATCATTAGTGCTAGCAAGATATCTGAAAATATGCTTCATTGCACTCATGTGTGACTCCCTAGGACTTGCTTGAAATCTAGCACATAGGCAAAGACTGAATTGTATATCTAGTCTAGATGCAGTAAGATACAGTAGGGATCCAATCATACCTCGAAAGGTCTTTGCATCTACCATTTTACCTTTCTCATCAACATCTAAGCTTGCATTAGTGCTCATCGGAGTTGCTATGGGTTTCAGATTCTCCATCTTGTATTTCTTTAGCAGCTCTTGAATGTACTTAGTCTGGCTTATAAAACAGCCATCTGGAGTCTGATTAACCTACAATCCAAGGAAGAACTATAATTCATCCATTTGACTCATCTCAAACTCACTCGTCATTAATTCAACAAATTCCATACACAAGTCAGATTTCATGGAACCAAACACTATATCATCAACATAGACTTGTGCAAGGAGAATGTCATTTTTCTCAACTTTTGAAAACAAGGTTTGGTCAACCTTACCTCGTGTGAACCCTTTGCCTGTGAGGAAACTACTTAACCTGTCATACCACGCACTAGGAGCTTGCTTTAATCCATAAAGAGCCTTATCTAACTTAAAGACATGCATGGTCAGGAAGATCTGAGGATTCAAAGCCAGAAGGTTGTTCAAGATACACTTCCTTCTTGATTAGACCATTAAGGATGGCACTTTTTACATCCATCTTCTAAAGTTTTATGCCATGGGAGCATGCAAATGCAAATAGAATCCTAATGGCCTCTAGTCTGGCAATAGGGGTAAAAGACTCTTCAAAGTCAATACCGAATTCTTGGTTGTACCCCTTTGCTACAAGTCTAGCTTGTTTCTCACAATTTTACCTTCTTCACTGAGTTTATTTCTGAAGACCCACCTTGTGCCAATGACAGATTGGGACGTGGGTCTTGGAACTAGACGTCATACTTTGTTCCTTTCAAATTTATTTAATTCTTCATGCATGGCAGTTATCCAGTTCTTATCTTTCAAGGCTTCATCAATGTTTTTCGGTTCAATCTGAGACACAAAAGCCAATTGATCTATTTCTTCATGAATTCTTAGTTGAGACCTAGTTCTAGGAGGATCATGCATACTGCCAATGATGCTATCTAATGGATGATCTTTGAGCACTCGAATATTTGATGCATTAATACCTTCATTTTTAGAGTTGATCCTTTGATCACTTGACTCACCTAGGTCCCTGGCTGGCCCTACTTCCACTTCTTTCTATTCTTGCTCCTACTTTCCATCCAGGAATTCCTCATCATCTTGTTTCCTACAAGGCATACTTTTGTCAATTTCAGAATTTGTTTCAACAAAAGTGATATGTGGCGACTCTTTCACAGTTTGGTCTTTGATATTAAAGACTCTTGAAGAGGCGTGATCTCGCGCGGGTCCTGAGCGGGCAGAGGATCACCGAATTGTGAACTGCAAGAAAGGGAAACGGATCAAGAGGCCTAGGGATGAGTCCCTGGGGAAAACCCTCCGATGCTTAAGTCAGTAGAGCTATGGTGGGAGCAATAAAAGGGGGAAGTAGCTTCTGCACCAGATCCCTCTCCACCAGAAGGGTGAAGTGGTTCCTGCTCAAGAGTTTTGAGCATGTGGTTGCCCTTACCTTTCGCCGGAGGGTATCCCTGGTTTAAATAGTGCACCGTCTTCCTGAGTCCTGTAAGTCGAGGGGTTTCAGGTGGGAGTTATGTCCTCAATGTGGGCTTTTACTGCCTCATCGTGGGAGCGTTATCGCCTTGGGGAGCTGGAGTCCATCACCCTTATAAATTCCTGCTCACAGAGGACTCTTAACGGCTACATAGATAAGCAATCGACGGTCGACCGTTTCAAGCTGAGGGGGGCCAGCCATATCCGGGCGATGGGCCTAGCTCGGACGGAGATGGGTCGGAACGATCGTGTGCACCTCCCTATATCCTGGCTGAGGATGGATCGGGCGTAGATCATTCTGATGACCTGATCGTCGCTCGGGCCTTCCGAGCCTGAGGGCCGCCTAGGAAGGTTGGGTCCCCGAGCGATCTTTTATTGGGCTTTTAATCCGGAGTGGGCCCTGTGGGCTATCACTCGGGCGAGCGTGGCCTTGTTTGGTCCTGATGGGCCTAGTTCGGCTGCTCTTTGACTGGGCTGTAGAAATCCCCCTCTCCACTTGTCCCCCTCCTACTCCCGAGCCAGGGAAGGCTCGGAAGAGTAGATGTTTTAGGGTTTAGGACCAGCGTGGCTCAGGTGGGTGGAGATCTGGTGGTGTGAGTAAGCCACGTGTCGTGGTCACAAGGCCCGTAATGATGGTAATCCTGGCGGATTTGAAATGAAGGGGCCCCCTTTTCTCGGAAGTCGGAACGGCGCGCCGCCTTCTGCGAGGAGATATAGGCGTTTGGGCGTTCTTCGACATTCCAGACTTCCTCCGTTTTTAGGGTCTAGCCTCCCTTCGAGTTTCTAGGCTCCTTGATGCGTCGTGACGACACGACAGAAGAGCAGAGGCTTGCGGCGGCATTCGCAGAGTTGGCCGAGGCGACGGCTGAGGCCATCCGGCAGCTCCCTCTTCCCCCAGAGTCTTCGGGGTCGCGAGAGTGCTCTTCATCGAGCTCTTCCTCAGAATCCATGGCTGACCAGCATTCGGGGGAGTGGAGCGATGAGCTCGTGGCGAAGGTGCCGGTCCCCAACTGCAGCGAGCTAAGGGAGGCTGAGGTGAGGAGGTTAGAGCACCAGTTCCGCCTTCCCTACAGATACTACTTCGTTGCCGCCGCCCCGCATGAGATGAGCTTGGACTCTCGTACGGGCCATTTCTGCTCCTTCTTTTTGGCGTGGAAGAGTGGGTTCCGTCTCCCTTTTGAGCCCTTCATCCTCACGCTCCTCAAGTTTTTCTCGCTGGCGCCGGTCCAGCTGGTGGTCAATTCATATCTTCTCCTCTCCGGCTTCCGCATCCTCTGCCGTCAGTGCGGGGTCCCTCCTTCCCTGGACCTCTTCCACTATTTCTTTGAGTTGAAAGCGCATCCTTCGGCCGGAAAGGGTTTCTATTTCATCCAGGAGAGGAGGAATAGGAGCTGTATTTCACTGGCGGGGAAGATTCTTCTCATAAGGGATGGAAAACCCAGTTATTTTGGGTGAAGACGCACGTGATGGGGGAATCCTAGGAGTGCCCAGTGATCCCAAACTTCCACCCGAATATCCCCTCCCGGCAGGACGAGTTCCCTCTACAGGTGGAGGAGTACGCCATTTTGCTGAAGCATCGCTGATCCACAGAGGAGCTGGTCACTCCGGAGAATGTGGAGCGATGTCTCCTCACACGGCTGCTCCCATCAGGTTCACACGCCACGAGCCTGACTCTTCTTTGGGTGTCGGGGTTGCCTTTGCATTTCTGACCGTCTTCTTCTTTTGTGCAGATAACAGGCGGGAGCCTCTGAAGGAGGCCGCTGAGGTGGTCGATCTTGGCGATGACTCGGCTGATGGAGAACCGGCCGCTTTAGAAGGTCGCTCCCAAGCCCGGGACGAGGGCAAGGGGGCGGTCTCCAAGGGGACTTCTCAACCGCGCGGGGTGAAGTGCAAGGACCCCGTAGCGGGTATGCTGCGGGCTGCCGCTAACGCCAAGAAGCGAGCCAAGATGGCTGGGGCCGTCCCCACCGCTGGGGGCGATTCCGGCTCGGCGGCGCTCCCCTCTCCGGGGCAAGATAGGGCCGACCCTATCGGGCCAGCTCTCCTATCTGCCGAGCGAGAGGGGGCCGAGGAGACCGGGGGCACCCCGGGGGGAGACGGTGATGGGTTGGCTCTCCCCTCGGTGGGAACATAGGGGGCCAAAGTTGAAGCAACCGCGGCCGAGGCCGGGGCGTCGGTCGAGGTGGGCGATGCATCGGGCGGCAATGCGCGAGCTGGGACGGTCAAGGTTGGGGGTTCACCTGCAGAGGCGTCGTCGCCCCAACCGACCGTTGCGCCAGGAGTAGTTGGGATAGAGGTTCGATCCGGGCTGACTGGCGGGGCGCCCGGCGCGGGGAAGGTTCTCATGCCGGTGGCGCTGGAGAGGCTTGGCGTGTCGCTCACCTTGTACGAGATGTGCAACGGTGTTGCGGCGAGGGTGAAGGGGGGAAACGCGTGTCATTCCCCAGCCGGGGTCCTCAACGTCATTATGGAGGGCGGCCTGGTCATGGCTCAGATGGGGGCCACGATGGCGGAGACTTATGCTCGGTTAGAGTCAGAGCGGTCACAGTTTGCCTGGACCCTCGGCGGGGCCGAGAGGAAGCTGGTCCTGCTCACCAAGGAGAACGAGGGGCTTCGGCGGGAGTTCTTCGCGACCAGAGGGTTGCTGCGGTCGAGCCAGCTGGAAGGCCGAGCACTGACCGAGGAACTGACCAAGGCTCGGGAGTCGCTTGAGAGGAAGAATAGGCTCCTTGAGGAGGAGCGCCTTGTCCACGTCGAGCTAGATGGCCACTGGGAAACCGAGCGCGTCGACCTAGCGCACCGAGTGGAGGAAGCAGAGCGTCACCGGTTTGAGGTCGAGGCTTATCGGGCCAAGGCAGAGACGCGGGCAGTCGAGGCCGAGGAGCTGGCGGCCGAAGTCGGGAGGAGGCAAGCCGAGGCAGAGCGAAAGATGGCCGAACTCATAAGGAGGGCAGTGTTGTGCCCCTGTGGTTTTGATGATGGTTTTAATGGTGGTTTTGATGATTGGCCTTTGAAGTGAGTTATTCACTGTGAGTCATCTTACTGTGTGTGTCATCATGCTATTATTCAGTCATTCTCTGATCATAATGATGTTTTATCATGTAAGTGAATGGAGTTCATATGGCTGTCAGATAACATGCTCTATTTAATTTTGTCTACACTCTGTCTGCACAGTCTCCACAGCAGTGTGTCAACTCATTGTGCTGATGCATCGACCCTTCAGTCATATTTATCTCTGTCCACACAGTAGTGCGTCAACTCCTTGAGCTGATGCGTCGACTCTTCAGTTCAGTTTCTTCAAGTCTATACATTAGACTGTGGCAAAGTCTATTCATTCGTTTGGAAAACAAAGTCTGTACAGCCGTGTCATATCCTCCTGAAGTTCATATCATCAAGTCTATACAGTGGACTGTGCAGCCTGTTCGTGTTGGTGAAGTCTATACATCGGTCCTTCACCGTCTCATGCATTGTCTCTACCAACGTCTCATTTAGAGTCTTCCCTGTGTTGAAGTCTGTACAGCGTCAACAGTGCATCATTTCTAGAAGTATGTACATCGGCATGCATTGCATCAAGTGTATACATTGGGTCATGCATTCACTGTAGAGTCTACACATTGCTGGGTCTTATTCAATGTCTTCATGCATTCATCAAGTCTATACGCTGGAAGACAAAGTCTATACAGCGTCAACTCATTGGGCTGCAGTGTCAACTCAGCAAGTATGCACATCGCCTCCGGAGTACAAGTCTATACACTGTCTGTCTGTCTTGTGTCTCGTGCAGCGTCAACGCTGTGAGAGCATTCTCAAGTCTACAACGTCAACGCTGTGAGAGCATTCTCAAGTCTGTAGCGTCAACTCTATAAGTCCATTGTCTCAACCACCGTCTCATTTAGAAGTCTATACGCTCTCAAAGTCTGTACATCGGTCTTTTAGCAAGTCTGAACAGTGCATCCTGCGTCTTTGTTAGCGTCTCAGGCTTTGGGCAAAGTCTGTACAGAGTCCAGCGTCTCATTCACCATCTCATTTAGCGTCTCATTGCATGGGCTAACATGTACAGCATTCAGTGTCTAGAGTTTCATGAAGTCTGTACATCAGACTGTTACAGCAAGTCTGTACTTTGTCCGTCTTCCTTAGCGTCTTGATCTTTCAAGTCTATACAGACGTTCTTTCAGAAAGTCTGTACATTGGACTGCATTGCATTGCACCGCATTCATCAGTCGTGAAGTCTATACATCATCTGTCTTCATTGAAGTTTCACGAAGTCTGTACATTGCATGAAGTATATACATTACACGAGCTGAATGCTTACAAAGTCTATACACTCACTCAGTGCTCACACTTCCTCATCTGCTACTGATAAAGTCTATACACTATCTTCAGATGATGACAACAATGAAGAACAGGGTCGACGCTGGGAGTTCAATGCGTCCACGCTTCAGTTGAAGAGGATTTCAGAGCTTCACCTGGCTGCGTCAACTCCATGCTACAGCAGCGTCGACGCAGTAGTTAATAAGGCAGAGTCCATAGCTCACTAGAATACTGCAGTGCATTAACGCCATTGCTTGACAGCGTCAACGTAGCAAGTCAGATTGCTGTCATTGAGCACGTGACCCGAAGCTGGCACTTGACAAGTGATCCGAGGTGGGTGCTGAGCACGTGATCCGAGGAGGAATCTTCTGGACGGAAGGCGTGGGAAGCTCACGCCCTAGCTGCTGCTGCTGCTTATAAAAGGAAGCCTTCATCCAACAGATGAAGACTGATCGAAGCCTTGAGGGCAATAAAAGAAGAGCAGAAGTGCTGAGAGTTCGATCCAGTAGAAGAGAAGAAGAAAAGAGTAAAGGAAAGAAAGAGAGTGAGAGCAACAGAAGAAAAAAAGAGAAAGAGAGAGCTCGTAAGAATTAAAAGAAAAGAGAAAGACAGTGAGAGTAAAAAGAAGAGAACAGAGAAGAGAAGGAGAGAATAGCGTGAGAGAAAAGGAGAGCAGAGGAGAAAGAAAGAGAGAGAGAGTTTGTGGAGAAGAAGGAAGAAGCTATTGAAGATCTATCCTCTGGCGTCTGGATTAAATCCAAGCCAGATCTGCTCCTTTGAGAGCTACATTCTTGTTCTTCATTTACAGCCTTCCGATCGCTGTGTATTTTCCGTTTCTTATTTTTTTCCTTTTCATCTGGTTATCTTTGTTCTTCCGATCCTCTGGTCTGAGGTCAGGTTCCTCCTGGTGGGTCAGGAGAAGGGAGATCTGATCTCCAGTTGCAAGTAGCTGGGAGCTACTTGTGGGTTCCCTCCGGTTTGGAGGAAGGGAGACTTGTCTCCAGTTCTGGGCTTGTGGCTAGCAAGTCCAGGGGTCCCTCCGGTCTGGAGGAAGAGAGACTTCGGTCTCTGGTTTCCAAGTGGTTGGGAGTCACTTGGGGTGTCCCTCCGGTTGGGAGGAAGAGGGGAGGCTGTTCCCATGGTCAAGCTGTGTGGCAGCAACTGTTCGCAGACTGAGTCTGCTTGGTTCTAGCATTGGCTAGTGAAGCCTCACTCCGGTTGGGAGTGAGGGGTGGATGTAGGTCTGAAGGATCGAACCACCTAAAAATCTATTGAGCAGTGGTTTGATTGCTTGATTTGCTTCCGCTAGATGCTTGAATAGGCACGCTCCATCTGCTTGTTATTTTGTTTAATCGAATTAGCTTAATTCCGGAACATGCCTAGCATCTGAGTTTTTAAATTGGGCATTATTCGTAGCAGGATACATTCACCCCCCCCTCTGTATCCGGGCCTAGCACCCTAACAGGCAGGTGATGTGACACCGAACCTTGGACCTATTTTCAAGCATTCAAGTTGAGCAGCGGACTCACACTAGCGAACTCACCCGTTTGGTGCACACTTGTGCCCGTTGGCAACTAAGCGATGTGGGAGAGGGTCCGAGGCGGGACCATGAAGCTCCAATGGTTGGCTAGCTTGTGGAGAACCCCAAATGGGCCTAGGATGCCCAAACCATGGGCGGCCAGCACACCAAGGGTGTGGGTTTAGTGGGTTCACTCTCAACTCGCCCGCGGTGGTCACTCACGGAACTAGCAAGTTGGGCCGAGCTCTCACTCTCCGTCCGACGCAGTACTAGCAATAATACTAAGCTAAGCAAGTGATTAAACCAAGCAAGAGAGGGACTGAGGCTCACCTAGCCGGCGTGAAGACGCCGACTCCGGCCGGAGACGAGGGCGAGCCGGGAGGCGAGGGTATACACCCGATCGCCGCGGCGATGTAGCTTGAACCTGAAATTGAAAGAATTACACCACTACACCTCACGCAGGAGGGATGAACTTGGGGTGGGGATTATTCTTATTACATTCAAAACTACCTCCACGCAGGGAGGGGCCTTCAGCCGGCCAAGCGGGGTGGGGTTTTATGCAAAGGAAAAGCCGATCTTCCGAGTCCGCCGGTTCTGCCAATCTGCAGGTCTGCAGGATAGGGTGTCGCTGTTGACACTGCCACGGGCTCCACGGGGCTCCAAACTTGACGAAACCACTGCCAAAAGTTCCTCAGCTGATAGGGGATGAAGCTTGAATTTTTGGGGAAGCTTTGAGTCTCGGGGCTGACTGCACCGGCGACTGGAACAGGACACCACCGTCTGGTCTCTGGCTGGTATCGGGCTGAAGCAGTAGGTTGCAGAAGTAACTGTGGGCTCTCCCGGACTCCGATTGGAATGAAACTAGTGGTGACGCGAACTTGGTCGGAGTAGCTTCGAGCAGGAGTTGACGGGGATGCAATCCGATGTCAGTGGAGAGAGGAGTGACCGGAGAAATGAAGACTGATCTAACCTGGGACCACAGGGGCAGTCTGCCCTCTCCGACGAAGAAAATTGGAACAGAGGGTTCCAGAGGTCGATTGAGTCCCTTCTTCTTGGAGGTGGCAGCTAGCTGGAAGTAGTTTCTCCCCTCCAAAAATGGCGCTCAGAGCCTTCACGAGCTGGCTGTGGCAGAGTCTGGAACCGGGATGGTTGGTTCTGCCTCTGTCTGGTGCAGAACCATGTGACTGGATGCAGGGGGTGCCACGATTGCTACCGAGCTCTGATTGAGGCGAGACTTGAACCGTTGGAACCGTGGTCAAGTCTTCTTTCTTTCAGACTTGACGGCGATGTCGGCAGATGTTGGAGTATACCGGGACGAACAGATGAGCAGAGGGATGTCGGTTCTGGCTCCTGAAAACTGACCTGATGCCTTGGAGTAGAAAATTCGTAACTTCTGATGCCGATATCCAAATGCAGCTCTGCTTCTTGAGGATTAAAGAGGACTTGAGAGGGAAGATTTCTTCTGAAGAACACTTGATCTGAATCCCAAAGGGTTTGCCGTGGTTGAGCTTCCAATCACGTTCTAGTTCCTTGCCTGGGGTCTCCTGCGCAGTCGAGGGAGAATGGATGCTGCGGACTGCTCGGAGCTCGGATGCTGACAAAACCGCCTCGCCTGGAAAGCTCTCTGGAAGACCTTTCCAGAGATGTAGGCCTTGCTACTTGAATCTTCAAGTAACGGTCGTGGCTGCTTCTGCAACTCGTTGTAGTTCTGCTGCCTGAAACAGAGATAGAATGAGGAGATGTGCAAGGGGAGAGCAAGGGAGAGGGGGGGTGAACTTGGTTTGACCAAGGGGAGGTGGGGGACGAATTTGGGAGCTTGGGGGTGGGGGAGATGGAGGGGCACAGCCCTAGGGAGAGGGAAATTCGAATTTGGGCTTTGGGAGGGGTTAATTCAGCCTTGGGAAGGTGGTGGGGTGCTTTGGAAAGTGGAAAGGTGCCTAGGAGAAGGGGTTTCCACCTAGGGGTTGGAGGGGGAGTTGAATGAGTGCATGGGGAAGGGGAAGGGGCCTTAATGAGGGGTGAATGGGGAGGAGAGAGAGTGAATTTCGAAATTGGGGTGGGGAGGAGAGAGAGAGAGGGGGTACAACCCACTTAGAGAGAGTGATAGTAAGAGAGAGAGAGAGAGAGGGAGATATTGAGAGGGAGATGGCAAATGCTTTTCAATATTCATCAAAAGTTGTTACAAATGAGAGAGGGGTGGGGTATTTATAGACTCCATAATTTTCCTAAGACCAAGCTGACCCTGACAAACTAACTAAAGACCACACAGTCCAAGGGAGGGGCGCCCCTGGGCCTAGCCCAATGGATTGGGCCCATTAACCTATCTAACCAACATAATGACTCAATACTTAGGAAAATGACTCAACTACCTAGGTACATGACTCAAAATAAAGGGAAAATTACATGATAATGACTCAAAGAAAATGTGAAGATTACATGACTAGTCTCAAAAATACATGACAAATATAATGGTGCTTGCCGTCGAACAATCCGAGTCTGGAAAAAGAGTGGAGGGGCAAGGGATGCCCTCATCATACCCCCGGGGTGGGGAAAACTCGACTCCGTCGAGTATGGGTCCACCAGGGAAGTAGTGCATCGAACTGCAGCTCGGGGCGATCCACGATCTCCATACTCAACCCGCGACTCTAGTCGGGGAACGGTGCTTCAGTCGACAAAGTGACTCGGTCATACCCTCATGCTGGTGATGGGATCTTGCTTGCCTAGTATTGCCGCTGTGTGCTCACGTCGGGCTCTCAGGCTATTTGTGGTGGCACTCCGAGGGTGTCTCTCACAAGGGTAGGTGTAAGCTGGAGGCACTCACTAGGATCCACCGCGGTGCCCTTATAGGGTGCTAGATCCGCCACATGAGAAATGGGGAGAATCCCAAAACTCTTTTGAAAGTTCAACCCATAAGCCGGGTTGCCAAAAGTCACTCAGAACTTGGCAAGGTCCAAGTCCTCGTGCCCTCAATTTGGAGGTGACCCTAGGGTAGAGCCACTCCAAAGTCATCATCGTCAAGTTACCAACTTGGAATTCCAAGTGGCGCTCACGAGTTTTTGCTCGCTTGTTGTGAATCTCACCGCTTGTTGCTTGATACTTGCTTGAATGCATATGCCATGTACTATGACGCGGTGTGAGTTGACAATGTATGGTATGCAAAGGGGGTCCAGGACAACCACATATAGACCTATCATGCATTGATGGTATGAAGACTTTGAAGGATTTGGGAGGACCAGGGCATCCATAGGTGTCCCTCTTGTGAGTGAGTGTGATGAATGTTGGAGGATCCGAACATCCATGAATGCTCCTAACATGCTTGAGATTTATGATGAATGATGGTGGACCATGACAACCAAATATTGACCACTCATATTTTCTTCTTGACATGTGGGTGATATGGATGAATGTACCCGACGGACTAATCATGCCAAGCGGTGTGATGTGCCAAGACATATGAACTCCTTTCCCAAAGATGACTTCCTTATGTGGGATGGTGGGGTGGTCTTTGAGCTTCCACTCAAAAGGGTCGAAGGGATCTAGGTAGGTGGATATAGGGTGGGTCATTTCCTCAATCCCGAGGTGTTTGTTGTCTAAGGTCAATGCTCTCATGGTGTAACCCGATTCCAGGAAGGGAGGAGTTTGGGTCAACATGGGTGGTATGGGTAGGGTGAGGTGAGTGGTGAATAGGGGGAGAGGGTCACATGGAGATTTAGGCTCCCATAGAAAAGGGTCAAAGGGATCATGGTAAGGGTCACCTAGGTAGGGGTACTCCGTGTTCTTAAGGACCTCAAATGGTGAGTCATCCTCCTCCAAGATAATTGGGCCAAGGTTGCTAATGGGTTGGCCAATCAAAGCACTTGGGATCTCAATGGTTGGGGAGTAGACTATGATAGGTTCTTCCTCCATGGGAAGAAGGAGGATGATCTCACTAGTAACTTGGCCATTAGTATAGATGGAAGTGATGGAGCCAATTGTGGGATATGCTAGGCTAATGGTGTTAGTTTCGGGCGGCCTCATGGCTAGCATATTGGTCAAGTGAATTTGCCCATGTAGGTAGTTCACTAAGTCTCCCAAATCTTCCACACAATAGGAAGTTTGATAAGTGACATGTGGCTGAATGGGAATGATTTGAGATTGATATCCCATAGGTAGGTGGCATGGTTGTGAACTAGGAATGGTGAGACTTTTCTTGAGCCATTGGAGTATGGACTTATCTATGGTGAGGTTGGGTGTCTCTAGAGGATCTAGGCTAGGGGTGTGTGAGTTGTTTGGCCTTTGGATTTCCTCTATGTTGGGAGGTGGATCCGGAGGGGCATCTTTTTCCACTTGGGTGGGTGTGGGGGTTGCAACTTCTATTGCTAATGGAGTAGGGGGATCTATGGTGGGTGGTTTGGTGATAGCTAGCGTATGACACTCCCGGGGTGGTGAATAAGCATGGGCTTGGGTTGGGCTAGGAAGGGGAAGTAGAGGAGGCCTAGGTTGGGGAAAGATTGGTGTAGGAAGTGGGAGGTGGGTTGGGTGAGGGGTTTTGGGTTTTGGGGTGGTGGCCATTATGGGCCTTGGTGGAGGGGTGGACATGGTGTCCACATGGTTTTTAATGGTGAGGGTTGGATGAGTGGTGGTCACCATGGAGGGAATTGGGTCGGTTAGGGGTCTCTTGCCCTTGGGATCATTTGGGGTGGAAGTGGGGGCTAAAGGGGCTTGACTAGTGTAGGTTAGGGAAGGGGGTTTTGGTTGGGGTGTGGGGGACCTCATGGGTTTAGGTGGGGAGGTGGAGGTCTTAGGTACTTGGGTTTTAGTGATAAGGGTTTGGACGGGTGGGGTGGGAGGAGTGGGAGTGCTCCTTGGGTTTTGGTGATCCGAGTGAGAAGGGGACACATATCTAGCCCTTAGTTGATCCTTCATGTCCTCCCATGTGGTGAGGGGAGCTTCCCGTCTAATTATCCTTAAGCCCTCAATTTTACACCAATGAGTTTGAGCCCTTTTGGTTAGTTGCATTTTGGCAACCCATGCTTTTTCATCCTTGGAAATATGATACCAATTGAAGTATTGGTCCATTGTAGCTTCCCAATCTAAATATTTGCTAGGAGAGGTCCCATCAAAGGTGGGAAGTGGGAAAGGGGCCATCCTATCGTCCGTCCTTGGGGCGGGCCTATTTTTTCCAAGTTGGTCGAGTCGGCCCGATATGTTATCAAGCCGCTCATTGGCATAGGTCAAGGCTTTCATGAAGTAGTTGATATGGCCCGGGAAGTTATGGGTGTTAGTGGTAGGCATCTTTTGGTGACTTGGACTTATGGAGTGGGCCGATTGGTAAGGTCGATATGAGGTGGCCATATTAGGGGACAAGAGTGATGCATTTGAAGACTCTAAATGCTTAGACATGCCCTAGGACCAACTTGATAGAGACAAGTTGTAAACTTGCTCTGATACCACTTGATGTGACACCGAACCTTGGACCTATTTTCAAGCATTCAAGTTGAGCAGCGGACTCACACTAGCGAACTCACCCGTTTGGTGCACACTTGTGCCCGTTGGCAACTAAGCGATGTGGGAGAGGGTCCGAGGCGGGACCATGAAGCTCCAATGGTTGGCTAGCTTGTGGAGAACCCCAAATGGGCCTAGGATGCCCAAACCATGGGCGGCCAGCACACCAAGGGTGTGGGTTTAGTGGGTTCACTCTCAACTCGCCCGCGGTGGTCACTCACGGAACTAGCAAGTTGGGCCGAGCTCTCACTCTCCGTCCGACGCAGTACTAGCAATAATACTAAGCTAAGCAAGTGATTAAACCAAGCAAGAGAGGGACTGAGGCTCACCTAGCCGGCGTGAAGACGCCGACTCCGGCCGGAGACGAGGGCGAGCCGGGAGGCGAGGGTATACACCCGATCGCCGCGGCGATGTAGCTTGAACCTGAAATTGAAAGAATTACACCACTACACCTCACGCAGGAGGGATGAACTTGGGGTGGGGATTATTCTTATTACATTCAAAACTACCTCCACGCAGGGAGGGGCCTTCAGCCGGCCAAGCGGGGTGGGGTTTTATGCAAAGGAAAAGCCGATCTTCCGAGTCCGCCGGTTCTGCCAATCTGCAGGTCTGCAGGATAGGGTGTCGCTGTTGACACTGCCACGGGCTCCACGGGGCTCCAAACTTGACGAAACCACTGCCAAAAGTTCCTCAGCTGATAGGGGATGAAGCTTGAATTTTTGGGGAAGCTTTGAGTCTCGGGGCTGACTGCACCGGCGACTGGAACAGGACACCACCGTCTGGTCTCTGGCTGGTATCGGGCTGAAGCAGTAGGTTGCAGAAGTAACTGTGGGCTCTCCCGGACTCCGATTGGAATGAAACTAGTGGTGACGCGAACTTGGTCGGAGTAGCTTCGAGCAGGAGTTGACGGGGATGCAATCCGATGTCAGTGGAGAGAGGAGTGACCGGAGAAATGAAGACTGATCTAACCTGGGACCACAGGGGCAGTCTGCCCTCTCCGACGAAGAAAATTGGAACAGAGGGTTCCAGAGGTCGATTGAGTCCCTTCTTCTTGGAGGTGGCAGCTAGCTGGAAGTAGTTTCTCCCCTCCAAAAATGGCGCTCAGAGCCTTCACGAGCTGGCTGTGGCAGAGTCTGGAACCGGGATGGTTGGTTCTGCCTCTGTCTGGTGCAGAACCATGTGACTGGATGCAGGGGGTGCCACGATTGCTACCGAGCTCTGATTGAGGCGAGACTTGAACCGTTGGAACCGTGGTCAAGTCTTCTTTCTTTCGGACTTGACGGCGATGTCGGCAGATGTTGGAGTATACCGGGACGAACAGATGAGCAGAGGGATGTCGGTTCTGGCTCCTGAAAACTGACCTGATGCCTTGGAGTAGAAAATTCGTAACTTCTGATGCCGATATCCAAATGCAGCTCTGCTTCTTGAGGATTAAAGAGGACTTGAGAGGGAAGATTTCTTCTGAAGAACACTTGATCTGAATCCCAAAGGGTTTGCCGTGGTTGAGCTTCCAATCACGTTCTAGTTCCTTGCCTGGGGTCTCCTGCGCAGTCGAGGGAGAATGGATGCTGCGGACTGCTCGGAGCTCGGATGCTGACAAAACCGCCTCGCCTGGAAAGCTCTCTGGAAGACCTTTCCAGAGATGTAGGCCTTGCTACTTGAATCTTCAAGTAACGGTCGTGGCTGCTTCTGCAACTCGTTGTAGTTCTGCTGCCTGAAACAGAGATAGAATGAGGAGATGTGCAAGGGGAGAGCAAGGGAGAGGGGGGGTGAACTTGGTTTGACCAAGGGGAGGTGGGGGACAAATTTGGGAGCTTGGGGGTGGGGGAGATGGAGGGGCACAGCCCTAGGGAGAGGGAAATTCGAATTTGGGCTTTGGGAGGGGTTAATTCAGCCTTGGGAAGGTGGTGGGGTGCTTTGGAAAGTGGAAAGGTGCCTAGGAGAAGGGGTTTCCACCTAGGGGTTGGAGGGGGAGTTGAATGAGTGCATGGGGAAGGGGAAGGGGCCTTAATGAGGGGTGAATGGGGAGGAGAGAGAGTGAATTTCGAAATTGGGGTGGGGAGGAGAGAGAGAGAGGGGGTACAACCCACTTAGAGAGAGTGATAGTAAGAGAGAGAGAGAGAGAGGGAGATATTGAGAGGGAGATGGCAAATGCTTTTCAATATTCATCAAAAGTTGTTACAAATGAGAGAGGGGTGGGGTATTTATAGACTCCATAATTTTCCTAAGACCAAGCTGACCCTGACAAACTAACTAAAGACCACACAGTCCAAGGGAGGGGCGCCCCTGGGCCTAGCCCAATGGATTGGGCCCATTAACCTATCTAACCAACATAATGACTCAATACTTAGGAAAATGACTCAACTACCTAGGTACATGACTCAAAATAAAGGGAAAATTACATGATAATGACTCAAAGAAAATGTGAAGATTACATGACTAGTCTCAAAAATACATGACAAATATAATGGTGCTTGCCGTCGAACAATCCGAGTCTGGAAAAAGAGTGGAGGGGCAAGGGATGCCCTCATCAGCAGGGTTGGCCGAGGTAGAGGCAGTCGAGCAGTATAAATGCTCGGAGGCCTACCAAGTCGACCTGAAGGAGGCTGCCCTTCCCTACTACGAGTTGGCTCTCCGCCAAGGCGCCCGTAAGGGCTTCAAGTAGGGCTATCGCCGAGCGGTGGCCTATGCTGCAGAGCATGATTCCAAGCTCCGCTTCCCGTCCAATCAACGTTATGACTCGGATGCCTCATCCTCCTGTTCTGCTACCTCGGCGTCGGGCAAAGAAGACCCGGAGGTCTCTTCTCTTGAGGGGTCGCCAGCTCCGGAGGCCTCGGGAGGGCGCGCGACCGAGACAGTTCCTGCACAGGCGGGGGCAGTGCCTGGGTCGGCCGTCACCGAGGGTACATGGGGCAGACCGTCCGTGCCTTCCGCTTCCGAGCCGCTAGATGGGCCGGAGGCTTGATGTGTTGACCTGCTTTGTCTTCTCCCCTTGTTTGTCCTTTTATCTTTTTTTTTTTAGCAAAAAGGGACTATTTTCTATGTAAGGCAATAGAGAAAAAGTTTGCTTATTGCTTGCTGTACTTGCCGTGATTTGATCAGCGTATCTATAGTAGTTAGAAAAGGACTGATACTTTTTGTGCAGATCTCGCGTGATGGTTGGGTAGGCGTCTGACAGGGTGCCTTTCCGTTTGATCACGCTTTGAATGCTTGGCCGCTTCGTGTGTCCCGCTGGGGGCGGAAACGAGGAGTTTGAGGTGACCAGTCATAAAGGGGAAATCCTTTCGACGTGTTTTTGAGGAGAGAGTCTTTTAAGGCAAGCAGCCTCCCCTCGCCTTTATAAGGGACTTAGGGTCGTCTCTCCGTCTACACAACTTTAAGGTTTACTAGGACGGTCTTTCCTCTCTCCATTTCTCGTAGCGCTGAGCCTTTGCATTCAGAGAATGGAAGATCCTTTGGAGGATGATGCTGCCGATGATGGAGGGCGGCAGGTTTTTGCCGCTTCGGGTTTTGAGCAGGTCCGACGGTCGTCGCGCGGGTTTGAAGCGGGTCCGATGGTCGTCGCGCGGATCTGGAGAGGATTTTGACGGAAAAATCACGTCATTTCCTCTATCAGTTCCGGCGAGGCTTCCCGGAGGGGGGCGAGATGGAAGACGGATGGGGGCATCCGGCATCTCCGCCACCGGTCCCTCTCTGCTTGCTTCAGGGATGGGGGGAGAAGTAAATTAAGCTCCCTCCTTTCCGGGCCTTCCCCTGCCTCCTCGTCCACCTATGCTGGTTTCTTTTTCTTTCTGGCAGCCTCTTTTTCCCTCTTCTGCTCTTCCTTTCTTTCACTCTTCGGAGGGTGCTTGCTCTCTGTACGTTCCAAAGAGTTGGCAGGTTGGAAGAGAGGAGGCCTTCATAGGCGTTCCCTCTTCCCCAACCTCTGTCAACTTGGAAGGTAGCCTTCCCCTCCACAGTCCCTTCTGTCACCTTTGTCATGGGCCACCTGAGCCAACTGGATCGACCGCCTTTTATCCGAGCCAGTTTCTACGCGAGGCAGAGTCAGTGGCTGGACGCAAGGAGATCAAACCGAGTCGGCCGAGCGACGGCCTCTTGCAGTGGCGCCAGATGGATTTTTTTACTTTTTGTTATGTAATGTATTGGCTTTGGCCTTTATGATGTACCAACAATCGTTTGAATGAAAAGGAAAAATTTTATTTCACTCAGATTGTTTGCACGACTTCAAAAGTAGAACTTGCGTAGTGTGGCTGCATTCCACGTCCGAGGGATGGGTTCCCCTTCCATTGTAGATAGCCGGTATGCTCCTTTCCCGAGAGTCTCGACCACTCGGTAGGGACCTTCCCAGTTGGGGATAGCTTTCCGACGCCTCTAGTGGTCGAGAGGCTTCGACTTTTCTAAGGATGAAGTCTCCTGGTTGGAAGTGCCTGTCTCGGACTTTGGCGTTGTAGTATCGAGCGAGGCGGCGCTGGTATTCCGTCGCTCGGATGCTGGCAATCTCTCGGAGTTCATCCGCTAGGTCGAGGTTCTCGAGCAATTTTTGCTCGTTTACCTCGGGCGAGAAGCAGATGACTCGGAGGGAGGGATTGGCGATCTCCAATGGAATTACGGCCTCGGCGCCATATACCAACTGGAAAGGACTTTCACTGGTTGCCGTTCTGGGAGTCGTTCTGTGTGACCAAAGTACGCTAGGCAGTTCCTCGAGCCAGCTGCCCTTGGCCTTGTTGAGTCTGGTCTTTATGCCTTTTAAGATAGTCTTATTGGCATTCTCGACCAGCCCGTTGGCCTGAGGGTGGGCGAACGAGGTGAAGTGGTTGCGAATACCTAGGTCGGCACATCTGTCTCAGAAATAACGAGAGTCAAATTGCCGACCGTTATCGCTCACTATCACCCGGGGGATGCCGTAACGACAAATGATCGACTTCCAGACGAAACTCCAGACGACT
This sequence comes from Amorphophallus konjac, assembly GCA_022559845.1. Taxonomy (NCBI): domain Eukaryota; kingdom Viridiplantae; phylum Streptophyta; class Magnoliopsida; order Alismatales; family Araceae; genus Amorphophallus; species Amorphophallus konjac. The sequence goes on along the minus strand of CM040123.1, from coordinate 215,574,679 downwards.
GTCTCGGTGATCCTTGCCGTGGCTTCGGCCTCGATCCACTTGGTAAAGTAGTCGATGGCGACGATGATAAACTTCTTCTGGGCCTGAGCCGTGGGGAACGGCCCAAGAATGTTCATTCCCCACCGAGGGAAGGGATACGGCTCGGCCAGGGTGACGAGCTCCGTTGCCGGCTGATGGACTAAGTGGTCAAATCGCTGGCATCGGTCGCACTGTTGCACGTAGGCCGTGCAGTCGTGCTGCAAAGTGGGCCACCAGTAACCCTACCGTAGCAGGATCCGGGTGAGTGACTTTCCTCCTGAATGCGCTCCGCACAGGCCTTCATGAATCTCTTGGATAGCTCGGTTGGCTTCATCGCGGCCGAGACACTTCAGGAGGGGACCGAAAAAAGATCTCCAATAGAGAGTGTCATCTAGAATGACGAAGCGCCGGGCTTGGTACTTCAATCTGCTGGCCTCTCGAGGGTCGGAAGGCTCTCGAGAGTCCCGGAGCCACGACAGATAGGGGGTGCGCCAGTCGCTCAGAATGGCCGAGTCAACAGCAAGGAGCTCCGAGTCAATGCTCGGGCGCTCTAGCTCTTCAAGGAGGACAGATCGGGTACCTTCAGGGTCGAGAGAAGAGGCTAGCCGAGAGAGGGCGTTCGCTCGGGAGTTTTCCTCCCGAGCTATTCGGACTACCTCGAATCTCTCGAACTGTTGGGCCAGGGCTCTGACCAGTTGGAGGTATTTGATCATCGGTGCCTCCCGAGCTTCGTACTCGCCGTTGACCTGGCTAGCAACCAGCTGGGAGTCAGTGTGGATTTTGACTCGCTCAGCCCCCAACCGTCGGGCCATGCGCGCTCCCGAGATAAGGGCCTCGTACTCGGAAGCGTTGTTGGATGCCTGAAAGTTAAACTTCAAGGCGTATTGCAGTTCGACTCCTTCGGGGGACTTCAGGAGGATTTTGGCACCACTCCCGACCAAGTTGGAAGATCCATCGATGAACAATTCCCAGGTTGGCCCGGGTGCGGACGGAGGCCTTTCTTCAGTCGGGATGGTGCTCTCGGCGATGAAATCAGCGAGCGCCTGGCCTTTGATAGCCGAGCGAGGCCGATAAGATATGTCGCAGGCCCCAAGCATGATGGCCCACTTGACGAGGCATCCTGAGGCTTCGGGGTGAGCGAGGATCCTTTTCAACGGTTCGCCGGTCAGCACGGTGACAAGGTGCCCCTGGAAATAGGGCCGGAGGCGCTTGGCGGAGGTGACCAACGCTAGCACGAGTTTCTCGATTACGGGGTACCTCTTTTCAGCCTCGTTGAGCACCTTGCCGGCGTAGTAGACCGGCCTCTCGACTCCCAAGTCATTTCTGACTAGGATCGAGCTAACCGTAGATGGGGTGGCCGAGAGATAGAGCAGCAAGACTTCACCCGGAACGGGCTTGGAGAGCACCGGGGGCGAGGCCAAGAACTCTTTGAGCTCGGCGAACACTCTCTGGCATTCTTCATCCCATGCGAACGTAGCAGATACCAGTTTGGGCCTCCTCAACAGCTTGAAGAAGGGCAAGCATCATTCAGCCGCACGGGACAGGAACCGGCTGAGAGCGGCGATACGCCCAGTTAGGCGTGGGACGTCCTTGATGCAGGTGGGCGGGCGCATGTCCAGGATGGTCTGGACTTTGTCTGGGTTGGCCTCGATCCCACGCTAAGTGACTAGGAAACCCAGGAACTTTCGGATCTCACTCCGAAGGCACACTTGGCAGGATTGAGCTTCATGCTGTACCTCAGGAGGGTGTCGAAGGTCTCAGCGAGGTCGGTGAAGTGGTCTTCGGCCTTGGGAGTCTTGACGAGCATGTCGTCAATGTAGGCCTCGACGTTCCGACCTAGGTGTCCTTCAAACATGTGATTGACCGGCCTTTGGTACGTGGCTCCGGCGTTCTTCAACCCGAAAGGCATCCGGGTGTAGCAGTACACGCCGTAGTCGGTGATGAAGGAAGTCTTCTCGACATCTTCTGGATCCATTCTAATCTGATGGTAACCCGAATAGGCATCTAGGAAGCTGAGTATCACATTGCTCGAGGTTGAGTCAACCAATTGGTCGATGCTCGGCAACGGATAACAGTCCTTAGGGGTGGCCTTATTCAAGTCGGTGAAATCCATGCACATCTGCCACTTGCCTGAAGCTTTCGGTACCAGGACGACGTTGGCTAGTCACGTCAGGTACAAGACCAGCCTAAAAAGGCCAGTCTCTTGACCCTTGGTGACCTGCGCCTTGATGATCGCCTGTTTCTCCGGTGCATGCTTCCTCCTGCGCTGCTGTACGGGCTTCACAGCGGGGTCGAGGATGAGCTTGTGCATTACAGTCTCCTCTGGTATCCCAGAGAGTTGATCATCAGCCCAAGCAAAAACTCGGCTGTACTCAGAAAGGAACTTTTTATATTGCCATTGAACCTCAGACTGTAGTTCGGCTCCGATCTTTACTCCTAGGGCCGAGTCATCGTTTAGGAAAACCGCCAGCAGTTCGCCACCAGGTTCGGTGGTTGCGGATTTATCCTCGACTCCCCGGGGGCCCTTGTCCTTCCCGTCCGGCCTTGTGGCCTCTACCGAGATATTGTAGCACCTTCTGGCCGCGGCCTGGTTACCTCGGACTTCTCCCAACCCGTTTTTGGTGGGGAACTTCATTTTCTGGTGATAGGTAGACGGCACCACTTTTATTCAGCTTAGTATTCCCCGGCCGAAGATGGCGTTGCATGCTATCATACCTTTAATCACTATGAAGTCCACCATGACCGTAACGGTTTTGGGTGGGGTGCTGAGGGTAACCGGCAGGCTTAGGGCTCCCTCGGGATAGGTGGCCAGGCCATTGAACCCGCAGAGAGGGGTTCGGATCGGGCAGAGTTTGGATGGTTCCTCCCCCATCTTAAGGAAACAATCATAAGACAGTACATCAGGGGCACTCCCATTGTCAACTAGAATCCTATCTACATTACAATGGCTTATTGTAGTTGAAATCACGAGGGCGTCGTCATGCGGGGTGCTCAGCCCTTCCAGGTTTCTGTCGGAGAAGACTATGACCTGGGGCTCACTCGGCGGGGCCTTAGGACGCTCTATGGCTCGGCTCGCCCACTCGGCATGACGCTTCCTTCCTCGGCTGCTGTCGCCCCCTGATGCTGCTCCTCCGGAGATGACGTTGATGTTGACCCCTCGGGGGGCGTTGTCGATCTCCTCTAGGGCGCCTCGGTCCTCCTTGCACTCGGCTACGAACCGAGCTAGGTGCCCCTGACGGATGAGGCGCTTGATCTCGTCCTGGAGCTGGTGGCAGTCACCGGTATGGTGTCCGTGATTGCTGTGGAACAAGTAGTGCTTGCTACGATTACGGTTCTTCGACTTCATTGGCTCGGGTTGGCGGAGAGACCCGAGTCTTGATGTCTTCGTAGATCTCATAGACCGGCGTGGCTAGTGGGGTGTACCGCTCATACTTCCGCGACGGTTCCTTGCACTCCCCATCTCGGTTCCGCCTTTTCCCCGAACTTGAGCTAGGCTCAGAAGCCCGCTTCTTGTCCCCCTCCTGACCCGAGCCGGTTGCATCTCGGCATGTGCTGAGTACTTCTTCGCACTCGGCATGGCGCAAAGCCAGAGTTACTAGCTCGGCAAGGGTCGAGGGAGGGTGGAGGACAAGCTCGCGGTGGAGGTTCTCGTCCCGGGTGCCCCCAGTCAACGCGGTTATGGCTGAGGCCACGTCTAGGCGGGGGATCCTCAAGGCTTCCGACTTGAATTGGTGAATATAAGCCCGGAGTCTCTCCCCTTGCGCCTGTTTAAGGGCCAGGAGCCCCGCTACCGACCTTGGGGGGGAACTTCCGGCGAAACTCTCATTGAAGATTCGGCCAAACTGCTTGAAATCTCGGATGGATCCGGGGGCGAGGGCCCAGAACCAGGCTTGAGCACCTTGGACCAGGGTGGTCATGAAGGCTCGGCATTTGATGGCGTCGGACGCTCCGTGCAGGGTCATCAGAGCGTCGAAGCTGTCGTAGTGATCGGCCGGGTCGCCCTGGCCGTCGTAGAGCTTGAAGGTTGGGATGGAGGTTCTGGGAGACACCTCTGCCTTCAAGATGTATTTGGAGAACGGGGTTTTCTCCTCATCCTCCAGGAAAGAGGTCTTTTGCAGGGCGCGGAGGGCGCTCTCCTGCTCTGCGAAACGCCTCTCAAAATCTCGCAGTCGGAGGGATAACTCCGGCTGTTGTCGTGCCGTGGGCTTGGGAGGAGCGTCTTGGTGATCCCCGGGAACATCGGTCTCTGGGTTCGGACGGCGCGACCCAGGTTTTCCCCGCCTTGGTGTAGAGGAAGCCTCTTGCTCCGGAGGCGGAGCCTGCGAGGGTCCTCTAATCCTGTTGCGGATGATCTGCTGGCCGCGGAGAGTGAAGCGGCCTCCGGCGGTGTGCTGGGATGCATTCTCACGGGGAGGGCTCCCTGACGGGACGCGGGACCTTCCATCCCTAGCCGCCTGGGTCCTCATGAGTTCCATGAGGACATCCAGTTTCGCGTTGAGGGCTTGGAAGGCTTCGGCGCCACCATTGAGTGGTAGCCTTACTGCCGCAGGAGGGGGTGGTGGTTCGTCGGCGGTGGCGCTGGCGTTGGAGGGGGGGTTCTATGAGGCCCGAGAGGGGCCATCCCCAACTGCTACCATGGCCTTTCCCCTGTCGCCAGCGGACCTCCTCCCTGAGCTACTTCGCACCATGCTGGCTCTTTGTTCGTTTCCCACAGACGGCGCCAGATGAAGAGGCGTGATCTCGCGCGAGTCTTGAGCGGGCAGAGGATCACCGAATTGAACTGCAAGAAAGGGAAATGGATCAGGAGGCCCAAGGATGTGTCCCTGGGGAAAACCCTCCGATGCTTAAGTCAGTAGAGCTATGGTGGGAGCAATAAAGGGGGAAGTAGCTTCTGCGCGAGATCCCTCTCCACCAGAAGGGTGAAGTGGTTCCTTCTCAGGAGTTTTGAGCGTATGGTTGCCCTTACCTTTCGTCGGAGGGTATCCCTGGTTTAAATAGTGCGCCGTCTTCGGAGTCATGTAGGTCGAGGGGTTTCAGGTGGGAGTTACGTCCTCAACGTGGACTTTTACTACCTCATCGTGGGAGCGTTATCACCTTGGGGAGCTGGAGTCCCTCACCTTTATGAATTCCTACCCACAGAGGACTCTTAACGGCTGCATGGATAAGCAATCGTCGGCCGTACCGAGCTCAGAGAGGCCAGCCCTATCCGGGCGGTAGGCTTAGGTCGGACGAAGATGGGTCGGATTGGTCGACATGCGCCTTCTTCCCCTGGGCGAAGAGATGGCTCGGGCATGGTGATGTGACACCACCTTGGGGTGATAATCACATGATCAAATGACCCTTGGACCTAGCAAGCAACCAACGCACGAACCGGTGACTTTACTCGGGCAGACTCACCCGCTAAGCGCACTCTTGTGCCCGTAGGCAAACCGGTGATAGTGGTGAGGGTCCGGGACGGGCCCTTGCTGCTCCGGGGGTTGGCTAGCTTTGGATTGGACCTCTCAAGGGTCCTAGGATGCCCACTCTCGTAGGCGGCCAGCACACCGAGGGCGTGGGTGTTAATGGCTCTCTCGCAACTCACCCGCGGTAGTCACTCAATCATAAGCAAATTCGGGTTCGGGCGCTCCACTTACCACCGACGGCACTAAGATGCGATACTAATTAAGCAAAGGAATTTAAGCAAAGAGGAGTGTGCGGTGGCTCACCTGATCGGTGTGAAGACACCGATCCCGGCCTGGAGACGAGGGTGAGCGAGGAAGCGTGGGCTTACCCGCACGCCGCGCCGGAGAAGCTTCGACCTGAAATTTTAAATGACATGCACTACACCCCATGCAAGGGGGGGATCTTGGAGAAGGGAAACCAAAGAATACATCCAATTACTACCTCCACACAGGGAGGGGCCTTCAGCCGGCCAGGCGGGGAGGGGAGAAAGTGATGAAAACACAAGAGAAGAAGCCGATGCCGAATCTGCCCGCTCTCTGCGATAGGGGACAGACAGCCAGAGTTGAGGACGCAGATCTTGATCTAGAATTTTTATGATGACAGGACCAGTGGGAAACTCTTCGTATCTGGAATGGGAATGCCTCAGAATTTTTTTAATTTCTTCTGGTGCCGAGGCTGGTCCGGACAGAGGCTCGAACAGGGTGGTAGCTTCTCGGACTGACAGCCTCAGGTTTCCAACAGCAGGAAGAAGAGGATGCCCCGATCGCTCCCGAACTCAGAATCAAGTGCCGTCAAATCCGTTGGAACCGTGGACAAGCCCTCTTCGCAACAGAACTGGTGGGGAAGCCAAATGATACCGGAGAAGACCAGTGGACTCTGAACAGTGGTGATAGGTCGGTGCAGACTGTGGGGAAGCAGAACTATGTACCCTGAGAAGAAATTTGGTAACTCTTGAACATGAATGCCGATCGGAGTTCCGCTTCTTGATTCTGAAAGTAGACAAGACGTGGAAGAACTTTTCAGAAGAACTCTTGGCCTGATTCTTCTGAGGTTGGTCGTGGTGAAGCTTCTACTCCGGATCAGGTACTCCGCAGGGGCAGCTCTGCGCAGTTGTGGGAGAATGGACCGCCCGGGCGACACGGACCTCGGATGGGTATGAGACCACCGCCGTTGCGAAGAAGACAGAAGACGCTTCCGTGGATAGCTCTTGGGTCTTCAAACTCATCCGGAGGAAGACGTGGTCACCTCTGCAAGCTGCTACTCTTCTGCAGATCTTCAATTGAGAGCTGTAGGTTGAAGATGACAGGGGGAATGGGGTATATGGGAGGGGAAATGGGGGTGGATGAGTGTGGGGAAAGCCCGGGCTGTGAGAGGGTCTAGGAGGGGGTGTTCCAAGGTGGGGGAAGGAAGAATGGGGTCTGGAAGGGGGTCTAACAGGTGGTGGGAGGAGGAGCTACGAATTTGGGAAGGTGGGTGAGAGGGAAAGGGTATTTGAAAATGGGTTTAAGGGTGGGATTAAATTTTGGTCTTGGGGGATGGGAAGAGGTGTGTGGGGAAGGTAAAAAGGGGCTTGGGAGTGGGAATTCTCCCTTGGAGATGAGAGGGTGCTTGGGGAAGGGGAGTGGGTGGTTGGTGGTTGGAGGGTGGAGTGGGGAGTGGTGGAATCTCCCTTGGGGATGGGGTGGAGTTAAGGTGGGTTGGTGGGGAGTTGGGGATGAGTTATTGGAGGGGGGGAAGAGAGAGAAAGGTGGTTGGGAGGGGAGGAGAGAGAAAGGGGCGCAGGTTTTAGAGAGAGAAAGTGGAGGAGAGAGAAAATGACTTATTAGAGAGAGAGAGGTAGAGAGAGAGGGGGGGATAGGGGCTTCTCACCCAATTGGATTCACTCCACTAAACTAAGTCTTTGAACTCTCAAATGGCAATTTTTTCATTGATTGATTCATTGATTGCTTACAAATGGGGGAAATGGGGTCCTATATATAGGCAACCCACATTTTCACAAAAGACCCTGACATTTAACACACTAACAAATAACCGAAGGAAGGGGGGCGCCCATGGGCCTAGCCCAAAGAAATAGGCCCAATAGCAAACTCATTAGCCTAATGAGACTCAAACTTAGGGAAATGACTCATTAACCTAGGTACGAGACTCAAATAAAGGAAAATTACATGATTATGACTCAAAGAAAATATGAAAATTACATGACTCGACTTAGAGAAATATGACGGACACAATGGAGCTATGCTAGCAAGCAATCGAAGTTGTAAAAAATATGAAGGGCGAGAGATGCCCCCATCATACCCCCGGGGTGCGAAGAACTCGACTCCGTCGAGTATGAGTCCGTCGGGGAAGAGGTCCTCCAACGCAACTCCGGGCAAGCTACAACCTCCAAACTCAACCTCGCGTTCGCAACCAGGGGACAGCGCTTCAACTTCTCAAGGTGGCTTGGACACACCCTCTTGCCGATGATAGTACCTTGCTTGCCCAGTATTGCCTCCGTGTGCGCACGTCGGACTCTCAAGCTGTTATGTGGAAGCTCTCCGAGGGTGTCGCTCAAAAAGATGGGGGTAGGCTCAAGGTGCTCACTAGGATCTACCGCGGTGCCCTTAGAGGGTGCTAGATCCGTTACGTGAAAAGTGAGGTATATCCCAAAATCCCATGAGTAAATCCAACCCGTAAGCCAGGTTGCCAAAGCCACTTGGAACATGGAAGGTCCAAGTCCTCGTGCCCTCGATTTGGAGGTGGCCCTAAGGTAGAGCCATTCCAAAGCCACCATCGTGAGGTTGCCTTCTTGGAATTCAAAGTGCCACTCGTGAGTTTTTGCCCGCTCATTACGATCCTCACCACCCATTGCTAGATGCTTGCTTGAATGAGTATGCCTTGAGCTACGGTGCGGTGTGGGTGGGAAGTGTGTGGTATGCAAAGGGGGACCGGGGCAACCAAAAGTAGACCTATCATGTAATGACGCAGTGTAGACTTCGGTCAACCTAGGTGGGCCGGGGCACCCGTAGGTGGCCCTATCATGCAAAGTGGTGGTAAATATCGGGGGACCCGGACATCCGTAGATGCCTTTGACATGTGTATGACCAATGTGAAGTGAGGGAGGGCCGGGGCATCCATAGGTGTCCCTTTCATGTGTGGGTGTGATGAGTGCCGGGGGACCCGGACATCCGTGAATGCTCCTAACATGTTTCAGACTTATGATGAATGACGGTGGCCCATTACATCCGAATATGGACCACTCATACTTTCCACTTGACATGTGGGTGATATAGATGAATGGACCCAACGTAGTGTTCATGCCAAGTGATGTGGTAAGCCTAGACACATGCATGTTTTTTCTAAAGGTGACTTTCATGTGTATAGGTGTGGGACAACCCTTTAACTGCCATTGGAAAGGATCGAATGGATCTAAGAAGGTGGTCATCATGGGGTGGGGCACAACCTTATTACCTAGGGGTATGTGGCCCAAGGTCATGGTTCCCAAGGTGCACCCCGGATCTAGGATGGGGTGAATTAGGTCTAACATGGTGGGTTGGGATAGGGAATGGTGGGTGGTGGATAAGGTGGTTGGGTCACATGGGGAACTAGACTCCCATAGGAAGGGATAAAAGGGGTCGTGAAAAGGTCTTCCTAGAGGGAGGCACTCTATGTCTTCAAGGTTCCCAAATTGTGAGTCATCCTCCTCCAAAGTAATTGGGCCAAGTTTTCTAGTGGGTTGGCCGATCAAAGTATTTGAGATCTCAATGGTAGGGGAGTGGATCGAGATGGGTTCTTCTACCATAGGGAGAAGAAAAAGGAGGTCGCTAGTGTAGCAACCAATGGTATAGACCGAGGTGATTGACCCGATGCATGGGTGTAGAAGGCCAAGGCTCCTAGGTTGTTCGGCCATAGGGGTCAACATGCTAGTGAACTCAATTTTCCATGCTAAGCCTCTAAGAAAATCTTCTAAGGTCTCTACTTGATAAGATGCTTGGATTGTGGTGTGATAAGAGGAGATGGGCACTATGGGATAGTTTTCCTTCATGGGTGGGAAATCGTGGGCCGTGATCTCTCTTATTGGGCTCTCCTTTAGCCAACTAACAAGGGGTTCCCCTAAGATGAGATTGACTCCAACTAAAGATGGTGATGTAAGGTGAAGACCCTCGCATGTTGTTTCTTCTTCAACTTGGACTTGGGTTTCCTCCAAGGTGGAGAGTGGGTTTGGAGTGTTCACCACTATGGGGTGGGGTATGGGTTCTTCTTCCAAGGAGGTGAGAGGGACTTTTGAGGGTGTGGTGATGATTGGGGCATAGTGTATCCGGGGTGGTAGGTAGTGGGAAACTTGGGTTAGGATAGGTAAGGGTAGTAGTGGAGGCTTTGGTGGGAGTTGGATTGGGGTAGGGAGAGGAAGATGGGTGGGTTGAAGGGGTTTGGGTTGATTGGTTTTGGGAGGAGTGTCCCCTTTTGGGGGTGATGGAGAGGTAGTGGTGGGGGTTACCACGGGCCTAGGTGGAGAGTTGGCCATGGGGCCCAATTGGGTATGGGGACCTATGGTTGTGGAGTAGACTTGGAGGTGGGGTGTAAATGTAGTGGTTGGGGTAGGAGAGATGGGAAGTGGTGGGGAATGTGTGATTGGGGTCTTGGATTGACCGGGTGGGGATGATGGAGTTGAAGTGCTCCTTGGACTTTGGTGATTTGAGTAGGAGGGAGAGGGTTGGAGGGTGTAGGTTTTTCTAAGCTCGGTCTTCATCTCATCCCAAGTGCTAATTGGGGCCTCCCTTCGGATCTTTCTCAAAACTTCTACAACTAACCAATGAGTTTTAGCTTGTTTGGAGAGGTGTGCCTTGGCTAGCCTCATTCTTCTTCCTTCGTTCAAGGGGTAACTTTTAAAGAATTGGTCCATGGAAATCTCCCAATCTAGGTAAAGGCTTGGGCTGTTGGATCCATCAAAGGCGGGGGTTTTGATTTTCAAGTGTTCTAAAAATATGGTTTCTAGATTTCCCCAAAGGTCACTCTCATTCACTCTTGGTGCACGGCTATTTCCTTCAAGTCGGTCGAGTCGAGACATGATATCTTCAAGCCGATTAAGGACATTAGGTAGGGCTTCTATGATAGAGGTGTTGCTACCCACTTTGTTGGCAATGGAACTTCCATGAGGATTTGGGCTTCTCGAGAAAGTTGATGGGGATGGATATGACGGGTATGAAGTGGCCATTCTAGTGGACATGGGAGATGCAACCGAGGACTCTAAATGCATAAACATGCCCTAGGACCAACTTGTAGAGAGATAAGTTGTGAACTTGCTCTGATACCACTTGATGTGACACCACCTTAGGGTGATAGTCACACAATCAAATGACCCTTGGACCTAGCAAGCAACCAACGCACGAACCGGTGACTTTACTCGGGCGGACTCACCCGCTAAGCGCACTCTTGTGCACGTAGGCAAACCGGTGATAGTGGTGAGGGTCCGAGACGGGCCCTTGCTGCTCCGGGGGTTGGCTAGCTTTGGATTGGACCTCTCAAGGGTCCTAGGATGCCCACTCTCGTAGGCGGCCAGCACACCGAGGGCGTGGGTGTTAATGGCTCTCTCGCAACTCACCCGCGGTAGTCACTCAATCATAAGCAAATTCGGGTTCGGGCGCTCCACTTACCACCGACGGCACTAAGATGCGATACTAATTAAGCAAAGGAATTTAAGCAAAGAGGAGTGTGCGGTGGCTCACCTGATCGGTGTGAAGACACCGATCCCGGCCGGAGATGAGGGCGAGCGAGGAAGCGTGGGCTTACCCTCATGCCACGCCGGAGAAGCTTCGACCTGAAATTTTAAATGACATGCACTACACCCCATGCAAGGGGGGGATCTTGGGGAAGGGAAACCAAAGAATACATCCAATTACTACCTCCACACAAGGAGGGGCCTTCAGCCGGCCAAGCGGGGAGGGGAGAAAGTGATGAAAACACAAGAGAAGAAGCCGATGCCGAATCTGCCCGCTCTCTGCGATAGGGGACAGACAGCCAGAGTTGAGGACGCAGATCTTGATCTAGAATTTTACCGATGACGGGACCAGTGGGAAACTCTTCGTATCTGGAACGGGAATGCCTCAGAATTTTTTTAATTTCTTCTGGTGCCGAGGCTGGTCCGGACAGAGGCTCGAACAGGGTGGCAACTTCTCAGACTGACAGCCTCAGGTTTCTAACAGCAGGAAGAAGAGGATGCCCCGACCACTCCCGAACTCAGAATCAAGTGCCATCAAATCCGTTGGAACCGTGGACAAGCCCTCTTCACACCAGAACTGGCGGAGAAGCCAAACGATGCCGGAGAAGACCAGTGGACTCTGAACAGTGGTGATAGGTCGGTGTAGACTGTGGGGAAGCAGAACTATGTACCTCGGGAAGAAAATTGGTAACTCTTGAACATGAACGCCGATCGGAGTTCCGCTTCTTGATTCTGAAAGTAGACAGGACGTGGAAGAACTTTGCAGAAGAACTCTTATCCTGATTTTTCCGAGGTTGGTCGTGGTGAAGCTTCTACTCCGGATCAGGTACTCCACAGGGGCAGCTCTGCGCAGTTGTGGGAGAATGAACCTCCCGGGCGACACGGACCTCGGATGGGGATGAGACCACCGCCGTTGAGAAGAAGACAGGAAGACGCTTCTGTGGATAGCTCTTGGGTCTTCAAACTCATCCGGAGGAAGACGTGGTCACTTCTGCAAGCTGCTACTCTTCTGCAGATCTTCAATTGAGAGCTGTAGGTTGAAGATGACGGGGGGAATGGGGTATATGGGAGGGGAAATGGGGGTGGATGAGTGTGGGGAAAGCCCGGACTGTGAGGGGGTCTAGGAGGGGGTGTTCCAAGATGGGGGAAGGGAAGAATGAGGTCTGGAAGGGGGTCTAACAGGTGGTGGGAGGAGGAGCTACGAATTTGGGAAGGTGGGTGAGAGGGAAAGGGTATTTAAAAATGGGTTTAAGGGTGGGATTAAATTTTGGTCTTGGGGGATGGGAAGAGGTGTGTGGGGAAGGTAAAAAGGGGTTTGGGGAGTGGGAATTCTCCCTTGAAAGATGAGAGGGTGCTTGGGGAAGGGGAGTGGGTGGTTGGTGGTTGGAGGGTGGAGTGGGGAGTGGTGGAATCTCCCTTGGGGATGGGGTGGAGTTAAGGTGGGTTGGTGGGGAGTTGGGGATGAGTTATTGGAAGGGGGGAAGAGAGAGAAAGGTGGTTGGGAGGGGAGGAGAGAGAAAGGGCGCAGGTTTTAGAGAGAGAAAGTGGAGGAGAGAGAAAATGACTTATTAGAGAGAGAGAGGTAGAGAGAGAGGGGGGAAGGGGCTTCTCACCCAATTGGATTCACTCCACTAAACTAAGTCTTTGAACTCTCAAATGGCATTTTTTTCATTGATTGATTCATTGATTGATTACAAATGGGGGAAATGGGGTCCTATATATAGGCAACCCACATTTTCACAAAAGACCCTGACATTTAACACACTAACAAATAACCGAAGGAAGGGGGGGCGCCCATGGGCCTAGCCCAAAGAAATAGGCCCAATAGCAAACTCATTAGCCTAATGAGACTCAAACTTAGGAACATGACTCATTAACCTTGGTACGAGACTCAAATAAAAGGAAAATTACATGATTATGACTCAAAGAAAATATGAAAATTACATGACTCGACTTAGAGATATATGACGGACACAATGGAGCAATGCTAGCAAGCAATCGAAGTTGTAAAAAATATGAAGGGCGAGAGATGCCCCCATCAACTGGGCTGCAGAAATCCCCCTCTCCAACTCTCTATGCCCTAGAGCGATCAGAATAACTAAGAAAAATACATGTATCACTCTTGGGTTCAAATTTATCCAAGTTCTTTTTGTCATTATTATGTATGAAACATTTTGCTCCAAAGACCTTGAAATGAGCAAGGGATGGTTTCTTACCTTTGTACAACTCATATGGAGTTTGGTTACTAGAAGGTCTTTCCATGGCCCAGTTTATAATTTTACATGTTGTATTGATGGCTTCAGCCTAAAATTTTCTGGGCAAATTGCTTTCAATTAGCATGGTTCTTGCCATTTCAACAAGTGTCCTGTTCCTTCTTTCAACCACTCCATTTTCCTCAGGGGTTCTTGGAGCTAAGAACCTGTGGTTTATCCCTTGATTGCTGCAAAAGTCATCAAAGTTAGAATTTTCAAATTCACCACCATGATCTGACAAAATAGTGCAGAGTTGGAACTTACCATCTTGCTTTATTCTTTTGAAGAAATCCTGAAACTCATCGAATGCGTCACTTTTATGTGATAAAAAGAATACTCATGTGAATCTAGAAAAGTCATCCACTAAAATATAACCATATCTTTTCCCACTCAGGCTCGCAGTTTGAGTAGGTCCAAATAGGTCCATATGCACCAGTTCTAGTGGTCTACTTGATTATTTTTCTATTCTGCTCTTAAAGGCTTTTCTAGTTTGTTTACCTTGGGAGCATGTAGCACAGATTTTAGTGTTGTGTTTGAATGAAAGTTCAGGCAAGCCTCTTACCATGCAATGCTTAACAAGTTTGTGCATGACAGTATAACTAGCAGGACCTAGTATACGATGCCATTGGGACACCAGGTCATTCCTTTTATCAGTGAGGCATAGGTTTTCATGTGCAAAATCATCCAAGTCTGCCATGTAGACATTGTTGACTCTCTTTCCAGTAAACTTTATTGTTTCAGAGTTAGGTTCCATGATTCTGCAAATATGTGAGTCAAAGATTACCTTATGCCCTTTATCACACAACTGGCTAATGCTTAAAAGATTGTATTCTAGGCCTTCAACTTGCAAAATATTCTCAATAGTGTTGGAGGCATACTTACCTACTTTACCTGTTCCAAGTATCTTCCCCTTGTTATTTCCTCCAAAAGTGACATGTCCAGCCTCTTTTTCAACCAGCAAGCAAAATTTGGCTCTATCCCCAGTCATGTGCCTTGAGCAACCGCCGTCAAGATACCACCTGTTGTGTACGGCAGCAAGGCATTCTTGCAAAAATATATCAAAGCAAGAATTTTAGAACCCAGGTTCATTTGGGTACCAACCTGCCTTTCGTTTTAGTTAAACAAGATATCAATTCTTTTGGTAACCAGATTTGGTTTCTCTGTGCGGGTTTGGTGGTTTCCTTAAAGTCATTTTTCAGATTGCCCACATTTTTAGTTGCATGATATCTTGCATTATTGGGATTTCTTGGGGTATAAAGCCATTTTCTTACTGGTTGTTTTACTTTCCATTGCTGGGTCCAAGGAGCATTTTGATGGTTGAACATCTCAGGAAAATGGGGCTGAACCTTCCTCGGATAGGACCGAACAGGATAGGCCTGATGAAAGAACTGTGGGGGCCTACTGGTATAGCTATGTTTACCCCACCAAAGCTGTCTGGTCCATGTAGGATTTCTATTTGGCCTTGGTGTCGACCTACTATTGAAGTTTTGTTGACCTATCCAAGGTCTGTCCTGCTTTGGGCTATATGAAGTTGGTCTACGGGTTGACTTAGTGGGTGGTTTGTTTTGGTTTTGCACAGGAGAGTAGTCAACCTTATCTTTACCCTTAGCCCTTTGATTTTATGAATTTTTAGAATTACACTTTTGTATGATGATGACTGGTGGGATTTCAGGTGAGTTAGATTGAGAGGTTGAAGTTTCAGAGGGTGAGGTAGTGACAAATAAAATTGTTTTTAGGCCAATTGCTTTATTCTTGGTTGGTTGAAAACCTAGACCTTCTTTGTTGAAGTTCATTTCAGATCCTTATCGTACGGAGGTGAGCTCACATGCTGCGATCAAGTTCACAGCGGGTACAGATTTTACCCCATTGAGGGTGCGTCGACGCAGCCAGTGAGCTGCGTCGATGAAGCATAATGGCGTTTGTGGTTTTTTTATGTTCCGTGTCAAGCTCGTCAACGCGGGATGCGAGTTGCGTCGGCGCACCGTTGATCACCTAGCAGCTTTGTTCGTTCTATCTTCAGATGCGTCGACGTAGCTTGGGTCTCGCGTCGATGCAGCCCATTATCCGTGGTACTTTTCAGCTTCTGCAATATGGTAGGGTCGACGCAGCCTTGTGGGTGCATCGACGCACCTTTCTTTTTTTTTTAGGCTGAGCCTATTTGGCCTTTTGATGCCATATTTTAACCGTCCACAAGGGACCACTGCACTAATGGGAAAAACCCTGGCTACGCTGCCAGAAAAAATATCACGACACCTCTATCGTGGAGGCCCGTCCTCACAGACGAAGGCTACACCAAGACCACACAGTGAAAGGCACAATCACGACCTCGCGATCATGAACCCTACCCCATCTACAGGTGAAACCTCGGTAACCCTACTAGAAACCCTAGACCTCAATGTTGGGAAGAAACACGGAAGCTATACGTAAAATCACGTTTCACAAACGAGAATGTACATATTTTTGTGGTAAAGTGGGTATGATGATGTGTGTGAGATATGGAGGTGATGTGTGATAAGTGCTAACTCAAACAAGCAATAACATCAAATATAAAGCATGCGGGCATGTCATCTCAACAATGCAAAGAAAAGCAATAGAACAAACTACACACACGCCGTGGGCATGGAGCAAAGAAGGAGATAAGCACACACCGTGGGTGTGGAGCAACTAAAAGAACAAAGGAAATAAGAAAAGATGAAAAAAAATGAGAACCAATGCCCAAATAAGAAAGATGTGATCGCCACCAAAGCAAGCAATGCAGCAAAACTACACGACGTACTTTGGAAAGAATCTAA
This sequence comes from Amorphophallus konjac, assembly GCA_022559845.1. Taxonomy (NCBI): domain Eukaryota; kingdom Viridiplantae; phylum Streptophyta; class Magnoliopsida; order Alismatales; family Araceae; genus Amorphophallus; species Amorphophallus konjac. The sequence goes on along the minus strand of CM040123.1, from coordinate 215,558,477 downwards.
GTGAAGCACACTCACCCGCAGGAGAGAAAATCAAGTGCAGACACGAAAAATGGTCCTAAGACAACCGGAAGGCAAAAAAAAATGGTTGGACGATAGACCGCAAGGCAAGGCAAACGGTCCGGCGACGGCCGCTAAGCGCACCCAGAAAAGTATGACGTGGAACTTGAATCTCCACTCCTCCTGGCCGGCCAGAAGATTTGGGCCTCGTGTAATGAGCTCTGTAAACCTGCAAAATAGTCTAGACACAAGAAGAAAACAACCCAATTAGCCTTGGGAAAGTGTAGTATCTATAGTGCAATGAAACTAATATAAATAAAAGGAAGGGTGAATACCTGAGGGGTTGGTGGTTTTTTAACCCCTGTGGAGTGTGAAAACAGTAGGAGGATGTTTAAAACGTGATGTGAGTGCAGAAGAATGTGGAAGAAGAAGAAGAGGAATATGCTATGATGATGCAAAGGAGTCAAAAACTAAAGAAAGGAAAAGCACAAAAAACACTTAAGAATCGGCTACTCCCTAGACCAGACGACCCTAGGACATAGACACAAGCTCCCACTGGTTGGTACTCACTCCAGGATGTTGCAGCACTTCGACGCGAGCTCCAGAAATCTCCTCCTCAAGCCATGAAGTCAAGAGTTCTATTTATAGACCCTCAAAATCCTAGGTCGAGTTCGAGGCATAATAGCACGAAAATAGGGCTGAACCTAGATAAATCTCAAAGATAATACTCCCAAGAGTCCATAGAAACAAACAGAAGCTTCTGAGGATCAACACTCAGAGAGAAATCATCAAACTAAGGACTCAAGTTCGACCATAGCCGAAGAGAGGAAGAGCAGGTAGAGCAAGACTCTCTATCTCCCATAACGGTCTAGCGATAGACCACAAGGCTTGGAAAAATGGTTGACCGATAGACCGCAAGGCCCAATCATCCACAAAGATATAAGACAAAAGAAACCCAACAGGACTCTCTGCCTTCTAACAGTCTAGCAAAGGACAGCCAACGCCCCCTTAAGGGTCGTGCGATAGACCGCAGGGCTAAGAGACGTGGCAAAAGAGATAAAGGCAAATTAAACCTTCTATTAAATCCACAACAAAATCCTTATTAGCCCTTATCTAGGCCTAATAAGCCCAAATGACGAGAAAAGAAGGAGCTAGGGCCAACCAAGTAGAACGACCCATAAACTAAGCCCGAAAAATGACCCGAAAATGGCCCAATAATCGGCGAACAACATGGGACATCACAAAAGTAAATAAGGAGATGACCCAGCTCATTGGTCATAAAATAGGTGTCAACAGATGCCCCTCCTTAACGTCCTCTTTGCAGGGGAGCGAGCGGAGGTGAAGTGAAAAGTGAAATGGAACATGGAGATGAAGCGGAAACGAAGCGAAGCAGACTGAAAAGCTGGCATTAAGGTAAACGACACCCGTCCTTAACCAACGAGCGATAGGAATCTTCTAGAAAACTCTGAACTAATCACAAGGAACGGCCAAACCGAATGACGCATGCCTGGAGAATCTAACAACTAAGGAAATAAAACATGACCAACCTCATCACTAGAACACACAGCTAATAGGCGATCGGAGCAAGCGGAAAAGTAAAAAGATGAGCAACTAAACTCCAGATAAGAATCCTCAGCTTACTAAACCGAGCAAGATAAACCGGAGAAAACCTTCAACTCAGAGTGGAATGACTCTCCTCACCCAAGACCATGGACACAGTTATCCACCAGTACTTAGACACCTTAGATACATTCAGGCTCATGAATGCTCAAAGATGCGCATGATGCATGCTGGGCTAAAGTAAAAGAAATCATCAAAACGAATGTAAAGAAACCATAAAAATAGAAAGATACTTGAGAATAGTATTGCTAGACTAGACAAATCAAGGTCAAGACACTATCTGCAACTACGGCGTGCGAGATAAAACCATCATCCCCCAACTCTTCCAACCTAACGGCCTATCCAACGATTAAACATGTGCACCTAGATCATCATCATTTTTTGTTAAAGGGGAACATCAGATCCCAGAACACATGAATGACCAGCCGGTTCTCGAGATAATATATCATAGATACCATATAGTAATGCATAAAGAGATTAAGGATCGAAATACTTACCTGACTTACCTGCCTGGCGAGAAGAGGCGTGATGTGATGGCACTCATGAATTCCAATCATTTTAGAGGTTAGCCATCAATAATAAAGCCATAGAAATAAGCACGATGCATCGAATAAAGCAAAGGCCACATAAGAGTAAATATATCATCATTCAATCATAACAGCAACCAAATGGTCATGTCAAGACCGCAAGGGAAAGCCTAACGGTCCAGAGATAGACCGCTACCCTTGAGGCAGTTCACATTCCCCAATGGGCATGACCCTTGGAAAAATGGTCCAGGGAGGACCGCCAAAGCCAGCCTAACGGTCCATCACACGACCGCAAGGCTCTGAGCGATTTCAAAACCGTAGGCAACCATTCACTCCCACTCACATCAAACTCAAAACCCATTTCACCACCGGCGACCACCACCACCACCGGCGTTCTCTAACCCTATTGCAAAAAACCCACACTTGCTCACATTCCAGGATGGTGAAGAAGAGGGCAATAAGATGACTCCAATGCCGTATGGCCACAGAGAATGAGCCCGCAGTTCCAGCGGACTGAGCAGAGGCAGAAGCACCACCGTCTCAAACCGAAGCCGGGGAACCTTCTACGGTAGCTACAATACCGGAGGGAGGAGCTGGAGATGAGGAAGGAGAGCACACGGCCGAGGAAGCACCAGAGGTGGCAGCCAGAACACCATCGTCCGAGGTAATCCATGACCCTTAAAAAACCCATTTTTAATTTTTCTAGATCAAGCATGCGGGTAGACTAGTAAGGGAATGGGTCAGGGGACCCATGGAAATCATGTACAGGCCTTTAGGGCCATTTTCCAGGGTTGGGGAAACGGGAAGAATACTGCCGCTACGGTGAGTGCCTAGCGGTCGTTCCAGGGACCACTAGGGCGCCAGACGGTCTAACCCAGACCCCTAAGGCCAGACAAATGATCAAGGGATGACCGTTAGGGTGTTGAGGGTTTTTTTTAATGCAATTCAATGCATGAATTATTAAACTATATGGATGACTGAACCTTGACTGTTAAATGCATGCAGGGAAAGCGCCGGACAAGGATCTCATGGCTGCAGGTCCTAGTAGTATACCTGGCACTGCCGGACTTCTAGAGAGAGAGACTGGCTGTGCTGGGGTTCTCAGAGTTCCTTGGGATAGAGGTGGTGAGGCTATAAATAGCCCTCCTCTACGCACTACACGATCGGTGGGATCCAGTCAGCAAAGCCTTCTTGTTCCCGTGGGGTCATATGATCCCCATGCTAGAGGATGTGGCGAGGATTATTGGACTGAGAGTTCACGGAGCACCAGTGACTGGGAGGACATACGCCGACTACCGGGAGTTGGTGCGGGAGTTGCTGGGATGAGAGCAGACGAGGCCGGGACACCACTCGTCCATACGGGCACGAGCGACCCTCTAGTAGAGCCTGGGATTGAGAGGAGCGGCGATAGCCATGGGAGAGATACCAGAGGAGCATCTAGGGAGGCTAACATATCAGGCGAGAGAGAGAGAGTAGCTGCGGGACCAGGCCCAAAGGGAGACATCGTCCTATGCCACTTCCTGATGCTGATGTTCGGGAAGCTGATCTTTGCGACGAGGGTAGACGGAGTGAGCTGCAAGCTCCTCCCTTTATTGGCGGATCTAGATGGAGTTGGAGACTACGCGTGGGGCGTTGCCGCGTTATTGTTCCTTTTTGACTCCCTCAGCACCACCGACTGGTAGACAATGCTAGGCGGGTTCTCACCTCTGCTTCAGGTAAAAATGCCCTTCTACCTTAAATGCTTATGCAATTATGATTATGATTCTATGACTGCTATATGCTGACACTTGACAATGCAGGTATGGACCTACATGTACCTCCCAGGCCTAGGGAGAGGGAAGGAGGTACAGCCTGACCGAGTACCCATCGCGAGGCGGTGGATGGTGGTACAGGACAACAGGTCGCTACAATGCCTAGTGCGAGTGATCCAGGACGATATCGACACATTGCCCTATGCATCGGTAAAACTCTAAACTCTAGACTTCTAAATGCACTTAAAATTCTTTTGATGCTGACACTTGATTGTATTGCCTTCCCCTTCAGGTGCGCTGGACACTATACCGTGACGAGGGTCACAAGGGATAGCCCTAGGTGGAGGTATCCCAGGCATACGCGGGAGGAGAGGTGTGGCTACACTGCATGACATCATCGAGCCACTACACTACCATCTGATCATGAGGACCAGGGGCGTCCATCAGTCAGCGGTAGAGTTCCCGACATGAGAGGAGGAGCGCATGGGGCGATCATCCCAAGGACTGACCGGCGAGATCGACTGGGTCTCCTGAGCGGTGGACCAGATATAGATTGGACAAGACGAGGCCGGGCAGTGCGAGCCCAAGCCACTAGCGACGAGGGCTACCTGAAGGCCTACGCTAGACGCTACGGAGACTAGGTCTTCCATGGCACCTGACGACTGGTACGACTCTCTAAACGTATGCTTTGATAATGACTTGACTTTCTATATGCATCTAGACCCTCAGGGATGGATAACGGAGCTCCAGGGACTCCTTCACTCTACCATTCAGTAGTGGGATGAGTTCTAGCACGCGTTGGAGCTTATGGTAAGCTTTACTTAACCTTGGACTTAATGTGCAAATGCTTATGAGCTTGACTGACTGACTGACTAAACTTATAAATGCAGTAGGCCGAGGGAGCACATAGACAGGGAACAGATGCTCCATCCTCTTCTTCCCAGCCACCGGCGGAGAGGACTGAGCGGGATGCCGACTTCGCACGGGCGGTTGCTCGGGCCAAGGAGGCCGAGGCCACTCTCGCAGAGAGGGTAAGCAAAACCACCGAGTTCCCCTTTGACTAAAGTGCTTATGCTATGCAAATGACTAACCATGATGAAATGCATATGCAGACTAGAGAGCTAGTAGATGCGCTGAGCGAGGCGCAGCGACTCTGATCAGAGGCAACAGAGGTGGCCCATCTCCGTGCGGAGGTGGAGCGACTGAGGACTGGAGTGGGAGAGGCGGCGGACTCTCGGCTGGAGGTGAGAGAGTTGAGGGCCGAGATAAGAGCGCTGGAGAGAGCACTCCAACTGGTGGGCGGACGATCCTCTCACAGTGCGCCACAGAGCGTCGCACGCAGCGGACACCGGGATTATCTTATCGGTTCTTCAGGCCAGTGGAGGAACGAGGAGGACGAGTGGTGCCGACGCCACCGCGAAGAGGGGAGCACAGCCATGGGTCTGCCGGTGAAGAGGCGTGAGGGGACCGGAGACAGCGGTGGTCTAGGAGAGGGACCCGCTTGATGTGCCTTTTCTTCTCCTTCCTCATGTATGCACACATGCATGTACATGCTTTTTGGCTTAGTGAAAAAAATGTGATCTTTTCCTTTATTATTTTTATTTTTCTAGAAATGCAACTCTGTGGATGTTAATGCTGACTCAACAATGACCACTAAAACAGACAAGGAGAGCAAGAGAAGGTGGGAAAGATAACGAAAGATAATGGATTTCGAGACACGAAGCCCGGAGAGAGAGGGAAGAACACGGGAAAGAACATGGCGGTCAGGTGAGAAAAAATGGTCCAAATAGGGCCGCTACCTTTTGGGTGGTGGTCCTTAAAAGGCCGCTAGGGGTAGACGATGAAGAATGAAAAAGAGTAGGAAAAATGGTCTACTTGAGACCGCAAAAGGGAACAAAACGGTTGCTACGTGACCATTAGGCGAGCGAGAGATAAGGCGGCGAAGGGAGGGGACAAACGGTCATCTAACGACCGCTAAGGGAAACCTAACGGTCGCACGATAGACCGCAAGGGTGAAGACTCAGTTAAATCCGAGCGAGACTCTCCGGGAGAGTCCCAACCCGTGGATAAGGGCACCCAATCTGCACTAAGACTTATCCTAACTTAAATTGAGGCCTCCTATCTTCAATCACAATGCACTAGGACTAAAACGAAAGCCCTATAACTAGGAGCACACCTAGAACTTGCAGCTCACAGAAAACTCCTACTTTAAGCCTTGAAAACTCCATTAAAACCATCCAAATCACCATGAAGAGAACCTTTGAAGCTAGCACCATGGGTGAGGTCGTCTACCACGGTCAAAACCGGCTAAGAAAGAGCGTGGGGAGCTGCAGCGGCTGACCACCATCACCAAGCATCTGAGCACAAGCCCTTCAAGAGAGGTAAGCCAAGTTAATGATATTCAAAGTTCCATTAATTTCCTTAATATTTTAAGCCTTTCATATCATTCCTCTTCTTCTCTTTCTTCTTTTTCTTTCTTCTTCAGCTCCTTCCTGGCCCAAGATGCTATTCTAGCCTGAAGTGGGTGGCTCCCATGATAAAGGAACCCCATATAGAGATCATCTCAATCTTAAGGTCATAGCACCTCCACCCTCTATTAGTTTTAGCCAAGAATTTCTAGAAAATCTCTCGAGATTGGCCTAGTATTTCAGCTCTAGTGGAGCTATAGCATCCTCAAACACACACTTTTGTGTTCCCAACCTTTGAAGCTAATGTCCTTATAGAGGAGTTTGAGAGTTACTTAGCCCTTCCTAGGACTAAAGTGGGAGATGAAGACCTAGTGTGTCACACGGTTGACCCTATAGACCCTTCACTCATCTTGGGGGATTTCATACACAACCCAAAGGATGTAAAAATCATGATTAGCTCTCACCATATCAATTTGATACCCATGGCCCAATGGATCACTGCCCATTGTAAAAAGAAGTGGGGGAGGTATGAAGCCATAGCCAAAGCTACTTCCATTTGCTTATGCGGGGTTTTGCTCTTTTCTACCACCGACCACCTTTTAGACATTCCAAACCTTAGCGTCATCAGTGGGTTGTTGCGGGGTTTATCCATCTCCCAAGCCATCCTTTCCTACCTTTATGAGGCTCTTACTTCGGCTCCTCTAGGAGGTCCCCTCTTCGGGTCTATGATTGTCTTAGAGTGTTGGATTGGCATTAGGTTGAAATTCATACCCAAAGAGGATGTGCCATCAGCTAGCCGCATATTCGGGAGCCACCCACTCTTCTTCATTGGAAGGGCATCTAGATTTTCTAAATAGGTTGAATGCCGGACCACGAATAAAAAGACAAGGGACGATTGGTGCCTCTTCCTCAACACCTTGCCACTTGACAAATTCAAGATGCAACAACGGGCTCTTCAAGGCACTACTCTTAGACTACCCTGGTGACTAGGCCTGGACCTCCAGCTAGTGGGGAATACTACCTTGGCGCTCTACAACCCTCACTGGTGCTACTTAGAAGTTGGACTTCCTCGCACTAGGGTTCCAGCACTATCTCACTACCCTCCCCTTCAAGCTAGGAAGATTGGGACCGAGGAGGATGAGTAGGCGGTTCGGAGCACACTGACCATTTGGGAGATCAGCCAATTCCGTACCTTGTAGGCAGAAGTGACAGAGGATGAGGAGAATTACCAAGCTTATGTGAAAACATTACGTAAAATCTGACCCTATGCGGATGTAAAATTGAATGTAACTTGAGTTCCCTGATCATGTATTGAATTTTATTGGAAAGAATGATGTACTATAAAACTTGAATGAATAAATAAAAGGATTGATTGAACCACAGCACGAATGATTAGATGGAGCAAAATTCTCTGTTTGAAAAATGGTCTAGCAAAGGACCGCCAGGATGGCCTAACGGTCTAGCGACAGACCGCAAGGGAAAGAGGCACAGAAAAATTGTGTTTTTTGGCCCTCGGGTGTGGCATGCGGTCGTCATTGGACCGCTAAGAGGAGCTTAACGGTCTATCAAAAGACCGCAAGGGGGAAGGAACAAAGAAACTTGAGAGTTCTGGTTCTCGGGTGTGGGTAACGGTCACCGTCTGATCGCTAAGGAAGCTTAATGGTGTACCAAAAGACCGCAAGGGAACGAGAACATAAAACTTGCAAGTTCTTGGGTGTTGGGCATTGCAACATGTTCATGTGCACACTTAAACAATAAAATAATTTAGATCCATTCTTAAGCTCAACCCCTTGCCTGCAGCAAGTTAGAGATGAACAATCCTTGATATTTGGTCAAGAGGTGGAACCTTATTAAATAGGTAAAAATACAAATAAGAATATGAATGTGATGCATGCTATGCAATGATGATAAGCATTTTTGGATTTTCGAAGTATTTGATTTTTTTTTGAATTTTGGAAATATGTGTTTTTGTGGAGTTTTTCAATATTTGATTTTTTGTATTTTTGAAAATATTTGATTTTTATGGAGTTTTGTAATATTTAATTTTTTTAGATTTTTTGCAATATGTGATTTTTTGGATTTTGTAATATATGATTTTTTTTTGATTTTTTGAAATATTTGATTTTTTTGGACTTTTCAAAGTTAGCTCCGTCCCGACAACGAGGGTCCTGCCTATTCCACTAAGAATCCTCCGAGGTTGGCGTGCATTAAAGGTGACAATCTCTGGCCGAGCCTACCTCATTCAAACGATAGTGCCTCTCCAAGGGCCATACCCTGGGTATGTTGCAGTCCTTTGAGGGAGAGAGAGAAGAACTGATGGGGGCAAGCCATAGCACAGGGATAGAAGCTTTTAGGGCTCGAATTCCTCCCATGACGACCTGCTCGGAGATTCGGTCTGTTGCGCCGGGGCTTTGTGTCCATCATCGAACCTTTATCCAGTCTAGGATCGCGTACGACCGGGCTCATGACTTCCCGCGGGGAAACTGTACTGCCACTCTTGCCATGCCTAGTTTGACATTTCATTTTTCTTTGGAGCAATTTGACGTTGCAGCTTCGTGCTTTTGATAGACGTGTTGGTTTTTGCCTTGATTTATGCTCCTTTTTCTTTGATTGATTTTTCTTTTTCCCTTTCTCTCTTCGTGGAATCAGGTCATAATTGACTGCCCCAATTTGAGACCTCCTCTCGTTTGGGTGTCTAGGTTGGTCATCTCCCCCTTATTCGCCCCTTGCCCCTACACCTGGCCGATGAAAGAAAAGTAGGGACTTTCACTTCCCCTAGACATGGCCAAAGGAGAAACGGGTTTGCATAGCAGAGGGAAAACCTGACCAGAGTTGCTGTGTAGTGTGTGATTGCCGCGCTTGGGGTCCTCTTTCGCGATCAAGGAAGAGACACCTCGCTATTGGGTTGGCACTAGCTTGACTCAAAGGGAAAAGCTCTTAAGATACAACACA